>JAQNBH010000011.1:43649760-44904990 GCA_028752905.1 Cladorhizidae sp. MBARI D1340-BT2
CAGTTTACCCAAAATACCAAGCACACAGGAGAAGAATTTAACTAACGCTCTTATATACTGCACTTTATATGACTATGGTCTTCTTTATTTGATTAATATATTTTTAAACAAAAGGTTTCTGCACCTGGTTTTTGATTTTTGTTTCGTTAGTTTTTGTTGTTGTTTTACACACTCCTTCCGCATTGTGACAGGAAAGAACTCAAAAAAATAATAACAAATAGAACAACAGTTCCTCCAGAATTGGGTAGTGCAAACTTTTGATCACTTTATGTGAGGGCAGGGAGCCATCCATTGCTGAGAATATGAATTGGAAAGTTTGTATTGCTGCACCTACCATAGTAAAACCAGTAAACATTACCCCTGACCATCATTTCACATTGCATTTTCACAAGATAGGAATGATAGTAACCATGGCAAAACATCAGCAAAATTGTGAGTGTTCTTGTACTAAAATTATTAATAAACCTTTTTGTGCAGCAAGGGATTGAATATTAGACAGATAGATAGAGAGGTAGATCCATAATCAATTTCAGGGTTTTGGATTTTGTTTAAGTCTATCAGTTTAATAATACCTTGATAATGGTTCAAATCATGCTTCAACTCATTTTAGACCTAGTAGCAGCTTAGACCTTAGCTAAGAATATGGCGGTGTGAGTTTTAGTTATTTTGTTGCATTGTTTGCATTTTTAAACTAACATAGCGAGTGTGCTGCAATCCCTTATATAGATAAATGTGTGTGTGTTTGTGTGTGTGTGTCTTTGTTTGTGTCTGAGTTTGTGTGGTGTGTGCAATGTGTATGTGTGTGTGTTTGTGTATAAAAAGTATCCAAAATAAATACTGAGACAAAATTAAATTTTGTATGTACATTTCCAGCACATGTAAAGTATTACACTTAATAACTATGAAATGCCACAAAAAATCTTTTTAGAGGGGGTGTGAATGGTCATACATACATTTGAAGCTTATATCTGCAACTGCTGTCTCTTCCAGACCATTACCACAGTTACCAATTCATAGAACAGAATAGGGACTCTTCAGCTACCTAGGTGTTAGTGGAAGCTAAATATATTCTTTATAATATAAGTCATGGCATGTGCTTTTACTGTAGCGAGTTATTTGATGTTCTTATTACTATTCTCCATATATAGATAGGAAATGTGCTCAAGTGGTGGGAGAAGGGAAAATACTTGTATGTCTTTGGTACCTCTCCCCATCATCATCCTCATCCGCAAACAAACTCTTTGTTCTTTGTAATTCGCTATTTAGAATAATTAATGTCTTTTGCTACTGCGACTGTTGTTACAATAAATCTGCTGGTAGGTTACAACAGCTCACATACCTACATGAATATTTACCTGATAAAGGCCATATAAGGTCCTCCTTCTGGCTATCTCTTAGAGGTGTGTTCTCAAGGAGAAATCAGACTGCAAGGGGGGAGTATTACTAGTGGACGTGTTGAAATTTGCAACAACAATCTCTGGGGCACAGTGTGTGATAATCGATGGGGCGCTGCTGATGCACAAGTTGCATGCAGACAGCTAGGATTTCCTACTACTGGAGCCACTACACTTGATCCATCTATTGTTCCTGATGGTACTGGGCCAATCTGGTTGGACGATGTCTATTGTGTTGGAACTGAAAGCAGTCTCTTTAACTGTCATGCTAAGCCACTTGGAATACACGACTGCAGGCACACAGAGGATACTGGAGTGAGCTGTCAAGGTAATGGTAGGGTGAATATTGTTATAATGAAATGTTTTAGGATGTTTTTGTACGTGCAATTCATGTTATCAGGTTTATTTCTACACATGCACAAACACTATCATGGTTGTAGCTTAATCTGAGTATTTATGAAACAATAAAGTCAGTATAATTTTCCTAATTAAATCAAAGAAGTATTTGTTAGAAAGTTTATGAAATTGAATAACTTGAATAATAGAAATTGAATTTTTTAAACTATGAATATTTTATCTTATGAGCTTCATCATATTGGAATACTCTCTCGTGTCATTTTCTGATTTTTTTTTTAAATACTAGGAAAATATACAAATGCACTGCATGACTTTTTTATGCTAAAACAGCAACAAAGTTTACACCACAGAATCACATTCGCTTCTGTCTCCTTTCTCGAGTCGGGAGGGATAGTTCACCCAGAAAAGTTGGATGTGCTTCCTACAGAAAAGCATCCTAAATCACCACTAATTACCCTCAAGAACCATGTCTGGAATTGCAATCTTCAGCCTTAATTTTTTCTCCACGCCCAGTTCAATTGGGAGTAAAGTTGCTGACTATTTTGTAATAATTTAGTAGATTACTAGAAATATGCAGAAAACATAATCTCTTGTGTAGTATACACAGTTCTGATATCCTTGTACGTACTTATGACAGTCAAACCGTTAAACAGAGAACCCACGCAGAAAAGACAAGGTTTGATAACCAGATTTGAATACTTCATAGAATCATCTTAAAATTGACACAGCTTCTAATGTGTAATGAAGTTTTAACAAGGTTTAATGAAGTGAAACCTGTCAATTCATTCACCTTTATTACACCCTTGTCCAATGTTGTTTATCTTTGTGAACCTTGACCAAACAATGCAATTCAATAATAATTATCAGGAAAGAAAATCATTATTGGTATATTAAATAGGAGAAATTTAATTCAATGAATTTGTGAACATACTCACACACAACTTCTCTAAACTCATTTCTTTCCACCATTCACTTGCAATCCTTGAACCTTGCACTGTGCTAGTGGCTAGCATGTACATGAATTGTAAGCCACAACACCTGATAAAAGGCTACCTAGCCAAAACATTGTGTTTTGTTGTTATGATGTTTAACCAAAATTGAGAACGTATTTTACATAATATTTCAGGGAGTGCTTAAATCTCCATAGCAACCATAGTTGATCTTGTAGAATTGATGTTGACAAACATTGTGGTCACAGTAGGTTGCTTAGCAACACACAACAACAAAAGAATATTTTTGTTTAAACCCTTTGATTTCTGTGCTTTTTTGGCAGAGGGCTACGGCCACACAACACAATGTCAAACAATACAACCCTCACACACACATATACATACACATAAGTGAAGGCCATGGTAGAAATTGTGGTGTATGCATAGCCTAAATAAATAGCTAGCTACATGCCAAGTACCCGGGGTAATGCTATTTTGCTCTGATTGGTACTTGTGTGAGAAAAAATAGTATACTATGCTAGCTTTTAAGAATGTCTATTTATTAACCTGGGATCTCTTGTTCCCATTTTTCACATTCATTACAGTCCATATCTAGATCCCTAGGCAAGCTAGCATAACTATATCTGGCCTGGAAAAAATGGGCTGTGCATCAACAATTTTACTCAGAGCTGTTAGCTATTTTGGGTCTCTAGTATGTTGCCCATGGTGGGCAAACTTTCTCTTTCCTCATCCCAACTTTCAACTTCATAGTGTCCAAAATCGTCATTATCCATCACTAAAACATCATCTCATAAGTAATTCTAATAGATAAGTTTGACGTCATGATTACCTTAATTACCTAGGCAATATTCAACTCACTGGGTATACTTGAGCTTGTGCCTAGCTCAAATGCACTAATTTTTTGTCAGAGTCATGTAAAAAATACCACATGCCATCTATGGTGGTCAAACAGGTAAAAATCTATCCAGCATGCCATGTGATCTTGTTAATATTAGTTTACATATCTGATTAGCCAATACAGGTGACAGATTGTGATTACATATAGTCACAGAAACTCTCTGCACTGCCTTCTCAAGACAAACAGACAGACTGGCAGACACACATATACATATATTATAATATATGTATTGCTTAAAATTTATCTAGGCAATTCGATCTATGCCCACACTTTCTCCACATGCACTGTATAATGCTTAATTAACTATGAAATAGTCTGTTTAAGCTGGTAAATTATCCTAAAATAATACAAATATAATAATACCTTATCTTTGAACTGCTGCCATGGGCTGTTACTTTCAGGCCATTAATGTTGTTCTTGGAATTATTCTGGAAATAACTTTGCATGGCCACTTGGTAACATTTTGAAACATTTAACTATTGAAAAATGAGGCTAAACATGATATATTTATCTGCTTTAAGATTTGTTGTAGCTATAACATGTGCAGCGCATGATATAGCATTGGTTATATAATAAAAGACAATTATACCTGGCATCAATCTGTTAAGTAGTACTTTACAATCTTGATAATTATTTTCCCCTTCCTATGTTTGTGTGCTGGCACAACAATCTATATTGGATATTCACTATTTAAAGACCAAATCATGAAGTTCATTTTCAAATTACTGTTGTCAAGGTTCAATTAGATTGCAAGGAGGCACAACTACTAGCGGACGTGTGGAAGTCTACTACAACAACACCTGGGGCACTGTGTGTGATGATGGCTGGGGAGCTGCTGAAGCACAAGTTGCCTGCAGACAGCTAGGATATTTTGGTTCTAGAGCCACTATACTTACTGGATTTGCTGTACCAGAAGGCTCCGGAAAGATCTGGCTGGACAATATAAATTGTGTTGGAACTGAGAACAGTCTCTTTAACTGCATTTCAAATTCCATTGGAAACCACAATTGCAGTCATTCTGATGATGCCGGAGTGAATTGTCAAGGTAATAAGTTATTATTATCATGTATACTAAGATTTATCGCATATGTGATTCATGATCTCTCAGATGGTTATCAGGGCTTGGTTTCAAATGTGTGTATGCATTAAAAAACATATTTAAAAAATATATGTGTGATGGATTATCGCAGAGGTTTCAAGGTAGCGCAATAAATCTCCAATAATGTAGTCAAATTATTATTATTATATTATACAGTAGCAATGAAGATAGAACACAACTCAGTTGGACAGACTCAGCTACACTCAGAGCACTAAGAGCTAAGTAAGAATATGCAAAGAACAGAACAGGCAGTAACTGGTAGATACAGCCTTTTTTTATAGCACAGCAACACAGAGCAATGTTCTTGCAGAATCTATGCCAACAAACACACATCAAAGGGTGCAGGGTTAATCTCAGCAGCAGGATCTGGCAGGCTTGTGCAAGTTTTGCAAGATCTTGCAGACTGATGATAAGCCTGACCACACTACAGCTATAATAACCACAAACTGCACACATTACAATCACACTACATAATGTTCGAAGTCAATCCCACAACATGACAATTTAGATATGATTGCAATAGTGCACAGTCACATGCTACATTATTATTTTTTGCAAACATTATAGTTCTCTTTGAAGACTTGTCTCACAAGCATTGCTATAGCGTTTTAACCATCTGTGGGCATTCATTGCATATAGAGCCAGAAAAAATTACCTATATCTAATTTGGCCTTCATGGTTGCTTTAAAGCTTTGGGAACATGGCATGGTCAGATGGCAAAAACATTGCCTATGTTCTTCCCTTAGTCAAGTTACCACAAGTCTAACTGGTCAAAACCCAGTTCATGTTTTCCCCTAGTTCATTACTACTATCTTTACTGGACACATCCTCCAGAGATCCTCTGAATGAGCAGTCATTGAAGACAAGTAATAGAAACACACAATATGCACACAGAATGTTATTGATATATATGCTGTGTGCACATGATATTTACACAGAGGCTGGTCCTGTGAGAGGTTTATCAACAACATCTCCTAGTGACACTACTCTGGTCATCTCTTGGTCTCCTCCTGCTATGCCAAATGGAAATATCACATCCTTTTTGGTCAGGATCGATGACCTTAGAGAACAAAGGAGAGTAGCATATATATCGACCAGCAATGGAAAAGTGACTAGCTATACAGCTAGTGGTCTAGGTAATAGAGAAAGTTCATATCATTTCCAATGTTACAGTTGCTGACTGAGTAATTTCTGTTTTAGTTGCTGGTGTCCCCTACAATATCAGTGTTGCAGCTGTGAATGAGGTAGGGTCAGGGAGACTTTCTTTTACAGTAGTTTTTATGAGAGAACTTGGTAAGTCTGTTTTCTCTTATCTCAGTTACTTATGCCTGTATGTTAACTTTTCTATGCTGTCTAGAACCAAATATATCACCTAAGAATGTCAGAGTGACTAGGATCTCTGGCAATATGATGACAGTTTCCTGGACAAGCCTGACTCTCTCTGAGGCCCGTGGATTTATTACTCACTACACTGTAGCCTACTTCCCTTCATCAGGCAGCAGCAAACAACAAGAACCCAATAGCTTGTACCAAACTACGAGCAAGGACTCCAGTGAGACCACCATTCAAGGTCTGGTTGAAAACACTGCCTATACTGTGCAAGTCTCAGCTAGTACTGCAGCAGAATTATGGAATTCCAGTGGAACAATGAATGCCTCTGTTCTAAGTAAGTGAACGTGAATTCTTTTTGTTGTTACTTGGTTTATATCTTTTTTAATTAGAAAGTGAAGGAGGATTTGGAATATGGGTCTTTATTAGGTGCAGCAGTTGTAGCAGTGGTGGCCATTATTTTGAACTTCATCCTCATTGCTGTGGTCATAGTGCTAAGGTTAGTGATAGATATTAACCCAACAGTTAGAATTATGTTTTTTTATTATCAGATATGTTGTTATAACAATAGCAAAAATATTTTTAAGCTACATTGTAATTCAAACATATCAGCACCATTGTGTTTCTAAATTATGCACTTGAAATATTTGAACAACAGTAGAGTTAAAGTTAAAGTTCCTCTAAACATTTTTGTTTCCTTATTTGATTTCATTGTTGACATGTCATTATATGTCTCTATTTCTTTTATGTGTCCTTTTTGGTTTTGTTGTTACTCTCTAGCTATGTTAATCAAGATTTAGACACGTCCACCGTTAGTCATTAAATCCTAGCATCCGTGACTCCAATATGAGCATTGTTTCCTATAAACATTTTTCTAAATCGTTATGTTCTTATTGTTGTTGTATTATTGTTAGTTGGTAAGGTATCTGCTACAATCTTTTAAAAGAGCTTGGTAGTTGCACAAGATAACTAACCCAATATATCAAAAGTTGTTCTACATCAGGTTTATTGCTACACACATAAGTGTTTTCACATATATAAGAGTATTCTTATTGCAATGATGTTCTCAATAATCAATTTGAAATATTAGTCTCTCGAAGTTTGGCTAGATGCGCTAGTTTCATTATCCTGATGAAGGCTAGAGTGAAGAGCATCTAGCTGTAAAATAGAGAGAGTAAATAAAAATTGAAAATCTTTTGGAAGAAGGTTCTAATTACTAACAGCTTAGTAGACAATACTCACTCTTACCTAGCCCATACCTGTATATGCATATCACTACGTACGGCCCTTCACCCGATTGATGACCCCTTACCTCGTGCATGCCCCATGACATACACTCAATTGATGCACACATCTCATGCAGATAATAACTATATTCAATCCTCTTTGATCTGACATCGAGATGGTGCATTGCACTTAACTACTTAGTGCTTTGCAATCGAACAAATTCAGCTACATAGCACATCAGCAATCTTAATTTAATTTAGTTTTAATTGAATTGAATTGAATTGAATATATTATATATAGAATATGTAATTAATAGAATATGTAATTAATTAATTAATAAATATAAAATAATTTATTTACAATTTAATTTAAGAAATAATGATCGTCAGGTACTGAGCTGGATCCAAGCACTGCAGCAGTGTTTCCTCGTTGGATTGCAACTGCAATTCTTTGCAGCAGGAAATGGTAGGCACGAGAGTCACCAGACTCAGCTAGCTCTTGGAGAAAACTCTTTGCCTCACACCCAAATACTCCAATACCAATAGGTACAAAATAATGAGTAGCCATTAAAATATTGATTATATCATCAACACACCTTCTACTTTATGGTGGTATATCTGAGGTTTGGTTTGGGTTGTTTCGGCCATCCACCAACTTAGTTAAAGCAATGATGGGAATGCTAGCCCAATGTCAGTCAATTTCCTATCCAACTCATGATTAGCATGCTTTCATGCACTGCAAAAGCAGTTAAGATTACAAAATGTAGTTTTGGAGTCATCACTTCTCAAGGAAGGGATGGTCTCTTATTGTTGGAAACAGTATCGATTATTCATCCAGATTAGTTTTACTATCAAGGCCAACATTTTCACATATTAGCAGCAAGAATTACTACATGACCATGTCTATTAATTAGCTACAACTGTCTTTAGTTTCCTGTCAAACTTCTTGCTACTACTCATACTACAAATGTGTAGGGCACTTACAGGATGTTGCCCATGTCGTATAGCACTGTTACCTTGCAGGCAACTATTCCTCCCTAAGAAGTTGCAAAACCCTCCCCAATGTCACATATTATGGTTGTACATTATTCCAACAGTGAGCCTGTGTCTAGGATTGTTCTCACCTTTGACAAACAGACATACTTCACAGAGCAAATCAGTTGTGATGCACCTCTGCTGTAGACTCAAGGCTAGCAATAAAACCATAGTCTTCTCATGGGATAAGCTCCTGCATCAAGATTACATTTATAAATTTGATAAGAAAGACATTCTTATTTCTATAATCATTCAAAGAAACTTTTTATGTGGCCCTCAAACTAAAATCAAGTGGGTATAATTCTAAAACTATATGAAAACTTCACTTAATAAAAACCAGTGGAAGAGCTATCTATGCCATTCCACGCCCATGGTCATAGATACGATTATATCCAGCTTTTACAAGCAAGAAGTGTGATATAATAGAGATGCCTGTTTGCCTTTAGATAATATGTTTTATCTCACTAGATCAAGGAGATATTGAACATAATTGACTGCTAAAGGGACACACATGCAGCTGATTCAGTAGGACATAGTCATCAAAGTTAGTTCAGCTAGCAGCGTATGTATCGAAATCACATGACCAACTAGATTCATGGCTTTCCAATCACTCATGTGAGGTGCACAGGACTCAGAAAGTAGGCCACAAGTAGGACTTCTTATGAGTGTCATACGAGAGAACGTCTGGTTTATGTGAGAATGACACTGCAACATGTAATTAGGTTAACCATAGAATAGATCATACACAGAGAGAGAACTGATCATTAGCATGCATATTGCCTTATATAGTCTGGCCTGGGTTCATGGCTGGCAGCCGACTTAAAGGAGCCAGATTGTGAACACGGCCAGAATGCCTCTTTTAAGTTAAGCAGTGAAGATATATCAATTCCTACTATCATCTGTACTGGGTTGGCTATCTCCAGCAGTATAACGAGCTACTTATCTGTAACAATTTGTCTCCATAATAGTAATTAACTACAGTGTATCTACATTTAAGGTTTGTGGCCTATAAAACAATTGATCATTGCTGATCATATGCTATGTAATTCCCACCAAGGACAAGCATTAGATTTCACACCTTGTATAATATATAGCACCCAATGTGTGTAGCGCAAGCTATTAATTATTGGTACAAGAAGGTCCTGCATATACAACTCACTGCAGGTGCAGTCCAGGAGGTTGATTCTTGCATAGTAAGTGAACTTATCTATAGGTCTACAATGCTCTGCTATTAATTTATGGCGGTCGGAAAATGCTGTAAACTTTGATATTATGAGTGACGTAAGTATGCCGATAACAGTGGCAATAAATGAGCAAAGTTGATATTTCACAGCTTAGAGTTTGTGTGGGTATTTTATGGGCCAATCCACAGAAACCATCCAAGGAAGATTTCAAATCTCAAATTAAAAAAATCTTTGGTTTTGTTTTTTGCGGAAGTGGCTCATTTCAGGAGACTTGCGATTGTTGGCTGTTTTGTTTAGGGATATGCCTCCATTCAATAATGCAGGCTAAACTTATTTCTTCGTTAAAATCAGACTTTCATATTTTGTTCTAGATGATGTAAGGGCAGATATCAATTTTATTCTGTAGTGAATTTTGTGTTCTTTGACCTGATACCAATAACGCAAAAATTGATATACTCTACAATTTCCAGATCTCATATCAAACACAATCCCAGAAGGCCTGTATCCTCAAGTAACATTCCCATTGACAGTATCTATCAATGTGGAGAAATTCACAATGAAAGTGCTGCAGACTATGAGATACCTGTAGCTGCACTATCCCAGCAACCAAAAAAGAATGCTGTGAACCAGGCAGATGGAATTATTGCCACCACATCCAACCTTGGTCTCGGAGGTGGACAAGAGTGTGTGGAAGGAATTCAAAGTGATGAAGTTTATAACAAATTAATGCACGATTAATTGAGTTTTACATGATTTTACATAATGTGGTAGTTGACACTGCAATAGAGTAACACTTAATTTATGTGTTGTGTAAATACATCGTTATCAATTGTGATTCATTTTGTCGTTAGCAAATAATATTTCAGTTTCTGTTCTGTTTTGCTGTTCTTAATTAAGTATATAGTTGTTGTATAGTAGTGTGCTGATTGTCTTATATAATATTATTAGTTGAATATGCATTGACATTGATGGACTAAGGTTATAAAGTTTACTTGGAGTAATAACTTTTAGATACTTGTCTTAGTTACCAGAACTAATACACAAAAAATGTTTGTTACTAGAAAAGTAATTTTCTTTAAGATATAAGATTAAAAGTTTACAAAGCCTTACTTATTAATGACCACCAATAGCACTGCTTCATGTACGACTGTTAAGTATGATCTTTAAATGTGGCTATCATGGGTAGTAGTGGTGTTAAACTTTGCTTGTCCCACTTCACTTAAAAAGAATTGTGGGTTTTTTTCCTATCTTTGTGAGCTATAACTATCTGCTATCAATGTTATCAGCAGAAACTAATGAGCATTTTTTTTCAAAGGAATAGCGACCCCCAAAAAATCCCTTGACTCAATTTTGAAGGAAAAAAATGTGGAAGTTTAGGGTAATATGTTCATTCTATTATAATGCAAATATTCATGGAGGCAACTTTGTATTAGGTTATATTGAAACAGAAGGCCATTGTGAAGATGTAGCTGTAAAACATATTTTGCTCAAAATTAAAACTTTTCGTCTAAATCTCCCTAAAATTCTCAGATTTTGAAAAAGTCCTCCACAAATTTCATGTAAAGGTCAAAAATTCCATGAAACAGAGAAAATTCCACAGTGCTTACAAACTTAGTTGTTATCCTTTGTTCATTGGTGTCCAGCTAGAGAAGCTACATGCCACAAGTTTCAATGGCAAGGACATTTTGCAGACCTAATCCCATCACTCAGACTACTCATAGGGAAAGTCAGCAGCCATGGGCTTTCCTACATTGGCCTCCTCAGACCCAGTCCTTGGTGAAGTCCTCAGTCAGAATCAATGGACTTGCCACTCGGGCACTTAGGGGAAGCTGCTTCATCAACCTCCAACTGGTGGAGCTCCTGGTTTACAAGCATATCCCTCTACTGGAACCGTTTTTCTGACATCAACATCCTACTAATCCCGATGAGCAGATAATGTGAGATTGATCTGACCCTAATGGGGAATCAGTACAGAAATATTCATCTCCATGTACTTCCAGCTCTGTGTGCTGACCTCATCTTTTGCTTGGACTCTTAAACTCAGCACCAGGTCACCCTGAACTATAGCTAGAATGGAAGCACCCTTAAATCTAGTGTGTGGGCTGAGCACACTAAATGTTAAACTAACTGACCTCTTTGCAAATCAACTGCCATCCGGTAACAAGCAAATCATGCTGATATAGCTTTGCTGACATGAAATTTATTGAGAAAGAAATAATGAGACTTATCAAAGAAGGATTCATTGAAAAGAGTACTTCACCATGGAAAGCTCAGGTGGTGTTCATCAGGGACACCCTTGTCCAAAAGGTTAGCTGTCAAACAATCAACAGATTCACCCTTCTCGATGTGCATCCGTTCCCTCAAATAGATGAGACAACAGTGAAGGTTAATCAATACAGTGTCTACAGTACCATCAATCTGCACTCTATCAGGTACCCATTAAACCTGAAGACAAACCTTATACAGCCTTTGAGATAATGTCACACTATATGTGGTATGATGCAAGAGAGAGTATGATGAAAAATTTCCTTGAAGCTGCAAAAGACTTGAAAAGTGTGAGTTCTCAGAAACTGAGCTCCACATACTCAAAAACTGTGAGATTCAGCTGGATCCAGAGCAGCTGCACTACTTTAACAATTACCACCAGTCCCTTCCCATATGAAAGCCCACCAGTGCTACTTCTCATACTATTCTATTGGATGCCTGGTTACTCTGATAAGATCCGGCCTCTGGGGGCAACAAAGATGTTTCCGTATACCCAAGAAGCAAGAGATGCTTTCAAGGTTTTATAGAAAACTATTGGAGAATCAGTGGTATACATACAGTATTGATGAGTTAGTTGATGTTGAAACCGATGCCTCAGATTTTGCAATGGTGGCAACTCTCAATCAGCATGGCAGCCTGTCACATCCTTTTCTCACATGCTCCAAGGGCCAGAGACTCACCATGCATCAGTAGAAAGGGAAATACAAGAAATTACTCCTGATGAACGCTAGAGCATCTAGTTGAAACGTTGAGAGTATACAATTTGAAGTTGATTATTGAGAAGTTTATTGTAATAATAGTCATTGAAAGCATTATTTAATGGGTAAACATTTCTCACTCAACATGGATCAGAGATCGATAGATATGTGCTTGACATGAAGCAGAGAAGGAAATTTTTTTTTTATAAGATCATGCGATTGAGGATGGAACTGTCATGCTATTTCAATATTTTGTATTGGCTGGGAAGGGAGAATATTCCTCCTGACACTATATCACAAGGATAGTGTAATGCTGAATAGTGCATGGTAGTCTTACTGAACTACACCAAGGTCTATATCACCCAGGTGTAACATGAATGTATCACTTCGTAAAATCCCAAAACCTGCCTTATTCGATGGAGAATGTGAAAAGAGCAACCAAATCATGCAGCATTAGTGCTGAATGCAAACCACGGTTTCATAGACCTGGTTCTATTAAAACTACTCAGCCTTTTGAATGATTAAAATATTGATTTCAAGCATCTACTCATAACCAATAATAGTTTTTGACAGTGATGACGAGTGTTCAAGGTTTCCTTTCATTTCCCATGTGCTAACATGTTGGCTACAATGGTAATCAAACGCTTTTGTGCACTCTTCTCCATGTCCGGTATGCCGGTCTATGTGCACTCAGGCAAAGAGGGAATTCCTTCATTAGCACTGAGCTGCATCTTCCTTCACAAGAAAGGGACAACAACTAGCCATCGCATCCCATGCCCCATAATCCTCAAGGAAATGGACAATCAGACAGGTATATTGGAAGTGTCGGATGGCCATTACTCTCACTCTCAAAACAAAGGGATTTACAACATCATGCTGGATAGAAGTTCTCCCCATTGTATTATAGTACAATGAAAATGACTCCTCATGAGCAGATATTCAGTGTCACTTGGCAGTCTACAGTTGGCATGTGTGAGCTCACAAGTCAGAGCCCCTCAAGGATGAGGTAGAGTTCCTCAAGGCTAACTTACAATATGCCCATGTTCGTCACCCAGACATGAGATGATGGTGTCTATCTGGCACCTGACCTGACATGGAGATGGGTCCCCTACCAGTAATACCGACACAGGTATCGGAGACTGGACTGGATGCCCCTACACACACTCCCACACTTATGGCTAAAACCCAATCTATTTCTTGGCACAACTTGCATACAGTAGGGGCGGGCGTTGATACCAGGAGACCTCTAAATTTCAAATGCATGTCATGCAGACATTCCTTGCAGAATAAAGTTGTAGTCAAGGATCACCAGGCATCTAAGGTTTATCAACTTGTAGCTCACATGATCTTCCAATGGTCACTCAGTTATTAAATTTGTTCTTTTCTACTGTTTGATTGTGAACTTCTCCTCTGCAATTGTTAGAAATCCTTGTAAGAGGCTTAGCTACCTAGGAGCAGACTCAATAAAAAAAACAGACAGTGGATGTGTTGCTAATTTGCCATCCCCTGAAAAAAACCCACTTACCTCGATTTTAGAACAAATTTCCTTGATATGAACTTTTTTCTCTGGATTATTTCATAAAGTTTATCTTTGGTATAAGATACTAATAATTAAATTCTTATTTATCTTGTGTACCAAAAAAGAAAGACAGGAAAAACGTTCAATGCAGCATCTCAATCTCATTAGATGTTCCTCCAAGTTGTTGTCTTGGTTTAATAGCTTGTGAGTCTTTGCTCAAGTAACAGGGAGTACATTGACTGTTAGCTAATCACATATTGTAGATGGGTGAAAAGATAACGTACTGAGCTTCAATCTCTCCAACCATGCTGAATAAGTGCTCAGGGGCAGAATTACTCATGTTTCTGTGCCATCTTCATAGGAAGAAAGGACTGGGCTGTTATCTGACTAAGTATATAGATTTGTGGTCTTGGTTGTCTTGATTTAAGGCTAGGACTAGGACTAGGGTTAGGGATAAGCATAAATTATTTATCATGGCTGGTTATAAGATATCAATTAGAGATCATGGATCCAAAAGATGTGTTAGATAGACAAACTATTATGACAGAGAAACGGTGTCTGTATCAACTAGGTCATGATAATTATGGCAAACACAGAGGTGATCCCCATGTGCTTAGCAAAACATAGACACATTCAGAATAACTTTTACCATCCAACATGCAATGGGCTAGGAATAGGTGCACCAAAACTATATGTCAAATTATTTATGCCGTCCATTCGAATTTATATCACTGATAACTATAGAATTATCCATGTTTCTGTGTCACCATGGAAAGAAAAAATAGTACTGCCACCACCAGACATATTCAAGAAAAGACAATACCCCACCTGCTAGCCGTGTGATAAAAGTTATAAATATTAAAAGTAGTATAATGCTAGACCAATCTTTTAGGCTGAAGGCCCATTTTAAAGGGAGACAAAGTCAAAGAGAAGGTAGTGCGAGATTGTAGTATGCTATGTAAAAGCGATCAGCTGCAATAATTGTTCTCCGCTCCATCATAATATATAGCTGATTAAAAAAAAAATTATTACAGCTTCAACTGTAGGGGCATAGGAAGGAAGTAGATAAACAGGAGCAATGAAGAAAGCATCAACTCTAGTATCAATTCCAACAGAATTTGTCATTTGCAAAGGTAAACAATAGCTTCTGTGGAACCGTGTGCTCGATTACATGGGTCAAAGAAAGATACAACTTGTCTTTGTGAGAGAATTTGGTTAACATCTTCAAAACACTGTCATAGAACAAGCGCACGTTATTGAAGAAGTTCCTCTCAATGGTTGTTCTCTCGACCACTTCTTCTAATATTGTAAAAAAGTGGGTTTCTCTGCTAAAAGCCAGATATAATTGCATAGTTGGTTTTATCAGTTCTGATAAATGGTAGCTGCGATATCCTTAGCTGCAGTGGTGATCTCAGGCTTGATGAAGTATATAAATATCCTCATCCTGTACAATGTCCATATGACTTACACAAGTTTAAAATAATCTAGTCAACTTGCTCAGAGGTTGCAAAGAAGGAGTATAAATTTGCAGGTCAGCTTTACTTTCAAACTTCCTAGTTCCTAGCGAAGTAGCCACTTTTTGTAAATAGTCTTTATTTGGTTCCTCTTCCACTAGCCAATCAATGTATGAGTGCAAAGCAGGCCACTGCTCAATAAACACTTGAGGCATTGGACCACCTAGAAGTGCTGTGTTTCAATACTTGTAGTGGTCTAATATCTTCAAACTCAACCTGGATCTTTAAAAATCCCTTGGCTCTATACTTGAAGTGATAGAAAACATTAACAGTTACTGGAAGAGGTTTAATGGCAGCAATTCTACACAACTGGACAAGATGACACAAACAACCAAAAAAGCATGTGGCCACTTGGCTTGAATATGACTAGCTAAGCACCGAATTATGTTTGCCAACGATGACATTCACTGTCATTCTCTTCCATGACATTCTATGTTCTTCCAATACTTTAATAATTTAATCAGTCCTATAAACAGCTTCCATGCTGTAATGTTGCACATTGGCATTGCTAGAAATCGGGATACAAAATAATGGACTTGGTTATCTCAAAAACTTACCACTGCACCATAATGATCATTTCCCCATCACATACGATAGTAAAATGAGCTGACTGATAAGCATTAACAACCACATCTCTCAGTGCAGGCAACAAAGCATTTTGATGTCTTTGTCCTGGCACAAGAGGAAACCTGAATAATCTTGCTGTCAGGAAACAACACATTTGTAAAGAGAAATGATTTGTAACGATAAATGGTACATTATGCTCTCACCGTAAAAAGTAACTGTTGTTTTTACTACTATATTGTTAAAAGGACTGTAATAACTTGTTATTTTAACAAATTAACTGTTATTATAGAATAATAAGTGTTATATTAACTATTTTTGTATTTCAACTAAAATTAATAGTAGTATTAACGAATTTCTGTCTGTAGAAATATATTTTCGTAGTTTTAACAATATAAATTATTGTATTAACAAAATACATTGCAAATTGACTATTACAATAATGTATAATAACAATGTATTATAAGAATATTAACATTACTAGTATTAGTTATTGTGACTATTCCGATTAAGTATTTTTATAGAAGAATTAGTTAAATATAGTAAGTGTAAATGTTTGTTTTATTAAAAAAAATTACAAATTGACTATTATAATATTTTATAATAACTATGTATTATAAGAATATTAATTGTGACTATTCTGATCGAATAATTAGTTATATGTACTAATTGAAAATGTTTGTTTTACGACTATTTTATATAAGAATTAGTTTAAAGCAAATGATAAACAAAAAATATATATATCTCCCCCCAGATTTTATGCTCTCAATTGTGTATGTTGACGTTACGAGGAGTTAGAAGAAATGTTGTGGACAGGAATGTGCAGAAAGAAATGAGCACAGATCAAGGCAAAGGCTTCACTTGGACAAGCCAGTCAGGTGTATTCAGTGCTGATGAAAAAACATGTAAGGACCAGTAAATGTGATCAAACATTAATGTGATTGCTTTCATGTTATATCTAGTGTGTATATGTGCGGTCAGGTCATATTTACATCACCCTGCTGGCCATGTCTGTACTGTGTGTAATCTCACTGTATGTACCAAATGACCACACATCTGTTTAACACTCATTATTATGACCTATATATGGTGCCAGATATCCTGGACAAAGTCCTAAGCTTATAAGGTGGAATTGTAATGATCATCAATATAATAACCAGCATCCTGTTGGTAACAATATCCTGTCTGTCATGATTCATTCCCTATATACTTTGCTCAGAAGGCAGGGTAATGACAGCCTCTCTGTGTTGCCTATAGATGTGAGCTACGAAGGAGGCACAATTGGTATATGAAGCAACACAATTGTTCATTCCACAAGTGACAGAAAAGTTATCATCTCGACTGTGTACATGTCGCAAATGGCTTAGCCAAAGACTTTTAGTTGGCACAATGAGGTTACAGAGAGGACAATCGCTTGAAGCTGACCTAGACATTAAAGAGAGACCCTTTACCAAATGAAGGCAAGGCAAGTTCTAAGTTTAAGAATACTGCACGTGCATTGGCGGGGTTTTTTTGTGTGTCGACTGTGTGAGTCCTTTTTCTACTACCAATATGGAACGCTGGGAGCTCGATAAGATGTCTGTTGTCGATCTTTCAATGCGGTTGAAGGAAGAAAGAGTACAAGACACCTACTGTGAAACTTTCGAAGGTAATCTTACAACTACGTCTGTTATAGTCCTAGCACCACATTTTCATGGTGGGGATTTAAATAAAAGCCCACCCATATTTATCTCTGCGATCCTATCTCTGTTATATGGTAACTAGATCAACTAAAAAGAATGGCACTAATTATTATGTGCAATTGTAAGCTAATGAAAGTTGGATAGGGTGGGTGGAAGTTATTGTGCATTTCTTGTTGTGCTGTGGGAATTGGGAAGAGAGTGAAGAGGCTGAAGAATAAGTATAGAAATTAAAGTAATGAAGAGAGAAGTAGTCTTGTTGAGTAGATCTCTGTTAGGTCAGACCTAGTAAATTTCTTGTTGCTCGGGCCCGGTGGGTCAAATTTTGCTGGGTTAGGAAAAAATATTTGCACTAGAAATCTCTGGCTGGCAGTGACGGTAGCAGTGCTGGCCAAGTGCATGGATTTTTCCGTACTTGTACGGAATATCACACTACTGTACAGATGGTACGGATATTAGTACAGAATTATTACCTTGGAAGAGGAACAATCTTGAGCTGAATACTAGATGCTATGACAGCATCAAACAATACAACATTGAACAAACTGCTTACCGCTACGGTATAATAATTTATTTCTCTTTCCCGGTAGAGACATAATTTATTTCTCTTTCCTCCTCCCCTTTCCCCGGGCACAATTTCTCTTTCCTCCTCTATCAGCAACATTTCTCGCGTGTCAGACCCTTTACCGATCCCCTTTCTGGAAGGCACACGACTGATGACAAGTGCCCCGGTTTCAAGACACTATTTGGAAGCTAGCATGGCACAGTTTGTTGCAGGCCAAGCTGCAGCTCAAGATAGTTGTGCCGATTTAGGACTCAAGTCAGTGTGACAATGACGAAGACAGGCTGTAAAGAGTAAATATATTATAATATATTATATAGAAGGGGGGAAAAGTACGGAAATACGGGAAAAATGGCAATTTGGTACGGAAAATGACAGTGGTCACTTGGCAGCTTTGCGGTAGTTGCATGATTTAAACTTCTCTTGGGCTCAAAAATCATTTGCTATTTGTTTAGGAAACATTTGGGCAGCTGTTGTCTCGAGTAGAACAAGAGTGCTGCAGTAAGGCCTGTAGACAAGGTGAAAATTGAAGATGGGATAAATTAAATTTAAATTGTTCTGCCACCCACCCGGGTCAATATTTCTGCACGCCAAGCCCGAGCACAATTTTTTTACTAGATCTGGCCTTAGTTTGTATGTTTGAAATCTTTATGGCACAGTGGTAGTGTAGGGACTCCAACCTGAACACTCAGGTTTGAGTCATGGCTATACATGCTCTACTTGTGACTTTTTCCCCCTATCTTTTTCTCCCCATTCTTTTTCTCCCCATTCTTTTTCTCCCCATTCTTTTTCTCCCCATTCTTTTTCTCCCCATTCTTTTTCTCCCCATTCTTTTTCTCCCCATTCTTTTTCTCCCCATTCTTTTTTCTCCCCATTCTTTTTTCCCCTCATCTTTTGGGTTTTTTTTCACCACTTCCTTTTTCTTTTGTTTCTTTTAATTCCCCCTTTTTTCTATCTTTTATTTCCTTTTTTTTCTCCAAATCTTTTTATGTTCTTCTTTCTTTTATTTTTTCCCCCTTTCCCTCTTATTTATTTTTCCCTTTTCTTTCCTTCATTTTCTTCCCCTCCCAATTTTTTTTTAATTTTTTCATCTCTCAAGTTTGGTTGTGTCTCTTGCAACATGCAACACCCCCCCCCCCCCCAAAAAAAGGACAAAAAGAAAGGATATATATATGAGTTTTTAGTCCACTGAAATGCCTCCCTTACAAAAATCCTTGAGAGAATGCTGTTATTGTTATTAAAATGATTAAAAGTATAGAAATAGGACATTTTTACCTGACGAGTATAGTTCCTTACCACTACTGCATATTCTGTTGCCATAGAGTATGAGATCGATGGTGCAACATTTTGTGATCTGACAGAAGACGATGTCAAGGGATTTATAAAGCCATTGGGAGCAGTGAAAAGATTGATTCGTATTCAAAAAAGTATTATCCAATCTCAGAAGAATTTCTTGCTTCTTTCTTTTATTTGTATTCAGGTTTCCAGTATGCCTGAATATTACTCAACACAATTTTCTTCCCCAAGTACTCCATCTACTTTACCAGCCTCACT
The DNA here is from genome assembly GCA_028752905.1 of Cladorhizidae sp. MBARI D1340-BT2. Lineage (NCBI taxonomy): Eukaryota > Metazoa > Porifera > Demospongiae > Poecilosclerida > Cladorhizidae > Cladorhizidae sp. MBARI D1340-BT2. Next base: position 43,669,588 of record JAQNBH010000011.1, read on the forward strand.
GGCATCATGTCCAAGCTATCAAGATCATGCATGATACAGTATCTCTGTCATCAGAAACAGTGGATCTTCAGCAGTATCAAGAAATGATTTCTCTATTCCGATGATGTGGAAGCCTAATATTATGGCTACCATTGCTGTAAAGAGATTACCGGATATAAAAAATGAAATCGTTCGAGACCTTGTTACCATATATACAGCTATGTAGAAAGGCCAAATCCAGCTGCTGTCACAAAAATTGCCAAAATGTTAGTAGAGAAATATCCATTCTGGCTGATTCTATGACAGGATCTGCTTCTGTAAGTACATAGTAACATTGTTGATGTATATATGCCTTATAAGTATTCATCAACCGTGTCATTTTTTCCCCTTCAGGGATCATGGGTGAAAAAAGTGATGGACCGTGTGTATAATGTTGAAAAGGGCCGAAAAAGGAAAGCAGCTAATAACTCTCCAATGGATAAACCAAGCAAACGGCGTCGGCCAAAGCTAGCGATTAACCTGTCTAGGTATCCATCCTTTCATCCTCGTGGAGATGAAACTGCTGAGCAACAACAACAGGTTCAAGCTCTCACAAAGGAGATGGAGAAGGAGAATCCTAGAAATGATGTCATTTTACCTCTGAATAAGTTAACATTTTATTCACGTAGGCAATATTTGTTAGAGAGCAATGGCTCCGTATTCACCAAGCTCAAGAAGTTTCCGGCTCTGAAGATCCCATCTGTGGTATGTTGGAATGTTTGTGTTGAGTATATATACAAAAGTATTATATAAATTAACCTAACACAACTAAAACACCTTGACTATATTGATATATTGAAGAGTGTATGTAACAAATGCTTGTGCTATACATGTATTCTGCTAGTGGCTTCTGTTACATAAAGATACAAGGTCACCTTTAACTTGCATCTTGAATTTATTGCTTTTCTATCAACAGATTGAACAAGAGCTTGAGTTAGTCATTGGCAAGCAAGCAAGGCAAGGGTCTTTTAGTGTTGAGTGGACCCAAAAGTGGGTACCTGCTATCATCACATACTGCAAGGGGCTAAAGAGACGTGATATCAGAGAGATATTGACAGATATTGAAAAAGGTATCCTGTAATCAGAATAAAAATTAATAGTTTTGGCCTTAGAATGTGATCATTCATTCATGTGTAAGTAGAATCTACTATATGCTGAATAGTGTACATTCTTGAATACACATGCTATAGTTCAAGAAGCACTGTGCCCCTTATATTCAGAAATTATATCTTGCAATTGCAAATGGTTGTTGACTCACATCTGGTGACAGTATTTATGGAATATGTAATGTTCTTGTCAATTTTGTGGACAATACGATCATGAAATGATTTATCCCCCCAAAAACATTACCGTGACAGTTCTGAACACAAAAGTCCTGGACCACAGCTCAAAATGTCCCCCTCATACATGAACCTGTTCATCGATATGGGGCAGTAATTTATGGTGCTACGTATACAGTGGACCCTCGTTTATCCGCACCCGCATACTCGGATTATCCGCAAGGCAAATAAATTAAAATAAATTAAAAAAATCCCTTTTCCCCCCCTTTCCCCCCCCTTTTTTCCTTCCTTTTTCCCCTCCTTCTCCCCCCTCGATGGGCGGGGTCTATTGAACTCGTTGAACTCTTCGGATAATATTTTCACAACAGCTAGACTGATGGCTGAACAAAAAGTCAAGCGGAAGAGAGTTGTCATGTCTATTGAAAAAAAGATAGAGATTCTGGACAAGAAGGACTTCAGTGCTTCACAGTTGGCCAGGGAATATGGAGTTGGAGTTTCAACAATATGTGACCTAAGAAAGAGAGAGGACAAAGTTAGATATTTTTACTTATCAATGGAAAGCAGCACCATTGCTAAGAAAAGGAAGGTTGTAAGGACTGCTAATGATGAACAACTTGACAAGGCTGGTAAGTAAAAACGAAACATTTAGCTAGCTACTGTACCTTACTACAATGGCTGTTTCTGTGTAGTGTTCCTATGGTTTACGCAGAAGAGAATTGAAGGGATGCCTGTGTCTGGCCCACTGCTAAGTGAGAAGGCAAACCAGTTTCATAGAAACTTGCACCCAGACACCCACGATGCATGTTTCAAGGCCAGCTCAGGATGGCTATGGCATTTTTGTAATCGCCATGGCATACGACAGCTGTCTATGCAGGGAGAAAAGCTATCAGCCAATCCCAGTGCTCTCGATCCATTTCGTGCCATTCTTCAGGAATACTTGGAGAAGGAAGAGCTAACCCTCAATGATGTTTACAATTGCGACGAAACAGGGTTGTATTTTCGCCTCCTTCCAAGGAAAACTTTGGCATCAGCTGCGGAGAAGTATGCTCCAGGAATGAAGAGTGCCAATGATAGAGTGACCTTGATGGCTTGTAGCAATGCCACAGGCACACATAAACTTCCCTTACTCCTCATAGGTGTATGCAAGACTGTAATGTGAATGTGGTCTGTGTAGTGCTTGTATTTAGTGTCTGTGTTTTTACATTAGGAAAATCTGCCAAACCTAGATGCTTCAAGAATATGAACATGAAGGACTTACCTGTTAAATACTATGCACAGAAGAGTGCATGGATGAGCTCCTCCCTCTTCAAGACATGGTTTCACGAAGAATTTGTACCTGCTGTCCAGAGCTACCAAGATGGGAGAGGCATCCAAAGAAAAAAACTCTGCTATTGTTGGATAATGCTCCATCGCATCCAGACATTGACACTCTCACTAATGGTTGTATTAAGGCAATGTTTCTTCCCCAAATACAACCCCCCTCATCCAACCCATGGATCAGGGAGTACTGGAATCATTGAAAAGGCGGTACAGGAAGCTTATTTTACGGCAACTTCTAAATGAAGAAGAACAATCGATGCTGCAAAGTATTAAAAGCATCACAATGAAAGATGTGGTGTACAAGAGTGCTGAGGCATGGGATGATATTCCCTCGCTTACCTTGGTCAAGTCATGGAATAAGTTACTCAGACCTCCCAATGATCATGATGCTGCAGATAATGATGAGCCTACTTCAGAAGCTCAAGATGACGAGCTTACTTCTGTAGCAGCAGTTGAAGAAGATGACGAGCCAACTTCTGTAGCAGCTGAATTTCAACCACTCTTGCAGAAGCTGGACACTACCAAAGAAAGCATATCAATCTGGCTACATGGAGCAGATTAAATGAGCCACCAGGAACTGTCGGATCATGAAATTTTGCAACAGGTAACTTATCTCAATAATTACTGTATGTACACTATATCCAGCAATGGCACATCTTTACATTCAAATTGTACGAATGTACATGTAATCATTACAGGCTACACTAGAACTCCATGACGACAGTTCGGATGAGGAGAGTGATTCATCCTTATCCCTTGGCATTCCATCCAGTGCAGAGGCAGCAGAAATGATGGATAAATGTCTACTGTGGTATGAGCATCAGGAAGAATCCGAATCAACCACCCTCCTTCACTTAAAAAGGGTGCATAGATTGGACAGTCCAATCTGAGGCAAACAACATTGCAGTCATTTAAACAATAAACATTTATACATATGTACTGATGTATATACTGTATGTACATACATTGTACCGTAATTATTTAATCATATTCATAGATGACCCTCACTTATACGTAAATTTCACTTATACGTAAGGGGCTTGGTCCCAAGCCTTACGTATAACTGAGGGTCCACTGTACATAATACATTTATGTTTATCATTTTATAACAGATGGTGAACTGCAAAACCGAGCTCTGAAAATGCTCTTTCAGCTGGTTTGTGTGCAGAGTGAAGGAGACCTGAGCTACTTGTTTGCTCGATTTGAGGTAAAGTCCACAGTTGTTTCAAATGATGAACCATGTATTTATTTAAATAATGGAATATTGTAACCACAGATGTCTGATGTGCCAGAGACTGGCAGCTGCTCCTCCCACTCGTTCCACACCATCGATTGGAGAATTTATGGTAGAGGATGGAGATTCGGTGTATTTCATTTTTATTGAACAGGAGGTTTTCGAATTCTTTCTCCAAGTTATGGTTTTCTCCTGTTTTTAATACCAATTTTTCGAGTTGTGACATCTTTTCTGTCCTAATTCATGTGCTGACTATTTTTGTTTTGATTCTTTGCCTTGTCATTGACATGAATTTAGCACAATTATGTTTCTTAGCTAGTTATAATCACAAATAGTAATGATTTAATTCAACATGTGGTTTTGTATGGTAACCAGCCAGAAGTCATAATAACTAATAATTCTAATAAAATAAGGATTAATGGTTGGTTATAATAATAATAATAATGACCATTATGTGGTTCTTAAACAACAGTTCCAATAGTTAAAATAACTATTATTAATTATCTAATTAACATTGTGGTTTGTATGGTAACTAGTTTGTGGTTGTTAGAACAACCAGTTTAAATGGTTAAAATAACATTTGGGGGGTTCTTAGGACACTAATTTAGAATTGTTAAATTAACTAATTATTATAATTAATTAACCATTATGTAGTTCTTAGGTTGAAGTTGTTAAAGTAACTATAAAGTAATGATGAATTAATTGTTTATAGTAGTTGAAACTAATATTAATAATTGTTACTTTAACCATTAATTATTAGTACTATATATATTATTAATATAGTTATATTCACAAACATTATTTCTGTAAAATTAAATAGTTAATATATCCAGTAAAATTAACAATTTTATTGGTTACCTCAGTTGCACCATTTTTTTAAGTTGTTTTAACTAAACAGTTTTTGCAGTGAGCTGCAACAAACTTTGCAAAGTAAATTTCTCCTGGCCATGGTGGCTTGGTCTTCTATGCTGATACATATAGCTATACATGTTTCGGTAATTCTAAAGTTTAGTGGCATAAATTAGGTACCTATTCTAAACTATAATATAATGGCATAAAATTTTATTAATCTATCCATTTACAAGTGGAAAATAATTGTTCCACACTAAATAAGTTTGAAAATGTCCTCTTAAGATTTATGGCTAAGACTAGGGATAAGTATAAATTATCTATCATGGCAGGTCATTCAAGAGGTCAATTTGAGATCATGAATCCAAAAGATGTGTTAGACAGACAAACTATTATACATGTAACAGAAAAATGGTGTTTCTATCAACTATGTCCGGATATGGTGAACATAGAGGTGACCCTCATGTGGTTAAACTCATTAAGAATAACTTCCACTGTTAAAGACTACAACTAGTGCTAGGCTAGGGGCACCAAAAAAATGATATGTCAAATTATTTATGCAGTATATTTGAATTTATATCGCTAATAACTACAGCATTATCCATGTTTCTGTGTCATCATCATAGGAAGAAAGGACTGGGCTTTTATCTGGCTAAGTAGATTTGTGGGCTTGGTTGTCTTCAGGTGATGCTCGACCTCATATTGTCCTCCTCCAGGGATAGAAATATCCACATTACATAGAGTACAAAAAGGACAAATAAATCTCTTCTTTTTTACTAGATTCCATTTGGAACCTGTTGACTATTAAGCCTTGCATTTGCAGGAAATCTTTGTCTTTTTCCGGTAATATAAAAATATTCAATACTTCCATAAAAGAGTGGCAGCTATATACTATTAGTCTGGTCCATGACCAACTGCATAGTTTTGCCTCCTCTCCCACAAGAAATTATTTATGGCTCGCAAAACTGTAAAATTCCTTGAGTTATTGTGCTGATCACAAGTAGCTATGTCTAATAACAAGAAGAAATAATTTAGAAAATATCAGTAATCTTTGTTCCTCTATACTATTTCAAATATGGAGTTCTCCCTAGAAGTCGACAAAGTTTCTACAAAATGCAGACTCTAAATAGTAATCGGTCATGTTCTGCCACTTTCTGATATGTTGTAAACTCGGGTTGTTTAATAGTTTAGTGCTTCTCAATTTGTTGCCGACTTTGTTATGCCCCATATGGTATTTCAATGCAAAATAGCTACTGTCTCCTAGTCATCTAAAAAGTATAGGCTATGTGCATAGTTAGCTAGTTTCACTTCCAAGGCAGTGAATGCAAAGCCAATTATTAACTGCAATTGTCCATAGTTTCCCAATGAGATTATTGCTGGTGATTGGTAGGGTACTTCTATTCTTCACCCAGTTTTCTAGTAACTGTTAATTTGCAGGTAACTCAAAGCAAAAATCTTGTTAAAACTCACTTTGGCAGCATGGTGGTTATCACCTATAAAGTTCCAAAATGATCACATCTGCCTTGCGGTTGACATTAACATGTGCCTGTTGTCAAGGGCTGACCCTAGACATTGGCCATGAAGGCCTCGAACTGGTCATTGCAGGCTTGACTAATTAGCTATTATAGTTACATTAGCCTAAGAGTGAATGTACTCATAGAGGTCTCATTAGCACCTTTCACACCTTTATTTTATATTAGCTTATGCAAGCTTACCTGCTCTGTGTATGTTTGACTTTCAACTGTGTATTGTGTGTGATTATAATCTCCTGTTTCCTGTACGTTCAGGTTGTCAGGGTATTTAAGCCAGACAGCCAGACCTAAGTTTAGTTCTGTCAAATTAAACACTGTGTGTCTCACGTCTTTATCATAACCTAAACTTCTCTGGTTTAAGATAACGGGCACTCACTGTTTGAATAAGAACTCTGGTGGCAACAATATAAGCATTAGTTACCATTCGGGAGTAGAGCCAGAGCGATACCCTCGACACATGTCCGCAGGATACTTCTCATCTATAACTAAATAGTGTTTTTTTCCACTATGAATGTTGTCCTAATAGCATTGAATTTGAAAAAGTTTAGAAAGAACAGTCAGTTGTAATGTGCACTGGAGATTCAAGGCCATTAATAGCTCCTTATGTGACTCAGGAGACAAGTTTCTTCATGAATCATTCAAAAGACTTGCTTTATCTTTACCTTGCTCACAACACTAGCTCTTTCTTTGCTTAAACTATGATTACATATTCTATAGCTGATACCGTGTCAATATGCTAAAACAGGGTGGAAGATGTCAGTATATATGAGGAGTTCATTTACTAAAACTCAAAAGTTGCTTTGACATTCCACTTCCAGCAATTACAGAAGCTACTAGCCAGTCGTTGCAAGAAGAGTGATAGAGATCATTGTTCACTTCATAAGGGACTAGAGATAGATTCTACATAGTAGTAAGCCATCTCTGTTCATGGCACAGTTACTATAATATACAAATTTTAGCTACGGTGACTCAAGAACACAAGAAAGAGAAGCAAGATTACCAGGTGGCGAAACTGTTCTGAAATGGCAACAATATCCTCTTGAGCAAGATGCCAAAGGCATGTCCATTTCGATAGTCACACAGCTTTTTCTGTTGAAGAGCCTACAGATCATCTTATAAATGTGACGACCTAGAATAATATTTTGTCCAAAAGGTTCATGTTTGAGAGTCCATTGCTAGCACTATAGAACTCTCAAGCCCTGTTAAATAAGTGATGGTAAGTTTTTGATGTACTCCTCCTCATGTGTTGACAAATATTGAGCTACGTATTTGTTAGGAAAACATTCTTGCATACTTCTTGTTAGACATTTTACTGATTTGTGTTATTGGTTCATCTACCTACCAACCAACCTTTATGGTATCTAAATTACAACAAAAAGTGTAACCATATTCATACTGTGGTCAAGCTACTACAGGCTGCTGCTCTCCTCACAGTGATCACAAGAGCATTGTTGGTGGGTGTAAAACTTTAACTAGAGTTTAATCCATGAACAACTTTAGCAAAATATATTGTGCAGACCAAATATGTTCTAGCATCACTTGCTTGTTAGCAATTTTCCAGCCAGTTCTTCAGCAAGTATTTTCATCTGTCCATGTTAGCCTTGTTGCTTGTTTGGGGAGGAGGTTTTTCCTTAAACATTTTAAACTTCTTCTATACAGTGGTCCAGGAATATTTTAATGGGCAAGGCAATACAGCTAGTCTTCTTTTAACTAAAAGGTCGATATGTAGTCGAAGTTTAATCAATGGCCATGCTTTTTTGCATTTAGGTACTTACAGTTTAGCATTGCCGACTACATCTTTTCTCTTTGAGCCAGGCAAACAAAATTATCATATTTCTCACTCAAGCTACAACTTGTACATAAGGTATTTTTATTGCGTCAACCTGTACCATCATTATATAATAAAAGAGCTGTTTTTGTATGAGCATCTTGTTGTAGTGTATATAACTTACATTGCATAACAGGCTACACACATACAGTATGGTGTGACATTATCTCCAGAAAGATGTAAGCTGAACACCAGGCAGCATCTCATAGTGCATCACTAGCCTGCTGGTTCATTCCATTCTATACTAAGACTGTAGACCCTTATATTTGTTGCAGAAGAGAAAGGTAAAGGGTCACCTTTCCCAACTTGATATATAGATTTTAATTTTAATTTTAAGAGCTCTAAATTTGAGGAATAAAAGAGTGTATGTGTTGATTTCATAGAAATGACTTCATTTTGGTAGGACTTTTTCTACAGCAGACATAGTTGTTCCCTATGCTTAGGCTATCCAAACCCTTCAATTCACAAACTTAATGAAGTGATGGTCATTACTCAACACAAACAACTATATAGTGTTACACAATTAGTGCCTCCACAGAAAGAGAGAGTTATCTTGCTATGCCATATATGGACAATCTGAACAGTACAAATACTCTAGCTCCACCAGAGCTATATATCAGTCAACATTCAGTACTTAAAGTAAGCTTTTTAAAGGTGGTATTAATTAATTGATTGTGTTTATAAGCTTCAGTCTACCACTCTACACTCTTATGCTTTTTGTATGTTTGTGTGTGAGTGTGAACTTCAAATTTTTTGGAATTGTAATGTACCTCCTTGATGTGCATATCCAAATACTCTGTTTTGTACAGCATTGGGGTAGATGTGCAATCTCTTAATACATGTGTCAGCTTTTGTTAAAATAGTCCCTCCATTCTATCTCAAAGGTAATGGTAACTGCACGTCACAGTTGATGCACATATCATGATTCCTCCTCTCATTCTTGTGCCCTATTAGAGCTACTTTTAACAGGTATAGTGTATACCTATTCATGAACTTTCAAAATAGGAGACATTAATTTTACATCAGCCTACTTATATTATAAGTACAAGGTACACATTATGTGTACCTGTCCTTGTCTGCATGCAACCAGTTCTCTGTCATGTTAGCCAGTAATGCTGACAGTAGTATTCAATGCAGTCACATTTTCTATAACTGATGATTTATGTATTCCCATTTTATTAAGAGGAGTGACCTATTCATGTACATATACATATACAGAGAGAGAGAGAAGGATATACAATTCAACTCCCTATCCCTAGTGAGGACTCACTTCACTTGCCTTCTTCTACCTCAACAATAATAATCCACACATAATCAGTTTATTCCAATTTCACTCAATTCATGATAATTTATAGAGACTAGCCTACTTTACTTATCCTAATCAAAAAGGACCCAACAGAGTCTTAAAATACTCCACGTTTCCATCCATCTCACATAATTATCATATCTTCTCAAACAGGCACATTGTATTAATTTCATGACCTGTCAAGGGTGAAATAGGAAGTTCCAAAACCTGCCAAAACTGACCAACTATTGCAATTGAGTTTCCCCCAAATCCACAATAATCAGGAGCATGCTGTCATGTGTAATTGCCAACATTGAGGAAACTTGAACTCATTATTTGCACATGCATATTTGTATATATATTATAAAATTGGAGTAGACTTTTTAATTTTGTTTGAACTTGTTTTGTTTTGTTTCAATATTCATTTTATATATCTATTCCAAGAGGAAGGAGCAAACATGCTAAATCTCCATCACACTGAAGCTGTTTTTTGATATAATAAAACTGCAATTCACTTGTCCATAAGCAGCTAACTGGATGGCTTTATGCATTGGTTATCCATCCAAGATGTACAACTTGTGTGAGCACAAATGTCTGGAGAAGCAGCCTCAGGTAAGCTACTTAAAGTTTGTACACAGCTTATACTACCTACAGCTACTAACTCACTTGGTAAAAAAAAAATCAATATAGCCGCTGTATTGCTCAAGGTTTGGTCCAGAGAAGGAAGTCCACAATATAATTGATAGGCTGCTATGTTTTTAAAGGCACACAGCTAGGCCAGTTACCAAACTAATATCATGGTCTTCATTAGAGCACTTGAGTGCTGTGAGAGAGCTATAGCGACAAATCTCAGATGTCTGAATAGCAGCTGCACTGGTCTAGGCTAGGACATAATAAGGAAATATATTAATGAAATAACTACTAGTTTTCTAAGTAGCCTCTACTGAGCATAAATGATCACTTGTTGGAACTTGGAATAGCTAAAGGAGGAGGGGGGGGGGGGGGGGGGAGGTGGGATGGGGGGACCATAAACACACACCCTGAATCTGCCACTGTCTTTTCACTAGAGAAAAGCAGAGTGTGTAACAGCCTGTACACTTCCAGTGGCACTGTGGGCAGGAGAAAGAGAGAGGTGAAAATATAAAAAAAGCAGAAGTATGTTGAAAAGAGGGTGTGTACCTATCTTTGAACTTGGAGCAACACAACAACAAGCATCTTAGTTAAGCAAACTGGTGGCACAGCAGGGATGCAAACTCGAAGAATAAACAATTCAATTATCCAAACACACTCGGTGTTAAGATTCAGGTAATAGACTCCATGCAGGATATTGGTCTCAGTAATATGTATTGAGAAGGCTTCAGAGTCCTCAACCACAACCCTCCCTTCCCTGGATCTGGTCTTAGAATCTAAAGGTCAAAAGAATGGCAAATATTCAAGGTCTTTCCTAGTACTCCAAATCGAAAAGATTTTATATCAAAAGTTGTGGCTACACATAAGTAGTGCAGTTGGGCAATTACGCAAAGATTAAAGTGCAGTGGGAAAATCCCTGCCATCTTATAAGATGGCAGTGTGTTAAGCATTAGACTAACACTAACCTTCTCTTAGCTAAGACAACAATGACCACAATGAGGATGAGGATCACAATAATGCCCACAAGTGCTGCACCAGTAATGGCACCAACTCCAAATCCTCCACCTCCACTGCCTAATGTATAATAAAAAAGTAATATAAAATAAATGAGCATATTCGAAATCGACTAATTAAAATGCAACACATTCTCCAGTGCTACTTACCATGGACATGCAGCATAAAATTCTGCCTCTCCACCACTACATTTCCAGTAGGTAGGAGGATGTAGACCTCACATGTGTATCGTGTGTTGTCAATATTACTGGTGGCCCTCTCTATGTCCAGAACCAGTTGTTGTTGCCCAGAAGTACCACTAGCTAGCAGTGCTCTACTGTTGGAATCATTCAGCCATCATATAGACTGCACTGTCAGGTTGCTAAAGCAAGTGACACTTGCAGATGATCCAAGAAGATATGAAGTCTGCTGTCCAGATAATGCACTTGCTAAAGAAACAAAGGGAAACATGAAGAAAGTGTTCAATAATAGTAAGTATAGAAGTTGTACATTGGTATGCCATTGTAGTGGCTGCACTTTGTCCACTGCTGTTGCTGACTGAGCAGCTGAAGGAGCCACTGTAGTGGCTTAGCTGAGAGCTAGTGATGGAGAGGAGGTTGTGGTAAGTGGCAGTGGATGTGTTCACAACCCTCTGGCTCTGTTGGTAGGAGGGGCCATCCTGTTCCAAATGACGCTGCTGGCAGGTCCTCCAGTGGATGCACAAGTGAGAACACCTGATGTGATGTTGTAGGTCAGAGATGTTATGAAGGGTGAGCCTGAGGAGAGTTACAGTAGAGTTGCAATACACACTAGTATGAGATGCTTAGTTACTGTACCAGCCTCTGGAGGGTATATCCCAACAAACACTTGCTGGGGTTTGCCCTGACTGTCTTGTACAGCACAGGTGAATACTCCATTATGCCCTGAGGCAGCAACTCTATGATGCAGCAAGATAGCACTGGCTCCTCTACTTATGGAAAATGATGCATCTACTCCATCATAATTTGCTCCTTCAACTTTAGTTCCCCCAGGCAGCATCCAATCACCATATGCACCAACACCTTCTTCAGTATCACCACCACTTCTAGAGCAGGCAACAAGGTCAGTGAAGCAGTTGGGAGCAGCCCTGCCCTCCCCTACGTCAGTCAGGGTCACCACGCTGTTGTTTGGGTAAACAACACCACCAAGGAGGAGACCAAGACCTGTAGAGAGTAATGTGATTGAAGATGAGTGTGTTATATTATAGTTAACACTCTTACTGGTAGAAGTGCTGGTAGAGATGTCAGTAGCCCTGTAGGGGCCTGGCCCTACTTACTTAACTAGCAAATGTGTATGAGGTACGAGGGGAGAGTGGACTAGCAGTAGTGTAGGTCCTGGCATCAATACCTGCAGTGGCTGTTGCTATGATTCTGCTGGATCCAGTCTCTCTGTAGCGCACACTGTAATGTCTGCTCTGTCCATTACATAGGAGGCAGGCCTCATGCTCCCACCTGATAGTGATATACTGGTAGGGCTCACAGACTGAGATGCTGGTGAGGGAACACAGCAACTGGGAACTGTTGGACAAGAAACTCACATCACTGTTATATAATAAGTTAGTCCATTCAATACTCAAAATCCGAATGTGATTGACTTGCAAGGGAGGAGCCGGCAGTGCTCACATCTGTTAGGCTTATCTCATATACTGTACCTTCTTGCAGGAAAGTCAGAATCTTCCTCCTTGCAGATCCAGGAACAGTCACACTACCTGATGGAACACTATCACATCCTTCAACTTTCATGTAATGTATTGTGTAAGTGTCCACAACATCTTGGAAGGCTGTGACCATGTGAGCTCTACTGATGTAGTCTGAGGAGTGCCCATCAGGCTTGTGGGAGCAGAAGGAGCTGCAACTGTAATATTCACATATTGACATTTATATAGCACAGTTGCTTTGCGTATTTCATATTTATAGACACTGCCCAGAACATATCAGTAGTTGACAATGCTCTTAACACAGAAGCAGAACATATATACGTACTGTACAAAAACATCACTCACATTTGTGAGGCCTATTCCTAGAATATATTTTATATAACTCAAAGTTTCATACTTAGAAAAGTAGTAGCTAATCTTGTTTTCAATCCATGCACTCACTACTTACCTAGTGGGACTCTGACTAGACCAATAGCAGCTAATGTAGCTAGAATTGTGGATCTCGAATTTAAAGACACTTTAGAGGTGAGTGACATGGCTAAACTAAACACTGGCTCCTTATAATCCTGGTAGCTAATCATTCGCCTATTCTGTGAGCTGGTGGTGTGGGACTAAGCTTCAACCAGTAGCAGCTACTCCAGCTATAGCTACTCTGGCATGGCACTCTAGCAGGGTATCAAAAGAAAAGTGATCACTTTGCTAACCCAATCTCTAGTGTTGGATTGGTTTATGTTACAGTCACCCAGCATCAGAGATAGGTATATCTGAATGTATCCAAGGAGACTGTGAATGCGCTGTATATTTTTAGTGAGAATATTTAAAATAGATAGACACATTCAAAGAGGCTACAGTTATTCAGACTCTCCCCCTCGCAGAGCCTCCAACCTTATTGCAGTGATGTCGATTGAAGAAACTATCAGTATTTATGTCCTCCATTTCAGTATTTACCTACTAAAAGATGACCACATAACAAAAGAATACTGGTACAGTTCCGGGCCTTTTATGTAAGGCTGCTTCTCAATATGATCATATTGTCTATTGCATCACATCATCATATTGCGAGCAAGCAACACTATGTCCTCCACAACCATATACACTCCAACTGCAGCTCATATGATATGATACGATAGAACAATACAATACAATGTGATAGCCAAGTGTCATATAGTAAACCACCTTTGGTCTTGACATGCTGGCAGCTAAAGTCAGCAGCAATCTTGGAATCAGAAAACATTGAGCAAAGCAAACCAGAGAGGAGGGCATATCATCAGCTCTGCAGACATCTCTTTTGAAGCATGGACATATTTTATCTTCCAAAAAAAAAAGTTGCCGCCAAGCTTGAGCACTGGCTTGCTACTCTCAACCTTTGCTGGAAGTTTGACAACAAAAAGCTACTACCACAAAATCTACAGCGGAATATTGTTTCCAGAAAATCTATGGCCATTTTGTAACTCTTGCATAGATATACAAAATATCTGCAACAGAATTCTAAATAGTACTTATTATTGTACTATTTAATGGTGGTTCTGTGGTCGGATCAGAAGCCATTAAAAATACGGATGAATCCATATAATTGGAGGCTCTGTCTTGTAACTGTCGTACATATTGGGCAGAACACTATTAGAAATTACGATAAATCACATTCTGAGTGTGAGGAAATTTAGGTTCCAGACTACTCTCATGAACCCACCCATTATTTTCTGAGTATATTTGGTAAAGTGTCTGGACAAATCAGCCGGGACTTCATGATCTCAGGAAACTGCAGCAGACAACTTCTGCATACAGGGACGGAAGATCTTGAAGTCACTAATTAGGGTAAAACACAATCTGAGGCAACATGGCAATGACTGTGGTCTATCACATGGCTTCAAGCTGATTAAATACCATTCCTGGCACACACACTATAACCTGGCCATATATTTATTGAGGTCTGCTTCACGAGACAACCTCCACACAACCATACCACCATCTTGTGGAAACTTAACTCTTTCATGGCCGGATTTAGGAGAGAATTATTAAAAAATTGACCCACATGAACAAAAAAAAATTATATTAATTCACAGAAACACCGAACTACTTAGCAACCACATACCATGTTCTTGTACTGGGTTAGACGCACATCGTGGGTTGATTAGTTGTCATACCACGATGTTACCAAACTGACCATTGTAATAATGATAGAAATTTCATACAATTACGACTATGAACCATGATTATTATTATGTTTCTACCCCTTTTAGCCTAACTACAGTTTGGGAAATCATACCAGAGACAGCCATGTGCATTGATAAATCATATTCATGAACATTGATGATGTTACAGCAAGATAATATATTTTTATACTACAAGACAGACAAACAGCCAACACATTCTAAGAGATAGTTCAGTTTCAAAGACCTAGGAAGTGTAAATCCACCAGTGTATGATAAGAATAAAAACAACTTCTTTCCTCTGTAACATGGAGAAATACTTTTGCAATGCCTACAATGCATTTTTGTATCATGAGTGTATAATTATTGATTCCAACTGCACATCTGTATTAGTTGATGCACTGCTAATAGCTAGTCTATTAGGGGAATATTGAATCTAAGGAATAGAAGTTGATATGATTCTTCAGTAAAGTTGCATGATGGTATTTATTCAGCTCCATGAAAACATTTAGAAGATTGGTAATCTCTTGATCTACTTAGAGTTGGCTGCTAAAAATCTAAACCCGTCAGGCTAGAACAATAGCTATTGCTATCATTACATACTCAAGAAATCATAACAGCAATCAACAATAGTGCACTATAAACACAAGACTTTCCTTGATAGAGTAGACATTTGGATGTCTTGCAACTGTATTCATCAAGGAGAAAACACATTTTGAGAAGTTTTATAATTCATCTTCATTGAGACTCATGTAGCATGATGTCTATGTCATTACTGCTGCTAGCAGTATGAATACTGTCATATAATTATATAGCTACCTTGAAGTTACAACTAGGCTCTGGCAAATTATTCCCAAAAGGCCTATTATTTTTATTCTCAGGTATTGATCTTTTAAAGGTAACCCATTATTCCTAAATTATTCTCAACTTTGTTGTAATGATTATAAACACTAATGATCATTTCTGTAATTGTACTGCATCATTACAGATAGTTGAATGTAGTATTATAATGACTGTTCTTGCTGTTTTCCGAATTGAACTTTGGAGAAGTGAAAATACCCTCTCTGCTGCTGATCAAATTTTACAAGAATATCGGGATACATGTTCTTTACCTCCCTACCAAGTTATAAGCATTTAATGCCTGTAGTTTTTGAATAATGACAATTAATTAGGTAAATTTGGCCACAATTATATGTTGGGAATGCTTTAAGCTGAAATTTACAAACTAATGGGAGTTAATAACCCAAACTTGTTCTGCAGGTGTTCAAGCATATTACTTATATCATGCAAAACATTTTGTTATCATAAGGGTTTTCTTTCTGTGTGAAGCTTTTCAAAGGTCTTTATCAATGATTATTGTGGGCGTGTTTAGGGGTGTGGTCATGGGTTGGGCTTGAATAGATGTAGTTTATCAGCTGGGTATGCTTGACGAATTTTAAATGCAAAATATATCATATTGGCCTGTCAGTGATGGAATACCATCTTTTAGACAACAAAAATGTATCAAAAAAGTCTCGTCTCTATAGACCTGTAGGCTAGCACTGTACTTGCTAATGCAGCTTTAGCTACCTAATGACTGATGAGATATAACACGGTACTAGAGGTTAGAACGGTCCTCTTACGGCTCTTAGCATTTGTAGTGCCCACTCCAGATTGTATTTTGCCAACAAAGGAGATGTCACTATGATTATTCCTGGGTATTATTCTCCCAAAACTAAAGGACACCTATTATTCTCAAATTATTCCCGGAAGAATTTGCCAGAGCCTAGTTATAACCACATATAACTGCACCAATTGAGTAATAGATCAGCTCTGATGAATACAAGAAAGTTGTGAGTTCCTTTTTTCCAATGCTTCATGCTAGTCATGTCTCTACTCTCACTTCTTTAGCTTACTGCTGGAAAGTAGAGCAGAGATTATGGCTACTTATGATCGTCACGTAACTAGTGTAATAGTATCCTAAAATTAGCCATATTTAGATCCAATCTAAGAAATAATTTTAAACAAGCTGGTTTCAACTGATTTTGGTAAGTATGGGTATCAAGACTTACAAAAAAAAAGTAAGGTGGGGTAGGGGGTGGGGAAAACTTTTGGGGGGTCAAAAGGTCATCGATCGCCCCAAAATTGTAAAATATTGTATCTCGACAACTAAATACCCAACATTTTTTATCTTGGTGTCAAAATGCTCAGAATTGTACCATGATGATGCACAAAAAATCTGGGATCCTTTAGGACCAACTCTTGAGAGATGTTTGTGGGTGTTATCTGTATTGAGAGTAGTTGTGGCTTGTGGTCAGGTTTGCTTAGAAACCTGCAGGATCTTGCACAAAACCTGCATGATCCTGCCCAGCTTGCACCCTTTGATGGGAGTAGTTGTGGCTTGTGGTCAGGTTTGCTTAGAAACCTGCAGGATCTTGCACAAAACCTGCATGATCCTGCCCAGCTTGCACCCTTTGGTGGGAGTTGGTGGTTTGTGCAGGATTCTCCAAGAACATTATGTGTGCTGCGTTTGTCTATAAAAGGACTAGACATTGGCATAAGGTTGGTATCTTACTCCATTCGAGCAAAATGGAAAGGAGGTGTGAGATTTGTACTGAGGACTCATCAGAAGCAGGAAAGCTACAGAAGTTGTACACTAAGGGCTATGAGAACCTAATTGAGCATTGTAGACATATCAGCGACTCTTCCTTGTTAGAGCGATTGGAAAGAAAATGGACTAGCAACATTCCTATGACCGTCCATCAAAGATGCAGAGCCCTTTTCATGCAAAAGGAGCCTGATGTTGAAGAACAGGAGCATGAACCACGCCCTAAACGTCAAAAAGTGTCACAATCTGTAAATGACGATAATGGTAAGAGTCACTTGAATTTCCCATAATCTTATTGCAATCCCCTACATAACATGCATACAATATACTGTTGATTTGGCTAACTTAGTCCAGATAATAATTTCAGACCGGGGTCCTACACGATTTCCGTACAGTGAAAGATGTATCATCTGCAATGAGGACATCCATTTTGACGAAAGACATCCTGCCAGACAGCAGACCATACGTCGGGCATCAACTATCACACTTAAGACATCACTTCTGAGAATAGCAAGTGCAAGAAAAGATAGTCTTGGAATGGCTGTCCAAGGACGCTTGGAAGGCATTGCAGATCTTGTAGCAGAAGAGGCTGTCTATCATTGCAAATGCTACTGCACCCTGTATGATGTACCAGGTCGACGTAATGTTAGTAAAATTGCTAGAGTATGTATACCATAATTAATTATTCCAAAAAAACTTTATTTTCAGAAATCTGGAAGGCCTGTGGATGGTTCTAAGGAAAATGCCTTCTACAAGCTCTGCGGGTGGTTTGACAGTGAAATGGAGAGTGGTGTTTACACTGTAAGCCAATTGCAAGAGCAAATGAAGATATTAGTAGGTGATGATGACCTTCCAGTGTATCATGAGAAATATTTGAAACAAGCACTCGAGAGGCACTATGGTAATAGTATATTCATTACAAATCAAAAACATAGGAAGGATGTTGTCTGCTTTAGGAACTGCACGGCAGATATCACCAGAGACTACCACAAGAAGATGGAAACAGGTAATGAAGACGAGAAAAAGAAAGCCATCATTAAAATGGCTGCTTTGCTCATTATGAATGACATAAAGTGTCTTAACTTCAGCAAAGAGGAATTTCCCTCGCTTATAGAAATGACATCCCATTATGAGCTACCAGAATCTCTTGAACTGTTGTTAACATGTTTAATGCCGCATTCATCAGTCAGGAGAAATGTTGCAGGGCAAAATATTATATCTTCACAACGCCCAAGATCATCCAAGATGCCTTTCCAGCTCGGCATGAGCTTATACCTTGATCATAAGTTCGGTTCAGATCAGCTGATTAACATCATGCACAGCATTGGCATATGTGAAAGTCCAAAAGAGGGTACGGACTACAAGTACACATACATTGACTCGACTAATAACACACATGCAGCATCAATGGCAGTACTGGAGAAGCAGATTGAGCAGCACATTGGTGACAACATGGACCATGATTTGATAACCTTAGATGGAAAGTCAGGGTTTCATGCCATGGGACTTATCAAAGTCACCACACCAGAAAATGCCAATCAACTTGAAATTGATGAGAATAGGAAGATGCAGCGAAAACCAATTGTAAAGAATGAAACTCTTTCAAATATGGAAGGTTTGCAACTAAGCTAATAAAGTATGAAGAACTTCTGCAAGAAATACCTGAAAGATCCATTCCAATAGATGTAGCTGTTAAAGACTGGTACATTGGATGGGTAGAAGGAAGATCCCTTCATCCAAATTTCATGGGGTTTATGCATCAGAAATACAATGGACTAACATTGAAATCTTCCATTGAGTTTCTGCGCATCATCAATGCAAATCCGAATGACATGCAGACAATATACACCACAATCATGAGAGCTATCAAAGGAACGCATGAATCCCCAGCAATCATAACATTCGACCTTCCTCTGTTCATCAAGGCATCTCAAATTGTTAAGGAGCAGAAGTTAGAAGTTGTTGTGTGGCTTGGAGGATTCCACTTTCTGAAAAGTTTCCTTGGCTGCATTGGGTACATCATGGAAGGCAGTGGTTTGGCAGAAGCTATGAGAGTCGTCTATGGACCGAACACAGTCAAGTACATCCTGAAAGGTGCAGCATACTCAAAGGCCCTGAGAGCACACTTCTTGGCAGATGCCGCTCTGGTCAAACACATGATGGGTGCAAATAACAGCTCTAGTCTTGATGAGACACTCAAGGACTTGGAAGAAACATCAAGAACGGCAAAGCTGTGGGTTCTTTACCACCAATTTGTAAGAACAGTGCAAGAGTTCATCTTAGCAGAAAGGCTCCATGATTGGCAGGGACATCTGAATGCGGTTGCTAAGATGCTTGGCATATTTGCAGCAGCTGGGCATGACCAGTACGCCAAATTTGGACGGATGTACTTACAGGAGATGCTGAGACTTCCAGAACAATATCCTCAGGTTAGCAACAAAAAAACACTAATATGCAAGCATGCACTTATCTGGTAAAATGTATAGGATATTTTTTTGTTTTTCTTTTCCAGGTTCATGAAGCATTCATGGAAGGAAATCACACAACCCGTTACTCCAATGAGCAATTTTCTGGACAGTTTTCTGACCAGACAATCGAAGAAACCCTTATGCGAAAAGCAAAATCAAATGGTGGCTTAACAAGAGGAAGGATGCGTAACGAGAATTCTGTGAAAGTATGGGCTGGCACATTTTCACATCTCAAGCTTCTAGGGGACCTGATGGAGGAAATGATTGGTGGGAAGCGGAGTAAGAGGACACACAAAGACCTTAGAGCTAAGCATATGGAAAACGACAGACAATGCGTCAGGTTCATTTCTGAATGGTTTTCGACCCACAACCCCTTCACAAAGGTTAGTATGTATGTGTTTCATGCACTGATAGTTGTGCAGACATCATTCTAGATTTCAATTGACATTTCAAAGTTATCACACAACGATTGCATCTATGTATGTCATTTCAGGTACATAATCCCATGACCATTGCTTCACTGTCTAGTGGAGGGACTACCACCGACAAGTCAGCTGTCAACTGCGAAGATGCAGTGAGGATAGGGAAAGAAATGCAGAAGGATCTTGATGATGAGTCACCTGTTAAAAGCATGAAGACATCAAACAAATGCAAAAATCTGGCTGCCCTTCAGAAGAAAGTAAGAATAGGAGACAAGAAGGTGTACATCGAAAAGACCCTACTCTTTAATAGGTTGATCATCATGGCAGAGAGAGATGAAGGGATTGAAGAGATATTCCGCTTTGAACTGACACCTGTCCCGGCGTCTCTCTTCACTATGGATCGTATGATGAGGAAACCCCCAAAGCATGAGTTTGGAAGGATGCTCAAGGAAACAACAACAAAACTTGACTTGGACATGAACAACAAAATGCATGTTGTTGATGGAGGATGGCTACTTCATCAGGTAAAGTGGGCCAGCGGTGCAACCATCAAGACCATAGTTACTACCTATGCCAGGTATGTTACAGCCAAATTCAAGGATTCTACTGTAGTCTTTGATGGCTAGGGGGAAGAAGCATCATCGAAAGATCATGAACATATGCGGCGGATGGCTGGGAAGAAGGTTTCTCGGGACTTAAGGGTTACACCAGAATTGACTATATCATGTGACAGAGAAGTTTTCCTGGCAAATGAGAAGAACAAAGGAGCTCTAATCATGATACTGTCTACAGAGATGGCAAACCACAATATTGTTGTACGTCAAGCAAAAGATGATGGTGACACGCTCATTGTAAAGACTGCATTGGACTTGGTCACAAGTGTGAATACCCCAGTTGTCGTTGTCGCACAAGACACTGATATATTGGTTTTGCTCTGTTATTACCGGCCAAGCAACTGTTCTAATTTGTACTTGCAATCAGATGTTGATGGTCTTTATGACATCTCTACTATAGACGTTGTTGACCAGGAAGAGTTCCTCTTCAAGTACGGCTGGTCTGGAAACGACACTGTTTCATGCATTCATGGACATACCAAATGTGCTCTCTACAAATGCAAATTCCCTGCCAGTGTCATCACTGCATTTACAAGTATGACTTCAACTGAATCCACTATTCGAACAGCTGGATTAAAAGCAATGCAGATCACATATGGCTGTGGGGATACTCATCTTGAAAAGGCTCGCTATCTGAAGTTCCAGAAGCAAGCATCAAAGGGTAAAATCGACCCCGATCGCTTACCTCCAACGGAAAATGCAACAGCACAGCATTCCCTTCGTGTACATCTTCAAATTGTGGTATGGAAGCATCTAAACACCACTGTTCTTAAGCCAATTGGAAGAGGATGGGAGTTAGATAGCAATGGAAAACTCAGACCGAAGATGCTGTCCATTCCTATTGCCCCAGACAACCTTCTGAAAGGAATTTGCTGCAACTGCAAGGAAGGGGAGAGGCAGTGCCAAACCATGAAATGCAGCTGCATGAGAGCTGGCATGTCATGTGTTTCTGCATGTGGTGTGTGCTGTGGACACTGTTCTAATGGAGCAGATGTAGAGGAACTTGGTAGCGATGAAGAGGAAAATGACTAAATATGTTATAGCTATGCTGTAATCAGTATTTCAATTATTTGTTTACTACTTGATTCTTTGCACTTGATTCTTTGGTGCATTGTTTGACACCATGCAGCTTCAAAATTTTATGATACATAATAATATTATGCCATGTCAATGACACTTTTTGACCTTTGACCTCACATTTGGAGGTCAAGGTTTGGTAACTAAGGGTCCAAAAAAATTTGGGGGGCCCTTCTTGCATAATTCTGTGCATTTTGACACCAGGATCAACCACATGACCTTGTTTTGTTACCGAGATACAAGTTTAAGTGATTTAGGCCGGGGATAAATGACCTTTAACCCCAGAAAAAGTTTTCCCCGCCCCCTACCCCACCTTCCTTTTTTTTGGTAAATCTTGACACCCATACCTACTAAAATCAGTTGAAACCAGCTTGTTTAAAATTATTTTCTAGTTGAGATTTAAGTTAGGGATACTATAAGTCCTCTTGCCAGTGACCTTTCTATTTTAGTTAGGTATTCTAGTATGTGATTAAATTCTAGCACATAGTGTTTCCACGGACTATTATTTCTTGTGTGCAATTCGAGTTTCCAAATGCAACATTTTAGTGTAATTATTAACATTTAAACAATTGTAACAGTGTTAATTACTAATATATTATGACCTTTGGATTGTTGTTGTTATTGTATCTCTTCTAGATGCCCATATAAGGGATGCTGGACACTCGGGTCATCTGACCAATCACTGATTAACAACTCATGTAATAATTTCTATATAATGCCGTGTTTTTGGACACTGTATGTATGATTGCTGGTATGCTGAAATAATAACTGTACTAAGATACTGTGCCCTGCTTAACGCTGGCTCTGCGACGGTTACAATTGGCGTAGTCGGCAGGATAGCTTTTTGCTAACTTTATCTCGACTACGTCATCAGGATGAGCAAGCCTGCCGTACTTCCAGAAATCTACAATGGAGACAATAGCTGGGACGAATGGGTGGACCATTTTGACAGTGTGGCTACCGTGTGCGAATGGGACGATGCCTTGAAACTGAAGTGGCTAAGAGTACGGCTAACTGGTAGAGCTGTGACCACTTTTAAGAGGCTACCTGATGACATAAGAAACGACTTCATGGAGGCAGTCAAAGCAATGCAGAAGCGATTCGAACCAGAGAGCCGAAAGGGCCTGTATATGGCTGAGTTGCAGAGTCGAGTTCGAAAAAGTAGCGAAGATTGGGCTTCATTTGGAGAGGATTTGAGACAACTCGCAGATAAGGCCTACCCCGAATTACCTGTAGAAGCCAGGGAATGGTTCGCCTTGAATGAGTACCTCGCTCGTATCGACAAACCCCAAGTAGCTTTCAGCGTCCGGCAAGCTAAACCTGGATCTGTTGATGAAGCAATCACTCTGACTCTCGAAATGGAATCATATTTGCCGACATCCAATCCTGGAAGAGTGGCGGTAGTTGACAGTGAACCTGATGGTCACGCATCTGTGTCTGAACCTATTGCTGCCACTGCTAAAGCAAGGGTCGATCCAGTGCAGCTAATACTCGATCGGATGGACCGACTGGAGTCCAAGTTACAGGATGTTATGACTTTGAGACACAACCATCAAGACAGAATTCAAGATTCAAGCCCAAGTAACGACCTGGTTGTTGGAACTGCGGAGAAGCTGGTCATCTCTATAGGGACTGCTCAAAACCAAGGAGGAGGGACCAATAGCAAGGAAATGAGAGGACCTTTGATGCTGTAAGTAAAGCATGTTATAGCAAAGCAGAGGTATCACCACCTACTGCTGTAGGTGGGGCATCTACTGATGATAAGATTCCAGCCTTCTCCATTTCAAGTGACTCTAACTATGTGCTGAAGGTATTTTGTTAATGGGGTTCCCACTAGTATTCTAGCTGATACTGGTGCAGCAGTAACCGTCTTATCCAAGGAGTTTTGGGACAAAGCAAAGGGTAATAACGAAAATTTGAGAAATGCAGTAGGGAAGAGGCTTATCGGGGTGCAGGGAACTCCCTTAGAACTGTATGGTGTAGCTCAAATAAGGATTGAGTTGCAGGGAGTACTCTTTGCCACTGAGGCAATTGTAGCTGGTAACCTCACCACTGATATTATACTTGGACGGGACTTCCTTAGGGAACATCAGTGTGTGATAAAAGGTGGGGATGTGTTGCATTTGAACAATAAGGGGATTGCTATGACTTTGAATGGGAAATCCTCAGAGGAGATATTGTCTTGCATTACTGTTACCATAGGCAGAGTTTTGCAAATTCCCACACAGAGTGAGTTAGAGGATATGGGACGAGTACCATACTCTGCTATAAACAAAACCTGGGTATTAGAAGGAAGCAAGAAAGGCAGGAATGCAGTTCTGGTTGCTAGAGCATTGGTTCGACCGGACAAGGCCGAGGTACCTCTCCGTATACTCAACACCAGAGATGTGACCATCACTATTCAGAAGGGTACCACCATAGCTGAAATGGAGCTGGTGCCAACTGATCCGATCCCAATGGTTGGTGCTGTCGAACCCTCTTCAGTTAACCTGAACGAACATGAGGCCTTATGGGAGATGGCAGACAGAGCAGGGGATGAGGTCAACCACGGAGAGAAGGAACAGCTGTTTGCACTGTTCTTAGAGTACCAGGATCTTTTTGCCAAATCACCTGATGATTTTGGACGTACGGGGAAGATCAAGCACAAAATTGAGACAGGTGACAGTCAAGCAATTCGCCAATCACATCGTCGGATTTCTCCAGCTAAGAAGGAAGAAGCCTCAAAACTTCTTAGGGAAATGCTTGATAGAAATGTCATTAAACCCTCAAGTAGTCCCTGGGCAGCACCAGTTGTCTTAGTCCAAAAGAAGGACGGGTCTACACGATTCTGTGTTGACTATAGAAAACTCAATACCATCACGAGGAAAGATGCTTACCCACTTCCTAGAGTGGATGACACACTAGACACTTTCTCTGGTGCTAAATGGTTCAGCACCCTGGACCTTGTTAGCGGTTATTGGCAAGTGGAGATGGGCTCTGCTGACCAGGAAAAAACAGCCTTCTGCACGCATGAAGGGTTATTCGAGTTTCAGGTGATGCCCTTTGGCCTTTGCAATGCCCCAGCTACATTTCAGTGACTGATGGATATGGTGCTTGTGGGCATCCAGTGGAAGAACTGTCTAGCTTATTTGGATGACATAATTGTTATATTGGAAAGACATTTGAGGAACATCTATCTAATCTGAAAGAAGTATTTGAGAGATTAAAGGAGGCAGGACTGACACTCAAACCCAGCAAGTGTAACTTCTGCTCACCACAGGTGGAGTTCCTAGGACATGTTGTGTCTAGAGATGGTGTGCACACCGACCCACGCAAGACGGCTAAGGTTGCAAAGTGGCCAACACCCACTTCTAAGAAGGATGTGCAACAGTTTCTTGGTCTAGCCAACTACTATCGAAGATTTGTCCAGAACTTTTCTACTATAGCTAAACCTCTTCATCGGTTAACAGAGAAGACAGTTAAGTTTGAATGGACTGCTGAATGCCAGACATCATTCCAGGACCTTCGCCACAGACTTGTGACGGCCCCAATCTTAGCATTCCCTGACCACAGCCGAGTGTTCATCCTAGACACCGATGCGAGTGCAACAGGCATAGGAGCTGTGCTATCACAACCCCAAGAGGATGGAACAGAGAAGGTTATAGCATATGCAAGCAAGGTATTGACCAGGCCGGAACGTAATTACTGCGTGACTAGACGGGAATTGCTTGCTGTGGTCACATTTGTTCAGCAGTTTAGGCCATACCTCCTGGGAAGACAGTTCCTTCTCAGGAGACTGACCACGGCTCCTTGATCTGGCTCTCAAATTTCAAGTAACCGGAGGGTCAGCTTGCACGTTGGCTAGAGAGATTACAGGAGTATGATTTTACTATCTCCCATCGTCCTGGACGGAAACACCAGAATGCAGATGCATTGTCTCGAAGACCATGTACGCAATGTGGCAGAGAGAGTCACGAAGAAGGCCTAGTCTCTGTGGTGGAGAGTGGATCAATAGCCTCTGACCTTGTGGAGATGTCCACAGTAGAGATGCGACAGAAACAACTTAGCGATGGTCCGGTACAGCTTTTCGTACTAGCAAGAGAAAGAGACGAAAAATCTAGCATAGATGATGTCAGAAGCCAAGGACCCGTTGCTCAACATCTTAATCAGCTCTGGGACAAACTAGTGGTAAAGCAAGGAGTACTCTGGAGGCAGTACGAAGATGTTAAAGGGACCTCAACCTGGGTACAATTAGTAGCCCCGTGCTGCCTCCAGGAAGAAATACTGCAAGATTTGCACGCTGGAGCAATAGGCGGTCACCTTGGCATGGAAAAAACTCTTAAAAAGTTAAAGGAAAGGTTCTACTGGCCTGGAATGCACCATGATGTCACAAACTGGTGTCGGACTTGCACAACATGTGCTACACGGAAAACTGCTCCCCAAAGGAACTGTGCATCTCTTCAAACCATCAAGGCGGGTTATCCAATGCAAGTGGTGGCAGTAGATATTATGGGTCCCTTGCCTGAGAGTAAATCTGGAAATAGCTACATACTGGTGGCAGCAGACTATTTTAACAAGTGGGTCGAGGTATACGCAATACCTAACCAAGAAGCTATCACAGTTGCCAAGAAACTTACTGATGAAATGTTTTGCAGGTTCTCACCTCCAGAGCAACTGCATTCGGATCAGGGTAGACAGTTTGAATCTATATTGATTCAAGAGATATGTAAATTGCTCCAGATACGAAAGACAAGGACCACTCCATACCACCCCCAATGTGATCTAGTAGAACGGTTCAACCGCACCTTACTAGACATGCTGGCCACCACCACAAAAGATCATCCCTTTGATTGGGAAGATCAGCTCTCTAAGGTATGCATGGCTTACAATAGCAGTGTCCACTCCTCAACTGGATATAGTAATACCCCATTCTTTCTGATGTTTGGCCGTCAAGCGAGAATGCCAGTGGACATGATGTACGGGACTGGTGCACATGACGAACTTCCTGTATCAGACTATGCACGTCAGCTTAAGAAAGGATTGGAGGAGGCATACAAAAATGTTCGGGTGAAGCTTGGTGCAAGCCATGAACATCGCAAGAAGTATTACGACAGGAACACTCATGGAAGACCATTTCAAGACGATGAACTAGTTTGGCTACACTCTAGAGTCGTTTCACGTGGGAAATCAAGAAAAGCTTCACCATCCTTGGATTGGCCCATTCAAAGTAATCAAACGATTGATGGAATGTGATTATCGAATCAAAGGTCTCGGAAGAAAGAGAAAAATCCATGTTGTGCATTTCAATCGATTCAAGCTATGTGCTCCGGGAGCAAGATTTGAACACAATGCTCCAGAAGCTACCGATTCTTCAGAGAGAAATTACCAAGTCTAACAACACCTACCAATTTTGGAGTAGACATGGAACTGATCGATTATGGAAGTCAGGACGAACATCGCACGCCTCCTGGATCTCGAAACCCTTGTCGTATAAGACGACATCCGGACAGATTTGCCCCCGGTGTGTCTTATTGAATTTAAAAGATTCGTGACGAACTTTTATGAAAGGAGGGGTAGTGTAACAGTGTTAATTACTAATATATTATGACTTTGGATTGTTGTTGTTATTGTATCTCTTCTAGATGCCCATATAAGGGATGCTGGACAGTCGGGTCATCTGACCAATCACTGATTAACAACTCATGTAATAATTTCTATATAATGCCGTGTTTTTGGATACTGTATGTATGATTGCTGGTATGCTGAAATAATAACTGTACTAAGATACTGTGCCCTGCTTAACGCTGGCTCCGCGACGGTTACACAATTCTTCACAGCAAAATAACACAATTTTGCAGTAAATATTACACTTATACCAAATAATTAATTTTTTGTTTTCTATCACAGCAAGAAACTGAAGAACAAAACTACAACTGAACAGAAACTGACAGGAGCCCATGTGTTTATAACCAGTCTAATACGCCACAAAAATGAGCCAACCAACAATTGCTTAGCACAACACATCATGTGAAAGCAAATCCATTCATTATAGCTCCACTGTCTCATAAACATCATCAGTCAGAGTTCCTTCCCACACCCTCTTGTCCTTGTCCGAGCCCAAAGTTGGGTGAAGTGGTAATCATCCCATATGCATAGCACTTGTTCACACTAATGGCGGGTGGCGGGCATGTCGCAGGGATATTTGGGACATCATCCTTGCAAGTGGAGTAACATTCCTTGATGTTGATCTCTTCATATTAGACTTTGTCAGTTTTGCAAGTGGGAGGGTCTGTCCTTTTGGAGACTGACCTGCCAATGTGTTAAAATATAATAGGAGACACAAGATATTGGAGAGAGAAACAGCAATGACTATTACTTTAGAATCTCCCAATAGTAATTTATTAATGGACTACTAATCTCATATTGTAGTGCATGCACATTTCTGTGTGGAAGAACAGCTCTTGATTCCGGGACATAAATAGCGTACAACTTTCCAGAGAATTAATCTGTGCCTAGTGCACTCGAGATTAATCCATTTCAAATAGTGCATGGAAAGAACAGACTTGAGCATTCATCCTGATAGACTAGAGGATGCTTTCAAATATAAATATAGTATTGACTATCATTATGCCCTTCCTGTAGAATTTGCCCATCACTGACCAATTGTGGTATTGTCAATTATTCCTGATGAAGGCAAGAGCATGAATCATCAAGTCAAGTTGCTTACTGAGAAGGTTATTGTATTGTCATTTACTTTGGCACAAGTTACTTCCACACTTGCAAAGCTATTCTCAGGTAATTCCACTTGCAACAAACTCTAGCACATTTTGGCAAGCATTTGTGATTTTACCAACAGATTAAAGAAAAACATTATAAATAATTTTTGAAGGTCAGGTTAGTGTAGGAAACTCTGGGAGGACTGCTGAGAAGACAGCTGGTTGGGTGTGTTGTAGCAGCTAATACTCCAAACTGGTGGCACAGCAGGTATGAGAGTAAACATTTCATATACTTATCCAGAAACATACACCATGGAGAACTAAATTGTGTTGAGAAGGCTTCAGACCCCTCAATCACAACCCCCCCCCCCCCCCCCCCACGATCTAACCTTAGAATCTAAAGGTGAAGTGAAAGGCCAGGTCTTTCCCAGTACTCCAAATGGAAAAGATTTTATATCAAAAGTTGTGGCTACACATAAATAATGCAGTTGGGCAATAACAGCAAAGGTCAAAGTACAGTGGGACAATACCTGCCATCTTATAAGGTGGCACAGTGTGTTAAGCATGAGACTAACACTAACCTTCTCTTAGCTAAAACAATGACCACAATGAGGATGAGGATCAAAATAATGGCCACCACGCCCACAACTGCTGCACCAGTAATGGCCCCAACTCCAAATCCTGCAACTCCACCGCCTAATTAACAAACAACAAAATGTATAATAGTTAATTAAATGAGCACATTCACACACCAAATGTTGGGAGTAGAGAGGCAATTATTACTCCACTGAAGGAGCCTGCTCCAGCATGAGTATTAGCTGAGACTTGCACAGCATAGGCAGTGTTCTCATCCGGGCCTTCAATGCTGGTCTCACTGGAGTCATTGCTCACAGTCTTGTACAAGGTGTTGGGTTCTTGTCGTTTGCTGCCACTTGGTAAAGGGAAGTAGGCAACAGTGTAGTGAGTGATGAAGCCACGTGTTTCTGACAGAGTCAGCCTGGTCCAGGACACTGTCATCATGCTGCCTGAGATCCTCAATGCCTTGATATTCATAGGTGATATACTTGGTCCTACAAAATATTGATATATGCAGCACCTACTAATGTTACTGAGATATGAATGGAAGGACTTACCAAGTTCTCTTGTGAAAACTACTGTAGAACTGAGTCTCCCTGGACCTGCCCTGTTCACAGCTGCAACACTGACATTGTAGGAGACACCAGCAACTACAACATCATCAAACACTCAGTCAGCCATTGCAACATTATAACATGACATCCACCCTCTCTCCTACCTAGAGCACTAGCTGTGTAGCTAGTCACTTCTCCATCACTAATCATATACTCTGTTACTATTTCTCGTGCAAGGTCAATGATCCTGACCAAGAAGGATGTAATGACACAGCAGGAGGAGACCAGGAGATGATCAGAGTAGAGTCACTAGGAGATGTTGTAGCTAATGCTCTGATAGGTCCAGACTCTGTATAATATCAGATGATATCATATTCTATATATATTATTAACAGCAAGTACATCATATTTAACTCACCACTGTCATTGGTTGTAAATGGCATTTCTGCACTTGATTTTCCAGTACTATCCAACTCATTTCTGCACTGTATGACATAGTTATAATCTGTGGCTGGGGCCAGTGAGATTAGTCGTATAGAGTAGGTCAGACGTCCAACATCAGCAGTCACTGCTGAGCTCCTCCTATCTAGTGGTCCTGAAGTAGTTCCATACACAACCACACAAGTCTCTTTTTGCATGGAATTAAAAGGCCCCACAAACTTCCACTGAACAGTCGCTCCGGACGATGTGATGTCAGTGACCATGATAGAGGTCAGAGGACGCACTAAAGATTCTAATTGGATCAAAATAAAAACTACTAATTAATATGCCACAAAGCCTATGCTGATACGTACCACCAGCATGCAGCACAAAATTCTGCCTGTCCACCACTACTGCTCCAGTAGGTAGGCGGATCGACACCTCACATGTGTATCGTGTGTTGTCAATATCACTGGTGACCTTCTCTATGTCCAGAACCAGTTGTTGCTGTCCAGAAGTACCACTAGCTAGCAGTGCTCCACTGTTGGAAGCATTCAGCCATCGTATAGACTGCACTGTCAGGTTGCTAAAGCAAGTGACACTTGAAGATGATCCAAGAAGTTATGAAGTCTGCTGTCCAGATAATGCACTTGCTAAAGAAACCAAGGGAAACACGAAGAAAGTTTTCAATAATAGTAAGTATAGAACTTGTACATTGGTATGTCATTGTAGTGGGTGCACTTTGTCCTCTGCTGTTGCTGACTGAGCAGCTGAAGGAGCCACTGTAGTGGCTTAGCTGAGAGCTAGTGATGGAGAGGAGGTTGTGGTAAGTGGCAGTGGATGTGTTCACAACCCTCTGGCTCTGTTGGTAGGAGGGGCCACTCCTGTTCCAAATGACGCTGCTGGCAGGTCCTCCAGTGGATGCACAAGTGAGAACACCTGATGTGATGTTGTAGGTCAGAGATGTTATGAAGGGTGAGCCTGAGGAGAGTTACAGTAGAGTAGCAATACACACTAGTATGAGATGCTTAGTTACTGTACCAGCCTCTGGAGGGTATATCCCAACAAACACTTGCTGGGGGTTGTCTTGACTGTCTGGTACAGCACAGGTGAACACTCCTGTAGGCCCTGAGGCAGCACTTCTACGATGCAGCAAAACAGCACTGGGTCCTCTAGTTCTGGAAAATGATGTGTCTGCTCCAGAAGATGACACTACTATAGTTCCCCCTGGCAATATCCACTCACGACGTGCACTACCACCACCTCTACAGCAGGCAACAGAGTCAGTGAGGCAGTTGAGAGCAGCCCCTCCCTCCCCTATGTCAGTCAGGGTCAGCAGACTGTTGTTAGGGTAAAGTACACTGCCAAGGAGAAGACCAAGACCTGTGGGCAAAGTAATGTGATTGAAGATGAGTGTGTTATATTATAGTCAACACTCTTACTGGTAGGAGTGCTGGTAGAGATGGCAGTGGCCCTGAAGGGGCCTGTCCCTACTTCATTAACAAGAGCCACTTCAAATCTGTATGAAGTACGAGGGGAGAGTGAACTAGCAGTGTAAGTCCTGGCATCAATACTGGCAGTGGCTGTTGCTATGATTGTGCTGGATGCAGTCTCTCTGTAGCGCACAGTGTAATGTAGGCTCGCTCCATTATGTAGGAGGCAGTCCTCACGCTCCCACCTGATAGTGATACTGGTTAGGTTCACAGACTGAAATGTTGGGAGGGAACACAGCAACTGGGAACTGTTGGACAAGAAACAAACTTCATTGTTAAATAATACTTGTTATGTCTAAGACTCACCAGCAGCAAGAGTAGTTCCTGTATAACGACTTGCAGGGGAGGAGCCTGCAGTGTTCACAGCTGTTAGGCTTATCTCATATCCTGTGGCTTCTTGCAGGGAAGTCAAAGTCTTCCTTCTAGCAGATCCACTAACAGTCACAGTACCTGATGGAACACTAGAGCAGCCTGAAACTTTCATGTAACGTATTTTGTAAGTATCCACAACATCTTGGAAGGGCTGTGACCATGTGAGCTCTACTGATGTAGTCTGAGGAGTGCCCATCAGGTTTGTGGGAGCAGAAGGAGCTACAACTGTAATATTCACATATTGACATATTTATATAGCAGAGTTGCTTTGCATAAGATATACTTTTACATATCTACAGTTACAGACACTGCCCAGAACCTGTCAGATCATCATTGTTGTCAATGCTCTTAACACAGCAGCAGAACATATATACGCACTGTACAAAAACTTCACTCACACTTGGGTGGCCTATTCCTAGAATATATTATATATAACTCAAAGCAACACACTTGGAAAAGTAGTAGCTAATCTTGTTTTCCATCCATGCACTCACTACTTACCCAGTGGGACTCTGGCTAGACCAATAGCAGCTTCTGTAGCTAGAATTGTGGATCTCCTAAACTAAATACTGGCTCCTTACAATCCTGGTAGCTAATCATGTCAGCCTATTCTGTGAGCTGGTGGTGTGGGACTAAGCTTCAACAAGTAGCAGCTACTCTAGCATGGCACTCTAGCAGAGAATCAAAAGAAAAGTACTCACTTTGCTAACCCAATCTCTAGTGTTGGATTGGTTACAGGCACCCAGCATCGGAGATAGGTATATCTGAATGTATCCAAGGAGACTGTGAATGCTAGCTGTATAGCTTTAGTAAGAATATTTAACTAGATTGACACATTCAAAGAGGCTACAGTTAGCTTCAAACTCACCTCCTCACAGAGCTACCTCATTGCAGTGATGTCAACATCAATTGAAGAACTATCAGCATTTATGACCTCCATTTCAGTATTTATCCACTTACAGATGACCACATACTGGTACAGTTCTGGGCCATTGACTGTAAGGCTGCTTCACAATATGACACTGGGCCATCGTATCGTATCATATTGTCTTATTGTATCACATCATCATATTGTGAGCGAGCAACACTCTGTCCTCCACAACCATATACACTCCAACTGCAGCTCATGTGATACGATACGGTAGGTCAATACAATACAATATGATGGCCAAGTGTCCTTATAGTGAAGCAGCCTTTGGTCTTGGTGTGCTTGCAACTAAAGTCAACAGCAATCTTGGAATCAGGAAACATTAAGCAAAGCAAACCAGAGAGGAGGGCATATCATCAGCTCATCAGACATCTCTTTTGAAGCATGGACACATTTTATCTTCCCCCCAAAAAGTTGCAAGCTTGAGCACTGGCTTGCTACTCTCAACCTTTGCTGGAGGCTTGACAATAAAAAGCTATTACCACACAACCTACAGTGGAATATTGTCCAAAAGTTATGGCCATTTTGTAACTCTTGCATTGCTTCTTGCATTGCTACCTGCAACAGAATTCTAAATAGTACATAATTATTATCGTACTATTTCATGCTGGTTCTGTGGTCCATACTTATGGATCAGAAGCCATTACAAATACAGATGAATCCATATAGTTGGAGGCTCTGTCTTGTATATTGGGCAGAACACTATTAGAAATGACAATAAATCAGATTCTGAGTGTGGGTTCCAGACTACTCTCATGAACCACGACCTCTATTTTCTGAGTATATTTAGTAAAGTGTCTGGACAAATCAGCCGGGTATTCATGATATGAGGTAGACAACTTCTGCATACAGGGATGGAGGATCTTGAAGTAACCAGTTGGGGTAAAATACAACCCGAGGTAGCATGGCTAGTTATAGCAATGACTGTGGTCTATCACATGGCTTCAAGCTGATTAAATACCATTCCTGGCACACACACTATAACCTGGCTGATATGTCATACATTTATTGAGGTATGCTTCACGAGACAACCTCCATAACACCATACCACCAAGGAGACCAACATCTGAGAAAATATAAAGTCTTGTGTTTTAGTGTATTATAAGCAGATGAATCACACACGCTCATTTCTGCTGATTTGTTTGCGGAATTTCTTGCTCATTAAAAACTGTTACCAAGTCAAAAAGAGGCTGTAGCTGATCCTCTACAAAAACATCTGCTGTTAGGTCGGTGCTGTGCAACTGTTACCAAGTCCTTAAAGGAGGCTGTAGCTGGCCCTACATGAGTACAGCCAACAACAGCAACGAGATGTGGTATGCGCGGGTTACTTAAGTGGACCCCACGGCTTGCATGGATAGCAATAATAGCAACAAGACATGGCATGTGGTGACATGTGCAGTGTCCAACAACAATAATAAACAGCCATGGAGGTGCTGAAGCTCACACTTGGTATAGTCCACCGCTACCCAATTATAATAATATAAGAGGAAAACACAAACAAACAAGCAACAAATAAACAACAACAAATATTTATTTAAAAACAAACAACTACGTTGTTAAGGCAACAAGACCACACCCATGTAGACCTAGACAGCCAGCTATCATTTAAAACTCATGTCCACCAATATTGTCAGTGGACATAGTAGATGCAATGACTTTCTCTACAATCAGCTTACATCTACTCATTCGATGTTTCTGCTAGATGCTCTGGCCATCATCAGGAATAATGACATGCTAAGACTTAAGTGAGGTTGATATATACCAGTAGCTATTGTTTCTGAGGTTATTTGTTGTGGACAAGATTTCTTCCAGGTCAGCTTCATCTCTTGGAAAGGGATCATCATCAGCCTCAATCTCTATCCATTTCATTCTTCTAGAGTTTGGCCATCTTACTTGCAATATTGAGTTGTGTGTGTGTGTGTACAATACTGTGCATGTGTTGTACTTATAAGTGTGTGCACTGCAATGTAACATTAAATATGCAGAATGAGTGCACCTGCTATAATCAAGGGTGTACATTGCTTCACTGGTTTGTCGTGTCAACAGCGGCAACTCTCCAATATCCTCCAAGGAGAAGACTCTGCTATCACTGGGATAGATGCCTGGCTTGAAGGGAACAAACTGCACCGCTGCAATTCATAAGTAGTGTAAAAAAAAATGACCCACACTAACTAGAAAGCTAGCTGCATAGCTATATCTTTTCAAATGCTAACAATAAATCAAGGCTTACATGAATATGACAAGCGGAGGAAAAGAAGGATTAATAACTTTGTTACTGAGTCCATCATCCTTTCTTGTCAGCCATGCAGCATGTTTTCACCTACCTGTTCAGACAATTTGGTTTGAGGTGCCATTGTTTTGGAGGACATGTGGGAGTTATTGGGATCTTTGTTGCTAGTTCTGTTATCTGGTATGGGTCGTTAGCATATTAACCTCTCACTCAAACAGGCTGCTGCCAGGCACGATCTGTTCTTGACCTTCACAGTGGTTAAGATGCGACTATATACGCTAATGAGTTTAGACTAAGACTATGGCACTCCATAGCATCTGCATTCTTCACCGCATACATTTTTATGCCAGTTCAGTGATCACTTTTGATAATTAAAAAAATGTGCGTAGAGGTATAGCAAAGTGAACTGCAGCCTAAGTGTGGTATCTCATGGCTTCGTTTTCGGTCACATCCCTTGAAAATTGAACTTACACACACAATTACGAAAATCCACCTATTGTCAGATTCAGCCATATACTATATAAGAAAGTTGCTCACTCTTTCTATTCTTTCCAACCTTTCCCCATTCACCTCTTTGTTAGAGAAACTTCCCCCCCCCCCTCCCTCCCGAAACACATCCAGCACATGGCAGAGGAAGCATATAATTATTGTGTAAAGTAACATTTAAAAATATATATATATATATAATATATAGCTAATATTAAAATAATAAATCAGAATAAGTGATCATAATTTAGAAGGACCAAAATAGTTCCTTCTTTTATTACATTAACTTAAATTTATTTAGCAATCTGGAATACATCTATTTTGTCTGTTAAATATGCATATATATTATTTAGCCAACTCAGGGTCAGATGCAAATCTCGATAATGTAGAAAAGTTCTTTCAGCAGTTACTGGTACAGTGAGGACAATTATTTTAGTGGTTGAATGTTTTTGATTATATATTTTCAACCTATCTGGAAGCATTTGTAGATTAACAATTAGCTGATCCATGTTTATCACTTTATCATAAATCTTCATATCTGGAAGATCACCATGAGAATCATTTCCAGCATCTAATAATTATCTTACCAATGCTGTCTCTAGGGGCATGCTCCTGGTTTGGTCAAACCTGTACTTCAATTCTTCAACAACAATATCTATTGCCTCATTAAATAGGATCACCAAATGAATGTGGTAGCTATATCTCACCATAATCTAATCTTCTAGGTTGATGTCTCTGATGAGGCAGCACAGGTTGCCAAGAAATAGCAATGGACTCAGGTAACATTACATTGTAAAACTCAATCAAAATGTCATCAGTCTGCCTTTCAAGGATGTTCACAACCAATCGGGATGCTATCACTGCTGCTTGTAATGAAGTTTCTTTACCTGCTAGGTAATTGATAACTCTTCAGTTGTGAGAAAGAAAACTTCAGACCAAAAAAGGATTTAAATTTTCCAGAAACCATGAGCAAAAGAAATACCTACCTTGTTTAACAATTTCCCAATAAAATCAATTGGAATATCATCAATATCTTTGGTGCACACTGTCCATCTTGTTGAACAAAGAGGTTTTAAAATTGTAACAACAGTGGATAATCATATCTGAAGTGGTTGAAATAAGCTTGATAGTTTGGGTGAAAATGACTTAGTCCCTGATAAAGCTCATATGCAGAAACTGACTCAAGGGTTTAGGCAAAGGTTGGTACTATAGTTCTAGACACGGCACAAATATAGCAGCAGTTCTTCTTGCTGAATATGTTTGATACACCACTCACATATTCAATCATTTTAGCAGTACCATCATATATATGCCGCATGGAAGTGGTAAGTTTTTGGTTTCTACCTGGTCCGGCTCCCCCACTAATTTTTTTAATATCCTTTCTTTAGTAGATATAAATTGGCAGGCTAACTAGGTCACTAGCTCGTTGCAGTAGCACGCGCATTTTCTACGTGGTGACCCATGTGTTAGAAGTTAAGTAACACAAGACTAGCCACCCTGTACGTCAATCAAGTGGCAACTGCCAAAGGGAGGATAGATGATAGGCTAGCATCTTTCTAAAAAAATTTAAAAAAATAAAAAATAAAAAATTGAATGGCGCGTGATCTACCCGTACTAAATCCTGTCGATCACCGATTGGCACCCCTGGCACTCGAGATCCTCTAGACTTCATCAGGAATGATGAGGTGCTAAGACTTGCCTGACCTTGCTATACAACTATTCACAATTCCCCAATCTCAATTCAACCCCTAACACTTGGTGCTTTAAGGTGGTGGCACATTCATATTGTGTATGAGTGAACATAGAGTGAATACAAGCTTACATAGATAGATACATGGACAGATACTCTACGTGTGGTAATGCCACGTTTTCTATCCAAATTCCCACTGAAGGATCAGTTCACTTGCCAGTTGTGATGTTGCGACTTAATGTTGTGCATGTGGATGGCAGAAAATCATATCAACTGAATGATGATACTTGGAGTCAGAGTTCAGTGATCTGCCATTGCTGTATGGCTAAGTTCTGTACAGGAATTGAAGTGAAGCATCCTACCAGCACTTTGATGGTTGACAACCTGGTGGTCGCTTGAGCCAACTATTCCCATCATAGGCTAATTGAATGAAATATTCTTTACCCTATGTTAAGTTTCTGTGTTTTGTAGCCCACTCCATAACCAACAACTGTTTCTCTGACTTATATTCATTTTCAACTCTCAGCTACCTGCTATACTCTAGTTGACTACATACTTCAATTTTGATATCCACCTTTAGCTACATACCTGGTGTTCCATAATCTGGTTCCATGCTTCAGTCTTGACTCATATTCATTCCCAACCCAGGTACCTCGTGTGCCATGACTGGCCCCATACTGCAACATCTTGTGGGTATACTGTTCCCCATACTTCTGTCAACCTACATTGTAGATTTTGAACTTGGTAATTACAGCTGCTTTAGCACTAGTGCAAGTGTGTGTACTGTGCATGTGGATATTTAGCGACAAAAAATGATTACTATTTGATCTGGTTGGCAGTTTCTCTAAATGGTGACAATAAATAAGTTAGAGAGTGTTTTAACCTTCGCACTGCCAAGAGGGGGTACAGGTGTACCCCAGACATATATAATAATGTCCCCTTTGTGACACAAACAAATTTAATACTATTTCTCTTTCATGTTTACGAAGTAATAAATTTTACATCTTTGACTACAATTATTTTGTTTTTCTATTTGACTTTTTTTCTCACTAGATATATTGAACTAAAGTCAAGTGGGGTACACCTGTACCCCTTTTAGCAGTCGATGGTAATTTTTTTCTTCTTTTCAAAATCATGTATTTCACTGAAACAACTATCTCTGGGCCTGAATTTATGTGCATTAGCCTCAATTTTTGTGTTGTTACTGGTTATTTGGTTATTGTGGTTACACTTTGTGTAATCAATATTGTTAATAGAGCAATGAATATTGATAGTAAAACCCACTAAGCCTCTGGTTCCTATAAAACTAGATATATTTATTGGTCATTTGTCTTCAATCTTTTTTCAATGATGAGTGTATATTATACTGCTGAGGAGGTAGCTGCCATCATTTTGGAGGAAGATAGTGACGAATAAGTATGTGATACAGGAAGCCTTGGAGAAATCAGTGAAGAGGAAATTGATGCTGTGGAATATGAAGAGGAGGAGGAGGAAGAAGAAGAAGAGATTTGCATTGACTCTGATGTCTCTGATGAAGATGATACTGCTGAAGTCACCTTCACTGGGAAAGATGGAACAAAATGGCATAGTACTCCACCTCAGCCTGCATCATTTCGGCAACATAATGTCATTCATGTGCGTCCTGGATTGACACAGTGCGTTGCTCACTATGAAGAGACCAACTGGACTTTTTCTTTGCACTTCTTATACCAACTATGATAAGGCATATTTGTGATTGCACTAACAAAAGGATTCCTGATGATATTCCAGAGGTAACAGAAAATCAAATAATCAATACATGGGAATTTTGCTTATCCTTGGAGTTACGAAAAAGCGAAACGTAGATGTTGATGAAATATGGTCTCCTAACTCCATGCACTATCAGGAATATGTAACTCTTGTTCTCACACGAAAACAGTTTCGAACCATTACCAGATACCTCACCTTTGATGATGTGGATACACATACAGGGCAGGACTTGAAGTTTCATAAGATGAAATACATTTTCTCCCAGTTTCAAAACAACATTCGGATTGCTTTCGAACCAGACAGTCATACATGCATTGACGAAATGCCAATTCCGACAATTTATGCACAGCAAACCAGCCAAGTATACTTTTGCTTATGCGATGTGGAAACATCTTAACTGTCTAATGTGCAGGTTTATTTGGGAAAAGACAGAGATCAAACACAACGAAATACGAACACTGGAATGAATGTTGTGCTTGACTTGGCAAAACCAATTGAAAAAACAAGTCGAGGAATTACAGTGGATAACTTTTTTACCTCAATTCCCCTGGCAGAAAACTTGTGGGAGAAAAAGCTAGCTCTAGTTGGAACACTGAAACCGAACAAACGGGCAATTCGACCAAAAATAAAAGCTGTGAAGTACATGAAAGTATGTTTTGTTTCCAATTTTGCATCTTTCATGATTTGATTTTCAATAATGTTAGCTATTTACTTTACTTCACTTTCCAGCTTAGACTAGACCCAGTGTGTGTGTTCTGGTTCTATGTTGAAGGGATAAAAATGATAAATTATGATTTATAGGCCTCTTTGTGTTGATATTTGTAAAAGATCCACTGGGGTGCTGGTGTACCCCTTTGGCAGTCCTTGTTATGGAAAATCTTTAGACAGTGCGAAGGTTAAACACAGGGACACAGAATGTCTAAGTTGGACTTTGTAGAAGTTTAACTTAATGTGGTCCTACAATGCATTATTATACAGAATCAAAGAATCAACAAAACAAATTTAAAAAAAGCAACTTGAAACCAAATAAAACAAACAAGAACAACATTCGATTAACCATATTTTAATTGGTAAAGGGTCATCTAAATTATCTATTTATCCAAAATAGTCGTTTGTATAACCATTTTTGTTCCTGTCAAATATGAGGTATATACCAAATCATTGGGTATTTGCACATCTCCCCTGTGTGAAGCACCAACTATTGTTACTGTTTGAGTTAGCTCGTCTATTGGTTATCCTATATAATTATATACATGTCAACCAAGACTGTGGTGTGCAATTACAATGACATTTATATTCATTACAGCTAGTGAGCATTCTGTTCTCATTTTAGACTGCCAAGTCTCAGCACATCTGGAATGGTTTGTTGCTAGGAACATGCTGTTTTAATGACTACAAGCATAACATAATATTTAAAAATGGCAGAGATCTAAAACACACACCAAAAATATTTATATCTCAAATAAAACTTATCAGCAGCTTCTTAGTACCATAAATGGTGCTTTATGCTGATTTTATCTTTAAAAATGCTACAATCATGCCTTCAATATAATTTTTTTCTAAATAGTAAACAGGCAGACCCAAATAATGGTCTTGTATCTTCTATATATCCATCTTCTCTCTACTTAGCACCACAGGTAACTTGTGTGCTGCAAGACTTGGAAATATGCAGTGACTAATCTGTTTCTCTATTGTAAGACATGGAAGGTGGTAAACCTCTTGTGTGTGTGCAATATGGAGGCAAGTTGAGCTGAGTTAGATGCTATTTTCTTTACAACAACTGATCAGTTGGTTTCTCAGAAGCTTACCCTTGTGAAAATAAAGACATTTAAGTATACTTTAATAAAATGTACACCCTTGATTGGTTATTTCTAGAATTATCCCAAATGAGTTCTTGTAGAACTTCTTGACCATAATATATATATATATATATAAATAGAAAATAATTATTGTTGCTGATAAAAATATATGAAAATTTGACGAGAGAGGAACCAAGGTTTTGACGGCAAATGTTTTTTGTTTTCAGTATATATATACCTAATTAACACATAATTATACTTATATAATAATCAATTACAAAAATACCTAAATAATACTGAAATAACTAATTAACAATAAATAAATAAGTAACTAAAAAGCTAACACGTTCAACTCCCGACTGACCCCAAAACAGACAAGGCATTCCCCCGCTGGACTGCCACTGAGAGACGCTGAAGGAGGTAAGCACGGGCATTCACCTCCCCAGTTCTTTGCCTTATCCTGAGGCTGAGCTCCTTCAGGAAAGCCATCGACCTGTTCCCGATGACCCCCAATGACTCGATGGCCACAGGCACAAAAAGTGGCAAGGATCTAGGCTGGCATACTTGGCCACTTTTTCCCCCTCAGCCATAGCAGCCACAGCTCCAGGACCACTCACTGCTGCACCCTGGGAAAACGTTTAATAGGTTTAAAAAATTCTAGTATAGATCGGTAAACCCCTCTATTATTTATTTTTTGACAAGAGAATCCTATTATAGAGAATCCTATTATATCTATTTATGTAATTATTCCCCCCCCCCCCCAATCATGCATAAATATGCATGCCACATTTTTGTGCGTGTGGCCAAGTCTTTGGGAGTCATCGGAATGGCTTTACTGAAAGAGCTCTGCCTCAGGATAAGGCAAAGAACTGGGAAAGTGAATGCCCATGTGCACTTCCTTCAGTGTCTGTCCAGAGTGGGAATGTCTTATCTGCTTTGGGGGCGGTCGGGAGTTGAACTTGTCGTTAGCATTTTAGTTATTTAGTATATATGTAAGTTTATTCTAGTTATATATAATTATTGTTAACATCTTCTCTAATTTCTACTTGGTTTTTAATTCTATCAACACATAAAATATATCATCGGTTTATCCGTAGAAATTTTAGTACCAGGAGCACCCAACAGTTCTGATGAATGTTTTTGACTATAATATATATACTCTGTTTCTCAATTGGATCTTCTGCAGCACAATTTTTCCAATAATGCAATCAAGTAATGCATGGGTGATTAGAAGTACAGTGTACACACAATGAATAGCAGTTCCAATGTTTTATTTCTGGACTCTCTCTTGTGGGAAATTGTTACTAAATCTGAAGGAGCCTGAGGCTGATTTCTTCAGCAAAATATCTGCTCTTTGGTTGGTTGAGTTCTCCTGTACAGGAAGATTAAGCTAATCTTACATGGATACGATCAAAAGGCAACAAAATATGGAATATGCTGATTTTTGTTTAGTGGACAATGTGATATATATGGACAGAGTCAACAAGAGCAACAAGGCATGGCATGTGCTGATATGTGTAGTGAACACCAAATAAAAAAAGTGCCCTGGAAACCCTGAACCTCCTGACTTGGAATTTGTTAACTCTGACTGGGTGAAGTCGTCCACTGCTAAAATATAAATGGACAATCAAAAATATATAAAAAATAAAATAAACTAACTTGGAACAAGAACAAAAATATTTTTATTCCAACACTAGGAAGTGACTGCACAAATATAGTCCACAACAAATTGGATGAATATTGCCATATAGAATCATGAATACCACGGAGTTCTGCTATTTTACAGCTAAAAGTTTTGTGAGAAAGCACTAAGTCAACCATTAGCAGCCAATTGGAGAACGTTTTGGATATAAAAGAGTTTCATGAGATTAAAAAATCATGTGCATGGGCGGATCCAGGATTTTTGAAAGGGGGGGGTCCATTTTTAATTAAAGCATTGAACGTGAATCACAATAATAGCAGCAGGTCTATACTGACATTAACAGGACATGGTCATAAAGACTTGCACAGTGGCACATCGTAAAGCTATACTGAATTAAAAGCTGTATTGAATTATATAGAAAGTAAGTTTTTCAACCCCCCCTCCCCCCCAAATGTCATAATTATGTGGACTGTGTTTGATCAAAGCAGTACTGAATCACTGATTGTAAGGCAATGTTTCTGTTGGGTTATCTGTAACATGCATGAATGTTGTTGCTACTTCAAGTGAATTTTTGTGGTACTTGCACTTGTCATGTTTTTCCAATACACCAGATGCCTTTGACAAATTACAGAATGGCTTTGACACCAGGACACCAGATGATACGCGCCCATCCTTGGGTGGGAAGAGGACGCAGAATTTGCAGAGCCCTCCATGAAGCACTTCTGAGTACACAAACCATGTGTATTTGTCTAGCCAAGAATGTTGGAATGTCAGTGTTTTGATCTTCCTGTGAGTTCCTTTTTTGGACAGTTTGCTGGCAGAAGTTTCCGTACTTCTTACCAGGTGTGAAGTGATCTCTCAAGTAACCCAACCTATCCCATCTGGATAACTTCATCGAATCAATGCCTCCAGCTAGGATGTTTCCAACATCATACTGGTGTGGTCG
Organism: Cladorhizidae sp. MBARI D1340-BT2; assembly: GCA_028752905.1. Lineage (NCBI taxonomy): Eukaryota > Metazoa > Porifera > Demospongiae > Poecilosclerida > Cladorhizidae > Cladorhizidae sp. MBARI D1340-BT2. Next base: position 43,713,151 of record JAQNBH010000011.1, read on the forward strand.
GCTGGGGTTGGATGAAGCATGGGACACGTCTTCACAAGTGGATTCTGGTGCAACTGGTGTTGGCACATCTTCAACATTGGATATTGGTGCAACTGGGGCTAGCAACATGGCATGACTGTCTATGCTTGGTCCTGAGGTGACAGCTGTGAAAGCACCATCTGGTCCTTCAAATGAATTAAAAATGGTGGTTACTATAGAGCCCTATCAGACTGATCCCTGCCCCTATTAGAATATTAAACACTCACTTCTCTTCAATGCTGGCTCTTTAAGGAATCGGTGGAGAGGACCCACTCGGGTACGTTTATTTCTCTGTGATGACTCCATTCTTAGCAAAAGTCAGTACGCTGTTTTTTAGGCCGCATGCCCCTACGCGGTCCTATACGCGTACGGCTGAATAATAAATTATAATGAGCCCTAAATTAATTTTGGAGCTAGAAACCAAGTATTGTGCTGTCTGTTGATAATATTGTGCTAGCGACAAAAGTTTTGAATCCTTTTTTGTTACTCTGCTAGCATTTAGGCCAATCATCTAGCTGTTTATGATATCGATCGCTAAGCTACAGCAGACAATTTAGTTTGTCTGAGAGGACCTTCAGGCCAAAGGGGGGGGTCTGGACCCCCTGGACCCCCCCTCTGTATCCGCCACTGATGTGGGTAGCAAAGTAGAAGGGACCCACAGAATTATCAAGGAAAGATGTGTGAGCAAGCTTCAATCTCTAAGCACTTGGAACAATTAGACACTGTCTCCCTAATGACCTAAAAGATGTGAAAAGTGGGAAGTTAATTTAAAATCAGTTTTGAACAAGGTTTAAATTTTGTCCCTGTCCCAACAAGACCCTAACTAATAGACACTATAGAGGACGGACCATGAAAAAAACTGTAAGTGAAGCAAATTACCTGCATGGCAGAGTGTTTGGCATTCTAAGATCTAGGCTGGAAATGGATAATTTGAACTAGAAGCAGAGGAGAGATATCAAGTGTTGGATAAGATGTATATAAGAGATATGCATTGCATCAGCGACAAAGGAATAAATTTTGATTATCATCAGTCTGTACAAAAAAAATTGCTGAAAATGGTCTTAACAAAATCACACCCCAACTAGGCTGGATAGAAAACTGTATCTTATGTCAGCGCTCTACATCACTTCCAAAGAGATGCAGAATGGTGTGTGGATTGAAACCTCCTAACTTCATTATTCCTGATGAAGTCTAGAGCATCTAGCCGAAACATGAAGAATGTTAATTTTGAATTGATTATTGAGAAAGTCATTGTCACGCACACACACACACACACATACACACAAACACACACAAAAAAACAATAAACACACACACAAAAAAACATAAAACACACACACACACACACACATGGGAAAATAGGCACAGGCTGCAACCATCTTTCATCAATTTACACCCACCCCAGTTACACCTACTTATCCCAAAAGCTTACTTTCAAAGCCCTGATTACGTGTTCAATTTTAATCCCTGCAGAGATCTGAACCATACAGAACTAGGCCTCATAACATGCATAGGTGGTTCAATTGTGCAGCGGTGAAAACCACTAGCTAAAAACAACAACTAGGGGTGTGTAGGGGGGGGGGGGGGGAAGAGTGTGTTGGGGGGAGATTAAATTACTTAGGGCATACTTGTTCCAGGGGATCAAATTCACAAACATATCTGTTTGACCCAGCCAAGATCGATAACTGGTTTTAAGCAAAATCTGATGCGCTATAATTAGTCAGACTCTAATTGCGCCTGGTTCTAATTCAAAACATATCTGTAGCAATTTTGAACTTCAACCTCCCATGCAATCAATGGACAGCGCTAGCCTTGAGCAATGGGTGGATCCAGGGGATGGTTTAGGAGACTGAAGCCTCCCTCCAAATAAATCATATTCATTATATAACTGCATAATCTAGCAATAGATAGACGGTATGAGGCCTGCTTTGTCGACACATCATTATTTGAGGAGTTCAGTATTTGATGTGATATATATAGGTGAATTTTGTACTGTAGTGCAGCTGCAATCACATTCTATTGGAGTGTGATGGATTGACTTCGAACATTGTGAAGTTATTTATGTGTGATTGTAATGTGTGGAGCTTGAGGTTTCTCTTATGTATTAGTTTTCCTCCAAGTATATAGAGAGATCAACCATGCTGTATATTTTATAATTGGTAATCAGAGGAAACTGTGCATAAGAAAATAAGTTTGCATTGTTATGTAATAATGGAAGGCCTTACAAAAGTGGTGGTATACCTCCTGATTCCATCAAAGTTTATTATGTGGCACATCCCCTGAATACTCATTACATTCTGATGTGTGTATAACTTGTATTTTCTTCCTGTGATTTTGTTAAGACCATTTTTATAGACTAATATTTTTTATATTTGGAATGAGAATCAAAATTTATTCCTTTGTTGCTGATGCAATGCATATCTCTTGCATCTTATCCAAAACTTGACCACTTTTCACATATTTTACGTCATTAGTGAGACAGTGTAAATTGTTCTCCTCTCATGTAGAGATTGAAACTTGCTCACACATCTTTGCTCGATAATTCTGTGGGTCTCTTCCACTTCGCTACCACAAAGTTTTTAAATTTAATGTTTTTATATCCAAAACGTGGTTGCTAATGGTTGACTTAGTACTTTCTCTCAAAACTTTTGGCTGTAAAATAGCAGAACTCTGTGGTATTCATGATTTTATATGGCAAATATGAGAACATAATGCTCACTAGCTGTAATGAGCCATTGTAGTCACACACCACAGTCTTGGTTGACATTAGGATAACCAATAGACAAGCCAGTAACAATAGTTGGTGCTTCACACAAGCGAGATGGGCCAATAAATTTGGTAACTCATATTTGACAGGAACAAAAATGGTTATTACCAGCGACTATTTTGGATAAATAGAATAAAAAAGAAACAAGATTTTACTCAATTTATATGACCCTTTACCAATTTTAAAGATGTCATCTCCAATGTTGTTGTTGTTTGTTTCAAATGCTTTTTGCTATTTTTATTTGTTTGTTTTGTTGTTTTTTATTTTGTTGTTTCTGTATAATTAATATAATTAGGCGTTGAAGGACCACATTGAGTTAAACTTCTTCAGAGTCCAACTCAGACTCTCTGTGTCCCTGTTTAAACACTTCTTTAACTTGTTTAATGCCACCATTTAGGGAAACTTCCAACCAGATCAAATTGTAATCATTTTTTGTCGCTAAATATCCACATGCACAGTATACACACTTGCACTAGTGCTAAAGCAGCTGTAATTACCAAGTTCAAAATCTACAATGTATGTAACAAAAATACCCTTCACTTAGAGAACACAGTTTGGTTTCTAAGCTGATCCGCACTTTTTTAAACACCAACCTATTCCTAGTTCCCCACTAGAACCTCAGTTAGCGATGAAATTAATCCACACACAGTATTAATTTACTCACCCTTACGAAAAGGTGCTGTTGTATTTGATAAATCAAAATAGGCTAAACATAAGCCTCACAATATACAACTCAATCAAACAAGTATACAATCAATCACTACAACAGTTCATAAAATCAGTATATAGTTCTAACTAACTCTCAGTTCTCTACAGTTCTCTTTTATAATTTACAAGCTGATCCTCTCGACCACTTGCACGGGCTTCTTTGGAACTTCTAGAAGCTTTCCCTCCATAAACTGTTCGACCTCGCCCTTTAAGTCAGGTGAGTTCCCTCTCGATGGTAAGTGCTTTACGAAGTCACTAATTACATGTTAGGTGGTTGTGGTCATGCCTTTTATGTTCTCCTTTTCAGGGACATCCGGTTCCGTAATGACTTCGTGTTCACCAGTCAGAGTTTACTCTGACATTTCCCCCTCCTTAACACGAGAGCCCTGGTCTCATGATAAACCATCCGCGTTCGCATTCTTGGTACCGGCTCGATGTACAACATTAAACCGATAAGGTTGCAAGGCTAAAGCCCACCGAGCCAGTTTGCCATGGCTGTCCTTCATGCTGTTGAGGTGTATTAACGGGTTGTGGTCCGTTTCGATCTGGAAATCTGTGCCCTCCAAATAGATACGATAATGCTTAACACCTGCCACTATGGCCAATGCTTCCCGCTCTATAGCAGAGTAATTTCATTCATGAGGTAGTAGCTTTCGCGACCCATAGGCAATGGGGTGCTCCTCTCCGTCCATACCCATCTGGCTTAGAATATATCCCAATCCTGTTGCAGAGGCATCTGTCTGCAATACAAATTTCTTTTCCCAATTAGGAGTCGTCAAGATAGGTTGGATCGTAAGAGCTTCTTTCAGGGCCACAAAAGATTTCTCACATGACTCCCTCCACTGCACCGTATTGGAGTGTCTCTTTCTGGTTAGCTCCGTCAGAGGGTTGGCTATTGTGGAGAACGCCGGTATGAACCGACGGTAGTACCCCACCAAGCCTAAGAACGCTGACCTGCTTCTTTGTCTGGGGCTGCTGGTAACTTCTTACCGCTTCGATCTTCGCATCAAGGGGTTTGATCTTTCCTCCTCCTACCACATGTCCTAGGTAGGTGCACGAATTAACTGCAAAATTACACTTGGTTTCTTAATGCGTAACTCCGCTGCTTTCAGTCTCTCAAACACCAGTGTCAGCTGCTTCATATGCTCCTCCCAGGTGGAGCTATGGATGAGGATATCATCCAGATAAGCATTCGCGAAACTCTGTAGGTTGACCAGTACATGATCCATCAGCCTCTGGAAGGTGGATGGAGCGGACACCAACCCGAATGGCATAGTCCTGAACTGATATTTTCCATACAGCGTAATGAATGCCGTCTTCTCCCTGCTGTCCCGACTCACTGGCACCTGGTAATAGCCCTTGGTCAGATCTAACGTCGTGATGAACTTCGACCTGCCAATGTTGCTAATTAAATCTTCAATATGAGGAATGGGGTACGGATCTTTAGTAGTCACAGTGTTCAGTTTCCGGTAGCCATGCACATCCTCTTCGACCCGTCCTTCTTCGGTACTAAAACGATGGGGGCAGCCCAAGGGCTATTGGATACCTCAATCACTCCTTGTTCTAGTAATATCTTTATCTCTTCTTGGAGATACTTTTGAGAGGTATGGGCCAACCTATATGGTGGTAAACGTATTGGTAGAGCATCACCCATTGGAATGTCGTGCTCCACCAACGTTGTCCTTCCAGGCACATCCTGGATAACATCAGCAAATTTTTCCTTTAATCTTGAGAGCTGACGATGCTGCTCATCAGAGAGAGATGGATTGATCTGTGGTTCTTGTTCGATCTCAAAGAGGTCATCTAGGTCGGTCTCTGTGTCTTCTTGTGCCAGAAATACTGCTGCTGTGGGAGACATCCACTGCTTCATTGAGTTAATGTAGTATGTCTTGAGCCTCTTTCCGGTGGATCCCGTGTCCACTTGGAACGTGACCTCAGTTATTTTCTGTGTAATAATGAAGGGGCCCTGCCATTCGCTCATTAACTTGTTCTGCCTTCTGGGGCGGAACACCAACACGTGGTCACCAACGTCGAAAACTCTCTCCGTAGCCTTCTTGTCATATTGAGCTTTCTGTTGGTCCTTGGCCTTCTTCTCATTCTGTGTTGCTATCTCGTTCACAAGCTCCATATTCGACTTCATCAATGCAATGTGCTCAACAGCATCCACCGCACTTAGTTCTTCTTTCTCCTTCCAGAATCGGACAAGCTCGTCCAGCGGCATCTTCATCTCTCTCCCGAACAACAACTGGAGAATCCCGTAGAGCTATGCTTCGTCCCTCTGTATGCCCATAGAAGGAAGGGAAGGCACTTGTCCCATTCTATCTTGGAGTTCTGAGTTGCTTTTCTCAATAAACTCTTGAGGGTAGCATTGAACCTCTCCACCATACCGTCGGTCTGGGGGTGGTATGGGGAGGTTCTAATCTGCTTAATCCCTGTAGCATCACAGTATCGTCTCATGACCTTGGACATAAAATTGGTTCCGTTGTCGGACAATAACTCGGTTGGTACTCCCTGCCTGGCTGTCAACTCAATCAGGCAGTTCACTACTGTTTCTGCAGTAGTGTTCTTCAACGCGAAAGCCTCTGGCCACTTTGTCGCGTAGTCCATGACTACCAGGATGTACTTGTGCCCAGAAGAAGTTCTTTTGAGGGGACCAAATACATCCATGGCAATCCTGTGGAAAGGGGTACCCATGATGGGCAGAGAGTGTAGGGGGGCTTTGACTAGAGTCGCTGGCTTCGCCTTCTGGCAGATAGGGCAGGAGCTGCACATGAGCTTGATGTCTGCTGCAATCCCTGGCCAGTCCATCCGGTGTCTTATGGTATCCAGCGTCCTTTCCCGTCCAAAGTGTCCGGCTATGAGAGAGTTGTGGGCCAGCTGCATGACTTTCTCTCTTGCTGCCTTTGGTACCATCAATAAGTCTTTCCCATTCTGGAGATAGGGTCGCCTCGTTAGTAGTCCCTTTTTCCAAAAGAAGGGGCTGTTCTCTTCCTTGACTTTGCTTCGGACCTTTTCCAAGGTTGCATCTCTCCTTTGTTCTAGCTTGAACTGTTCCGGAGTAAAGGTGTCAATGGAGGCATCCTCTGTATCCTTGCTCTCCTTCAGCGAGGTAGACTCATTTCGACTGTTCTCAATCGCCAACTTCTCCGCTGGTTCTGTTTCGGTTCCTCCTTCCGCCGTGTCGATAGGGTGAACAACTGGGTCATCCTGCTCTTGTTGAAGGTCAGTATCCTTCTCGACCTGGGCTTGAGTCTTCAGTTGAGAACGGGTCGTCACCATCACTGACTCGGGGTTGGAAAGGGTCGATACCTTCACCGGCTCATATGGGGGAGTGGCTGACTCCACCTCCTCCTCCTCCCGTATATCTGCTTCCAGGACTTCCTTTACATACTTGGTGAACCTCGGGACATCCTGCCCCAATAGCATGTCTGCGGTCAGTTGATTGGACACTCCCACGGCTAGTTGACACTTTTTACCATCCAGTTCAACCATCACTCTAGCTGCTGGGAATAAGGTGTGCGTGGAATTAGCTGTATCAAAAGGGATCTTCCATGGTAAATAATCCTCTTTGTTCACCAGGCGAGCATGCACCACCGATTTAGTACAACCTGTATCGATGAGAGCTGTGATAGGGTGTCCGTTCACCTTGATGCATTTTGTCCATTTCAGTGGTCTTGGGTCTTGACTGAAATTAGTCAAGTGAGCTCCTTCCTTCTTGTCTTCCACCTTTACTCTGCAGTTTCTCTGCATGTGGCCTTTCAGACCACATCTGTAACACTGTATTGACTTCAGGTCTCGGGGCGGGGGAGTCTGATTTCCTTCTTTAGACCCAAACTGTAAATTCCTTGGCTCGGTTGGTCCCGTTCGCCTTGCTGGAGTATCTTTCTGCTGGGGGCGGTATCGATCTCTCTGCTCCGACCTTCCCACTTCTGGCTCTTTTCTCTGATTTGTCAGGAACCTCACAACGGCTCTTGACAGTTCTTCATATCCCTTGGGATTCAGATTCCTCATCTGTAATTGGAGCCACCGTGGCAATCTCTGTATTGCCAACTCATATAGCACCGTGTTATAAACTGCTCCATCTGTAGCTTCTACCCATTGTGAAAAGGCTTGCTTAAACGTCCTCATCCAAATGTCTGGGTTTTTAGGGTCAAATGGCATGTCAAAAACCTTGTGTCGGTAAGCTTCCGGAGATATCTGATACACAGTTAACAGTGTTCTCTTAACCTCCCTGTAGTCGGCTTGCTCTGCAGCTGACAAGGTATTTACAGCTGTTAATCCCTGGCCGGATAGCGAGCTCCTTAGGTAAGTACTCCACTGAGCTTGGGGCGTCGCCGTGACCTCAAACGCACCCAGCCATGCTCCCATGTCATCAGTCCCATAAACTTTTGAATAGTGAGCTTTGGTGGTCTGGGTGGTTGGTCAGGTAGTGCCACTGGGGGCTCAGGTCTTCTAGCCTCCATCAATAGCTGTGCCCATCTTTCTTGTTGCGCCGCCTATTGTTGAAGGTCTTCATCCCTCCTGAGTTCTTCTCTACGAACTCTCTCCGCCTCTGTCCGCATCCAATTTGCCATGAACCGGTCAAGGGGAGCTCCATCTCCTCCCTCCACTAACTTAGGAGGTTCTGAATCAGAGTGTGCATGAGCAGTTGTACTCCTCAATGATCTGTCTTCTCCTGCTCTATTTCTGTGTCGTTGTTCTTCGGACATGTTGAGTTAGAGAATTAATAATCAATTTGAAAATTATCCAATAACTCGGTAAGGGATCGCTCTTAGCAATTCCAATAAACTGGTAAGGTACAACTCCACCACAAAATCGATGACAACAAAATGTCACTTGATAATAAAAACAACAGAAATATACGTGTACCCGAAGGTTACAACTCAACAAATCCTATTCCAGGGTTTGAGTTCACAAGCCCCAAGGTAGTGATCACCTGGGCTGTTTCCCTGTCTACTTGTTAACTAGCGCTCTTCTAGCTAGCAACTGTAGGCCTCTCCTATCTACTAGCAATGTAATTGCCTAGCACAGTGCACCTTCCAGCAACCTCTCACCTTAGATCTGGAACAGAGTAGTGTGACCTCTCACCTTAGGTCTTTTACTAACACAATAAACTAGCCCTTCACTTAGCTAGTCTATCCCACCGCTGCCACCAATGTAACAAAAATACCCAATACCCTTCACTTAGAGAACACACTTTGGTTTCTAAGCTGATCCGCACTTTGTTAAACACCAACCTATTCCTAGTTCCCCACTAGAACCTCAGTTAGCAACGAAATTAATCCACACACGGTATTAATTTACTCACCCTTACGAAAAGGTACTGTTGTATTTGATAAATCAAAATAGGCTAAACATAAGCCTCACAGTATACAACTCAATCAAACAAGTATACAATCAATCACTACAACAGTTCATAAAATCAGTATATAGTTCTAACTAACTCTCAGTTCTCTACAGTTCTCTTTTATAATTTACGAGCTGATCCTCTCGACCACTTGCACGGGCGTCTTTGGAACTTCTAGAAGCTTTCCCTCCGTAAACTGTTCGACCTCGCCCTTTAAGTCAGGTGAGTTCCCTCTCGATGGTAAGTGCTTTACGAAGTCACTAATTACATGTTAGGTGGTTGTGGTCATGCCTTTTATGTTCTCCTTTTCAGGGACATCCGGTTCCGTAATGACTTCGTGTTCACCAGTCAGAGTTTCCTCTGACAGTTGTTCTCTCTTAGAGGTTTATTAGCATTGCTTAGTAATGAATGGACTCATTTGGGGTCATTTGGTCTGTCCATTACTTAGAGGTTGTCCTCTTTTCAGAGGGTCCACTGTTTATATATAATATAGTAGCTACCTACCTGTGAAAAGGCCATCTTCATGCAACTTCAAAGTTGATACACAGGTAGACAGATATATATCTAGGAGCAATCAACATGTTGAGTAACGCATGCTAGGAGAAATCCAGGAGGATAAATTTGGCAAGGAGCAATCAACACTGTTGAATAATATAAGAACAACAAAAAGTTGATACACAGGTAGACAGATATATATCTAGGAGCAATCAACATGTTGAGTAACGCACGCTAGGAGAAATCCAGGAGGATAAATTTGGCAAGCACGCTGTGGAAAGAGAAAATCGGTAGGAGGATAAATTTAGCATGCACGCTGTCCAAGAGAAAATCGGTAGGAGGATAAATTTAGCAAGCACGCTGTCCAAGAGAAAACCCGTCTCTGCGCATGAGCTGTAGGTCAAAGAGGACAAATTTGGCAACGGGAAGGATTTGGCACGACACCGGAATTTTGAGCCTTGTCCCGGTGGTGTCCTTGTCCCGGAAATGTCCCGGAATTTACTGCTACGCGCACCTTGCGCTTCCACTGGCCACTGAAGTTTCAAGCTTGTTTAGTTTAGTCGTAAAGCAACAAAAACAGGACACTTTTTAGCAGAGAAAAACTTCATAATTATAAACAATTACGGCTCCAGCGACAACCTTTGACCTTGTTTCGATTGGAGGTGCGGCACTCACGTGAAACTTCTCAGCAATCTCAGCAAAATGCAAAGAAGCAGAGTAGAGAAGCCATTCTGACAATAAATGGATCAAAAAATTTCAGGGGATAGGCAAGAGTAATATTGATTGACAAAGTAAGTAAGCATGGAATACAGCAAATACAGGGTAAATAATAACATCATGGGTACAGTGTGCTGCTTGTGTTCAATGCAATAGTAATGTCAGTAGTTTTGCCTTCACTTTGTCACTTGTATGCCCGATGTACTCTTTGTGCAATCGACTTTGGTGTTACCCATGGTGGCCGTTGATGATGTCACATCTCACCTCAAGAGCAAGAAACATAAGGATATGTCAAAGGCTGTGCTGCTATCAACTATTCCAATCACCTCTCACTTCCAACACAGAGAAGTGATCAAGTAATCGAAGCAGAGGTCAGGTGGGCTACATTTGTTGCTAAGCACAACATATCCTTTCTGTCTAGTAACCATGCCACCAAGCTTTTCAGCAAGATGTTCCCAGACTCTGAAATTGCAAAGAAATTATCCACCGCCATAGTGAAGAAAGCTCTTGCTCCTTACTTCACACAGAGAGTTATGGAGTCAATGTCAAGTGGTCCATTCTCTTTGATGATTGATGAATCCCATGACAAGAGGGATAAGTCTTGCATAATTCTTTTGAGGCTTCTTGAACCACACACAGGTAGGTGAAGTACGGACGAGATTCTTGGATATGCCTGTTGTGAACATTGACCGCCAACTTGTTTCAAGCCTTGAAGGAGTCACTGACTAACAATGGGCTCAGCTTTGACAATGCAGTGTCTTTCATGTCTGATACCACCAATGTTATGAAAGGAGTGAGGTCAGGTGTGCAGAAGGATGAGATCCCAACTTTGTATGATGTTGGTTGCATCTGGCATTTGACTGATTTAACAGTCAAAGCTGGATTGAAGGTACTCCCAGTGAACATTGACCAGCTCTTCATCGACATATTATTCTACTACTTCCATTGCAGCAAGAGAGCAGCAATTTGTCATCCTATGGTGTTCACTTTTCACTGAGTCAGGGGTGATTTTTAAGCATTGCCCCACACGATGGCTCAGCTTGCTGAAGTGTGTGAATCGTTACCTCAGGCAGTATGATGATTTGAAGTCATTCTTCTTGTCTTGGAAGCTAAGGTCTGTAGCATTCTTTCAAGGCTTGAGAATCCTCTGACGAAACCTCTGTTGTTCTTTTATCTTGCTCCTTTTATCTTTCCCTCAATGGATCAATTCAACCGCCTCTTCTAGAAATCTACAGAGAACACTACCTCACATCGGTTAGTTAGGTCGAAACACGTATTTAATTAATGCCACGCTAATTAGGGGGCGTGGTCGAAAATTCGCGCCGTATATAAAATTAATCTCCCGGAATTAACTTATGGAAAATTGGCAAGTATGTGCTTCTGCAAATACGATACGCAAAGTACAATAGCACACCACTCCACCTCAGATCCTTTCATCCTGTACTAAACTACTTCAGACCGTTGAGTCCCTAAATTACAACTCCCTCTGATGTGCTATAGTACACCACACCCTTATTTAGCTGTGCTTGCGACACAGGGACCACTACTGCGCGTATATATATAGCCAACCGTGAGACTGGGCCATGAGTACAAGCGGAGGAAGGGTAAAAAAGGTTAATAACTTTGTCAGTCCATAATCCTTTCTTGTCAGCCATGCAGCATGTTGTTTTCTCCTACCTGTCCAGAAAATTTGGTATGAGGGCCATTATTTTGGAAGACATATGGGAGTTATTGGGGGCTTTGTTGTTGTTCTGTTATCTGGTATATAAGTGTCGTTAACTTATTAACCTCTCAACCCGTTCTGCGCAAACCTGTTGCTGCCAGGCGCGTTCTATAGACCTTCGCTGTGGTTAAGATGTGACTACGCTAACGAGTTCAGACTATGGAGCTCCATAGAATCTGCATGCTTCACTGCATAAATTTTTATGCCAGTTCAAAAGACAGGGCTCTCTAAAATAATGTTGCGTAGGGCTAACTCAGACTTACCAACCTGTGAACATTCATTGGCAGGACAAAATCTAGCATTTTGCAGGATCTTGATAATTTTTGCAGGACCACAACATGGCCAGGTAAAAGTGGCCGTGGGTCTAGGTATTGTTGTTCCCTCTACACACTCAGCTCCTCCTCCACATCAATCTTGTGGAGAGAGGAGCTACTTAATGTGCAACCCCCCCCCCTAACAGTGTAGTTCTTCAATAATATTATTATGAATATTGAAATCAATGAATAAGTCTCTCAGATGCATGATTGTGAGGTAGAGATGATGATATGATATATACTTGTATTTATGAGGTTGTCACTCTGTAGTAGGCTTTTCATGGTGGCTGATTTACCTAATGATAGCATGCTGTCATTAATTAGATGTGCATTTGAATAGCATGGCTTATCATAACACTCAGCAGGTCACACACTCTGGATGGATCCAACTGCCGTCGTTCTTCCGTCTCGATCTTTCTCACCATAAAGGGTATATAAAAGGCTGAAGATCATTGGGTAGGACCATGTGGAACAACTAAAGGAAGGGGGCACTAATTGGAGCACTTTACTGACTAAGCTAAGTAGATCTTGACAAGTCTTTTCCCAGCAATGTTTCCCTTTAATGTGTAAGGATGGTTCAGGTGTCATTGTCCATGGCTGGAGGTTCTAATGTTCAGACAAATGGCCATGTAATATTCAAGGACACACCTCAAGGAATGTGCTGCATCTTTCCCACATGCCCATGACAGCATGTTTAGAGTTGTTAGAGTTTATAAAGTAGCTGTGGCTACAACAACTTCAAAAATAGACATCAAAATAAAGCTGGGATAACAGCCATTTGTCTCAATGAATAATGAATCTCATCAGCTTACACAGTTTCCCTCCCTCTCCTTGCATGTCCACTTTAAGTCTGCCGCACATCTAATCATCTTAATCATACCCACAACACCTATTTGCACTCGACTTGTGACCATAGGGCATATTCTAGATCTATGTGCTTGCATTACCATGACGATAAAAGCTATAGTGGAGATTTACCTGGACAACTATTATAAAAGGGTAGACATCATTTTTTCTTTACTGATATAAATGTAATTACATTCATTATTGTTGAATTACTTGAAACCACTGTGTAGTTAGACTGCTAGCAATGGTTCCAGATTTCTCTCAGCTTGCATCTGTATATCTTGAAACTTATATTGTAACGAGTTAAAATAGCTCGTTCGACCTCCTCATAGTCTGCCTCTACATAAAGCTGTGCACAATTATCTCAGTAAGTAAAAGCAACATAAATGTAACAGCCAATCATCTTTATCAATGCATGCAGTCTCATTGACTTTTCTAAACTCAATAGACATTCACCTATGGAATCTGTTTTACTCTAATGCTATTAATTGAGGAGGTGGAGTTGCATCTCGGATCAGCCTCCGATGTTTCACACTCTCCTTATGGTCTTTTCGCAGCTGAAGAATTCCATCCATATTTCTTGCTAAACAGTCTTCTCCTACCCACTTGTTGGTCAACTTCTATGTATATTCAACACACAACTCAGCATATTGTCTTCTTGATTTATAACTCCTACATACCTGTGGGGTCCTTACATTGATATTTTCAGTGATTTATATCCCACCACTGCCACCATATGTGAAGGACAAAGCAGTTAGTTTGAATGAATTCCCAGATAAAACTAGACTTGATGTCCAATAGACTTCTACAGTGCCACAGCCTGTGATGTCTCTGGATTTAAATTTCTATTAGTAAACTATTGACTACAACCAAAAGCTTAACAATACAGTGCCTCTTATAGGCTGTACAATATGAGCATTCTCTCTTCTAAAGTAACTAAGCAATCAATAATTATTAGCACTAAGCATACGTCACTATAGTTGCCTGTATATTCATGTATATAACAACCATTGATGTTGTCTTGCACTAATAATATAAATCCAGTAACTTGAGAGAAAAGTGCTTTTAGCTGACATCGTAAGATGAAATGATTAGATCAAAATCATTCTGTCTCTTTGTAACAACAAAACAAAAAACGATCTGGCATTGCTGAGCCTTTACTAGAAGAGAAGGTCAGAATGCTAGACAATCACTTCTCTACTCCATCACTTGTTGATGAATTCATCTGTGGCACACATATCCCTTGCATCTTTTGGAAGGTGTTCATTGGAGAGATGGGATGGGTTAGTGATCCCAAAAGGGGAACACAAGGAAGCTGCAAAAATGAGAACTTGGAAGTATGCCATAGCTTATCATGTTTGAAACTGCCACCAAATTTTATAGGAGGAGACCTCACAGATATATGAAGATGTCAAATGAAGATAACTGCTTGGGGGTGAGATGCTTCACATCCACATTTTACACATACAGATCACCATTTCAATTCTGATACAGCTGGAGCTGTCTGATTTCTGGGAAACAGACTGTGCATGAAACCATGATCATCATTATTTGTATGATATGTTGATGTGTTTAGGCACTATGACACTCACGCAAGTCATGAATCACATTTATTTCATGCTACAATGGTTTAGGAGTCAACATAAAAATACCATACATTTGTTCACCTTTTTATTTTCCCTGAAACATTCCAAATTAATTTAGAGTTTAGGAAGGGGGAAAAATTGATTTTAACTTGTATAAAAAGAGAAATATGGAAGTTGTCAGCTGAAAATCACTGTTCATAATAATTATTGATACAATCATAAGGGTCTTTCATAATTATCAAGAATTTCATTAGCTTATATAATAATATAAAAATGGGAGTAGGAAAAACCAGATATATACTTTCTAAAACTATAACAATATTGTCGAAAATAATGTTTTCATGCATCAATAGCAGACTACAGTAGGATTTCAGAATTCGCACCCACTAGCAAAATTAATGATTACACTATAGAGGTGGGTGGAAACGACATTTAGCTTGTGCATATTAAAAGGAGTGCAGGCTGCAGTTGAGAGAACCAGTGCTGAGTTTCAGATCACCCGAGTATCTTAATGCAGCAGGTTCAAAACCACATGGTTGAGTTCCTTTCCATCAGCATCCCCTATCATGCAAGATAGACGAGGCCTCCTATAACTCTCTCTTGACTTCTTCCCACGACACCTGCTCTCGAGCCCTTGTCCTATCCTCTGAAATCTCATGGGTTGGTGATTGGCTCCCATTCTCAGCCCTCCAAAACCTGCAATTCCACCTGTGTTTAGGCTACTGGCTTGGTGAGACAATGAAAGATAATGAATCCAGTTGCCACCTCTGTATCATGACCAACCGTTTTTGGAACCTCCAAGAGGACTGAGGGGTTAACAGTGACCTTATCTACCACATAACTCCGTCAGAGACACCATTTTCTCAGTCACAGAGTCGGCAGCCTGGTCTACTCTCTGATTTCAGGAACAAGGAGCCATCCATCTGACATATTTCTCCAAAATTGGCTACCCTCTGCTCCAGAGTCTCAATAATGAGGGTAGTGGAGGAGAGAAAGATGACTGTTAATCATGAAGCATGCCACTCTGTGAGGAGAGTTTTTGTTCAACTTGTAGTGGAGACACTTGGTGACTGGAGTAAGGAGGATCCCTGTACAATAGCCCGAATTGGGAATCTTATATTTCAGCGCTCAGGTTCACCCCAGCAGAGACCAACCACCACTTTTTCCAATGCATCTCTATTAAGCTATGGAGATATTAATTCCACCATGTGCCTAAATCTCATTCCTTCCCTCCCCATTCCCTATGTATATATCATTCGAAAAGATAGTTTTACTGTTCACTAAAATCAGTTTTTACCTGCTCAGACTCTCATTCGGTTAACTCAATAAAGGTGCCATCATGCTCACAACATTTTTAAATCATAATTAAATTAGTAAAGATAGGACATCTGTGGTATAGAAAAAACTGACATACTTTGTGAAGAGAGTGGAAAAAGCAAGTTTATTTTATAATGCCACACATTCACCTCAGACACAAGATGATGCTGACACAACTTGGTGTGATGATGATGGACCTTGGCAGGGTAATAGTGTTAATGGTGATGATGGTAATAATAATAATAAAGAGTTATGAGGGTGATAATAATTTTAAGATGAAAAGTTGTTGTGAGCAGCTGATAGCAGATTTGAAACTCTCCGCACCATTATCACATATTAGATTTAAAGATGAGGCAGGAATCTTTGGGCAACTTTTGGTGTTTCCTTCATGTAGTGGCCAAATGATTAGATGTAAAGTGTCACATAAGTCATTTACAAACCACTACACTTATGGTGGAGTGGAGAATTAATAAGAAGTACTGTCACTCACTACTTTGTAGGTAATAGAAAGATGTGAATAATATCAATATTTTTCTTGCAATATTTCAAGGGCGAGTGGTGGTCATAAAAAATGTAAATTTGTAGACTTATGAAAGGATCAAATTATCAACATTTTCTTAAGTGTAAAACACAAAAAGTTGCCGTAAGATTTCTGCCTTAGGCAAAGTAGGCAACTGAATGTCATTATATTATTTTCAGCACCCGTGCTTGCCAATTTCATCAAGTTTTAATACATGAAGATGCTTGTTTTGTAGAGTAGGGCTTCCTCTAGTCACAAATAGGAATTTCAACTGGCTAGTACTTTTCTATCAGGAACTACAACTACAGCCAGTTGAAGCACCCAGATGTTGAGATACCTCCAATCTGGTTGCATATTACTTTAGTATAGGGATAGCTCTTCAACATTGATTTTAGAGAGCACAGAGATGTCTATAATTTGATCTATATATTTCGTTCATGCACCGAAGTATGCAGAATCTATGGAGTTCCAAAGATTTAATCACAAGTACTTCTATTAGATACCCCTTCACATGAACTTAAGTCCACTTTAAAAATGTATTAAAGAATCTCTTGGGGGTTCAATCTGTAGCCATTCAAGTTGATACTGTAAAGTAGCGATTAAAAAGGAATTTGAGGCCGACTTCACTTAACATTCCAACTTGCAGCTCCAAAAGATAAATGTATATGACAAAACAAAGATTTTATAAGAAAGCATACTGCACTGGCTAAATTTTGGTATATAAATCAGGACCATAGCAGAAATGTGAGCAAAGATATGCTAATTTAAATAAAAACACATTTTCAGACTGTCGCTGTCCAACTTTACTTCAGCTTATGGACAATACAAATTGGTAAGAGTTTGTATAACGTGAATGAATAGAGCTTCTTTTCTTTTATGTCAAGTCATCCAATATAGACTGCAAACACACACACACAAACACACTAGCATAATTATTGTGGTGCATTTTTTAAGAAACCTCTTGTGATATATTTGCATTCTATACTCCGCAGCTTGGATATTTTTTTTACCAAATAAATGTTATTATAATTTTCACTAGCTTGTATTATTTTATCTCAGATGCAGTAAGTGGCAAGCAGCTTACCTGGTCCAGCTCAACACCTCTGCAGCCCTCCACAATTATTATGACCTCTACTAATTTTGACATAATATTTTATGAATGCAGAACTAGAATTGAAATGAAGATCTTGACCATCAACTAGATGCATGGTCACAGTTATTGAAAAAAGGAATTAATATCTGATGTGACAAGACCTATCAATATCCAGTAACGAGCAGCTTACATGGTCCAGCTCAGGTCCTCTGCCACTTACTATTATCAGCAAATAACCTCATAACATTAAATGAGTGCTCTGTTGGGGAGTTAGGGATGTCGCGGGTTGGGTATTATAGACAAGAGTTAGGAATAGTAGAATAATTATACACTCAGATGGGTTCTGCTTGGGCCTACTAGGCTAGCTCATTTAAACTGGCTACTGGCCACAGAGATCCCATTATTCCCTTATAAGCATACTAATTAGGAAAGTATGATCCCACCTTATGGAATTGACATACTAAACTGACCTGGCACTAAATAATAATATTGAATGAGATCTTAGCCAAGTAGGCCACTACCAGATAGATGCCTATATCAAAACCACGAACAATTATTATAGATGATTTAATGGTAAATTATCATCAAACTGATGTGGTCCAAATGGATGGTTTACATTTTTTAACCGCTGAAATTGAGACATTATATCTGTACAATTAAGTGGTGAAGAACTGCACTAAAGTCAGAGTTCTACAAAGTAAAACCCTCTGTGTATCCAATGATTTTTTTAAAACATTTCTCTAACTTGTTTATTGCAGTTGTACACTACAAACATGTCTTGAAGCAATTGTTCAGAGACCCATGTAGAATTAGCTACAGCTTCTGTCAATGACTTTGCAACTGTTGAACAGGAGCTTGAATAGACCGAGCACAGCTCATTCATTCTATTTACAATAAGCATGTGCAATAATTTGATGGATCAACAATGAAATTACTCGCCATATCATCCCTAACAACTGATGCTTCCTGTAATTAAGAAGCACAGCAGTTATAATGTCAATTGGAATTATGAGTTCTCTAAAACAAAATTTTTTATTAATGGAACTCGTGAAGTATTGAGAAAACTAGCGAGGCATCCAAGAAAAGTGTAGTAATAACAATCTCATTCGAAGCACAAGACAACTGTGTATCATGTATATATAGTCACTGGAGAGAGACCCTCCTACAATGGGAGGCTGTGTCATAGACTAAAACTGACATGATTTTCAAACAATAATGCCGCAACAGGTTAAGTTTACACACAGTTATTACAATGTCAAAGTTCAATTTTCCCACATTTTCCCTTTCACTTAAATTGTTTATCTCTGCAGGAACATGCTGTTAGTGATATCTTTTGGAGTGCTTTCAGGTAACCTTCTCTAGAAATCGATTTCTTTCCGTCTATGTAGGAGGAAGCTGCAGGAACTGGTTCCAACTCGATTGGCTGTTTGGAGAACCAATTCCTTGATCTGATTGGTGTCCATTTCCACAATTGACCTTTCTCAGTGTCGATCATATAGGTCCAAGGTCCAAGGCACTCTTTAACAATACACAGAATACAATCTGGACCACTCCGCATGTTCCTCACCATGACAGGTCTCCCACACCCCATTGACGATCATCAGTTCCTCTATAGTGATATCATTTCTATTGCGCTTGATACTCTCGGACTATCTTTCCATGATCTGGCTTGATCAAGTCCAGTTGAGTTCAAACTTCTTTCTGTAGGAATAACCAACTAGAAGTTACCCTGGTAATAGAATGTGTTGAGCTACGATAGGTGAGAAGAAGAAAGTTTTCTATCCTTAAAGTTACACATCTTCCATCATTCAGTGAGTCCTTCATGCTTGTTTGAAAGACTTCACAAACATTAGCACCTGAACATTGGAAGCAGGATAGTAAGGTGTACACCGAATGTGCAATATACCATTTCTTTTAATGAAGGCTGAGAACTTGTCAAATACAAATTAAGGAACATTTTCGGTAAAGAGTTGTTGTAGTAACCCATAAATATATTTGCCTCAATATATCAATTGTTTTGCAAGCTGTTGTCTGCAACTTCAGGTAAAACTCTGTCCACTTGGAATGGGCATCCACTGTTTTCAAGAACATTGCTTCTAAGAATCACTGCAAATCCACATGAACTCTCTCCCATGGCTGTGAGGCCCAAACCTATGGATGCAGGGGTGATACTTGTGGTGAGCCCTTGACTGCTAGACAGCACTAGTCTTGCAAGACTTTGCCATAGTTTTAATCCCTCTGTCTAATCCTGGCTACCACATATAGCTAAAACTCCTGGCAACAGCTTTCATCTTGCAAATCCCAGGATGTTCACGACGGAGTGCTGCTCTTTGTATCAACTGCTTTCCCAAGGAACTTGGATTATTGAAGGAGTACTGTATGAGTACATAGTGTGGTTAATCCAAGATCTGATGAAATAGGCTGTTCTTCTTGTTCAGCCTATACTGGTATCCATAAACGATATTTAGATGAAATTTTCAGGGTAGCCACCTAGCTTTTGCTACTACATAAAAAACACTGGACTATTTAAACAGCTCAAGCTATTGTAGCTTGCTAGCTATAATAATTATAGCTGTGGTGAAGCACACAACAGGAATACTTTAGAAGCACTAGATAATTTTTCTTTCGGTCTCATTGCTCTTGAGTGAATAACTAATAAATATCAACACAAACAAATTGCATTTTACAAATTTTTACAAGTTTATTTGCCACTGAGAGGTAATTACCAGCCTACAGCTTCTCCCACTCCACACCCACCCCCAATGGTTAATGGGTTAAAAATGCTTTAGGTGAGAGGACTCTAACAACAGTTCACTTCAAAATGGTATTAGGATTTTACAATGACCTTCTTAATAACAAACTTGAATTTTAGTCCCTTGATGCTTTGACTAGATACTCTAACCTTGTTTTTCCCATGATAATTATTATCTGATCAGTTACTCAGTTTTCTACTCCAACACAGATCCAATTGAAGCTTATTAAGTTTGAGGTATGGAAACTGAAAAATGTGAAGTGTGTGAAGATGTTGTTGGTCTATAGCAAATAAAACATCTACTATATACAGGATCAGTTGGTATTCCATTATGCATTGCACAGGCCAGCAAAGTTCTCAAGGGCATATTGGTGGAATAATTGGATGATTTTTTAATAACTTGACAATCATACTGCAATACCTTGGCTCATTGCACATTAATAATATGGAAGTTCACAAAATATAATCACAAAATGAGAGCAAAATTTGACCCTGCTTGCTGTTAGTACCCTTCTGGTTACTGATGGCTCTATATACTATTTTGACATAGAGCACTGGTGAAGACACACCCACACAAATAGAAAGAGCAGAAGATACAGAAACAGCAAAACTAAACTCATTGATGGAGAGGATCACTGCATGCACTACTGAAACTTGGATGTCATTGACTCAATAGACAAGCAAGATTGTATTCCAACATGTCCACCACTGCACTGCTATAGCTATACGTACCAGCAAAGGCTCCTAGACATTGATTACTAGCATGGTAAAGACACCACAAGTGTTCAATGCATGCATGACATCACAATTATGATTGTAATTTAATGATCTAGAGCCAGTAATTATCATACCATACCTATCTCCACACATTCAGTCTGTGTATCACCACTATCATCAGGGAGTTCACAACAAAACTGTCCAGTACGATAGTTACCACTGTACATGGCTTTACGGTTAAGGTGGATCTGTTGCTCATCATCCCTGGTCCTGAAGTACTCCTCAGCTACTCGTCTGTTAACAATATTCACATTATTATGTTTCCAGTGCCCAAATCTATCGGGTACAGTTGCACAGCATGGACTCTTGCTAGTCCTGCAGACTAGTACATTTCCCAGGTCAATGCTCTCATAAACTGTGATTCGTTCTTTCAACGTTGGCAATGCTGGCAACTCTCCAATATCCTCCAAGGAGAAGACTCTGCTATCATCAGGATAGATGCCTGGCTTGAAGGGAACAAACTGCACCGCTGCAATTCATAAGTACGTACAAATTGTCAAAAAATTACTGTCCACTAGCTAACTAGAAAGCTATCTACATAGCTATATATATTATTTCCATATGCTAATTTCCATATGCTAACAATAAATCAAGGCTTGCTTCTGCAAATACGATACCCCGCACAAAGCAAAGTACAATAGCACACCACTCCACCTCATATCCTTTCATAATGAACTAAACTACTTTAGACTGTTGAGTCCCTAAATTACAACTCTGCTATAGAACACCACACCCTTATTTACCGACTACGGGAATCACTACTGCGCGTAGCCACCCGTGACTGGGCCATTAGTGGACAAGCGGAGGCAAGGAAGGGGAAAAAAGGTTAATAACTTTGTCAGTCCATAATCCTTTCTTGTCAGCCATGCAGCATGTTTTCACCTACCTGTCCAGAAAATTTGGCGTGAGGGCCATTATTTTGGAGGACATCATTATTATTATGCGGGAGTTATATTGGGGTCTTTGTTTTTTTCTCTGTTATCTGGTAAGTGTCGTTAACTTTGTAACCTGGTAGGGCTCACAGACAGAGATGTTGGTGAGGGAACACAGCAACTGGGAACTGTTGGACAAGAAACTCATTTCATTGTTAAGGGTGGTATCTCAACTTCTTGAAGGTTGTGCTGCAGGGGTATCTCCTGCCTTTAGGTCACGTCCTTTGTTTCTGGTTGCATTCCCTTGAAAATTGAACTTTCACATCCAATTACGAAAATCCACCCATTAATTAATGAGCCTAAATGATTTGCCAGATGCAGCCACACACTAAGAAAGTTCCTTACTGCCTCCTATCAACCTTTCTCTTCCTTGGAGAAACCCCCCCCCCCCCCCCCCACCGCCCCCCCGAAACACAGCCAACACATGACAGAGGTTCACTCAGGGTCAGCTGCAGGTATTCTTTGATCTCTGCAATGAAGAAAAAGTTCTTTCAGCTGTGGCTGCAGTTACTGGTACAGTGAGGAGGAAATAATTAGTTATTAAACTAAACTTCACCTAACTTGCTTTTACTGGCTTCATAGTTTCACATCAAGTGCAGATACGAGTGATTTTTTTATAATCTTAGTGGTTGAATGTTTTTGATCATATGTTTTCACCCTATCTGGAAGCATTTGTAGATGAACAATTTGCTGATGCGTGTTTACCACTTTATCATATATCTTCATATTTTCTGGAAGATTATATCTAAAATCGTGAGAATCATTTAAAAGTACTCTTCCCAATGCTACCTCTAGGGGCATGCACCTGGTTTGGTCAATCCCATACTTCAATTCTGCATGCCCCTGGTTTGGTCAATCCCATACTTCAATTCTTCAACTATTCCCTCATTAAATAGGATCACCAAATGAATGTAACACGATATTTTTGACAAGGCAGCACACTGAAAATCATGAGCTTTCATAGCAATACAAAACTTCATCTGCAGCTATAGCTGCTATATTGTACTATGTTTGCTACTAAGAAAGAAGTCTATAAATGAAAAATTATCAGATTAAATTCTAATTTTCCCACAGCTTAGGTTAGCTATGGAACTTACTTGTGTGGTCTTGAGGGCCCTGAAAAAGCCAACCACAGCTATATTAATAGCAGAAAAATGCTAAGGCTTGCACCAAAGAAGGAAGTCTATCGACTAAATACTACTGCTACATAACTGACCCCATTCAAAGATTAGTATATTCTAGCTATGCAGAATTGAAAGTAGTCAACATGTGAATAATTCTGGTGTGCATGTACCATAGGGTTGCACCAAGAGCTCAAGATTCATTCACGCACATAAGTACGAAATCTCCAGATTCTGATACTTAACTAATTGTGTGTATTAAACTACTACAATCATTGTAGCTTCCCACAACAAGACAGTGGCTGTTGCTATGATTGTGCTGGATTCAGCCTCTCTGTAGTGGACACTGGAATGTTCAGCCTGTCCATTACATAGGAAGCAGTCCTCATTATAGTGATACTGGTAGTGCTCACACACTGAGATATTGATGAGGAAACACAGCAACTGGGAACTGTTGGACAAGAAACAAACTTCATTGTTGAAGATCACTTGCTCCATTCAATACTCACCAGCAGAAGGAGTAGTTCCTGTACAAGTACTTGCAGGGGAGGAGCCTGCAGTGTTTACAGCTGTTAGGTGTGTTTCATACTTGGTAGCTTCTTGCAGGGAATCAGAGTGTAGCTTCTTGCAGGGAAGTCAGAGTGTAGCTTCTTGATAGGAACAGTCACACCGTTCCTTTGCCTAAGCATATATCTGTGCCCAGAACCTCTCAGATCATCTTTGTTGTCAATGCTCTTAATCAACACAGCAGCATAACATATAAACACGCTGTACAAAATCTTACTTACACTTGGATGGCCTATTCCTAGAATATATTTTATGTAACTCAAACTGCATACTAGGAAAAGTAGTAGTTAATCTGATTTTCTATCCATGCAGTCACTACTTACTCAGTGGGACTCGGCCTAGACCAATAGCAGCTTCTGTAGCTAGAATTGTGGATCTCAGAGCAATAATTATATTTAAAGACACTATAGAGGTGAGTAACATGGCTAAACTAAATACTGGCTCTCCTTAGAAACCTGGTGCAGCATACTTGACCTAATGGTAGCAAAGTGAGCATTCTGTTCTCAGTAGCTTAGCACTACTAGGCCTGATGTAAAATAGTTGCAGTTAAACAGAACAAAATGGTGACTTCTGCTATGAGATCAAGTCCGCATCTAGCTGGTGCAGGCTATTTGATCTAAATAACAGCAATGTGAGCATTCTGTCCTCTTATTAGCCTCAGTAGAGTACGTTGCTTGCAGCACATCTGGAATGGTTTGACACATATAGGAACAAGCTATTCTAATAATAACAGCAAATATAGCATTAGGTACTGATTTACTATTTCAAAATGGCAGAGGCTTAAATCTCACACCTAAAATATTTATATATCACTATGAACTCATAAATGGTGCTATCTGTCTAAAC
Source organism: Cladorhizidae sp. MBARI D1340-BT2 (assembly GCA_028752905.1). Lineage (NCBI taxonomy): Eukaryota > Metazoa > Porifera > Demospongiae > Poecilosclerida > Cladorhizidae > Cladorhizidae sp. MBARI D1340-BT2. The sequence continues at coordinate 43,737,597 of JAQNBH010000011.1, forward strand.
ATTCATGCTTTGAAAACTATATTTCTAAATAGTAAACAGGCAGCCTCAAAACCTATAATCTTGTATCTTCCATCCATCTTATTTTTACTACAACAATTGATCAATTGTTTTTCTCAGAAGCTCACTCTTGTGAAAATTGTGGCATTTAAGTATATTTTACATAAAAATTACGTCCAAGATTGGGGAGTTTAGGAATTATTCCAAGTGGCACCTTGTAAGAAGCTGCTTGACCATAAAATATAATCAGAAATATAGAATATGTTTCATATAAAAGTATGTATCAATTTGACAAGAAAGGAAACAAGGATTTGCCAATGTAGACAACAAACAAAGGACCAATTTTATATGATTAGTATGTTCAGTGGTAAAGTGTTTATTTATAGCATATATTATTAATAAACCTAATCCTTTTTTAACAAGAGAATTTTATATATAAAACTGTTGTATATATATATAAATGCATGTTTTTATTTACACATGGCAAAGAATAACATCAGTTAGTATGTGTGTGTGTGTGTGAGTAGTGGAGATGACATAAGCAACTTCTTGAAAGAAGCTAGTTCTTGAATAATATGTTAAATTACACTCTCTAAATAGTAAGCGAGTTAGTATGGCAGAGATATATTGAGTGGTCACAAGTGAAGGGATCGCTCTGATCATGAATCAAATGAGTGAAGGTGAAGGCATTCTTATTTACTTGAAGCAAGGGTTTTTTGACCATGCAGCAAAGGAATACTTGGTATATAGTTGTGGTTATTCGACCACAACAGCTGACAGTGATGTCTCACTATTTGATTTGAAAAACACAGATGGAAAAGGTTTCTCGGGTTTTTGTATGGATCTAACAGTGTTAGAAATGTGATGTGAGTGTTTACAATTATAAACAATAGAAGAAATGTTCTCTGTATTGATAAATTGAAGTTATTCATAGCTTATAATTATAGCAACTTTCTTTTGAGCTAAAACAGAGCACATAGATAGAGCTATCATTTGGGTCACATATAAATCGCATACAATGAAGTATTTGGCTGCAATGGAGCTAAAAACCGAGCACATATGTTTATTGTGATATTCATATTTGTGTTCAGTTTGTGTTCAGTTTGTGGTCAGTAAAATATGACTGCAATGACTGGCACTATGGTGCTAACAGATGACCTAATTGCAAGAGCTCCAAGTAAATCCCTGGTATTTTTTAATATGTAAGTTTTCAATTTGTAACAGTACTCTACAAACCCGATGGGGAGAGGGTTAAGAAATAATAGCTAGTAATTGCAGGTGTCACAATATTTCTTGATAGTCATGAAGAAACATGCATGAGCAGAAAACTATGCCCAGCTGTAGTTGTAATCACTAGAATTGTGTTCAGAATCTTATGTACTTCAATATAAAGACCTTTAATTCCTCTTGTTTTTTTCATTGAGTGAATTCCAATAATATGTACAAGTTTATTTTGACTGAAAGCCTTCTCAGATGTATTAAAAAAATTTCCATGTCGCATTTTATAGAACTGCTTGAGTTTTAACATCAGCCATTAGCACTATCAAAATGCACTGAAAACTTTGGAAAACCCCTAAAATTCTCATGCAGGAAGTGTTTCTCAAGCTCTTCCTCTATGAGATTATATATTCTTCTCTGAAATACTTGGGACAGAATCATCACACTTGCTAGAAACATCTTGTTTATTCCTTCAATAGGACTATATTAGAAGAAGTGGTATGTGTTGTAGACCAACTATATCTTCACATACTTCACATTTTTAAGTTGCATACCTCAGAAGTTGATCTGTGTTGGTGATGGATGGAAAGCTGAGTAAACTGATGAAATAATATCATTGAGACAAACTACCAAGATCCTACTCATTTTGAAGTTAATTAAGAGCTGTTATACCTAAAGCATCTTTAACCCTTTAACTGGTGTAGGTGTGGGTGGAATGGGAGAAGCTGTAGTCTGGTAATTACCTTTCAGTGGCAAAAAACTGTAAAAAGTTCTAGAATGGAATTTGTGTCTATCCATATTCATTAGTTAATCACTGAGACTGAAAGAAGAAAAACCTAGTGCTTCTAGTAAGTATTCTAGTTGAGTCCTTCACCACAGGTATATTATAATCATCAAGCTACAATATTTAATCTTTACTCAATTGTATACCTTGGCTTGTGTTTTTTATGCAGTACTAAAAGCTAGGTAGCTATATACCCTATACATTTCCTTTAGGTAATCTTTCTGGATGCCTGTACCAGGCTCAACAAGAAGAACAACCTGAATTCACCAAATCTTGGATTAACTATGCTACATATGCGTATAGTACTCCTTCAATACTTCAAGTTCCTTAGGAATGCAGTTGCTACTAAGAGCAGCTATAGCTATAACAACTGTAGCCTTTAGGATTAGCCACACAAAGCTATCCCCATGATGAAAACTTCCCAATTACCTACTGATTTTGTCATAAACCTTTATACCGTACGTCTTGTCACAAAATGCACCCACCATCCCAATATTGTTACCTCTGCACTTAGTATATAGAGGTGTCAATCTTTTGATGCTAAACTCGGAGTAAGCACATTCAACATTGATTCAGCCAATCAGATGAGGTTTAGTGTATCTTGTATTTACCAGAACAAGGTTTTCAGCAAAGAAGCAAATTTTACAGGCCTGGGGCAAACAAAAATGAAGATCTCTGGCTGAAGTGACTTGATTAAGCTTTCACTATTTAGGTAGCTGTCACTAAAACTTTAAGCTACATAATGTGGCACATTTACATGTTCACAATTGCTGTCTCCCATACATCACTTTATGAGAGAGCAACCTGCTTGCATGAAATTTAGTCATAGTTAATTAATATCCATTACCGATTTGCATTTACTTATTTTAACCAGGATTACTAATTTACTTTTGGCTGAAGCACTTCTGCTTGGCCTGTTGTGAGAGGCTGGCATAACAAATTAATTTTAACAAAAACGCTTTCCCTCACTGACAATCTCAGTGAGGTGGCTATGTACATCATATTTATAAATGATCTTGATGTTATAACATAACACTTCACCAGACACATTCCTTTTCACAGAACAAATCAGTAGCAAAATAATAATAATAATAAAAGAAGGGAAGTGGCACTCCCTTCAATGCATCATGCATAGTATGCCAATGCTCTTACTATATTAGTATCATTATTATTATTTTGGGAGAGGGGGGGAGGTGGGAGAGGCTGTAATTGATTATGCTTGTCAACATATTCCCATAATTTATAGCCAGTGCTGCCTGTATAGCATTTGCTATTTTCATTCTAGTATTCTAGTTTGTGATTGAATATACAATTCTGTATGCATGGAATTTCCACATAAATGCAATTTGTTCAATTTCTAAGCACTAGATCTAAAACACAGGGCCACACCTCATTTTACTATATGTTTAAAAGCTGACCCATATAGAAGCATAACTAGAACTATCAATTCATAAGTTATTGGTGACCTACCAATTGAGCCATTTCAGATGAAGCATATTACCTTCCATTCTTGATCCTTTGGTATAAGAGCACCAGTTAACCTTTTGTTTCAGTCTATCTGGTTTAAGAATTTTAAGTGGCTGCACTATGATATTGTGCAGAATGCAGCTAGAGGCTTGACATATCAAAAAGCTGTACAGGACAGTACAGCTGTGATCACTGTTGTGACTGAGCAAGACTTGCTAGTGAAGGGCTTTACAAACTGGAAGGAGAACACACGTTGCTTTTCCAAGCATGAAAGCTGGTACTTCCACAAGGTCTGTGCTGCTTCCCACCCTTCATATTGCATGCTATTATTACAGTATATTGCAAAAAAACACGACAATTTCCAGCAAGTTGAAGTTTGAAGTTTCATTCATTGCACTGCTCTTTATGGATGGTCTTTATAAACATGCATGTTCAAACAGGAACATAAGAGAGATATTCAAGAATTGAATTAGAAAAAGTGTTAAATGACAATTTGAAGATCTAAGTGGTCAGCTTGGGGGGGGGGGGGGGGGGGCAGCAGGTTAGCTATATCAAAATTCAAGTAACACAGGCACAGATGTTCTAAGTGTGTTTGAAATAGGAGTGTAACATTGTGGGTGGATCCGGTCATTGAACTGGCCTACGTAATATTTTGAAGTGGCAATTGGAAAGCTAAGGAATAGAGTCAGAGCAGGCATTCTGCATGGCAGATGGATGTGGCTTGGCTAATTTGCCCAGTTCTGAAGAAATCTCCAACAAGGGTATATAGCCAACAGATTCTGGCTGCACCACCTTCAAATACCTACCTATGACTCTGCTACATAATGTTAATTAAAATAACTTATTGTGTGTATGCATGCACACGCACGTTTGTGTGCATGTGCATGTGTGTGGGTGTCTGTGTGCCATTATTTTTAAATGGATGTTTAAGTAAATGGATATGCTTATGGAGTATGATTACACTTATTCTCAGTATTTACAACGGCTCCTAGTATGTTGATCATCATGGAGGCCTAGAGATGTTGCATGTGTAGGTGCATCATGTGTAGTAGAGACAACATGCACCAGCTCTACAAACTTTCACTATGTCTTTTAATGTTATTTTTGTTGACTTGGTTACCAGTGTACATATCTCTGTGTAAACTTCACTGAGTTACACATGTAGAAAAGCAACTGTAGCACACTGCACAACAACTAACTGAACAACAGTCCAAACTGAAAGGAGACAGTGGTATTGTCTAACAGGACCACAAAAATATTTTAACATCAATAGTAAGTATTACTCAGTTTAGTATATAGTATATCTAACACATACCTTTAATATATCTTCAATCATAGCATTATTTTACTTTCCCATAAACTCCACCCTCTTGTCCTTCTCCAAGTCCAAGATTTGGTAACGTGTTAATTATCCCATTGGCAGGGCACTAGTTTATACCAATGTCTACTGGTGGTTTGCAAGCCAGAGATCCACTTGGAACTGTTTCCTTGAACGTTACAATTATATATTTACCTTTCACTGCAATAGAATGCAAATCTCTTCAATGACCTCTGAACTTTATAAGATGTTGGTTCTCTCAAATAGGGAAACCGGTGACTCTATACGTAGAGATTTTTTAGGAAGTATCCGTTTCTGAATGCAACTTCAGCTACATATCTTCACGACTACTAAATGTACCATCTTTTGCTGCCATTTCTTATTTACAACTTGCCAGTTTTCTTAACTACTTCTAGTTTTCTTAACTACTTCTCTTCAAGAAGACAAATTTTAAAATTAACTAAATCCCCATTCTGTTCGAGACAAATGACCCACTCACATGGTAATAATTATCATCTATGGTTTGCTCTAATCGTTAGAGAGTGAAGTAGCTGGGTATTTAGATTTTAGATTGTGGTAAAATGAATACATATTCATTCCACATGGAATCCTTCCCAACATAACAAGCAAACCTCTGTGCACACTGTGCTGACCAAGTAGTTTGCAGTGAATGCTCAGTATGGCTTCTATCATACCTGTAAATGATGATAACAGCATCCTGCACCGGCCGAAGAGTAGAAATGTGTGTGTGTGTGTGTGTGTAACGGTGTTTGTGTGAGGGGTGTGCATGTGTGAGTGAAAAATAATGTAACCTTGTATTACCAATCTTTGTATCTTTAATAGTCCTAATGTATAACACTCGAGATGAGAGAGGGGGAGCACATGCATGATGGCTGGGACAATAAACCTGTGGAATTAGAACCATCAACTCCAATCAGACACATATGTCTCTGACACTGTTTATGAATTCCCTTACTATCATACTTTTCTGTTTAGCAAGATAATGTTGCTAGTTACACATTATTTTAGATTTTTGTTTATTTACAACACAAAACTGAAGAACAAAACTACAACTGAACAGAAACTGACAGGAGGCGATGTGTTTATAACCAGTCCAATATGCCCACACAAATGAGCCGACCAACACTTGTATAGCACACCCATCATGTGAAAGCAAATCCAATCATTACAGCCCTAGTGTCTCATAAACAGCATCAGTCAGAGTTCCTTCCACCACTTCTCCGAGCCCAAGGTTGGGTGAAGAGGTAATCATCCCATATGCAGGGCACTGGTTCACACCAATGATAGGTGGTGGGCATGTCGCAGGGTTACTTGGAACATCATCCTTGTAGATGGAGTAAACTTCCTTGAGGTTGATCTCTTCATATTCACAGACTTTGTCAGCATTGCAAATGGGCGGGTCTGTCCTTGTGGAGAGACTAACCTGCCAATGGTTAAAATATAATAGGAGACACAAGATATTGGAGAGAGAAACAGCAATGACTAAATCTCCCAATAGTAATTGAACTAATCTCATATTGTAGTGCATTAATATTTCTTTGTGGAAGAACAGCTCTAGATTCTGTGTCATAAACAGCGTAGATCTTTCCAGAGAACTAATCTATGCCTAGTGTGCTCTAGATTAATCTGTTTCAAATAGTGCATGGTAAAGAACAGACTTGAGCATAGCAGTCATTCAGAGGATTCTTTCAAATACAATACAGTAATGACCAATAATTTCTCCATTATGTCTTTCTTCTAGAAATTGCCCGTCACTGACCAATTGTAATATTGTCAATTATTCCTGATGAAGGCTAGAGTATCTAGTTGAATCATCGAGAGACAATTTCAAGTTGATTTTTGAGAAGGTTATTGTATTGTCAATTACTTTGGCACAAGTTACTTCCACACATATGTAGGTGGTTGTGGGTGTGTTGTAGCAGCTAATACTCCAAACTGGTGGTGCAGCAGGAATGCAAACGCAAAGAGTAAATATCCAGATACCCTCGGCCTCAACATTTGGTACAGACTCCATGCAGACTCACTAAATTGTATTAAGAAAGCTTCAGACTATTCAACTCCCCCCCCCCCCCTCCCCCTCCTGTGAATCTGATCTTAGAATCTAAAGGTCAAATAAATGGCAATGTCTTTCCAAGTACACCAAATGAAAAATATTTTATATCAAAAGTTGTGGCAAATATTGCAGTTGGGCAATAAAAGCAACGGTCAAAGTACAGTGTAAAAATCCCTGCCAACTTATAAGGTGGCACAGTGTGTTAAGCATTAGACTAACACTAACTTTCTCTTAGCTAAGACAACAATGATGACAATGAGGATAAGGATCACAATAATGGCAACCACGCCCACAATTGCTGCACCAGCAATGACCTTAACTCCAAATCCTCCACCTCCACTGCCTAATTAACAAACAAAAAGTTAAGGTTAATTAAATGAGCACAGACCAAATTTTGGGAGTAGGGTGGCTCCACTGAAAGACCCTGCTCCAGCTGCATTACCAGCTGAGTATAGGCAGTGTTCTCATCCAGGCCTTCAATGCTGGTCTCACTGGAGTTATTGCTCACAGTCTTGTACAAGGTGTTGGGTTCTTGTCTTTTGCTGCCACTTGGTAAAGGGAAGTAGGCCACAGTGTACTGAGTGATGAAGCCACGTGCTTCAGACAGAGTCAGCCTGGTCCAGGACACTGTCATCATGCTGCCAGAGCTCCTCGATGCCTTGATATTCATAGGTGATATACTTGGTTCTACAAAATATTGATATATGATATATGCAGCACCTACTAATGTGACTGAGATATGAATGGAAGGCCTTACCAAGTTCTCTAGTGAAAACTACTGTAGAACTGAGTCCTGCCATCTTCACAGCTGCAACACTGACATTGTAGGGGACACCAGCAACTACAACATTATCAATCACTCAGTCATTCACTGCAATAATTATTATGACATGCATCCCCTCTCTCTCCTACCTATATAGCTGGGTAGCTAGTCACCTCTCCATCACTAATCATATACTCTGTTACTGATCCTCGTGCAAGGTCATTGATCCTGACCAACAAGGATGTGATGACTCCATTTGGCACAGCAGGAGGAGACCAGGAGATGATCAGAGTAGAGTCACTAGGAGATGTTGTAGCTAATCCTCTGACAGGTCCAGACTCTGTATAATATCAGATGATAACATATTCTATATATTATACTATTAACAGCAAGTACATCATGTTTAACTCACTGCTGTCACTGGTTGTAAATGGCATTTCTGCACTTGATTTTCCAGTACTAACCAACTCATTTCTGCAGTGTATGACATAGTTATAATCTGTGGCTGGGGCCAGTGAGATTAGTGGTATAGAGTAGGTCAGACGTCCAACATCAGCAGTCACTGCTGAGCTCCTATCTAGTGGTCCTGAAGTAGATCCATACACCACCACACAAGTCTCTTTTTGCATGGAATTAAAAGGCCCCACAAACATCCACTGAACAGTCACTCCAGATGACTTGTCTGAGAACCTAGATGCACCACACCTCTTGCCCTCAAGACCATGGTAAGACCAATACCACTAACCTCACTCCCTCTCTAGAGCTTGTTAGGGATTAAAGAACAATAAAACAATGGCACATTAAAAACATATAACAATAAGCACAAATCACTAGTAATCTATCTCGTTCGATGATAGACTTACTCAGTCTTAATTGTCTTTCTTAATCGTTCGCTTTCTTTCTTTCTTTGTTCTCTATTTCTCTTTGCTGTTCTTCTCTTTTATAGATTCTATCACAGTTCACATAGTGGTTTGTGAGTAGTCTGTCTTCTCTGATCTCTGTGGTTTTACACCTTCTGATGTAGGTGAGTAGCTCTACTGTTATATATAGTGACACACACTGCTCTACTGTTATATATAGTGACACACACTACTCTACTGTACCAGGTAAGTGATTCCCACAGGTTGTTCCTCCTTTCCCAGAGGTGTCAGAGGCAGTCACAACGTGATTCCCACATGTTGTTCCTCCTTTCCCAGAGATGTCAGAGGCAGTTGTCAGGATGCTCCCTGACACTTCCCAATCGTTCAAGTGAGAGCCATGCTCTCGTGATAGGCCATCAGCATTGGCATTGCGTGTGCCAGGCTTGTGTATAATCTTGTAGTTGTACGGTTGCATCAGTAGAGCCCATCGTGCTAGTCTTCCATGGCTATCTTTCAGTCATGACAGGTATGTCAATGGATTGTGGTCAGTCTGGATCGTAAATTCGGTACCCTCCAGATAAACGCGTAAGTGTCTGGTTCCTTCGATAACCGCCAGGGCTTCTTTCTCGATGGTCAAATATTTCCTCTCCTGTGGAAGAAGTTTCCTGGATGCATAGGCGATTGGGTGTTCATCACCCAACTCGTCAATGTGGGCAAGAAGAAAACCTATGCCACTATCAGAGGCATCAGTTTGTAAGATAAATGATCTATGCCAATTAGGTGTGGATAGAACTGGGTAATTGGTGAGAACTGTTTTCAATTTCTGGAAAGCCTGTTTGATATGCTCATTCCACTCAATTAAGTTGGGTTTATCCTTTTTAGTAAGGTCTGAAAGGGGAGTGGCTATAGTCGAGAAATTGGGTATGAATTTTCTATAGTACCCACACAATCCCCAAAAAGCTCTCACATCCTTTTTAGTTGTTGGTTGCCTAAAGCTTTGTACGGCGTGTAACTTAGCTGTACTGTTCCTTGCCCCACAATATGCCCTAAGTAAACACATGAGTTACACGCAAACTTGCACTTTCGATTTTTGATTGTTAATCCTGCTTTTCGAAGTCTCTCAAAGATGTCCTTGAGATGTGTGAGATGTTCATCCCAAGTGTATGGCTGTGGATAATAATGTCATCGAGGTATGCCGCGGTGAAGGACTGAGTTCCTTCCAGCACATGATCCATTAGTGTCTGGAATGCAGAGGGTGCAGCCATGAGTCCGAAGGGCATGGTACGGAACTGAAACTTTCCGCATGGCGTCACATATGCTGTCTTTTCTTGGCTAGATTTAGCCACTGGTACCTGCCAGTACCCTTTCGTCAGATCTAAAGCTGTTATGAACTTAGCCTTCCCCACATCATCAATTAGATCATCTATATGTGGTATAGGATACGGATCTACCTTGGTTACTAAGTTAAGCTTCCGGTAGTCAATGCAGAGACGCTTGTCTCCGTCCTTCTTCATTACTAGAATAGCTGGGGCTGCCCAAGGACTTTAGATGGAATGATAATACCCATCTCCAACAACTCTTTGATTTCTCTGCATAAATATTCGTGCGATGCATGTGGTAGTCTGTAGGGGGGTAGTCGAATCGGACTTGCATCACCCGTGTCAATTACGTATTCCACCAATGTCGTAAATCCTGGCTCATCACGAATAACGTCAGCAAACTCCTGCTTCAGTTGTAAGAGTTCTTCTGTCTGTGAGGAGGTAAGAGCAATGTTATTTTCCTGTGATTGAATACCTTCTGTAGTTTCCTCTTCAATTATGTCATCAACAGATAGAAATACTGCTGGTGCTGGTGAATGCCACGTCTTCAACCTGTTCACATGGAAGTTACGTAGTTGTTTCTGTCGTTGGCCCATGTCAACTTCATATGTTACATCGGTCACCTTGCGTGTGATTTGCATCGGACCCCTCCATTCGTTTTCCAGCTTGTTTTGCTTCCTGGGTTGGAAAACCAAGACAAAATCACCAATATCATATGACCTACTACAGCCTTTTTGTCATAATAATATTTGTGTTTTTCTTTTGCATTGGTTTAATTTGCAGCAGCCAACTCCCGCACTGTCTCCATCTTCTCTCGAAGGAGTTGAAGGTACTCGATTACAGGTCGACCTTCTTCTTCTGCCTCATTGGTCCACAGCTCTACCAACTCATCCAGTGGTGTCCTCATCTTTCTGCCAAATAAAAGCTCAAACGGCGAGTAACCCATTGATTTGTGGGTTGTCCCACGGTAATCCCACAATACATAGGATAGACACTGATCCCATTCTAACCCATGTTTTTGAGTTAACTTACGAAGCAGATGCTTCAGGGTGGAGTTCCATCTTTCCACCATCCCATCAGTTTGTGGATGATAAGGGGATGTCTTGATCTGCTTTATTCCAGACCTCTCACAAAACCATCTCATGGTTTTAGAAATAAAATTTGACCCATTATCGGTGAGTATTTCTCTTGGCACCCCCAATCCAGCAGTGAGCTCCACTAAACAGTCAATTACTGATTATGTGGTCATGTTTCGTAGAGGAAACACCTCTGGCCATTTTGTTGCATGATCTTGTACTACAAGTACATATTTGTTACCTGCTTTCGTTCTTTTTAGGGGCCCAAAGATATCCATCGCTATGGGTCGAATGGATTCTTGATGATTGGCAGCGGATGAAGCGAAGCTCTCTTCAAGGTTGCCGGGGCAGCACGCTAGCACTCTGGAGAGAATTTACACGCTTCTCTTACGTCTACGGTCATACCTGGCCAGCTAATCCTCTGTCGGAGAGTATCCAGAGTTCTTGTCTCTCCAAAATGTCCCGCGGTTGGGGAACAATGTGCAAGCTTCAGCACCTCTGTCCTACAGGATTGAGGAACAACTAACAAATTAGTATCCCCTTTTTCGTACGGTCTTCGCCTTAGTATCCCCTTCTCCCAAAACACATCACCATCCTTAGCCTCCTCAGCCTCCTGTCTCCATTTCTCCAATGTAGGGTCTGTTGCTTGGAGAGAGCGTAGCTGGCTATGGGTGACTTGTTCCGGCCATAGAGGATCTTCTGTAGCCTTATCTGGGAAACAACGTTGGGTTGGGACAACAATTAATTCATCATCAAATTTGTACATGTTACCCAAACTTGACTCTTCCTCTTCCAAAGGTTCTAGAGTCTGAATGATTGCTTCATCCTGCTTCTGTTGCGACTCTGCGGCTTGGTTCTCTTCCTGCTGTTGGTTGTGTCCAGCTCTTGTGGTCACCATGGCCACATCAGGAGGTCTCACTTATTCCGTTGGTTGAGTCTCCTCCTTGACATTATCCTGAAGCATCTCTCTGAGTAGCTTCCTGAAGTGTGGAACATCTTTCCCCAAAAGCATGTCCACATTGATGTGAGGTGATACACCCACAGCAAGCTCGTGTGTCTTCCCGTCTATCGATTCTTGCGGCAGGGAACCAAGTCTTTCGAGAACTAGCAGAGGTGTAGGGTATTTTCCAACCTAGTCGGTCTTTGCTGTCGATGCACCTCGGATGTACTATGGATTTCGAGCAGTCTGTGTCCAGTAACGCCACTACAGACTTGCCGTTGACCTTGGCCATTCTTGTCCAAGTCGGTTGTATGTATGTGCTGTGTCCAAAATTGACACTTTCCATTTTTACTCAACAATCTTTTCGAAAATGTCCTTTTTTTCCGCATCTGAAATATTCTATCTGTTTCAAGTCCCTACCAGGTGGAGAGTAGACACCTTTATTTGGATGCTTCTGCTCCGGTGGTCTTGGGTGATTCCGAGTGTGCCTAGATTTCGGTCGAAAACTCTCTCTCTGGTCGGATTTCATTGGTATTCCTCCTCCTTGTTATCTGACTGGACAAATAGCGTACAACAGCCTCACCCAGTTCCTCATAAGTGTCGGGGTGCAACCGTCGCATCTTCCCCTCCAACCACCCTAGAAGACGCTTTAGTGCTAGCTCATAGAGCATAGTATCTCGTTCAGTCTTGCTGGAGGAGTCCAACCAGGACTGTTTGTACGACCTGAACCATCCATCGGGGTTAGTTCCGTCGAATGTCTGGTCAAATACCTTGGCTCGGTAAGTTTCAGAGGTCACCTTGTAGATATTCAAGAGGGCTTCTTTGACCTGCTCGTAATCGGTCTGACTCAGTGCTGGCAGAGCTGCCACTGCCGTCAACCCTTGACCAGACAATGAACCCCTTAAGTAGTTCGCCCAATATCGGGCTGGCCAACCATTTGCGCTGGCTGTCACCTCGAACATTTTCAGGTATGCACCCATATCGTCGGTGCCTTCAGTAAACTTCTGCAAGTTTATCTTGGGAGTTACTACTGCTCCTGAGGGTGGAGGAAATCGTGAGGATAGGAGCTGAGCCCAACGTTCTTCTTGACATTCTTGACGTGCCTGCTCGCGCTCCCGTCGTTCTTCCTCTCACTGTCTTTCTTCCTCCCTCTGTGCCTGTCTTTCTTCCTCACGCTGAAGTCTTTCTTCCTCCCTCTGTACCTGGTCTGCTTGAACTAATCGTGTCATCAACAGCGTTCCAGATATAATAGGTTCTATCAGCTTCTTCTGCATACCATCCCTAGGAATTTGTAAAATACTCCCACTCCAAAATTGATGGTCTTCTCCTGGCCGCACTCATTCGTGAGACATGCTCGCGGGTTGCATATATACAGAACACAATTAAGATAATGTCGCTCTAATAAACGACAAAAGAAAAGGATACAACAGAAATATGCACTGTCCCTAGGGACTAACACTGTATGATATCCTAGGGTAGGCTTTTGTTTCGCAGGCTCCTAGATACGAATACCCGAGCCGTTTCCCTGCTAATGTAGCAATAGAGAAAAGAAAATAGCGCAATGCGATGCTCCGACCAACTAGGAACTCCTGTCCAAGTTGTCTTCCACTAGGATCCAACACTGTTTCGCTAATCCCACCACTGCCACCAAATGTCAGAAACTCTCTCCCTGTGACCTCTTATAAGCCACTAGCAGTTTCTGATGACGCCAAACCCTTGTCTGAGAACCTAGATGCACCACACCTCTTGCCCTCAAGACCTTGGTAAGACCAATACCACTAACCTCACTCCCTCTCTAGGGCTTGTTAGGAATTAAAGAACAATAAAACAATGGCTCAAATGCACATTAAAAACATAATTATAACAATAAGAACAAATCACTAGTAATCTATCTCGTTCGATGATAGACTTACTCAGTCTTAATTGTCTTTCTTGATCGTTCGCTTTCTTTCTTTCTTTGTTCTCTTTTTCTCTTTGCTGTTCTTCTCTTTTATAGATTCTATCACAGTTCACATAGTGGTATTGTGGGTAGTCTGTCTTCTCTGATCTCTGTGGTTTTACACCTTCTGATGTAGGTGAGTAATCAGGTGAGTGATTCCCACAGGTTGTTCCTCCTTTCCCAGAGGTATCAGAGGCAGTCACAACGTGATTCCTACAGGTTGTTCCTCCTTTTCCAGAGGTGTCAGAGGCAATTGTCAGGATGCTCCCTGACAATGACCCTGTTTTGGTCAAGCCTATACTTCAATTCTTCAACAACAATATCTATTGCTTCATTAAATAGGATCACCAAATGAATGTGGTATCTCCATAATCTAATCTTCTAGGTTGATGTCTTTGATGAGGCAGCACAGGTTGTCAAGAAAAACTAAATGGACTCGGTACATTACATTGTAAAAGTCGTAAAAATGTCATCAGTCTGTCTTTCAAGGGTTTTCACAAGCAATCGGGATGCTATCACTGCTGCTTGTAATGAAGTTTCTTTACCTGCTATATAGGTAATTGATAAGCATTCAGTTGCTGAGATTAAAAACTTCAGACCAAAAAAGGATTTAAATTTTCCCGAAAACCATGAGCATACAAATGCCTACCTTGTTTAACAATTTTGATTGGAATGTCATCAATAGCTTTGGTGCACACTGTCCATCTTGTTGTACAAAGAGGCTTTAACACAACAGGTGATAATCATGCCTGAAGTGTTTGAAATAAACTTGATAGTTTGGGTGAAAATGACTTATATAGTCCCTGATAAAGCTCATGTGCAGAAACTGACTCAAGGTTTTAGGCAAAGGTTAGTACTACAGTGCTAGCAGTTCTTCTTGCTGAATCTATTTGCTAGATCACTCAGACGTCCACTCATTTTAGCAGTACCATCATATGTATGCCTGAGCATGATATTTGGAAATAAGCAATGAATTATTACAATGACCTTCTCAATTGTCAAATGTAATTTACTCCTTGATGTTTTGCTAGCCTTCACCAGGAATAATGAGGTGCTAAGACTTGCCTGAGCTTGTTACACAATGTGATACAAACCACACCCTGGCACAAACATCTGGCACCTGCACCAGATGTGGAAAAATAAAATATAGATAATTATAATAACTAATAACCAATTAACACCTAAAGAATATGTATAATAAAATTTAAACAAATTATAATAATAATTAAGAAAATATATATAGAAATAAACAACAACAACAATGACAACAATAATAATTTTAAATAAACAAATTAAAAAAGTATAATAGTAATAATAGTAATAGTAATAATAGTAGTATGATAATAGTGTAATAATAGATAATATTAATAATAATAATAATAGTAATAGTAGTAGTAGTAGTAGTAGTAGTAGTAGTAGTAGTATTAGTAGTAACAATAATAATAATAATATTATTATTAATAATAATAATAATAATAATAACAACAACAACAACAACAACAACAATAACAATAATAATAATAATAATAATAATAATAATAATAATAATAATAATAGTGGGTGGGTGTCTTGTCTGTTTTGGGGTCAGTCGGGAGTTGAACATGTTAGCTATTTAGTTATTTATTTATTTATTGTTAATTCGTTATTATTTCATTATTATTTAGGTATTTAGGTATTTTTGTAATTGATTATTATATAAGTATAATTATGTGTTAAAAATTTTTTTTATTTTTTTTTTAAATAAAAAAAAATAATAATAATAATAATGGTCTGGGATGCTACATGTGCAGACACTTTTGCGGCTTCAAATATCAGGCTGGCGGTAAACAAACTCGGTGCAGTAGCAGCAAAAGCAGAGGATATGAAGATGTCAAAGTACTGCAACTTAGACTCATCCTACCTGTTCATGCCAGTGGCAGTGGAGACCTGTGGTGTTTTTGGCCCCAAAGTGCCAAAACAAAGGTCTTTTTACGAGAACTTGGACGTCGCATCAAGACAGCCACTGAAGATAGAGACTCATTTCAGTACCTGCTACAGAGGATCTCAGTCGCAATTCAGAGGGGAAATGCAAGTTCTGTTTTGGGGACAATGGGACAGCAGATGGGATTGATGGACATCATTTAGATTGTACTTATACATGTATATACCTATATAATAATAAATAAAATAATAATAATAATAATAATAATAATAATAATAATAATAATAATAATAATAATAATAATAATAATAATAATAATAATAATAATAATAATAATAATAATAATAATAATAATAATAATAATAATAATAATAATAATAATAATAATAATAATAATAATAATAATAATAATAATAATAATAATAATAATAATAATAATAATAATAATAATAATAATAATAATAATAATAATAATAATAATAATAATAATAATAATAATAATAATAATAATAATAATAATAATAATAATAATAATAATAATAATAATAATAATAATAATAATAATAATAATAATAATAATAATAATAATAATAATAATAATAATAATAATAATAATAATAATAATAATAATAATAATAATAATAATAATAATAATAATAATAATAATAATAATAATAATAATAATAATAATAATAATAATAATAATAATAATAATAATAATAATAATAATATTTTATTTATTTTTTTATTTTTTATTATTATTATTATATATATATATATTTTTTGCCCTTAATTTATACATTATTTGACAGAGAACAACATGCCATACCTCAAGTTAAAAAGTTTAATAAAAGTTCATGCGATGACTAGGGAAATGGCTCGTCCCCAACCCTGATGGCAAAGATCCCATTACTGAGGCTGCATTCCCACGCTGCACAGCCACAGAAATCCGCTGAAGAAGATGTTGATGGGAGTCCTCTTCATAAGTCACTGACCTCAGGCGGCGTCCCAACTCCCTGAAGAATGCCTTTGCTTGAGGCCCAAAGGATCCACACGTCTCTACCGCCACAGGTACAAACTTGTATGCCGAGTCCAGGTGGGCGTACTTTTCACCCTTCAAAATCTCCGCCTGTGCTGCCACTGCACCAGCCTCAGTGACTGCAGCCAAAAGGTTGGATGGGGCAAAGGTGTCACTGCAGGTTGCATCCCATACCAATAGTCTACCACTTGACCATGGAATGATGGACATGCCATCAGGTCTCTTTCCATCGGACCGAAGCAGACCTGAGGGCTCCAGCCGGGAAGGGACATTTGCAGCAGTTAATGACCGGTGGATGATGTCATTTAAAGCACCATGGCGAGAAAGCCTTCCCTGACTGTGCCTACAGCTCAACCCATGTGTACCAAACTGGTTGACATCCGATCCACAGTAACTACAAGAGTGTGGCTGGCACAGGGGTGCTCCAAGACGTAGCCCAACTGCTATTCGAACTACCTCATCGCTCATTCGGAGACCCAGAGAGGAGATTGGCAGGGCATTAAGCCAGGCACCTGACTCACATGCAGACACGGCGAGGAGACGAGCTCTGGTTTGGGGGTCACTAGCATTCCGCAAAAGTGACTCTGCCCTTTCCAAAATACGAGGCATGTCCCACGATTTCTGCTGATGGGAATCAGGCGGGGCTGGAGGAGGCAAGACAAGGTCATCACCCCAGAGTGAAAGGGCAACCTCAATCTCAGGGTACTGGACAGCACTAAACCGAGGGGGGAGGATATGGTGAATAAGATTGGACGATCCATCAGCAGAAGCCAAAAAGGCAGAGGGAGCAAGATGAACCGCACTCCTAATTCCAATTCCCCCATGGTTCACAGGAAGGGTGGCCTGTAGCCAAGAAGAGTCATTGTTCTGAAAATCTATATTAGTGATATTGCTGAGGATTGACTTGAGAAGGTGGTCATAGGCTGGGAGATGACTGGAAGAGAAACAGGAAGCAGAGCGGAGAATGTGCATCATCTTAGGGATCGCAAATGAGTGACGCAACAATGTGATAGCATCATGTGATTGCAAATGACAAAGTTTATCACCCATCAACTGCAGCAGCTCTGTCTTCTCCCTTACACATGCATCCACTGATTGTAACCCTCCAATAGGAGAGCCCAAGAGATTGGCATTCTCTGGGTTAATGATGCTAACTCCTGGAAGAGCAATGAGGACGATCCCACGAGAGGTAGGATCCTTACAGATCAATTCTGTCTTTCCTCTGTTTAGCTCAAGGCCCAGAGCACCTGCTTCAACCTCAATGGTCTTGAGATCACAAATTACATCTTCCCGGTTGCCTCCCAGAGTTCCATCATCCAGATAAAAAAAACAGAACTCTGACCTCAGCTTTGCACACAATTTCTGAATAGTCAGGCAAAAGAGGAGGGGTCCCAGAGGGTCGCCCTGCTGAACCCCTTCTGAAGACAGCACCACTTCATCACCCCATGAGAGTAAAGATGGCGAGCAGTACACTGAGTGGACAAAAGGGAGAAGCTCGGGAATGTACTCCTCAACAGCACCCAACATCTTGTCCCGGCGAATACTGTTGAATGCATTTCTGAAGTCCACTTTCATGATCACTTGGTCTTCCTTGAGGTTCTGGAGGTAGATGCGAGCAGCATGCACTGCCGCTTCAACCCCCCGCGTCACTCCAAAACCTAACTGCCGAGGGGCCAGGATATCAGGAACTTTTTGCATGGCATGAAAGCAAGCACACTTTGCAGCAAGTCTGCGCAGGGTACAGCCCACAGCGATAGGGCGAACCCCACCATCCTTCTTACGCAGAGCTACCAGTGAGGCACCAAAGAAATGAGGACGGATGGATACAGGTGTGTCACCTCTTAGAATTAGAGATATCAAAGAAGTGAGCGCCCTCAGTAGTGAATGGCCACCTTCACCAGCGGACGGACCCGTGAGGTCTTTGAGATGTTGTGGTCTGAGGCTATCCTGGCCACCTGCAGATCTATTTGGGAAGGAACGTATGGCTTGAGTTATGATGGCCTCGGTGACTGAGAAAGAGAATGAGGATGGGTCCGGGGATATCATTATTGAAGAATCTGGGTGAGCCGCAGGGTGCTTCTGCTTCAAGGCTTCCAGCGTGTCAGGTGAGTGATCAGCTAAAACATCCTCAGCACATGCAAGCCTGACAGCGCCCTTGACATCGCCCTCTTCCAGCTTGGATGTCACCTTTGAAGACAAGAGCTGTAGGGGATCACGAGACTTCTGTCTTTTGGAGCAACGGCTAGGCTTCCCTGATGTAGCATCAGCATCAGCTTCCTCCCTTACAAGGTTATTTACGGCTGACGCTAAATTCCACCTCTTCCCTCCTCTCGGCGGCAGCCTAAAACAGCGAGACGCAAAATGCAGGAGGCGACACCACGTGGAATGGTCATTCCTCGCCACCACACTTAACACGATGGATGCTAGCTTCCTGGCTGCCAGCTCCCTCGAGGCTCTAGGGACTCTCTTCAGTACATTAGAGCGCAGCTT
This sequence comes from Cladorhizidae sp. MBARI D1340-BT2, assembly GCA_028752905.1. Lineage (NCBI taxonomy): Eukaryota > Metazoa > Porifera > Demospongiae > Poecilosclerida > Cladorhizidae > Cladorhizidae sp. MBARI D1340-BT2. The sequence continues at coordinate 43,756,802 of JAQNBH010000011.1, forward strand.
TGAGAAAGGAGTAGATTTTTTATTATTATTTTATTTTATTTTTATTTATTTATTATTATTATTATTATTATTATGCATACATTTAATTTAAGAAATATTGATCGTCAGGTACTGAGCTGGATCCAAGCACTGCAGCAGTGTTTCCTCGTTGGATTGCATTAAAAAAAAAAAAATTATAATTAAAATAATAATAATAATAATAATAATAATAATAATAATAATAATAATAATAATAATAATAATAATAATAATAATAATAATAATAATAATAATAATAATAATAATAATAATAATAATAATAATAATAATAATAATAATAATAATAATAATAATAATAATAATAATAATAATAATAATAATAATAATAATAATAATAATAATAATAATAATAATAATAATAATAATAATAATAATAATAATAATAATAATAATAATAATAATAATAATAATAATAATATTTTTATTATTATTATTATTATAAACAAACAATAATATGCCGAATAACTACCAATAAAGAACTACCTAGCTAATTTAAGTAAGAAATAGTCATCACTAGTATACTGACTAGTGCCTAACACCGCTGCAGTGTTCCCACGCTGAATTGCGATGGAAATTCTCTGGAGGAGAAAATGATGGGAACGTGGTTCATCGCACTTTGCTTTGAGACGGCCACCTAATTCCCGAAGGAACAAAGATGCCTCCCCTCCAAACACTCCAGTGGTCTCTATCCCAATTGGGACAAAGAAGTGTGTATCAACAATGTTTCCGTATTTTTCCTTTTTCAGGGACTCGGCTCTGTTTGCCACTGCCCCAGGACCTTCATGTAATAAGTTTGCATTGGATGGAGCAAAGTTGTCCACACATGTAGCATCCCACACAAGGATACGGCCATTCTTCCAGGGGACAATGGAAGCTCCATCAGGACGCTTGCCATCCAAGCGAGAAATGCCTGAAGGCTCCAGGTGAGAGGGAATATTTATGGAAGCTAGTGATCTATGAATAATGTCATTTACAGCTGCATGCCTCGAGAAACGACCTTGACTTCTCCAACAGTTGAGACCATGAGTGCCAAACTGATTCACTTGGGATCCACACTGCAGACAATTGTGGGGATGACAGAGAGGAACACCCAAACGCAAACCAGTAGCCACCCTAATCACATCATCATCATCATAATAATAATAATAACAATAATAATAATAATAGCGGGGGGATGCCTTGTCTGTTTTGGGGTCAGTCGGGAGTTGAACGTGTTAGCTTTTTAGTTATTTATTTATTTATTGTTAATTAGTTAGTATTATTTAGGTATTTTTGTAATTGATTATTATATAAGTAAATGTGTTAAAAAAAATAATAATAATAATAATAATAATAGTCTGGGATGCTACATGTGCAGACACTTTTGCGGCTTCAAATATCAGGCTGGCGGTAAACAAACTCGGTGCAGTAGCAGCAAAAGCAGAGGATATGAAGATGTCAAAGTACTGCAACTTAGACTCATCCTACCTGTTCATGCCAGTGGCAGTGGAGACCTGTGGTGTTTTTGGCCCCAAAACAAAGGTCTTTTTACGAGAACTTGGACGTCGCCTCAAGACAGCCGCTGAAGATAGAGACTCATTTCAGCACCTGCTACAGAGGATCTCAGTCGCAATTCAGAGGGGAAATGCAAGTTCTGTTTTGGGGACAATGGGACAGCAGATGGGATTGATGGACATCATTTAGATTGTACCTATACATGTATATACCTATATAATAATAAATAATAATAATAATAATAATAATAATAATAATAATAATAATAATAATAATAATAATAATAATAATAATAATAATAATAATAATAATAATAATAATAATAATAATAATAATAATAATAATAATAATAATAATAATAATAATAATAATAATAATAATAATAATAATAATAATAATAATAATAATAATAATAATAATAATAATAATAATAATAATAATAATAATAATAATAATAATAATAATAATAATAATAATAATAATAATAATAATAATAATAATAATAATAATAATAATAATAATAATAATAATAATAATAATAATAATAATAATAATAATAATAATAATAATAATAATAATAATAATAATAATAATAATAATAATAATAATAATAATAATAATAATAATAATAATAATAATAATAATAATAATAATAATAATAATAATAATGACAATAACAATAATAAAAATTAGAGAGAGCTTGAGAATAGAACACCAGCACAAAGAATGATAAATAACTGAATTCCAAAAATATATGGTGGTTTCTTGCGAGTGGTCCCTCAGCAGCCTGGCTATTCAATTCCCCAATCTCGATTCAACCCCTCACACTTGGTGCTTTAAAGTGGTGACAAATTCATATTGTGTACGAGTGAACATAGAGTGAATACAATCGTCAAGTAACTAGTGTAAGTCCTCTTGCCTGGGACCTTTATATTATTCTAGTATGTGATTAAATTCTATGCACATAGTGTTTCCACGTATATATATTTCTTGTGTGCAATTTAGTGGGGTTACCATATTGGGGTCCCGAAAATAATTTGCGGAGAACTAAGTTGGACTGTTGATTTACATTCCTTAGGACATTATCTTTCAAAATAAGCTTCTATACACTTTCAGGAATGTTGGGGAACTCTCGCTAGAGCGCGTTTTTCAAAATGTCCGCCATGGAAACAGATTTTTTTGCAGTTTTTGCAGTTTTTGCCATTTTTCACCCTAAAACTCACCTAAAGCATTTATTATCAGGGTTTTTTGAGCATCTCAACTTACCTGTCATACTTCTGAGATTCACCGAATCCCAAAAAATGCCCAAAATATGTAATTAAAACAAAATTGAGTGAATTACAATGATGCATAATTAACATTCAGTGCTACAAATGGTACTACAGATTTCCACAGCTTCATTGCAATCTTCTTATGCAAATATGAGATGTCACATAATTACAATGTTAATGTCTATTCACGTGTCACTCCTCAGTTGTTATCCTACGCTTCATCACTGTCATCAGAATCTGCCGAATAATCAGTCTGTTTCATTGTCTCTCACTGGTACATCTTGAATATCAGGAATTCTTGTAGGCGAATTTTGTTTTGTTTATCGGTGAAAAATTTACCAAGCTCTCATGTAGAAAGGAGCTCATTTTCAGCTTTGATGAAGACATTCTTACTGCCACCAATACATGCACCAGCTCTTCTCTGGTGTTCACTCTCCTTTATGGTGTTGATGAGATCATAACGGTTGTTTATGAAATGAAACTCTCTAGCTTCTTTGTGTCTATTAACTGCCATGTTGAATATCTTCTCAGCATAGTTGCACCATGTGTATTGCCTACCATCACACGTTTCTCTGTCTTCCTTCGATGGAGTTGCTGAGCACCATATACAACCCATGTCAATGATAACCCTTTGAGCCCATCGAGAAGGATTCTGGACTTCCACGAAAGACATCTTGTCCTGAAGCTTTACTTTTACAACCTTTCTCATGGTTCCATTTGGATTGAAAATAGCCAATGGCATATTTGTCAAACGGTACTCCATAACTGTTCCCAGCTCCAGTTTTGAATGCTGAGCGACTTTGAACAAATTTGCCATCGCCTGATTGTCCATCTCCATGCTCATGTTGTTTGAGGATGTTGTTGTGGATGGGGAATGTAAGAAGGTAAGCCGTTTGTTCTTCTTGATCGGATCCATCAAAGGCTTTTCATTTGAAAGAATGCACTGCTTGTAGAAATCACAAGCAATCTTTTCACCATCAGCATTGGCGGACATGAAATCATGCACCATGTCTGGAGAGGCAAGTTTTCCAGATTGGAGAGACTGTAGGGTGTTGTTGGAAGGATCAAATGGGTCACAGCTCCACTCGTCAATGCATGTGTTCATATCATGGACAGTTTTTTCGTCCTTAGATATCCGAGCCTTCGCATTTTCATGGTGAACTTCCCATTCCTGGCAATTGGTGATTGAAGTCAGTGTGCTGTGTGCAGCTGAAATGTAGTTGGCAGTCTGGTTGTGAGTATTAACCATTGTTCCAACCGGATTTCAACTTGCTCCCTCTATTCATCTTAATCTCAATTGTTTGGTATGGGGGAAGGCCAGAGAAAGGTTTCCCAGTCAAAGAAAAGGCTAAATGACCAGCTTGCATATGAGCAGTCTCTTCCTCTCCCAAGCTCTTCATACTACTCCAGTAAAGAGGTAAGTAGTAGGAATAGTGGGTGTTAACATAAATAGTCACCCATGGCTGCATTAATCTCAGTGAATGGAGATAGCCAAACCAGTCTTGAGAGCGTATTGAATGGTAGTTGAGAAGAAGGATCTCCACCATTTCCATGTAGGACATCCAGTACATACCCATGTCAGACTTGGAGTCAGTGCTCTCTCTACAGATGGACTGTACCAAGTTATAGAATTCTAGAATTTCTCTAGCAACACGCTTCCGTTCCACTTGATCTCCTTCAGATTTCCTCAAGATCCCAATCCATGAGGTTAGAGAGTCTCCAAACAGCGTCGGAAGCACCTGGCAAACATCTCATATGTCAGTTTGTGGATCCGTAAGCACCGTACATAATGTTTCCCCTTCAAAGCTTGATCCACTGATCCAGCTTCTATCACACCAGCAGTTACAAGCAGATCATCTAATCCAGATACCTGAAATCGTTTGTAGATTGTTTCCATGTATGTACATTCGATATGGAATGCACCAAGGAAACTTCTGGTATCGCTCTGGATGTTCATTCTTGATTTCCATGATCAGTGCATATACTGGGTGGTCCCCAGTAAGTCTCATGAAAGGCATTGCTTTAAGCTGAATGGTGTCCATACATTTATCCATTGATTCTTTGACCGTGGATTTGTTGGGTGGTGATGGGAATGTGAGATGATAATATACCTTGTTCTTCATCATGGGATCACTGAGTGTTGAATAGAAACCTGAATAGGCACCAGTCTTCTGACTCCAACTGGTTGATCTTTGCCAGATTTATCAATTCTCACCATTGCATGGAGAAAACATCTATTTCTTTGCATCAAGGTGTCCCCTGTTAGCGAAAAATTTATATCCATTGGCTTAGGGTTGCCACGCTTTATGGTTTTGTATGGCAGTACCCTCGTCTTCTCTATGTGAAGAGAATGCCAGATTGCAGCATTGTCGGGGAAATTTACCCTCTCCTAACTAGGTCTTACTACCTCAGTCTATTAATGTAATCAGAAGTAGGCGGCTCCTGCTCTACTCCAGGGTAAACTCTCCGTTGTCGCCCAAGTACTAACTCCTGACTATTGGTTCGTCAGCTAGTCTACTTGTGACCGTCGTCTCTCCAGTTTCTTCCTCCTTTGAAGAACTGGTCCAGACCCTGTAGTTCCCAGTATAAGTATTATTGACAGTCAATAATCTTATATACTACAGCACAATCATACATAGAGAAATACAAGTATCTTACTACTCGAGTTCACTTCTCAGTTCTCTAGTTCTCTAGTTCTCCGTTCATGTCTGTGGTTGTGGTTGTTGTGAGTCCCTCCTTTTCAGGGTTGTGTGTTTGTGGCTTCTGTCGTGTGGCCTCTCTGTTGACTGGCTAGGGAGTTTTGGTGGGTTCCTGTCAGGGAATAAGAATGACTGTTCTTTCCCTGACAAGCATCAGGTGTATGGTTAGCTTGTTCCTAAGACAGGTATCATCATCTCTCCGTCGAATTATATCCTCTGGTTGGAGTAACTGCATATTGGTAACATGAGTGGTGTTTCCACCTGGAAATAGTAAATAACACACATGGTAATACTTCACACATGGTAATACTTTTAGGGCATGTTAATTAATACTGATTCCAGTTAGTTAGAATCCTACCTGTCAGAGTGTCTTCTCTGAAGTCATCATTATCTATCTGTAGCTCCTGGAAACCCATCTGCTATTTCTGCTGGGCAGACTGGATTCTTTAGGAGAAAATATCAAAACTCTATAAGCGTAATGTCTTTGTTTTGTTGGGAAAGTGAGACATACCTCTATTGTGTTGTGAGCCGTCCATGCAGCGTATAAGTCCAGGGTGTCCTTATATGAGATTGTAACACCGAGTTTCTTGAGTATATTTATTAGCTCCTTACTTCGGGTCATTCGGGTCATTCCATGGATAGTGATTGCTGTAAGCACCTATATAAATGCAAACACAAATTTTAAAAGTTAAGCACTTGGGAAAATAAATGAACATATACCTGTAGGTGTGTTCGTTTTCTGGTAATGTGTGAGAGAAGTAAATCACTCAGCATGCAGATTTGAGGATCGTTACAGCTTCCTGTGAAATCATGCTGATTTGGGTCTTGTAGCCAAGTTAGAAATTTTCTGAGTTCCATTGAAGGTCAACCGCCCTCATTCATATGGTCTGGATGAGGGGGCCATGCAGGCAATGATATCTCTGCTGCTTTGTCTCACAATCACTTTGCAACTATTTGGACTAACTTGTCATCTGGTATGCCCCACTGGTTGATGGCAGCTTCAATATATGTGCCTGCCGTGGATTTATTATAGCAATAAGTGATTGGTTCCAATGGAAACGAGTGTGGAATCCAAGACGATCCTTGAAATGTCCTTTGAGCAATCTTTTCAAGCTAGACCCATTTCCACATTACGGAAAATTAACATTCTGTCATAATCAGACAGAAGGCCTGATAGCGTTCTTGGCTCACAATTGTCAGGATTCCACATGGGAAAAAAAGCATTTCTTTTTCTGGATGTCTTCAATGGATTAACCTCTTTGTAGGACTTTGTGATATATTTGTCCCAGCACGATTTGTGATAACGTACCTCCTTGGCAAAAAACTCATTACTTTCACCAATGAATGCCAGAATTCTGGTTCGCATGACTTCATCTTGTAGGCTGCCTTAAACTGGTTCCAGGCACGTTTCTGTGAGAGAATGAGAATATAAAAAAGACAATATGCAATTTCATGGTGTCATCTAATTTGGTTAGACATTATAAACTACAAATATATTTACCTACACATTTAACACACCTGAGTCATCAGGCACAGGTGCCCCTTTGAGCGATCTGGGTGACGAGTGTCGCCGGATTTGAAATACCAAATGAATACATGTTTATCATGTATTGGCCCAGTTGTTGCACGTGTTCTCAGGCTACATGGCACATATTTGGCTCTGGTTGAGTCTTGCTGCTCCTCTTTCTGCCTTGTCTTGTCTTTGCGCCGCATGGCCTGATGATTCTTCCATTTATCTGCAATTTTTATTTTGCATGCTTTGTGCATGAACTTCTGCCTTGGACCAGCAATCAAATTTACTGCATTAAATATACTCCCAAATGTATCCAAATTCACCCAGGCTTTGGCAGTCACTCTCAAATTATCCCAAGATACAAAATCTTGTATTTCGAGCAAATCATCTTCTCTGTCCTCTTGCTCGCACAGAATACAAACAGTTTGGTGTTTCCTCTTGCGGCTTCCCTCCACTGATAGTGGCATCAAGAGTGGCTTTGATGCTTCCTGGTCATTCATTATTTGAACTAATCATTGCAATGAAAGATTCATGGCTCCTGTAGCTTATATACCCAGTCCTAGTGTTCTAAATATATTACACAGTAGGGAACAATCTAGATCTATCACATTAGCTATCACTCTAACAGTGGTCAGTTTTCACATGTATGCCACATGTAGTTTATTTACCATATCCAACGTTGCGCAATAATGACCAAGTGTAGGATGTTGACTGAAGAGACATATGTGTGCATATGTGAATAGCCATAGGCATAAGGTATTTATGCGTAATTGTAATTCACCCAATTATATAATATTTTGAGCATTTCTGGGATTCTGTGAATCTCAGAAGTTTGACAGGTCGCTGAGATGCACAAAAACCTCAGAGTAAATGTTTTAGGTGAGTTTCTGGAAGAAATATGGCAAAAACTGTGTTTCCACAAGATATTGGAGAGAGAAACAGTAATGACTATTACTTTAGAATCTCCCAATAGTAATTTATTAACCCACTCACCGTCATAAGCGTATATATACGTCCAAACCACATAATTATCGGTGAAAAATCATTAAAAAATCAATCGTTCGGTTGTAAATTAAGATATGAATATCAAAAAATTGCTCAATTCTTGCTCTACGTACGTGCCGAATATAAGAGCCGTACGGGTTCGGTAACTAAGGTAAAGTAAAATTGAAATCGCTGACCGTTCATAAGTTGGAAATGACGGTCAGACTAACTTTAGACCAAGTTCTTTCTAGGATTCAAGACGACGACTACGTCCTATCAGAGGACGAAAGTAGCAGCGAGGAAGGTGAAGTAATCTATTCCTAACTTGGGAAGAGTAGCATTGATCCTGAAATTGTGCTATGGATGGGTGGGAGATACTTTTTGGACAATTTTCTGGCGAGAGCGGTGCCGCTCTATAGTCTGTTTGGGCGGAGGAGAGTCTAGCAGTGACGAAGAAGACTATGCCAGTGAGTTTTGTTTACTTGCTAGCTAAGTAGCTAGCAAGTAAAGCATGTTCTGGATAGAATTGTTTAGCTGTTCTTTCGTCATATATAAATTCATTAGGTCGAGGAGGCAATACTTTTTGTTTATGTTGACATTATTCTTTTTAGGTATGGTGCAACCAACCCCTTCACTGTCACCCTTCCTCAAAGCCACTTCTTGTCGAGTTCTTATTCCTTCGGTTCATACTCATTCAAGGCCTGTTGGTCAGCGTAGTCGCAGAACTAGAGGCAGTAGTAGAGCTAGGAGTAGTCAACTTGGACGTCTGAGTACACGTAGTCAAGTAACTTCCAGTATTCATTTGGATACCTCAATGGCTTCTTGTACCAGTCATGTTTGATGATACATACATTGTGTACCAAGTGTTATAAGAGTAAATGAAATGTGAAAATATATATTCCTAGATGGTGTCTATACATTACATTGTGGTAGTGTGTGTAGTGTATAGTGTATGGTAGTGTGGCACAATGATGTCTTCTTGTATGCTGGCCAGTATCTTATCAAGCCTCCTTCACTGTCTGAGTGGCTGAAAACACCTTGATTATATACCATACTAGAGGGGGGAATGAAATAAGGCCATATACGTGTGTGCACGTACATAGATCATATTACTACAATTGTTAATTATCTGTGAAACCAGAACTCAAAACTTCTAATTAGATTCATGACATTGTGGTTTGTTTCTATGGCAACTGTAGGTTACCACAATGTTGGTCATTATAAGGGCTTTCATGTGAACTATGGTTGCTAAGGACTTTAGTCAACCTTTGCTGAAATAGCATTGCATATGTCTATGTAAGTCAATTTTTTGTAATTTTTCAAAATAAAGTCAACGGTGAAAGGGTTAATGGACTACTAATCTCATATTTTGTATGTTATAATTAAGTGAATTGTATGACATTATTCAATAGTCCGGACTCTAAATAAACGTTTTTAGTGTGTCACGAGTGTTGCACAGATAGTAAAATCAAGATGTCTTCTTATAATGTCTGTTGTCTTCGGTTGTTAGTTTACTAGTTGATTAAGGACTTTCACGGTTGTTGAAGAGTGAAAGAACTATAACCTTAGGGTATTAAACAAGGTTATAACATTTGGCGACGAGGATTATAACGGATCGACACGGATTATTACGAAAAGAGTTTTCGAGATGGCCGTGCATGGTTCAATGTCTGCCTTTACTTCAGCGAACGAGGACTGGAGAGCCTATGTAGAAAGGCTGGAACAGTACTTCGTAGCAAACAGTGTGACTGAGGCCGACAAGAAGCGAGCTATACTATTGAGTGTTTGTGGTTCCAAGACCTACCAACTCATTAGAGATTTAGTTTCCCCTACCAGACCAGGAGAGATGGCATACACTGACCTTGTGGAGTTAGTTATTAAGCACTACTGTCCCAAACCTTCTGTGATCATGCAGCGTTATAAATTCAATTCTCGAGTTCGTGCTAAGAATGAGTCCATAGCTGATTACGTGGCAGCACTAAGACAACTCTCTGAATTTTGTGAGTTTGGGGCTACTCTTGACCAGATGTTAAGGGATAGGCTGGTCTGCGGTGTCAACGATGAGAAAGTACAGCAGAGACTGCTAGCAGAAGTTGATTTAACCTTCTCACGTAGCTTACAACTAGCCCAGACAATGGAGACCGCGGAGAGAGATACGCGACAGTTGCAGGGAGCTCAAGGAACCTCTGTCTTGTTCACTCATAGCAAGGCATCTAAGAAGCCTTTTACTACTTCTCGTCTCCAGAAATGTGTTTGTTTCAGGTGTGGTAGTGACTGTCATCTAGCCAATACCTGTCGTTTTAAGGAAGCAGAATGCCGAGCATGCAAAAAGAAAGGACACATCGCCCGCATGTGTTGCTCGAAAATGGAGTCAAGAGGACAGGATAATTCAAAGTCACAGTATCGTTCGACTAGTACCAATTACGTAGAGGAGGAGCAGTCTAGATTGGTGGAAGATGGTGCTTATGGAATGTACACAGTAACGGACACATCATCCAAGCCATTATTCGTGAATATGAACTTGTGCAGATCCATTGTGAAAATGGAAATTGATACAGGAGCAGCATTCTCTATTGTGAGCGAAGAGACTTACAATGGTATCAAGAGATCGGGAGTGACCTTACCTCTGGAGGAATCCCAGGTACTCTTAAAAACATACACTGGTGAGACCTTATCTGCACTTGGCAGAGTAGTGGTGGTTGCTAAGGTTGACCACCAGGAGGAGGAGCTTCCATTGTTCGTTGTAAAAGGAAAAAGGCCAAGCCTCATCGGGCGAGATTGGTTAGCTAAACTTGAATTGGCACGAGATTCATCAGTTTAGCATGAATAATAAGGTTGAAGAACTCCTAGCCAAGTTCTCCCCTGTGTTTGCCGATGGGTTAGATACCTTATTGGGCACTAAAGTAAGGATTCATGTCAAAGAGGGTGCTCAGCCTAAATTCTGTAAAGCAAGGAATGTTCCTTATAATATGATGAAAGAAAAGTTGGAGAGAGAATTGGAACGCCTGGAAAAACAGGGAACCATAACCCCGGTTCAATTTTCAGATTGGGCAGCTCCGATTGTGCCTGTGTTAAAACGCAATGGTGATCTGCGTGTGTGTGGTGATTATAAGCTGACTATTAATCAAGCATATCATATGGAGTCGTACCCCTTACCTCGTGTGGAGGATATTTTCTAAGCTTTGTCAGGTGGTGAAAGGTTCTCGAAATTAGACCTATCACAAGCCTATTTACAGTGGATGATTGTAAAAAGTTCCTAACTATTAATACACACAAAGGGTTGTTTGTGTACAATAGGTTACCCTTTGGGGTATCATCAGCCCCTGCGATCTTTCAAAGGGTAATGGACAGTTTGTTTCAGGGTTTTGCTGGTGTCTCAGTTTACCTGGATGATATCCTGGTAACTGGAAAAACCACTGAAGAGCACATTGCTAACTTGGAGAAGGTGTTAGAAAAGCTCAGGCAAGCCGGCCTGAGACTTGAGACTTAACAAATCGAAATGTGTGTTCCTAGCTTCAAAGGTCGAGTATCTTGGATATATAATTGTAAAAGCCATTCGAGAGGCCCGTGCTCCGACGTCGGTGACTGAGCTTAGAGCATTTCTGGGTATGCTTAATTATTACTCCAAGTTTCTTCCTAATCTCTCGACAAAGCTAGCCCCTTTGTACACCTTGTTATGCAAGGACTCCAGATGGCAATGGACGGAAAAGCAAGAAAGTGCATTTTTACTAGCTAAGCTAATGCTACAGAGTGATTCACTTTTGGTCCGTTATGATCCTCAGAAGGACCTGTTGTTGGCTTGTGACGCATCTCCTTATGGATTGGGAGTCGTGTTATCACATGTTTTGGAAGACAAAACCGAACGTCCTATTGGGTATGCTTCAAGGACTCTCACTGTGTCTGAGAAGGGCTATTCTCAATTAGAGAAAGAGGGATTAGCTATCCTATTTGGTGTCAAGAAATTTCATTCTTACCTGTGGGGTCGATCATTTGTCATTAGATCTGATCACCAACCACTCTACCATTTGTTTAATGAAAAGGAAGCAATTCCTCCCCTTGCCTCAGCACGTCTACAAAGGTGGGCATTGTCATTGAGTGCATATCAATATCGCATTGAATACAAGCCCGGGAAGTTGCTTGCTAATGTGGATGCATTAAGTCGGTTGCCAATCCCAGCTGTCACATCCTCTGATTGTCTTACAGCTGAGTTAAACCAATTGGTTCTTCACCTTGAGTCTACCCCGATTTCTTCCAAGGAAGTGAAACAATGGATTGAGAAAGATCCACTTCTCTCAAGGGTGAAGAAGTTTGTAATGTGTGGATGGCCGTCAGTGAAGCTTGACCGAGAATTTCAACCGTATGAGTCTCGTAAGTTGGAACTCAGTCTTCTGGATGGTTGTTTACTGTGGGGTTCACGTTTGATTATACCCCAGCCTGGTCGGAAACGTTTGCTAGATCATCTACATGAAACTCATTTGGGAATTAGTCGTATGAAGAATCTGGCAAGAAGTTATTTTTGGTGGCCAGACATGACTTCTGAGATCGAGTTATGTGTGCAGCAGTGCAATGTTTGCCAGGAATCACGACCGCAACCTCCTGTGGCCTCGATGCACCCGTGGGAAATAATAAAGCAGCCATGGAACCGTATCCACCTAGACTTCGCTGGCCCGTTCATGGGTAACATGTTTTTAGTCTTGGTCGATTCTCATTCTAAGTGGATGGATGTGGTGATTATGAGTTCAATCACGTCCACAATCACCATAGAGAAGTTGCAAGGTATTTTTGCTATTCATGGTCTTCCCAAGACCATAGTCACTGATAATGGCAGTTCATTTATGAGTGATGAGTTTCAGAGATTTTGCCAAGTGAATGGTATTCAGCATACGACGTCTGCACCTTACCACCCTTCCACGAATGGGTTGGCTGAGAGGGCGGTGCAATCTTTCAAGCAAGGGTTGAAGAGGATGGAAGGTGGATCACTGCAGTCCAAGCTATCAGGATACTTGTTCAGCTACAGGATAACGCCACACAGTACGACAGGGTTATCCCCAGCTAAGGTTCTGATGGGTCGTCGACCGAGATCCAAGTTAGACTTTGTTCATCCTGACTTGTCAGAGAGAGTGGAATCGTGCCAGCGTAAGAGGACACATGGCAGCACCGGACGGGATCGCGTTTTCCGAGTAGGTGACAAGGTTTTTGTAAGAGATTTCAGGTGTAAAAATGTAACCTGGATGCCTGGTGTTGTTGAGCATGTCACTGCACCTCTATCTTACCGAGTTAAAGTTACCTTGGGAGTCGTACGTCGTCATGTGGATAACATACGTCAGAGACAGAGCGAGTTAGGATCCAGCAATATAAATGGTCAAGTGTCTGGACCTGCAATTGTGTTTCATGATATTCCTGTTCAAGTGCCAGAGACACTGAACCTGTCCCCTGAAGGGAGTGTTCCACATTCCGACTCAGCTGCGTCAGCCGTGGTCAGCTCTCCTCACTTACCCCGTGTTAATGTGGATGATAACAACACTTCAGTACACATCCCTGATTGTGAGTCAACAACAGTACTGCGCAGGTCTGTCCGAAACAGCCCCCCTCCTGATCGTTTTAAGGGATCAGTGTTTTAATTGATAATTATCGTGAATTTGTTATCTTTACTCTCTTATAAACTAAGAAGGGAGGAATGTTATAATTAAGTGAATTGTATGACATTATTCAATAGTCCGGACTATAAAAACGTTTTTAGTGTGTCACGTGTGTTGCACAGATAGTGAAATCAAGATGTCTTCTTATAATGTCTGTTGTCTTCGGTTGTTAGTTTACTAGTTGATTAAGGACTTTCACGGTTGTTGAAGTGTGAAAGAACTATTAAACAAGGTTATAACAGTGTATATAGTGCATGCACATTTCTTTGTGCTCTTGATTCCGTGTCATCAACAGGGTAGACCTTTCCATATAATTAATCTGTGCCTAGTGCACTCGAGATTAATACGTTTCAAATAGTGCATGGTAAAGAACAGACTTGAGCATAGCATTCATCCTGATAGACTAGAGGATGCTTTCAAATATAAATACAGTATTGACCATCACTATGACCTTCCTGTAGAATTTGCCTGTCACTGACCAATTGTAGTATTGTTAATTATTCCTGATGAAGGCAAGAGCATCTAGTCGAATCATCAAGATCCAATTTCAAGTTGATTACTGAGAAGGTTATTGTATTGTCATTTACTTTGGCACAAGTTACTTCCACACTTGCAAAGCTATTCTCAGGTAATTCCTCTTGCAACAAACTCTAGCACATTTTGGCAAGCATTTGTGATTTTACCATCAGCATTAAAGAAAAACATTATAAATTAAATTTTGAAGGTCAGGTTTGTGTAAGAAACTCTGGGAGGACTGCTGATAGAAGTGTGCTAATACTCCAAACTGGTGCTACAGCAGGTATGCTAACTCAAAGAGTAAACATTTCATACACTTATCCAGAAACAGACAGCATGGTGGATATTGGTCTCACTAAATTGTGCTGTGTAAGCTTCAGACCCCTCAATCACAACCCCCCCCAACCCCCTGGATCTGACCTTAGAATCTAAAGGTCAAGTGAATGGCAAAGTCTTTCCAAGTACTCCAAATGGAAAAGACAAAAGTTGTGGCTACACATAAGGGGGGACAGCTGCATTTTTTAATTTTTTTTAATTTTTACTTGTGGTTACAACTTTAGAGCTATGTAGATTCTGCAAACTTCATGGTATGGACTTGATATATAGCTCAAAAGATAGGTCTCTCTGTGTGCTTTCTTTTAATACTAAAATATGTTTCGTAGAATAAATATGGCAAGTTATTAGACACTAAAGTGGAGGTACCTCAAAAACCTTCATTCCAAAGTTCCCATCCAGAATATAACTCCAGATTGCTAAGTGCAAAAAAATTGAAATTGGTACGAGTGGCTAGAGAAAGCCCTAGAGCAGGGGTTCTCAACCAGGGGTAAATTTACCCCCTGGGGGTAAAAAATGACATGGCATGGGGTAAATAATTGCCGTACCTGATAATTGAATAAGGAAAAGTGAATAATTATAACGCTTATAGACCTCTAAGCAGGTTGGTTTATATAACTTACTTATAATTATTCACGCTATTGCCTTTGGTCTGTGATTGTTTTCATTGTTTTACTACTATGCAATGGACTATATAATTTATTTATTTATCACTATATTTTATGCAAAACCAAGATAATAAATGTGTTTTCTTATCTTCTTGCCTTTACGATGGCTATGCATTTTTTGTATGGGAGTAAGGGTAAATGTCGAAATAATCAGGCTGAGGGGGTAAATATTGGAGGAACGGTTGAGAATCCCTGCCCTAGACCACTCAATCACCCTTTTCATTAGGCGTTAAAATTTTAGTACATGGTCGAGCGCGCGGGTGGAAAATTGATTACGTTGAAAATCAATGCCCTCAATTTTCCACCCACGTGCTCGACAACGTACTAAAATTTTAACGCTTAATGAAAATGGTGATTGAATGCTCTAGGACTTCCTCTAGCCACTCGTACCAATTTCATTTTGCACTTAGCAATCTGGATTCTGGATGGGAACTTTGGGATGCAGGTTTTTGAGGACCCTCCTCTAGTAACTTGCCTATAGTTATCTATGATACATATTTTAGTATCAAAAGAGAGCACACAGAGAAACCTATCTTTTGAGCTATATATCAAGTCCATACAATGAAGTTTACAGAATCTACTTAGCTATAAAGTAGTAACCACAAATTTTATTAAAAAATGGTCTTGTCTCCCCATAAGTAGTGCAGTTGGGCATGAACAGCAAAGGTCAAAGTGCAGCGGGACAATCCCTGCCATCTTATAAGGTGGCAGAGTGTGTTAAGCATGCGACTAACACTAACCTTCTCTTAGCTAAGACCACAATGACCACAATGAGGATGAGGATCACAATAATGGCCACCACGCCCACAACTGCTGCACCAGTAATGGCCCCAACTCCAAATCCTGCAACTACACCACCTAATTAACAAAAAAAAGTTAATACATAATGGTTAATTAAATGAGAACATTCACAGACCAAATGTTGGGAGTAGAGAGGCAATTATTACTCCACTGAAGGAGCCTGCTCCAGCATGAGTATTAGCTGAGACTTGCACAGCATAGGCAGTGTTCTCATCCGGGCCTTCAATGCTGGTCTCACTGGAGTCATTGCTCACAGTCTTGTACAAGGTGTTGGGTTCTTGTCGTTTGCTGCCACTTGGTAAAGGGAAGTAGGCAACAGTGTAGTGAGTGATGAAGCCACGTGTTTCTGACAGAGTCAGCCTGGTCCAGGACACTGTCATCATGCTGCCTGAGATCCTCAATGCCTTGATATTCATAGGTGATATACTTGGTCCTACAAAATATTGATATATGCAGCACCTACTAATGTTACTGAGATATGAATGGAAGGACTTACCAAGTTCTCTTGTGAAAACTACTGTAGAACTGAGTCTCCCTGGACCTGCCCTGTTCACAGCTGCAACACTGACATTGTAGGAGACACCAGCAACTACAACATCATCAAACACTCAGTCAGCCATTGCAACATTATAACATGACATCCACCCTCTCTCCTACCAAGAGCACTAGCTGTGTAGCTAGTCACTTCTCCATCACTAATCATATACTCTGTTACTATTTCTCGTGCAAGGTCAATGATCCTGACCAAGAAGGATGTAATGACACAGCAGGAGGAGACCAGGAGATGATCAGAGTAGAGTCACTAGGAGATGTTGTAGCTAATGCTCTGATAGGTCCAGACTCTGTATAATATCAGATGATATCATATTCTATATATATTATTAACAGCAAGTACATCATATTTAACTCACCACTGTCATTGGTTGTAAATGGCATTTCTGCACTTGATTTTCCAGTACTATCCAACTCATTTCTGCACTGTATGACATAGTTATAATCTGTGGCTGGGGCCAGTGAGATTAGTCGTATAGAGTAGGTCAGACGTCCAACATCAGCAGTCACTGCTGAGCTCCTCCTATCTAGTGGTCCTGAAGTAGTTCCAGACACAACCACACAAGTCTCTTTTTGCATGGAATTAAAAGGCCCCACAAACTTCCACTGAACAGTCGCTCCGGACGATGTGATGTCAGTGACCATGATAGAGGTCAGAGGACGCACTAAAGATTCTAATTGGATCAAAATAAAAACTACTAATTAATATGCCACAAAGCCTATGCTGATACGTACCACCAGCATGCAGCACAAAATTCTGCCTGTCCACCACTACTGCTCCAGTAGGTAGGCGGATCGACACCTCACATGTGTATCGTGTGTTGTCAATATCACTGGTGACCTTCTCTATGTCCAGAACCAGTTGTTGCTGTCCAGAAGTACCACTAGCTAGCAGTGCTCCACTGTTGGAAGCATTCAGCCATCGTATAGACTGCACTGTCAGGTTGCTAAAGCAAGTGACACTTGAAGATGATCCAAGAAGTTATGAAGTCTGCTGTCCAGATAATGCACTTGCTAAAGAAACCAAGGGAAACACGAAGAAAGTTTTCAATAATAGTAAGTATAGAACTTGTACATTGGTATGTCATTGTAGTGGGTGCACTTTGTCCTCTGCTGTTGCTGACTGAGCAGCTGAAGGAGCCACTGTAGTGGCTTAGCTGAGAGCTAGTGATGGAGAGGAGGTTGTGGTAAGTGGCAGTGGATGTGTCCACAACCCTCTGGCTCTGTTGGTAGGAGGGGCCACTCCTGTTCCAAGTGACGCTGCTGGCAGGGTCCTCCAATGGATGCACAAGTGAGAACACCTGATGTGATGTTGTAGGTCAGAGATGTTATGAGGGGTGAGCCTGAGGAGAGTTACAGTAGAGTAGCAATACACACTAGTATGAGATGCTTAGTTACTGTACCAGACTCTGGAGGGTATATCCCAACAAATACTTCCTGGGGGTTGTCTTGACTGTCTGGTACAGCACAGGAGAACACTCCTGTAGGCCCTGAGGCAGCACTTCTGCGATGCAGCAAAACAGCACTGGGTCCTCTAGTTCTGGAAAATGATGTGTCTGCTCCAGAAGATGACACTACTATAGTTCCCCCAGGCAATATCCACTCACGACGCGCACTAACACCACCTCTACAGCAGGCAACAGAGTCAGTGATGCAGTTGAGAGCAGCCCTGCCCTCCCCTATGTCAGTCAGGGTCAGCAGACTGTTGTTAGGATAAAGTACACCTCCAAGGAGGATACCAAGACCTGTAGACAGTAATGGGATTGAAGATGAGTGTGTTATATTATACTCAACACTCTTACTGGTAGGAGTGCTGGTAGAGATGGCAGTGGCCCTGTGTAGGGGCCTCTCCCTACTTCATTAACAAGAGCCACTTCAAATGTGTATGAAGTACGAGGGGAGAGTGGACTAGCTGTGTAAGTCCTGGCATCAATACTGGCAGTGGCTGTTGATATGATTGTAATGGATCCAGTCTCTCTGTAGCACACACTGTAATGTTCAGCCTGTCCATTACGTAGGAGGCAGGCCTCACGCTCCCACCAGATAGTGATACTGGTAGGGCTCACAGACTCAGATGTTGGTGAGGGAACACAGCAACTGGGAACTGTTGGGCAAGAAACAAACTTCATTGTTAGATAATACTTGTTAAGTCTAAGACTCACCAGCGGCAAGAGTAGTTCCTGTATAACGACTTGCAGGGGATGAGCCTACAGTGTTCACAGCTGTTAGGCTTATCTCATACCCTATGGCTTCTTCCAGGGAAGTCAGAGTCTTCCCTCTAGCAGATCCAAGAACAGTCACACTACTTGATGAAAAACTAGCACAGCCAGTAACTTTCCTATAACTAATTGTGTAAGTGTCCACAACATCTTGGGAGGACTGTGACCATGTGATCTCTACTGATGTAGTCTGAGGAGTGCTTGTGGGAGCAGAAGGAACTGCAACTGTAATATTCACATATTGACATATTTATATAGCTTAGATCCTTCGCATAAGATATACTTTTACATATTTATAGACTCTGTGCCCAGAACCTGTCAGATCATCATTGTGGTCAATGCTCTTAACACAGCAGCAGAACATATATACACACTGTAAAAAAAACTTCACTCACACTTGGGTAGCCTATTCCTAGAATATATTTTATATAACTCAAAGCAACACACTTGGAAATGTAGTAGTTAATCTTGTTTTCAATCCATGCACTCACTACTTACCCAGTGGGACTCTGGCTAGACCAATAGCAGCTTCTGTAGCTAGAATTGTGGATTGGATGCAATATATTTAAAGACACTATAGAGGTGAATAACATGATTACTGGCTCCTTAGAATCCATGTAGCTAATTATGTCTGCCTATCTATGAGCTGGTGGTGTGGGACTAAGCTTCAACCAGTATAGCAGCTACTCCAGCTACAGCTTCTCTGGCATGGCACTCTAGCAGAGAATCAAAAGAAAAGTGCTCACTTTGCTAGCCCAATCTCTAGTGTTGGATTGGTATATTATACAGGCAGCCAGCATCAGAGATAGGTATATCTGAATGTATCCAAGGAGACTGTGAATGCTAGCTGTATAGCTTTAGTGAGAATATTTAACTAGATAGACACATTTAAAGAGGCTACAGTTAGCTTCAGACTCTCTTCCTCGCAGAGCCTCCAACCTCATTGCAGTGATGTCAACATCAATTGAAGAACTATCAGCATTTATGACCTCCATTTCAGTATTTACCCACTTACAGATGACCACATAAAAAAGAATACTGGTACAGTTCTGGGCCTATGACTGTAAGGCTGCTTCACAATATGACACTGGGCCATCGTAGCTTATCAAAATTGTCTATTGTATCCCATCATCATATTGTGAGCGAGCAACACTATGTCCTCCACAACCATATACACTCCAACTGCAGCTCATATGATATGATATGATAGGACAATACAATACAATATGATGGCCAAGTGTCATATAGTGAACAAGCCTTTGGTCTCGGCAACTAAAGTCAGCAGCAATCTTGGAATCAGGAAACATTGAGCACAGCAAACCAGAGAGGAGGGCATATCATCAGCTCTGCAGACATCTCATTTGAAGCATGGACACATTTTATCTTCCCCCCCAAAAGTTGCCAAGCTTGAGCACTGGCTTGCTACTCTCAACCTTTGCTGGAGGCTTGACAATAAAAAGCTACTACCACACAACCTACAGTGGAATTTTGTTTCCAGAAAAGTTATGGACATTTTGTAACTCTACCTGCAACAGAATTCTAAATAATACATATTATCGTACTATTTCATGATGGTTCTGTGGTCCGTACTTATGGATCAGAAGCCATTAAAAATCCATATAGTTGGAGGCTCTGTCTTGTAACTGTCGTACATATTGGGCAGAACACTATTAGAAATGACAATAAATTAGATTCTGAGTGTGAGGAAATTGAGGTTCCAGACTACTCTCATGAACCACACCCTCTATTTTCTGAGTGTATTTAGTAAAGTGTCTGGACAAATCAGCCGGGTATTCATGATATGAGGAAACTGCAGCAGACAACTTCTGCATACAGGGACGGAAGATCTTGAAGTCACCAATTGGGGGAAAACATAACCCGAGGCAGCATGGCTAATTATAGCAATGACTGTGGTCTATCACATGGCTTCAAGCTGGTTTACACACACTATAACCTTGCTGATATGGCCATACATTTATTGAGGTCTGCTTCACGAGACAACCTCCATACCACCATACCGTACCAAGGAGACCAACAGCTGAGAATTTATAAAGTCTTGTGTTTTAGACTTACTGGTAGTAGTGATGTCAGTGGTACTGTAGGGGCCTGTCCCTACTTCATTAACAAGAGCCACTTCAAATGTATATGAGGTAAGAGGGGAGAGTAGACTAGCAGTGTAAGTCCTGACATCAATGCTGGCAGTGGCTGTTGCTATGATTGTGAAGGATCCAGTCTCTCTGTAGCGCACACTGTAATGTCGGCTCTGTCCATTGCGTAGGAAGCAGGCCTCACGGTCCCACTTGATAGTGATACTGGTAGGTCTCACATTCAGAGATGTTGGTGAGGTAATACAGAAACTGGGAACTGTTGGAAAACAAACAAACTTCATTGTTAAATAATACTTGTTAAGTGAAAGACTCACAAGTGGCAAGAGTAGTTCCTGTATAAGTACTTGCAGGAGAGGAGCCTGCAGTGTTCACAGCTGTTAGGATTATCTCATACCCTATGCCTTCTTCCAGGGAAGTCAGAATGTAGCTTGTTGGTGATCCAATAACAGTCACACTACCTGATGGAGCATTATCACAGCCTGCAACTTTCATGTAACGTATTGTGTAAGTGTCCACAACATCTTGGGAGGACTGTGACCATGTGAGCTCTACTTGAGGAGTGCCCATCAGGCTTGTGGGAGCAGAAGGTCCTACAAGTGTAATATTCACATAAGTATTTGCATATTCATAAAACAGAGTTCCTATGCCACTGCTGGAGGAAGATAAATACTAATGCTCAGGACATGAAATGGGGGCTATTGCATCAGTAAGTGGGTGCACCATGGGTGTGGTGAAATTAAGATGAATCATTCCCTTCTTCTCTCCATCTTCTTGGTTTTCAGAGCAGACGTGCATTTCTTATAAATACAAGCTATCACATGGTTGGTGGCAGTAGAGCTATGGCCACAGCTTAACCAGGAGGGTTGATTAGCTCTCTGAGGATGTGAAGAATGAGCAGGACTATAAGGCAGCTGCTGAGTGGCATTCACACCAAGTTCTACTATAAACTGCAAAGAGAATATTGTTGTTTGTAAACTTACTTGAATTAGGTGGGAGTACTTCTGTGCTACTGATCTTCACCAAAGTGCCCACTTCAACACGGCAAGTGTATGTTCCTCTATCACTGGCACTCAATGGCTGAAATCTCATTGTCAAAGTAGCCACACTGCTCATCTCCATCACTTTAGTTGTTCCTCTCAACCAGACAATACGGCTAGCACTACCTGCACCCGACACACTGGCAGAGCATGTGAGGGAGTAGGACTGGCCAACTAGGTTCTGTCCAGAAGTTGAGATCGTCACACTCAAATTAGTAGACACTGTAAATAGACAATGTTGTGAAGCTCCAAATCAAATTAGGCACTCAACCACACAGTGTCAATTAGTTATAATATTATCTGCAGGCTTACATATTATTATTGATGTGGTAATTAACACCACCATGTTGAGCACACTTCACCAACACCTATAGGGGAACTTATTTCTCCTCCAGTGCTGGCAATGACTTGCTCTCACCAATGGACAAGGGCTAGGGCAAGAGCCAGAGTTGAACCTAGGGCTAACCTCTGTGACTAATTCTCTGGCTGAGTGACCATGCAGGTGCTGACCTCTGGCACTACATCTGAATGAGTGATAGCTCCTCAGTGGGCATGAGGCTAGGCTAGAGTAAAGCACTATGACTACTGGTTAACTCTGCATGGCCAGAACTATAAATCAACCTGAACTATAAATCAATGTTATCATTGTACTCTACTCATGATAATGTTCAAAGTTGGGCAGTCTAAATTGCAAACTGTAGAAGAACTTGTGAATCCATTACATATGATAAATACCAGAGCTCCACTCTGCTCTATCCACTCTGCTCTATTACATCAAGCATCTATGATTCTATGGTTATATATTTCCCAGTGTTCCCACCTGCACAACTTGCATACAATAGGGCCACTCATATAAACTTAATACCACAAGACCCCAAATGTTCCAGAGCATGGCAATGAATATGGTTGCAGAAAAGAGACGTGGCTAAGACTTCTGTCTTTACAGCAACAAGCTAGCTCACATGTTTACAATCATAAGACCAGACATGCTGTATTATAAGCAGATGAATCACACATGCTCATTTCTGCTGATTTGTTCGCGGAATTTCTTGTTCATTAAAAACTGTTACCAATTCCAAAATGGCTGAAGTTGATCCTCTACAAATACATCTGCCGTTAGGTTGGTGCTATGCAACTGTTACCAAGTCCAAAGGAGGCTGTAGCTGGCCGTACATGGGTACAGGCAACGAGATGTGGTATGTGCAGATTACTTAAGTGGACCACATGGCTTGCACTGACAGCAATACAGTGATCCCTCCCTATTTAAGACCGCCCAGGGAGCACTTCCAACTGGTCTTATTAGAGAGGTGGTCTTACATGGAAATATCGCTCTCGGGCATGGCAAGGGTCTCACAAAGCATTGCTCAATGGATTTTAATGTGTAGTGTACACACATTCATAATATTATACCAACTGCAAGCTCTCCAGACAAGATACTGTATTCTCATTTGGAATTATGGGTGTGTCTTGAGAAAGACATTGGTTATCATTGTACACATGAATGTATTGGACATTAGACTCATGCAGTGTCCTTAGGACCCAGAACGTCTGACATACTGGACTGGACAGTCTGCTCCATCCTGTATGGCCATCTAGAATCAGCACATGCAACAAACTTGGGAATGCCTCGATGAGTGCTGAAGTCACGCAGCTTGCACACCATCTCGAAGACCTCTCACACAGCACAGAAGTGGGCATGGGGCCATCCTCCTCCTTATCTGACTCAGGCTCCTCAGGGAAAGAGTCGAGGGTCATAATGGTCATCGCTGGTGTACACCTCACTGTCGATGTTGGCATAGCCCTCCAGTGTCACACCCTCCGGCAGATCTGCATTGATGACCGTATCCTCAGCATAGATGGTGAGCTCCTCAGCAGCAGGGGCAGTGGTGGTTATGAAGCCACACTTCTTAAAGCACTTCTTGATGGTGGACACATGGAGGTCATCCCAGGCCTTCTTGAGCCAGTGGAACACCATCAGGACGTCCACCTTCTTGACAAGAGAGCTCATTTTCTCAGGGCAACCACCATCAGAATTCACAGCATCGTCCAAGAGCCGGAGAATGTAGTGGATCATCTGCTTCTGGTAGACCAGCTTCATGGTGTGGATGATGCCAGACACCATAGGCTGAAGCTTGGAGGAGGTGTTGGCAGGCAGGAAGACCAGCTTGAGTTTTCTGAGGTTGATATCTGAGTGCGCTGAGCAGTTGTCATTGATCTTCCGGCCCTCGGCAAACATCTTATTATTGGTGCACTTGAGCCACTGCTTCCAGAAGGGAGTGCTCATCCATGCTTTGGCCTATGCCTCATACTCGATGCCAAGGCCCCTCTTTGGATCAATGTGGCCTTGAGAGAGAGAGAGAGAGGAGCAGCGTGGACACTTGCTCTTTCCGATCACAAGCAGAGGAAGTTTCTCTCCAGTGGCACTGCAGCACCCTAGGAAGGTGATGCGCTCCTTGGAGAGCTTGCCACTGTGGCAGGTGTCAACCCTCTTCACCATCGAGTGAGTGGGTCCAGTGCGGAAAAACAGGCCGGACTCGTCAGCATTGAAAACATTGTGATGCTCATAGCCCTCGAAACCAGCAATTCGTGATTGAAAATCGTCGACTTCAGCCTGTGGAACATCAGCACTTTCACCACTGGATGCGTGAGCTGATGTTGTGGTGATACTGGAACTTCTGCAGCCAGCCATAGGACACCTTGAAGTTGGTGTAGCACATCTCCTCAGAGAACTTGATGGCTTGTGTCTGGATGTGCTCACCAAGAGGGTCATGCTGTATTTGCGCATCTGTTGGACCAGTGGTGCACCTTCTCGTCAAGGCCAGGGAACAAGCTGCGCTGAGCCATGAGAATCTTGTGGTCAGCATTTCCACCAGCCACAAATTTGGCTTGGATGGCTTGCTTGTGGCACATGATCTGCTTGATCTGGGTCTTACTGACACCAAACGCTGTTGCTTGCTGACACCAAACTCTGTTGCAAAGACACGCTGGGTTTTCCCACCATCGCAGAGCTTGAGGGCCTTGATTTTCAACTCCAGGGTGAGCACCTTTCTCTTCTTTGCATTGCTGACCATGGTTGTAGAAAATTCTGTACATATGTATTCAATATGTGCTGTATGAATGTAATGGAATACATAACCGGACTGTTCCACAGTTTATAAAGCAAGAGCGACTCCACCATTTTCAAAGTGGTCCGGCGGACTTTGCTCATAATTTATAGTATTGACTAGTATGTGCTGAGTGCAAAGCTTTCATTTTCATTTAATACAATTAGAATTATATAGGAATTATATAGGTCATAGTTATTTTCATTGTTTCACAACTTTCCAAAAACTCTCATTTGATCTTGGTCAGGACAAATTCCCTCATGGCGATCGTTCTATCTTTATGAATGTATAGCATGATCAGACAGTTTAGTCTTTCCTGCTTCATTATGGAACATAGATATGTTTTGATAACGTAATGATGAAAATGATCTTTCATTGTTAGCAGAAGTAGCTGGAATTACCAAGAGTAAGCGAAGAAGCTTGCTGACTTGAGGAAAAAGTGTGCTCTTCTGAGTAAGTTTTTACCTAAAGTACAAACTGAATAATCTTCTCCTTCCATTATATTTTTTAGCATAGACTTGCAAGTCTTCTTTGATGAGGAATGCTCAATAATATCTGAGAGTGAGTTAGGAATTGTGTCTCCCAAAGCAGCTTTTTTCAAAATTTCTTCCATTTTAGAAAGCAGGGGAGTCAAACCTACGTTCAATTTTACCAGCTGTCCAAAAATTAGAAGTAAGACCTACAATACATAGTTTCCACTGTGTCATCATGATGAGTATCATTGCTATTACTCATCTATGCGGACAGGGATTCTCCTTCGACGAGGTAAATTGGTTCGTCAACGTTTATTTGTTGTTTGTTGTTATTGTTGTGCATAGCTTCCAACTTTCTTCCAATTGTGGCAGCTAGCTAATTGCATTTCACACTCTAGCTAATTGCATGTTTTCATGCTCTAGCTAATCGCATGTTTTCACACAAGAGCTAGCTGCTTTTCAAGCATCTTTATCATGAAAACTATTTTTAACCATAATTTTTTTTTTATTAAAAAACCAAAATTAATTCAACTCTGGCAAAGTCTAAAAAATGCTAAACACCTGACACAGAGTTCAACAAACCACATCATCAACCCCAGGTCTCTAATTTACCACAAACAGGAAATTGGTGTCAACAAGACCCAGATCAAGCAGATCATGTACCACAAGCAAGCCATCCAAGCGAAATTTGTGGGAGGTGGAAATGATGACCGCAAGATTCTCACGGCTCAGCGGAGCTTATTCCCTGGCCTTGACGAGAAGGTGCACCACTGGTTCCAACAGATGTGCAAACACAGCATGACCCTCACTTGGTGAACTCATCCAGACATAAGCCATCAAGTTCTCTGAGGAGATGTGCTACACAAACTTCAAGGCGTCCAATGGCTGGCTGCAGAAATTCTAGTATCGCCACAACATCAGCTAACGCATCCTCAGTGGTGAAAGTGCACAGGCTGCAGTCGACGATTTTCAATCACGAATTGCTGGTTTCGTGGAGGGCTATGAGCCTCACAATGTTTTCAATGCTGACGAGTCCGGTCTGTTTTTCCAAACTGGACCCACTCACTTGCCACATGCCACAGTGGCAAGCTCTCCAAGGAGCGCATCACCTTCCTAGGGTGTGCCACTGGTAAGAAACTTCCTCTGCTTGTGATCGGAAAGAGCAAGTGTCCATGCTGCTTCTCTCTCTCTCTCTCAAGGCCACATTGATCCAAAGAGGGTTGGTGGCCTCGGCATCGAGTATGAGGCACAGGCCAATGGGAGCAGTGGCTCAAGTGCACCAACAATAAGATGCTTGCCGAGGGCCGGAAGATCATTATCTTCATTGACAACTGCTCAGCGCACTCAGATATCAACCTCAGAAACCTCAAGCTGGTCTTCCTACCCGCCAACACCACCTCCAAGCTTCAGCCTGTGGATGCTGGCATCATCCAGGCCGTGAAGCTGATCTACCGGAAGCAGATGGTCCACTACATTCTCCGGCTCATGGACGATGCTGTGAGAATGCCGATGGTGGTTGCACTGAGAAAATGAGCTCACTTGTCAAGAAGGTGAACGTTATGATGGCGATCCACTGGCAAAAGAAGGCCTGGGATGACCTTCATGTGTCCACCATCAAGAAGTGCTTTACGAAGTGTGGCTTCACGACCACCACTGCCCCTGCTGCTGAGGAGCTCACCATCTATGCTGAGGATACGGTCATCAATGCAGATCTGCCGGAGGGTGTGACACTGGAGGGCTATGCCAACATCGACAGTGAGGTGTACACCAGTGAAGATCACTATGACCCAGCCCTCGACCACGCCCTCACCACCCCTGCTGACTCTTCCCTTGAGGAGCCTGAGTCAGACGAAGAGGAGGATGGCCCCTTGCCCACTCCTGTGACTGTGTCAGAGGTGTTCGAGATGGTGTGCAAGCTGCGTGACTTCACCACTCATCGAAGCTTGTGGCATGTGCTGATTCTATCGAGCAGATGGTCATCCAGAACAGGATGGAGAAGACTCTCCTGTCCAGTATCTCAGACTTTCTGTGTCCTAAGGAAACTGCATGAGTCTAATGTCCAATACATACATGTGTACAATGATAACCAATGTCTTTCTCAAGACACACCCATAATTACAAATGAGAATAAGTATCTTGTCTGTAGAGCTTGCAGTTGGTTTAATATTATGAATGTGTGTACACTACACAATAAAATCCATTGAGCAATGCTTTGTGCTGCCATGCCCGAGAGCGTTATTCCCAAGTAAGATCACCTCTCTAATAAGACCACCTCTCTAATAAGACCAGTTGGAAGTGCTCCCTGGGTGGTCTTAATAGGGAGGGACCAAGTGCTGTACATGCAAATGCCTGAGAATAAATGAGAGATTGGAATCTTAAAAAATTAAAAGAAGCGATCAAGTTTCTGACTGCCATTTTCAGAGAAAGATAAGAAAGAAAGAAGGCTGCAGAAAAAATGGTTGCTGAATACTTCACAGAGATTGATCTAATTCCAGCTAGTGATCTTCTATATATTCAGACAGCAGGTAAATGATTAGGCTGACATGAGTGAAGTTCACTAAACCTTGAACACAAGATTATAAAGGGAGACAGAGATACTCACAAAATGAGAGCAAAATTTGACCCTTCTTGCTGTTAGTTCCCTTCTGGTTACTGATGGCTCTATAATTATACTATTTTGACACGGAGCACTGGTGAAGACATGCCCACACAAATAGAAAGAGCAGAAGATACAGAAACAGCAAAATTAAACTCTTTGATGGAGAGGATCACTGCATGCACTACTGAAACTTGGACGTCAATAGACAAGCAAGATTATATTCCAACATGTACCACCACTGCACTGGTGGAGCTATAGCTATACATTCCAGCAAAGGCCCCTAGACATTGATTACTAGCAAGATTGTATTCCAACATGTACACCACTGCACTGGTGGAACTATAGCTATACATACCAGCAAAGGCCCCTAGACATTGATTACTAGCAAGATTGTATTCTAGCATGTACACCACTGCAACTGGTGGAACTATAGCTATACATTCCAGCAAAAGCCCTAGACATTGATTACTAGCAAGATTATATTCCAAGATGTACACCACTGCCTGGTGGAGCTATAGCTATACGTACCATACCAGCAAAGGGCAAGATTTCCAGCATGGTAAAGAACCACAAGTGTTCAATGCATGCATGACATCACGATTATGATTGTAATTTAATGATCTAGAGCCAGTTTGTATCTATATTTATCATACCATACCTATCTCCACACATTGAGTCTGTGTAACATCACTATCATCAGGGAGTGCACAACAAAACTGTCCAGTACGATAGTTACCACTGTACATGGCTCTGCGGTTAAGGTGGATCTGTTGTTCATCATCCCTGGTCCCGAAGTACTCCTCAGTTCCTCCTCTGGTACCTATATTCACATTATTATGTGTCCAATGACCAAATATATTAGGTAAAGAAGCACAGCATGGACTCTTGCTAGTCCTACAGACTAGCACATTTCCCAGGTCATTGCTCTCAAAAACTGTGGTTGGTTGTGGCAACTCTCCAATATCCTCCAAGGAGAAGACTCTGCTATCACTAGGATAGATGCCTGGCTGGAAGGGAACAAACTGCACCGCTGCAATAAGTATTACAAAGAGTCAAAAAATGACAATGCCCACTAGAGAAAGTATATAGCTAACAATAAATCAAGGCCTACATTGTGATTCTGCAAATACGATACCCTGCACAAAGCAAAGCACAACAGCACACCACTCCACCTCAGATCCTTTCATTCTGTACTAAACTACTTCAGACCGTTGAGTCCCTAAATTCAAGTCCAACTAATGTATGTGTGAACACCACACCCTTATTTAGCTGTGCTTGTGACTACGGGCACCACTACTGCGCGTAGCCCGGTGACTGGGCCATGAGTGAGGGGAAAAAGGTTAATAACTTTATCTTTCAACCTTTCTTGTCAGCCAATGTTCTATTTAGAAAATTTGGAACGAGGGTCATTGATTTGAAGGACATATGCGGGAGTTATTGGGGTCTTTGTTATTAGGTCGATTATCTGGTAAGTTCGTTAGCTTATTAAAATCGCTCCATTCTCACTTTCCACGCAAACCTGCTGCTGCCAGGTGCGTTCTTTTGACCTTCACTGTGGTTAAGATGCGACTACCTAACGAGTTTAGACTATGTAGCTGTATAGAATCTGCTTGCTTCACTGCATACTTGTTTATGCCAGTTCAATAGATAGGGCTCTCTGTGTGCTCACTTTTGAGTAAAAAAATGTTGCGTAGATAGGTATAGCAAAGTGAACTGCAGCCTAAGTGCGGTATCTCAACTTCTTGAAGGTTGCTGCAGGGGTGGCTCCTGCTTTCAGCCCAATTACGAAAATGTACCCATTAATTAATGAGCCTTCAATCTCTAAATGACTTGCCAGATGCAGCCACATACTAAGAAAGTTCCTCACTACCCCTATCAACCTTTCCCCCTTCATCTCTTCCTTGTAGAACCCCCCCCCCCCTCCTGAAACACATCCAACACGTGGCAGAGGAAGCATATATTGTGTAAAGTAACTTAAGAATATCTGAAAAATTATAAGACATAAAGAATTATAAGACATAAAGATAATAAATTTGAGTAGATATAGGCCTATGTAATGCTCATTATTTAGAGTAGTTCCTTCTTTTGTGGAAAAAGTTGAAGTGTACATAGATGGATTGTGACATGTATTAGTCGTTGCAATGTCAAAGAAATATGCTATACAAGTGTTATGTCTAGGAAGAATAGTAAATATATAATTATGGATAAAAATCTTGAAGACCAAATTTCACTGTTGTAACTCTTTTTGGGGTTGCCAGTTTACACTTTTGCAAAGGAGTCAAGGCAAGCTCAATTTATTTCTGGGATTAAAATCAGTAGAAGACAACTATTTATTATACTAAGATGGGACCAAAGTGAGTTTCAGCCTAGTTCTAAACTTATTTTTTGCTGCCTTTTTAAATAGGGATCAAACCAATATAAGTGAGTGTTAATTGAATATTAACTGTTTTGACACTTTAGAAAGTGTATGGTTGACACATGTTGATGCATATGTAATTGGTCCTAACAATGCTATCATTTTAAGAAAAGTTGTCGTTCAAATTTAGATCTTAAACTTGTTCTATGTGCCTCTCAGATTGCATATTTTATAATAGTAATAATAATAATCTCACAAATTAAAAGTGATTTTCTAAATAATGTCAGGGTTCTATCTAGAATTTTCAATTTGCGGGGGAAGCTTTTTCGTGAGTCTGCAATTCCCACATGTTAAACAACCAAATTTAGGTAAATACTACATATGGATATGACACACACACCAAAAAAAGGACTTTTTTCTCTAAGTTATGGAACCCTTAGTTTCATATAGACCAGGTGTGGGAGTTTCCACTATGTAATTAAATTTCAAGAAGCAGCACATACAATTACTTTGCTTTACTAGTCTGCATGATTACAACAATCAAAAATACGAGAAAAAAATATTAATGAGTAGTTAACAATGCCAATCTTTCGCTTCTTTGATTGTTTGTAGAAATCAATCAATGCTTCCAGAGTTTCATCAGGTAATTTATCAAGTCCTTCAATGCAAATGCCCATGGAGTGTTCCAGTGTATCTTCACCCATTCTATTCCGGGTCCTTGTTTTTATGAGTTTTGTTCTGCTATAGCCATGCTCAACAGTAGCTGTCATAGCAGGTAGGATCATCAAACTTGCGGCTAACTTTGCTAGGTTTGGAAATGCAGCTGCTAATTCTGCACTGCCAAGCAATGTTGATTAACTTGGCTGTTTTTTGTTGTATGAATAGGCCTCTACGAAATAGCTTCCCTTCTGATTCTGTGTCTTCAAAGTCAATATCAGGTTGTGACATGTTTTCTTTTCCATTGAAGTGAACCTTTTGCACGTAACCTTAGAAATGTATTAGAGTTTGGATCTTCTCTGTGCCATAGTTTATTAATTGTTTTTTATCATTATGGATGTTACGTGGGTCAAAAACCGACATAGAAGAGACAAGATCGGTTGCCTCGATCCGTCCATTGATATGATCATTGATGCTCTGTAGATATGGGCGATAGACTTTCTGAAGAAAATAATCCCTCATTGCATTGTGATGTCAATGCATTTTGCTCCAAGTTGAGCTGGATCACTAAACACCAAACAATGGTCCTTGACATGTACTGCTGCTTATGTTTTCTTTCAGCTCTTTCAACCTTTTGGTAGTACTTTCAACCATCATTGGCACACTGGCTAGATCTATCTCCTTACCTTGCAAACTTCATTGTAGCTTCGATACAATATGCAGTACATCTGACAGGATGAAGATACAAGCCACAGTGCTGTACTTGGTTAAAAGTGAAGCAATCCCATGTGCTTCTGCATCACCAGTATTCTCATAGACCTCTTCAAATGTATACACCAGTGCTGTCAGGCTTCATCGCACACCACATACAGCTCTCTTATGTGCAAGCCAGCGGGTGTCACTAGGTTTCTGCATCTTCATCTCAGGGGAGTGTAGCTCAGCTTGTATCTCAGTAAGTTTTTCGGCTTTTTTTTGGAGAATAGTGAAATGCCTTCCCAATTGTAATTAGAGTTCCCAACACTCATTTCACCACTGCATGTTCATCTGCAGCATTAAGAGCAGCTAACTGAAGTTTATGGCAATGGCAGTGTAAATAAACAGAACTGGGTGAGTGTAAACGTAGCCTTGTCTGGATACCAGTCCGTTGCCCTGACATTGTGTTAGTACCATCAAAGCCAGGCCCATGCATTCTCTTGAGATCAATAGTTTTGTTGACAAACTTATCCATGTCACACAGCTACCTAGTTAGCCTGATCATGAGAATTATGTGTATGACAGAACATACATGTAGTTGATATTTGTGGTGAATAAGTAAGCCCCCAGTAGGACAATAGGCAGGCTAACAAACAAAAGACTAACTGAGCATGAGCACAAATACAGGATGTAATGAATCACACGTATTAACATGTTACTACAATAGCTAGCTATATTTCACACACTATGACATAATCAGGGAAGAAGCCAGTTAAAATAGGCTGTCTGTGCCAGCTGATGCTATAGTGAGTAGTCACTCAAACATCTTGGAAGTGAGTAAGAATGTTTGGTGGGGAAGCTAGAGTGTTTGGGGGGGAAAGCTTCCAACCTGCCCCCCCCCCCCCCCCACCCCACTGAGATAATAGTGTATAAACAATATTGTAGCCAACTAAATTTATCATTAATAGTGTTACTCTCTATTTCCAGTATTTGAGATGTCCCAGATTGAAGTGATGTGCTATAATAATACAAGGTGTGAAGGATATTATGAAATGAGGACGATGGAAGACTGCTGTGATGCTGATCTTGATCCATCTGGACTGTCTTATAGCAATTCCACAGCCATGGAATGTCATGATTGCATAAAGGGTAAGTTGACTCGGTGGTGTGGGTGAAGTGCACAAGTGTGTGTTTGTATCAGTATCATCTCTGATGACATCTAGATGGTTATTTATTTATTTAAGTTGCAGAATAAATAATATGTGCTTTAATTGTTCATGTTATTTAGGAAGTAATAATATGTTTTCTGTTCACAAAAGCTTGCTGCTTATATCTGCAGACTTGATAAAACATTCATACCACAAAAAAACTACCTAACTACAATTCAAGTGATGCAGTTTATTCTGTGATAGTAGCGAACTTCCGATGTCTTAGTTCCACCACCGCTGCCACCAGATGTTAGAGTCCACGACCACAGGGACCTAACAGAGGGGAGAAATAACCTGCCTATAACCACCAAGCAACGTAATGCTGCCACCAGAGTCCTCCACTAAGCCTACCCAGCTAGACTATAAGGTTATTAGGCTTAAGTTAACTTGTAATCGAGTAGAAGTAGAGTGAATCGAGAACTAACACATATACACTCAGCTGGAGGCTCCAGAGAGTAGTTACAATAATGACCAAATATGGAAATATCTGAAGTTGCATAGTGTTCAAGGTAGGTGATTTACAAATAGTAGTTAACGAATGAGATAAGGATTAAGGGTGAAAGGTGATACAATAGTTAAGCGAGAATTATCCTGCACTCACCACACACACACATAACTATGGTTCAAGGTGTTCTAGCTAATTAGTGTTCATCAGGGCTATGTCAGCCAGTCAGGGTGGTTGGAGCCTGACACTGATGTATTCACTCATCCCTGCTGCTTAAGGAATCACTACCATAGGATCTTTCTTTTTAGACCTCTAATAGCCTGTATCAGTGTATTTATCTTACTTTCATGTATTTAGATGTACATATCTGCAAATGAAAGTTTGATGATAGCTTGTGGATAAGCATTCTCTATAATAACTTTATTCAAGTGATGTCCTTCCTTCAAATGGTCCTCTCTTTCTCAGATACTACTCTCCTGGCTCTATCATACAAGCTCTTCACCACTCCTCAATCAAGGGACTGGTTGGTGTGCATGGGTTTTCTGTAAATGGTTGCAGTTAGCCTTCCATCTTCCTTCCTGTGTTGGTGACAATCCAGAAAGGGCAACAATGCATCCACTTCAAGCCCCATGCTAAACTTTAGCCTGATGTTGTTCAGATGGTACAAAACTCCTGCTCGCTTCCCTTTGTCACAATCCAGGGTATCATCCATATATCTCTTCCAAAACCTTGGTTTCAGTGCGGCAGTTGTGAGTGCAAAGAATACCATTGCCTACTACTGCAGATATTGGAGAGCCATTGCTGCACTCGCTTTTTGCTCATAGTATTTTTCTTGATACCTGAAGTAGGTGCACAAATCCAACGGTTCAGAAATCCTCTGAGCACCTAGTGTGGTCCTCTCACACAAGCTCTCATCTTTTATCAACAAGCCAAAAATTACTTCAATGGACTCATCAATGGGAACAGTGGTAAAAACAAAACTGACAAGACACTCGTCCCTGTGCCAAACATTCATTTTGAATATAAATTGCCTAGAATACTTGACATATGTACTTATATTTCTAGCTATAGGTACATCAAATCTGCTATGAACTTGGAAAGATTATAAGATGGTGCACGTATACAAGACACAATTGGCCTAAGGGGAACTTCAGGTTTATGTATATTACGGAGCCCATAAATCGATGGTGGTCAACTTCCAGTGGTCCTAATTCTATTGTATAATGCAGTTGTTAATTCTCCTGTCTTCTCCATATCTTTAATATGCAATTCACCTTGCTTTAGTGTATTTTCCTTTTAAATGCTTGAGATAAGGCTATAACTATGATCCTCTGCCATTGCTCTAGCTGGTACACTGCTCTAGGCTTCGTCCAGGTAAAAATACCTAATTGTTTATACTTTTATCCTGCGACTGAAAAATATATTGATTTTCAGCACCCACGCTTGCCTACTTCATCGTGCTTCAGCACATAACGAATGCACTAATTTGGTAGAGTAAGGCTTCTTCTAGTTATTCTCTTCGGTAAGAACAACTGCAGCAAGTTCAGCACTAAGATTTTGAGGAATCCCCAATTTGGTTGCATGTAACTTTGGCAAAGTTATACGTATGTGATATGTTTGTGTCAATAAAGAGCATACTGAACAATGAGCTATATACTTTGTTGACCCAATGAAGTGTATGGAGCTCCTAGGTTTTGTGTTTTATAATTTAGATCCCACTTGACATGAACATAAGTTGAGTAATAATAATAAGTTCAGGCTCTTGAGAGTGGCCATCCAGCAGCCAGATAAGTCCTTTCAACAATCTCTAGGCTGCTAGGCTGATGTGCAATATCCCCTTCACTAGAAATTCCTTCTGTCTTCTGGCCTAGTCTAAGATGTTCAGCTATATCCTCAAAAAACTTCGTGGTTTTTAGCTTTTGTTATCCATTAACATCTACAACTTGTGAGGATAAATATCTGACCAATAGCAAGCTACTAGTGCTACACAACTTTGTGATATAAATGTTCTACAAAGACCACTTGATAACCTTCAAAGAGCATCTATAGCTAGCTACAAACCATATCTTTAGCTATAGATGCATAGAATCTTAGTCCAACGATGGAAATCCACAAATGAATTTTTTTACCAAGTTAGCTACTGGGATTTAAAGCACACAAAGCTAAATGTAGGTACCATGTTTGTTTTTTCTTCAATAAAGCCCTTGATTGCTATTATAAAGTTATAGCTAGATACAAACCTCAGCTGAACTATACTTAGTCTGGATCCAAAGAAGAAAATCCACAAATGTAAATCTACCTGATAAGCTACTGAATTCCTGAGTGCCCACAGCTTAGGCACTATGCCAATTACTTATATGATATGTTGTGGTGTTCTATGGAGCATTTGAGTGCAGTAAGAAATATGCAGCTACAAACGTCAGCTTTAGCTTTAGCACTCTTGATCCCAAGAAAGATATCATATTTTCCTGGTTAACCCATCTGGAGTAGCACTGGCAAATTTTGTGAGGTTCATCCAGTGTTGTAATGAAAATGATTAACATTAATTACCTACTAAATAGCAGAAAATATGTTCTTAAATGTTCTGGCTTTCTCAGCATTTACTTCTCTATGATCGTATTTGCTTACAAAATAAATATGAGCTTCAGCTTGTTCTAATGTTCTAGTTGGAATTTTTCCCTTATATAATGTGTGTGTGTAATGTCATGAAACTATTTAATATCTTGTTTCATTGTTGAACATAGTTATGTGCATTCTCCTCAATGTACTTCACTTGTAGCATAGGTTGCAGACATCACAAGATTCAACATTGTATACTTTGCAGGTCTCCAGCCATCTTCCTCTTTATACTTAAGCAAGTAGCTCATCTGATAACTCATGATTAGAGTAGCTTTAGCAAGCAAGTCAAGCCACTCAATATGTTTAATTACATTGTAATAAAATTGTACCTTGAAAAATAATCTTCATTCATCAGCTGGAGTAGCTGAGAAAAATTCCCATTGCTGTGGTCATTGTGGTCTCTGATTGCATCTCCCTGTCTACCAAGGGACTTCAAGCATTAAATGACATACAAAATACTGTGATGGTTGGTAGCTTTTCTGTGCCTGAGAACAGCTAAGCATTGCATGTGGTTGTAGGTGGAGTCAGTAGTAATCCACAGAATGCTTGTGGCACTGGATATGTCTGTACTGCTTGAAGCCTTTGGATAGTTACATGGATAAAATAGATTATATGCTAGCATAAAATGCAGTGTAAGAGGTGCCAGCCTTCATAGATGTTTCTGTTACAGCTCTCAAGCATAGATCACAGTACACTCGACCTTCCATTTAATCATAATGAAGTTTCCACTATGAAGAGAACCAAATGCCTGAAAAAGCTCAACAGTACCATCTGTATGTCCACTTAGGAAATGAAAATGAATTTGGTAGGTGTGGCTTGCTATGGAGTGGCAAGGATCCAGCACCAGGAGAAGATTTAGAAATATTGGCAGGCATATTTTAAGCAATCACCATGATCTCTGTCCGCAGCCGCTTCTTGCACTTTTCAATGTGCATAGGCCAAGAATGTGGGTACTAGATGGCTATATCAACTGTAGTTATATTTAAGGTTCTAGTTCAAGAAATTTAATGGTAGTGATCATTCCACTATAATTATGTTCTCAACAAACTCTCAACTGACATACTATAGATACCTTAATTTATCAATTACTGGCAACATGCTATAATATCTGTAGCAAGCTCACTAACACATTAAGTGATCAACTCCATGTCACATGTGTGATGGATGAACATGACCATCAGAGATGGGGAGTAAAAGGTATTAATTAGCAAATGAAAACAAACAAAGAAGAAAACGTGCTATAGATAAATCGATTTTCTTTCGTGGACATATTGATAATTCTAAATTTAATCACAGCTTTTACAGTACATCCTATGATGACCGCTATCATGGTCATTGGCACTATATCATCAGGACTGAGTTTACTGGAAGTTTTGGGGGCATTTTATTTTTATATTATACGAAAAGAGACTTGTGGGGTGAATTATAGACTACTTCAGTACCACAGCAGCAGATCAGTAGAGACTGCTGATGTTGGCCATCAGAACTCCACTAATCTCACTGTTCTCAGCTACAGGTTATAACTGTGTCATACAGTTTTAGAAATGAGTTTGATACTACTGGAGTTATTAATGAAGAAATGTCATTTAGAACTAGTATCAGTGATGAGTTGTACATGAACTTGCTGTCAATTATATAAATATGATATTACACAGGATTTGGGCTTGTGAGAGGATTAGCTGCAACTACTCATAATGATTCTGTTCTGGTCATCATCTGGTCACCTCCTGCTATGCCAAATGGAATGATCAGAGCAATTTTGGTCAAGATCAGTGACATTGCACGAGGAACAGTAATAGATTATATAACCAGTGATGGAGAAATGACTAACTACACAGCTAGTGGTCTAGGTAAGAAAGAGGTAGTAGATATCATGTCATAATTTTGCAGTGGCTGACTGAGTGATGATGATGCTGTAGTTGCTGGTGTCCCCTACAACATCAGTGTTGCAGCTGTGGATATTACAAGGCCAGGCAGATTTAGTTCCATAGTAATGTTCACTAGAGAACTTAGTAAGTCTTTCATTTATGTTATAAATAGTATTACTATGCAATAATACAATATTTGGTAGAGCCAAGTGTATCTCCAAGGAATGTCAGTGTAGAGAGAGCTTCTGGCGGCATGATGATAGTGTCCTGGACAAGACTGACTTTGTCTGAGGCACGTGGCTTCATCACTTACTACACTGTTTCCTACTTCCCTTTACCAAGAAGCAGCAAACGACAAGAACCGGTCACTTTATACCAGACTGTGAACAAAGACTCCAATGAAACCACCATTGAGGGTCTGGATGGAAGCACTGCCTATGCTGTGCAAGTCTCAACTAGTACTGTGGCAGGAGCAGGCTCTATCAGTGCATCAGTGATTGCCTCTCCACACCAAATGCTAGGTGTGTGAATGTAATACGATGTTCTTTTATGTATTAACTTTATTTGTTAATTAGGCAGTGAAGGAGGAGGATTTGTAGTTGAGGCCATTTCAGGTGCAGCAGTTTTGGCAGTGGTGGCCATTACTGTGATCCTCATCCTCATTGTGGTCATTGTCGTCTTAGCTAAGAGACGGTTAGTGTTAGTGTCATGCACACTTTTATATACGTTATTAATATATGTAATGTTGTTTTCTACTATATTTTCCTTTGCTTTTAAAGCTGCACTACTGCAGCTCTCAGGAGCAGTTCATTACTTGCTTGTTGCTGAGATTTCACAAAGTGGCTGCTCAGGGAAATCATAGAACACATACTTGTATATGTTTGGTTTTTCTTCATTTTACTATAATTATTGATAGGAGTAATGAATAAATTGACAGCAGTTTATGTATTGATTTATATATACAGATTTTGATTGCTTGTGTGAGTGTTGCTTCTAGCCCTCTTAAGGCTGAAAACAGCCAGCAGATTAATTGCCAGAGCTTGTATGTATAATATACATGTGATGGGTGTGAGTGTGTATTTGTTTGTGTTTGCTTGTGTGTGTATGTGTGTGTGAGTGTATATGCACTAACATTTATGAAGCTCCACCCATTGCCACAATAATACCCTCCTACCATAGCTTGGTTTTCTTACCCATTATAGACAACTAAGAGGCAACTAAGTAAAGAATCAAGGACATATACACACAAAATGCATGTAGATCATCAGTGAACTTTGTTCTGACACATACCTCCGGGCCTTAATAGCGAATCTCTATAGCAAATCAGCCAGCTATTCAAAAGGATGTGTAATTAAAGACCTGGGTTCCTCACTATAGACACTGTCAATATTTCTCACATATTTGTGTTCTGGATGTTTTAAATTCTAGGTTCCATGGGTCACTGCATAAGCCGTTATATTAATTACTTTCTGTTCTGGCTTCAATGAGACACTCACCCATTTCTCACGGGTCTAGGTTCCATGAGCTTGTCCACTTATTATCCTCAGAATGAGCCACTGCCCCCACTCAGTACTGTCAACTCTGGATGCATGAGCATTACTTTTAGCTTTAGGCTTTACAAATGGGTCAATGCACTATATTTCAAGTTGGGGCTTTGATAACAGTATGCTTTTGGCTTTAACAATGTATGCTTGATTCTTCTATTCCTGGTTTATTTCCAGGCCCCTGGATAGGATTGAACAGGAGCTAACAGTCAAAGCTAATTTACTTCCAGCTGTAGCAGTTATTATTACTATCATACTGACAAGCTAACAATGAGCCAAACTGCTTTTTGCACTTTTTTGTGGGAGAATAAGGTGGATGGAAGGGGGAGAAGCTAATATGCATTAGAGCTCTTATAAGTTTAAATTCTTGGCTTGATAACTTGTACCTTGAAATAGAGTAATTACAGAATATTGCTTAGAGGGATGGGCATAGACGACTTTCTATGGTTGGGTCACATATCTTCTGGCTGTAGAAGCTCTCAAAATATTTCTTGTAGAGCATAACTTATAAATTCTGACTTATTTGTTGTTTTTGT
This sequence comes from Cladorhizidae sp. MBARI D1340-BT2, assembly GCA_028752905.1. Classification (NCBI taxonomy): domain Eukaryota; kingdom Metazoa; phylum Porifera; class Demospongiae; order Poecilosclerida; family Cladorhizidae; species Cladorhizidae sp. MBARI D1340-BT2. The sequence goes on from JAQNBH010000011.1 coordinate 43,796,777, forward strand.
AGTAATTATATAACTTAAAAACAAAAAACATTCCAAACTCTAAGCTGCAGTTTAGTATAAGTATCAGCTCCATTAAAGTCACCCCAAAAAATTAAACAGCTCTATGTTGCTATATGTCTAAAACAAAATTTACACCAATGAAAACTAACCAGAAGCACTCCATTACTCAAAGGCTTTCAGAATGATTCCAGGTAAGCACAGGTGCTTGTGCTGCACCAAAGAAGAACTTCCAGAAACTGTCGCAATAGCTAGGAAGAGATGGTTCACGAAAGCAGTTGCGATCATCAGCCCAAAAGCTCCCAAGCCCTGTTGGCTTGTGCATATGGAAAATGGGTGCCTAATACTAAATCATTTTTTGACACATAATGATGTCCTAATTTGTGCCATATGCATATGGCATTTAATCAGTAAAGTGATAAAAGCACATAGCATTTTACAAGTTTTTGTAATTGAAATATTCTTGCAACTGGGAATAAATATGTCTTCTATATCTTAGCAAGGATGGGTGGAGGCATGTTACTAAAAGGACCAACTTCCCCCCCCTCTACCCCTGGATCTCATTACTTCTCTAAGTCCCTTTGCTTCAAAGAGCTGGGAGAGCATTATGTTTGATCATAACTACTTCATGTTTTCCCAAGACATGACTGATAGGGCCTTATTAGTGAGTGAAGAGTATGTGCCCATTAGATGAAGTACTCAGAGCCCTCTTAATTGACTGAACTTAAAGTTTACAAGGACTTCGAGGTAGGGAGGTGGATCAAGTTTCTTTGGCAATCTATGAATGTGCCCATCCTCTTAGCTTTGTTCTAGCCAAATTGGCCAGCTTAGCTAGACCCAATTAACAAGCCTGTTTGGCTGTCCCTGTATTATACTTAGTCATCAAAGTACTCTTATGTACTTAGCTGGTGCTTGGTTGGTCCTATGGTAGTTGGTGGATGACTAGTCCATCAATTTTATGCTAGCACATCCCTTCTCCATGAAATATGTCTGCACACTTACAAGATTACACCACCTTCACCCATGGTTCCTAATCCCAGCCTGTTGGCTACACCTGTTAGTGCAGTAAATCAGTTCAGCTGCATAGCATTGTGAACTATAGCAATGGCCATGTCCACATGCATGTCTGTGTGTGCGTGTTTGTTAACTTTGGTGGATCAATGGTGAAAGTTCTTTATTACCAATATCTAGCCTAAACCTCATGTAACAAATTTCAAGCTTGTTGGCGGAGAAAGTTAACAAATTTTGTCACTTAAAAAACCTTGATATAATATATGTTCCTCTTCACACATGATGCTACCTAGAGAAAACTGTCCACACTACTATCTTAAAGCTGGAGCATGACACTAACCTTAGGGGTAATGAAAATGTGCCTTCCCAGTAATACAGCACTCCTTCACTCTATTCCTCTCCCTCTCCCCCAATGTTCATCATGCATGGTGGTTGCTACTAGCTACTATAAACCTCAACAGTTAATTAACCAATGTCTACTGATTGGAAGAAAATGGTAGGTTGGCTATGGGTCTTAGATGCCAAACATTTGTCTTTCCTTGCTTCCCCCACCCCCCCCCCCCCCCGCCCCCCATTTCCCCCCATAAATCTCCACTTTCTTCTATTATCATTATTAATTGCATAAGGTTCATTTGTCTATTGAATAGATGTAGAAGGCCTGTCTAATTATAAATGCAAAATATAATTTTTGTCTACTATTATAGTTTTTAGTTACTTTGTGCTGGTCCACTCTTTGTGCCTCTTCCTGCAACTATTTTTACATCAGAAGATATGAAGCTTTTGTATATGTGTTATGAGTTGTATGATTTCCTTCGTTTGAGTGATGTCCTTTTATTGAAATATACCGTGCATTCATTGACAGCTAGCCTGTACCATGCGCATAATTGCTTATTGTTTATGGCATCTACTGTGCTTATGGTAGGGCAAATAACATTTTTAACATGTCTTCCATCCTGCTAAAAACTGGTCAAGCTGTCAGTACATGAGAAGGATGTTAGTCTTTGAGATTTTAAATATTTAGTAAATTATAGCCAAATTCTATGTGACATGTGAACATGAAGGAATAATATTAAAATCACCTTCTCAATAATCAGCTTCAATTTTATCAAATTATTGAGAATGTGATTTTAATATCATTATGTCAACTGAGAGTTAAATAATAGTCGCTAGAAAGTTTTCTACTAGACACATTCTGAAGAGCTATTCTCCCATATGTATTGGAATGCACAATAGTGATGTCAAATTTGTTCAATCAATGACTCTAAGGAAACGATAGTCACACCAATGCCATTCATATTCTGTACTGTGCTATTAATAGAGATTACAACATTTTCAGGTCAGTCTCCAGAAGGACAGACCCACCCACTTGCAATACTGAAGAGAACCAGCTAGGTCCCACAACCTCCATGGATGCTGTTCCAAGTTTACCTGGGAGATGCCCACCACCTATCACTGGTCTGAACTAGTGCCCTTCATATGCAAACCTTGGGCTCAGAGAAGAACAGGAAGTGGTGGTGGAGGGAAATAAGATGGCTTCAATTGATGAGACTTTGTAATAATAATGATTGGTATTAATTTTTATATGTGGTAGCTGTACTTTTATGCTAATACCTACTAGTTTTGTTAATATATTAGTCTTTTTTGTGCTGCCGTATTAGACTTTTAAGTTCCATTGTCTCCTTTCAGTTTTGGTTCAGTTATACTCTTGTTCAATTTACTACAGTTGTTTTTACAAGGACAACTTAGTTCATTATCAGTGAAGTTCATATAGGGAAGTGCGGTAGGGGGTTTGGTAAATACATTAAAACGCACACTGGCTGATGCATCGCAACAGATAATGTACTAACATGTGCTACATGTTTGGGGCTTCATGACAATTCATATATAAAGATTTGCTATAAAGAGAGAATAAAAAAGGGTAAATATGTTTATTCTTTCTTCTTGGTAGCTATATATATATGCACCAACCAACATCTATCTAACATTGAGGCAACCATCACTCAAATAGTATCAACATGGTATTGGTTCGTAGCAAAAGTAAAACTACCTAGGAATTCCATATTACAGTCGTTTAGAAGATGAGAATGGTGGAGATTAGTGCAGAGAAACATAACTTGGAAAAAGTCCATAAATGAAGTAAGTATAGACCGACTAGTCTTGCTGTTTGGGCTTAAATTTTCCATTCCAGTCTTTATAAACAACATATTTGTTGAAAGTAAAACTGTTTCTGATAATTGCTGCAGAAAAAAATTCAACATTGTAGGAAAGTAATTGTTTCTAGCTGGTCTGTTTTCATCAAACTAGTCCTCACAAATACAGTGTTAATAATATAAAAATTAAAAGAATGATAATAGTACCTGGCCCTAGAGTTTCACGTGTAAGCAATTATGCAGGACAATATCAGCTGTTCTTAACATTGATCACTGTTATTAGCCTAATCACTTTCACTAATAATAATGATGATAATAATGATAATAATGATGATAATAATGATGATAATAATGATGATAATGATTATAATGATGATAATAATGATGATAATAATGATGATAATAATGATGATAATAATGATGATAATAATGATGATAATAATGATGATAATAATGATGATAATAATGAAGATAATAATGATGATAATATGATGATAATAATGATGATAATATGATGATAAAAATAAAGATGATAATATAATAATGATAATAATGATAATAATAATGATAATAATAATCATAATAATAATGATGATAATAATGATGATAAGAATGATGATAACAATAATGATGATAATAATGTGATAATAATAAGGATAATACTAAAGAGGATAATAAGGATAATAATAAGGATAATAATAATAATAATAATCATAATAATAATAACAACAGCAACAATAATAACAATAACAACAACATCAAATAGAAGAAGAACAACAATAAAAATAAATATAACAACTAAATCTACTACAACATCAACAACATCTACAACAACAAAAATAATAATAACAACAACAACAACAACAATAATGATGATGATGATAATAGTAGTACTAGTAATAATAATACTAACAACAACAACAACAACAATAATAACAATAACAATACCAACAACAACAATAATAATAATAGTAATAATAATAGTAATAATAATAGTAATAATAATAGTAATGTTTAGTAATAATAATAGTAGTAATAATAATAATAATAATAATAATAATAATAATAATAATAATAATAATAATAATAATAATAATAATAATAATAATAATAATAATAATAATAATAATAATAATAATAATAATAATAATAATAATAATAATAATAATAATAATAATAATAATAATAATAATAGTAATAATAATAGTAATAATAATAGTAATAATAATAGTAATAATAATAGTAATAATAATAGTAATAATAATAGTAATAATAATAGTAATAATAATAGTAATAATAATAGTAATAATAATAGTAATAATAATAGTAATAATAATAGTAATAATAATTAGTAATAATAATAGTAATAATAATAGTAATAATAATAGTAATAATAATAGTAATAATAATAGTAATAATAATAGTAACAAAAATAATAACAATAATAATAACAATAATAATAATAACAACAACAATAACAATAATAATTGTAATAATAATAGTAATAATAATAGTAATAATAATAGTAATAATAATAGTAATAATAATAGTAATAACAATAGTAATAATAATAGTAATAATAATAGTAACAAAAATAATAACAATAATAATAACAATAATAATAATAACAACAACTATAACAATAATAATTGTAATAATAATAATAATAATGACAACAACAGCAACAATAACAACAACAAGAATAATAAATAATGCAAAACAAAATGATAATTTTTTTAAATTATAATAAGACAATAATAACAAATAAATGAGTACCCCCTCCCCCCAAAACAAATAATATTCATCAAATGAACCGCTCACAGATGCTAAGCTAATGTGCAATATCCATTTCACTAGCTATTCCTTCTAGCTTCTGGCTGGCCTGGCCTAAGATGTTTGGCTACCTCCAACAAAACTGTGGTTTTTAGCTTTTGTTGTGAGTATAAATATCTGACCAATGGCAAGCTGCTGGTGCATACTAGCTACCCAACTTCTTGATATAGAGCATTCTACAAAGACCCCTTGATAAACTTCAAAGAGCATCTAGAGAAAGCTCTATCTAGCTACAAACCATATCTTTAGCTATAGATGCTGCATTGAGGCTTAGCCAAAAGAAAGAAATCCACAAATGAAAATTTACCAGAGATTTAAGGCACACACAGCTACTTATCGGTAATATGTGGGATTTTTTCAATAGGGTACTTGCTTGACATTATAAAGTTATAACTACAAAACTCCGCCAGAGCTATAGCGATATAATGTTCTAGGTATTGTGGCATCTATCATCACGTGGCTTTTGGCCATTGTAGAGGAAACGAAGACCAGAGGAAAACATACCAATACAAACACTAGTGTACATAAAGCCCTACCTGTTAAAACCTCACCTATGTACAATGTACAACATACTTATTATTATTACTTGTATAGCAATGTTGCTCATGAGAGTTACTGACTATACATATATACACCTGTGTAGACTTGACTTGATGATTGCAAGTAACTCGGATAATCCTTTCAAACACAATGCATATGCTTCAAAGTACAATTCAAGCTTACCTATGCCATTAACTTGTGTTGTGTTGTAGCTAAACGGCTGCCACATCTATGCATAATGTTTGACCATGAAATGTAAAATGTATCTTCCTGAAAGTGTCAATAAATTGGGAATGGAATGAGGTATGGACATGATTCAAGTTTTATTTTACGGCACAAGGTAAGACCTTTAGTTTGATACCCAACATAAATATTTAATTAAAAGGGATAATGGAGCTATAATGAAAAATTGGGAGCTAATTGAGACCCTAAAGGTCACCCAAGTCAAATCTAAGGCAGTTACACACACTTATTGTGTGGTGTATTTGTAAAGAAATTTTAATACTTTTATCAAAATATGCATAATACTATGGAACTAAACAGCTTTACTACAAGGAAACTTCTCGATTGTGAATGATGCCAAGTGCTGTGCAATGAAGGTAAGAAAACAGCAAGTATTATATTGAGACAAATATTTTTTTAATATAGCTATCACTATAATAATTATAGTGATATATTTTTTAAAAAAGCTTGTCTTGCTAGATAGAGCTATGACATGTATGGAATAATAAACTGAATCCGAACTTCAGTAGAATAGCCAAGTTTTGTCTGTTGATGCTGGCTATAATTTCAAATTGATGTTGCCTGATTGGTTGATAGTGGTATTGACAAGTGAAATGAATCTGAAATTTTTTATTTGGTAATCAAAAAATTGTAGCTAGCAAAAACGTATATATCTTATAGATTCCCCATTGTCTCAGCAGCATTGTCAGTATTCCTCAACATTAGGACTAGAAAAGATAGAAAGACAAGGTAAATATTTGTTTATATTTTTTACATACACATACACACACACAAACACACACATACACACAAATACACAAACACACACAAACACACACAATTCTCCTCATCTACCAGTGCAGGATGCAGTCATCATCATTTCCAGTGTGGTAAATCCAAACTGAGCATTCATGGCAACCTACTGGGTCAGCACACTATGCACAAAGGACAGCTTGTAACGTTTGGGAAAGGTCTAATGTTAAATAATTTGAAAATGTTTTCATTTTACTACAATTGTTATAATCAAAAATCTTCACTATAATATATATTTGTTTAAGCACATATTTTCAGATTTCAGATAACGTTTTCAGATTATCATTGCAATCTGATTAAATCCACTGTGTATGGAAAATGTTAACTTTTCTGCAAATTTAATGCCATTCTCACTTGCTTGTGCAGCCAGTTTTTTCCCCTCCACTAAGAATGTGCTGTTGTTTTCTTGTTCGTTCACTTCACCATGCAACCTTCCTGATTTAAATTTTTAATAAGCCTGCATTATTTATGACCAGTGTAACACTCAGTCGCATATTTTTGGTATAGGTGTTGATAACTGTTGTACCACAATGGAACTGCTCACATCTTTTGTTTGTAATTAGGACGCACATGTTTCCTTTGGTTACTTATCTACTTTGTAATATCTATGTATAGATTTGTATGTTGTATCCAGGATGTGTTGTATCCAGGATGCAGGGGCCCTTGAAAAGAGAGAGAGGAGAACCCCAATGTTTTAGATTGTGTTGTATATTGTATTGAATGAGATCTAAGAAACTATCCTCAACCCTTGTCAATTGTAACTCATCTCAGCATGATATTACATTGGACTTCCTTTGTTGTCGTGGGGGTTGGCCACGATGCCACTTTCTCAATCTTAGAGGGGTTGGTGACCACTCCTTCGTCTGACACAATATACCCAAGATAAGTAACCTCGTGCTGGAAGAAATTGCACTTCTTGGGCTGCAACCTTAAGCCAGCTCTAGACAGCTTATGCAGCCAGTTTTTTCCCCTCCACTAAGAATGTGCTGTTGTTTTCTTGTTCATTCACTTCACCATGCAATCTTCCTGATTTAAATTTTTAATAAGCCTGCATTATTTATGACCAGTGTCTATTTCCCTTCCCATTTTGTAATAGAAATCTCTGTTGCGATTGCAAAAGTTTGTTAAGGGGGTTGGGAGGTAGAAGAGAGACCAAAGATAGGGAAGCTGGGAGGTTGAAGTTTGGCATTTGATAATTGTAGAGGATGGTATTAAAGTGAGGTGGACTTGAAGAGAGTATATTGGGTATGAAGAAGTTTGATGTGCTTGGGTTAGCACAGAGATTTTTGCAGAAAGTGGAGGAGGTGAGCATGGAAGGATACGAATGATACAGCAAGAATAGAGAGGTTGGCAGGCGGGTGAGTATAGGTGTGGGAGTTCTGGTACATGACAGTTTATAATCTAGGGAGAGGAAGTCAAGAGGGTTTGCTATGGGTGGAGTTTAGCAGAGCATTGGGAAGGATAGGGGTAGTGTATGTGAACCCAGAAGGAGTAAGAGTGAGAGAGACAGAGTGATCGTTTGAGATATTGCAGGAGGGTGTGGTGAATAAGAAGAGAAAGGTTTAGAGGTTGGGATGATGGGGGACTTCAATACAAAGATTGGATTAGAAGCGGAGGACAACCCAAACAGGAGGTTGTTGGAGTTGGTTTGGCTGGAAGTCTGTAGGGAACAAATTGCTGTGATGTGAGGGCACCATGTGGAGATGGAATGTGGGAAGAGAAAGTCAGTCATAGAATATTTGTTGCTGAAGACATGGATGTAGCTAGGGTGGTAGTTGAAGACTGAGACAAGCTGGATGTGAGGTTGGACAATAACATTATATGGGGAGAAATTATGTGGGTTAGAAGAGATATATAAGTGGCGATTTAAATGGAGAGTTTACAATAGGCTAGACTGGGAGGAGTATCAGGAGGCAGTGGAGGAAATGTTCATGGGGTGAGAAGAGGAGGTGAGAGAGCTCAAGCAGTAGTCGGGAGGAAACATAGTTGAAAAGATGTAGGGTAGGTGAAGGAAAAGTTTTGGCGAAAGAAATTGGAAGGAAGAAGATTACAGACAGATCAGAGGGATGGTCAGAGGGTGTGGAGAGGTCACTTTGTGTTAGGAAGAACAAATGTATGAGGCTGGGAAGAAAGGGGAGAGAGAGGCAACATTTAGACAACTATGGGATGTTTACAGAGAAGCAAGAAATAGAGGGGCTACATTAAGACAACTATGGGATGTTTATAGAGAAGCAAGAAAGGAAGTAAAAAAAGAAATAGGAAAGGGAAGAAGGGATTGTGGAAGAGAAAGATTAGCAAGAGGGTGGGACTAGTTGTAAACTGTTTTGGAATGATGAGCAAACAGGAAATAGAGAAGGATAAAAGGAGTGAAGGGAAGAATGGTGGAGGAGGAAGACGAGGTGTTGAAGGTGATGGAAAAATACTGGGAAGAGCTGGGGAGGAAAAAGAGAGGATGCCATAGAACAAGAACTAGAGATAGAAGATGTGAGTGAGCATATACAGTGCATGGAGGGAGGGACCGTGACACAAGTTGAGGCAGAATATAGAGTAGAATTAAAAAATTGAGTATATGTGTAGGATTTTTATAGTATGGTGGAGAAGATGGAGATATTGAATGGAAGAAGGTCAAGATGGTTCACTGTGGAGAATGGACTTAAAGCATGTCCTTTGTCTCTACTTCTTTTCAATATTTATTTGATATGAATGGCAGAAGAGTTGGAGAGAGCTGAGCTAGGAGTCAAGGTGGAAGGCTCATGGTGTGGGACACTTATATATGCAGATGATGTTGTTCTTCTGGCAGAGTCAGGGGTGGAACTGCAAGCTATGTTGGATATGGTACAATCTTATGTGTTAAGGTGGAAGAAGAAGTTTAATAGTAAGAACAGCAAAGTCATAGTTAGGGAGAAGGAAGCAGGAGTGAATTGGAGAATAGGTGAGGAGATATTGGAAGAGGTCGAAGAATTCAAGTACTTAAGAGTATGGTTTGATAGGAAGCTACATGGTAATGTTCACTTACGGAAGATGGCAAAGAATGGCTCAAAAGGTGACATAGATGAATAGGCAGGTGGAAGTAGACAGAGTTAGAATGCTGTGGGAGCTTCTGGTGAGACCTAGTATGGAGTATGCAGCCAAAGAGTGGTGGACATGAGGACATAATGCTTGCAAGAGTAGGGGTCAGCATATATGAGAGTTGGTAGGAGATTGTTGGGGGCAAGTAATACAGTAGCAGAAGTGGCAATATGGGGAGATATGGGGTGGAATGAGCAGGAGGGAAAAAATGAAGGTTTTGTTTGGTAAGAGATTAGAGGTGTTGGAACAGAGCAGATTTGGTAAAGAATAGTTGTAAATAAACTTAGAGCGGATGGAGGAATCAGATGGTTGGAAGAATATGAGTTCTTGAGGATAAAGTATGAGTTAAAGAACGAGGTTGTGTCTGTACGTAAGTGGAAGGGGAAATTGAAGTGAGAAATGAGAAGGATTGGGAGGAGGAAGTAAACTGCAAAATTACGCCGAAGTTTTATAAATTGGCAAACAATGGTAAACCGGTGGAGAGGTATGTGAGGTGGGAAGGTGCGTGGTTGTAATTTAGACTGAGAACTGTCAGCTGGGATAAGAGGCGATGTGGAATAATTAGGGATGAGAGGTGTATCATGATAATGGAGCAGAGGAATATGTGTGACATTTCTTGGTAATATGTGAGGAATTTGTGAGGGTCAGCTAGTACTGATGGTTGAGGTGCACAGAATTGTAGGGGCCAGACATTGGCTGGATTAATATAGAGGAGTGGGTAAAGAAAGAATGGTGGCATTGTTGTGGGGGAAGGGCTGGAGGGAGTGAGTGATGCAGTGATGGAGGAGGTGGGCAAGTGTGTTATGTATTGGGTAGGATAGAAAGGAAATGTTCTATGCCAGAGCTGATTAATGATCTTTGGTCTCCCCCTCCACCCTCTTTGAGCAGCGGGACACTAATGAAGTTATGTTGATATATAATATTGAGTGTAATTAATGTTAGTGATTGCTACATAGTCTCTCACTCTGTTGTAGTATATTTGGTGGCCTTAACAGGCTAGCAGTGTCAAGATTGTATCATAAGAATTGTCTTCACATTACCAAGTTTTCCCTCGTTCAACATTCGCTTTGCTCACCAATAAAAACCTCAGCCATGCCGCTTACTCGTGAGTTTGCGCAGTAGAGAGCTCTTACTAAAAGACAAAAATAAAGGTGTTCAGCCACTGCTTAAGAGCTATCTTGTTGACTTCAGGTAGAGTTGAGGTCATGTTGAAGTCTGAGGAGCATGGTCGGTATTGGATGATAGTGCTGGAGTTCATAACAATAACTATAATAAGCTGCACTTCGAAAGCAGATAAGCATTATTTGGAGCTGTCGTATCTTTCCAGCTCATTTCCATTTCTGGGGCGTGGGGTAGGTAGAGCAGTTTAGGAAGTTTCTACACCTTTTTACAATTATGATTGAATTGGTAACTGTTAGTCATCTTTCTTTATTCTCCTATTGAGAAACATAATTCACAAGCTACAAAATGTGCCTCTTCTAAATAGAGAAATCCACACTTGAATTCGCATGATATTGTTTCAAAAACTTTGACCTTAATCCCCTTTGAATCTGGCCTCTTCTGCCATATATATAGAGACATAGATCCAGCTTTATCTAGGGATAAGCTAACTATAAAACAGTAGCAAAGACTGTGCATTACCGCATAGTTTAGTAAGGACCTCTTTTTAAGTCTACAATACAGCAAAGTCACAGATAGTGTACTGAACTTAGAGGTGCTCCAAAGGGCAGTACACACTGTATAAAGGAAAATAAAACCTGAATGATTTTTTAAATTATGCCTAAAGTTCAGGCCCTGAAAGTTTGAATCTCTTTGAGTGTGTTTCCAAGCTATGTCTTCTACACAATTCATCTTTGTAATCAAGGCTTATTTGATAGCAGAAGAAAGCATGGCAGCTGAAGGAAAAGTGCCACATTTGCAAGCTCAAAGCCAGCATAACAATGCTCCATTCACGAAAGGCAAGGGCTTAGAACTAGCTAACAGCAAAGACTTATTTTGTCCCCTAGAACTAATTCCTGGGCTTACTGCTGCCACAGGTTTATTACTGAAGGATAGGTTTAGCTGTTGGTGCAATAAGAAATTATTATTTTGCAAATAAAACTACCTATATCTGAATGTTTCACTGGGTTTAGTCCGGTTTTCTAAACTCAGATCACATATATGTAGTTTGCTTTGTATATACCTATACAGATAATAAGTTGCTTGATGATTAGCTGAGAGTTTACAAAGTGGCTGGTCAGAGTAATCATACACATATTTGTATAAGTAAGATTTTTCAATATAGGAGAAATCAATAAAAATTTACAGCAGTTTATTTATTAATATTATGAGTGTGCTTAGTCATCTTACTTATTATTAAGACCAACAGCCGATTAATTGGCAGAGCATGTCTGTATACATGTGAGTGTGAGTATGTATTTGTTTATTTACGTGTGTGTGTGTATGTGATTAATTAGAAGGGGTGAGGGGTGGATAAATATTGATCCAGCTATATATGCTATCTGGCACTGCTACTCTCCTTTCTGAGATTTCCACTAATTCCATACAGCTTCTTGGCTTTCTTGCCTTGCTATTAGCCAACTGCACTCCCTACCTTTCCAAAAGTCCAGCTACATCCTTAACTTTACTTAACCCCTGCATGAACATGATGTTGAATATTGGAAATTAGTCTGGTTATAGCCTTGATTGAAAACCAACCCCCAAATGAAAAAACCTTGCTACATTGGTCTCTCCGCTGTTTACTTTGCCTTAGTTGGAATGTTTTGAAATTGCTCAAGCACATATGCATCATAGTACATAACTAGGCAGAGCAGTTAATAAGTAGCTATAGCTAAGTGTTGAAGGGGTTTGTATATCTGGTCTTCTGGTCTCACTTTGTATTTAACCCTTTCATTGGTTAAATAATCACAAGGAATATATTCCTTACTCTCTCATAAATAGTTCTGAAAAGTCCCTAGCAACCATACTATGTGATAGCATTTGTATTAGCCAACATTATGGTCAGTGATTGTTGCCATAAAAATTAACCACAAAACTGCAAGTGTCATTTGAACTTGCTACTTCTTTTGTTGATGTGTTTAGTAGCCAATGAGAATAACAAGGCAGTCCTATTGGATTTAGCTGGGGTAACCATAACAATATGAGGGATAGCTACTATATAAAGTATCACTAAAATTGATGAAGCTCTGTCAACTGTACACTCTTCACTTCATTCATCAAATCTAAAGATAGAAATATTGCTCAGCTACAGTAGTACTTTTACTGCAGACAAACTAGAAACAAGGACACTGAAACAGCATTTTCAATTAATGTTCTACTTATGCTAAACTCATTATAAATGCCTTCTTCATTGTTGGTCATTTCGACCTATATAGTCAGCTCAATTGCTTGAAGGTAATTCAGGCATGACTACTCCACCAAACAATAGCAGAGCTTTAGAGTTGACATTAACCTGACGAATGTATGATGAAATCAACTTCATCATCACTGCTATCACTCTCAAAGAGTCCCAAGTCATCATCCAGAACCAAAAAAATCACATCCTCTAAAGCTAGTCAATTGGACATCTTGACTGCTTAGAAACAGCTGCTTGAATTCTGAATGGTCTATGTTTTTCACTGGCCTACTGTCTATGGCCTTCATATTCGATAAGCTATTCCTGATAAAATAATATAACTCTACATGAAATGGTACAATGATAAAAGTAATAACCATATTTCAATTACTTACCCTCACATAAAGGTTTTTCCCTGCTGACCAACTAAAACTATCATATTCTAAGCTCTCCATCTCCAGAATAATAGCTTCCTACTAATTAAAGACCTAGGTATTAACGACCTAGATACCTCTTTAACATAGACAATGCCCATTTGGTTCATTGTCTGCCTACACTGTAAAAACTAGAGCGTGTACAGCACAAGCACACCAGGTGTGCTGCGTGTGATACACACAAATTATATAAATGAGTGTACATAGCACACTTATTTGCTAAGTGCGCTGTTTAAAGAGCATGCACCACACACTTCTTAGGTTGGTTAGTGTGTATAGCACACATTAGAATGATGCAATCAGTACTGTGATTTTAATCAACACATTACCTCTTGATTTACACCTTGTTTACAAGTACATTCTATGCTTTTCATTATTAGGGCCCGTCATAATGATCGAGATGCAGATCAGTAAAACTTCTCTGGAGCCATATATTCTCTTGGATGTTGATAATAGTGATGAAGATCCATGGATGTGACATTTGCTGGAAGTGCATACTATAAATGTGTACCATACCCCAGAGTTTTAGTGTCGACCTGTTTTGTTCTAAAACATCTACTATATTACTACATTCCCAGGTAGCACCTATAGTGACTTCAGATAACATAAATACATTTTGCTCCTTTATGGAGTGCTGCCCACTCAGTTGTTTATAACATTGCTTATTGGCCCCACCCCCTCCCCCACACCCCTTAGCCTTATTCAAATTTCTGAAAGAAACATCGAAATTGACACAATATCGAGCATAAATGGTCATGATAAATTCTATAACGTCTTCAACAAAGTTTCCTTTTTTGACTTTGAGTAAAAATAGTCCAGCTTGTTTCATAGGCAAAGGGAAGCTCTCTTCTGGATCACTTGGACCATCACCAATTAGAGAGAAGTTGTAACATCACTCTGGTCAAGGCTTCTTCAACTACAGGAGCATCAAAGGTAATACCATCCAATGTTCCTCTGGATAGCAATGCTGCCTATAAGAATGAAATTTACTATAATTCTAGAACACCCTGATATTGCACAACAAACGTGAAAACCAGCATGAAATGCGCCACAACTTCTTTCGTTGTTCTAGCACCAAACCAGCTGCCCAGTGGGCAATTCCATGTGATTGTGCACCTTAAAGATCGCTTGGTGAAACAATTTTAGCACGAACTCCTCTCTCGAAGTTTCCACCTTAAAACAGCAGCTACCTTCACCCCTGTCCACTATCAGGTAGAACTAAGAAGGGAAATAAATTGCCTGATATGAAAACTGTGTAATCCTCAAGTGACGTTCATGCCAATTTTCGTGACTATATTTTCCCGACCCGTGCACCCGAGCCTGCTGCATGCTGTTTGATGCGCCCTAAGCGAGTTTTGGTGACCTACCTAGAACGGGTAAAAATCTTAAAGAAATGGTGAAGATGTTAATAAAGCATCGTGTTTGCGATAGAATCTGGATCCACCAGCGTTATTTTCAACAGGATTTTCGAAGGGTGTGGACCTAGAAAGCGATTGTGAGATATATGGTAAAGACAAGTTACGAGGAAGACCTGGAGGGGTTAATTTGGGCAAGTGGCAGTATCATTATGACCTTCCTCCAATTTTTGTTTATACTGATGCAGCTTCAACCAATACTAGGTAGAGGTGAGGATGTGCTCAACTGTAAGCAATACTCCATCCCTTGATGTTATTTCACATTGTTTATATCTACACCAGCCATATGACAAATTTTTCTATCTTTTCTCGACAATACAAACTGAATTGTAACAAAGCTGGAAGTGTATTGACGTGCATAATGATTACCTCTCTTGTACTCTGTAGATGAAATCCAAAGTTCTAAAGTCAGAGGATGAAACTAATTCAGGGCAACTATATAACCAAAGCTCGTAAGTGACTGCAGATGGTATCTGTCAGACTTACTCTATAATACTAATCTCACTAGCCTAAGCGACAGATTATATACTTGTCATAGAGTGTGGAAATGAGTTTGACACTACTGGAAAATCAAGTGCAGAAATGTCATTTAGAACTAGTGTCTGGTTAGTCAATTAACATTTAATGATAACTTAACTTAACACTTCACATATTCTGAATCTCTGAATGGAATACCTACAATATTCCTTAGTGGCTCTACTCTGGTCATTTTCTGGTCTCCACCCACTGTGCCAAATAGAGTCATCACATCCTTCTTGGTTAGGATCAATCACCTTACGAGAGAGTATATGACTAGTGATGGAGAAGTGACCAGCTACACAGCTAGTGGTCTAGGTAGGAGACTGAGTAATAATAGGTTTTATTTGCACCATCATAGCAGACCAATAGTGAGTTAGCCTTTAATGCTCCCTTAGCAGCTACATAAGCCTGTTCCAACTTGCTTGTCCAAGCCAACTTCAAGTTTTTACATAGTAATTGATACAATGGAGACAACTGTGAGGATAGGTTAGGCATGAACTTCCATAATAATGAATAATCCCTAAGACTGCTCTCAACTGAGTAATATTAGTTGATCTCAGGCTTCTTTAATAGTTGAATTTTCTCATTAGTGGGGTGCAAACCATTCTTGTCAATCACATGCCCAAGGTATTAAACTTTAGGTAACATAAATGAGCATTTAGCCTTGTTAATCGAGCTCCTGCTAACTCTAGCTTGCTCAAGACACATTCAAGATTCTCCATATGCTCTTTTGCTATGCTTCCTGTCACTAAAATATCATCTAGATACCTAGAAAGACCATTGCACCCTTGTAACAGGTCTTTCATGTACCTTTAAAAATAGATGGAGCAGCTGATACTCCAAAAGGTAACCTGAAATAACCCCTTGTGTATATTCACAGAGACATAATGTTTAGAGTCATTCTCTAACTCCAACTGTAGGTAAGCCTGAGACAAGTCAAGTTTAGTGAAGTGCCTTCCACCATTCAGAGCAGCAAACAACTCCTCCACTCTAGGTAAAGGATAAGTGTCTACCAGAGAAACAAAGTTAATGGTAACCTTATAGTCTCCATAGATTCTTATAGTACCATTGCTTTTCATTACAGGGATTATAGGTACAGCCCAACTGCTGAACTTGACAGGTGAAATTATGCCTGTGCATTCAAGTCTCTCAAGCTATGTTTCAACTTTCTCCCTAAGAGAGTAATGTACTGACCTAGCTCTGAAAAACTTAAGCTTGACTTCTGGGTCTACATGTAGCTTCACCTTGGTTCCTTTCAGTATACCTATCTCATTATTGAACAAGCTTGCATGCTTGTCTAGCAATGCCTGTAACTGATTGCTACCCACCAGATTTGTTGATCAGCCCAAAGTTTAATTTGAGTGCTGTATTCCAATCTCTGCCAAGCAGGTTTGGTACTTCCTCCTCTACCATGCATGTATTTAGCACCACCTTTTTCTCACCCAACTCCACAGTGACATATTATGGTGATCCAAGCAAGGGCACTTTCTCCCCAGTCTAAGTCCACAACTTGGCATCAGTGTCCTGGAGCTTTTGGATATGAGTCCTCTTCTCTATCCTCTTGTACATTTCATTCGTAATGAGAGTGAGGGCTGCACCATTATCAAATTGAATTTCTGCTGGCATTTGGTTGATGTAAACATCTACCATGAATGCCTTGTGTTTGCTACTATCCAAGGTAAATAGGACTGTTCACTGTCTTCAGAGTGACCTTGAAGTGATAGTGCTCTGCTAAAGCTTGTAATGCTGCTACATATTTCGACTGAGACTCTCATGATGCTCTCGTATGACTATTAAATTTGAAACGTTGCATGATGCGAGATGGAATAGGATCATAGTGACCTGTACCAGCTGAGCGTAACTGGTAGTTTCCAATTCAGCGCTGTCCCACTAGTGTGCTAACCAGCGTGAAAGTTGCCACTCCACATACTGAAAGAAGGATGGCTCGCTGCTTCTGTTCAGTTACAACATTGTTTGCAACAAAATAATGGTGCAACCTCTCGATGTGCGAGGTCAAGTTCTCCTCTTTGTGGTAGAACTCTGAGATCAATCCATGGATGACAGCCATTCTCTCTTCTCGCTGGACAGTTAGTCCTCTTTGCTAGATGTATCCTTGTCACCAGATGTACAGTCTTAACTGGTACTGTACTAATCTATATTACTACTAGTGCTGCATGCAAGTCAACTTGCTATTGAACTTGCAATAAATTATCAAAAGCACCGAACTCCTTTGTAAATAAAAACACGGTATTTTATAGCACTAAACAAGCGTGGCATCATAGCAAATGATAAATAAACAATGTTTAATCGTATAATCAGACTAAGGTCAGAGTTTATCACGTTGTATATAAAATGTATGTATTTATTAATTTGATGAGAGAGAAAACCAATGTAGATGACAAACAAGAGACCAATAACTATTAGTATTACTTTTTTTTGTTCAGTATATTAATAGGTAAAAATAAATCTAGCATATATGTATAAAGCCCTGTATATTTGACAAGAGAATCCTATCTATTTATGTAACTCTTTTCCCCCCATCATGCCATGCCATTTTTGTGCCCATGGCTATTGAGTCTTTGTGGGCCATCGGGGCCAGTTTGATGGATTTTCTGAATGAGCTCAGCCTCGGGATAAGTCAAAGATCTGGGGAGGTGAATTTATGGATTAATCTGGCTGAGGGGCCAGATGACCAACAAGGTATAGGTGAAATAGTATAATTCAGCTTACAAACAGTTAACCAATCTCAGCAACCACTGACTGGCCTTCATTGGTTGGTTCCTTTAAATAGGCTTCCTGCCCTGAAACCCAGCCAGACCTTATGAGGTACTAATATAATTGCTAAGCTAGACTTGTCTTGCCAAGTATTTAGTTCATAGTGACACAGCTGTGGTTAACTAGGTGACTTATAATTAAAATTAATTATCACACTCGGCCTATAATGTAAATGTTCCTTGGTTAAGGAAGCACTTCTGGAGTATACGTAACAGTGAATGTCCGTGCTCACCTCCTACAGCATCTCTCAGTGGTAGTCCAGAGAAGGAATGCCTTTTCTACTTTGGGGTCGGTCAGGAGTTGGAACTTATCGTTAGCATTTTTGTTATTTAGTTACTAGTTATTTAGTTATTTATGTATAATGTTTTTATTTATTATTTATTAGATATTATATATATTATTTATTAGATATTATATATATTATTTATTAACATCTTATATAATTTTAACCAGGTTTTTAAACTGCATAACTTGCATATAATAGGTTTATCCATAGGGAGCACCCAATAGTTCTGATGAATATCTTAGCTGTGCTAGCTGGGGCAAATGATCCAGAGATGCATTGTAAAGTTTGATAGTTTGATAAAAGTACAATGAATACGATAAATATACACAAAAACACAAAATGTATAAAAATAGAACTTCAAGTTACAGTTACATGTGTCAGGGATTACATCAAGTATATTCCTCAAAAATGTCTCCTGGAGTAAGTCATTATGCAATTCTAGCCTGGTCCCACTTATAGCTTGTTACAGAAAGTGAAGCTATGACGTGCAAAAGTATGTGAATATTGGAAGAAAACTCTTTGTTTGTATGTTGTAGGCTTTTCTGGGGTATCTAGGTCAGAGGCCAGCTGTGCTTGACTTTCCCACTTTTGTTTCCACATGTCAAACTCAAGATCAAGTGCTGATAAAAGTGGTCAATCATCTCCATAGAATGAAATAATGAAGAAATTGAATGTGTGGATGGTTTGACTCCATTAATGTTTGCTGAAGTAAGTAAGAGCATGAACTCAGAAATATTATGAGAGGAGATGGAGCTTCATCAAACCTGGTGTCAAGTTCAGGGATCAGGTGGTCTAGCAAGGGAATTGTTAGAATTAGACAGAAGTAATCACTACAATTCTGGGCCTAGATATTTGAAAGATGCTGCTGTCTATTATCTTGACATAGTCTGGACTCCTCCACACCAACACTTCGAGCCATTTTAAGAGCTCTTGTGTACATTCTTCTATGAAATGATCGATCAACCTTACCAATGAAGAACACATTTGACATTCTTTATCATGACAGGCATATGCTACTTCCACATAAGGCCCATGAAGCTTCACACTTGGCCCTCATGTATTCACTAAAACACTGTGTGTAGCTTCCAAAGTAAATATGAAGGAAAACTGAGTGAGACATAGCCAATAGGAGTGCTTGAGCATCATGACAGCAACATCCATATTACAATAGGTTACAGAACTGCCTCTAGACAGGCAAAAATGAGTCAAAAAAATGTGGAGGACTTCATGACACTCCGCCCATCTGGTTTGGCACATTCCTTTATTTTCACACCTTACATGATGCCTACTTCTAGTTCTGTCTGTCTTCTAGGAGAATTTCCGAAGAAGAATGCTACTTTATCAGCAGTTTGCATTGTATTGCTTACATCTTGAAAACCACAAAATATGACTACACAAAGATTGAATCGATGTGCAGCACAATGGGAAGGCACTGTCTTTGTATATTATGTGCAGCTGCTACTTTTGATTTTCCTGTCATAGGACTCGGCCATCATAGACATCACCTCGAAGAAATTATGGCATCAGGTGCCCAGCTAGAGATGAGTTAGACAGATCATCTTCTGGTAATGAATTCGGGACAGAATGTGAAGTTTGAGGCAGAGAGGTACTGCTTAGACTACCACCAAGTACTGAATTTCCAGCTCTGAAGTAACATCAATCTGGTCAGGTTATATTGGTATGTAACTGATAGACTTCTTGGCGTAAATCCATTGTCTTGGCTATTATCTTTACATGATGTCTTCTCGAGATATGAGTTCTTATAGACATGTTGAGTACAGACTCACTGTTTCATTTACTCACTCTGCTCAGATAGAATGTTATTTCAGCTGCAAACTGTAAAAAACTAAGGTTTTTTAAAATCTGGCTGGCCTATAGCTATCACATGAAAAACTGAACTCCCCAGATAATGATCAGGTGTTGATTACTTCCTCAAAAGCCACCCTGTGCTGCTCGTCCACAACCACTCTATAATGAATGTGCACTCAAGCTGGATCTGTGCTGTATGTTGATCGTGCAGTGGAAGAGGTCAGGTTCAAGATTACTTCAGTGTGAACCTTGCACAATCAGAGTCTGATGACAATAGATGAGCATCAGATTGGGACCAGCGGGCAACCTGGCTAAAAACTGCAGTTATCGATCTGCTAGTGAATTAGGTCCCGCAGAACAAGTATGCCTAGATTTAATCTTCCCCCAGCTAGTAGCCTTCACCGCCTCGGAATTTAAACACCTATTAACACTAGAGCCATCGCGGTATAGATCTGCTAAACGTACTAATCTTCTATGTATAACATGTTTATGTAGCCATACTAGAACATATAGCTAGTAGAATTGATCCCACCCAGGAAGTAATCAACTCAAGTTCACTTTGTTTGTCTGTTATGCTTCTAATCAGTTTATCTTGTCATCGCTATGATTGAAATCTTAGTAGAGTTTCTTGAATTTCTTAGTGAAAGTTGTTAATTCCAGTATGCTGCCATGGATTATGTGGGAACTGGTATAAGATGGAGTGAAACTATTGAATTTTCCAGGCTTCTTTTTCATATTCTGGCATACTCTACATGACCTTTGATATGGTAATCATGAGACTCACAATGCTATTCCAACAGTATTGGCATAAATGACAGATGGGTAAGGAATGTTTTTAAGTGTTATCACACTATAAAAACTGGACCATGTATAGCACACTAAATGCCTAGCACACCATAGGTGTGCTGCTGTAATTAGCTTTAATTGGCGTGCTATACACATAGCACACTTATATGCTAAGTGTGTTGTTTAATGAGTGTGCACCACACTTCTTAGGTTATTTAGTGTGTATAGCACACATTAGAATGATGCAATCAGTACAGTGATTTTAATCAACACATTACCTCTTGATTTACACCTTGTTTACAGGTACATGCTATGCTTTTCATTAGATGTTTATAGGGCCTGTCATAATAATCATGGTGCAGTAACAGTAAAACTTCTCTGGAGCCAATCTCTTGGATGTTAATAATAGTGATGAAGATCCATGGATGTGACATTTGTACTATAGATGTGTACCATACACCAGAGTTTTAGTGTTGACCTGTTTTGTTCTAAAACATGTACTGGTACCACATTCCCAGGTAGCACCTATAGTGACTTCAGAGAACATAATTCATTTATGCTCGTTATGGAGTGCTGCCCCCTCAGTTCTTTATAACATTGACCTTTGTCTCCCCCCTCCGCCACCCTCTGACACCCTTATTCAAATTTCTGAAAGAAACAACAATATCGAGCATAAATGATCATGATAAATTCTATAATGTGTTCAACAAAGTTTCCTTTTTTGACTTAGAGTAAAAAGTTGACTTAGAGTAAAAAGTTGACTTAGAGTAAAAATAGTCCAGCTTGTTTCATAGACAAAGGGAAGCCGTCTTCTGGATCACTTGAACCATCCATACTTAGAGAGAAGTTGTACCATCACTCTGGTCAAGGCTTCTTCAGCTGCAGGGAGATCAAAGGTAACACCATCCAATGTTCCTCTGGATAGAAATGCTGCCTATAGGAATGATATTTACTGTAATTCTAGAACACCCTGATATTGCACAAAAAAAGTGAAAACCAGCATGAACTGCACCACATCTTCTTTCATTTTTCTAGCACCAAACTAGCTGCACAGTGGAGAATTCCTGGTGATTGAGCATCATAAAAATCGCTGGGTAACACAATTTTAGCACGAATTTTCCTCTCGAAGTTTCCACCTTAAAACAGAAGCTCTTCGATATGTACAAAGGAAAATAATTATTTGCGTGATGTGAAAACAATGTCATGTGATGTTCATGCCAATTCTCACATGACTACATTTCTCTGACCCGTGCACCCGAGCCAGCTGCATATTGTTTGACGCGCCCTAAGCAAGTTTTGGTGATTTTGGAACAGACGGAATGGAAAAAAGTCACAAGGGAATCAATGGCGGATCCAGGAGGGGGGGGGGGGGGGGGGGGGGGGGGGGGTTCATAGCAATGATGTATTTTCCTCAATATATTCCTCTTGAGCCCATGGAGGTTATCAAAGAATATTCTATTCGGCAACCATGCCGACTTCTCATAGCAACATTTTTTGTTAAAAAAGAACATCCCACCCCCAACCCCCACCCCCCCACCCCCTCACACAGACACACATGTCATCAGTTCCTAGATTTTAAACAGCACAATATATATGATTTTCAATGTTTGCTACCTCAATCAGAACCCCCCCCCCCCAATATTCCTGGATCCACCCCTGGGAATGGTGAAGATGTTGGCTTACTGACAAAGTATCCGGTTGGGATATAGAATCTGGATACGCGCCCTAAGCAAGTTTTGGTGACCTACATAGAACGGGGAAAAGTCACAAGGAAATGGTGAAAATGTTGGCTTACTGACAAAGCATTGCGTTCGGGATAGAATCTGGAACCACCAGCATTAGTTTCAACAGGATTTTCGAAGAGTGTGGTTCTAGGAAGCGATTGTGAGGTCTATGAAAAAGACAAGAATAGACATGGAGGGAATTTGTGGTAAGGATGGCAGTATCATTATGACCTTCCTCCAAATTTTGTTTATACTGATGCAGCTGCCTCCAATAATAGGTAGAGGTGAGGATGTGCTCACCTGTAAGCAATACTCCATGCCTTGATATTGTTTCACTTTGTTTTAACTACACCAGCCATATGACTGATTTTTCCACCTTTAACAATACAAACTGAATTGTAACAAAGCTGGAAGTGTCTTGATATGCGACCTCTCTTGTACTCTGTGGATGAAATCCAAAGTTATAAAGTTAGTGGATGATACCATTCCACTCTCTTGCCTGCCAAAGCATTATCCACACCAACTAGAAGGTGATTTGCTATTGTGAAGTTGTCGCCAAGCAAATGCCAACATTTTTGTCTGAGGTGCCTTCATTGTGCTGCGATTCAAGCGTTACCCATATAGAGATGACTTTGTGTGTTATAGAAAAGTACCCTTTCTTCAAGTGAACAAATGAAAGTACCCTTTCTTCAAGCGAACAAATGGAAATCCAGTTACTATGTTTTATGAGTCGCACCTTGTGTACATGCATGCAGTGTTTTACAAGATGTTATGGTACACAGCATAATGAACGGGTTCGAAGAGTTCTGTTGTGATAAGAAATCTAGATTGACACCATCTTAACTTGTGTGTAATCTCTTGATTGCATTCTTGTGGCAATGTATGGATTTGACTATGTTGTATATGTCCCTATTACTTGTGTTGCCTGTACAATATTGAGTTTGTGTTTCATGGCATCTGTCTGAACAGACACTGGGTTTGTATGGTGCATCTGTCTGTTCAACACTGGGTCTGTGCAACCTGTTATCAATTTGTTGTAATCTGTCATACATGCATTTACATAACAGTCAGTTATGTATCCAGCCTAGTTGAGGTGTGCTATACTGACCAATATAATTTTATTCTATCTCCTGAACCTCACACCTTGAGCAAGAATAATTATCTTGATCCACTTGATTTTCCACCATCAGTTACATTTCTACTCCCCCCTCCCTCCCTAAGTGCACTCCTAGCAAAGTGCTTGCCTTACTAGACATGCTAAATGTGCTGTCTACAGAGAATCTTATCTGCATATTACATAGCTAATGTAGTTTGTTCTACCTTGTAGTCTCTATGGGTACAATCAACATTAGAAGCAGATGCTGTATGTGCAGATTTGCATAATGTACAAAGTGGTCCAAATGAGCACAGATATAAATAGGAAAAAGGTGTGCTATATATGTATATATGCAGTGATAGTGTACAAGAGGATGAAACAATATAGACACATAAATATCCTCCAGTCCTAGTAGGCAGTTAGGCAGTAGTTTAGTCTTCACTGCTCAACTATAAAATATATATAGAAACAACAACAAAACAGGGAAACAAATAATAATTTTTTATAACAATTTTTTTTTATGATCTGTCAAAAAAGAAGAACAGGGAAGTATCCATGTAGACAACCAGCTAAATGACCTTATAAATTCTAGACAACTACATGCATAGATAGATATACACATAGCTAAATTCATGTGGCGAGATAGCCACATACATATACATATATATCCATAGTGGATAGATAGCCACACACACACACCATAGCAACAAACATCTATATACATAGCTAGCTAACACATCATTGACACAGACTTGTATAGCACCACAAACTTTCACTTTCAACTTTTTATTGAGGGCAAGCTTCATTTCCAATATAGAGAGCAGCTCATAAACAACAACTGTTACCATGAGGTCCATATGAGAGGAGCAGGTAAAGTAATCTTGTTGTCTGTCAGCAGGCGTGCATGTTGGTCCAAACCATCATGAAAATATCACCAGCGAAATGTCGTGAGAATCTATCTTTGCCTGTGTGTGGCCTAATGTAGCTATAACATATGCATCACTAGCTAATTACACATCTTGCATTTTTTGAACTGTATAATATTCCATTGTTAGAATGTAGTAAATATATGACACAACAGGCACCATTCCCTTCACTTGGAGCAGGCAGTATAATTCTCATGCTTAATATCTGGCCAGCAGGGGAGGGGAGAGGCTACAATACAAAGCACTCACTAAATAATCTTTACAGTCCATACATACAATTGTAACACAGGAACTCAGAAGTCACAGTATTCTTGTTGTGTGTTGGTGCCATTGGTGATCCAGTAGAGACCTGCCTTGCTCTGCAAATGTCCATCAGCCAATAGCTTGCAAGATGTGGCAGCATAAGACTTGGCCCGACCCAGGGGGACTACTCCAAACTCTGAATATAATAAACTTAGCACGTCCACCAAGATGTCCTCATTGCCTTGTTTTGAAGGGCAGCCATTACTATAGAATCTTCCTGGATTGTTACCCCTCTTTATATCTGAGGGCATGAATAAGGATGTACAGACAGAGTGGTTTAAAACTATATGCTGGCCATTAGTAACAATACTTACTGCATGAACAAAGCAAATCATGTCCATGTGCATATCATGTGTCAGCATTATCTATTTTGGTATCTGTATTTCAAACACTGGACCAAAAATTTTCAAAAGCTCATACAAAATCATAAAGGTCAGTGGGCATGTCGTGAGGATAACAAAAAACATCTGAGGATTAATAAGGCTGATCAAGTAATCTAGCTTGTCCCTGGAGATGGCTCAGGTGCGTCGAGAACAGCTAACACTGTACATGACCTGGTTGCACTGGATAAATAAAGAGCAGCTAACACAGGGGATGGCCTGTTTGCACTGGATAAATAAAGAACAGCTAACAGCCTGGTTGCACTGGATAAATAAAGAACAGCTAACACAGGGGATGGCCTGGTTGCACTGGATAAATAAAGAACAGCTAACAATGCGGATGGCCTGGTTGCACTGGATAAATAAAGAACAGCTAACACAGGGAATGGCCTGGTTGCACTAGATAAATAAAGAACAGCTAACACAGGGGATGGCCTGGTTGCACTGGATAAATAAAGAACAGCTAACAATGGGGATGGCCTGGTTGTACTGGATAAATAAAGAACAGCTAACACAGGAAATGGCCTGGTTGCACTATATAAATATAGAACAGCTAACACAGGGGGTGGCCTGGTTGCACTGGAAAAATAAAGAACAGCTAACACAGGGAATGGCCTGGTTGCACTAGATAAATATAGAACAGCTAACACAGGGGGTGGCCTGGTTGCACTAGATAAATAAAGAACAGCTAACACTGGTGATGACCTGGTCAGGGGCGGATCGAGGGGGGGAGGGGGGGCTTGGGGGGCTCAAGCCCCCCCCCCCCTTATCCCCCCAGTTGGAGTAAATACGTAAGGCAAAAGCCCCAAAATATTTAATATAACTATAAATAAAAAAAGGCATAAAACAAAAGGGGAAAATACTTTACACCTGAACCCTAAGAAACAACGGAGCGCACATTACTGTGAATTAATTCCATTATTCCCCCCCCCCCCTTTTAAAAAAAAAATGCTGCACACCAACAATATGGAAAGTAAGAGAACCTGCCGTGATGGTGTTTCTGGCTGTGCCACAAAGCGACTTAAACAGTGTGGAATAAAAAAGTACTTTTCAAGGACAAGGTAAGTGGTCAGCTATAGCTAGGTGGCTAGATTAGCTACGCTAAGCATAAAGCCATCTTGAAATAGTTAGCCTAATTTTCCAGTTTCTATACTATGTAGCTAGCTATCTATTAGCCTGCTGCAACCTCTAGCTTAGCTAGTACTGTACCAGTAAAGCTGTCTATGGGAATGCAAGTGGAAAGGGGAACGCGAACTGGCTCTGACGCTAAATACTCGAGGACAAACTTTACTTTCAAACTGATCTCATGATTAAAAGGCATAAAACAAAAAGAAAATACTTTTCACCTGAACCCTAAGAAACAACGGAGCGCACATTACTGTGAATTAATTCCATTATTCCCCCCCCCCTTTTTAAAAAAAATGCTGCACACCAACAATATGGAAAGTAAGAGAACCTGCCGTGATGGTGTTTCTGGCTGTGCCACAAAGCGACTTAAACAGTGTGGAATAAAAAAGTACTTTTCGAGGACAAGGTAAGTGGTCAGCTATAGCTAGGTGGCTAGATTAGCTACGCTAAGCCTAAAGCCATCTTGAAATAGTTAGCCTAATTTTCCAGTTTCTATACTATGTAGCTAGCTATCTATTAGCCTGCTGCAACCTCTAGCTTAGCTAGTACGTACCAGTAAAGCTGTCTATGGGAATGCAAGTGGAAAGGGGAACGCAAACTGGCTCTGACGCTAAATACTCGAGGACAAACTTTACTTTCAAACTGATCTCATGATTATTTTCCCAACATTACGTACTCTTTTGGTAATTTCAATTACTTTACCAGTTACTTCCTGTGAGTGCGAAAGGTCTATCGGTCAGTGTGTTATGTTTTCTCAAGACTTCTCTTAGAAGTACGATATCTCAGGAGCGACTAAATGCACTTGCAATGCTACTAGGTCACCGGTTGCCATCTAGCCGACAAGCCCTGACGGCAGTTTTTCCCTCTATGGAAAACCACAAGCATCCAAACTGCTAGATGCTGCTGCAAAAGTGGCAATTTCGGCCTCTAGCCAACTGTTTCTTGCGAGACTTGGAACTCTTCTCGACCATTGCTTTAACTAAACATATTATATTCACTATTAATTATTGTGCTGTCATTATTTGTTTACTGTCTCACAAGCCCTTGCCAAGCCCATTCTCTAGGTACTTCCTAGAACCAGGACTCCTTGTGTTCTGAGGTTATGATACATTACTGCTGCTGTGTATGTATTCACTTTATTTGAATAATAAAGTTGGTTTTCACACCACAAAGACATTAGTATTACACCAGTAGAAGTGATCATCATGATAGTCTGATTATATCCACCCTCAATACTACATGAAATGATTTAATAGTAATAATAATGTTAAAATTTACCATCTAATGTTTTAATGGTAAATGTGTTTACATTTACCCTAGCTATATGCTATCAATAATTATACTGAATATGACGTGGTAGGCCACTGATGGTCGGTAGGTTTTATAGGGCTTTTGAGGGCACAGGACTGAGGTTAGCCATACCTGTGGAGAAAATATACAGCATATATATCATTCACAACTTAAAGAGTGACCATGAGAAAGTGTGGGTGGTCATGCAAACTCTTACTGCATGCAATAGCATGCAAAAACTAATTTTTCAATTTAACCAGAAAATCCCCTGCTGGTTGCACTAGATAGATAAAGAATAGCTAACACAGGGAATGGCCTGGTTGCACTAGATATATAAAGAATAGCTAACACAGGGGATGGCCTGGTTGCACTAGATAAATAAAGAACAGCTAACACACGGAATGGCCTGGTTGCACTAGATAAATAAAGAACAGCTAACACAGGGAATGGCCTGGTTGCACTAGATAAATAAAGAGCAGCTAACACTGGGGATGGCCTGGTTGCACTGGATAAATAAAGAACAGCTAACAATGGGGATGGCCTGGTTGCACTGGATAAATAAAGAGCAGCCATCTAAGTAGGAAGATTTTGTTCGCTTTTCCACTTGTATGTAGTTGAAACACTACATATATCAGCACATGTCTTGTTGCTATTGTTGCCTGGCACCTTGTAGTCCACTACACAAACATCAGCATATACCACAGTTGCTATGGTTGACATATGTACATAATGCTATTACTAATGTCCTGGAGATTTCTCTTTCAATTTCTGCCAATGCTGTTAATAAAACTTTGGCAGTAAGAAACAAAAAGCTGAGAAATCCACAGAACATTGTCAGCTGAAAATAATTGTAAATGTTACAGCTAGCCAGTAGCTCTTGAGTGTTCCACCATAAGTGCTGATAGTCTAGCATATTTGTCATGTTTTTTCCTTTCTTCTTTTCCTCTCAAGCAATTGGCACAGCATCATCCTTCAATGATAGTGCCATTGCTCATTTGGTTTAGTACATGTTTAATTTGATTCAACTCATCCACAAGAGGAATAGAACACAATATAATTTGTACTCTCTCTATCTAAAATTTTAGTTTTGTGGCGACGAATCCCACTGTTTCAAATTCAGGATGTTCGGAACTGCAATTCACTTTAATTTTTGCATACAGTATGGGACAGGCCTGAAGTAGGAGATGGGGAAAAGCTAACATGAGGCTTTGCTTACTTTAAGCCATGCCTTGGGATAAGGTTCAGTCTTAGTTTAGTTCAAGGCTTAGCTTTGGCAAATGGCTTCAAGGCACCGGCGGTACTAAGGGGGGGCGGAGGGGGCGTCCGCCCCACCAACCAACACTGCTTTACCAGCCAGCTAGCAAGCTAAGCTAAGCTCTATTATTCACACACAAATCACTCACATGGAATTTGATGCCGAGTCAATAATTTTGGACGACACATGACCACTATCACGAGAATAAGATTGAGTCGAGTGCTGTTTGCTATTGTAAATTGTAGCTTTGAGCTGGCAGCTAGTAAATGTGCTTGTGTCATAGACTCGTAGAGACCTAGTGAATAGTGTAGTAGAGAGCCATTTCTCACCTAACCAGCGTAAATCAGTGCGCGTTTATAATTATTATTCACGTTATTAAATTGTTTTAATTTTTTTAATTATTATTATTTTATTTTTTTAATTGATATATATGTTACGCGCAAACCTCGAATTTGCGCAATCCCAGGATTGAGCTGCTCATTCCCAAGATTCTAGGTTTGCGAGCGCGATCCTGGGATTGCGCATGCACACTTTGTATGGCTCCATGTGCGATTCGTAGTAGATCGTGCAGTAGAAAGAGATGGAGGCTCATGAAAAGGAGTTTAGCCAATTTCTGAAGGACAAGTTTCTTAATGGAATCAACAATGGAAGCAAAACAATCAATAAATTAAAGGGGGAAGCTATTGTGAAAGTTTTGAAAGGTGCTGTGGATATAAAAGATTCGAAATTCAGGTTCTGGATTAAGGAAAAGGGATTTAAATTATTGGATTACCCAGTTCTTGGATTAATGGATGTCCTATGCCTTCCAGCTAAGAAGAATGTGTGTAATAAGTATTTAGTGTTTGTATATGTGATGAAGTAGCATTTTGTAATTAGGATATGGCAGTGAATGACACTTCTCTTCTTGGACGCTACAGAAGAATAGCTTTTGTCGAAGATTTTTCTGCTGTGCTGAAACGTATCCATTGTGATGTCCAAGGGCACATGGGATATAAGAAAGCTCTTGCAGAAGTGAGTTAATTAATTCAAATATTGACTAATTATTTTTTTTTAATCACTGCTGTCATAGCTATCAGTCCTCATTATTCATTATAATTATATAGCTATAGATCTGTTTCTGTTCAATTTGCTAGGTATATACTCAGTTGTATGCCATATATTGAGTTGTATAAATGTACTTTTATTTCAGCTACATGTTAGTTCTTTTAATACAGGACTTACAGAATCCTTGTCAATGGTTAAATCTCTCCTTTTGGGTGATCCATGACCACTAAAATGTACAATGGATACACCACTGGTTCACCACTCATCCCTCTTGTAAAATGTATTATATAGGTTGCAGCAAGTTATGAATGTCTGCCAAGATCAGCAGTGGAGAAGTATATTCAGCTTTGCCCCGTTTGTAATCTTCGGAAGCCACAAACCAACCATGCCCCACTTAAACCTATCATCTCTTCAGGATTCATGACTCGAGGACAAGTATAAACAATATACTATTTATGCATAAACATAATGTGAATTATAATGTAATGCAGGTTGATCTAATTGATATGAGACATAGACCTGATGATCAATATCACTGGATAGGACATTACATGGATCATTGGTCAAAGATCCATGTCCTTTTCCCTTTGTCTCATAAGAGTGCAATTGAAGTGGCTACTAATCTATCAAGTCGGGTTTTTGCATACTTTGGTGTTCCGAAGGTAAGTAGTGCAGCTCATAATAATTCATATCTTCCACAATGAGTACCTATACTCTGGTGTGAGCTTAGCATTGTTCGCAAAAACGATTAACTCTATACAAGCACACTCTCTCTCTTTACAGATTCTTCAGTCTGATAATGGTAGGGAGTTTGTGAACCATATAATTTGGGACCTTGTGCAACGTTGGCCTGGTAAAGTTACGATTGTCAATGGACGACCAAGACACCCGCAATCCCAAGGTGTCGTGGAACGCGGCAATGCCAAAGTTGAAGAATTAATTGCATGTCGCTTTAGTAGTTGCAATGATGTAGCATGGTCACAATGGTTACCAGAGATTCAGTGTAAGTTTCTTAACACTATAGCAATAGATAAGATATACCATTATTCATTATGATTATTGCAGATCAACTTAATACTTGTGTACATGATACAATGAAGTGCACGCCATATGAGTTGGTGTATGGACAGCCTCCTCGTAGCGGTATATTTCCTGGCAACAATCCTGGACAGGTGATGGAGGAGGATGTACATGACCTTATTAATGAAGATGGTATGTGTAACAATACTTTAATGTTCCATCTAACCTTCTAAACCACTTCCACTACCCAGTAAACAATGATGGACCCTCTGATGAACCTTCAAATCCTGGTTGCGGACACTCCAGCCCTCCATCTCCATCAAGCAACAGATGCTCTGGTGTATCATCCCACAGTGATGAACAATCAAGCCCATGTAATAAACCACAATACTCTCCAGCTCCCAGTGGTGAACACTGACTCTTCATTTTTTTCTTCATTTCCCAGTGGTGACTGCTCTCAGTCTGACACACTCTGATCCAGCTACCAGTGGTGAACACTCTGGCACTTTAACTCCAAGTGATGACCATTATCGCAGTGATGAAATGGACTGTGTCCCTCCTGTGGTCCTCCATCAACCAGGCTCTTCATCACAAAGTAAATTTTTCATTACTCAATGATACTGTTTTTTCTATAGCTATACACAATACTTATTCATTGACATTCGTTGATAATCATTGCACATTTTGTCATTGTTAATACTCATATCAGGTGATAGTCCCTCTGATCTATTGTTCACCAATATGGAACCATCTGACTCTACCAGAGACTCGATCAGTAAAGAAGACTCTTGTAACAAGATTGACCGTAGTGACAAAGGTATTGCAGAAAACTTGAGTACATACATGTAAACTTTTATGTGTTTGTTGTTGTTAATGTAGAAATGGTGCTAGCAACTAGCAAGAAGCATCTCAGTCAACGGCAGAAGGCAGATATTAACTATCGAAGAAATGCAGAAAAAATGATTGCAGCTTACAATACCAGAAAACGACATAAAGCTGAGCCATTTGTTATTGGTGACAGAGTCAGCATTACAATACCAAGAGTTGATAGAGCATCCACTGACTTACGTAGGCTGCCTTGTATTGTAGTAGCAGTTAGTGGGTTCAAGCAGCGACTGTATCGTTTGCGGTGTCCATTTGGTGTCCTGAAGAATTGTGTGTCAGAGTCTGCATTGGAGAGCTATTGTGGTGAATTGGAACTAGAAGTGACTGGTTGGGGAAAAGAGCGTCTACTATCCTTACGTGAAGCTACAATGAAATTTAATCCAAAAATCAATTCTATGGCAATTCCTGTAACTGTAAAACAGGATGCAATAGCAAGCGGTGCTTCTGTAAAGCATCAAAGAAGATTTGCACCAAGCGATGCCATAATGCATTGCCTTGCTCCAATGGATGTAAGGATGAAGAGAGACATATTAAGAAGAAACCACTGGAAGTGATTGATACAGAGAGCTACCCTGATATGCTAGCATCTACCACATCCACAATATGGTTGCCAGAACTAGCTCTTACTGCAAGAGATAAGAAGCTGATTGAGAACAAAGATTGGTTGAACGATGGCCATATGTATGCTGCTCAAAAACTTCTAAAAACTGAATTCCCTCATTTTGGTGGGTTACGAGCTACCGCAGTAGTAGCTAGTATGTCTGGAGGTTCTCTTTGTGGTGATGCTGTTCAGATTGTTAATGTTGAAAACAGTCACTGGATCTGTATAGCCGTAGATATGAATGATTCGAGTAATGTCAAAGTTTATGATAGCCTTTTCAATTCTCTACCACTATCCACTTGTCAGCAGATTTGTGCCCTGGTGTGCACTAGCAGCAAAACAATCACTCTGCAATTCATCACTATGCAAACACAAACAAACAAGCATGACTGTGGTGTATTTGCTATAGCTTGTGCTGTGGCACTATGCCATCAAGATGATCCCTCCACTCTCACCTGGAATCTTTCAGAAATGCGGCCGCATCTTCTTGATTGCTTGGAAATCAAGAAAATGACGCCCTTTCCTCTCGAAAAGAAGATAACAAAGCCTCTGAAAAGCATAAGATGCATTCAAATAATTCGTGTTTATTGTGTTTGTCGAAAAACCTGGAATAAAATGGACAGAATGGTTCAGTGTGAAAAATGTGCAGAGTGGTACCATCAGGATTGTGTTGGGACTCCAAACAAAGTTTTCCTGTCCCCAAAAAGCAAGTGGATATGTTCAAAATGCCAAACTGATAATTAACAAACTAATTCTATGTACACTATGAATTTTATGTAATGAATGTTGCTAATGAATGTTGTTACAGTTATTGGAACTAAAAACAAAAACAAAAAAACATTGAACAGTATAACTTGTACCTAGCCAAGTGTTCCATCCATTTGGGTTAAGTCAATGGTGAAACATTACACCATATTATATTTTAGGCTTACAAGCTCTACCTAATATAACTTTTTTGTGGGTAAATAGCTTGACCCTCATCACCAGTATGATTAACTCATTGCTAATTCTGGGGAGCATATTTATAGCAAAAAATGAGTAATTATTCTTTAAAATACATAGTCCCCTAATGGTGTTCATCACAAGAACTTCCTTTTTGGAACTTATATGGCATATGCCCTAAAGTATACTTCCTTGTTCTCCTGTAAGCCACACCCATACAATCGACAAACCCACACCCACTTGTAATTAAAATTGGAATGTACAATAATCATTTCCCAATGATTAGAATTTGCATTACTGCCATTAAAAAATTATCTATGGCTTGCATAATAAAACATAATATAGAGTAACATTATGGTTGTTATGGGCTAAAAAAATTGAAGTCTAAATCTCGGCCCATTTTTAAAATGAATTGTTTTATTATATGAATGAAATACTTGAAATTGTGTTACTAAAGTTTGAAGTTCACAAGGGTATGAAAGCGTTCATAATAAGCACCTATACATAAATATAAACTATCTATATATAAATATATTTACGCGCCTTCAAACTCTATCATGTCTTTACTCACCTGCAAACTCTATCTATATATCTATATTAATACACATAAATTCATCACATTTTGTACAGTAAACACTAACTTTGGTGTCCTTCCTTTTATTGTCCACACTTCTAGTTTTTGAGCATATATAGAACACATCTCGATATGGAAAGTGTTTCCCTTTCAGACGAGACATACCCTTCTACCTCCTTGATACAATGCAGATTGGCCACTTACTTTAGCCACTAGCAAAGGTTGCACAAGCTCCTCTATCAAAGCCAGTCGAAATTGGCGGTTAGTTTTTATATCAGAATTGGGATTGTTGATACGAAAAATGATAGCAGCAGTCAAAATAAAGATATCTATCAATCGCCACAATAAATTTTCCCACCAATTGGTAGTCTTTCACTTAGTAAGTGAATGGTAAGATAAATATTGATCCACTCCATTCACATTTTGATTGTATTCTACAATCGCTGTTGGGCATGCTCCAACTAACATGGCTACTACCCTGTCACCATCTTCATCTTCACTGCTGTCTCCCAGGTTCACTTCCTTCATTACCCAGTTCAAAGCACTCCTGTTCTTCCAATTGTCTAAGCTGGTCTTCTATACTGGCATCAAAAACTGAATCTCCAGCACAATAGCTTCAATAGACAATCTATCTAAACCTACTATAGCTCAATCCACTTATAGATACAAATGGTGGAATGGTATATAAGGGTTGTAGGCTTGAAGGCACTTAAAAAAAGCTCAGCTAATTATCTGTTTAATGGCATCATCATTGCCTTGGTAGCAGCCATGGTTGCTAAGATAAAATTAGCTCTTGCCCAGAGGTATTCAGGGGTCAATTTGGCCCCCCATAGGACTCAATGAGTTAAACATATCTAGGTACATTATAACTCTGTAAGTGCTCAATCCCAGGATAGAGCAACTCTGCCAATGCTCAATCCCTGGATAGAGCAACTCTGCAAGTGCTCAATCCCTGGATAGAGCAACTCTGCAAGTGCTCGATCCTGGGATAGAGCAACTCTGCATTGCTCGATCCTGGGATAGAGCAAATCTTAGGTTTGCGCCCGCTCAATCCTGGGAATGTGCGCGCAATCCCAGGATCGCACAAGCAAACCTGGAATCTGGGAATGAGCAGCTCAATCCTGGGATTGCGCAAATTCGAGGTTTGCGCGTAACATATATATAATAGTATAATAGCTAGAGTCCAGATTATTTTATTTTTAGTGTAAAGGGACAAACTTTAGACAATAACTGGAGATGCTGAACTGTCTACTTTCCCACTTATTGTCATTAGTGTTGCCTAATCATCAGCTCTGAAAACAGAGTTTTCCCTGAGGAGAGACCTTCTTCAAAATTGCAAAAACAGTTTTGGATGTATTACAAGTTTTGCATCAAACTGATCTGCAGAGTGTATGGAGAACTATACCAACTTTATCATTGGTTTGTCACACTTCCTGTGACCACAGCATCCTATGAGAGAAGCTCAACATTGTTGCTTCGATCCACGACATCTCAAGAGAGAGTTGAGAACTTAATGATTCTTTTTGTTGAAAATGATATCACTGCTAAGCTAAATTATGACTCTATTATGACACCTTAGTTTCCATGGGACCTCAACAAATGCAATTATGATTCCAAAAAGATATAATATAAATCAATGACTTTGATGTTAATTTCTGTATGGCATAAAAAATTAAAAAAATTCCTGGAGGTGCTATATACCTTGTAGAATGCAGACCATCCCTAGCTATTGCATGCACCATGCTATGTTTCTACCCCCCAACATAGTAATGCTGTGCACACCTGTACTTCAAGGATCAACTTATATCATCCACCTGATGTTTGAAGGCTTTAATTTACCTTGAAATGAGGCTTATGTTATGTAAAGGCTTTTAAAGTGTTTACTCAAATATTGATCTCCATGTGAAATCCACAATGAAATAAAAATAAAAAATGCTAATAGAAATTAAAATAGCATTTACTTCCCTTCCGTGCTTCTTAATAATTAGCACGCTATTTTATTTTGCTTCACAGTGCTAATATGTACAAAATTATTTAAGACTTGTACAGTAACTGAGAACTGAGATATGACCTACCAAGTTCTCTAGTGAAAACTACTGTAGAACTGAGTCTGCCAGGCCCTACCATGTTCACAGCTGCAACACTAACATTGTAGGGGACACCAGCAACTACAACATCAGCAATCACTCAGTGATTCACTGCAATATTATGACATGACCTCCACTCTCTCACCTACCTAGACCACTAGCTGGGTAGCTAGTCACCTCACCATCACTAATCATATACTCTGTTACTGCTCCTCGTGCAAGGTCATTGATCCTGACCAAGAAGGATGTGATGACTCCATTTGGCACAGCAGGAGGAGACCAGGAGATGATCAGAGTAGAGTCACTAGGAGATGTTGTAGCTAATTCTCTGACAGGTCCAGACTCTGTATAATATCAGATGATATCAATTATATATATATTATTAACAGCAGGTACATCATGTTTAACTCACCACTGTCACTGGTTGTAAATGGCATTTCTGCACTTGATTTTCCAGTACTATCCAACTCATTTCTGCAGTGTATGACATAGTTATAATCTGTGGCTGGGGCCAGTGAGATTAGTGGTATAGAGTAGGTCAGACGTCCAACATCAGCAGTCACTGCTGAGCTCCTATCTAGTGGTCCTGAAGTAGTTCCATACACCACCACACAAGTCTCTTTTTGCATGGAATTAAAAGGCCCCACAAACATCCACTGAACAGTCACTCCAGACGATGTGATGTCAGTGACCATGATAGAGATCAGAGGACGCACTAAAGATTCTAATTGGATCAAAATAAAAACTACTAATTAATATGCCACAAAGCCTATGCTGATACGTACCACCAGCATGAAGCACAAAATTCTGCCTGTCCACCACTACTACTCCAGTAGGTAGGCGGATCGACACCTCACATGTGTATCGTGTGTTGTCAATATCACTGGTGACCTTCTCTATGTCCAGAAGCAGTTGTTGCTGTCCAGAAGTACCACTAGCTAGCAGTGCTCCACTGTTGGAAGCATTCAGCCATCGTATAGACTGCACTGTCAGGTTGCTAAAGCAAGTGACACTTGCAGATAATCCAAGAGGATATGAAGTCTGCTGTCCAGATAATGCACTTGCTAAAGAAACAAAGGGAAACATGAAGAGAGTGTTCAATAATAGTAACTATAGAACTTTTACATTGGTATGTCATTGTAGTGGCGGCACTTTGTCCTCTGCTGTTGCTGACTGAGCAGCTGAAGGAGCCACTGTAGTGGCTTAGCTGAGAGCTAGTGATGGAGAGGAGGTTGTGGTAAGTGGCAGTGGATGTGTCCACAACCCTCTGGCTCTGTTGGTAGGAAGGACCACTCCTGTTCCAAGTGACGCTGCTGGCAGGTCCTCCAGTGGATGCACAAGTGAGAACACCTAATGTGATGTTGTAGGTCAGAGATGTTATGAGGGGTGAGCCTGAGGAGAGTTACAGTAGAGTAGCAATACACACTAGTATGAGATGCTTAGTTACTGTACCAGCCTCTGGAGGGTATATCCCAACAAACACTTGCTGGGGGTTGCCTTGACTGTCTGGTACAGCACAGGTGAACACTCCTGTGGGCCCTGAGGCAGCACCTCCACGATGCAGCAAGACAGCACTGGCTCCTCTAGTTCTGGAAAATGATGTGTCTGCTCCAGTAGATGACACTACTTTAGTTCCCCCTGGCAATATCCACTCACCACGCGCACCAACACCTTCTTCAGTATCACCACCTCTACAGCAGGCAACAAGGTCAGTGATGCAGTTGAGAGCAGCCCCTCCCTCCCCTATGTCAGTCAGGGTCAGCAGACTATTGTTAGGGTAAAGTACACTGCCAAGGAGGAGACCAAGACCTGTAGACAGTAATGAGATTGAAGATGAGTGTGTTATGTTATAGTCAACACTCTTACTGGTAGGAGTGATGGTAGATATGTCAGCCATACTGTAAGGGCCTGTCCCTACTTCATTAACAAGAGCCACTTCAAATGTGTATGAAGTACGAGGGGAGAGTAGACTAGCAGTGTAAGTCCTGGCATAAATACTGGCAGTGGCTGTTGCTATGATTGTGCTGGATGCAGACTTTCTGTAGCGCACACTGTAACGTAGGCTCGCTCCATTACGTAGGAGGCAGGCCTCACGCTCCCACCAGATAGTGATACTGGTAGGGCTCACAGACTGAGATGTTGGTGAGGGAACACAGCAACTGGGAACTGTTGGACAAGAAACAAACTTCATTGTTAAATAATACTTGTTAAGTCTAAGACTCACCAGCAGCAAGAGTAGTTCCTGTATAAGTAGTTGCAGGGGAGGAGCCTGCAGTGTTCACAGCTGTTAGGATTATCTCATACTCTATGGCTTCTTCCAGGGAAGTCAGAATGTAGCTTCGTGCTGATCCAGGAACAGTCACACTACCTGATGGAGCATTATCACAGCCGGCAACTTTCATGTAATGTATTTTGTAAGTGTCCACAACATCTTGGGAGGACTGTGACCATGTGAGCTCTACTGATGTAGTCTGAGGAGTGCCCATCAGGTTTGTGGGAGCAGGAGGGCCTACAAGTGTAATATTCACATAAGTATTTGCATATTCCATAAAACAGAGTTCCTATGCCACTGCTGGAGGAAGATAAATACTAATGATCAGGACAGGAAGTGGTGGCTATTGCATGTTGTCAGTAAGTGGGTGCACCATGGGTGTGGTGAAATTAAGATTAACCATTCCCTTCTTCTCTCCATCTTCTTGGTTTTCAGAGCAGAAGTGCATGTCTTATAAATACAAGCTATCACATGGTTGGTGGCAGTAGAGCTATGGCCACAGCTTAACCAGGAGGGATGATTAGCTCTCTGAGGATGTGCAGAATGAGCAGGACTATAAGGCAGCTGCTGAGTGGCATTCACACTGCTAGATAGCACACACAAGGAAGAGCATGCCTAGGCTAGTGATGTCTACTGAGCATGCTCGTGGTGCTCCAGATATGGAAGTTGAACTTTGTTTGATAGAGTTGGTCCAGTGAAAACCTGTCCACCCTGACCTGTTCCTCTGGGCCTTATACTCAACTACAATACTAATTCTATGCCAGGATCTACTATAAACTGCAAAGAGAATATTATTGTTTGTAAACTTACTTGAATTAGGTGGGAGCACTTCTGTGCTACTGATCTTCACCAAAGTGACCACTTCAACACGGCAAGTGTATGTTCCTCTATCACTAGCACTCAATGTCTGAAATGTCAGTGTCAAGGTATACACACTGCTCATCTCCATCTTAGTAGTTGTTCCTCTCAACCAGACAATACGGCTAGCACTACCTGCACCTGACACTCTGGCAGTGCATGTGAGGGAGTAGGACTGGCCAACTAGGTTCTGTCCAGAAGGTGAGATGGCCACACTCAAATTAGTAGACACTGCAAATATGAAGTTCCAAATCAAATTAGGCACTCAACCACATGGTGAAAATTAATAAAATATTATGCAGTTCACTCAACCACATGGTGAAAATTAATAAAATATTATGCAGTTAGGCTGAAAGGCTTAGTTATATTATTGATGTGGTAATTAACACCACCGTGTTGAGCACACCAACACCTGTAGGGCAACTTATTTCTCCTCCAGTGCTGGCAATGACTTGCTCTCACCAATGGACAAGGGCTAGGCTAGAGCCAGAGTTCTCCTCAGGCCAGCCAGTGGGCATGAGGCTAGGCTAGAGTAAAGCACTATGACTACTGGTTAACTCTGCATGGCCAGGGCCTCCCTCCATCCATGTTGTTACTCTACTCTACTCACTTAGAAGTAACATTGTTCAGAGTTGGGCAGTCTAAATTGCAAAATGTGAGAAGAACTTGTGCATCCATTACATATGATAAATAGCAGAGCTACCCTGCAGACAACCAATGCTCATATCTTACCTAAAACATTGCTACCTAAATAGCTGATATTAGCTCTGAAGATCTCCGAGCATGCCTGGAATCCCTCGCTAAAGCAGTAAGCCGTCAGTGCAAGGGAATAAACCTTGAAACTCATTATCAAGGATCTATGATTCTATGCTTATATATTTCCCAGTGTTCCCACCTGCATACAATAGGGGCACTCATATTAACTTAATACCACAAGACCCCAAATGTTCCAGAGCATGGCAATGAATAATCTGGTCATGGTTGCAGAAAAGAGACATGGCTAAGACTTCTGTCTTTACAGCAACAAGCTAGCTCACATATTTACAATCATAAGACCAGACATGCTGTATTAGAAGCAGATGATGCGGAATTTCTCTCTGTTACCTAGTCAAAAAGAGGCTGTAGCTGATCCTCTACAAATACATCTGCTGTTAGGTTGGTGCTGTGCAACTGTTACCAAGTCCTTAAAGGAGGCTGTAGCTGGCCCTACATGGATACAGCCAACAATAGCAATGAGATGTGGTATGCATGGGTTACTTAAGTGGACCACATGGCTTGCATGGATAGCAATAATAACAAGACATGGCATGTGGTGACATGTGCAGTGTCCAACAACAATAAACAAGCTATAAACAATGTTTAACAGGCCTGGAGGTGCTGAAGCTCACACTTGGTATAGTCCACCGCTACCTAATTATAATAATATAAGAGGAAACACAAACAAACAAGCAACAAATAATTATTTAAAAACAAACTACTATATACATTGGATTGCCTTAACAAGACCACACCCATGTAGACCTAGCCAGCCAGATATCATTTAAAACTCATGTCCACCAATATTGTCAGTGGACATAGTAGATGCAATGACTTTCTCTACAATCAGCTTACATCTACTCATTCGATGTTTCTGCTAGATGCTCTGGCCATCATCAGGAATAATGACATGTTAAGACTTAAGTGAGGTTGATATATACCAGTAGCTATTGTTTCTGAGGTTATTTGTTGTGGACAAGACAGCTTCATTCTTGGAAAGGGGTCAACATCAGCTATCCATCTCATTCTAGAGTTTGGCCATCTCACTTGCAATAGTTGCTGTTGTACTGGCTGATGTCCAGACCTTGATCTTCTGCATCTCAGCCTTCTGTCCTCACAAAAACATTCAGTGGTCACTTTACTGGTAGCTCTTCAGATATGATATTATACTTAGAAATACTCAATATACTGTTGTGTGTGTGTGTGGGTGGGTGTACTGTACTGTTGCATGTGTTGTAATTTAATATGCAGAATGAGTGTATGTGGTCTAAGGGTGTACACTGCTTCACTGGAGTCCATTTGAGGGTGTTGTCTACAACAGGTTGCACAATATCTGCACATGCAAATACCCGAGAATAAAAGAGAGATTGAAATATTAAAAATTAAAATGAAGAGATCAAGTTTATGACTGCTATTTTAAGAGAAAGATAAGAAAGAAGGAAGGCTGCAGAAATAATAGTTGTTGAATACTGCACAGAGATTGATCTAATTCCAGCTAGTGATCCTCTATTTTTTCAGACAGCAGATATATGATTAGCCAGACATACATGAGTGTAGTTCACTAAACCTTGAACACGAGACTTTATATATAGGGAGACAGAGATACTCACAAAATGAGAGTAAAATTAGACCCTGCTTGCTGTTAGTTAACTTCTGGTTACTGATAGCTCTATAATATACTATTTTGACATGGAGCTCTGGTGAAGACACACCCACACAAATAGAAAGAGCAGAAGATACAGAAACAGAAAAACTAAACTCATTGATGGAGAGGATCACTGCATGCACTACTGAAACTTGGATTGTCAATAGACAAGCAAGATTGTATTCCAACATGTACACCACTGTACTGGTGGAACTATAGCTATACGCACCAGCAAGGGCTCCTAGACATTGATTACTAGCATGGTAAAGACACCACAAGTGTTCAATGCATCCATGACATCACAATTATGATTGTAATTTAATGATCTAGAGCCAGTTTGTATCTATAATTATCATACCATACCTATCTCCACACATTCAGTCTGTGTAACACCACTATTATCAGGAAGTTCACAACAAAACTGTCCAGTACGATAGTTACCACTGTACATGGCTCTGCGGTTAAGGTGGATCTGTTGTTCATCATCTCTGGTCCTGAAGTACTCCTCAGCTCCTCCTCTGAGTCCAATGACTAAATCTATTAGCTCGAGCTGCACAGCATGGACTCTTGGTAGTCCTGCAGACTATCACATTTCCCAGGTCACTGCTCTCATAAACAGTGGTTTGTGGTTGTGGTAGCAATGCTGGCAACTCTCCAATATCCTCCAAGGAGAAGACTCTGCTATCATTAGGATAGATGTCTGGCTTGAAGGGAACAAACTGCACTGCTGCAATTCATAAGTAGGTACAAAGTGTCAAAAAATGACTGTCCACTAGCTAACTAGAAAGCTAGCTACATAGCTATATTATTTACAAATGCTAACAATAAATCAAGGCTTACATTGTGCTTCTGCAAATACGATACCCTGCACAAAGCAAAGTACAACAGCACACCACTCCACCTCAGATCCTTTCATCCTGTACTAAACTACTTCAGACCGTTGAGTCCCTAAATTACAAGTCCCCCTGATGTGCTATAGAACACCACACCCTATTTAGCTGCGCTTGCGACTTACGGGCATCATTACTGCGTGTATATATATAGCCACCCGTGACTGGGGACAAGGGAAAAAAAGGTTAATAACTTTGTCAGTCCATAATCCTTTCTTGTCAGCCATGCAGCATATTTTCACCTACCTGTCCTCAAAATTTGGTATATATGAGGGCCATTATTTTGGAAGACATATGGCATAATGCGGGAGTTATTGGTCGTTCTGTTATCTGGTAAGTCGTTAACTTATTAACCTCGCAACCCGTTCTCATTTCTCCCGCGCAAACCTGCTGCGCGTTCTATAGAGCTTCACTGTGGTTAAGATGTGACTACGCTAACGAGTTCAGACTATGGAGCTTTTGAATCTGCATGCTTCACTGCATAAATTTTTATGCCAGTTGAAAAGACAGGGCTCTCTAAAATAATGTTTCGTAGGGAGGTATAAAAGTTAACTAGGCAGGGGCTATCTAGGAATTTAAAGGGGGGGTTTCCATCTCATGCATGTGAAGTTTGTATAAAATATCACCTGGCCACAACCGACTGTGCCCCACAATAGTTTATAGAACATACAATAACAGAAATGATAATTAAGTTGCCTTGTTACTATCAATCTTTGTACCTATAAGAAATAATAGTTGAGAGGAGAGAGGGGAGGCACATGCATGAGTGCTGGACAGAAGAGAGAGAACTCTGTTGTAGCTGGATAATAACTAGCCATGAATGCTGATAATGCACTGGGGATTCTATATGACATGTATTTACCATTACCTAGCTAATTTTTTTTAAACCATCCCATACTTTTACCGGCAGCTATATATCAAACTCACAGAGAGCAAATTGGTAATTAGGACAAGTATCATCTCAAATCATCTGAAAAAAGTTGGCTAATCTCTGAGACAGTTTATATATCCTATTACTATATACAAGCTATCTAAAGATAAGCTGGCTATATACCTATATATTGAACATTATTTGTGTTCATAATTGTAGTTGACTTGTAGTGCTTGTCATCATACCATCAAAAAGTTTCTGGTAAAGCTTCTACACTCGCTGTCCATGTTTCTGTAAGAGACCGAACTTTATAAAAGTCAGTCATTAACTAAACTTTGAATATTCCTTTTGAGATTAAAATGAAACACTATTATAGATTTAGTTCTGTGAGAAAGCTATATATAGCTATAAACTTCATCTGTAGCTATAGTGCTATACTGTACTAGGCTTGCTCCTAAGAAAGAAGTCTATAAATGAAAAATTACAGATTAAATACTAATTTGGCCACAGCTATGGAACTTACTTGTGTGGTCTTGAGGTCCGTGAAAAAACACACCACAGATGTATTAATAGCAGATAAAATGTTAAGGCTTGCACCAAAGAAGGAAGTCTATCGACTAAATACTACTGCTACATAACTGCCCAATATTCACCCCATTCAA
This sequence comes from Cladorhizidae sp. MBARI D1340-BT2, assembly GCA_028752905.1. Classification (NCBI taxonomy): domain Eukaryota; kingdom Metazoa; phylum Porifera; class Demospongiae; order Poecilosclerida; family Cladorhizidae; species Cladorhizidae sp. MBARI D1340-BT2. The sequence goes on from JAQNBH010000011.1 coordinate 43,840,979, forward strand.
AGATTAGTACATTCTAGCTATGCAGAATTGAAAGTAGTCAATGTGTGAATAATTCTGTTGTGCATGTACCATAGGGATGCACCAAGAGCTCCAGATTCATTCACGCACATAAGTACGAAATCTCCAGATTCTGATAATTAACTAATTGAACTACTACAATCATTGTAGCTTCCCACAATGTACATACACATGACAGTGGCTGTTGCTATGATTGTGCTGGAGTCAGCCTCTCAGTAGTGGACACTGGAATGTTCAGCCTGTCCATTACATAGGAAGCAGTCCTCATGCTCCCACATGATAGTGATACTGATAGGGCTCACAGACTGAGATATTGACGAGGAAACACAGCAACTGGGAACTGTTGGACAAGAAACAAATTTCATTGTTGAAGATCACTTGCTCCATTCAATACTCACCAGCAGAAGCAGTAGTTCCTGTCCAAGTACTTGCAGGGCAGTGTTTACAGTTGTTAGGTGTCTTTCATACTTTGTAGTTTCTTGCAAGGCAGTCAGAGTGTAGATTCTTGATGATAGGAACAGTCACACCACCTGATGAAACACTACCACAGCCTTCAACTTTCATCTAATTGTGTAAGTGTCCATAACTTCTTGGGAGGGCTGTGACCATTGGAGCTATACTGATGTAGTCTTATTAGTGCCCATCAGGCTCAGAAGGTCCTACACATGTCATATTTATATATTGACATATTTATATAGCACCGTTCCTTTGCCCAAGCTATACTTTTATATATCTGTGCCCAGAACCTGCTGGATCATCTTTGTTGTCGATACTCTTAACACAGAGCAGAACATATAAACACGCTGTACAAAATCTTACTTACACTAGGCTGGCCTATTCCTAGAATATATTTTATATACATAACTCAAAACTACAAACTAGGAAAAGTAGTAGTTTACTGATTTTCCATCCATGCACTCACTACTTACTCAGTGGGACTCGGCCTAGATCAATTTCTGTAGCTAGAATTGTGGATCTCAGAGCAATATATTTAAAGACACTATAGAGGTGAGTACATGGCTAAACTAAATACTGGCTCTCCTTAGAAACTTGGTGCAGCATACTTGACCTAATGGAAGTAAAGTGACCATTCTGTTATCAGTAGCTACTAGAAAAACACTTCTTAGCACAACTAGGCCTGATGTAAAATAGTTGCAGTTAAACAGAACAAAATGGTGACTTCTGCTATGAGATCAAGTCCGTATCTAGTGGTGCAGGCTATTTGATCTCTAAATAATAGCAATGTGAGCATTCTGTCGTCTTTTTAGCCTCAGTAGAGTAAGTTGCTTGCAGCACATCTGGAATGGTTTGAAACTTGCAGGAACAAGCTTTTCTAATAATAACAGCATTAGCTACTGATTTACTATTTCAAAATGGCAGAGGCTTAAATCTCACACCTAAAATATTTATATATTACTATGAACTCCTTTAACAGCATCTTATACCATAAATGGAGCTCTCTGTCTAAACATTTATGCCTTGAAAAATATATTTCTAAATACTAAACAGGCAGCCTCAAAACTCATAATCTTGTATCTTCCATCATCTTATTCCTACTATCCTCCACACACATAACTTGTGTGCAATAGTTCTATTCATTATATATATAATTTTCCCACTGGCTGACTTCAAAATATTCAATGTATTGCAGTGACTAATCTGTTTCTCCATTGTAAAACATGGAAGTTGGTAAACCCAATAACCACTCTTGTGTGTGTGCAATATCGAGTAAGTTGAGCTGAGCAGTAGCAGCTGCATGTTTTCTCTACAACAATTGATCAATTGTTTTTCTTAGAAGCTCACTCTTGTGAAAATTGTGGCATTTGAGTATATTTTACATAAAAATTACGTCCAAGATTGGGGAGTTTAGGAATTATTCCAAGTGGCACCTTGTAAGAAGCTGCTTGACCATAAAATATAATTAGAAATATAGAAACAAGAAAAATATGTTTCATATAAAAGTATGTATCAATTTAACGAGAAAGGAAACAAGGATTTGCCAAAGTAGACAAAAGACCAATTTTATACATTTAGTATGTTCATTGGTAAAGTGTTTATAGAATATATTAGTAAATCTAATCCTTTTTTATCAAGTGAATTTTATACATGTTTTTATTCACACATGGCAAAGAATAACATCAGCTAGTATGTGTGTGTGTGTGTGTGTGTGAGTAGTGGAGATGACATGAGCAACTTCTTGAAAGAAGCTAGTTCGTGAATAATGTTTGATAATTAACCCTCTCACCATTGCAGGAACCATATTCCTCCACAGTATTGTAAAAACAAAATAAAATATGCACATTTATCTATTGGCCATAAGCTGCGTCCATAATCTATATACTCACCAAATTTTATGGCAAACGGTTGGAGAAAACTTGGGAAAACAAATGTTGAACCATAAATGAATTACACTCTCTGCGAGTTAGTATGGCAGAGATAATTATATTGAGTGGTCCCAAGTGAAGGGATCGCTCTGATCATGAATCAAGTGAGTGAAGGTGAAGGCATTCTTATTTACTTGAAGCAAGGTTTTTTGACCATGCAACAAAGGAATACTTGGTAGTTGTGGTTATTCAACCACAACAGGGTAGCTGACAGTGATGTCTCACTATTTGATTGGAAAAACACAGATGGGAAAGGTTTCACCGGTTTTTGTATGGATCTAACAGTGTCAGAAATGTGATGTGAGTGTTTATAACAACAATAGAAGCTGTATTGATAAATTGATGTTATTCATAGCTTATAATTATACCAACTTTCTTTGAGCTAAAACAGAGCACATAATATAGAGCTATCATTTGAGCCACATATAAATTGCATACAATGAAGTATTTGGCTGCAATGGAGCTAAAAACCGAGCACATATGTTTATTGTGATATTCATATTTGTATTCAGTTTGTGGTCAATAAAATATGACCACAATGACTGGCACTATGGTGCTAACAGATGACCTAATTGCAAGAGCTCCGAGTAAACCCCTGAATATCAATTTGGAATAGTGCTCTACAAACCCCATGGGGAGAGGGTTAAGAAATAAAACTAAATATTAGCAGGATTTGGAAGCAGCACTCATAAACTAAATGTGAGTTAATAAGGCAGTACTTTCAGCAGAAATTCTCAGAATACTAAACAAGTAAGAACATGCAGAAGCTGACAAGAACTTGTTATAGTGATAGTCAATTTAGCATGTAGTTTCCATCATTAGCACATCTCTCCTCTATTGACTAGATATATGCACTCAGCAGGAAGATGCAAAATATTGGGGAAATAGTTAACAAAAACAGTATTTATAATAGAGTAAGCACATAATCAAATGTTAACTTTACCACCGACACAAATCTACAGTTAGCATTTTCCAAATGGGTATATTATATTCTTAAATAAATTTATTACTTGATAATGACTTCTTTTTAATTGCAGGTGTCACAATATTTCTTGATAGTCATGAAGAAACATGCATGAGCAAAAACCTATGCCCAGCTGTAGTTGTAATCACTAGAATTGTCTTCAGAATCTTATGTACTTCAATATAAAGACCTTTAATTCTTGTTTTGCATTGAGTGCATTTAATTCCATTAATATGTACAAGTTTATTTTGACTGAAAGCCTTCTCGGATGAATTAGCAAATTTTCCATGTCGCATTTTATAGAACTGCTTGAGTTTTAACTACAGCCATTAGCACTATCAAAATATACTGGATACTTTGAAACAACCCAAAAATTATCATGCAGGAACTGTTTCTCAAGCTTTTCCTCTATGCAGATTATATATTCTTCTCTGAAATACTTAGGACAGAATCATCACACTTGCTAGAAACATCTTGTTTATTTCCTTCAATAGGACTATATTAGAAGATTTTGTATGTGTTGTAGACCAACTACATATTGACATACTTCACATTTTTCAGTTGCATACCTCAGAAGTTGATCTGTGTTATAGATGGATGGAAAGCTGAGTAAACTGATGAAATAATATCATTGAGACAAACTACCAAGATCCTGATCATTTTGAAGTTAAGAGCTGTTATAGTGCACATACCTAAAGCATCTTTAACCCTTTAACTGTTGTGGGTGTGGGTGGAATGGGAGAAGCTGTAGTCTGGTAATTACCTTTCAGTGCCAAAAAAACTGTAAAAATTCTAGAATGGAATTTGTGTCTATCCATATTCATTAGTTAATCACTCAAGTTCTGTGAGACTGAAAGAAGAAAAATCTAGTGCTTCTAGTAAGTATTCTAGTTGTGTCTTTAACCACAGATATTATAATCATCAAGTTACAAGATTTAATCTTTACTCAACTGGCTTTTATTTTTTATGCAGTACTAAAAGCTAGATAGCTATATACCCTGTACATTTCCTTTATATAACCTTTCTGGAAGCCTGGGTTTTTTTGCAGTACTAGAAGCTAGATAGCTATATACCCTGTACATTTCCTTTATATAACCTTTCTGGATGCCTGTACCAGGCTCAACCAGAAGAACAACCTGAATTCACCAAATCTTGGATTAACTATGCTACATATGCGTATAGTACTCGTACAATACTTCAAGTTCCTTAGGAAGGCAAGTTGCTATTAAGATCTATAAGAACTGTAGCCTTTAGGATTAGCTATCCCCATGATGAAAACTTCCCAATTACCCACTGATTTTGTCATAAACCTTCATACCGTACGTCTTGTCACAAAATGTACCCACCATCCCAATATTGTTACCTCTGCACTTAGTATATAGAGGTGTCAATATTTTGACAATAAACTCGTAGTAAGCACACTCAACATTGATGCAGCCAATCAGATAAGGCTAAGTGTATCTTGTATTTACCAGAACAAGGTTTTCAGCAAAGAAACAAATTTTACAGGTCTTGGGTAAACAAAAATGAAGATCTCTGGCTGAAGTGACCTGATTAAGCTTTAATCATCGAGATGGCTGCCACTAAAAATTTGAGCTACATAATGTGGCACATTTACATGTTCACAATTGCCCTGTCTCATACATCACTCTATGAGAAAGGAACCAGCATGCATGAAGTTTAGTCATAGTTAACATATTTACAGACTTATTTTAACCAGGATTACTCATTTACTTTTGGCTGAATCACTTCTGCTTGGTCTGTTGTGAGATGCTGGCATAACAAATTTAACAAAAAACGCTTTTAATCTCAGTGAGGTGGCTATGTAGCTACATCATATTATTTATAAATGATCTTGATGTTATGACATAACACTTCACCACACCCATTCCTTTTCGCAGAACAAATCAGTAGCAATAATAATAAAAGAAGTGAAGTGGCACTTCTCTTGAATACATCATGCATATTATGTCAATGCTCTTACTCCATTAATATTATTATTATTAATTTTTTTAATTATTATATCTTTGGGGGTGGGTGGGTGAGGAGGGAGGGGCTGTAATTGATTATGCTTGTCAACATATTTCCATATAGCCAGTGCTGCCTGTATAGCATTTGCTCTTTTGATTCTAGTATTCTAGTTTGTGATTGAACATACAATTCTGTATGCATGGAATTTCAACATAAATGCAATTTGTTCAATTTCTAAGCACTAGATCTAAAACACAGGGCCACACCTCCTTTTACTATATGTTTAAAAGCTGACCCATATAGCAGCATAACTAGAACTATCAATTCATAAGTTATTGGCCACCTACCACTTGAGCTATTTCAGACGAAGCATATTGTCTTCCTGATCCTTTGGTGTAAAGACACCAGTGAATCTTTTGTTTCAGTCTACCTGGTTTAAGAACTTTAAGTGGCTGCACTATGATATTGTGCAGAATGCAGCTAGAGGCTTGACATACCAAAAAGCTGTACAGGACAGTTCAGCTGTGATTACTCTTGTGACTAAGCAAGACTTGCTAGTGAAGGGCTTTACAAACTGGAAGAAGAACACACGTTGCTTTTCCAAGCATGAAAGCTGGTACTTCCACAAGGTCTGTACTGCTTTCCACGCTTCATATTGTATATGTGCATGCTATTATTGCAATTTCCAGCAAGTTGAAGTTTCAAGTCATTCACTGCCATTTATGGATGGTCTTTCATCTTCAAACAGTAACATAAGAGAGATAGTCAAGAATTGAATCAGAAAAGGTACAATTCGAAGATCTAAGTGTTCAGATTGTGGGAGGGGGGGCAGCAGGTTAGATATATCAAAATTCAAGTGACACACGCAGAGATGTTCTAAGTGTGTTTGAAATAGGAGTGTAACATCGAGGGTGGATCCAGTCCTTGAGAACTGGCCAACATAATAATTATTTTGAAGTGGCAATTGGAAAGCTCTATATCTAAGGAATAGAGTCAGAGTAGGCATTCTGCATGGCAGATGGCTGTGGCTTGGCTAATTTGCCCAGTTCTGAAGAAATCTCCTCCAACAAGGGTAGCCAACAGATTCTGGCTGCACCACCTCCAAATACCTGCCTATGACTCTGCTACACAATGTTAATGAAAATAACTTATTGTGTGTATGCATGCAAACGCATGTTTGTGTGCACGTGCATGTGTGTGGATGTCTGTGTGTCATTATTTTTAAATGGATGTTTAAGTAAATGCATATGCTTATGGAGTATGATTACACTTATTCTCAGTATTTACAATGGATCCTAGTATGTTGATCATCATGGAGGCCTAGAGATGTTGCATGTGTAGGTGCATCATGTAGTAGAGACAACCATGCAGCAGCTCTATAAACTTTCACTATGTTATTTTTGTTGACTTGGTTACCAGTGTACATATCTCTGTGTAAACTTCACTGAGTTACACATGTAGAAAAGCAACTGTAGCACACTGCACAACTGAACAGCAGTACAAACTGAAAGGAGAGAGTGGTATTGTCTAACAGGCCAAAAAATATTTTAACATCAATATAATAATTTATAGTAAGTATTACTCAGTTTAGTATATAGTATATCTAACACATACCTTTAATGTATCTTCAATCATAGCATTATTTTACTGTCCCATAGACTCCACCCTCTTGTCCTTCTCCAAGTCCAAGGTTTGGTAACGTGTTAATTATCCCATTTGCAGGGCACTAGTTCACACCAATGTCTACTGGTGGGTTGCAAGCCAGAGATCCACTTGGAACTGCTTCCTGAACGTTACAATTATAAGCGTTTAAATACTTGTAATTATTTACCTTTCACTGCAATAGGAGAATGCAAATCTCTTCAATGACCTCTGAACTTTATATGACATTGGTTCTCTCAAATAGGGAAACCAGTGAGTCTATATCTAGAGATATTTTAGGAATTTGGATTGAGTATCCATTTCTGAATGCAACTTCAACTACATATCTTCACGACTATTCAATGTACCATCTTTTGCTGCCATTTCTTATTTGCAAGTTTTCTTAACTACTTCTCTTCAAGAAGACAAATATTACTTATTTTTAAAATTAACTATATCCTCATTCTGTTTGAGACAAATGACCCACTCATATGGTAACAATTATCATCTATGGTTTGCTCTAATCGTTACAGAGTGAATTAACTAGGTATTTAGATTTTAGATTGTGGTAAAATGAATACATTTCATTCCACATGGAATCCTTCCAACATAACAAGCAAGCCTCTGTGTACACTGTGCTAGTTTGCCGTGAATGCTCAGTATGGCTTCTATCATACCTGTAAATGATGATGACTGCAACCTTCATGGCCGAAGAGGAGCAATGTGTGTGTGTGTGTAACGGTGTGTGTGTAACGGTGTGTGTGTGAAACAAGCATCAACTCCAAGCACACAAAACAAGAGCTATTTCTAGCTATGTCTCTGAACCGGTTTATGAATTCCCTTACTATTATACTTTTCTGTTTAAAGATAATCTAGCTAGTTACCACAAGAAACTGAAGAACAAAACTACAACTGAACAGAAACTGACAGGAGCCAATGTGTTTACAACCAGTCTAATATGCCCACACAAATAAGCTGACCAACACTTGCATAGCACAACACATCATGTGAAAGAAAATCCAATCATTATAACTCCACTGTTTCATAAACACCATCAGTCAGAGTTCCTTCCACACCCTCGGGTCCTTGTCCGAGCCCAAAGTTGGGTGAAGTGGTAATCATCCCATATGCATGGCACTTGTTCACACTAATGGCGGGTGGTGGGCATGTCGCACGGATATTTGGAACATCATCCTTGCAGGTGGAGTAACCTTCCTTGAGGTTGATCTCTTCATATTCACAGACTTTGTCAGTATTGCAAGTGGGAGGGTCTGTCCTTGTGGAGACTGACCTGCCAATGTGTTAAAATATAATAGGCGACACAAGATATTGGAGAGAGAAACAGCAATGACTATTACTTTAGAATCTCCCAATAGTAATTTATTAATGGATTACTAATCTCATATTGTGTATATAGTGCATGCACATTTCTGTGTGGAAGAACAGCTCTTGATTCCGTGTCATAAACAGTATACAACTTTCAAGAGAATTAATCTGTGCCTAGTGCAATCGAGATTAATCATAGTAAAGAACAGACTTGAGCATAGCATTCACCCAGATAGACGAGAGGATGCTTTCGAATATAAATACAGTATTGACTATCATTATGACCTTCCTATAGGATTTGCCCATCACTGACCAATTATAGTATTGTCAATTAATACTGATGAAGGCAAGAGCATCTAGTTGAATCATCAAGATCCAAATTGCTTACTGAGAAGGTTATTGTATTGTCATTTACTTTGGCACAAGTTACTTCCACACTTGCAAAGCTATTCTCAGATAATTCCACTTGCAACAAACTCTAGCACATTTTGGCAAGCATTTGTGATTTTACCATCAGCATTAAAGAAAAACATTATAAATTATTTTTTTAAGGTCAGGTTGGCGTAAGAAACTCTGGGAGGACTGCTGATAGATGACTGAGCTGGTTGGTGTGTTGTAGCAGCTACTACTCCAAACTGGTGGCACAGCAGGTGTGCTAACTCAAAGAGTAAACATTTCATACACTTATCCAGAAACAGACACCAGGATATTGGTATCACTTAAATTGTGTTGAGAAGGCTTCAGACTCCTCAATCACAACCCCACCCCCCACCCCCCTGGATCTGACCTTAGAATCTAAAGGTCAAGTGAAAGGCCAGGTCTTTCCAAGTCCTCCAAATGGAAATCATTTTATATCAAAAGTTGTGGCTACACATAAGTAGTGCAGTTGGGCAATAACAGCAAAGGTCAAAGTGCAGTGGGATAATCCCTGCCATCTTATAAGGTGGCAGAGTGTGTTAAGCATGACACTAACACTAACCTTCTCTTAGCTAAGACAACAATGACCACAATGAGAATGAGGATCACAATAATGGCCACCACGCCCACAACTGATGCACCAGTATGACCCCAACTCCAAATCCTGCAACTCCACCGCCTAATTAACAAAAAAGATAATGCATAATGGTTAATTAATTGAGCACATTCACACACCAAATGTTGGGAGTAGCGAGGCAATTATTACTCCACTGAAAGAGCCTGCTCCAGCACGAGTATTAGCTGAGACTTGCACAACATAGGCAGTGTTCTCATCCAGGCCGTACAATGCTGGTCTCACTGGAGTCATTGTTCACAGTCTTGTACAAGGTGTTGGGTTCTTGACGGTTGCTGCCACCTGGTAAAGGGAAGTAGAACACAGTGTAGCCAGTGATGAAGCCACGTGCTTCAGACAGAGTCAGCCTGGTCCAGGACACTGTCATCATGCTGCCAGAGCTCCTCAATGCCTTGATATTTATAGGTGATATACTTGGTCCTACAAAATATTGATATAATTATGCAGCACCTACTAATGTGACTGAGATATGAATGGAAGGACTTACCAAGTTCTCTAGAGAAAACTACTGTAGAACTGAGTTTCCCTGGACCTGCCCTGTTCATAGCTGCAACACTGACATTGTAGGGGACACCAGCAACTACAACATCATCAATCACTCAGTCAGCCATTGCAACATTATAACATGACATCCACTCTCTCTCCTACCTAGACCACTAGCTGTGTAGCTAGTCACTTCTCCAGCACTAATCATATACTCTGTTACTATTTCTCGTGCAAGGTCAATGATCCTGACCAAGAAGGATGTGATGACTCCATTTGGCACAGCAGGAGGAGACCAGGAGATGATCAGAGTAGAGTCACTAGGAGATGTTGTAGCTAATCCTCTGATAGGTCCAGACTCTGTATAATATCAGATGATATCATATTCTATATATATTATTAACAGCAAGTACATCATATTTAACTCACCACTGTCACTGGTTGTAAATGTCATTTCTGCACTTGATTTTCCAGTACTATCCAACTCATTTCTGCACTGTATGACATAGTTATAATCTGTGGCTGGGGCCAGTGAGATTAGTGGTATAGAGTAGGTCAGACGTCCAACATCAGCAGTCACTGCTGAGCTACTCCTATTTAGTGGTCCTGAAGTAGTTCCATACACAACTACACAAGTCTCTTTTTGCATGGAATTAAAAGGCCCCACAAACATCCACTGAACAGTCACTCTGGACGATATGATGTCAGTGACCATGATAGAGGTCAGAGGACGCACTAAAGATTCTAATTGGATCAAAATAAAAACTACTAATTAATATGCCACAAAGCCTATGCTGATACGTACCACCAGCATGCAGCACAAAATTCTGCCTGTCCACCACTACTACTCCAGTAGGTAGGCGGATCGACACCTCACATGTGTATCGTGTCCACAACATCTTGGGAGGATTGTGACCATGTGAGCTCTACTGATGTAGTCTGAAGAGTGCCCATCAGGCTTGTGGGAGCAGAAGGAGCTGGAACTGTAATATTCACATATGGACATATTTATATAGCATAGATCCTTTGCCTGAGATATACTCTTACATATTTACAGACTCTGTGCCTAGAACCTGTCAGATCATCATTGTTGTCAATGCTCTTAACACAGCAGCAGAACATATATACGTGCTGTACAAAAACTTCACTCACACTTGGTGGCCTATTCCTAGAATACATTTTATAAAACTCAAAGCAACACACTTGGAAAAGTAGTAGCTAATCTGTTTTTCAATCCATGTACTCACTACTTACACAGTGGGACTCTGGCTAGACCAATAGCAGCTTCTGTAGCTAGAATTGTGGATCTCGCATCAATATATTTAAAGACACTATAGAGGTGAGTAACATTGCTAAACTAAATACTGGCTCCTTACAATCCTGGTAGCTAATCATGTCAGCCTATTCTATGAGCTGGTGGTGTGGGACTAAGCTTCAACCAGTAGCAGCTACTCTGGCATGGCCCTCTAGCAGAGAATCAAAAGAAAAGTGCTCACTTTGCTAGCCCAATCTCTAGTGCTGGATTGGTTTATTATACAGGCAGCCAGCATCAGAGATAGGTATATCTGAATGTATCCAAGGAGACTGTGAATGCGCTGTATAGCTTTAGTAAGAATATTTAACTAGATAGACACATTCAAAGAGGCTACAGTTGCTCTTAACACAGCAGCAGAACATATATACGTGCTGTACAAAAACTTCACTCAAACTTGGTGGCCTATTCCAAGAATATATTTTATATAACTCAAAGCAACACACTTGGAAAAGTAGTAGCTAATCTGTTTTTCAATCCATGTACTCACTACTTACACAGTGGGACTCTGGCTAGACCAATAGCAGCTAGAATTGTGGATCTCGCATCAATATATTTAAAGACACTATAGAGGTGAGTAACATGGCTAAACTACATACTGGCTCCTTACAATCCTGGTAGCTAATCATGTCAGCCTATTCTGTGAGCTGGTGGTGTGGGACTAAACTTCAACCAGTAGCAGCTACTCTGGCATGGCACTCTAGCAGAGAATCAAAAGAAAAGTGCTCACTTTGCTAGCCCAATCTCTAGTGCTGGATTGGTTTATTATACAGGCAGCCAGCATCAGAGATAGGTATATCTGAATGTATCCAAGGAGACTGTGAATGCGCTGTATAGCTTTAGTAAGAATATTTAACTAGATAGACACATTCAAAGAGGCTACAGTTAGCTTCAGAATTTCCTCCTCGCAGAGCCTCCAACCTCATTGCAGTGATGTCAACATCAATTGAAGAACTATCATCATTTATGACCTCAATTTCAGTATTTACCCACTTACAGTGACCACATAAAAAAGAATACTGGTACAGTTCTGGGCCTATGACTGTAAGGCTGCTTCACTATATGACACTGGGCCATCGTATCGTATCATATTGTCCTATTGTATCGCAGCATCATATTGTGAGTGAGCAAGACTATGTCCTCCACAACCATATACACTCCAACTGCAGCTTATGTGATACGATACGATAGGACAATACAATACAATACAATGTGATGACCAAGTGTCATATACTGAACAAGCCTTTGGTCTCGGCATGCTTGCAGCTAAAGTCAGCAGCAATCTTGGAATCAGGAAACATTGAGCACAGCAAACTAGAGAGGAGGGCATATCATCACCTCTGCAGACATCTCTTTTGAAGCATGGACAGATTTTATCTTCCCCCCAAAAAGTTGCCAAGCTTAAGCACTGGCTTGCTACTCTCAGCCTTTGCTGGTGGTTTAACAACAAAAAGCTCCTACCACACAACCTACAGTGGAATATTGTTTCCAGAAAAGTTATGGCCATTTTGTAACTCTTGCATAGCTACCTGCAACAGAATTCTAAATAGTACATATTATCGTACTATTTCAGTATTGTTCTGTGGTCCATACTTATGGATCAGAAGCCATTAAAAATACAGATGAATCCATATAGTTGGAGGCTCTGTCCTTGTAACTGTCATACATATTGGGCAGAACACTATAATAAATTAGAGTCTGACTGTGAGGAAATTGAGGTTCCAGACCACTCTCATGAACCACACCCTCTATTCTCTGAGTGTATTTAGTAAAGTGTCTGAACAAATCAGCCGGGTATTCATGATATGAGGAAACTGCAGCAGACAACTTCTGCATACAGGGACGGAGGATCTTGAAGTCACCAGTTGGGGCAAAACACAACCCGAGGCAGCATGGCTAATTATAGCAATGACTGTGGTCTATCACATGGCTTCAAGCTGATTAAATACCATTCCTGGCACACACACTATAACCTGGCTGATATGCCATACATTTATTGAGGTCTGCTTCAACCTCCATAACACCATACCATCAAGCAGATCAACACCTGAGAATTTATAAAGTAGACTTACTGGTAGTAGTAATGTCAGTGGTATTGTAGGGGCCTGTCCCTACTTCATTAACAAGAGCCACTTCAAATCTGTATGATGTACGAGGGGAGAGTGGACTAGCTGTGTAAGTCCTGGCATCAATACTGGCAGTGGCTGTTGCTATGATTGTGCTGGATGCAGTCTCTCTGTAGCGCACACTGTAACGTAGGCTCTGTCCATTGCGTAGGAGGCAGGCCTCACGCTCCCACCTGATAGTGATACTGGTTAGGTTCACAGACTGAGATGTTGGTGAGGGAACACAGCAACTGGGAACTGTTGGACAAGAAACTCACTTAATTGTTAAATAATACTTGTTAATGGTGGAAGAGGGCTGAAAACACATATTTTTTCTATTTTTTTTTATGGGCCCAAAAGGGTTCATAATATTATGTCTGGAGTTTGAGTTTCAAGTTTCAGAGCAAGTGAATACTTGCATCAGAAGATATAGCCATTTTTATACAGCGCATTATTATTCCATTTCATTTCATTTCACTTCACATTGGAAGAGGTTCTCTCCCAGTCTTACCTGGCTACAATCGGGCGGTCGGCGATGATCGCCTACCCAAAATACAGTTTTTATATATCAAAATGTTGCCAATTTCATGGAGACCCTTACCAGTCGTTTGCGCAATGAATTGGCCAGGTGAGGGGGTAGTGCGCAACCGCTAAGACGAGCACGTTTTTTTAGCTCAAGGTTCACTTGAAACTTTTACACTGTTGAGTTATGGGGAAGAGAACAGAGAAGCATTTTAACAGAAAGGCCAAGGATTCAAGAAGAGTGAAGACAAGAAGAAGAAAGCCCTACAGGCGGCTGTTGTTGAGCCTGTCACAGTAGCCGCGCAAGGCAAGTTTTAATGTTTATCTCCATACTAAAAAGTTACTAGCTGTTTCCTTCCTTTGTTAGTGAGTCTCTTGGATCCTGTGGGTGAGGTAGCGCCTTCTGTGAACCTTCACTTACCTTGCAATCAATTGCAAATGTCTGAAGATAGGCCAGTTCCATTGGTGACTATGACAAGTGACATGACCAGGAAGAAGTTGGCTCTCATGGATCGTTCAGCTGCTTCTGTGGCTGTTGCTACTGGATCTACTGGCTCTACCTCTTTGGACTTGGGTGGTGTTGGAGAACTAGGTAAGGGTAATCGTATAATAAACTTTGATAAGCTTAGAGAGGTCATAGAAAGGTGTAATAAGTTGGTAACTGAGCTCCCTTGCAACTGAAGCCCGTAGGGTAGGCATGGTTTACTTTTTGTTCAAATTGTAGTAACACTCAAGACATCTCAAACCCTGTATCTGTAGAAGTATTCTTTGAACATCCAGTCAGTTACTGGGTGCTCGCATTGCTGGAATTAGTCATTCTGGTCTGGAAGACATCACTGCAGTCTCATGGATATGTTGCCCCCTCTTAGTTCCACTTAAAAAATATATATACTAGGTCAATAGGGATTGACGCAAATGCAGTAACAGAGTATTATGTTGGATGCCGCTCATAGGTTACATGATTTTTATAGGGTTAGGCATGAGACATCATTGATGTTAGTATTACTGTTGATGGCACATGGCTTAGACAGGGCCACAAATCAAATTATGGCTTGGTTGCGGTGATGTCTTGGGACACGGGAGAAGTTTTAGATTATCTTATGTCTAAGTTCTGTCAAGCTTATGCGCGAAGACCTGAAGATGAAATTGAAGCAAGTTACACAGAATGGTTTGAGGGTCACAAGGTAATTGAAGGCTCTTTGGGTTCTATGGAAGTTGTAGGAACACAAAAACTTTTTTAGCGTTCAGTGGAGAGACTGAAGCTTAGGTACACACACATTAATTAGTGATGGATATACAAATGCACATAAACGGTTGTTGGAAGTCGAGCCTTACGGTCCTAGTGTCTTTGGGTGGTGCTAGGGGGGTTAGTCATGTGTGTCTATAGTTAAAATGCAAACCTACTATAGGGGAGCAATTAGAAATAATGAGGATAACCTAGAGGGGATGATTTGCTATGTGAAAGCAATTTTTTATCACTCTTTAGTCAACTATGGAACATCCCAACACGAGTATTGTCCTACAGGAGTTTTGAGTTGGTGTAAGTTGAGTTGGTGTAAGTTTAATCCAGCTTGTGCTAAAGGTGAGGTACCACCAGTACCCATAGGCCTATGATTCCTCTGGACAAGGCTATGTATGTTAGGAGGTATTTGATAAATTAATGTCTGAGGATCTTTTGTGCAAATGTTTAGGTGGTTATACACAGAACCAAAATGAGAGTTTAATTCAGTTGTGAGGAGTAGAGCGGGTAAGACAGAACATATGAGTGCAACAAGTGTCAGGCGTGCCGTCGAGAGGCAGCAGAGTTCAATGGAGGGCGGAGCATTGTATGGTCCTGGCATGGGGGACCTGTAACATTTTTATTCTGTTTGTGTCTTTTGCTGTCTATTGTCAAACAGTTTTCAAACAGAGATTACTGGAAGATATATACTTTTGTTTGTGTATTTTTGTCAAGCTTAGGAATTAGTGGAGGATGACTTTTGTTTGTGTTCTATTTTTTTAAGGGATTAACTGGAGGGTGTCGGAAGACATGTGTGGAGGTTGACGATGGATGGATGGACCTGGACCTGGGCATGGGAGCCCTGCAAATGATGACGTGTTTATGTTTGCTAATTCAATATTAGCAAAGCAACATAACTGATGCGTCTTCTGATGCGTCTTTAATTTATGTGTATGTATATATATATATAATTATGTATATATTGTTGGTTTTCAGGTTGTAGTTAGGATGTAGGATACTGCTGTTGTTGAAAAAATAAAGGCATGAAAAGTCAATTGGTTGCTTTCAACATTTTGTTTGTACACACACAATTCTAGTAATGAGGGGATGTATTCTGGTGAAGCAGGGTGTGTTTCTGGCAGCTGGGATGTGATTACAAACTGCTTGGACTTCAAGGCTCAATATCTCTGAAGTGATTTTTGAAAAACCGTTCAAATGATAACTTGAATATTTTTTATCCTTTCATAAAAAAATATATCATTTGAAAGCAAATTTTATATTCTACAACTTGCGCGAGAGTTTTTGTTTGATAGCATTACTAAAAAAGACCTATAGATAACAATGTAAAGTGATATCATAAAGCTATGTTCAGAAAATGTAACAAAAAAACTTTTTTTCAACATTTCAAGACGCGCAGTTTGTAGTGCTCGTTATGATTGACTAATAGACCGAATAGGAGCCTCGCAAAGGTTGTTACTGCAACGTGGTTTACTTAACGGCTTACAGTCTGCACTGGAAGAGCCTATAATGAGCTAGGAATTTTTTTGGGCGAAACAAAATAACAAAAGAGACCTACCATTAGAAAGCACAGACTGCAAGCTATAATTTGATATATAAATCAGGAAACTAGACTGAATGCGAGCAAAGATATGGTACTTTATATGAGACTATGCGATACGCAGCCTTCTTTCCCCCTTAAGTCTAAGACTCACCAGTGGCAAGAGTAGTTCCTGTATAAGTACTTGCAGGGGAGGAGCCTGCAGTGTTCATAGCTGTTAGGCTTATCTCATACCGTGTGACTTCTTCCAGGGAAGTCAGAATGTAGCTTCGTGCTGATCCAGGAACAGTCGCACTACCTGATGGAGCATTATCACAGCCTTCAACTTTCATGTAATGTATTGTGTAAGTGTCCACAACATCTTGGGAGGACTGTGACCATGTGAGCTCTACTGATGTAGACTGAGGAGTGCCCATCAGGCTTGTGGGAGCAGGAGGTCCTACAAATGTAATATTCACATAAGTATTTGCATATTCATAAAACAGCCACTGCTGGAGGAAGATAAATACTAATGCTCAGGACAGGAAGTGGGGGCTATTGCATGTTGTCAGTAAGTGGGTGCATCATGGGTGTGGTGAAATTAAGATGAATCATTCCCTTCTTCTCCCCATATTCTTGGTTTTCATAGCAGAAGTGCATGTATTATAAATACAAGCTATCACATGGTTGATGGCAGTAGAGCTATGGCCACAGCTTAACCAGGAGGGATGATGAGCTCTCTGAGGATGTGCAGAATGAGCAGGACTATAAGGCAGCTGCTGAGTGGCATTCACACTGCTAGCTAGCACACACAAGGAAGAGCATGCCTAGGCTAGTGATGTCTACTGAGCATGCTCGTGGTGCTCCAGATATGGAAGTTGAACTTTGTTTGCTAGAGCTGGTCCAGTGAATACCTGTCCACCCTGACCTGTTCCTCTGAGCCTTATACTCAACTACAATACTAATTCTATGCCAAGTTCTACTATAAACTGCAAAGAGAATATTGTTCTTTGTAAACTTACTATTAGGTGGAAGCACTTCTGTGCTACTGATCTTCACCAAAGTGCCCACTTCAACAAGGCAAGTGTATGTTCCTCTATCACTGGCACCCAATGTCTGAAATGTCAGTGTCAAGGTAGACACACTGTTCATCTCCGTCTTTGTAGTTGTTCCTCTCAACCAGACAATACGGCTAGCACTACCTGCACCTGACACACTGGCAGTGCATGTGAGGGAGTAGGACTGGCCAACTAGGTTCTGTCCAGAAGGTGAGATGGTCACACTCAAATTAGTAGACACTGCAAATAGACAATGTTGTGAAGCTCCAAGTCAAATTAGGCACTCAACCACACACTGTAAATTAACTAAAATATTATGCAATTATTCTGAGGCCTACTTATATCATTGATGGTAATTAACACCACCATGTTGAGGACACTTCACCAACACCTGTAGGGCAACTTATTTCTCCTCCAGTGATGGCAATGACTTGCTCTCACCAATGGACAAGGGCTAGGCTAGAGCCAGAGTTCTCCTCAGGCCAGCCAGCGGGCACGAGGCTAGGCTAGAGTAAAGCACTATGACTACTGGTTAACTCTGCATGGCCATAACTATAAGGGCCCCCCTCCATCCATGTTGTTACTCTACTCTACTCACTTAGAAGTAACATTGTTCAGAGTTGAGCAGTCTAAATTGCAAAATATGAGAAGAACTTGTGCATTCATTACATCCATTACATGTGATAAATAGCAGAGCTACCCTGCAGATAACCAATGCTCATATCTCACTTGCAATAGTTGCTGCTGTGCTGGCTGAACATGTCCAGACCTCTATCTTCTGAATCTCAGCCTCCTGTCCTCACAAAAACATTCAGCACTTTACTGGTAGCTCTTCAGATATTATACTTAGAAATACTCAATATTCTGTTGTGTGTGTGCGCGCATGTAGGTGGGTGGGTTGGTGTACTGTTGCATGTATTGTAATTAAATATGCAGAATGAGTGTATGTGGTCTAAGGGTGTACACTGCTTCACTGGAGTCCATTTGAGGCTGTGGTCTACTCCAGGATGCACAATATCTGTACTTGCATATGCAGTAGCCACACAGGCAGACATATGCATACACTATGCCCACGTGTGGGGGGGATTACAAACATTCTGGACCAGGCAAGTGCATGTAAATGCTCAAGAATAAAAGAAAGATTGAAATCCTAGAAAATTAAAACTGAAGAGATCAAGTTTGACTGCTATTTTCAGAGAAAGAAGGAAGGCTGCAGAAATAATAGTTGCTGAATACTGCATAGAGATTCCAGCTAGTGATCCTCTATTCAGACAGCAGATATAAATTATGACTATATAGCCAGACATACATGAGTGAAGTTCACTAAACTTTGAACACGAGACTTTATAGGGAGACAGAGATACTCACAAAATGAGAGCAAAATTTGACCCTGCTTGCTGTTAGTGCCCTTCAGGTTACTGATGGCTCTATATACTATTTTGACATGGAGCACTGGTGAAGACACACCCACACAAATAGAAAGAGCAGAAGATACAGAAACAGAAAAAACTGCAATTCTTTGATGAAGAGGATCACTGCATGCACTACTGAAACTTGGACTGTCAATAGACTAGCAAGATTATATTCCAACATGTACACCACTGCACTGGTGGAACTATAGCTATACGTACCAGCAAAGGCTCCTGGACATTGATTACTAGCATGGTAAAGACACCACAAGTGTTCAATGCATGCATGACATCACGATTATGATTGTAATTTAATGATCTAGAGCCAGTTTGTATCTATAATTATCATACCATACCTATCTCCATACATTGAGTCTGTATAACACCACTATCATCAGGGAGTTCACAACAAAACAGTCCAGTACGATAGTTACCACTGTACATGGCTTTACGGTTAAGGTGGATCTGTTGCTCATCATCCCTGGTCCTGAAGTACTCATCAGTTCCTTCTCTGGTACCTATATATATTCATATTATTATTTTTCCAACAACCAAATCTATTAGGTACAGTTGCACAGCATGGACTCTTGCTAGTCCAGCAGACTAGCACATTTCCCAGGTCACTGCTCTTATAAACTTTGGTTTGTCCTGTCAACTGTGGTAACTCTCCAATATCCTCCAAGGAGAAGATTCTGCTATCATTAGGATAGATGCCTGGCTTGAAGGGAACAAACTGTACCACTGCAATTCAAAGCAGGTAAAAAGTGTAAAAAAATTAGTGTCCACTAGCTAACTAGAAAGCTAGCTATATAGCTATATATATTATTTCCATATGCTAATTTCCAAATGCTAACAATAAATCGAGGCTTACATTGTGCTTCTGCAAATACGATACCCCGCACAAAGCAAAGTACAATAGCACACCACTCCACCTCATATCCTTTCATCATGAACTAAACTACTTCAGACTGTTGAGTCCCTAAATTACAACTCTGCTATAGAACACCACACCCTTATTTAGCTGTGCTTGCGACTACGGGCATCACTACTGCGCGTAGCCACTCGTGAAGACTGGGCCATGAGTGGACAAGCGGAGGCAAGGAAGGGGGGAAAAGGTTAATAACTTTGTCAGTCCATAATCTTTTCTTGTCAGCCATGCAGCATATTTTCACCTACCTGTCCAGAAAATTTGGCGTGAGGGCCATCATAATTATTATGCGGGGGTATTTGTTGTTGTTCTGTTATCTGGTAAGTGTCGTTAACTTTGTAACCTCGCAACCCGTTCTCACTTCCCTCGCGCAAACCCGGGCGCGTTCTCTAGCTAACGAGTTCAGACTATGGAGCTCCATAGAATCTGCATACTTCACTGCATACATTTTTATACCAGTTCAAAAGACAGGGCTCTCTGAAATAATGTTGCATGCATATATAGGTAGGTATACAGAGCTAACTATGCCAAAGTCAACTGCAACTTAAGGGGGCAGTAACCCACAAACCACACCATTTTATCTGACCCTCATAACTTTCTTGTATTTTCTTTTCGGCAGGTAATTCTGGTCTTAATTCATATGCTTTCCAATGATATATATTATAATGCTAAGCAATAGCGCTTTCCAAATGAATAATTGCTTCAGTCGTGCACCTGAATATTCACCATTAATATTATAATAAAGGATAACATTCCATCCCACTCACAGGTTATATACTAATAATAACCTCTAAGGTATCTTTTCATCAGAAGAAAAGTCCCACCAAGAAAAAATGGAGGCAAATGTATATATACTTTTGAAATCAGTATCAAACATGCACACATAACAAGTGACTCCTACCTAAAAATAATTAAGTTGTATGATGAAAGTGTAGAGTAGGGAATAAACTTTACAATGATATATAAATGTTTGTATATAAGTATTTTTTTGAGCCACAGGAATTTTAATAAAGTCGAAATTCATTGTTTTCTGGAAATCGCTTTCAAAGTTGGAGGCATTCTTTTCAATGTCAGCACACCATCTTCGCCACGATTTCCATTGAAAACGTGAATTGTCACTTGAATCATGCATTTGGGCAGCAATCAGTCAAATCCTCCAGCTTCATAGGTCGTACCCTCTATCTCCTGTTGTTCATCCAATAGATCTGCTCTGTCCATCCTCATCGCTCGCCTACGTTTCTTCACTGCATCCTGGTCCTTTACCTCAGCCGACAGATCCTCTTGTCCTTCTCCAGGAAACTCATCTGAAACAACAGTAGCACGATAAAAAACCTTAGGTTTGTATCTTTTTGACATCTTGGAATCGGTAATGCTCGTGTTTTTTTTGTGCATGCGATGCAGTTACATACATCATGCTATTGCGACAAACCCCGCGGTGGGCTTTATTTTGGTCTTTTTAGAATAATTATGGATAGGTTAAAAGACATAGTGAAAGTTTATAGAGCTGGTGCATGGTTGTCTCTACTACACATGATGCACCTACACATGCAACATCTCTAGGCCTCCATGATGATCAACACACTAGGAGCTGTTGTAAATACTGAGAATATGCATTTACTTAAACATTCATTTATAAATAACGACACACAGACATCCTTGCACATGCACACAAACGTGCGTGTGCATGCATACACACAATAAGTTATCTTCATTGATATTATGTAGCAGAGTCATAGGCAGGTATTTGGAGGTGGTGCAGCCAGAATCTGTTGGCTACCCTTGTTGGAGGAGATTTCTTAAGAACTTGGCCAAGCCACATCCATCTGCCATGCAGAATGTCTGCTCTGACTCTATTCCTTAGATATAGAGCTTTCCAATTGCCACTTCAAAATAATTATTATGTTGGCCAGTTCAAGGACTGGATCCACCCTCGATGTTACACTCCTATTTCAATGACACTTAGAACATCTCTGCCTGTGTCACTTGATTTTTATTATAGCTAACCTGCTGCCCCCCCCCCCCCCCCCCCCACCACCATTCTGAACACTTGATCTTCGAATTGTACTTTTTCTGATTCAATTCTTGACTATCTCTCTTATGTTCCTGTTTGAAGATGCATGTTTATAAAGACCATCCATAAAGGCAGTCAATGACTTGAAACTTCAACTTGCTGGAAATTGCAATAATAGCATGCACATATACAATATGAAGCGTGGAAAGCAGCACAGACCTTGTGGAAGTACCAGCTTTCATGCTTGGAAAAGCAACGTGTGTTCTCCTTCCAGTTTGTAAAGCCCTTCACTGGCAAGTCTTGCTCAGTCACAAGAGTAATCACAGCTGAACTGTCCTGTACAGCTTTTTGGTATGTCAAGCCTCTAGCTGCATTCTGCACAATATCATAGTGCAGCCACTTAAAGTTCTTAAACCAGGTAGACTGAAACAAAAGATTCACTGGTGTCTTTACACCTTTACACCAAAGGATCAGGAAGACAATATGCTTCATCTGAAATAGCTCAAGTAGTAGGTGGCCAATAACTTATGAATTTATAGTTCTAGTTATGCTGCTAGTTATGCTGCTATATGGGTCAGCTTTTAAACATATAGTAAAAGGAGGTGTGGCCCTGTGTTTTAGATCTAGTGCTTAGAAATTGAACAAATTGCATTTATGTTGAAATTCCATGCATACAGAATTGTATGTTCAATCACAAACTAGAATACTAGAATCAAAATAGCAAATGCTATACAGGCAGCACAGGAATATGTTGACAAGCATAATCAATTACAGTCCCTCCCTCCTCAGCCCCCTCCCCCAAAATAATAATAATAATTACTAATGGAGCAAGAGCATTGGCATAACATGCATGATATATTCAAGAGAAGTGCAACTTCACTTCTTTTATTATTATTGCTATTCTGTGAAAAGGAATGGGTGAGATGAAGTGTTATGTCATAACATCAAGATCATTTATAAATAATATGATGTAGCTACATAGCCACCACACTGAGATTATAAGTGAGGGAAAGCGTTTTTTGTTAAATTTGTTATGCCAGCATCTCACAACAGACCAAGCAGAAGTGCTTCAGCCAAAAGTAAATTAGTAATCCTGGTTAAAATAAGTCTGTAAATATGTTAACTATGACTAAACTTCATGCATGCTGGTTCCTTTCTCATAAAGTGATGTATGAGACAGGGCAATTGTGAACATGTAAATGTGCCACATTATGTAGCTCAAATTTTTAGTGGCAGCCATCTCGATGATTAAAGCTTAATCAGGATACTTCAGCCAGAGATCTTCATTTTTGTTTACCCCAGGCCTGTAAAATTTGTTTCTTTGCTGAAAACCTTGTTCTGGTAAATACAAGATACACTTAGCCTCATCTGATAGGCTGCATCAATAGCCTCATCTGATTGGCTGCATCAATCTTGAATGTGCTTACTACGAGTTTATTGTCAAAAGATTGACACCTCTATATACTAAGTGCAGAGGTAACAATACATTTTGTGATAAGATGTACAGTATGAAGGTTTATGACAACATCAGTGGGTAATTGGGAAGTTTTCATCGTGGGGATAGCTAATCCTAAAGGCTACAGTTCTTATAGCTCTTAATAGCAACTTGCCTTCCTAAGGAACTTGAAGTATTGTACGAGTACTGTACGCATATGTAGCATGGTTAATCCAAGATTTGGTGAATTCAGGTTGTTCTTCCTGTTACAGGCATCCGGAAAGGTTATATAAAGGAAATGTACAGGGTATATAGCTATCTAGCTTTTAGTACTGCATTAAAAAAACAAGCCAAGATATAAAGATCAAATATTGTAGCTTGATGATTATAATATATCTGTGGTGAAAGAAACAACTAGAATACTTACTAGAAGCACTAGATTTTTCTTGTTTCAGTCTCACAGACCTTGAATGATTAACTAATGAATATGGATAGACACAAATTCCATTCCAGAACTTTTTACAGCTTTTTGCCACTGAAAGGCAATTACCAGACTACTGCTTCTCCCATTCCACCCACACCCACAACAGTTAAAGATGCTTTAGGTATGTGCACTATAACAGCTCTTAACTTCAAAATGATAGTAGGATCTTCGTAGTTTGTCTCAATGATCAGCTTTCCAACCATCTACAACACAGATCAACTTCTGAGGTATGCAACTGAAAAAAGGGAAGTATGTCAAGATGTAGTTGGTCTACAACACATACAAAATCGTCTAATATAGTCCTATTGAAGGAAATAAACAAGATGTTTCTAGCAAGTGTGATGATTCTGTCCTAAGTATTTCAGAGAAAAATATATAATCTGCATATATAGAGGAAAAGCTTGAGAAACAGTTCCTGCATGATAATTTTAGGGTTTTTTCAAAATATTCAGTATATTTTGATAGTGCTAATGGCTGATGTTAAAACTCAAGCAGTTCTATAAAATGCGACATGGAAAATTTGCTAATTCATCTGAGAAGGCTTTCAGTCAAAATAAACTTGTACATAATATTGGAATTAAATGCACTCAATGCAAAACAAGAGGAATTAAAGGTCTTTATATTGAAGTACATAAGATTCTGAACACAATTCTAGTGATTACATCTACAGCTGGGCATAGGTTTTTGCTCATGCATGTTTCTTCATGACTATCAAGAAATATTGTGACACCTGCAATTAAAAAGAAGTCATTATCAAGTAATAAATTTATTTAAGAATATAATATACCCATTTGGAAAATGCTAACTGTAGATTTGTGTCGGTGGTAAAGTTAACATTTGATTATGTGCTTACTCTATTATAAATACTGTTTTTGTTAACTATTTCCCCAATATTTTGCATCTTCCTGCTGAGTGCATATATCTATATAGTCAATAGAGGAGAGATGTGCTAATGATGGAAACTACATGCTAAATTGACTATCACTATAACAAGTTCTTGTCAGCTTCTGCATGTTCTTACTTGTTTAGTATTCTGAGAATTTCTGCTGAAAGTACTGCCTTATTAACTCACATTTAGTTTATGAGTGCTGCTTCCAAATCCTGCTAATATTTAGTTTTATTTCTTAACCCTCTCCCCATGGGGTTTGTAGAGCACTATTCCAAATTGATATTCAGGGGTTTACTCGGAGCTCTTGCAATTAGGTCATCTGTTAGCACCATAGTGCCAGTCATTGTGGTCATATTTTATTGACCACAAACTGAACACAAATATGAATATCACAATAAACATATGTGCTCGGTTTTTAGCTCCATTGCAGCCAAATACTTCATTGTATGCAATTTATATGTGGCTCAAATGATAGCTCTATATTATGTGCTCTGTTTTAGCTCAAAGAAAGTTGGTATAATTATAAGCTATGAATAACATCAATTTATCAATACAGCTTCTATTGTTGTTATAAACACTCACATCACATTTCTGACACTGTTAGATCCATACAAAAACCGGTGAAACCTTTCCCATCTGTGTTTTTCCAATCAAATAGTGAGACATCACTGTCAGCTACCCTGTTGTGGTCGAATAACCACAACTACCAAGTATTCCTTTGTTGCATGGTCAAAAAACCTTGCTTCAAGTAAATAAGAATGCCTTCACCTTCACTCACTTGATTCATGATCAGAGCGATCCCTTCACTTGATTCATGATCAGAGCGATCCCTTCACTTGGGACCACTCAATATATCTCTGCCATACTTAACTCGCAGAGAGAGTAATTCATTTATGGTTCAACATTTGTTTTCCCAAGTTTTCTCCAACCGTTTGCCATAAAATTTGGTGAGTATATAGATTATGGATGCAGCTTATGGCCAATAGATAAATGTGCATATTTTATTTTGTTTTTACAATACTGTGGAGGAATATGGTTCCTGCAATGGTGAGAGGGTTAATTATCAAACATTATTCACGAACTAGCTTCTTTCAAGAAGTTGCTCATGTCATCTCCACTACTCACACACACACACACACACACATACTAGCTGATGTTATTCTTTGCCATGTGTGAATAAAAACATGTATAAAATTCACTTGTTAAAAAAGGATTAGGTTTATTAATATATTCTATAAACACTTTACCAATGAACATACTAAATGTATAAAATTGGTCTTTTGTCTACTTTGGCAAATCCTTGATTCCTTTCTCGTTAAATTGATACATACTTTTATATGAAACATATTTTTCTTGTTTCTATATTTCTAATTATATTTTATGGTCAAGCAGCTTCTTACAAGGTGCCACTTGAAATAATTACTAAACTGCCCAATCTTGGACGTAATTTTTATGTAAAATATACTCAAATGCCACAATTTTCACAATAGTGAGCTTCTAAGAAAAACAATTGATCAATTGTTGTAGAGAAAGCATGCAGCTGCTACTGCTCAGCTCAACTTGCTCGATATTGCACACACACAAGAGTGGTTATTGGGTTTACCAACTTCCATGTTCTATTTAGAAATATATTAATTTTTTCAAGGCATAAATGTTTAGACACAGAGCTCCATTTATGGTATAAGATGCTGTTAAAGGAGTTCATAGTAATATATAAATATTTTAGGTGTGAGATTTAAGCCTCTGCCATTTTGAAATAGTAAATCAGTAGCTAATGCTGTTATTATTAGAAAAGCTTGTTCCTGCAAGTTTCAAACCATTCCAGATGTGCTGCAAGCAACTTACTCTAAAAAGACGACAGAATGCTCACATTGCTATTATTTAGATCAAATAGCTTGCACCACTAGATGCGGACTTGATCTCATAGCAGAAGTCACCATTTTGTTCTGTTTAACTGCAACTATTTTACATCAGTGCTAAGAAGTGTTTTGCTAGTAGCTACTGATAACAGAATGGTCACTTTACTTCCATTAGGTCAAGTATGCTGCACCAGGTTTCTAAGGAGAGCCAGTATTTAGTTTAGCCATGTACTCAACTCTATAGTGTCTTTAAATATATTGCTCTGAGATCCACAATTCTAGCTACAGAAATTGATCTAGGCCGAGTCCCACTGAGTAAGTAGTGAGTGCATGGGTGGAAAATCAGATTAACTACTAATTTTCCTAGTTTGTAGTTTTGATTTATGTATATAAAATATATTCTAGGAATAGGCAAGCCTAGTGTAAGTAAGATTTTGTACAGCGTGTTTATATGTTCTGCTCTGTGTTAAGAGTATCGACAACAAAGTTGATCCAGCAGGTTCTGGGCACAGATATATAAAAGTATAGCTTGGGCAAAGGAACGGTGCTATATAAATATGTCAATATATAAATATGACATTTGTAGGACCTTCTGAGCCTGATGGGCACTAATAAGACTACATCAGTATAGCTCCAATGGTCACAGCCCTCCCAAGAAGATATGGACACTTACACAATTAGATGAAAGTTGAAGGCTGTGGTAGTGTTTCATCAGGTGGTGTGACTGTTCCTATCATCAAGAATCTACACTCTGACTGCCCTGCAAGAAACTACCAAGTATGAAACACACCTAACAACTGTACACACTGCCCTGCAAGTACTTGTACAGGAACTACTGCTTCTGCTGGTGAGTATTGAATGGAGCAAGTGATCTTCAACAATGAAATTTGTTTCTTTTCCCAGTTGCTGTGTTTCCTCATCAATATCTCAGTCTGCAAGCCCTATCAGTATCACTATCATGTGGGAGCGTGAGGACTGCTTCCTATGTAATGGACAGGCTGAACATTCCAGTGTCCACTACTGAGAGGCTGAATCCAGCACAATCATAGCAACAGCCACTGTCATGCGTATGTACATTGTGGGAAGCTACAATGATTGTAGTAGTTTAATACACACAATTAGTTAATTATCAGAATCTGGAGATTTCGTACTTATGTGCGTGAATGAATCTGGAGCTCTTGGTGCATCCCTATGGTACATGCACACCAGAATTATTCACACGTTGACTACTTTCAATTCGGCATAGCTAGAATATACTAATCTTTGAATGGGGTGAATATTGGGCAGTTATGTAGCAGTAGTATTTAGTCGATAGACTTCCTTCTTTGGTGCAAGCCTTAACATTTTATCTGCTATTAATAGATCTGTGGTGTGTTTTTTCACGGACCTCAAGACCACACAAGTAAGTTCCATAGCTGTGGCCAAATTAGTATTTAATCTGTAATTTTTCATTTATAGACTTCTTTCTTAGGAGCAAGCCTAGTACAGTATAGCACTATAGCTACAGATGAAGTTTATAGCTATATATAGCTTTCTCACAGAACTAAATCTATAATAGTGTTTCATATTAATCTCAAAAGGAATATTCAAAGTTTAGTTAATGACTGACTTTTATAAAGTTCGGTCTCTTACATAAACATGGACAGCGAGTGTAGAAGCTTTACCAGAAACTTTTTGATGGTATGATGACAAAACCAGGGGCATTGGGAAGAGTACTTTTAAATGCTGCTCGTGATTTTAGATATAATCTTCCAGAAAATATGAAGATTTATGATAAAGTGGTAAACACGCATCAGCAAATTGTTCATCTACAAATGCTTCCAGATAGGGTGAACAAAAACATTCAACTACTAAGATCAAAGAAGTCACTCGTATCTGCACTTGATATGAAATTATGAAGCCAGTAAAAGCAAGTTAGGTGAAGTTTAGTTTACTAACTAATTATTTCCTCCTCACTGTACCTGCTGCAGCCACAGCTGAAAGAACTTTTTCTACATTGCAGAGATTAAAGAATACCTGCAGCTGACCCTGAGTGAACCTCGGCTAAATAATATGATGCTGCTGCATATTTAACAGGCTAAATAGATATATTCCAGATTGCTAAAGAAGTTAACAAAAGAAGGAACTACTTTGGCACTTCTAAATAATGAGCACTATATCTACTCTCATTAATTTTTATTGAGATTGAAGGCTCTCATTAATTAATGGGTGGATTTTCGTAATTGGATGTGAAAGTTCAATTTTCAAGGGAATGCAACCAGAAACAAAGGACATGACCTGAAGGCAGGAGCCACCCCTGCAGCAACCTTCAAGAATTTCTTAGACTGCAGTTGACTTTGGCATAGTTAGCTATAATTATACCTACGAAACATTATTTTAGAGAGCCCTGTCTTTTGAACTGGCATAAAAATTTATACAGTGAAGCATGCAGATTCTATGGAGCTCCATAGTCTAAACTCGTTAGCGTAGTCACATCTTAACCACAGTGAAGGTCTACCTGGCAGCAGCACGGGGGAAATGAGAACGGGTTGCGAGGTTACTAAGTTAACGACACTTACCAGATAACAGAACAACCAATAACCATAATTATGTCTTCCAAAATAATGGCTCTCATACCAAATTTTCTGAACAGGTAGGTGAAAACATACTGCATGGCTGACAAGAAAGGATTATGGACTGACAAAGTTATTAACCTTTTTCCCTCTTCCTCCGCTTGTACTCGTGGCCCAGTCACGGGTGGCTTATAGTTATACGCGCAGTAGTGATGCCGCAAGCACAGCTAAATAGGGTGTGGTGTTCTATAGCACATCAGGGGGAGTTGTAATTTAGGGACTCAACAGTCTGAAGTAGTTTAGTACAGGATGAAAGGATCTGAGGTGGAGTGGTGTGCTGTTGTACTTTGCTTTGTGCAGGTTATCGTATTTGCAGAAGCACAATGTAAGCCTTTATTTATTGTTAGCATTTGGAAATAATTATATATATATAGCTATGTAGCTAGCTTTCTAGTTAGCTAGTGGACAGTAATTTTTTGACAATTTGTACCTGCTTATGAATTGCAGCGGTGCAGTTTGTTCCCTTCAAGCCAGACATCTATCCTAGTGATAGCAGAATCTTCTCCTTGGAGGATATTGGAGAGTTGCCAGCATTGCCACAGGGAACCACAGTTTATGAGAGCAGTGACCTGGGAAATGTGCTAGTCTGCAGGACTAACAAGAGCCAATGCTGTGCAGCTCGAGCTAATAGATTTGGTCATTGGACACATAATGATATGAATATAGGTACCAGAGGAGGAACTGAGGAGTACTTCAGGACCAGGGATGATGCACAACAGATCCACCTTAACCGCAGAGCCATGTACAGTGGTGACTATCGTACTGGACAGTTTTGTTGTGAACTCCCTGATGATAGTGGTGATACACAGACTCAATGTGTGGAGATAGGTATGGTATGATAATTATAGATACAAACTGGCTCTAGATCAGTAAATTACAATCATAATGCATGCACTGAACACTTGTGGTGTCTTTACCATGCTAATAATCAATGTCTAGGGGCTTTTGCTGGTACGTATAGCTATAGTTCCACCAGTGCAGTAGTGTACATGTTGGAATACAATTGCTTGTCTATTGACAGTCCAAGTTTCAGTAGTGCATGCAGTGATCCTCTCCATCAAAGAGTTCAGTTTTGTTGTTTCTGTATCTTCTGCTCTTTCTATTTGTGTGGGCGATTCTTCACCAGAGCTCCATGTCTCAAAATAGTATATAGAGCCATCAGTAACCAGAAGGGCACTAACAGCAAGCAGGGTCAAATTTTACTCTAATTTTGTGAGTATCTCTGTCTCCCTATAAAGTATCGTGTTCAAGGTTTAGTGAACTTAACTCAGGTATGTCTGGCTAATCATATATCTGCTGTCTGAAAAAATAGAGGATCACAAGCTGGAATTAGATCAATCTCTGTGCAGTATTCAGCAACTATTATTTCTGCAGCCTTCCTTCTTTCTTATCTTTCTCTGAAAATAGCAGTCAGAAACTTGAACTCTTCATTTTAATTTTTAAGATTTCAATCTCTCTTTTTATTTTCGGGCATTTGCATGAACTTGTCTTGTCCAGAATGTTTGTAATCCTCTCCCCCCGCCACCACACGTGGGCATAGTGTATGCATAATGACTGCCTGTGTGGCTACTGCATATGCTGGAGTAGACCACACCCTCAAATGTCTGCAGGGTAGCTCTGCTATTTATCACATGTAATGGATGCATAAGTTCTTCTCACATTTTGCAATTTAGACTGCCCAACTCTGAACAGTGTTACTTCTAAGTGAGTAGAGTAGAGTAACAACATTGATGGAGGGAGGCCCTTATAGTTCTGGCCATGCAGAGTTAACCAGTAGTCATAGTGCTTTACTCTAGCCTAGCCTCATGCCCACTGGCTGGCTTGAGGAGAACTCTGGCTCTTGCCCTAGCCCTTGTCCATTGGTGAGAGCAAGTCATTGACAGCACTGGAGGAGAAATAAGTTGCCCTACAGGTGTTGGTGAAGTGTGCTCAACATGGTGGTGTTAATTACCCCATCAATAATTGCATCTAATTTACACTGTGTGGTTAAGTGACTTGGAGCTTCACAACATTGTCTATTTGCAGTGTCTACTAGTTTGAGTGTGACCATCTCACCTTCTGGACAGAACGTAGTTGGCCAGCCCTACTCTCTCACATGCTCTGCCAGTGTGTCAGGTGCAGGTAGTGTTAGCAGTATTGTCTGGTTGAGAGGAACAACTACAGAGCTGGAGATGAGCAGTGTGTCTACCTTGACACTGACATTTCAGTCATTGAGTGCTAGTGATAGAGGAACATACACTTGCCGTGTTGAAGTAGGCACTTTGGTGAAGATCAGTACAGAAGTGCTCACATTAAGTAAGTTTATAAACAACAACATTCACTGTGCAGTTTATAGTAGAACTTGGCATAGAATTAATATTGTAGTTGAGTATAAGGCCCAGAGGAACAGGTCAGGGTGGTCAGGTTTTCACTGGACCAACTTTAGCAAACAAAGTTCAACTTCCATATCTGGAGCACCACGAGCATGCTCAGTAGACATTACTAGCCTAGCCATGCTCTTCCTTGTGTGTGCTAGCTAGCAGTGTGAATGCCACTCAGCAGCTGCCTTATAGTCCTGCTCATTCTGCACATCCTCAGAGAGCTAATCATCCCTCCTGGTTAAGCTGTGGCCATAGCTCTACTGCCACCAACCATGTGATAGCTTGTATTTATAAGACATGCACTTCTGCTCTGAAAACCAAGAAGATGAGGAATGCTCATCTTAATTTCACCACACCCATGGTGCACCCACTTACTGACAACATGCAATAGCTCCCACTTCCTGTCCTGAGCATTAGTATATATCTTCCTCCAGCAGTGGCATAGGAACTCTGTTTTAATGAATATGCAAATACTTATGTGAATATTACACTTGTAGGACCTCCTGCTCCCACAAGGCTGATGGGCACTCCTCAGTCTACATCAGTAGAGCTCACATGGTCACAGTCCTTCCAAGATGTTGTGGACACTTACACAATTAGTTATAGGAAAGTTGCAGGTTGTGATAATATTCCATCAAGTAGTGTGACTAATATTCCTGGATCAGCAAGAAGCTACACTCTGACTTCCCTGGAAGAAGACATAGGGTATGAGATAAGCCTAACAGCTGTGAACACTGCAGGCTCCTCGCCTGCAAGTAATTATACAGGAACTACTCTTGCCGCTAGTGAGTCTTAGATTTATCAAGTATTATATAACAATGAAGTTTGTTTCTTGTCCAACAGTTCCCAGTTGCTGTATTCCCTCACCAACATCTCAGTCTGTGAACCTAACCAGTATCACTATCAGGTGGGAGGATGAGGCCTGCCTCCTACGTAATGGACATGCTGAACATTACAGTGTCCGTTACAGAAAGGCTGGATCCAGTACAATCATAGCAACAGCCACTGCCAGTATTAATGCCAGGACTTACACTGCTAGTCCACTCTCCCCTCGTACTTCATACATATTTGAAGTGGCTCTTGTTAATGAAGTAGGAACAGGCCCCTACAGTACCACTGACATCATTACTACCAGTAAGTCTAAAACACAAGACTTTAAGTTTCCACAAGATGGTCTCCTTATGGTTGTGTGGAGGTTGTCTCGTGAAGCAGACCTCAATAAATGTATGGCCAAGTCAGCCAGGTCATAGTGGGTGTGTGCCAGGAATGCTATTTATTTAATCAGCCATGTGATAGACTACAGTCACTGAAATTGAAGCTATAGTTATCCATCTTGCAGGTTATTAGTTACCCCAGCTGGTAACTTCAAGATGTTCAGTCCCGGCATGCAGAGGTTGTCTGCTTCAGGTTCCTAATAATTATCATGAATATCAGTTGAGCCCTGTTATAAAAAAATAAAGGGTGTGATTCATGAGTGTAGTCTGGAAGCTCAATTCCCTCACATTCAGAATCTGACTTATCTTCATTTCTTATAGTGTTCTGCCCAATATCTATGTATGACAAGTCACAAGAGAGAGCCTCCAACTGTATGGATTTTTAACGGATTCTGATCCATAAGTATAGAGCACAGAACCATCATGAAATATCATGAACTATTTAGAATTCTGTTGCAGATATTTTATATAGCATTAGAAAATGTCCACAACTTTTCTGGACACAATATGCCACTGTAAGTTGTGTGGTAACTTTTCTATATCATGGTAGAGGCTCAAAGGACCAGCAAAGGTTGGGCATAGGAAGCGAGAGCTCAAGCTTGGCAACCTTTTTTTCAAGATAAAATGCATCCACACTTCAAAAGAGATGTCTAAAGAGCTGATGATATGCCATCCTCTCTGGTTTGCTTTGATCAATGTTTCCTGATTCCAAGATTGCTGCTGACTTTAGCTTCAAGTACACTGGCTGCTTGACTATATGACACTTGGCCATCATATTGTATTGTATTTTCCTATCGTATCATATAATATGAGCTGCAGTTGGAGTGTATATGGTAGTGAAGGACGTAGTGTTGCTCACTCACAATAATAATGATGATGCAATGTAATGGGACAATATGATACGATACGATGGCACAGTCTCATATTGTGGAGCAGCCTTACAGTCATAGGGCCAGAACTGTACCAGTATTCCTTTGTTATGGGGTCATGAACTGGAGATCATAAATTCTGATAGTTCTTCAATTTATGTTGACATCACTGCAATGAGGTTGGAGGCTCTGCGAGGAGGACAGTTTGAAGCTAACTGTAGCCTCTTTGAATGTGAGTATGTAGTTAAATATTCTCACTAAAGCTATACAGCTAGCATTCACAGTCTCCTTGGATAGATTTAGATATAACTATCCTATGCTGGATGCCTGTATAATAAACCAATCCAACACTAGAGATTGGGTTAGCAAAGTGAGCACTTTTGTTTTGATTCTCTGCTAGAGTGCCATGCCAGAGTAGCTGCTACTGGTTGAAGCTTAGTCCAACACCACTAGCTCACAGAATAGGCTGACATGATTAGCTACCAGGATTGTAAGGAGCCAGTATTTAGTTTAGCCATGTTACTCACCTCTATAGTGTCTTTAAATATATTGATACGAGATCCGCAATTTTTGCCAACAATGATGATCTCACAGGTTCTGGGCACAGAGTCAGTAAATATGTAAAAGTATATCTTAGGCAAATGATCTGTGCTATATAAATATGTCCATATGGTGAATATTACAGTTGCAAGTACAGACCACAGAACCAGCATGAAATAGTACGATAACATGTACTATTAAGAATTCTGTTGCAGGTATTTTGTATAGCTATGCAAGAGTTACAAAATGGCCATAACTTTTCTGGAAACAGTATTCCATTGTAGGTTGTGTGGTGGTAGCTTTTTGTTGTCAAACCTGCAAAGGTTGAGAGTAGCAAGCCAGTGCCCAAGCTTGGCGGTAACATTTTTTTTTTGGAAGATAAAATGTGTCCATGCTTCAAAATAGATGTCTGCAGAGCTGATGACATGCCCTCCTCTCTGGTTTGCTGTGCTCACAAGATTGCTGCTGACTCTAGCTGCAAGCATACCAAGACCAAAGGCTGCTTCACTATATGATACTTGGCCATCATATTGTATTGTATTGTCCTATCGTATCGTACCATATGAGCTGTAGTTGAAGTGTATATGGTTGTGGAGGACATAGTGTTGCTCACTCACAATATGATGATACTATACAATAGGACAATATGATAAGATATGATGGCCCAGTGTCATATTGTGAAGCAGCCTTACATCATAGGCCCAGAACTGTACCAGTATTCTTTTTTATGTAGACATCTGTAAGTGAGTAAATACTGAAATGGAGATCATAAATGCTGATAGTTCTTCAATTGATGTTGACATCACTGCAATGAGGTTGGAGGCTCTGCGAGGAGGAAAGTCGGAAGCTAACTATAGCCTCTTTGAATGTGTCAATCTAGTTAATATTCTCACTAAAGCTATACAGCTAGCATTCACAGTCTCCTTTGATACATTCAGATATACCTATCTCTGATGCTCTGTAGCCAATCCAACACTAGAGATTGCGATAGCAAAGTGAACACTGCCCTTTTGATTCCCTGCTAGAGTGCCATGCCAGAGTAACTATAGCTGGGGTAGCTGCTACTGGTCGAAGCTTAGTCCCACACCCCACCTCACAGAATAGGCTGACATGATTAGCTACCAGGATTGTAAGGAGCCAGTATTTAGTTTAGCTATGTTACTCACCTCTATAGTGTCTTTAAATATATTGATGCGAGATCCACAATTCTAGCTACAGAAGCTGCTATTGGTCTAGCCCGAGTATATTTTATGCAAATGTCAATATGTGAATATTACAGTTGCAGCTCCTTCTGCTCCCACAAGCCTGATGGGCACTCCTCAGACTACTTCAGTAGAGCTCACATGGTCACAGTCCTCCCAAGATGTTGTGGACACTTACACAATACATGACATGAAAGTTGCAGGCTGTGGTAGTGTTCCATCAAGTAGTGTGACTGTTCCTGGATCAGCACGAAGCTACACTCTGACTTCCCTGCAAGAAGTCACAGGGTATGAGATAAGCCTAACAGCTGTGAACTCTGCAGGCTCCTCCCCTGCAAGTACTTATATGACAACGACACATTCGGATGGTGAGTATATTGAATGGACATATTAGTAAAAGTGATGTGAGTTTCTTGTCCAACAGTTCCCAGTTGCTGTGTTCCCTCACCAACATCTCAATCCGTAAGCCCTACCAGTATCACTATCAGGTGGGGTCGTGAAGCTTGCCTCCTACGTAATGGAAAGGCTGAACATTACAGTGTCCGCTACAGAGAGACTGGATCCAGCACAATCATAGCAACAGCCACTGCCAGTATTGATGCCAGGACCTACACTGCTAGTCCACTCTCCCCTCGTACTTCATACACATTTGAAGTGGCTCTTGTTAATGAAGTAGGGAAAGGCCCCTACAGGGCCACTGACATCTCTACCAGAACTCCTACCAGTAAGAGAGTTGAGTATAATATAACACACTCATCTTCAATCCCATTACTGTCTACAGGTCTTGGTCTCCTCCTTGGCGGTGTACTTTACCCTAACAACAGTCTGCTGACCCTGACTGACATAGGGGAGGGCGGGGCTGCTCTCAACTGCTTCACTGACCTTGTTGCCTGCTGTAGAAGTGGTGATACTGAAGAAGGTGTTGGGTATGGTGATTGGGTGCTGCCTGGGGGAACTAAAGTTGAAGGAGTAAATTCTTCTGGAGTAGATGCATCATTTTCCATAAGTAGAGGAGCCAGTGCTATCTTGCTGCATCATAGAGGTTCTGCCTTAGGGCCTACAGGAATGTTCACCTGTGCTGTACCAGACAGTCAATACAACCCCCAGCAAGTGTTTGTTGGGATATACCCTCCAGAGGCTGGTACAGTAACTAAGTATCTCATACTAGTATGTGTTGCTACTCTACTATAACTCTCCTCAGGCTCACCCCTCATAACATCTCTGACCTACAACATCACATCAGGTGTTCTCATTTGTGCATCCACTGGAGGACCTGCCAGCAGCGTCACTTGGAGCAAGAGTGGCCCCTCCTACCAACAGAGCCAGAGGGTTGTGGACACATCCACTGCCACTTACCACAACCTCCTCTCCATCACTAGCTCTCAGCTAAGCCACTACAGTGGCTCCTTCAGCTGCTCAGTCAGCAACAGCAGAGGACAAAGTGCAGCCACTACAATGACATACCAATGTACAAGTTATATACTTACTATTATTGAACACTCTCTTCATGTTTCCCTTTGTTTCTTTAGCAAGTGCATTATCTGGAGAGCAGACTTCATATCCTCTTGGATCATCTGCAAGTGTCACTTGCTTTAGCAACCTGACAGTGCAGTCTATACGATGGCTGAATGATTCCAACAGTGGTGCACTGCTAGCTAGTGGTACTTCTGGGCAGCAACAACTGGTTCTGGACATAGAGAGGGTCACCAGTGATATTGACAACACACGATACACATGTGAGGTGTCCATTCTCCTACCTACTGGAGCAGAAGTGGTGGACAGGCAGAATTTTGTGCTGCATGCTGGTGGTACGTATCAGCATAGGCTTTGTGGCATATTAATTAGTAGTTTTTATTTTGATCCAATTAGAATCTTTAGTGCGTCCTCTGACCTCTATCATGGTCACTGACATCACATCGTCCAGAGTGACTGTTCAGTGGATGTTTGTGGGGCCTTTTAATTCCATGCAAAAAGAGATTTGTGTGGTGGTGTATGGAACTACTTCAGGACCACTAGATAGGAGGAGCTCAGCAGTGACTGCTGATGTTGGACGTCTGACCTACTCTATACGACTAATCTCACTGGCCCCAGCCACAGATTATAACTATGTCATACAGTGCAGAAATGAGTTGGATAGTACTGGAAAATCAAGTGCAGAAATGCCATTTACAACCAGTGACAGTGGTGAGTTAAATATGATGTACTTGCTGTTAATAATATATATAGAATATGATATCATCTGATATTATACAGAGTCTGGACCTGTCAGAGGATTAGCTACAACATCTCCTAGTGACTCTACTCTGATCATCTCCTGGTCTCCTCCTGCTGTGCCAAATGGAGTCATCACATCCTTCTTGGTCAGGATCATTGACCTTGCACGAGAAATAGTAACAGAGTATATGATTAGTGCTGGAGAAGTGACTAGCTACACAGCTAGTGGTCTAGGTAGGAGAGAGAGTGGATGTCATGTTATAATGTTGCAATGGCTGACTGAGTGATTGATGATGTTGTAGTTGCTGGTGTCCCATACAATGTCAGTGTTGCAGCTGTGAACAGGGCAGGTCCAGGGAGACTCAGTTCTACAGTAGTTTTCACTAGAGAACTTGGTAAGTCCTTCCATTCATATCTCAGTCACATTAGTAGGTGCTGCATATATCAATATTTTGTAGGACCAAGTATATCACCTATGAATATCAAGGCATTGAGGATCTCAGGCAGCATGATGACAGTGTCCTGGACCAGGCTGACTCTGTCTGAAGCACGTGGCTTCATCACTGACTACACTGTGGCCTACTTCCCTTTACCAAGTGGCAGCAAACGACAAGAACCCAACACCTTGTACAAGACTGTGAGCAATGACTCCAGTGAGACCAGCATTGAAGGCCTGGATGAGAACACTGCCTATGCTGTGCAAATCTCAGCTAATACTCGTGCTGGAGCGGGCTCTTTCAGTGGAGTAATAATTGCCTCTCTACTCCCAACATTTGGTGTGTGAATGTGCTCAATTAATTAACCATTATGCATTAACTTTTTTGTTAATTAGGCGGTGGAGTTGCAGGATTTGGAGTTGGGGCCATTACTGGTGCAGCAGTTGTGGGCGTGGTGGCCATTATTGTGATCCTCATCCTCATTGTGGTCATTGTTGTCTTAGCTAAGAGAAGGTTAGTGTTAGTCTAATGCTTAACACACTCTGCCACCTTATAAGATGGCAGGGATTATCCCACTGCACTTTGACCTTTGCTGTTATTGCCCAACTGCACTACTTATGTGTAGCCACAACTTTTGATATAAAATGATTTCCATTTGGAGGACTTGGAAAGACCTGGCCTTTCACTTGACCTTTAGATTCTAAGGTCAGATCCACGGGGGTGGGGTGTGGGGTTGTGAGATTGAGGAGTCTGAAGCCTTCTCAACACAATTTAAGTGATACCAATATCCTGGTGTCTGTTTCTGGATAAGTGTATGAAATGTTTACTCTTTGAGTTAGCATACCTGCTGTGCCACCAGTTTGGAGTAGTAGCTGCTACAACACACCCAACCAGCTCAGTCATCTATCAGCAGTCCTCCCAGAGTTTCTTACGTTAACCTGACCTTCAAAAAATAATTTATAATGTATTTCTTTAATGCTGATGGTAAAATCACAAATGCTTGCCAAAATGTGCTAGAGTTTGTTGCAAGTGGAATTATCTGAGAATAGCTTTGCAAGTGTGCAAGTAACTTGTGCCAAAGTAAATGACAATACAATATACTTCTCAGTAAGCAACTTGAAATTGGATTGAAATTGGATCTTGATGATTCAACTAGATGCTCTTGCTCTTGCCTTTATCAGTAATAATTGACAATACTATAATTGGTCAGTGATGGGCAAATCCTACAGGAAGGTCATAATGATAGTCAATACTGTATTTATATTCGAAAGCATCCTCTCGTCTATCTGGGTGAATGCTATGCTCAAGTCTGTTCTTTATTATGATTAATCTCGATTGCACTAGGCACAGATTAATTCTCTTGAAAGTTGTATACTGTTTATGACACGGAATCAAGAGCTGTTCTTCCACACAGAAATGTGCATGCACTATATACACAATATGAGATTAGTAATCCATTAATAAATTACTATTGGGAGATTCTAAAGTAATAGTCATTACTGTTTCTCTCTCCAATATCTTGTGTCTCCTATTATATTTTAACACATTGGCAGGTCAGTATCCACAAGGACAGACCCTCCCACTTGCAATACTGACAAAGTCTGTGTATATGAAGAGATCAACCTCAAGGAAGGTTACTCCACCTGCAAGGATGATGTTCCAAATATCCGTGCGACATGCCCACCACCCGCCATTAGTGTGAACAAGTGCCCTGCATATGGGATGATTACCACATCACCCAACCTTAGGCTCGGACAAGGACCCGAGGGTGTGGAAGGAACTCTGACTGATGGTGTTTATGAGACAGTGGAGCTATAATGATTGGATTTGTTTCTCGTGATGTGTTGTGCTATGTATGTATGGGTTGGTCAGCTCATTTGTGTGGGCGTATTAGACTGGTTATAAACACATTCGCTCCTGTCAGTTTCTGTTCAGTTGTAGTTTTGTTCTTCAGTTTCTTGCTGTGATAGAAAACAAAAATGTAATTATTTGGCATAAGTGTAATATATACTGCAAAATTGCGTTGTTTGCTGTGAAGAATTGTTTAAAATTAATGGTAAATATATATTACCACTATAAATAAAGCATTATTACTTTTTTAACTAAAATGTATAATAGCATTTGGAAATTGCATAAACTCTAATTGCACACAAGAAATATTATATACGTGGAAACACTATGTGCATAGAATTTTATCACATACTAGAATAATAGAAAGGTCACAGGCAAGAGGACTTTTACAGACGATCATAATTAGCCATAGTCACTGCTCTACTTTTCAGCAGTAAGCTAAAGAAGTGAGAGTAGAGACATGACTAGCATGAGGCATTGGGGGGGAAAGGGACTCATAACTTTCTTGTATTCATCGGAGCTGATCTATTAACTCAATTGCTGCAGTTATATGTGAACTTCAAGGTAATTATATGACATTATTCATGCTGCAAGGACAGTAATGACATAGACATCATGCTGCATGAGTCTCAATGAAGATGAACTTCTCAAAATGTGTTTTCTCCTTGATGAATACAGTTGCAAGACATCCAAATGTCTACTTAAGGAAAGTCTTTTGTCTATAGTGCACTATTGTTGAGTGTTTTTTTGTTGATGTTATGACTTGAGTATGTAATGATAGCAATAGATAATTATTGTTCTAGCCTGATGGGTTGAGATTTTTAGCAGCCCACTCTAAGTAGATCAAGAGATTACCAATCTTCTAAATGTATTCATAGAGCTGAATAAATATAAATAATTATATGAAAAAATTCCCCATCATGCAACTTTACTTAAGAATTACATCAACTTCTGCTTATGCTCAATGAGCTCTATTCCTCAGATTCACTATATATTCCCCTAATAGACTAGCTATTAGCAGTGCATCAACCAATACAGATGTGCAGTTGGAATCAATACATATATCATTATACACACAAACAAGTTCTAGGCTGGCCCTTTCGAACTCTGTATATCTATATGTATGTGGAATTATTGTTATTGATTGGTTCAAATGTGTAGATAGAGTACAGTTACTGAAATAAGTGTTATATATACATAAAGTAGCTATGAGGGATATGATTATTTGGCTGATATTAACATCTCCACTTCTTGGCTTTAATTAGAGTACACATACTTGTATATAACTAGATCATAATTATTAAATTGATTAGATTTTTAAAAAACACCTACATGTATATTGGAATGAACTGTCAAAAAAGGAAGACACAAGAATGTATGTATAATATACACCACTTTAAATTGCTACACCGCCCATCATAAAAGCAGGTATATAGCCTTGATTTTATATGGTAAGGGATTCTCTAACTAGTTATGTAAACATGAAAAGGTTCTTGTTCCATGTCTTCTTCTTTTTGACAAGAAATTCTTTGATTGTTTGGGCGAGAGCATCCAGACAAATGTCGAGAATTAAAAATTTAATTGAGATTATCATTCTTGTTTTATTGTCTTGTTATTTTATTATTATTGTTATTGTTGTTGTTGTAGCTGTTATAGTGCATCACTGAAGAACTACACAGTATTGTCTATATAACTGACCTCTGGGACTCAAGCACTTATAAACTCTATATTGCACATTAACCCAATCAGTCGTGCCACTATCTGGTAATGAGTGTTGAGTGGTGCGCATGGAGTACATATTCTACACTAAGCCAATCATCACATGCCATTTTTGCTTTTATTGTCTTCTCTAAACATGAACAGAGAAGTATGCAATAGCTGACTCGTTAGGCCATGGTGGCTGTTATAATGCTCCTTGGTCATCTTCCTCTTTGGAAGAACAAAATTTATATTAGCTGCACACTGCCAACTTCTTTGTTAATGTAAAAATGTAGCTGGACACTAACAATGACTAGATTTTAGATAACTTTTCCTTGGAGACCTTCCCAAAGCTGTGAGGACTTGCTGAAA
This sequence comes from Cladorhizidae sp. MBARI D1340-BT2, assembly GCA_028752905.1. NCBI lineage: Eukaryota > Metazoa > Porifera > Demospongiae > Poecilosclerida > Cladorhizidae > Cladorhizidae sp. MBARI D1340-BT2. Next base: position 43,882,954 of record JAQNBH010000011.1, read on the forward strand.
CAACTTGGTTGTAAGACTCAATATAGCACACTCATGACATGTTTATTACAATAACCTTCTCAATAAAATTGTCTCGACATTTCGACTAGATGTAGGCTAGAGCATCTAATGAGAAAGTACAATTTTTTATTTTGAGAAGGTTATTGTAATTTAAATGAGAGTTCAATGAAACATGTTTTTGTGTTGAAAAAAATCGATACTTTTGTGCTGAATTGGGAGTCTTCTGGAAATAACAATGAATGTAAATTTTGAATGCATGTTGTGTGTGGGGGAGAAAGTAGATACAAATATTTGCCATTTTTTAATTCTTGTTTCCTTTGATTTTTGATTATCTATCTTTTGCTGCTATCTGGAAATATTGCAATAATATTGTTGCTTCCTTCAAGAACTTGGCAACACTTCTTCTGGATATCTCCAAAATTAACCAACAATAGCAGATGTCATTCTTTACCTTAAATTTTACACACACATAATTGACTACTGGTAATTGGCCTGATTTTGCAGTGCTGTTGACTATTGCCACCTTATGATAAAATCCACAAAGTTAGCAGTCTAACTTTTTTCACATATAAACTAATTATTGAACTAGAAATGAATGCAAGACATTCTGTACCGAGCCAAGGTGCAAAAAATTAAATCCCAAGCTGCCGTCGTAATACTATAATTATCTAAGGAATAGAGTCAGAGCAGGCATTCTGCATGGCAGATGGATGTGGCTTGGCTAATTTGCCCAGTTCTTAAGAAATCTTCTCCAACAAGGGTAGCCAAGAGATTCTGGCTGCACCATCTCCAAATACCTGCCTATGGCTCTGTACATTATGTAACTTATTGTGTGTATGCATGCACACGCACGTTTGTGTGCATGTGTGTGGGTGTCTGTGTTTTAAATGGATGTTTAAGTAAATGCATATGCTTATGGAGTATCATTACACTTATTCTCAGTATTTACAACATCTCCTAGTGTGTCGATCATCATTGAGGCCTAGAGATGTTGCATGTGTGGGTGCATCATGTGTAGTAGAGACAACCATGCACCAGCTCTATAAACTTTCACTATGTGTTTTAATGTTATTTTTGTTGACTTGGTTACCAGTGTACATATCTCTGTGTAAACTTCACTAAGTTGCACATGTAGAAAAGCAACTGTAGCACACTGCACAACAACTAACTGAACAACAGTACAAACTGAAAGGATTGTCCAACATGACCACAAAAATATTTTAACATCAATAATATAATATAGTAGTATTAGTCAGTTTAGTATAATTATAGTATATCTACCTGCATTATTTTACTGTCCCATAAACTCCACCCTCTTGTCCTTCTCCAAGTCCAAGATTTTCTAATGTGTTAATTATCCCTTTTGCAGTGCACTAGTTCACACCAATGTCTACTGGTGGTTTTCAAGCCAGAGATCCACTTGGAACTGTTTCCTTGAACGTTACAATTGTAAGCGTTTAAATACTTGCCTTTCACTGCAATAGGAGAATGCAAATCTCTTCAATGACCTCTGAACTTTATATCACGTTGGTTCTCTAAAATAGGGAAACCAGTGACCTATATCTAGAGATTTATTAGGAATTGGGATTGAGTCCATTTCTGAATGCAACTTCAGCTGCATATCTTAACGACTACTAAATGTACCATCTTTTGCTGCCATTTCTTATTTGCAACTTGCCAGTTTTCTTAACTACTTCAACTACTTCTCTTCAAGAAGACAAATATTACTTCTTTTAAATCCCCAACAAGCAAGCCTCTGTGTACACTGTGCTGACCAAGTAGTTTGCCGTGAATGCTCAGTATGGCTTCTATCATACCTGTAAATGATGATGACTCTGCTTCCTGCACTGGCAGAAGAGGAGAAATGTGTGTGTGTGTGTGTGTGTGTAACAGTGTGTGTGTGAGGAGTGTGTGTGTGTGAGGGGTGTGTGTGAGTATGTAACCTTGAATTACCAATCTTTGTATCTTTAATAGTGCTAATGTATAACACTAAAGATGAGAGAGGGGAAGCACATACATGATGGCTTGGATAATAAACCTGTGGAATTAGAACCAGTATCAACTCCAATCAGCACACAAAACAAGAGCTATTTCTAGCTATGTCTCTGACTGTTTATGAATTCCCTTACTATTATACTTTTCTGTTTAGCAAGATAATCTAGCTAGTTACACATTATTTTAGATTTTTGATTATTATACAACAAGAAACTGAAGAACAAAAGTACAACTTGAACAGAAACTGACAGGAGCCGATGTGTTTCTAACCAGTCCAATATGCCCACACAAATGAGCCGACCAACACTAGCACAGCACAACATGTGAAAGCAAATCCAATCATTACAGTGCCAGTGTCTCATACACACCATCAGTCAGAGTTCCTTCCACCACTTCTTGTCCTTCTCCGAGCCCAAGGTTGGGTGAAATGGCAATCATCCCATATGCAGGGCACTGGTTCACACCAATGATAGGTGGTGGGCATGTCGCACGGATACTTGGAACATCATCCTTGTAGATGGAGTAACCATCCTTGAGGTTGATCTCTTCATATTCACAGACTTTGTCAGTATTGCAAGTGGGAGGGTCTGTCCTTGTGGAGACTGACCTGCCAATGGGTTAAAATATAACAGGAGACACAAGATATTGGAGAGAGAAACAGCAAAATGACTATTACTTTAGAATCTCCGAATAGTAATTTATTAATGGACTACTAATCTCATATTGTAGTGCATGCACATTTCTGTGTGGAAGAACAGCTCTTGATTCGGTGTCATAAACAGTGTAGAACTTTCCAGAGAACCAATCTATGCCCAGTGCACTCTAGATTAATCCTCTTCAAATAGTGCATGGTAAAAAACAGGCTTGAGCATAGCATTTATCCAGAGGATTCTTTTAAATACAATACAGTAATGGCCATTAATTTCTCCATTATGACTTTCTTCTAGAAATTGCCCGTCACTGACCAATTGTAATATTGCACTGATGAAGGCTAGAGCATCTAGTTGAATCGTCAAGAGACAATTTTTGGAGAAGTTTATTGTCAATTACTTTGGCACAAGTTACTTCCACACACATGTAGGTGGTTGTGTGTGTTGGCAGCTAATACTCCAAACTGGTGGTGCAGCAGAAATGCAAACTGAAAGAGTAAACATTAAATGTTCATGTATCCAGATACCCTCGGCCTCAACATTTGGTAACAGACTCCATGGAGGATATTGGTCTCACTAAATTGTATTGAAAAGACTTAAGACTCCTCAACCACAACCCCACGCCCCCCCCCTCCACATTGTGGATCTGACCTTAGAATCTATAGGTCAAATAAAGGTCATTCCAAGTGCTCCAAATGGAAATGATTTTAAATCAAAAGTTGTGGCTACACATAAGTAGTGCAGTTGGGCAATAATAGCAAAGTTTAAAGTGCAGTGGGAAAATCCCTGCCATTTTATAAGGTGGCAGAGTGTGTTAAGCATGACACTAACACTAACCTTCTCTTAGCTAAGACAACAATGATCACAATGAGGATGAGGATCACAATAATGGCCACCATGCCCACAACTGCTGCACCAGTAATGGCCACAACTCCAAATCCTGCAAGTCCACTGCCTAATTTATAATAAAAAAGTAATATAAAATAAATGAGCATATTCAAAACCTACTAATTAAAATGCAACACATCCTCTGCTGCTACTTACCATGGACATGCAGCATAAAATTCTGCCTGTACACCGCTACTGTTCCAGTAGGTAGGAGGATGTACACCTCACATGTGTATCGTGTGTTGTCAATATCACTGGTGACCCTCTCTATGTCCAGAACCAGTTGTTGCTGTCCAGAAGTACCCCTAGCTAGCAGTGCTCCACTGTTGGAATCACTCAGTCATCGTATAGACTGCACTGTCAGGTTGCTAAAGCAAGTGACACTTGCAGATGATCCAAGAGGATATGAAGTCTGCTGTCCAGATAATGCACTTGCTAAAGAAGCAAAGGGAAACATGAAGAGAGTGTTCAATAATAGTAAGTATAGAACTTGTACATTGGTATGTCATTGTAGTGGCTGCACTTTGTCCTCTGCTGTTGCTGACTGAGCAGCTGAAGGAGCCACTGTAGTGGCTTAGCTGAGAGCTAGTGATGGAGAGGAGGTTGTGGTAAGTGGCAGTGGATGTGGCCACAACCCCCTGGCTCTGTTGGTAGGAGGGGCCACTCCTGCTCCAAGTGACGGTGCTGGCAGGTCCTCCAGTGGATGCACAAGTGAGAACACCTGATGTGATGTTGTAGGTCAGAGATGTTATGAGGGGTGAGCCTGAGGAGAGTTACAGTAGAGTAGCAATACACACTAGTATGAGATGCTTAGTTACTGTACCAGCCTCTGGAGGGTATATCCCAACAAACACTTGCTGGGGGTTGCCTTGACTGTCTGGTACAGCACAGGTGAACACTCCTGTAGGCCCTGAGGCAGCACCTCCTCGATGAAGTAAGACAGCACTGGCTTCTCTAGTTCTGATAAATAATTTGTCTGCTCCAGCAGATGACCTTCCTTCAACTCTAGATCCCCTGGGAAATACCACTCACGACGCGCACTACCACCACCTCTACAGCAGGTAACAGAGTCAGTGATGCAGTTGAGAGCAGCCCCTCCCTCCCCTATATCAGTCAGGGTCACCACGCTGTTGTTAGGATAAAGTACACTGCCAAGGAGGAGACCAAGACCTGTAGACAGTATTGGGATTGAAGATGAGTGTGTTATATTATACTCTACACTCTTACTGGTAGGAGTGCTGGTAGAGATGGCAGTCATACTGTAAGGGCCTGTCCCTACTTCATTCACAAGAGCCACTTCAAATGTGTATGAAGTTCGAAGGGAGAGTGGACTAGCAGTGTAAGTCCTGGCATCAATACAGGCAGTGGCTGTTGCTATGATTGTGCTGGATCCAGTTTCTCTGTAGCGGACACTGTAGTGTTCAGCCTGTCCATTACGTAGGAGGCAGTCCTCACGTTCCCACCTGATAGTGATACTGGTTAGGTTCACAGACCGAGATATTGGTGAGGGAACACAGCAACTGGGAACTGTTGGACAAGAAACATACTTCATTGTTAAATAATACTTGTTAAGTCTAAGACTCACCTGCAGCAAGAGTAGTTTCTATATAAGTAGTTGCAGGGGAGGAGCCTGCAGAGTTCGCAGCTGTTAGGCTTATCTCATACCCTGTAGCTTCTTGCAGGGAAATCAGAGTCTTCCTTCTAGCAGATCTAGTAACAGCCACACTACTTGATGGAACACTAGCACAGCCTGAAACTTTCATGTAACGTATTTTGTAAGTGTCCACAACATCTTGGAAGGGCTGTGACCATGTGAGCTCTACTGATGTAGTCTGAGGAGTGCCCGCCCATCAGGCTTATGGGAGCAGAAGGAGCTGGAACTGTAATATTCACATACGGACATATTTATATAGCATAGATCCTTTGCCTGAGATATACTCTTACATATTTACAGACTCTGTGCCCAGAACCTGTCAGATCATCTTTGTTGTCAATGCTCTTAACACAGCAGCAAAACATATATACGTGCTGTACAAAAACTTCACTCACACTTGGGTGGCCCATTCCTAGAATATATTATATATAACTCAAAGCAACACACTTGGAAAAGTAGTTGCTAATCTTGTTTTCAATCCATGCACTCACTACTTAACCAGTGGGACTCTGGCTAGACCAATAGCAGCTTCTGTAGCTAGAATTGTGGATCTCGCATCAATATATTTAAAGACACTAGTCTATAGAGGTGAGTAACATGGCTAAACTAAATACTGGCTCCTTACAATCCTGGTAGCTAATCATGTCAGCCTATTCTGTGAGCTGGTGGTGTGGGACTAAGCTTCAACCAGTAGCAGCTACTCTGGCATGGCACTCTAGCAGAGAATCAAAAGAAAAGTGCTCACTTTGCTAGCCCAATCTCTAGTGTTGGATTGATTTATGATACAGGCAGCCAGCATCGGAGATAGATATATCTGAATGTATCCAAGGAGACTGTGAATGCTAGCTGTATAGCTTTAGTGAGAATATTTAACTAGATTGACACATTCAAAGAGGCCTCAGACTTTCCTCCTCGCAGAGCCTCCAACCTCATTGCAGTAATATCAACATCAATTGAAGAACTCTCAGCATTTATGACCTCCATTTCTGTATTTACCCACTTACAGCTGACCACATAAAAAAGAATACTGGTACAGTTCTGGGCCTATGACTGTAAGGCTGCTTCACAATAATTATGACACTGTGCCATCGTATCGTATCATATTGTCCTATTGTATAGCATCATCATATTGTGAGCGAGCCACACTCTGTCCTCCACAACCATACACACTCCAACTGCAGCTCATGTGATACAATACGATAGGACAATACAATACAGTATGATGGCCAAGTGTCATATAGTGAAGCAGCCTTTGGTCTTGGCATGCTTGCAGCTAAAGTCAGCAGCAATCTTGGAATCAGGAAACATTGAGCACAGCAAACCAGAGAGGAGGGCATATCACACACTGCTAGCTAGCACACACAAGGAAGAGCATGCCTAGGCTAGTGATGTCTACTGAGCATACTCGTGGTGCTCCAGATATGGAAGTTGAACTTTGTTTGCTAAAGTTGGTCCAGTGAAAACCTGTCCACCCTGATCTCTTCCTATGGGACTTATACTTAACTAATTCTACACGAAGTTCTATATAAACTGCAAAGATGTTTGTAAACTTACTTGAAATAGGTGGGAGCACTTCTGTGCTACTGATCTTCACCAAAGTGCCCACTTTAACACGGCAAGTGTATGTTCCTCTATCACTAGCACTCAATGTCTGAAATGTCAGTGTCAAGGTAGACACACTGCTCATCTCCGTCTTTGTAGTTGTTCCTCTCAACCAGACAATACGGCTAGCACTACCTGCACCTGACACACTGGCAGTGCATGTGAGGGAGTAGGACTGGCCAACTAGGTTCTGTCCAGAAGGTGAGATGGCCACACTCAAATTAGTAGACACTGCAAATATGAAGTTCCAAATCAAATTAGGCACTCAACCACATGGTGAAAATTAGATAAAATATTATGCAGTTAGGCTGAAAGGCTTAGTTATATTATTGATGTGGTAATTAATACCACCATGTTGAGCACACCAACACCTGTAGGGCAACTTATTTCTCCTCCAGTGCTGGCAATGACTTGCTCTCACCAATGGACAAGGGCTAGGCTAGAGCCAGAGTTCTCCTCAGGCCAGCCAGTGGGCATGAGGCTAGGCTAGAGTAAAGCACTATGACTACTGGTTAACTCTGCATGGCCAGAACTATAAGGGCCTCCCTCCATCCATGTTGTTAGAAGTAACATTGTTCAGAGTTTGGCGGTCTAAATTGCAAAATGTGAGAAGAACTTGTGCATCCATTACATGTGATAAATAGCAGAGCTACCCTGCAGACAACCAATGCTCATATCTTACCTAAAACATTGCTTCCTAAATGGCTGATATTAGCTCAGAAGATCTCCGAGCATGCCTGGAATCCCTGTCTTTACAGCAACAAGCTAGCTCACATATTTACAATCATAAGACCAGACATGCTGTATTATAAGCAGATGATGCGGAATTTCTCGCTGTTACCAAGTCAAAAAGAGGCTGTAGCTGATCCTCTACAAATACATCTGCTGTTAGGTTGGTGCTGTGCAACTGTTACCAAGTCCTTAAAGGAGGCTGTAGCTGGCCCTACATGGGTACAGCCAACAATAGCAACGAGATGTTGTATGCACGGTTTACTTAAGTGGACCCCACGGCTTGCATGGATAGCAATAATAACAAGACATGGCATGTGGTGACATGTGCAGTGTCCAACAACAATAAACAAGCTATAAAAAGTGTTTAACAGGCCTGGAGGTGCTGAAGCTCACACTTGATATAGTCCACCTCTACCCAATTATAATAATATAAGAGGAAAACACAAACAAACAAGCAACAAGTAAACAACAAAAGTATTTATTTAAAAACAAACAACTACGTTGGATTACCGTATTAAGGCAACAAGACCACACCCATGTAGACCTAGCCAGCCAGATATCATTTAAAACTCATGTCCACCAATATTGTCAGTGGACATAGTAGATGCAATGACTTTCTCTACAATCAGCTTACATCTACTCATTCCATGTTTCTGCTAGATGCTCTGGCCATCATCAGGAATAATGACATGCTAAGACTTAAGTGAGGTTGATATATACCAGTAGCTATTGTTTCTGAGGTTATTTGTTGTGGACAAGACAGCTTCATTCTTGGAAAGGGATCATTATCAGCCTCAATCTCTATCCATCTCATTCTAGAGTTTGGCCATCTCATTTGCATTAGTTGCTGTTGTACTGGCTGAACATGTCCAGACCTTGATCTTCTGCATCTCAGTCCTGTCCTCACAGAAACATTCGGTGGTCACTTTACTGGTAGCTCTTCAGATGTTATACTTAGAGACTCTCAATATTGAGTTGTGTGTGTGTGTGTACAATACTGTGCATGTGTTGTACTTATAAGTGTGTGCACTGCAATGCAACATTAAATATGCAGAATGAGTGTACGTGCTATAATCAAGGGTGTACACACTGCTTCACTGGAGTCCATTTGAGGGTGTGGTCTACTCCAGGGTGCACAATATCTGCACTTGCATATGCAATAGCTACACAGGCAGTCATATGCATACACTATGCCCACGTGTGGCAGGGGTGGGTGGGATTACAAACATTCTGGACAAGGCAAGTGCAAGTAAATGCTCAAGAATAAAAGAAAGATTGAAATCCTAAGAAATTAAAAATGAAGAGATCAAGTTTGACTGCTATTTTCAGAGAAAGAAGGAAGGCTGCAGAAATAATAGTTGCTGAATACTGCACAGAGATTGATCTAATTCCAGCTAGTGATCCTCTATTCAGACAGCAGATATATGATTAGCCAGACATTCTGGAGTGAAGTTCACTAAACCTTGAACACGAGACTATACAGAGACAGAGATATTCACAAAATGAGAGCAAAATTTGACCCTGCTATCTGTTAGTTCCCTTCTGGTTACTGATGGCTCTATATCAGAGTTGCCAACCGTACCGGAATGGCCGGGACAGTCCCGGAATTTTGAGCATTGTCCCGGTGGTGTCCTTGTCCCGGAAATGTCCCGGAATTTACAGCTACGCGCACCTTGCGCTTCCACTCGCTTAGATGGCCACTGCAGTCTCAAGCTTGTTTAGTTTAGTCCTTTAACACTAGTAAAGCAACAAAAACAGGACACTTTTTAGCAGAGAAAAACTTCAGATAAACAATTACGGCTCCAGCGGGTGTGCGAAACAACCTTTGACCTCGTTTCGATTAGAGGTGCGGCACTCACGTGAAACTTCTCAGCACGTTATCAAAATGGCTATAATTATAGTGTAGCAAAGAAGCAGAGGGGAGAATGCCATTTTGACAATAAATGGATCAAAGAATTTCAGGGGATAGGGATAGGCAAGAGTTTCAAAGGTATAAATAAAGAATATATAATGAAATTGAGTGACAAAGTAAGTAAGCATGGAATACAGCAAATACAGGGTAAATAATAACATCATGGGTACAGTGCGCTGCTTGTGTTCAATGCAATAATAATGTCAGTAGTCTTGCCTTCATTTTAGGTCACTTGTATGCCTGATGTACTCTGTGTGCAATTGACTTTGGTGTTACCCATGGTGGCCGTTAATGATGTCACATCTCACCTCAAGAGCAAGAAACATAAGGATATGTCAAAGGCTGTGCTATCAACTATTCCAATCAACTCTCTCTTCCAACATCAGAGAACTGATCAAGTAATCGAAGCAGAGGTCAGGTGGGCTACATTTGTTGCTAAGCACAACATATCCTTTCTGTCTATATAGTGACCATGCCACCAAGCTTTTCAGCAAGATGTTCCCAGACTCTGAAATTGCAAAGAAATTATCCTGTTCCCACACCAAAATCACCACCATAGTGAAGAAAGCTCTTGCTCCTTACTTCATACAGAGAGTTATGGAGTCAATGTCAAGTGGTCCCTTCTCTTTGATGATTGATGAATCCCATGACAAGAGGGATAAGTCTTGCATAATTCTTTTGAGGCTTCTTGATCCACAGGTAGCTAGGTGAAGTACAGACGAGATTCTTGGATATGCCTGTTGTGAACATTGACCGCCAACTTGTTTCAAGCCTTGAAGGAGTCACTGACTAAGAATGGGCTCAGCTTTGACAATGCAGTGTCTTTCATGTCTGATACCACCAATGTTATGAAAGGAGTGAGGTCAGGTGTGCAGAAGCTGATTAAGGATGAGATCCCAACTTTGTATGATGTTGGTTGCATCTGCTATTTGACTGATTTAACAGTCAAAGCTGGTTTGAAGGTACTATCAGTGAACATTGACCACTCTTCATCGACATATTCTACTACTTCCATAGCAGCAAGAGAGCAGCAATTTGTCATCCTATGGTGTTCACTTTTCACTGAGCCAGGGGTGATTTTGAAGCATTGCCCCACACGATGGCTCAGCTTGCTGAAGTGTGTGAATCGTTACCTCAGGCAGTATGATGGTTTGAAGTCATTCTTCTTGTCTTGTGAGGAAGCTAAGGTCTGTAGCATTCTTTCAAGGCTTGAGAATCCTCTGACGAAACCTCTGTTGTTCTTTTATCTTGCCCTCAATGGATCAATTCAACCGCCTCTTCCAGAAATCTACAGAGAATACTACCTCACAGCTGTATGATGATTAGTTAGGTCGAAAAATCGCGTATAAAATTAATGGCGTGGTCAAGGGAAAGGCGCACGCTAATTAGGGGGCGTGGTCGAAAATTCGCGCCGTAGAAAATTAATGTCCCGGTGTCACAGGGTATTTGGCATGCCAGGGAATATGGTATCCCCACACCAAATACCCTAGGGTATTTGGCATCCCCTCAGGGAATTTGGTATCCCACGCGCCCTAGGATCCCCATCCACGCGCCCTAGGGTATTTGGTATCCCCATGCCGACGCCAGCTAGCACGTACTTTGTAGCTCTTGCTACAAGCACTGGTGGGGCTAGCAGTTATTTGTGATAGCCCTAGCCCTAGCCCTAGCCCTAGCCCTAGCCCTAGGTGTGATGAAGCCATATCCGACCCGCGTGTGTAAAAGTGGGGATACCAAATTCCCTGAAGGGATACCACGCGGGATGCCAAATACCCTAGGATATTTTGCACGGGGATGCCAAATAACCTAGGGTATTTGGCATGGGGATACCAAATAGTGGGGATGCCAAATTCCCTGGGACACCGGAATTAACTTATGGAAAGTTGGCAAGTATGCTATATACAAAGCACAAAGCAAAGTACAATAGCACACCACTCCGCCTCAGATCCTTTCATCCTGTACTAAACTACTTCAGACGGTTGAGTCCCTAAATTACAAGTCCCACCGTGACTGATTGCTATAGAACACCACACCCTTATTTAGCTGTGATTGCGACGGCACCCTTGACTGGGCCACGAGTGACAAGCGGAGGAAAAGAAGGGGAAAAAAGGTTAATAACTTTGTTAGTCCATCATCCTTTCTTGTCAGCCATGCAGCATGTTTTCACCTACCTGTTCAGAAAATTTGGTTTGAGGTGCCATTGTTTTGGAAGACATATGCGGGAGTTTATTGTGGTCTTTGTTGCTAGTGTTATCTGGTATGGGTCGTTAGCATATTAACCTCGCAGCCGTTCTCACTTGCGCCGCGCAAACCGGCTGCTAGCCAGGCGCGTTATCTTGACCTTCAGAGTGGTTAAGATGCAATTATACGCTAACGAGTTTAGATGGAGCTCCATAGATTCTGCATTCTTCACTGCATAAATTTTTATGCCAGGCTCTCTGTGTGATATAAAAAATTTAAATAAATTGCGTAGAGCTAACTATGCCAAAGTTAACTGCATCCTAAGTGTGGTATCTCGAGGTTGCTGCAGGGATGGCTCGTGTCTTCAGGTCATGTCTTCGTTTCGGGTCACATCCCTTGAAAATTGAACTTACACACCTACAAAAATTCACCCATTAATTAATGATCTCTAAATGACTTGCCAGATGAAGTCATATACTAAGACAGTTCCTCACTCTTTCTACATTTTATTACATTAACTTAAAATTCTTTAGCAATCTGGAATAGCTACATCTATTTTGCCTGTTAAATATGCAGCAGCATCATATTATTTAGCCGAGTTTCACTCAGGGTCAGCTGCAGTATTCTTTAATCTCTGCAATGTATTTCAGCTGTGGCTGCAGTTACTGGTACAGTGAGGAGGAAACAATTTTTAGTGGTAGAATGTTATATTTTCAACCTATCTGGAAGCATTTTGTAGATGAACAGTTAGCTGATCCATGTTTACTTCTTGACAATAAATCTTCATATTTTCTGGAACATCATTATGAGAATCATTTCCAGCATCTAATAATACTCTTCCCCACGCTGCCTCTAGGGGCATGCCCCTGGTTTGGTCAAACCTATACTTCCAACAATATCTATTGCCTCATTAAATAGGATCACCAAATGAATGTGGTAATCTCACCATAATCTAATCTTCTAGGTTGATGTCTCTGCACAGGTTGTCAAGAAAAACTAATGGACTCGGCTACCATTACATTGTAAAACTCATCAAAATGTCATTAGTCTGCCTTTCAAGGATGTTCACAACAACCAATCAGGATGCTATCACTGCTTCTTGTAATGAAGTTTCTTTACCTGCTAGGTAATAATTGATAACTGTTCAGTTGCTGAGAAAGAAAACTTCAGACCAAAAAAGAATCCCAAAAACCACGAACTTTCATAGCAAAGAAATGCCTACCTTGTTTAACAATTTCCCAATAAAATCAATTGGAATGTCATCAATATATTTGGTGCACACTGTCCATCTTGTTGTGCAAAGAGGCTTTAATGTTGGAACAACAGGTGATAATCATGCCTGAAGTGTTCGAAATAAGCTTTGGGTGAAAATGACTTAGTCCCTGATAAAGCTCATGTGCAGAAACTGACTGGCAAAGGTTAGTACTATAGTACTAGACAGTGCAGTTCTTCTTACTGAATCTATTTGATAGACACTCACACATCCACTCATTTTAGCAGTACCATCATATGTATGCACTGCAAATAGGCAATGAATTATCACAATGACGTTCTCAATTGTCAACTTGAATTTTCTCCTTGATGTTTTGTCTAGGACTCTAGATCCTCTAGCATTCATCAGGAATGATGAAGTGTTAAGACTTGGTTATATAACTATTCACAATGTGATACAAACCACACCCTGGCACAAACATCTGGCACCTGCACCAGATGTGGAAAAATAAAATATAGTAACTAATAACAATAAACACCAAAAGAATATTATGTATAATATTATAATAAATAGAAATAACGACAACAGCAGCGACGATAATAATAATAATAAATAATAAATAAACAAATAAAAAAGTAATAGTAATAATTATAGTTATAATAGTAATAGTAATAATAGTAATAGTAATAGTAATAACAGTAATAAAAGTAATAGTAATAGTAGTAATAGTAATAATAGAAATAGTAATAGTAATATATAGTAATAAAAGTAATAGTAATAATAGTAATAGTAATAATAGAAATAGTAATAATAAATATAGAATAATAGTAATAGTAATAATAGTAATAGTATTACTAATAATGTAATAATAATTAATAATAACAACAACAATAATAAAATTAAAGCGAGCTTGATAATTGAATACCAGAGGACAAGACAAGTACATGCAAATGCCCGAGAATAAAAGAAATCTTAAAACTTAAAATGAAGAGATCAAATTTCTGACTGCTATTTTCAGAAACGATAGGAAAGAAGGAAGGCTGCAGAAATAATAGTTGTTGAATGCTGCATAGAATTCCAGCAAGTGATCCTCTATTCAGACAGCAGATATATGATTAGCCAGACATACATGAGTGAAGTTCACTAAACCTTGAACACGAGACTTTATAGGGAGACAGAGATACTCACAAAATGAGAGCAAAATTTGACCCAACTTGCTGTTAGTTCCCTTCTGGTGACTGATGGCTCTATATACTATTTTGACATGGAGCACTGGTGAAGACACGCCCACACAAATAGAAAGAACAGAAGATACAGAAACAGCAAAACTAAACTCATTGATGGAGAGGATCACTGCATGCACTACTGAAACTTGGACTGTCAATAGACAAGCAAGATTGTATTCCAACATGTACACCACTGCACTGGTGGAGCTATAGCTAAACGTACCAGCAAGGGCTCCTAGACATTGAATACTAGCAAGATTTCCAGCATTGTAAAGACACTGCAAGTGTTCAATGCATGCTTGACATCACGATTATGATTGTAATTTATTGATCTAGAGCCAGTTTGTATCTATAATTATCATACCATACCTATCTCCACACATTCAGTCTGTGTAACATCACTATCATCAGGGAGTTCACAACAAAACTGTCCAGTACGATAGTCACCACTGTACACATGGCTCTGCGGTTAAGGTGGATCTGTTGTTCATCATCCCTGCTCCTGAAGTACTCCTCAGTTCCTCCTCCTCTGGGACCTATAGTAACATTATTATGTGTCCAACGACCAAATCTGCTAGGTTGAGTTGCACAGCATTGACTCTTGCTAGTATTGCAGACTAGCACATTTTCCAGGTCCATGCTCTTATAAACTTTGGTTTGTCCTGTCATCAGCGGCGGCAACTCTCCAATATCCTCCAAGAGGATAAGACTCTGCTATCACTGGGATAGATGCCTGGCTTGAAGAGAACAAACTCCACCGCTGCAATTCATAAGTAGTGTAAAGAAATGACAATGTCACAGCTAACTAGAAAGCTAGCTACATAGTTATTTCCATATGCTAACAATAAATCAAGGCTTACATTGTGCTTCTGCAAATATGATACCAAGCACAAAGCAAAGTGCAACAGCACACCACTCCACCTCAGATACTTTCATCCTGTAACTAAACTACTTCAGACCGTGAGTCCCTAAATTACAAGTCACACAAGAAGGACTAATAACTTTGTTTGTCCATCATCCTTTCTTGTCAGCCATTCAGCATGTTTTCACCTACCTGTTCAGAAAATTTGGTTTGAGGTGCCATTGTTTTGGAGGACATGTGGGAGTTATTGGGATTGTTAGTTCTGTTATCTGGTATGGGTCGTTAGCATATTATTATTATTATTATTATTATTATTAATAAATTTATATATCACACCAGGATAGGTGTATGAGTATATACAGTGTACATAACTATGAAGATGAGATTAGGTGGTACAAGTGGACAAGGAAATTACAACCGAATCTATTAGGTTCATTGAGAGTGTTAAGGATGATTGTGCAGATCTAATATCTCTAATGACTTTGGAACAAAAGTTATCTCGAATGGAGTAATACTTACAGAAATGTGAACCATATTTTAAATTATAACCTAGAAATGTAAAACAAGAATTAGCAGATTTATATAATACATACTTAACTAAATTTGACGGACATGTCTGTGAGGAGGAGAAAAGAGTGGAAGAGCATTTCAAGGTTGAGTTGAATAAACTGTCTAAATTTGCAGTAGGATGAACAATTCCTGTGTGTAAGTTGTAAGGCAATTTCCATATTCTTCTTAAAATCTTATTAAAGGCTATTTCCAGTCCATTCAATGCTTTAGATGACAGTATCCAGAGAGCACTTCCATACAATGACAAGCAGAAGGAATGAAACAGGTATGTTAGGACAATAGGAGAGAGGTTAGGGAAGGAACATAGAAGAGAGTTTGCTTTTCTAACCATATCTCTATTAACCTCTCGCTTGCGCCGCGCAAACCGGCTGCGCTTTCACAGTGGTTAAGATGTGGACTATATATGCTAACGAGTTTAGACTTAGACTATGGCGCTCCATAGAATCTGCATTCTTCACCGCATAAATTTTTATGCCAGTTCAAAAGATAGGGCTCTCTGTGTGATCACTTTTGATAATTAAAAAAATGTGCGTAGAGGTATAGCCAAAGTGAACTGCAGCCTAAGTGTGGTATCTCATGGCATCATTTTCGGTCACATCCCCTTGAAATGAACTTACACACCCAATTACGAAAATCCACCCATTGCCAGATTCAGCCATATACTATATAAGAAAGTTCCTCCTTTCTATTCTTTCCAACCTTTCCCCGTTCACCTCTTTCTTGGAGAAACTCTCCCCCCCCACCCGAAACACATCCAGCACATGGCATATAATTATTGTGTAAAGTAACATTAAAAAAATATAGATATAATATAATATATAATATATAATATATAATATATAAGACAAAAATAATAAATGAGAGTAAGTGCTCATAATTTAGAAGGACCAAAATAGTTCCTTCTTTTATTACATTAACTTAAAATTGTTTAGCAATCTGGAATACATCTATTTTGTCTGTCAAATATGCAGCAACATCATATTATTTAGCCAAGGTTCACTCAGGAGGGTCAGACACAGGTATTCTTTAATCTCCATAATGTAGAAAAGTTCTTTCAGCTGTGGCTGCAGTTACTGGTACAGTGAGGACAATTATTTTAGAGGTTGAATGTTTTTGATTATATATTTTCCACCTATCTGGAAGCATTTGTAGATTAACAATTAGCCGATCCATGTTAACCACTTTATCATAAATCTTCATATCTGGAAGATCACCATGAGAATCATTTCCAGCATCTAATAATACTCTTCCCAATGCTGTCTCTAGGGTCATGGCCCTGGTTTGGTCATACCTATACTTCCATTCTAACAACAATATCTATTGCCTCATTAAATAGGATCACCAAATGAATGTGGTATCTCAAATCTAATCTTCTAGGTTGATGTCTCTGATGAGGCAGCACAGGTTGCCCAAAAAATTAATGGACTCGGGTAACATTACATCGTAAAAATTTCATCAGTCTGCCTTTCAAGGATGTTCACAACAAATCAGGAGATGATATCACTGCTGCTTGTAATCAAGTTTCTTTACCTGCTAGGTAAT
The DNA here is from genome assembly GCA_028752905.1 of Cladorhizidae sp. MBARI D1340-BT2. Lineage (NCBI taxonomy): Eukaryota > Metazoa > Porifera > Demospongiae > Poecilosclerida > Cladorhizidae > Cladorhizidae sp. MBARI D1340-BT2. Next base: position 43,899,978 of record JAQNBH010000011.1, read on the forward strand.
TGATAACTGTTCAGTTGCTGAGAAAGAAAACTTCAGACCAAAAAAGAATCCCAAAAACCACGAACTTTCAGAGTCAATTTCCCAATAAAATCAATTTGAATGTCATCAATATCTTTGGTGCACACTGTCCATCTTGTTGTACAAAGAGGCTTTAATGTTGGAACAACAGGTGATATATAATCATATCTGAAGTGGTTGAAATAAGTTTGATAGTTTCGGTGAAAATGACTAAAGCTCATAAACACAAGGTTTTATGCAAAGGTTAGTACTGTAGTGCTAGACAGTGCACAAATAGCAGTTCTTCTTGCTGAATCTGTTTGCTAGACCACTCACACATCCACTCATTTTAGCAGAACCATCATATATATGCCTGAGCAAGAAACTGGAAAATACAATGAATTATCACAATGACCTTCTCAATTGTCAACTTAAATTTTCTCCTTGATGTTTTGTCTAGATCCTCTGGCCTTCATCAGGAATGATGAGGTGCTAAGACTTGCCTGACCTTGTTATACTATTCACAATGTGATACAAACCACACCGTAGCACAAACATCTGGCAGTATTAATAATAATAGTAGTAATAATAATAGTAATAATAATAATGATATGATATAACAACAACAATAATAAAATTAAAGAGAGTTTGAGAATTGAACAACAGCAAAGAATGATAAATAACTGAATTCCAAAAATATATGGTGGTCTCTTGCGAGTGGTCCCTCAGCAGCCAGGCTATTCCATTCCCCAATCTCGATTCAACCCCTCATATGTGCCTTTAAGGTGGTGACCCATTCATATTGGGTATGAGTGAACATAGAGTGAATACAAGCTTACATAGATATATAGATACAAGGACAGATACTCTACGTGTGGTAATGCCACATTTTCTAACCAAATTCCCACTGAAGGATCAGTTCACTTGCCAGTTGTGATGTTGTGACTTAATGTTGTGCATGTGGATGGCAGAAAATCCTATCAACTGGATGATGATACACGGGGTCAGAGTGCAGTGATCTGCCAGCGCTGTATGGCTAAGTTCTGTATAGGAATTGAATTAAAGCATCATACCAGCACTTTGATGGTCGACAGCCTGGTGGTCGCTTGAGCCAACTATTCCCATCATGCATAAACAGGCTAATTGTACTTTAACCCCTGTTATGTTTCTGTCTCTTGTAGCCCACTCCATAACCAACAACTGTTTCTCTGACTTATATTCATTTTCAACTCTCAGCTACCTGGTATACTCTAGTTGACTCCATACTTCAATCTTTATTTCCACCTTTAGCTACATACCTGGTGTTCCATTCTTGACTCATATTAATTACCACCCCAGGTACCTCGTGTGCCATGACTGGCCCCATACTGCAACATCTTGTGGGTATACTGTTCCCCACACTTCTGTCAACCTATGTTGTAGATTTAGAACTTGGTAATTACAGCTGCTTTAGCACTAGTGCAAGTGTGTGTACAGTGCATGTGGATATTTAGCGACAAAAAATGATTACAATTTGTAATCTGGTTGGCAGTTTCTCTAAATGGTGGCAATAAACAAGTTAGAGAAGTGTTTAAACAGGGACACAGAAGGTTTGAGTTGTGTAGAACTTTAACTAATGTGGTCCTTCAATACCTAATTAAAATAATTATACAGAAACAACAAAACAAACAAACAAAAGTAGCAAAAAGCACTTGAAACAAAAAGCACTTGAAACCAAATAAAACAAACAACAACAACATTAACCTGAAGATGACATCATTTAAATTGGTAAAAGATCGTTTAACTTATGAGTAAAATCTTGTTTCTTTTTTATTCTATTTATCTGTTTGTATAACCATTTTTGTTCCTATTACCAAATTATTGGTATTTGCCCATCTTCCATGTATGAAGCACCAACTATTGTTACTGTTTGAGTTAGCTTGTCTATTGGTTATCCAATGAACATGTCAACCAAGACTGTGGTGTGTGACTATCAATTACAATGGCATTTATATTCATTACAGCTAGTGAGCATTCTGTTCTCATGTTGGACTGCCAAGTCTCAGTACATGATACATCTTGAATGGTTTGTTGCTACGAAAAGAACTGCAAGCGTAGCATAATATTTAGAAATGGCAGAGACCTAAAACACACACAAAATATATTTATATCTCAAATAAAACTTACTTCAGCAGCATCTTAGTACCATAAATGGTGCTTTATGCTGATTTTATTTTAAAAAATACTACAATCATGCCTTCAATAATACCTTCAATATTAATTGTTTCTAAATAGTAAACAGGCAAGCTCAAATAATGGTCTTGTATCTTCTATATATCCATCTTCTTTCTACTTAGCAGCACAGGTAACTTGTGTGCTGGAAGACTTGAAAATATGCAATGCATTGCAGTGACTAATCTGTTTCTCTACTGTAAGACATGGAAAGGTGGTGTGGGGGCGCAACCCCCAAGGAAGGAACTTAGAGAACCAAATATTATGTGTGAACTATATTTAGAAGTATTAATAGTATTTTTAGCTAGAAATAGGGACTAGAATTAAGTGTCATAACAACTCTACGTGTTAACATCACCTTATTACCACTTGAAGTTTTACCCGACCTTATTGTAAGTCATGACCTATTCTGATTGGTCGATTCACTTTTCCTTTGTGATCCGGGGCCTTGTCTATAAAATCCCGGCCCTGGACTTCATTCTTTTATGCGAGTTTTATTCTGTCATCATTCTGTATCAGTCCTATTACAACTTTAGCAGCCTAACTGTCAATATTGGGAGGGATTGCAGGATTGGGAAGATTTCAGAGACAGAGACTTACATCTGGTGGCAGCAAATACCAAGAGGGCATAAACAAACCCCCACAACTGGTGGCAGCGGAAAGAGTCGAACTCCACAGCATCGAGAGAAAAAAGGCAAACGGCTACTACGAAGACTCAAGAGAAAGATCGGAAAGACATCTCTGTTGGCCCAGAACACTTGTGTATTGTGTATCAGAGTTATTATTACGTGTCTTTGTGTGTGTTTTCTTTGTGTGTGTTTTACTGTCGTCTCTTTTATTTGACTACAGGGCTCCAGCGTTTGTGAGTCTGCAATACCGGAAGCTGGTGTATGGCTGGCAAGGGCGAGCATACACATCTACAGAAAATTCGATACGAGTCAGATTCTTCCTTTCACGTTGCGAGACACCCTTTGGATACATGAACAGAACCCTACTCGCTAAGACCAATAGAGCTAGGAATGTCAGACGACGACACCGATAAGGAAACCCACCTTCACGAGAAGGACACCAAGAAGAGACGGACAAGAACAACAACTAAATTACACGAATCCCATGAACAGATGGCAACCTCTCAACAGCCTACGAACGAGATGCAACAGATGCTGAGGGCCATTATGGAGATGCAAATAAGTACTGATGCAGCCAGAGAAGAGCGAAGTGAACAGGCAGAGAGGCGAGAGACGAGGCCCGATTTGAAGTCCGTCTCACAAGGGAAGCTGAACTTGCAGCCAAGAAGGCGCAAGAGGATGCAGTGTACAGAGCAAAATCAGATGAAACCAAGAAGAATGAATGGAAACTACGGACGATTAAAGCCATCACCCCACAGGATGACCTCGAGGTCTACCTGGAGGGACTTGAGAACATTCTTCTTCAGTGTCATGTAGGTGAGGAGGAGTGGCTCTTCTACCTCACTACTAATCTCCAAGGAAAGTATGCAGCGTTGGTGCAAGGCCTCACAATAGGCACAGACGAGAAGTACAGACAAGTCAAGGGAAAATTGGAAGCTGCCGGTCTGTCTACAATGGAAGCCGGGCAGCAGATCCTGGACTTGAATACATCTGTACTACAAGGGAAGACAGCACTGGACGTGTTCCAGCTGCTCAAGCGTTTGGTACTCAGACTTTTCAAGGAAGCTGAGTCGATCCAGGATTGCGTCTTAGCCCTGTGCAAGCCAATCCTGAGGAAGATCCTGCCAAAAGATGGTGTAGCGTTAGGACATAATTCCATGGACACCTTGCTCGAGACGTTACAGCAGTGGTGGTCCATCAACAAGAGTACTCAGGCAGAGGAATCTCTAGGAAGACAGACTACCTTCCACCAACAGAGATCTCCAAAATCTCCAACATGTTTCTACTGTGGTAAAGTAGGACATCGAATTGCAGAGTGTCGTTCCAAGCTGAGCAACACCAGTCCATCTACACTGTACCATGGAAGCAACAACAACACAAACGCAGCAGTATCCTCACAGGTGACCTGCTACATATGCCACAAGCCAGGACACAAAGCTCCAGCAAGCCCTCTGAGGTCATCCACAGCTAACCTACCAGAAGAGCGTGCAAGTCAAGAGTGAGCCAGTGAAACATCTAGTGGTGCGGCCAAGGAAACCCATGTTAGTAAACGTAATGAAAGGTATGGTAGGGGATAAAGAGCTAGACTTTGTGTTGGATTCGGGTGCTAGCATTTCTATGGTTCCTAAAACTTGTGTGAAAGATGAGGAATTGTTAGAAGAGTGTATTATGGTTGAGGATGCTAATGGTGGGTCGGTTAGGCGCCAGTTAGCAAATGTTGAGCTTAAGTTAAAAGGGTTTATTAGCAAGGGTGAAGTTGTTGTAGCCCCAGAGGAGACTTTGAAAGGTCAGGTTCTGTTTGCTATTGACTACAGTAAACCAGAACATTTAAAATTGGTCACGGAATGTGCTTCAGAGCGACCTGCTCAACCTGTTATGGCAGTGTCGACCCGCACACAGAGTGAAAGTGTGGCTACCACGGAGGCTGAAGAAGCTGCTCTCATAGCAGTGGAACAGCCAAAGTGCACACCAGTAGCGGATCTTGTTGGTGAGAGTGTTGAACAACAGTCAGTTCAGACAGCTGAGGTAGCAGAGGTTGAAGAGACAGTGGAAGAGAATGAGAGTGAGCCAGCTTCTCTGTGTCTGGAAGTAGAAGGGAATACCGAGAGTAACCCTAGTGTTAGCCAAGGGGAGGATGATCTGGTCTTACCCCCATTGATAAAAGGTTCAGAGATAGAGAAGTTGTGTTTGGAATCTAAGGCTGACTAGTCGCTAGCGGTTTGGAGAAGTTTAGCTGAAGAAGGTATTAAGGGATTTAAATGGAAGGATGAAGTGATGTTTTTGACAGTGCATGATGCAGCAGGCCAAGCGGTGGAAGCATTGATACTACCCACTAGCTTTAGGGCGAGAGTTTTGAAGACTGCTCATGGTGGCACTGGTCATCTGGGACACAGAAAAGTGCTCCAGATGATTAAGAAAAGTTTTGTGTGGCCGTTGATGTCAAAGGAGGTGGTACATTATTGTCAGTCCTGTAGGGTATGTCAGAGTTACAGTCATGCGTCAGTTCGGAAGGCACCCATGGTTGAGCATCCAGTCCTTACTGAACCCTTTGAGAAGATGGCTTTCGACCTTGTTGGTCCTCTCCCGAAAGCCAAGGGTGGGTATAAGTTCGTGCTGACCTCTGTGTGCATGGCTACTAGATGGCCAGAAGCCATACCTTTAAAGTCGATTACTGCCAGAGCTGTAGCAGAAGCGTTGTTGAACATCTTTAGCCACACTGCCATTCCTTTGCAGCTACTGTCAGACCAGGGAACACAGTTCATGAGTTCTTTGGTCAAGCATTTGTGTCAGTTGTTAGGTATACAACAGCTCAAGACCACAGCTTACCATCCCCAGACGAACGGATCTGTGGAACGGATGCACTCCATGCTTGAGGGCATTCTTACCAAGACTCATCATCAAGGGATTGACTGGGCAGAGCAGGTTCCAGTCGCTCTCTTTGCACTCAGGCAGATGCCTCACCGTGATTCGTTATTTTCCCCTTTTGAGTTGGTCTATGGACATAACGTCAGGACTCCGCTGGAGATCTTATATGGTGAGTGGGCAGGGAAAGATAGCAGGAAGCTAGATGCAGGCAGTTGGGTGGAGCAGTTTCAGGAAAGACTTGAAATAGTCAGGGAAGCAACTAGGCAAAGAATATCTAAGGCAGTGTTAGACAGGAAGATTGATTATGACAAAGGTTCTTGTGTGAGGTCAGTAGCGTTGTGTGTAGTCGTATCCCTGGTATGAACCATAAGTTGGCAGATGCATGGTCTGGACCATGGGAAGTGGTTGCTAGACTTAATGCTGTAAATTACCTAGTGAAGAGGTTAGATCAGAAAGGAAACACTAAAGTAGTCCACATCAATACTTTGAAGGCATGTCTGGACAGAGAAGAGAATGTTTTAAGATTGACTGTAGTGGCTGAAAGTGAAGAGGAAGAAGGGGCAGGGTCTTTGAGTTTGAGGCAGATATGTAGTGAGAACAACCAGGAAGATGTTAATGTAGTATTGGGTGAGTATCAGGATGTGTTGAGGAATGAACCAGGAAATACTGAGAGTGCAGTTCTATCAATTGATTTGTTGGATGAAGTACCTTTTCAGTTTGCCCCTTACCAAATCCCTGACAGGCTGAAGCCGGGTGTAAGAAAGGATTTGGATGGATTGCTGGATGCCAGCATAATCTCACCATCTACTAGTCCCTGGGCATCACCCATCGTCCCAGTCACCAAGCCAGATGGATCAGTACGCATCTGTGTAGATTACAGAAAATTAAATGAGAAAACCAAGGCTGACCACTTTTACATGCCTACATTAGATGAAATTCTAGAGAGAGTAGGGCAGTGTCAGGTCATTTCTAAGTTGGACCTTAGTAAAGGTTATTACCAGGTGAAGGTAGCAGCTGGGTCGCAGGAAAAAACGGCTTTCATTAGCCCATACGGCAAGTACCAGTTTGCCAGGATGCCCTTTGGGTTGATAAATGCACCAGCTGTATTTCAGAGGCTAATGGATGGAGTTTTGCAGGTGTGCTATGATTGTGCAGCACCGTACTTGGATGATGTGATTGTATATTCGATGAGTTGGAAGGAACATATGGTGGATTTGAGGAAAGTATTAAATGTGTTCAGACAGCATGGGCTTACGGCCAAGCCATCAAAGTGTGTGTGGGGCAGGTCGTACGTTGAGTATTTAGGGCATGTTTTAGGATGTGGGCAGGTAGCAGTACCATCAATGCGTGAAACGGCAATGGCAGAGTTTAAACAACCAGTGACTAAGAAGAACATGAGATCTTTTCTGGGTAGTATCAATTATTACAGGAAGTTTATCAAGAACTACAGCTCATTCTCATCAGTCCTCACGCCAGCCACTTGCCAGTCTGCACAAGCCAAGGTGGAGTCGAACAGAGCGGATGTTGGAGTCCTTCGTTCATTTAAGGTCTGTTTTATGTGATATATGTATTTTGACGGTGCCTGGCCCGCAGGATGGTCTTTCTTTACACACAGATGCCTCAGCAGGAGGTGTTGGAGCAGTTTTGAACGTGATTCGTGAAGGGAAGGAGTTACCCGTAGCCTTCTACTCAAAGCAGCTACAGGGAGCAGAAAAGAGATATTCAGCAACGGAACTGGAAGGTTTGGCAGTGTTCAGGACAATTTCGTTTTTTGCTCATTTCTTGTATGGCAGAAGCTTCACAGTGGTGACAGACCACAAGGCACTTCTACCAATGATGCTAGGGAAATCTCTCAATCGCAGGATCCATGGCTAGGCTCTGAAGTTACAAGACTACTCCTTCAAGATGATGTACAGGAAAGGATCAGAGAATGGGAATGCGGACGGATTGTCTCGCCAAGCCCGTGCTGAGCAAGATCAAGAAGATGCAACCGAGGGCGGCTGCAAGCTCAGTGCGAGGGGATGTGGGGGCGTAACCCCCAAGGAAGGAACTTAGAGAACCAAATATTATGTGTGAACTATATTTAGAAGTATTAATAGTATTTTTAGCTAGAACTAGGGACTAGAATTAAGTGTCATAACAACTCTACGTGTTAACATCACCTTATTACCACTTGGAAGTGTTATCGACGTTATTGTAAGTCATGACCTATTCTGATTGGTTGATTCACTTTTCCTTTGTGATCCGGGGCCTTGTCTATAAAAGCCCGGCCCTGGACTTCATTCTTTTATGCGAGTTTTATTCTGTCATCATTCTGTATCAGTCCTATTACAACTTTAGCGGCCTAACTGTCAATATCGGGAGGGATTGCAGGGTTGGGAAGATTTCAGAGACGGAGACTTACATCTGGTGGCAGCAAATACCAAGAGGGCATAAACAAACCCCCACAGGTGGTAAACCCAATAACCACTCTTGTGTGTGTGTGCAATATGGAGGCAAGTTGAGCTGAGTTAGAGGCTCTTTTCTTTACAACAACTGATCAGATGGTTTCTCAGAAGTTTACTCATGTGAAAATAGAAGACATTATTTTAAGTATACTTTATTAAAATGTATATACGCCTAGTTCTGGAATTATCCCAAATGACTTCTTGTAGAGCTTCTACCATAAAATATATAACATAACATGAAAATTTGATGAGAGAGGAAACAAGGTTTTACCAATGTAGATGGACTTGCTTTTTTGTGTTCAGTATATTAATAGGTAAAAAAATTCTAGTATATATTGGTAAACCCCTCTATTTTGCCAAGAGAATCCTATCTATACATATATCTTGTTCTGATTATCTATTGATATAATTATTTTCCCCCCACCATGCATAAATATCCATGCCACTTTTTAGAGCCTGTGGCTATTGAGTCTTTGGGGGTCATGAGGGTGGCTTTCCTGAAGGAGCTCCATCTCAGGATAAGGCAGAGAACTGGGAAGGTAAATGCCCATGTCACTTCCTTCAGTGTCAGTCCAGAGGGGGAATGCCTTATCTGCTTTGGGATTGGTCGGGAATTGAACTTGTCGTTAGCATTTTAGTTTATTTTGTTATTTATGTATGTATCTATTTATTTATTAGTTATTAGTTATGTATTCTAGTTATGTATTCTAGTTATATATATTTTGTTAATGGTTTTTAATTCTATCAACATATAAAAGAAGTTATCTGCATAACTTGCATATAATAGGTTTATCCATAGAAAGTTTAGTGACCCAAAAGTTGTGATGAATGTCTTTGACTACTCTGTTTCTCAATTGTATCTTGTGCAGCACAATTTTGTCAATAATGCTATCAAGTAATGCGTGGGTGTATTAGAAGTACATACAATGAATAGCCTGTGTATATTCAATTCCTATGTTTTATTTCTGGATTTTCGCTTATGGGAAATTGTTACCAAATCTGAAGGAGCCTGAGGCTGATTTCTTCAGCAAAATATCTGCTCTTTGGTTGCTTGAGTTCTCCTGTACAAATATTAGAAGGAAGATGAAACTATTTTACATGGATACAATCAAAAGACAACAAATATGGAATGTGCTGATATTTGTTTAGAGGACAATGTGGTATAAATTATATGTGGCATAGTCAACAAGAGCAACAAGACATGCCATGTGCTGATATGTGTAGTGAACACCAAATAAACAAATAAGGAAAGTGTTTAAAAGTCCTGGAAACCCTGAACCTCTTGACTTAGAATTTGTTAGCTCTGACTGGGTGAAGTTATCTGCTGCTAAAATATAAATGGACAGATAAACTATATATCTTGGAACAAGAACAAAAATATTTTTATTCCAACTCTAGGAAGTGACTGAACAAACATAGTCCACAACAAATTGGATGAATATTTGCCATATAAAATCATGAATACCACAGAGTTCTGCTATTTTACAGCTAAAAGTTTTGAGAGAAAGCACTAAGCCTACCATTAGCAGCCAATTGGAGAACATTTTGTATATAAATGAGTTTCAAGAGAATAAAAAACTTTGTGGTAGCAAAGTGGAAGAGACCCACAGAATTATCAAGGAAAGATGTGTGAGCAAGCTTCAATCTCTACATGAGAGGAGAACAATTTGACACTGTCTCCCTAATGACCTAAAAGATGTGAAAAGTGGGAAGTTAACCTAAAATCAGTTATGAACAAGGTTTAAATTTTGTCCCTGTCCCAACAAGACCCTCTCACTCATAGACACTATAGCTGTGATGGAGGACAACTCCAAGAAAAAAAGTGTAAGCCAAGCAAATTACCTGCATGGTATTCTTAGATCTAGGCTGGAAATGGATAATTTGAACTAGAAGCAGAGGAGAGATATCAAGTGTTGGATAAGATGCAAGAGATATGCTATGCATTGTATCAGTGAAAAAAGGAATAAATTTTGATTATCATTCCAAATGTAAAAGATATCAGTCTCTGCCAAAAAAATTGCTGAAAAAGGTCTTAACAAAATCACAGGAAGAAAATACAAGTTATACACACATCAGAATGTAATGTAATACAGGGGAGGTATCAGCCACATAATAAACTTTGATGGCAGCAGGAGGTATATATACCACAACTTTTGTAAGGCCTTCCATTATTACACAGCAATGTAAACTAGTTGGGATGTATTTTCTTCAATTTCCCCTGATTGCCAATTATAAAATATACAGCATGGTTGATCTCTCTACTTGGAGGAAAACTAATACATAAGAGCTCCACATATTTCAATCACACATAAATAACTTCACAATGTTCGAAGTCAATCCATCACACTCCGTCATTGTGGCTGCACTCCAGTAAATAAACTAAGATTTAAAAGTCGCCTATATCACATCAAATACAGAACTCCTCAAATACTGAACTCCTCAAATGATGATGTGTCGATTATAGAGACAAAGCAGGCCTCATACCATCTATTATTGCCAGTTATATTATGAATATGATTTATTTGGAGGGAGAGACTTCAGTCTCCAAAGCCATCCCCTGGATCCACCCATGCTGCCCATTCACAACCGCTTGTGCACTCAAGGCTAGCGCTTTCCATTGGGAGTTTGAAGTTCAAAATTGCTACAGATATGTTTTGAATTAGAACCGGGCACAATCAGAGTCTGACGAATTATAGAGCATCAGATTTTGCTCAAAACCAGGTATCGATCTTGGCTTGGTCAAACAGATATGTTAGTGAATTTGATCCCCTAGAACAAGTATGCCATAAGTAATTTAATCTCCCCCCCCAACACACTCTTCCCCCCCCCCCCCCCCCCCCCCCCCCCCCCTACCCAACCCTTTTTTTAATTTTTTTTGTGGTTTTCACCGCTGCACAATTGAACCACCTATGCATGTTATGAGGCCTAGTTCTGTATGGTTCAGATCTCTGCAGGAATTAAAATTGAACACATAATCTGGGCTTGGATGGTGACCTTTCGGGAAAACTAGGTGTAACTGGGGTGGGTCTAAATTGATGAAAGATGGTTGCAGTCTGTGCCTATTTTCCCATCATATTGTGTGTGTGTGTGTGTATTTATTGTTTGTTTGTGTGTAAGTGTGTGTGTGTGTGTGTGTGTGACAATGACTTTCTCAATAATCAATTTGAAATTTACACTCTCCATGTTTTGGCTAGATGCTCTAGACTTCATCAGAAATAATGAAGTTAGGAGGTTTGAATCCACACACTATTCTGCATCTCTTTGGAAGTGATGTAGAAGGCTGATATAATAACAGACAGTTTTCTATCATGGGTGTGTGGTACACTATTTCCAGCACCTCACACCTTGAGCAAGAATAATTATTGTTATCCCGATTCACTTTCTTTTGAAAGTGTACTCCTGGCAATCTGCTTGCTCTACAAGACATGCTAAATGTGCTGTCCACCTGTGTACAGATAATCTTATCAAGATATTCCATTGCCACTATTCTGTTTGTTCTACTTTGTAGTCTCTATGGGTAGAATCAACATTTAGATGCTGTATGTGTAGATTTGGATAATATTTACAAAGTAGTCCAAATGATCACAGATAAGAATAGGAACAAGATGTTCTATATAGGTATGCACTGATAGTGTACAAGAAGATGAAACAAATTAGTATCCTAGAGTCCTAGAATACAGTAGATAGTAGTTTTGTCTTCACTGCTCAAATTTAATATAATATGGGGGGAAAAGCAAAACGGACAAATTAATTACATTTTTATAACAAACAAAAATGTTTTTGGATTGATCTGTCCAAAAAAAAGAAGAAAAATACCCATGTAGACAACCAGTAACCCTTTACCATATAAATTATTTATTAATGACATACAACTACATGCATAGATATACACATACCTCTATTCATATTGAAAGATAGCCACATACACCATAGCAACAAACATCTATATGCATAGCTAGCCAACATATACAGAATTGTCACCACTAACTTTCACTTTCAACCTTTCATTGAGGGCAAGCTTCATCTCCAATATAGAGAGAGCAGCTCATAAACAAAAACTATTACCATGACCTCCATATGAGAGGAGCAGGTATTGTTTTCAGAAGTTAATGTATCTACTTCAATAAGACAACCTTTGATTCCTCTTGATTTGCATTGAATGCATCATAACCAATTGTTGAATTCCAATAATATAATTATATAGTCACATTTTTATTGTGTCTGGAAGCATTGGAAGCTTTTTTCATGATTTTGCTGAGTTTTATAGAACTGCTTGAGTTTTCACAAGATTGAAATTCTTGTCCATTTTCACTATCTATCAAATTACACTCAATGCTTTGAAAGAAACCAAAATTTTCTTGCAGAAAGTGCCTCTCCATCTCATCCTTTATGCAGCTTAAAAATATTCCTATCTGAAAATCTCTTCAATGGAAATAAAAACTTGCTGTGATTAGCTTTTATCAAATCTCCTTGGAATATGTCTCTGCCATGTTAGAACAGAACTATCGCACTTGCTAGAAAGTTCTTGTTAAGGAAATAATGTGTTATTGGTTCCGTGGCACTCAAGAGTAAGAGTGCTCACATTATATAGTTGTCTACATTTGTAGCATTCCCTTGATAAGTTGTGGACAATTGTTCAGAATAATGATGGTTGGTTACAGAGCAAAATAACTAGAAGCCTTGTTAAATCACCACTGGTATGTCTTGAGAAATGTTTGGTTAATGAGATGATGATTCCATTGTTATTTGCAAAGAGTCAATATTATTTGTGGCTTGCTTACTAGTTGGGCAGAGAGATCAGATTCAAGATGGTCTAGATGACTCCTGTTCTCCTGAATATTTTCCAAAAGAACTTGTGATTGGGTGATAAAATAATATAAGGAGAATATCCATGGTAAGGTTGAGTCCTATCCTAATTGATTATATTTTGTGAAGTTCCATATAATTTATGTGCAATGAGCCAAGGTATTGCAGTATGATTGTCAAGTTATTAAAAAAATCATCCAATTATTCCACCAATATACCCTTGAGAACTTTGCTGGCATGTGCAATGCATAAATGGTATACCAACTGATCCTGTATATAGTAGATGTTTTATTTGCTATAGACCAACAACATCTTCACACACTTCAGTTCCATACCTTAAACTTAATAAGCTTCAATTGGATCTGTGTTGGAGAAGAAAACTGAGTAACTGATCAGATAATAATTATCATGGGAAAAACAAGGTTAGAGTATCTAGTCAAAGCATCAAGGGACTAAAATTCAAGTTTGTTATTAAGAAGGTCATTGTAAAATCCTAATACCATTTTGAAGTGAACTGTTGTTAGAGTCCTCTCACCTAAAGCATTTTTAACCCATTAACCATTGGGGGTGGGTGTGGAGTGGGAGAAGCTGTAGGCTGGTAATTACCTCTCAGTGGCAAATAAACTTGTAAAAATTTGTAAAATGCAATTTGTTTGTGTTGATATTTATTAGTTATTCACTCAAGAGCAATGAGACCGAAAGAAAAATTATCTAGTGCTTCTAAAGTATTCCTGTTGTGTGCTTCACCACAGCTATAATTATTATAGCTAGCAAGCTACAATAGCTTGAGCTGTTTAAATAGTCCAGTGTTTTTTATGTAGTAGCAAAAGCTAGGTGGCTACCCTGAAAATTTCATCTAAATATCGTTTATGGATACCAGTATAGGCTGAACAAGAAGAACAGCCTATTTCATCAGATCTTGGATTAACCACACTATGTACTCATACAGTACTCCTTCAATAATCCAAGTTCCTTGGGAAAGCAGTTGATACAAAGAGCAGCACTCCGTCGTGAACATCCTGGGATTTGCAAGATGAAAGCTGTTGCCAGGAGTTTTAGCTATATGTGGTAGCCAGGATTAGACAGAGGGATTAAAACTATGGCAAAGTCTTGCAAGACTAGTGCTGTCTAGCAGTCAAGGGCTCACCACAAGTATCACCCCTGCATCCATAGGTTTGGGCCTCACAGCCATGGGAGAGAGTTCATGTGGATTTGCAGTGATTCTTAGAAGCAATGTTCTTGAAAACAGTGGATGCCCATTCCAAGTGGACAGAGTTTTACCTGAAGTTGCAGACAACAGCTTGCAAAACAATTGATATATTGAGGCAAATATATTTATGGGTTACTACAACAACTCTTTACCGAAAATGGTCCTTAATTTGTATTTGACAAGTTCTCAGCCTTCATTAAAAGAAATGGTATATTGCACATTCGGTGTACACCTTACTATCCTGCTTCCAATGTTCAGGTGCTAATGTTTGTGAAGTCTTTCAAACAAGCATGAAGGACTCACTGAATGATGGAAGATGTGTAACTTTAAGGATAGAAAACTTTCTTCTTCTCACCTATCGTAGCTCAACACATTCTATTACCAGGGTAACTTCTAGTTGGTTATTCCTACAGAAAGAAGTTTGAACTCAACTGGATTTGATCAAGCCAGATCATGGAAAGATAGTCCGAGAGTATCAAGCGCAATAGAAATGATATCACTATAGAGGAACTGATGATCGTCAATGGGGTGTGGGAGACCTGTCATGGTGAGGAACATGCGGAGTGGTCCAGATTGTATTCTGTGTATTGTTAAAGAGTGCCTTGGACCTTGGACCTATATGATCGACACTGAGAAAGGTCAATTGTGGAAATGGACACCAATCAGATCAAGGAATTGGTTCTCCAAACAGCCAATCGAGTTGGAACCAGTTCCTGCAGCTTCCTCCTACATAGACGGAAAGAAATCGATTTCTAGAGAAGGTTACCTGAAAGCACTCCAAAAGATATCACTAACAGCATGTTCCTGCAGAGATAAACAATTTAAGTGAAAGGGAAAATGTGGGTAAATTGAACTTTGACATTGTAATAACTGTGTGTAAACTTAACCTGTTGCGGCATTATTGTTTGAACATCATGTCAGATTTAGGATATTACTCAGCCTCCCTTTGTAGGAGGGTCTCTCTCCAGTGACTATATGTACATGATATATAGACAGTTGTCTTGTGCTTCGAATGAGATTGTTATTAGTACACTTTTCTTGGATGCCTCGCTAGTTAGCTATCTCAATAACTTCACGAGTTCCATTCATAAAAAAAATTTGTTTTAGAGAACTCATAATTTCAATTGGCATTCATGACTGCTGTGCTTCTTAATTACAGGAAGCATGTCAAAATATGAGTAGCTCTGCCTAATTTATCCAGCAACTCGTCTATGCGAGGTAGAGGGAATGGGTCGGCTGAGTTGTTAGGGATGATATGGCGAGTAATTTCATTGTTGATCCATCAAATTATTGCACATGCTTATTGTAAATAGAATGAATGAGCTGTGCTCGGTCTGTTCAAACTCCTGTTCAACAGTTGCAAAGTCATTGACAGATAATTCTACATCTCAACAATTGCTTCAAGACATGTTTGTAGTGTACAAATGCAATAAACAAGTTAGAGAAATGTTTTAAAAAATCATTGGATACACAGAGGGTCTTACTTTGTAGAACTCTGACTTTT
Source organism: Cladorhizidae sp. MBARI D1340-BT2 (assembly GCA_028752905.1). NCBI lineage: Eukaryota > Metazoa > Porifera > Demospongiae > Poecilosclerida > Cladorhizidae > Cladorhizidae sp. MBARI D1340-BT2. The sequence continues at coordinate 43,915,647 of JAQNBH010000011.1, forward strand.
TAGTGCAGTCCTTCACCACTTAATTGTACAGATATAATGTCTCTATTGCCAAAGATTCAGCGGTTAAAAAATGTAAACCATCCATTTGGACCACATACAGTTTGATGATAATTTACCATTAAATCATCTATAATAATTGTTCGTGGTTTTTATATAGGCATCTATCTGGTAGTAGTGGCCTACTTGGCTAAGATCTCATTCAATATTATTATTTAGTGCCAGGTCAGTTTAGTATGTCAATTCCATAAGGTGGGATCACACTTTCCTAATTAGTATGCTTATAAGGGAATAATGGGATCTCTGTGGCCAGTAGCCAGTTTAAATGAGCTAGCTTAGTAGGCCCAAGCAGAACCCAGTTGAGTGTATAATTATTCTACTATTCCTAACTCTTGTCTATATACCCAACCCGCGACATCCCTAACTCCCCAACAGGGCACTCATTTAATGTTATGAGGTTATTTGCTGATAATAGTAAGTGGCAGAGGACCTGAGGTGGACCGTGTAAGCTGCTCGTTACTGGATATTGATAGGTTTTGTCACATCAGATATTAATTACTTTTTTCAATAACTGTGACCATGCATCTAGATGATGGTCAAGATCTTCATTTCAATTCTAGTTCTGCATTCATAAAATATTATATCAAAAAATTAGTAGAGGTGATAATAATTGTGGAGGGCTGCAGAGGTGTTGAGCTGGACCAGGTAAGCTGCTTGCCACTTACTGCATCTTAGATAAAATAATACAAGCTAGTGAAAATTATAATTTAAAAAAATCCAAGCTGCGGAGTATAGAATGCAAATATATCACAAGAGGTTTTTAAAAAAATGCACCAGTGTGTTTGTGTGTGTGTGTTTGCAGTCTATATTGGATGACTTGACATAAAAGAAAAGAAGCAAGTATAGCTCTATTCATTCATGTAATACAAACTCTTACCAATTTTTTTGGTATTTGCTGTTCATAATTTGGCTGAAGTAAAGTGGGAAAGCGACAGTCTGAAAATGTGTTTTTATTTAAATTAGCATATCTTTGCTCACATTTATGCTATAGTCCCTGATTTATATACCAAAATTTAGCCAGTGCAGTATGCTTTCTTTAAAATCTTTGTTTTGCCATATACATTTGTGACATGGCATAGGAAAAGCGGAGAGTTTGAATTTTGGGGGAAAATATTTTTATTACATTTTCCACTTCCTTAAACACCAAGCTATTCACTACAAAATTTCAATGGTCAATATGGTACTATCACTGAGATAATCAGGTTTTACTCCCATAATAATTTAAGTTCCGATTTGTGGATTATGGTGTACAGTGTATTTTGTGATGTACACATGGTTCCAAGGGATGTTTTGAAAAATGAAGAAATTGAATTAGCTAGAATAACTACATCAGAATCACGATGATTTGGCATTCTACCTGGCAGTGGTAGTCCATGAATGTCAGAAAAATTGTCTATGAAGCCAAGAGCATGAAATGTATCCTCTGGTGGGCATGTATTAGATGGAAGATGCTTGTCGTTGCCATGACCCCGATTAACCAGTCCAACCGAATCAAAATGCTTCTGAAGTGCTTCCAATCTCTTGTGATTGATGGTATGAATGAATAAGAAAGTGTTCAGACATACTCTACAATTATGGGGGAAAAACGTGGTGTGGCGATGAGTTGAACCTGATGAACGGCAACCATCTACAGGTTGATCTGGATGAGTACAAGGGATTGAAGTTGAGAGAGAATGACAAGGTCCAATTCACTCCTAACTAACTGAAGGCAGTTTAGTCTTGTAGTAGTACACAATTGCTTGCTTATGATACTTGAACAAGCAGAGCTTTTAGGGCCAAACTTACAACCACAACTCTTGGAGAAGAAGGTTTCAACCTTTTCAGCTTCATCCAGGTCAGAACTGCTGAATTTAAGCTCTATCACTGGAGAGTTGCCATCAAGAACACCGCTGGTTGAAGGGACTGCCGCTATCTCAGCCCATTGCTATGCAAACGAACTCAGTTTCGCAAATTACCAACTTAGCTAAGGTATGAAAACTAAAACCTACGTACGCTTCAACTTTAGATCGCTGTAACTCGCACAATACTAACTCGAATTTCACAAAACAAACTCCATCTTTTAGCTCAATTTATTCTCTTTTTAATGCCTATCGGTATGATGTAATGCGAGTTAAATTTAGCCAGTAAAACGGCGATTATGTAATCATGTTACTAAAATTGACTACCTCACGTTAAACAGCGTTTTCTCAAGTTTTAATTTTTTACGAACTTCCCCCTTTTCATATGCCATGTCAGATTTATCTTTTGGAGCTGCAAGTTGGAATATGAAGTGAAGTTGGCCTGATATTCCTTTTTAATCGCTACTTTACAGTATCAAGTCTTGAATGGCTACAGATTGAACCCCCAAGAGATTCTTTAATACATTTTTAAAGTGGACTTAAGTTCATTTGAATGGGTATCTAATAGAAATACTTGTGATTAAAACTTTGGAGCTCCATAGATTCTGCATACTTCGGTGCATGAACGAAATATATAGATCAAATTATAGACATCTCTGTGTGCTCTCTAAAATCAATGTTGAAGAGCTATCCCTATACTAAAATAATATGCAACCAGATTGGAGGTATCTCAACATCTGGGTGCTTCAACTGGCTGTAGTTGTAGTTCCTGATAGAAAAGTACTATATAGCCAGTTGAAATTCCTATTTGTGACTAGAGGAAGCCCTACTCTACAAAACAAGCATCTTCATGTGTTAAAACTTGACGAAATTGGCAAGCACGGGTGCTGAAAATAATATAATGACATTCAGTTGCCTACTTTGCCTAAGGCAGGAATCTTACGGCAACTTTTTGTGTTTTACACTTAAGAAAATGTTGATAATTTGATCCTTTCATAAGTCTACAAATTTACATTTTTTATGGCCACCACACGCCCTTGAAATATTGAAAGAAAAAAATATTGATATTATTCACATCTTTCTATTACCTACAAAGCAGTGAGTGACAGTACTTCTTATTAATTCTCCACTCCACCATAAGTGTAGTGGTTTGTAAATGACTTATGTGACACTTTACATCTAATCATTTGGCCACTACATGAAGGAAACACCAAAAGTTGCCCAAAGATTCCTGCCTCATCTTCAAATCTAATATGTGATAATGGTGCGGAGAGTTTCAAATCTGCTATCAGCTGCTCACAACAACTTTTCATCTTAAAATTATTATCACCCTCATAACTCTTTATTATTATTATTACCATCATCACCATTAACACTATTACCCTGCTAAGGTCCATCATCATCACACCAAGTTGTGTCAGCATCATCTTGTGTCTGAGGTGAATGTGTGGCATTATAAAATAAACTTGCTTTTTCCACTCTCTTCACAAAGTATGTCAGTTTTTTCTATACCACAGATGTCCTATCTTTACTAATTCAATTATGGTTTAAAAATGTTGTGAGCACGATGGCACCTTTATTGAGTTAACCGAACGAGAGTCTGAGCAGGTAAAAACTGATTTTAATGAACAGTAACTATCTTTTCGAATGATATATACATACAATATGGGGGAAAGGGGAGGGAAGGAATGAGATTTAGCCACATGGTGGAGTTAATATCTCCATAGCTTAATAGAGATGCATTGGAAAAAGTGGTGGTTGGTCTCTGCTGGGGTGAACCTGAGCGCTGAAATATAAGATTCCCAATTCGGGCTATTGTACAGGGATCCTCCTTACTCCAGTCACCAAGTGTCTCCATTACAAGTTGAACAAAAACTCTCCTCACAGAGTGGCATGCCTCAAGATTAGCAGCCGTTTTTCTCTCCTCCACTACCCTCATTATTGAGACCCTAGAGCAGAGGGTAGCCAATTTTGAAGAAATATGTCAGATGGATGGCTCCTTGTTCCTGAAATCAGAGAGTAGACCAGGCTGCCGACTCTGTGACTGAGAAAATGGTGTCTCTGACGGAGTTATGTGGTAGAAAAGGTCACTGTTAACCCCTCAGTCCTCTTGGAGGTTCCAAAAACGGTTGGTCATGATACAGAGGTGGCAACTGGATTCATTATCTTTCATTGTCGCACCAAGCCAGTAGCCTAAACACAGGTGGAATTGCAGGATTTGGAGGGCTGAGAATGGGATGCCATTCAGCCAATCACCAACCCATGAGATTTCAGAGGATAGGACAAGGGCTCGAGAGCAGGTGTCGTGGGAAGAAGTCAAGGGAGAGTTATAGGAGGCCTCGTCTATCTTGCATGATAGGGGATGCTGATGGAAAGGAACTCAACCATGTGGTTTTGAACCTGCTGCATTAAGATACTCGGGTGATCTGAAACTCAGTGGTGGTTGGTCTCTGCTGGGGTGAACCTGAGCGCTGAAATATAAGATTCCCAATTCGGGCTATTGTACAGGGATCCTCCTTACTCCAGTCACCAAGTGTCTCCACTACAAGTTGAACAAAAACTCTCCTCACAGAGTGGCATGCTTCATGATTAACAGTCATCTTTCTCTCCTCCACTACCCTCATTATTGAGACTCTAGAGCAGAGGGTAGCCAATTTTGGAGAAATATGTCAGATGGATGGCTCCTTGTTCCTGAAATCAGAGAGTAGACCAGGCTGCCGACTCTGTGACTGAGAAAATGGTGTCTCTGACGGAGTTATGTGGTAGATAAGGTCACTGTTAACCCCTCAGTCCTCTTGGAGGTTCCAAAAACGGTTGGTCATGATACAGAGGTGGCAACTGGATTCATTATCTTTCATTGTCTCACCAAGCCAGTAGCCTAAACACAGGTGGAATTGCAGGTTTTGGAGGGCTGAGAATGGGAGCCAATCACCAACCCATGAGATTTCAGAGGATAGGACAAGGGCTCGAGAGCAGGTGTCGTGGGAAGAAGTCAAGAGAGAGTTATAGGAGGCCTCGTCTATCTTGCATGATAGGGGATGCTGATGGAAAGGAACTCAACCATGTGGTTTTGAACCTGCTGCATTAAGATACTCGGGTGATCTGAAACTCAGCACTGGTTCTCTCAACTGCAGCCTGCACTCCTTTCAATATGCACAAGCTAAATGTCGGTTCAACCCACCTCTATAGTGTAATCATTAATTTTGCTGGTGGGTGCGAATTCTGAAATCCTACTGTAGTCTGCTATTGATGCATGAAAACATTATTTTCGACAATATTGTTATAGTTTTAGAAAGTATATATCTGGTTTTTCCTACTCCCATTTTTATATAAGCTAATGAAATTCTTGATAATTATGAAAGACCCTTATGATTGTATCAAGTCAATGAGACTGCATGCATTGATAAAGATGATTGGCTGTTACATTTATGTTGCTTTTACTTACTGAGATAATTGTGCACAGCTTTATGTAGAGGCAGACTATGAGGAGGTCAAACGAGCTATTTTAACTCTTTACAATATAAGTTTCAAGATATACAGATGCAAGCTGAGAGAAATCTGGAACCATTGCTAGCAGTCTAACTACACAGTGGTTTCAAGTAATTCAACAATGATGAATGTGTAATTAAATTTATATCAGTAAAGAAAAAATGATGTCTACCCTTTTATAATAGTTGTCCAGGTAAATCTCCACTATAGCTTTTATCGTCGTGGTAATGCAAGCACATAGATCTAGAATATGCCCTATGGTCACAAGTCGAGTGCAAATAGGTGTTGTGGGTATGATTAAGATGATTAGATGTGCGGCAGACTTAAAGTGGACATGCAAGGAGAGGGAGGGAAACTGTGTAAGCTGATGAGATTCATTGATACAAATGGCTGTTATCCCAGCTTTATTTTGATGTCTATTTTTGAAGTTGTTGTAGACACAGCTACTTAATAAACTCTAACAACTCTAAACATGCTGTCATGGGCATGTGGGAAAGATGCAGCACATTCCTTGAGGTGTGTCCTTGAATATTACATGGCCATTTGTCTGAACATTAGAACCTCTAGCCATGGACAATGACACCTGAACCATCCTTACACATTAAAGGGAAACATTGCTGGGAAAATACTTGTCAAGATCTACTTAGCTTAGTCAGTAAAGTGCTCCAATTAGTGCCCCCTTCCATTAGTTGTTCCACATGGTCCTACCCAATGATCTTCAGCCTTTTATATACCCTTTATAATATATTTATAGAAAAATTGATTTATTCTTGATTTCTTATCCAAAAGACCTCTAATCTTCTATTACATTTCTACTTGATTAATTTTTTCAGTTTGCCTGATATTTTAATGGCACTTTCAGTATGACATATCCATTGCTTTAGACTTTATAGCTACTAAGAATTAACTGCCTATCATATCCTAGAGAAAAAAATTGTTTGCTCTGGATAATATAATTCCACTCCACCTCAATTAGAAAGTAATTATAAGTTTTGAAGTTTTGTGGTCCTAACAAAACCCAACGTGAAAAACTTTAGCATACATATACACACATACACACATACATACATACATGCATACATACAAATATATATACCTACTACATATGGAAGTTCCCATATTGGGATTATACACCTCAAAAAGCAAAGTCAGCTAAAACTCACTCAAGTAACTTGCATCCTAACAGTTATTTTAGCAATTATTAGCTCCAAATACACTTCCAGCATATATACCTTGTACTGTTCATGATATTGTAAACTGGCTGACCTGAAGACCTATTACAACTATTAAAATTTAGCATTCAAGGGTCATATCTCTTTTCTCTCACTCGATCATCGCAAGTTCATCACAAACAAGCTTAACCAACAAACTCCAGATCTTCATTGACTGGCAATGACTATTATTTTGTTTGTTGATTCGGTAAAACACCAAAATTGGTAATTTCTTCTGCAAAATTATCTAGGTGGGTGTGAGTGTGTTTCATGTGTCTGAGTTTGTTATGCAATAATTAAGTATAGATGAGCTTATTCATCAACTCCACTTTTCTAGAAAATATATAAATGAGAACTTGTTAGCAAGCAAAGCGAGCCCTCACATGGGAGTTGGATGGAGAACTTGATATTGCCACACAAGGCATATGTATGTATGTGTGTATGTATGTCTGTTTCTATCTATGTCTCTATTCACTGGATGTTCATCCTTAAAAAATCAGAATGGAACACCTGTCTTAACTAATGTGGGGTCACATTCAGTGTGCATGCTAAATCCCATTATTTGGTGGCAACATATTTATGCATTTTAGCTTGTTTTTATAAGCAACTGGCATTTCCCCTCTGTCTCCATTAACCTTTTTACTATGAAATATATAGAATCGTTTGCAGTACTGCAATTTTACCCAGATTTTTTGCTGGAGTACTGGGACAGGCCCCAAGTTATATCTTAGACAATGACTTCTATGGCTATCTGGAGCAGGGAATTTTTGCAGAGGAACACAAGCAGCCGATGCTTCACTTGATATTTGTGTCTACCAGCATCCCAATGGCAGTGGAGCTTCTTTGACATTCCAAAGAACAAACTACCTCTCCTCAACAGTTTTCAGCTCCCCTATCATCGCAATTATCAAGCCACACCCTCACACTCACTTCCAGCTCCTCCTACTCCAATTCAATCCTCCAGATTTATTCCTGATTTCTCAGACGATTCATTTATATAAAACATTAACATTAACATCAATTATTCATTGAAGAACTGAATTTGACAGAGTTTCCTTCTTCAGAACATATCTACCTGCATTTGAAGACAAGATGAGAATTATCATAATAATTATGAGTTGTTCCTCATATCTACTATTCATCTCAGCAAACTCACAGTAGACAAAAGTTAGATATAATGACTTTTGTTACATTACTCTAGCAAAACTAACTGCTAGCATTCTATTAGATCTAGCTACCTAGCTCATGATCATAATTGTCATGAACAAAGTAACTTATCTTTGGGTAGTGGATAGCCTAACTTTTAGTTGGCTATCTAACATTGAACAACTACATCATCTTACCTTCATGATAGCTCTGATTCTTAATAGCGTAGGATGCAATAAGAAAATAGTGTTGTTACCACACATCTGGGCACTAATTATAAATTTTGCTGACAGAATATTGGGTGTGACACTAATATACACTAAGTTGCCTACAAGCTAGATTTGCTATTTGCTGATAGAAAAATATCACATAAATGCTAGAACAACTAGTTAAAGCCTAGAAGCAACATTGATCTGTTATTTGTTAGTCACTATCTAGCTAGCAATTTCTTTTCTCTATAGCTAACCTGTTTATATGGAAAACTTACTTAGGTATAAGGTATAATTATATAGACATGCTTTTGGAGTGTAGAAACACTTAGACCATTGGATATCCCCCGGAATGTGCTGAAGCAGAATCTCTCTAATATGGCATAATATAGTATTACAGGAAATATGTGTATGTGTGTTTGTGTGAATGTGTGTGTGTGTGTGTGAATGTGTGTGTGTGTGTATGTGTGTAAAATAATTTTACTTTGAATTACCCTTCGTATCTTTCATAGTCCTAATGTATAAGTATTGGATGGAGGGCTTAGTATCCACCATCCCAAACATCCAAACGTCTTGTGCTGGAGGGCATCCTCTGTGATGTATTCATTGACAAAGAACAAACGTTTATCTCTTGTTCAATATGATATACAACTGCCTTGAAATACCTTTGGTTTATGTGTGAACTGGGGACTCATCGATTTGCACAACCATGCCAGACCCACCTAACACAATAGGTTGAGCACACAGCTCTGTGGAACATACCTCCCGCAGCCACTGGTACACATTGACTGCAGTATCTTTGTTACAACCACACTCACATGCAGAATCTATAACCCGGTATTCCCTGGACCACTAATAAATAAGGATGATCCAGCTTCGCAGCGGAAGCCATGATTTAGAAAAAAAACTCCCTGTATATAAGTCAATGGTATGATTCAGTTTAACTTCTGAAAACAATATCTGCTCCTCTCACACAGAGTTCATGCTAATAGTTAATGTTTATGAGCTGTTCTCTATATTGGAGATGAAGCTTGCCCTCAATGCAGAGGGATAATTTCCATATGAAAGTTAGGGAGGCCAAAAGCAGTATTAAATCTGCTTACTTTAGGGGAGTCTCTAGGGGAGTCTCTAGATACTCATCCAGGATATTTTGAAAAATAGGAGTAATTAGAACTACAGACTTTGGGGTAAATTAGTGTTGAAAATATTTTCATTTTAGTAATCACCCGAACACATAACATAACCAGATACTAGCTCTAACATCTAAGAGTGAGAAAGAGACTATCATTCACATCTACTAAGAAATGGAAAAGTGGCCGAAGATGGATGAGCGCCTCTCTACTCTATCCACAAAGTCATTTGTCACTTGCTTGAGGCTCAGTTCCTTCACCAGCTCTTTATGCACTGTGCATATGTCATGAGATGATTGAGGCGGTTGTTCGACATTGTTGTACGAAGGTAAGACTTCACTCTTCTCAGCACACTGAAGGCTCGTTCAGAGCTTGCCGGCATAACCAGAACAACCTTGATCAAAGACATGACCTCTGGTATGAGGGGCCAGATGCTTTTATTCTTTTTGAGGAAATCAATTATATTTTGCAATGTATCACCACCACCTTCATCTTGACTGAAACTGCGATAGGACTCTGCCATTATAGATAACTGGATTCTTAAGGTATCAGGGTCAAAGTCAGTGTAGAACTCACATAGTTCGTCAACATTTTGTGAGACATTCTCCCCCAATGTTCCTTTCACTAGGACCTTCTCACAGGTTGCATATGTGGTGTAGTTCTTCTGATCTCTTCAATGCAGCTAGCTACAGTGTCCACAGCCTCAAAATAGATTTGGCGGTAAAAGTTCTCTACATTTGTATGGTGCTCATGTTGAGCATTACCCTAACTATACCTTGATGGCATCATCCGGTGACGTGGAAGTGAACGCTCTTTTAGTTCCAACTTCACAGCAGCTTGAGTTACTTTTGTCCAATGGAGGTTTGCATCCCTGTCTGAGCGTATTCCTCGTTAGGACAGTGACAGATAGCTTGACATTCGCTTGAGGATCCACTGCACATAGCTCTGCCCTCTGAAAGCAAGTGCTGAAGTTATCTGAATGTGAAAGTACTACAATGGCAAGCTGAAGACCATAGAAGAAACTATAAGTTTGCATTTTAGTCTCCACTCCAATTATTCTGCCTTCATTTCAGAGTCTTTGACATGGTCTTGTGCCCAGTCCCATAGGATCACGAGAGTGCCATAATTTTTCAGAATAGCACTCAGTGATGCTGCTCTGACAGTCCACCTTGTTGGGCAGAGGATTTTCAGAGTTGGTGAGTCAATATTGTCTACATGGAGATCATGTTCCATTTGCCCCAGAATTTCTGATTGCTTTCTGCGGAATACTGCCTCTCTTTTTGGACTCTTCTTTATTAATTTAGTAATTTCATAAGCCAGATCAAGCTTGTCTTTCACAGGGAAATATTTTTTATTGTATCCCCGACAGCAAGATTAAGCGAATGGCAATAGCAGTGTGTTAGCAGACATTTTTCATTAAGTTTCTTGATTTCTGCAGCAACCCCATTTTTTGTACCAGTAATGGTCAAACATCCGTCATAACATTGCCCACGGGCATCTTGAATTTTGAGATTCATGCATAGCTGCACATCTTTTATGCAAGCAACAATTGTGTCTGCATTGGTCTGAGAAACTGACATCAGACCAATATATTCCTCATATACTTCACCCAACGTATGCAAATCACAAGTTGTTCAATGTTGCTTGCATCTGTACTCTCATCAGCCAAGATACTGTAACATCCAGATTCAGCTATGTCAGCTGCTATACCATGAAGCACTTTTAGAACCATGATTTGTAAGATTTCATTCTGAGCATCTGGACTGATATGCTTGTCGTAAGACTATTCAATCCATTTACAAAGCACTTTATAATCTTCAGCTCACAGAAGGAGGAGTTGCTTGAAATTTGACTCCTCCTCTTGCTTGCCCTTACGAACGGCAATGCCCTGGCGGGAAAGATAGGATACACTTTGAATGATTTTCAGGAGGCAGTTCCTATTTTCCTCTTTCTGACTCTCAAGCTGTTCCTTCAGCTGCTCATCAATATGACAAGGTTGAATTAACATAGCAACTGCTTGCTTGTGACATAGCGAACTTTCGTGCTTATGGAAACCCTTGTTTTTACACAGAGCATTTTTTCAATTTCTGAACCCATCAGATGAAGTTTCAGACCTTGTATCCAGCTTAAGCAGTCCCTTCAAATTGGCTGTGCCAAAAGTGTGGCAAATAATAGTGTCTGAAATTAGAAGATAATGCAGCCATGAAAATTGCGTGTACCAGGCTGGTTGGAATACTTGCTGATGACCCATCTTGCTTTTAGGTTATTTGATGTTGATTGGCTGGTAGGGAACTTGAGGAAGGGTATCCAGAGTCAAGCATATTCTACTGGCTTCTTGTTGCTGCTCCTGAGAGATATCAAAAGTCCTTGTAGCTTGAGTCAAAGTCTAATTTTGTAAAAACAACTACAACAACAGGGTCTGTCAATATATGATTGTTTAATAAGGATTCACTGACATCAGAGGCTGAGATGCCACATAAAAATTGAGAGGCATGTTGTTATCATGTGATGGATTATGACAGACGTACCTGTTCAGATTCTTCTGGGTTTTCTTCAACCTGTACATCTTGGCTATCAGATCCTTGGGCTTGATCATCAGCCTTCTCCTCAGACTCCCTTTGTCTCTTAGTTGAACTTTGACAAAAACTTAACAAGGAGGCTTGTCTTTTATATAGGCATGATTCACTCTGCAGCAGCACTAGCTAATTTCTCAATATATGGCCTGCTACACTGTTAGGGTTCACTCTTATAAATTGCTTAGTATTCCGAATAATGATTAACAGCACATTAGGTTTATAGCAGAAGAGCTTACTTATATAGGCCTCCACTGCTGTCATGGAAAAATCAAAATGAACCAATGAAACATGAACTATATAAATGTCAAAATGATCCTAACAGCTAAAATGATCCTCACACCTAAAGTGTTAGTTCCATGGTATGGTCTGAGGCTTGTTTGGTGGTTGAGTTGTCAGGCTGACATACACTAACTGGTCACATGTATTGAACCGATTAGGGAACAAAGTTGTTGTTTTTACCAATATTATGGTTGTTCTATGGTGTTGTTCCATCTGATATTTCACACCAATTACAATTATGAATGTGCTATAACTTGTTAGTCAACACCTACAACAGCTTGCGAAAACTCCCTTAGAAAACCCCCCCCAGCCCCCCAGAAATAACCCCCCTGCAATGAAAGGTTGAAAGTGAAAGTTTGTGGTGACAAGTCTGTATATATTGGCTAGCTATGCATATAGATGTTTGTTGTTGTTAATATATAATTTATATGGTAAAGGGTTCCTGGTTCTCTACATACCTATTCGCTTTCTCCTATTTTTTTGGACAGATCAATTCAAAAACATTTTTGTGTGTTTGTTATAATAACATGTTTTTTTTATTTGTTTGTCTGTTTTGCTTTTGTTTCCATATATTAAATTTGAGCAGTGAAGACTAAACTACTGTCTACTATATTCTAGGAGACTCGAGGATATTTATTTTTCTATCTTCTTGTACACTATCAGTGCATACCTATATAGAACATCTTCTTCCTATTCTTATCTGTGCTCATTTGGACTACTTTGTAAACATTATCCAAATCTACACATACAGAATCTAAATGTTGATTCTACCCATAGAGACTACAAAGTAGAACAAACAGAATAGTGGCAATGGAATATCTTGATAAGATTATCTGTACACAGGTGGACAGCACATTTAGTATGTCTTATAGAGCAAGCAGATTGCCAGGTGTACACATTGAAAAGAAGGTGAATCAGGATAACAATAATTATTCTTGCTCAAGGTGTGAGGTGCTGGAGGTAGTGTACCACACCACAACTAGGCTGGATAGAAAACTGTCTGTTATGTTAGCCTTCTACATCACTTCCAAAGAGATGCAGAATGGTGTGTGGATTGAAACCTCCTAACTTCATTATTCCTGATGAAGTCTAGAGCATCTAGTCGAAACATGGAGAGTGTTTTAATTGATTATTGAGAAAGTCATTGTCGCACACACACACAACACACACACACACACCACACAAACACACACATACATACACAAACAAACAATAAACACACACATACACACACACACACAATATGATGGGGAAATAGACACAGACTACAGCCAACTTTCATCAATTTACACCCAACCCAGTTACACCCACTTTTCCCAAAAGGTCACCATCCAAGCCCAGATTATGTGTTAAATTTTAATTCCTGCAGAGATCTGAACTAGGCCTCATAACATATAATTATAGTTGGTTCAATTGTGCAGTGGTGAAAACCACTAGACAACTAGGGGTTTGGGGAGTGTGTTAGGGGGAGATTAAATTACTTATGGCATACTTGTCGCAGGGAATCAAATTCACTAACATATCTGTTTGACCCAGCCAAGATCGATAACTGGTTTTAAGCAAAATCTGATGCATAATTCGTCAAACTCTGATTGTGCCTGGTTCTAATTCAAAACATATTTGTAGCAATTTTGAACTTCAACCTCCCCTGCACAATCAATGGACAGCGCTAGCCTTGAGTGCACATTAAGGCGGTTGTGAATGGGTAGCATGGGTGGATCCAGGGGATGGCTTTGGAGACTGAAGCCCCTCCCTCCAACTAAATCATATTCATTAAATAACTGCAAAATCTAGCAATAGCTAGACGGTATGAGGCCTGTTTTGTCTTTATAATCATTTTAGGAGTTCATATTTGAGGTGTTCAGTATTTGATGTGGTATACCTCCTGCTGCCATCAAAGTTTATTATGTGGCTGATACATCCCCTGTATACTCATTACATTCTGATGTGTGTGTAACTGTGATTTTGTTTTCAGCAAAAAAATTTTACAGACTGATATCTTGGAATGATAATCAAAATGTATTTCTTTGTCGCTGATGCAATGCATATCTCTTGCATCTTATCCAACACTTGATATCTCTCCTCTGCTTCTAGTTAGTTCAAATTATCCATTTAGAGCCTAGATCTTAGAATGCCAAACACTCTGCCATGCAGATAATTTGCTTTGCTTACACTTTTTTCCCTTGAGCTGTCCTCCATCACAGCTATAGTGTCTTCTTGTTGGGACAAGGACAAGATTTAAACCTTGTTCAAAACTGATTTTAGGTTAACTTCCCACTTTTTACATATTTTAGGTCATTATGGAGACACTGTCAAATTGTTCTCCTCTCATGTAGAGATTGAAGCTTGCTCACACATCTTTCCTTGATAATTCTGTGGGTCTCTTCCACTTTGCTACCACAAAATCTCATGAAACTCATTTATATCCAAAACGTTCTCCAATTGGCTGCTAATGGTTGGCTTAGTGCTTTCTCTCAAAACTTTTAGCTATAAAATAGCAGAACTCCGTGATGATTTTATATGGCAAATATTCATCCAATTTGTTGTGGACTATGTTTGTTCAGTCATTTCCTAGTGTTGGAATAAAAATATTTTTGTTCTTGTTCCAAGTTAGTTTATTTTATTTATTAATTGTCCATTTATATTTTAGCGGCGGACGACTTCACCCAGTCAGAGCTAACAAATTCCAAGTCAAGAGGTTCAGGGTTTCCAGGGCTTTTAAACACTTTCCTAATTTGTTTAATTGGTGTTCACAACACATATCAGCACATGGCATGTCTTATTGCTCTTGTTGACTATGCCACATATATATATACCACATTGTCCACTAAACAAATATCAGCATATTCCATATTTGTTGCCTTTTGATTGTATCCATGTAAGATTAGCTTCATCTTCCTTCTAATATTTGTACCAGGAGAACTCAACGAACCAAAGAGCAGATATTTTGCCGGCCTCAGGCTCCTTCAGATTTGGTAAAAATTTCCCATAAGCGAAAGTCCAGAAATAAAACATTGGAATTGAAAACAATCTATTCATTGTATGTACTTCTAATACACCCATGCATTACTTAATTGCATTATTGACAAAATTGTGCTGCACAACATACAATTAAACAGAGTAGTCAAAGACATTCATCAGAACTATTGGGTCACTAAACTTTCTATGGATAAACCTATTATAATTATGCAAGTTATGCAGATAACTTCTTTTATATGTTGAGAAGATGTTAACAAAAAATATATAACTATAATACATAACTAATAAATAGATACATACATAAATAACTAAAATAACTAAAATGCTAACAACAAGTTCAATTCCCGACCAACCCCAAAGCAGATAAGGCATTCCCCCTCTGGACTGACACTGAAGGAAAGTGACATGGGAATTCACCTTCCCAGTTTTCTGCCTTATCCTGAGGTGGAGCTCCTTCAGGAAAGCCACCCTGATGACCCCCATAGCCACAGGCTATAAAAAGTGGCATGGATATTAATTTTATGCAAGGTGGGGGGGGGGAAATATTTATATCAATAGATAATCAGAACAAGATATTATTATATGGATATATGTATATAGATAGGATTCTCTTGGCAAAAAATTAAATAATAGAGGGGTTTAACAATATAATTATACTAGAATTGTTTTACCTATTAATATACTGAACACAAAAAAGCAAGTCTTTTATTTGCCGTCTACATTGGTAAAACCTTCTCTCTCATCAATTTTTCATATATTTTTATATTTTGTCGCGTTTCTATATTATTTTATGGTAGAAACTCTACAAGAAGTCATTTGGGATAATTCCAGAACTAACCTATCAAGGGTGTATATACATTTTAATAAAGTATACTTAAATGTCTTTATTGTTAGCTATTTTCACAAGAGTAAGCTTCTGAGAATCCAACTGATCAGTTGTTGTAAAGAAAAGAGAATCTAACTCAGCTCAACTTGCCTCCATATTGCACACCCACAAGAGTGGTTACCACTTTTCCATGTCTTACAATATATTAGTCACTGCAATGCATTGGATATTTTCAAGTCTTCCAGCACACAAGTTACCTGTGGTGCTAAGTAGAAAGTAGATGGGTAGACGGCAAGACTATTAATTATTTGGGGGGGCCTGTGAAAAAATAAATATTGAAGGCATGATTGTAATATTTTTAAAGATAAAATCAGCATAAAGCACATTTATGGTAGCTACTAAGAAGCTGCTGAAGTAAGTTTTATTTGGGATATAAATATTTTTGGTGTGTGTTTTAAGCCTCTGCCATTTTTCTATGCTTGCAGTTATTAGAACAGCTTTTCCTAGCAACAGATGTGCTGAGACTTGGCAGTCCAACATGAGAACAGAATGCTCACTAGCTGTAATGAATTATAAATGTCATTGTAATTGATCATAGTCACGCAACACAGTCTTGGTTGACATGTTTATATATAGGATATAACTAATAGACAAGCTAACTCAAACAGTAACAATAGTTGGTGCTTCATTCAAGGGAGATGGGCAAATACCCAATAAATTTAGTAACTCGTATTTGATAGGAACAAAAATGGTTATACAAACAACTATTTTGGATAAATAACTTACTCATAAGTTTGACGATCTTTTACCAATTTAAATGATGTCATATTCAGGTTTCAAGTGCTTTTTGCTACTTTTGTTTGTTTGGTTCTGATGTTTCTGTATAATTAGGTTAAAGTTCTACAAAGTCTAACTCAGACCTTCTGTCTGTTTAAACACTGCTCTAACTTGTTTATTGCCACCATTTAGAGAAACTGCCAACCAGATTACAAATTGTAGTCACTTAATATCCACATGCACAGTACACACACTTGCACTAGTGCTAAAGTAGCTGGTTTAAAATCTACAACATAGGTTGACAGAAGTGTGGGGAACAGTATACCCACAAGATGTTGCAGTATGGGGGCAGTCATGGCACACGAGGTACCTGGGGTGGTAATGAATATGATGAGTCAAGACTGAAGCATGGAACCAGATTATGGAACACCAGGTATGTAGCTAAAGGTGAAAATAATCAAGATTGAAGTATGGAGTCAACTAGAGTATACGAGGTAGCTGAGAGAATATAAGTCAGAGAAACAGTTGTTGGTTATGGACCAGGTAGCTGAGAGAATATATTATAAGTCAGAGAAACAGTTGTTGGTTAATGGAGTGGGCTACAAAACACAGAAATTTAACACGGGTTAAAGAATATTTCAATACAATAAGCCTGTTTATGCATGATGGGAATAGTTAGCTCAAGTGACCACCAGGCTGTCGACCATCAAAGTGCTGGTATGATGCTTTAATTCAATTCCTATACAGAACTTAGCCATACAGCGCTGGCAGATCACTGCACTCGGACTCCATGAGGATTTTCTGCCATCCACATGCACAACATTAAGTCACAACAACACAACTGGCAAGTGAACTGATCCTTCAGTGGGAATTAGGATAGAAAACGTGGCATTACCACACGTAGAATATCTGTCCATGTATCTATCTATATTCACTCTATATATATTCACTCGTACACAATATGAATGGGTCACCACCGTAAAGCAGGAGCTACCCCTGCAGCAACCTTCAAGAATTTGAGATACCACTTAGGTTGCAGTTGACTTTGGCATTATACCTACCTACGCAACATTATTTTAGAGAGCCCTGTCTTTTGAACTGGCATAAAAAGTTATGCAGTGAAGCATGCAGATTCTATGGAGCTCTGTAGTCTAAACTCGTTAGCGTAGTCGCATCTTAACCACAGTGAAGGTCTAGAGAAGCCTGGCAGCTACTGGTTTGCGCAGCCAAGTGAGAACCGGTTGCGGAAAGTTAACGACACTTAACCAGATAACAGAACCAACCAAATTTTCTGGACAGGTAGGTGAAAACATGCTGCATGGCTGACAAGAAAGGATTATGGACGGATTATGGGCTGATTATGGACTGACAAAGTTATTAACCTTTTTTCCCTTCCTTGCCTCCGCTTGTCACTCATGGCCCAGTACGGCGCAATAGTGGTGCCCAAAATAAGGGTGTGGTGTTCTATAGCACATCAGGGGAGTTGTAATTTAGGGACTCAACGGTCTGAAGTAGTTTAGTACAGGATGAAAGGATCTGAGGTGGAGTGGTGTGCTGTTGTACTTTGCTTTGTGCAAGGTATCGTATTTGCAGAAGCACAATGTAAGCCTTGATTTATTGTTAGCATTTGTAAATAATATAGCAAGCTTTCTAATAGCTAGTGGTCATTTTTTGACACTTTATACCTACTTGTGAATTGTAGCGGTGCAGTTTGTTCCCTTCAAGCCAGGCATCTATCCCAGTGATAGCAGAGTCTTCTCCTTGGAGGATATTGGAGAGTTGCCACAGTTGCCACAGTTGCCACAACAAACCAAAGTTTATAAGAGCAGTGACCTGGGAAATGTGCTAGTCTGCAGGAGTAACAAGAGTCCATGCTGTGCAACTGTACCTAATAGATTTGGTCATTGGACACATAATAATGTTACTATAGGTATCAGAGGAGGAACTGAGGAGTACTTCAGGACCAGGGATGATGAACAACAGATCCACCTTAACCGCAGAGCCTGGTACAGTGGTAACTATCGTACTGGACAGTTTTGTTGTGAACTCCCTGATGATAGTGATGTTACAAAGACTGAATGTGTGGAGATAGGTATGGTATGGATACAAACTGGCTCTAGATCATTAAATTGCAATCATATTAATCATGATGTCATGCATGCATTGAACACTTGTGTCTTTTCCATGCTGGAAATCTTGCTAGTAATCAATGTTTAGGAGCCTTTGCTGGTACGTATAGCTATAGTTCAACCAGTGCAGTGGTGTACATGTTGGAATACAATCTTGCTAGTAATCAATGTCTAGGAGCCTTTGCTGGTGCGTATAGCTATAGTTCCACCAGTGCAGCGGTGTACATGTTGGAATTACAATCTTGCTTGTCTATTGACAGTCCAAGTTTCAGTAGTGCATGCAGTGATCCTCTCCATCAATGAGTTTAATTTTCCTGTTTCTGTATCTTCAGCTCTTTCTATTTGTGTGGGCATGTCTTCACCAGAGTTCCATGTCAAAATAGTATATAGAGCCATCAGTCACCAGAAGGGCACTAACAGCAAGCAGGGTCATATTTTGCTCTCATTTTGTGAGTATCTCTGTCTCCCTATAAAGTCTCGTGTTCAAGGTTTAGTGAACTTCACTCAGGTATGTCTGGCTAATCATATATCTGCTGTCTGAAAAAATAGAGGATCACAAGCTGGAATTAGATCAATCTCTGTGCAGTATTCAGCAACTATTTTTTCTGCAGCCTTCCTTCTTTCCTGTCGTTCTCTGAAAATAGCAGTCAGAAACTTGATCTCTTCGTTTTAATTTTTAAGATTTCAATCTCTCCGGGCATTTGCATGTACTTCTTGTCCAGAATGTTTGTAACATATTTGAGTAAACACTTTAAAAGCCTTTGCATAACATATGCCTCATTTCAAGGTAAATTAAAGCCTTCAAAGATCAGGTGGATGATATAAGTTGATCCTTGAAGCCATTTGCCAAAGCTAAGCCTTGAACTAAACTAAGACTGAACCTTAGCCCAAGACATGGCTCAGAGTAAGCAGAGCCTCATGTTAGCTTTGCCCCATCCCCTACTTCAGGCCTGTCCAATACTGTATGCAAAAATGAAAGTGAATCGCAGTTCCGAACATCCTGAATTTGAAACAGTGGGATTGGTCGCCTCAAAACTAAAATTTTAGAGAGAGAGATTACAAATTATAATTATATTGTGTTCTATTCCTCTTGTGGATGAGTTGAATCAAATGAAACATGTACTAAACCAAATGAGCTCAGGGAATGGCACTATCATTGAAGGATGATGCTATGCCAATTGCTTGAGAGGAAAAGAAGAAAGGAAAAAACATGACAAATATGCTAGATTACCAGCACTTATGGTGGAACACTCAAGAGCTACTGGCTAGCTCTAACATTTACGATTATTTTCAGCTGACAATGTTCTGTGGATTTCTCAGATTTTTGTTTCTTACTGCCAAAGCTTTATAAACAGCATTGGCAGAAATTGAAAGAGAAATCTCCAGGACATTAGTAATAGCATTATGTACATAATTATGTCAACCATAGCAACTGTGGCATATGCTGATGTTTGTGTAGTGGACTACAAGGTACACTTAGATACAGGCAACAATAGCAACAAGACATGTGCTGATATATGTAATGTTTCAACTACATACAAGTGGAAAAGTGAACAAAATGTTCCTACTTAGATGGCTGTTCTTTATTTTATCCATTGCGGCCATCCCCATTGTTAGCTGATCTTTAT
Source organism: Cladorhizidae sp. MBARI D1340-BT2 (assembly GCA_028752905.1). Taxonomy (NCBI): domain Eukaryota; kingdom Metazoa; phylum Porifera; class Demospongiae; order Poecilosclerida; family Cladorhizidae; species Cladorhizidae sp. MBARI D1340-BT2. The sequence continues at coordinate 43,935,921 of JAQNBH010000011.1, forward strand.
TTATCCAGTGCAACCAGGTCATCCCCTGTGTTAGCTATTCTTTATATATCTAGTGCAACCAGGCCATTCCCTGTGTTAGCTGCTCTATATTTATCCAGTGCAACCAGGCCATCCCCTGGTTAGCTACTCTTGATTTATCCAGTGGAACCAGGCCATCCCCTGGTTAGCTACTCTTTATTTGTCCAGTGCAATAGGTCATGTACAGTCTGAGCTGTTTTCGACGCACCCGAGCCATCTCCAGGGACAAGCTAGATTACTTGATCAGCCTTATTAAGCCTCAGTTGTTTTTTGTTATCCTCACGACATGTCTACTGACCTTTTTGATTTTGTATGAGCTTTTGAAAATTTTTGGTTCAGTGTTTGAAATACAGATGAACCAAAATAGATAATGCTGACACATGATATGCACACGGACATGATTTACTTTCTTAATGAATGTTCATGCAGTAAGTATTGTTACTAATGGCCAGCATATAGTTTTAAACCACTTTGTCTGTACATTTTTTACTTGCCTTAATCATGTTGCCTCAGATATAAAGAGGGGTAACAATCCAGGAAGATTCTATAGTAATGGCTGCCCTTCAAAACAAGGCAATGAGGACATCTTGGTGGACGTGCTAAGTTTATTATACTCAGAGTTTGGAGTAGTCCCACTTGGTCGGGCCAAGTCTTATGCTGCCACATCTTGCAAGCAATTGGCTGATGGAAATTTTCAGAGCAAGGCAGGTCTCTACTGGATCACCAATGGCACCAGCACACAACAAGAATACTGCAACTTCTGAGTTCATGTGTTACAATTGTATGTATGGACTGTAAAGATTATTTCGTGAGTGCTTTGTATTGTAGACTCTCCCCTCCCCTGCTGGCCAGATATTAAGCATGAGAATTTTACTGCCTGCTCCATGTGAAGGGAATGGTGCCTGTTGTGTCATATATTTACTGCATTCTAACAATGGAATATTATACAGTTCAAAACATGCAAGATGTGTAATTAGCAAGTGATGCATATGTTATAGCTACATTAGGCTACACACAGGCAAAGATAGATTCTCATGACATTTTGCTGGTGATATTTTCATGATGGTTTGGACCAACATGCACGCCTGCTGACAGACAACAAGATTACTTTACCTGCTCCTCTCATATGGACCACCTCATGGTAACATCTGTGGTGCTACACAAGTCTGTGTCAATGATGTGTTAGCTAGCTATGTATATAGATGTTTGTTGCTATGGTGTGTGTGTGTGTGGCACTATGGATATATATGCATATGTATGTGGCTATCTCACCACATGAATATAGCATCTATCTATGCATGTAGTTGTCTAGAATTTATAAGGCATTTAGCTGTTTCTCTATACTTCCCTGTTCCATTTCTTCTTTTTTCCCCAACAGATCATTCCAAAAACATTTTTTTGTTTTTGTTATAAAAAAAATAATTTAACTCTGTTTTGTTGTTGTTTCTATATTTATTAATTTTTATAGTTGAGCAGTGAAGACTAAACTACTGCCTAACTGCCTTCTAGGATTGAAGGATATTTATGTGTCTATATTGTTTCATCCTCTTGTATATACACTATCAGTGCATACATATATAGCACACCTTCCTATTCTTTGTGCTCACTTGGATCACTTTGTACATTATGCAAATCTGCACATACAGCATCTGCTTCTAATGTTGATTGTACCCATAGAGACTACAAGGTAGAACAAACTACAGTAGCTATGTAATATGCAGATAAGATTCTCTGTAGACAGCACATTTAGCATGTCTAGTAAGGCAAGCACTTTGCTAGGAGTGCACTTAGGGAGGGAGGGGGGAGTAGAAATGTAACTGATGGTGGAAAAGCAAGTGGATCAAGATAATAATTATTCTTGCTCAAGGTGTGAGGTTCAGGAGATAGAATAAAATGATATTGGTCAGTATACCACACCTCAACTAGGCTGGATACATAACCGACTGTTATGTCATGTTAGCCTTCTACATCACTTCCAAAAAGATGCAGAATGGTGTGTGGACTGAACCTCCTAACTTCATTATTCCTGATGAAGGCTAGAGCATCTAGAGTGTAAATTGATTATTGAGAATATCATTGTTAATTAATTCAGAATGATGGGACTAATAGGCACAGGCTACAATCATCTTTAATTCAAGTCACCACTTTACCACCATCCAAGTTACACCTACTTTTCTCAAGAAGTCAACCATCCAACCAGTTTAGGTAGCTACTCAACTTTAATTCCTGCAAACATAGAGTACTGGGCATCGTAATCTCTGAGATCTTGCATCATCATCTTGTTTTTTTAAGGATTTTCTGCAAGAACGTCATTGCATAACAACTGCACCAAGTCATGGTGATAGCCTCCTCAAATCATCAAGTTAATAAGATGTGTGAGGGTTGATCATTTAAATAGCAATAACCAGTGTAACAGCAGATTTGATCTGACCGAATATGATCTGGGGGAATCAAACCGGCTTGCATGTACGATCCATTACTTTGGAGAATTTGAACAAGTTCGTGCAAAAGAGAACTACAGAAATAAATCAAATATTCAGGACGGTATCCACTTCTATTTGAAAGAATAATAATGTTATGCCGTGGATTAATGATGAAGTTAGCAACAATACATGGTAGAGTCTTGCCAGGATGAAGTGACATCCAGGTATAATAGCCACAAACATTTTTTGTTTGTTAATTTTGGCACCTTGACTGCAAGCAAGTAGCTAGCTACTGTATCCATACACTGTAAAAAATAAAGTGTGCAACACACACCAAATAGAGTGTGCTGGGCCGTCGCTATACGCACACTCGTATTGAAGCATGCTACTTATAGTGTGTCACACACCATTTTCAGTGTGTATTACACACCAAAATCATGTACCACCACTTGGGCTCGATAAATTATGCTAGCATTTTTGGGGGCAATTTAGGTATGGCAAAGCATTAGAGAATAATGCTAGCATTATAGGTAGCATTAGGTGATTTATATCCTGTGAGATAGTCAACAGCCTACAACCTACAGCTACAGAGGTAATGTAGTTGCGATGTAAATTGGACCCTGTAAGGATGTAGAGTGTAATTAGACCACGTATTCCTAGCAGCACATCATTATTATTACTCTAACTAGCCACCCCAGAGTACACCTGTCAAAACTAGCATGCCCATAACTTACTTAAACATTTGTAATGTCAACAGGAAATTTCCATAGGTTGTAAACTACTATTAGTAATCAAGGCAACTGTCACTCACCTGACTCATCTTTCACCTTTGCTTGAGAACATGGTTGGCAATAGCTAGTAAAGGAATGGCTGCAGAAACAAATAGCTGTAGTATTTCTTCGGACACAGACAGTGGTCCAGAAATTGAGGCTTGAGCTACTGGGCCTAGCACAGCTACTGGGCCGAACACTGCCACTAGGCCTGATAAGAAAGTAGCTAATCTTCTGGACAAGCTTACGAGTCCAGCTCCATCTGACATCGCAAGGAAGCGGAAACTAAAATGTAATCCTCCAAAAGGGTTTAAAAGAGGTAAAGGTGTTGTTGCTGCTGAACTAGTTATGATTTCAATCTCTACAAGGATAAGAGAAAATCTGACTGTTATTATGGGAAAGTTGTTTTACAATGCCTGCAGAGAGAATGTATCTCTTAAGAAGAGCGTCTTAACTCAGCACATCAAGTCAGCTAAACATGCCAATGGAAAAGAGCATTTGGCATCAAAGGAATTGAGAGAGAGGAGCATATGTGATATGTTAAATAAATATGACCACCCTATTGGAGAAGGCCTTTCAGATGCAGTTCGAGTCCATCGAGTAAAAGTAGTCACAGCATTTTTTAAAGCTGGGGTGCCGCTTGCTAAGATTGATATTTTCGGGATTTATTTGAAGAAAGTGCATTCAGGCTTTCCAACAGCACCAATTTATATCAACTGTTGCCTTTTATTCAGCATGAACAGCGAGAAAGCATAAAGAAGGAAATTGATGTTAAAGAAGTGTCTTTAATTTTTGACGGAACAACCCATGTTTGTCAAGCAATGGTCGTACTGCTGCACTTTGTTGATGACAGGGAACATACAGCAGCGTGTTGTTCGGCTAATCGTGTTAGTTAAGAGACTTACAGGTGAAGAACTTGCACGTCAATTGCATTTCTACTGAGCTAGGTATTGCCTCCAACCTGTTAGTAGCTGCTATGCGGGATTGCTGTGAACAATGTAGCAATGGCGTAGGAACCACGGGGGCTCCGAGGGCTGGCGTCCCCGTAGAATTCTTAACAATTTTTCCACCGCAGCACACGCGACGCATACTGCAGCGCACGCGCCGTCAGCTCTATGCGCGCGGCTGGGCAGGGAACGTGGACTCTGTTATTTGCAGGCAGAGTTGACGTGTATTCCCCTGAGTTCCAGTATGCATTAGCAGAAACTAAACTTGGCTCCCATTGGAGGAGTCCGTAATAAACCAGCAGGTAAATTCTGTTAGCATACTAGACTTTCATCCTCTGACACAGAGTCTTACCCTGAAACTGCATCCAGCTGTTCTCTCCCTCTTTCTCAGTGCTGTGGGAAGGCATTTGATGGTGCTTCTGCCATGAGTGGGCATAGAAGTGGGGTGCAGGCATTGGTCAAAGCCTAATCACCTCAACCACTCTTTGTTCACTGTCTTGCTCATAGTCTATACTTAAAGGGTGTTAACAATACCTGTGACCTAATGAGAAATATGTAATTACAAAGTTTTGCAAGCAGCTTTGAATGAAATAGAGAAGGGACGGAATGAGTATGCAGCAAAGGCTAGTGGTTTACTATCACGTATGGAGCAGTTTGAGACATTTTTCTCCTTAAAATTGGCATATCAAGTATTTTCTGCTGCAGAGCAAATGTCAATCAGTTTGCAAGCAAAGGATACACCGTTCAGGATGCAGTTCAAGGTGCTTCATTACTGTCTTCACATTTGTGCACGCTTCGCAATGAACAATGATTCAACATTTTTTACGAAGAGATTATAAAAGCTAGCTTGGACCTGACAGATGAGCCTTATCTACCACGACATCGGAAAGTTCCCAAATGGTATGATGGAGGAGAGCCTGTCATCGGTTTGCCAATCTTAAAGAGCAATATCGAACAGGCCAACATAATAATTATTTTGAAGTGACAATTGGAAAGCTCTATATCTAAGGAATAGAGTCAGAGCAGGCATTCTGCATGGCAGATGGACGTGGCTTGGCTAATTTGCCCAGTTCTGAAGAAATCTCCTCCAACAAGGGTAGCCAACACATTCTGGCTGCACCACCTCCAAATACCTGCCTATTACTCTGCTACATAATGTTAATGTGAATAACTTATTGTGTGTATGCATGCGCACGCACGTTTGTGTGCATGTGTGTGTGTGTGGGTGTCTGTGTGCCATTATTATTAAATGGATGTTTAAGTAAATGCATACATATGCTTATGGAGTATCATTACACTTATTCTCAGTATTTACAACATCTCCTAGTGTGTCGATCATCATTGAGGCCTAGAGATGTTGCATGTGTGGGTGCATCATGTGTAGTAGAGACAACCATGCACCAGCTCTATAAACTTTCACTATGTGTTTTAATGTTATTTTTGTTGACTTGGTTACCAGTGTACATATCTCTGTGTAAACTTCACTAAGTTGCACATGTAGAAAAGCAACTGTAGCACACTGCACAACAACTAACTGAACAACAGTACAAACTGAAAGGAGACAGTGGTATTGTCCAACATGACCACAAAAATATTTTAACATCAATATAATATAGTAAATATTACTCAGTTTAGTATATAGTATATCTACCTTTAATGTATCTTCAATCATAGCATTATTTTACTGTCCCATAAACTCCACCCTCTTGTCCTTCTCCAAGTCCAAGGTTTGGTAACATGTTAATTATCCCATTTGCAGGGCACTAGTTCACACCAATGTCTACTGGTGGTTTGCAAGCCAGAGAACCACTTGGAACTGTTTCCTTGAACGTTACAATTATAAGTGTTTAAATACTTGTAATTACCTTTCACTGCAATAGGAGAATGCAAATCTCTTCAATGACCTCTGAACTTTATATCACATTGGTTCTCTCAAATAGGGAAACCAGTGAGTCTATAACTAGAGATTTTTTAGGAATTGGGAATGAGTCCATTTCTGAATGCAATTTCAGCTATATACATATCTTCACGACTACTAAATGTACCATCTTTCTTAATTGCAACTTGCCAGTTTTCTTAACTACTTCTTAAATATATACTTCTCTTCAAGAAGACAAATATTACTTCTTTTTAAATCCCCAACAAGCAAGCCTCTGTGTGCACTGTGCTGACCAAGTAGTTTGCCGTGAATGCTCAGTATGGCTTCTATCATACCTGTAAATGATGATGACTCTGCTTCCTGCACTGGCAGAAGAGGAGAAATGTGTGTGTGTGTGTGTGTGTGTAACGGTGTGTGTGTGAGGGGTGTGTGTGTGAGGGGTGTGTGTGTAAGTATGTTACCTTGAATTACCAATCTTTGTATCTTTAATAGTTCTAATGTATAGCACTAGAGATGAGAGAGGGGAAGCACATGCATGATGGCTGGGAAAATAAACCTGTGGAATTAGAACCAGTATCAACTCCAATCAGCACACAAAACAAGAGCTATTTCTAGCTATGTCTCTGAAACTGTTTATGAATTCCCTTACTATTATACTTTTCTGTTTAGCAAGATAATCTAGCTAGTTACACATTATTTTAGATTTTTGATTATTATACAACAAGAAACTGAAGAACAAAAGTACAACTTGAACAGAAACTGACAGGAGCCGATGTGTTTATAACCAGTCCAATATGCCCACACAAATGAGCCGACCAACACTAGCACAGCACAACATGTGAAAGCAAATCCAATCATTGCAGTGCCAGTGTCTCATACACACCATCAGTCAGAGTTCCTTCCACCACTTCTTGTCCTTCTCCGACCCCAAGGTTGGGTGAAGTGGCAATCATCCCATATGCAGGGCACTGGTTCACACCAATGATAGGTGGTGGGCATGTCGCACGGATACTTGGAACATCATCCTTGTAGATGGAGTAACCATCCTTGAGGTTGATCTCTTCATATTCACAGACTTTGTCAGTATTGCAAGTGGGAGGGTCTGTCCTTGTGGAGACTGACCTGCCAATGGGTTAAAATATAATAGGAGACACAAGATATTGGAGAGAGAAACAGCAATGACTATTACTTTAGAATCTCCCAATAGTAATTTATTAATGGACTACTAATCTCATATTGTAGTGCATGCACATTTCTGTGTGGAAGAACAGCTCTTGATTCTGTGTCGATTCGATTCTGTGTCATAAACAGCGTAGAACTTTCCAGAGAACCAATCTGTGCCCAGTGCACTCTAGATTAATCCTCTTCAAATAGTGCATGGTAAAGAACAGGCTTGAGCATAGCATTCATCCAGAGGATTCTTTCAAATACAATACAGTAATGACCATTAATTTCTCCATTATGACTTTCTTCTAGAAATTGCCTGTCACTGACCAATTGTAATATTGTACTGATGAAGGCTAGAGCATCTAGTTGAATCGTCAAGAGACAATTTTTTGAGAAGTTTATTGTCAATTACTTTGGCACAAGTTACTTCCACACACATGTAGGTGTTTGGGTGTGTTGTAGCAGCTAATACTCCAAACTGGTGGTGCAGCAGGAATGCAAACTGAAAGAGTAAACATTAAATTTTCATGTATCCAGATACCCTCGACCTCAACATTTGGTAACAGACTCCATGGAGGATATTGGTCTCACTAAATTGTATTGAAAAGACTTAAGACTCCTCAACCACAACCCCAAGCCCCCTGCCTCCACATTGTGGATCTGACCTTAGAATCTATAGGTGGCAAGGTCATTCCAAGTGCTCCAAATGGAAATGATTTTAAATCAAAAGTTGTGGCTACACATAAGTAGTGCAGTTGGGCAATAATAGCAAAGGTTAAAGTGCAGTGGGAAAATCCCTGCCATCTTATAAGGTGGTAGAGTGTGTTAAGCATGACACTAACACTAACCTTCTCTTAGCTAAGACCACAATGACCACAATGAGGATGAGGATCACAATAATGGCCACCACACCCACAACTGCTGCACCAGTAATGGCCCCAACTCCAAATCCTGCAACTCCACTGCCTAATGTTTAATAAAAAAGTAATGTAAAATAAATGAGCATATTCAAAACCTACTAATTAAAATGCAACACATCCTCTGCTGCTACTTACCATGGACATGCAGCATAAAATTCTGCCTGTCCACCACTGCTCCAGTAGTTAGGAGGATGGACACCTCACATGTGTATCGTGTGTTGTCAATATCACTGGTGACCGTCTCTATGTCCAGAACGAGTTGTTGCTGTCCAGAAGTACCACTAGCTAGCAGTGCACTGTTGGAATCACTCAGCCATCGTATAGACTGCACTGTCAGGTTGCTAAAGCAAGTGACACTTGCAGATAATCCAAGAAGATATGAAGTCTGCTGTCCAGATAATGCACTTGCTAATGAAACAAAGGGAAACATGAAGAAAGTTTTCAATAATAGTAACTATAGAACTTGTACATTGGTATGTCATTGTAGTGGCTGCACTTTGTCCTCTGCTGTTGCTGACTGAGCAGCTGAAGGAGCCACTGTAGTGGCTTAGCTGAGAGCTAGTGATGGAGAGGAGGTTGTGGTAAGTGGCAGTGGATGTGTCCACAACCCTCTGGCTCTGTTGGTAGGAGGGGCCACTCCTGTTCCAAGTGACGCTGCTGGCAGGTCCTCCAGTGGATGCACAAGTGAGAACACCTGATGTGATGTTGTAGGTCAGAGATGTTATAAGGGGTGAGCCTGAGGAGAGTTACAGTAGAGTAGCAATACACACTAGCATGAGATGCTTAGTTACTGTACCAGCCTCTGGAGGGTATATCCCAACAAACACTTGCTGGGGGTTGCCTTGACTGTCTGGTAGAGTACAGGTGAACACTCCTGTAGGCCCTGAGGCAGCACCTCTATGATGCAGCAAGATAGAACTGGCTCCTCTACTTATGGAAAATGATGCATCTACTCCAGAAGAATTCGCTCCTTCGACTTTAGTTCCCCCAGGCAGCACCCAATCACCATATGCACCACATGCTTCTTCAGTATCACCACTTCTACAGGCAACAAGGTCAGTGAAGCAGTTGAGAGCAGCCCTGCCCTCCCCTATGTCAGTAAGGGTCAGCAGACTGTTGTTAGGGTAAAGTACACCACCAAGGAGGAGACCAAGACCTGTAGACAGTAATGGGATTGAAGATGAGTGTGTTACATTATATTATAGTCAACACTCTTACTGGTAGGAGTGCTGGCAGAGATGTTAGTCATACTGTAAGGGCCTGTCCCTACTTCATTAACAAGAGCCACTTCAAATGTGTATGAAGTACGAAGGGAGAGTGGACTAGCAGTGTAAGTCCTGGCATCAATACTGGCAGTGGCTGTTGCTATGATTGTACTGGATCCAGTCTCTCTGTAGCGGACACTGTAATGTCTGCTCTGTCCATTACGTAGGAGGCAGGCCTCACGCTCCCACCTGATAGTGATACTGGTAGGGCTCACAGATTGAGATGTTGGTGAGGGAACACAGCAACTGGGAACTGTTGGACAATAAACTCACATCACTGTTACATATTAGTTAGTCCATTCAATACTCACCATCCGAATGTGTCGTTGTAATATATGGACTTGCAAGGGAGGAGCCTGCAGTGTTCACAGCTGTTAGGCTTATCTCATACACTGTAGCTTCTTGCAGGGAAATCAGAATCTTCCTTCTTGCAGATCCAGGAACAGTCACACTACCTGATGGAGCATTATCACATCCTTCAACTTTCATGTAATGTATTGTGTAATTGTCCACAACATCTTGGGAGGACTGTGACCATGTGAGCTCTACTGATGTAGTCTGAGGAGTGCCCATCAGGTTTATGGGAGCAGAAGGAGCTGCAACTGTAATATTCACATATGGACATTTATATAGCACAGTTCCTTTGCGTAAAATCTACTCGGGCTAGACCAATAGCAGCTTCTGTAGCTAGAATTGTGGATCTCGTATCAATATATTTAAAGACACTATAGAGGTGAGTAACATGGCTAAACTAAATACTGGCTCCTTACAATCCTGGTAGCTAGTCATGTCAGCCTATTCTGTGAGCTGGTGGTGTGGGACTAAGCTTCAACCAGTAGCAGCTACTCTGGCATGACTCTAGCAGAGAATCAAAAGGAAAGTGTTCACTTTGCTATTGCAATCTCTAGTGTTGGATTGGTTACAGACACCCAGCATCAGAGATAGGTATATCTGAATCTATCAAAGGAGACTGTGAACGCTAGCTCTATAGCTTTAGTGAGAATATTTAACTAGCTAGACACATTCAAAGAGGCTACAGTTAGCTTCAAACTTTCCACCTCGCAGAGCCTCCAACTTCATTGCAGTGATGTCAACATCAATTGAAGAACTACCAGAATTTATGATCTCCATTTCATGAACCATAACAAAGGAATACTGGTACAGTTCTGGGCCTATGACAGTAAGTCTGCTTCACAATACGAGACTGTGCATCGTATCGTATCATATTGTCCCATTACATTGTGAGCGAGCAACACTATGTCCTTCACAACCATATACACTCCAACTGCAGCTCATATGATATGATACGATAGGAAAATACAATGATGGTCAAGTGTCATATAGTCAAGCAGCCCTTGGTGTTTGTGTACTTGAAGCAGTAATCTTAGAATCAGGAAACATTGAGCAAAGCAAACCAGAGAGGAGGGCATATCATCAGCTATGCAGACATCTCTTTTGAAGTGTGGACACATTTAAAAAAAGTTGCCTATGCCCAACCTTTGCTGGTGGTTTGAGCCTCTACCATGCCACCACGAGATATAGAAAAGTTACCACATAACCTACAGTGGCATAAGTTGTGGACATTTTCTATGCTAAACAAAATATCTGCAACAGAATTCTAAATACTTCATGATATTTCATGATGGTTCTGTGCTCTGTACTTATGGATCAGAATCCGTTAAAAATACAGATGAATCCATACAGTTGGAGGCTCTCTCTTGTAACTGTCATACATGTTGTGCATAGATATGAAGATAAGTCAGATTCTGAATGTGAGGGAATTGAGCTTCCAGACTACTCTCATGAACTACACCCTTTATGTTCTGATAACGGGGCTCAACCAGATATTCATGATATGAGGAACCTGCAGCAGACAACCTCTACATGCCGAGACTGAACATCTTGAAGTCACCAGCTAGGGTAAATAACAACCTCTTCAATTTCAGTGACTGTAGTCTATCACATGGCTGATTAAATAAATAGCATTCCTGGCACACACACTATGACCTGGCTGACTTGGCCATACATTTATTGAGGTCTGCTTCACGAGACAACCTCCACACAACCATAAGGAGACCATCTTGTGGAAACTTAAAGTCTTGTGTTTTAGACTTACTGGTAGTAATGATGTCAGTGGTACTATAGGGGCCTGTCCCTACTTCATTAATAAGAGCCACTTCAAATATGTATGAAGTACGAGGGGAGAGTGAACTAGCAGTGTAGGTCCTGTCATTAATACTAGCAGTGGCTGTTGCTATACTTGTGCTGGATCCAGCCTTTCTGTAGCGGACACTGTAATGTTCAGCCTGTCCATTACGTAGGAGGCAGGCCTCACGTTCCCACCTGATAGTGATACTGGTAGGGGTCACAGACTGAGATGTGGGTGAGGGAACACAGCAACTGGGAACTGTTGGACAAGAAACAAACTTTTAAATAATACTTGTTAATGCTAAGACTCACCAGCGGCAAGAGTAGTTCCTGTATAAGTACTTGCAGGGGAGGAGCCTGCAGTGTTCACAGCTGTTAGGTTTATCTCATACCCTGTGGCTTCTTGCAGGGAAGTCAGAATCTTCCTTCTTGCAGATCCAAGAACAGTCACAGTACCTGATGGAACACTATCACATCCTTCAACTTTCCTATAACTAATTGTGTAAGTGTCCACAACATCTTGGGAGGACTGTGACCATGTGAGCTCTACTGATGTAGTCTGAGGAGTGTCCATCAGGCTTGTGGGAGCAGAAGGAGCTGCAACTGTGATATTCACATATTTACATATTTATATAGCTCAGTTGCTTTGCGTAAAATATACTCTGGCTAGACCAATAGCAGTTTCTGTAGCTAGAATTGTGGATCTCGCATCAATATATTTAAAGACACTATAGAGGTGACTAACATGGCTAAACTAAATACCAGCTCCTTACAATCCTGGTAGCAGCCTATTCTGTGAGGTGGGGTGTAGGACTAAGCTTCGACCAGTAGCAGCTAGCCCAGCTATAGCATGGCACTCTAGCAGGGAATCAAAAGGGCAGTGTTCACTTTGCTATTGCAATCTTTAGTGTTGGATTGGTTACAGACACCCAGCATCAGTGATAGGTATATCTGAATGTATCAAAGGAGACTGTGAATGCTAGCTCTATAGCTTTAGTGAGAATATTTAACTAGATAGTCACATTCAAAGAGGCTACAGTTAGCTTCAGACTTTCCTCCTCGCAGAGCCTCCAACCTCATTGCAGTGAAGTCAACATCAATTGAAGAATTATCAGCATTTATGATCTCCATTTCAGTATTTACCCACTTACAGATGACCACATTAAAAGAATACTGGTACAGTTCTGGACCTATGATGTAAGGCTGCTTCACAATATTATTACACTGGGCCATCATATCTTATCATATTGTCCTATTCCATCACATCATCATATTGTGAGCGAGCAACACTATGTCCTCCACAACCATATACACTCCAACTGCAGCTCATATGATATGATACGATAGGACAATACAACACAATATGATGGCCAAGTGTCATATAGTGAAGCAGCCTTTGGTCTTGGCATGCTTGCAGCTAAAGTCAGCAGCAATCGTGTGAGCACAGCAAACCAGAGAGGAGGGCATGTCATCAGCTCTGCAGACATCTATTTTGAAGCATGGACACATTTTATCTTCCAAAAAAAATGTTACCGCCAAGCTTGGGCCTTGGCTTGCTACTCTCAACCTTTGCAGGTGGTTTGGCAACAAAAAGCTACTACCACACAACCTACAGTGGAATACTGTTTCCAGAAAAGTTATGGCCATTTTTGTAACTCTTGCATAGCTTACAAAATACCTGCAACAGAATTCTTAATAATGTTATCTTACTATTTCATGGTGGTCCTGTGGTCCGTACTTATGGACCAGAAACCATTAAAAATATGGTTGAATGCATATAGTTGGAGGCTGCTGTCTTGTAACTGTCGTACATATTGGGCAGAACACTATCAGAAATGACAATAAATTAGATTCTGAGTGTGAGGAAATTGAGGTTCCAGACTACTCTCATGAACCACACCCTCTATTTTCTGAGTATATTTAGTAAAGTGTCTGGACAAACCAGCCGGGTATTCATGATCTCAGGAATCTGCAGTAGACACTTCTGCATACAGGGATGGAGGATCTTGAAGTCACCAGTTGGGGCAAAACAAAACACGAGGAAGAATGGCTAATTATAGCAATGACTGTGGTCTATCACATGGCTTCAAGCTGATTAAATACCATTCCTGGTACACACACTATAACCTGGCTGATATGCCGTACATTTATTGAGGTCTGCTTCACGAGACAACCTCCATACCACCAAGGAGACCAACATCTGAGAATTTATATAGTCTTGTGTTTTAGACTTACTGGTAGTAGTGATGTCAGTGGTACTGTAGGGACCTGTCCCTACTTCATTAACAAGAGCCACTTCAAATGTGTATAAAGTACGAGGGGAGAGTGGACTAGCAGTGTAAGTCCTGGCATCAATACTGGCAGTGGCTGTTGCTATGATTGTGCTGGATCCAGTCTCTCTGTAGAGCACACTGTAACGTAGGCTCTCTCCATTACGTAGGAGGCAGGCCTCACGCTCCCACCTGATAGTGATACTGGTAGGGCTCACAGACTGAGATGTTGGTGAGGGAATACAGCAACTGGGAACTGTTGGACAAGAAACAAACTTCATTGTTAAATAATACTTGTTAAGTCTAAGACTCACCAGCGGCAAGAGTAGTTCCTGTATAAGTACTTGTAGGGGAGGAGCCTGCAGTGTTCACAGCTGTTAGGGTTATCTCATACCTTGTGGCTTCTTCCAGGGAAGTCAGAGTCTTCCTTCTTGCAGATCCAAAAAGAGCCACAGTACTTGATGGAACACGAACACATCCTTCAACTTTCCTATAACTAATTGTGTAAGTGTCCACAGCATCTTGGAAGGACTGTGACCATGTGAGCTCTACTGATGTAGTCTGAGGAGTGCCCATCAGGCTTGTGGGAGCAGAAGGAGCTGGAACTGTAATATTCACATATGGACATATTTATATAGCACAGAACCTTTGTCTAAGGTACATATTTACAGACTCTGTGCCCAGAACCTGTCAGATCATCATTGTTGACAATGCTCTTAACACAGCAGCAGAACATATAATACATGCTGTACAAAAACTTCACACTTGGTGGCCTATTCCTAGAATATATTTAATATAACTCAAAGCTACATACTTGGAAAAGTAGTAGCTAATCTGTTTTTCAATCCATGCACTCACTACTTACTCAGTGGGACTCTGGCTAGACCAATAGCAGCTAAAATTGTGGATCTCGTATCAATATATTTAAAGACACTATAGAGGTGAGTAACATGAATACTGTAGAATCCTGGTAGCTAATCATGTCAGCCTATTCTGTGAGCTGGTGGTGTTGGACTAAGCTTTGACCAGTAGCAATCACTCCAGTAGCAGCTACTCTGGCATGGCACTCTAGCAGGAAATCAAAAGGAAAGTGTTCACCTTGCTAGCCCAATCTCTAGTGTTGGATTGGTTTATTATACAGGCACCAAGCATCAGAGATAGGTATATCTGAATCTATCAAAGGAGACTGTGAACGCTAGCTGTATAGCTTTAGTGAGAATATTTAACTAGATAGACACATTCAAAGAGGCTACAGTTAGCTTCAAACTTTTCCACCTCGCAGATCCTCCAACCTCATTGCAGTGATGTCAACATAATTTGAAGAACTATCAGAATTTATGATCTCCATTTCATGACCAATAACAAAGGAATACTGGTACAGTTCTGGGCATATGATGTAAGGCTGCTTCACAATATGACACTGGGCCATTGTATCGTCTATTGTATCACATCATCATATTATGAGCGAGCAAGACTATGTCCTCCACAACCATATACACTCCAACTGCAGCTCATATGGTACGATACAATAGGCCAATACAATACAATATGTTGGCCAAGTGTCATATAGTGAAGCTGCCTTTGGTCTTGGCATGCTTGCAGCAGCAATCTTGGAATCAGGAAACATTAAGCAAAGCAAACCAGAGAGGAGGGCATATCATCAGCTCTGCAGACATCTCATTTGAAGCATGGACACATTTTATCTTCCCCCCAAAAAGTTGCCAAGCTTGAGCACTGGCTTGCTACTCTCAACCTTTGCTAGAGGCTTGACAATAAAAAGCTACTACCACACAACCTACAGTGGAATATTGTTTCCAGAAAAGTTATGGCCATTTTGTAACTCTTGCATAGATACCTGCAACAGAATTCTAAATAATACATATTATCTTACTATTTCATGATGGTTCTGTGGTCCGTACTTATGGATCAGAAGCCATTAAAAACACAGATGAATCCATATAGTTGGAGGCTCTGCCTTGTAACTGTCGTATATATTGGGCAGAACACTATTAGAAATGACAATAAATCAGATTCTGAGTATGAGGAAATTGACGTTCCAGACTACTCTCATGAACTGCACCCTCTATTTTCTGAGTATATTTAGTAAAGTGTCTGGACAAATCAGCCGGGTATTCATGATATGAGGAAACTGCAATAGTCAACTTCTGCATACAGGGACGGAGGATCTTGAAGTCACCAGTTGGGGCAAAACACAACCCGGGGCAGCATGGCTAATTATAGCAATGACTGTGGTCTATCACATGACTTCAAGCTGATTAAATACCATTCCTGGCACACACACTATAACCTGGCTGATATGCCGTACATTTATTGAGGTCTGCTTCACGAGACAACCTCCATACCACCATACCACCAAGGAGACCAACATTTGAGAATTTATAAAGTCTTGTATTTTAGACTTACTGGTAGTGGAGATGTCAGTCATACTGTAAGGGCCTGTCCCTACTTCATTAACAAGAGCCACTTCAAATGTGTATGAGGTACGAGGGGAGAGTGGACTAGCAGTGTAGGTCCTGGCATCAATACTGGCAGTGGCTGTTGCTATGATTGTGCTGGATCCAGTCTCTCTGTAGCGGACACTGTAATGTCTGCTCTGTCCATTACATAGGAGGCAGGCCTCACGCTCCCACCTGATAGTGATACTGGTAGGGCTCACAGACTGAGATGTTGGTGAGGGAACACAGCAACTGGGAACTGTTGGACAAGAAAAAACTTCATTGTTAAATAATACTTGTTAAGTCTAAGGCTCACCAGTGGCAAGAGTAGTTACTGTATAAATACTTGCAGGGGAGGAGCCTGCAGTGTTCACAGCTGTTAGGCTTATCTCATACCCTGTGGCTTCTTGCAGGGAAGTCAAAGTCTTCCTTCTAGCAGATCCACTAACCGTCACAGTACCTGATGGAACACTATCACATCCTTCAACTTTCCTATAACTAATTGTGTAAGTGTCCACAACATCTTGGGAGGACTGTGACCATGTGAGCTCTACTGATGTAGTCTGAGGAGTGTCCATCAGGCTTGTGGGAGCAGAAGGAGCTGCAACTGTGATATTCACATATTTACATATTTATATAGCTCAGTTGCTTTGCGTAAAATATACTCTGGTTAGACCAATAGCAGTTTCTGTAGCTAGAATTGTGGATCTCGCATCAATATATTTAAAGACACTATAGAGGTGACTAACATGGCTAAACTAAATACCAGCTCCTTACAATCCTGGTAGCAGCCTATTCTGTGAGGTGGGGTGTAGGACTAAGCTTCGACCAGTAGCAGCTAGCCCAGCTATAGCATGGCACTCTAGCAGGGAATCAAAAGGGCAGTGTTCACTTTGCTATTGCAATCTTTAGTGTTGGATTGGTTACAGACACCCAGCATCAGAGATAGGTATATCTGAATGTATCAAAGGAGACTGTGAATGCTAGCTCTATAGCTTTAGTGAGAATATTTAACTAGATAGTCACATTCAAAGAGGCTACAGTTAGCTTCAGACTTTCCTCCTCGCAGAGCCTCCAACCTCATTGCAGTGAAGTCAACATCAATTGAAGAATTATCAGCATTTATGATCTCCATTTCAGTATTTACCTACTTACAGATGACCACATTAAAAGAATACTGGTACAGTTCTGGACCTATGATGTAAGGCTGCTTCACAATATTATTAAACTGGGCCATCATATCTTATCATATTGTCCTATTCCATCACATCATCATATTGTGAGAGAGCAACACTATGTCCTCCACAACCATATACACTCCAACTGCAGCTCATATGATATGATACGATAGGACAATACAACACAATATGATGGCCAAGTGTCATATAGTGAAGCAGCCTTTGGTCTTGGCATGCTTGCAGCTAAAGTCAGCAGCAATCGTGTGAGCACAGCAAACCAGAGAGGAGGGCATGTCATCAGCTCTGCAGACATCTATTTTGAAGCATGGACACATTTTATCTTCCAAAAAAAAAGTTACCGCCAAGCTTGGGCCTTGGCTTGCTACTCTCAACCTTTGCAGGTGGTTTGGCAACAAAAAGCTACTACCACACAACCTACAGTGGAATACTGTTTCCAGAAAACTTATGGCCATTATTGTAACTCTTGCATAGCTTACAAAATACCTGCAACAGAATTCTTAATAATGTTATCTTACTATTTCATGGTGGTCCTGTGGTCCGTACTTATGGACCAGAAACCATTAAAAATATGGTTGAATGCATATAGTTGGAGGCTGCTGTCTTGTAACTGTCGTACATATTGGGCAGAACACTATCAGAAATGACAATAAATTAGATTCTGAGTGTGAGGAAATTGAGGTTCCAGACTACTCTCATGAACCACACCCTCTATTTTCTGAGTATATTTAGTAAAGTGTCTGGACAAACCAGCCGGGTATTCATGATCTCAGGAATCTGCAGTAGACACTTCTGCATACAGGGATGGAGGATCTTGAAGTCACCAGTTGGGGCAAAACAAAACACGAGGAAGAATGGCTAATTATAGCAATGACTGTGGTCTATCACATGGCTTCAAGCCGATTAAATACCATTCCTGGTACACACACTATAACCTGGCTGATATGCCGTACATTTATTGAGGTCTGCTTCACGAGACAACCTCCATACCACCAAGGAGACCAACATCTGAGAATTTATATAGTCTTGTGTTTTAGACTTACTGGTAGTAGTGATGTCAGTGGTACTGTAGGGACCTGTCCCTACTTCATTAACAAGAGCCACTTCAAATGTGTATAAAGTACGAGGGGAGAGTGGACTAGCAGTGTAAGTCCTGGCATCAATACTGGCAGTGGCTGTTGCTATGATTGTGCTGGATCCAGTCTCTCTGTAGAGCACACTGTAACGTAGGCTCTCTCCATTACGTAGGAGGCAGGCCTCACGCTCCCACCTGATAGTGATACTGGTAGGGCTCACAGACTGAGATGTTGGTGAGGGAATACAGCAACTGGGAACTGTTGGACAAGAAACAAACTTCATTGTTAAATAATACTTGTTAAGTCTAAGACTCACCAGCGGCAAGAGTAGTTCCTGTATAAGTACTTGTAGGGGAGGAGCCTGCAGTGTTCACAGCTGTTAGGGTTATCTCATACCTTGTGGCTTCTTCCAGGGAAGTCAGAGTCTTCCTTCTTGCAGATCCAAAAAGAGCCACAGTACTTGATGGAACACGAACACATCCTTCAACTTTCCTATAACTAATTGTGTAAGTGTCCACAGCATCTTGGAAGGACTGTGACCATGTGAGCTCTACTGATGTAGTCTGAGGAGTGCCCATCAGGCTTGTGGGAGCAGAAGGAGCTGGAACTGTAATATTCACATATGGACATATTTATATAGCACAGAACCTTTGTCTAAGGTACATATTTACAGACTCTGTGCCCAGAACCTGTCAGATCATCATTGTTGACAATGCTCTTAACACAGCAGCAGAACATATAATACATGCTGTACAAAAACTTCACTCACACTTGGTGGCCTATTCCTAGAATATATTTAATATAACTCAAAGCTACATACTTGGAAAAGTAGTAGCTAATCTGTTTTTCAATCCATGCACTCACTACTTACTCAGTGGGACTCTGGCTAGACCAATAGCAGCTAAAATTGTGGATCTCGTATCAATATATTTAAAGACACTATAGAGGTGAGTAACATGAATACTGTAGAATCCTGGTAGCTAATCATGTCAGCCTATTCTGTGAGCTGGTGGTGTTGGACTAAGCTTTGACCAGTAGCAATCACTCCAGTAGCAGCTACTCTGGCATGGCACTCTAGCAGGAAATCAAAAGGAAAGTGTTCACCTTGCTAGCCCAATCTCTAGTGTTGGATTGGTTTATTATACAGGCACCAAGCATCAGAGATAGGTATATATGAATCTATCAAAGGAGACTGTGAATGCTAGCTGTATAGCTTTAGTGAGAATATTTAACTAGATAGACACATTCAAAGAGGCTACAGTTAGCTTCAAACTTTCCACCTCGCAGATCCTCCAACCTCATTGCAGTGATGTCAACATAATTTGAAGAACTATCAGAATTTATGATCTCCATTTCATGACCAATAACAAAGGAATACTGGTACAGTTCTGGGCATATGATGCTTCACAATATGACACTGGGCCATTGTATCGTCTATTGTATCACATCATCATATTGTGAGCGAGCAAGACTATGTCCTCCACAACCATATACACTCCAACTGCAGCTCATATGGTACGATACGATAGGCCAATACAATACAATATGTTGGCCAAGTGTCATATAGTGAAGCTGCCTTTGGTCTTGGCATGCTTGCAGCAGCAATCTTGGAATCAGGAAACATTAAGCAAAGCAAACCAGAGAGGAGGGCATATCATCAGCTCTGCAGACATCTCATTTGAAGCATGGACACATTTGATCTTCCCCCCAAAAAGTTGCCAAGCTTGAGCACTGGCTTGCTACTCTCAACCTTTGCTGGAGGCTTGACAATAAAAAGCTACTACCACACAACCTACAGTGGAATATTGTTTCCAGAAAAGTTATGGCCATTTTGTAACTCTTGCATAGATACCTGCAACAGAATTCTAAATAATACATATTATCTTACTATTTCATGATGGTTCTGTGGTCCGTACTTATGGATCAGAAGCCATTAAAAACACAGATGAATCCATATAGTTGGAGGCTCTGCCTTGTAACTGTCGTATATATTGGGCAGAACACTATTAGAAATGACAATAAATCAGATTCTGAGTATGAGGAAATTGACGTTCCAGACTACTCTCATGAACCGCACCCTCTATTTTCTGAGTATATTTAGTAAAGTGTCTGGACAAATCAGCCGGGTATTCATGATATGAGGAAACTGCAATAGTCAACTTCTGCATACAGGGACGGAGGATCTTGAAGTCACCAGTTGGGGCAAAACACAACCCGAGGCAGCATGGCTAATTATAGCAATGACTGTGGTCTATCACATGACTTCAAGCTGATTAAATACCATTCCTGGCAGACACACTATAACCTGGCTGATATGCCGTACATTTATTGAGGTCTGCTTCACGAGACAACCTCCATACCACCATACCACCAAGGAGACCAACATTTGAGAATTTATAAAGTCTTGTATTTTAGACTTACTGGTAGTGGAGATGTCAGTCATACTGTAAGGGCCTGTCCCTACTTCATTAACAAGAGCCACTTCAAATGTGTATGAGGTACGAGGGGAGAGTGGACTAGCAGTGTAGGTCCTGGCATCAATACTGGCAGTGGCTGTTGCTATGATTGTGCTGGATCCAGTCTCTCTGTAGCGGACACTGTAATGTCTGCTCTGTCCATTACGTAGGAGGCAGGCCTCACGCTCCCACCTGATAGTGATACTGGTAGGGCTCACAGACTGAGATGTTGGTGAGGGAACACAGCAACTGGGAACTGTTGGACAAGAAAAAACTTCATTGTTAAATAATACTTGTTAAGTCTAAGGCTCACCAGTGGCAAGAGTAGTTACTGTATAAATACTTGCAGGGGAGGAGCCTGCAGTGTTCACAGCTGTTAGGCTTATCTCATACCCTGTGGCTTCTTGCAGGGAAGTCAAAGTCTTCCTTCTAGCAGATCCACTAACAGTCACAGTACCTGATGGAACACTAGCACAGCCTGTAACTTTCATGTAACGTATTGTGTAAGTGTCCACAACATCTTGGGAGGACTGTGACCATGTGAGCTCTACTGATGTAGTCTGAGGAGTGCCCATCAGGCTTGTGGGAGCAGAAGGAGCTGCAACTGTAATATTCACATACGGACATATTTATATAGCATAGATCCTTTGCCTGAGATTTACTCTTACATACAGTGGACCCTCGTTTATCCGCACCCCAGTTATCCGCATACTCGGATTATCCGCAAGGCAAAAAAACAACAACAAAAAAAACAAAAAAAAACAAAACAACTTTTTTCCCCTTCTTTTTCCTTTTTTTCCCTTCTCCCCCCTCGATGGGCGGGGTCTATTGTAAGACGTTGAACTCTTCGGATAATATTTTCACAACAGCTAGACTGATGGCTGAACAAAAATTCAAGCGGAAGAGAGTTGTCATGTCTATTGAAAAAAAGATAGAGATTCTGGACAAGAAGGACTTCAGTGCTTCACAGTTGGCCAGGGAATATGGGGTTGGAGTTTCAACAATATGTGACCTAAGAAAGAGAGAGGACAAAGTTAGATATTTTTACTTATCAATGGAAAGCAGCACCATTGCTAAGAAAAGGAAGGTTGTAAGGACTGCTAATGATGAACAACTTGATAAGGCTGGTAAGTAAAAACGAAACATTTAGCTAGCTACTGTACCTTACTACAATGGCTGTTTCTGTGTAGTGTTCCTATGGTTTACGCAGAAGAGAATTGAAGGGATGCCTGTGGCACATCTTTACATTCAAATTGTACGAATGTACATGTAATCATTACAGGCTACACTAGAACTCCATGACGACAGTTCGGATGAGGAGAGTGATTCATCCTTATCCCTTGGCATTCCATCCAGTGCAGAGGCAGCAGAAATGATGGATAAATGTCTACTGTGGTATGAGCATCAGGAAGAATCCGAATCAACCACCCTCCTTCACTTAAAAAGGGTGCATAGATTGGCTTCTCATAAGAGACAGTCCAATCTGAGGCAAACAACATTGCAGTCATTTAAACAATAAACATTTATACATATGTACTGTATGTACATACATTGTACCGTAATTATTTAATCATATTCATAGATGACCCTCACTTATATGTAAATTTCACTTATACGTAAGGGGCTTGGTCCCAAGCCTTACGTATAACTGAGGGTCCACTGTATTTACAGACTCTGTGCCCAGAACCTGTCAGATCATCATTGT
Source organism: Cladorhizidae sp. MBARI D1340-BT2 (assembly GCA_028752905.1). Classification (NCBI taxonomy): domain Eukaryota; kingdom Metazoa; phylum Porifera; class Demospongiae; order Poecilosclerida; family Cladorhizidae; species Cladorhizidae sp. MBARI D1340-BT2. The sequence goes on from JAQNBH010000011.1 coordinate 43,958,617, forward strand.
TGTCAATGCTCTTAACACAGCAGCAGAACATATATACGCGCTGTACAAAAACTTCACTCACACTTGGGTGGCCTATTCCTAGAATATATTATATATAACTCAAAGCAACACACTTGGAAAAGTAGTAGCTAATCTTGTTTTCAATCCATGCACTCACTACTTACCCAGTGGGACTCTGGCTAGACTAATAGCAGCTTCTGTGGCTAGACCAATAGCAGCTTCTGTAGCTAGAATTGTGGATCTCGCATCAATATATTTAAAGACACTATAGAGGTGAGTAACATGGCTAAACTAAATACTGGCTCCTTACAATCCTGGTAGCTAATCATGTCAGCCTATTCTGTGAGCTGGTGGTGTGGGACTAAGCTTCAACCAGTAGCAGCTACTCTGGCATGGCACTCTAGCAGAGAATCAAAAGGAAAGTGTTCACTTTGCTATCCCAATCTCTAGTGTGGATTGGTTTATACAGGCAGTCAGCATCAGAGATAGATATATCTGAATGTATCCAAGGAGACTATGAATGCTAGCTGTATAGCTTTAGTGAGAATATTTAACTAGATAGACACATTCAAAGAGGCTACAGTTAGCTTCAGACTTTCCTCCTCACAGAGCCTCCAACCTCATTGCAGTGATGTCAACATCAATTGAAGAACTATCAGCATTTATGACCTCCATTTCTGTATTTACCCACTTACAGCTGACCACATAAAAAAGAATACTGGTACAGTTCTGGGCCTATGACTGGAAGGCTGCTTCACAATATGACACTGTGCCATCGTATCGTATCATATTGTCCTATTGTATAGCATCATCATATTGTGAGCGAGCCACACTCTGTCCTCCACAACCATATACACTCCAACTGCAGCTCATGTGATACAATACGATAGGACAATACAATACAGTATGATGGCCAAGTGTCATATAGTGAAGCAGCCTTTGGTCTTGGCATGCTTGCAACTAAAGTCAGCAGCAATCTTGGAATCAGGAAACATTGAGCACAGCAAACCAGAGAGGAGGGCATATCATCAGCTCTGCAGACATCTCATTTGAAGCATGGACACATTTTATCTTCCCGCCAAAAAGTTTCCAAGCTTGAGCACTGGCTTGCTACTCTCAACCTTTGCTGGAGGCTTGACAATAAAAAGCTACTACCACACAACCTACAGTGGAATATTGTTTCCAGAAAAGTTATGGCCATTTTGTAACTCTTGCATAGCTACCTGCAACAGTATTCTAAATAGTACATATTATCGTACTATTTTTTATGGTTCTGTGGTCCGTACTTATGGATCAGAAGCCATTAAAAACACAGATGAATCCATATAGTTGGAGGCTCGGTCTTGTAATTGCGTACATATTGGGCAGAACACTATTAGAAATGACGATAAATCAGATTCTGATTGTGAGGAAATAGAGGTTCCAGACAACTCTCATGAACTGCACCCTCTATTTTCTGAGTATATTTAGTAAAGTGTCTGGCTGGGTATTCATGATATGAGGAAACTGCAGTAGCCAACTTCTGCATACAGGGACGGAGGATCTTGAAGTCACCAGTTGGGGCAAAACACAACCCGAGGCAGCATGGCTAATTATAGCAATGAATGTGGTCTATCACATGGCTTCAAGCTGATTAAATACCATTCCTGGCACACACACTAGCTGATATGCTGTACATTTATTGAGGTCTGCTTCACGAGACAACCTCCATACCACCATACCACCAAGGAGACCAACATTTGAGAATTTATAAAGTCTTGTATTTTAGACTTACTGGTAGTAGAGATGTCAGTCATTCTGTAAGGGCCTGTCCCTACTTCATTAACAAGAGCCACTTCAAATCTGTATGATGTACGAGGGGAGAGTGGACTAGCAGTGTAGGTCCTGTCATCAATACTGGCAGTGGCTCTTGCTATGATTGTGCTGGATCCAGTCTCTCTGTAGCGCACACTGTAATGTCTGCTCTGACCATTACGTACGAGGCAGGCCTCACGCTCCCACTTGATAGTGATACTGGTAGGGCTCATAGACTGAGATGTTGGTGAGGGAACACAGCAACTGGGAACTGTTGGACAAGAAACAAAGTTCATTGTTAAATAATACTTGTTAAGTCAAACACTCACCAGTGGCAAGAGTAGTTTCTGTATAAGTACTTGCAGGGGAGGAGCCTACAGTGTTCATAGCTGTTAGGCTTATCTCATACCCTGTGGCTTCTTCCAGGAAAGTCAGAGTGTAGCTTTGTACTGATCCAGGAACAGTCACACTACCTGATGGAGCATTATCACAGCCTGCAACTTTCATGTAACGTATTGTGTAAGTGTCCACAACATCTTGGGAGGACTGTGACCATGTGAGCTCTACTGATGTAGACTGAGGAGTGCCCATCAGGTTTGTGGGAGCAGGAGGGCCTACAAGTGTAATATTCACATAGGTATTTGCATATTCATAAAACAGAGTTCGTATGCCACTGCTGGAGATAGATAAATACTAATGCTCAGGACAGCAAGTGGGGGCTATTGCACGTTGTCAGTAAGTGGGTGCACCATGGGTGTGGTGAAATTAAGATGAATCATTCCCTTCTTCTCTCCATCTTCTTGGTTTTCAGAGCAGTAGTGCATGTCTTATAAATACAAGCTATCACATGGTTGGTGGCAGTAGAGCTATGGCCACAGCTTAACCAGGAGGGATGATTAGCTCTCTGAGGATGTGCAGAATGAGCAGGACTATAAGGCAGCTGCTGAGTGGCATTCACACAGCTAGCTAGCACACACAAGGAAACATGAGCATGCCTAGGCTAGTGATGTCTACTGAGCATGCTCGTGGTGCTCCAGATATGGAAGTTGAACTTTGTTTGCTAGAGTTGGTCCAGTGAAAACCTGACCACCCTGACCTGTTCCTCCGAGTCTTATACTCAACTACAATACTAATTCTATGCCAAGTTCTACTATAAACTGCAAAGAGAATATTGTTGTTGGTAAACTTACTTGAATTAGGTGAGAGCACTTCTGTGCTACTGATCTTCACCAAAGTGCCCACTTCAACATGGCAAGTGTATGTTCCTCTATCAGTAGCACTCAATGTCTGAAATGTCAGTGTCAAGGTAGACACACTGCTCATCTCCGTCTTTGTAGTTGTTCCTCTCAACCAGACAATACGGCTAGCACTACCTGCACCTGACACACTGGCAGTGCATGTGAGGGAGTAGGACTGGCCAACTAGGTTCTGTCCAGAAGGTGATATGGTCACACTCAAATTAGTAGACACTGCAAATATGTAGTTCCAAATCAAATTAGGCACTCAACCATATGGTGAAAATTAACTAAAATATTATGCAGTTAGGCTACAAGGCTTAGTTATAATTATTATTGATGGGGTAATTAACACCACCATGTTGAGCACACCAACACCTGTAGGGCAACTTATTTCTCCTCCAGTGCTGGCAATGACTTGCTCTCACCAATGGACAAGGGCTAGGCTAGAGCCAGAGTTCTCCTCGGGCCAGCCATTGGGCATGAGGCTAGGCTAGAGTAAAGCACTATGACTACTGGTTAACTCTGCATGGCCAGAACTATAAGGGCCTCCCTCCATCCATGTTGTTAGAAGTAACATTGTTCAGAGTTTGGCAGTCTAAATTGCAAAATGTGAGAAGAACTTGTGCATCCATTACATGTGATAAATAGCAGAGCTACCCTGCAGACAACCAATGCTCATATCTTACCTAAAACATTGCTTCCTAAATGGCTGATATTAGCTCAGAAGATCTCCGAGCATGCCTGGAATCCCTGTCTTTACAGCAACAAGCTAGCTCACATATTTACAATCATAAGACCAGACATGCTGTATTATAAGCAGATGATGCGGAATTTCTCTCTGTTATACCTAGTCAAAAAGAGGCTGTAGCTGATCCTCTACAAATACATCTGCTGTTAGGTTGGTGCTGTGCAACTGTTACCAAGTCCTTAAAGGAGGCTGTAGCTGGCTCTACATGGGTACAGCCAACAATAGCAACGAGATGTGGTATGCGCGGGTTACTTAAGTGGATCCCACGGCTTGCATGGATAGCAATAATAACAAGACATGGCATGTGGTGACATGTGCAGTGTCCAACAACAATAAACAAGCTATAAAAAGTGTTTAACAGCCCTGGAGGTGCTGAAGCTCACACTTGGTATAGTCCACCGCTACCCAATTATAATAATATAAGAGGAAAACACAAACAAACAAGCAAACAAGCAAGAAATAAACAACAAAAAGTATTTATTTACAACTACGTTGGATTGCCTTGTTAAGGCAACAAGACCACACCCATGTAGACCTAGCCAGCCAGATATCATTTAAAACTCATGTCCACCAATATGTGGACATAGTAGATGCAATGACTTTCTCTACAATCAGCTTACATCTACTCATTCGATGTTTCTGCTAGATACTCTGGCCATCATCAGGAATAATGACATGCTAAGGCTTAAGTGAGGTTGATATATACCAGTAGCTATTGTTTCTGAGGTTATTTGTTGTGGACAAGACAGCTTCATTCTTGGAAAGGGATCATCATCAGCCTCAATCTCTATCCATCTCATTCTAGAGTTTGGCCATCTTACTTGCAATAGTTGCTGCTGTACTGGATGAACATGTCCAGACCTTCATCTTCTGCATCTCAGCCTCCTGTCCTCACAGAAACATTCGGTGGTCACTTTACTGGTAGCTCTTCAGATGTTATACTCAATATATTGAGTTGGTGTATGTGTGTGTACAATACTGTGCATGTGTTGTACTTATAAGTGTGTGCACTGCAATGCAACATTAAATATGCAGAATGAGTGCACATGCTATAATCAAGGGTGTACACTGCTTCACTGGAGTCCATTTGAGGGTGTGGTCTACTCCAGGGTGCACAATATCTGCACTTGCATATGCAGTAGCCACACAGGCAGTCATATGCATACACTATGCCCACGTGTGGCGGGGGGGGGGGGGGGGGGGGGGGGGGGATTACAAACATTCTGGACCAGGCAGGTGCATGTAAATGCTCAAGAATAAAAGAAAGATTGTAATCCTAGAAAATTATAAATGAAGAGATCAAGTTTGACTGCGAGAAAGAAGGAAGGCTGCAGAAATAATAGTTGCTGAATACTGCACAGAGATTGATCTAATTCCAGCTAATGATCCTCTATTCAGACAGCAGATATATGATTAGCCAGACATTCTGGAGTGAAGTTCACTAAACCTTGAACACGAGACTATACGGAGACAAAGATATTCACAAAATGAGAGCAAAATTTGACCCTGCTATCTGTTAGTTCCCTTCTGGTTACTGATGGCTCTATCTACTATTTTGACATGGAGCTCTGATTAAGACATGCCCACACAAATAGAAAGAGCAGAAGATACAGAAACAGCAAAACTAAACTCATTGATGGAGAGGATCACTGCATGCACTACTGAAACTTGGACTGTCAATAGACAAGCAAGATTGTATTCCAACATGTACACCACTGCACTGGTGGAGCTATAGCTATACGTACCAGCAAAGGCTCATAGACATTGATTACTAGCAAGATTGTATTCCAACATGTACACCACTGCACTGGTGGAGCTATAGCTATACTTACCAGCAAAGGCTCCTAGACAATGATTTCCAGCATGGTAAAGACACCACAAGTGTTCAATGCATGCATGACATCATGATTATGATTGTAATTTAATGATCTAGAGCCAGTTTGTATCTATAATTATCATACCATACCTATCTCCACACATTTAGTCTGTGTAACATCAGTAGCATCAGGGAGTTCACAACAAAACTGTCCAGTACGATAGTTACCACTGTACATGGGACTGCGGTTAAGGTGTATCTGTTGTTCATCATCCCTGGTCCTGAAGTACTCCTCAGCTCCTCCTCTGGTACCTATATTCATAATATTATGTGTCCAACGACCAAATCTATTAGGTGTAGTTGCACAGCATGGAGTCTTGCTAGTCCTGCAGACTAGCACATTTTCCAGGTCACTGCTCTCATAAACTTTGGTTTGTCCTATCAACTGTGGTAACTCTCCAATATCCTCCGAGGAGAAGACTCTGCTATCATTAGGATAGATGCCTGGCTTGAAGGGAACAAACTGTACCGCTGCAATTCACAAGTAGTGTCAAAAAATGACAATCTCTACAGCTAACTAGAAAGCCAGCTACATAGCTATACCAATATATATCTTTTCAAATGCTAACAATAAATCAAGGCTTACATTGTGCTTCTGCAAATACGATACCAAGCACAAAGCAAAGTGCAACAGCAACCTCGGATCCTTTCATCCTGTACTAAACTACTTCAGACCGTTGAGTCCCTAAATTACAAGTCCCACCGTGCTATAGAACACCACACCCTTATTTAGCTGTGCTTCCACTACTGCGCGTACCTACCCTTGACTGTGCCACGAGTGACAAGCGGAGGAAAAGAAGAAGGGGAAAAAAGGTTAATAACTTTGTTAGTCCATCATCCTTTCTTGTCAGCCATGCAGTATGTTTTCACCTACCTGTTCAGAAAATTTGGTTTGAGGTGCCATTGTTTTGGAAGACATAATATAATATGCGGGAGTTATGTAGTAGTGTTATCTGGTATGGGTCGTTAGCATATTAACCTCGCAGCCGTTCTCACTTGCGCCGCGCAAACCGGCTGCTACGTTATCTTGACCTTCACAGTGGTTAAGATGCGACTTAAGGGGGGACTATACCTGAAACTGGGGGGGGGGGGGGAACGTCTTTGATTTAGACTGTCCATAACTTTTTTATTATTATAATTACTCTGTCCAAATAGTATTATGCTCATATTGTTCCTTGATCTATGTGCGTTCCAATGATATAAAAGATTAGTCTATAGGCATATTTTCTCAGAAGATACATGCAGAAATATCAAGGCATTCCAAAAAACTAAACACTTCTGCCCCAACACTTTCCCCTCACCCATACTTACAAACCAAAAGCTGTAAATTGGTCTGTGGTTTGCCTAAGCTAATAGCTATTATACGGGCGAGACAATTTTTTTTTTACTTGATGGGTTGTCAAGTTATGGTGATTAGAAGAGGTGACCTTTGCAGATTTATCGTTAAGATCGCGTAATCACTAATACGGCAGGATGCGCCACTCCCCCCAGTTTAGTTATTGCATTTATATATGTTCCATCCAATCTATGAATCTGCCCATCTATAAATTGTGCAGCACAATCTATGAATGCCAATTTATTGCCTGCCAGTCAATACACTTCAAAACATGGTAGCATATTAACACCCTTTGCAAGAGAAAGTGATGATTGCAACTGAGAGCGTAATGATGTAGAAAAAAGTGATTACTGTACTGAGACCACATGGACTTGGCAGATAAAGAACTAATAAGTGACATGCCAAGTGTAGCTACAGCAAAAAAAGATATTTGAAGAATATTGCTCTGTCAAAAAAGATATACCACACAGTTTGTAATACCCATGAACACTCGCACAACTGCTATAGTCCCCAAATGTAGAGAAACTTGCCTCACAAACAGCTCTTCTCCCTTCTTCTCTTTTCGTGGGAGTAGCGGTGGCTTTGTAAATTCCCGTCGACTATCCAATATTGTGTGGGTGGGTTTGGATATTTGGCTTGCACACTCGCTCAGTATAACTAGTCGATAATAAGTACTGGTCGATATGTTCCATCCAATCTATGAATCTGTTGCAAAGGGTGTTAATATGCTACCATGTTTTGAAGTATATTGATTGGCATTCATAGATTGTGCAGCACAATCTATGAATTCATATAATTATTGTGCTGCACAATCTATAGATTGGGCAGATTCATAGAATGGATGGAACATATATATAGCATTATGGGAAGCTACAATGATCAATTAGTTAATTGTCAGAAGGTATTTCTGTGCTTTGTTTCAAACATACATGCAAGAAACTAGACATATATTATTACAAGAACATTGTTTGGCTGCTCAAAAATAAGAAACAAAAATGAATCAAGTAAACCACACCCATTGAAGGGCTGAGTGCACAAAGCACAATTTTGACTAAAATTGAATTTCATCATCATAGACATGTCTTATACCTGAGGAGTGTCTCCTGAGGATACTGCCAGTCTATTTTATCACTTGTGTGATGCTAGAGATGAAAGGTAGTTTTGATGTTTTATGCATGGCAAGCCAACAGTAATTTGTGTGCAAGAGTTTGTATAGTTGTATTATTAAGGTCTGGCCTTCTAGGGGGGTATACTTGAACTTTCCCCAATTCCAGGTCTTAACCTAATGCTCTCTCTCTCTTGCTTAGTTTACTCACCTATTGCAATGTTTACTAAACTGCCACATGTGTGTACGATTGCTTAGTCAACAGATATTGTCAATTTCCACTTCTTTTTGTTATAGAAATCCCTTTTGCTACTAGGAAAAGAAAAAAGAAGCTGGAAAAAAGAAAGTTTAATGTCTAGAAAAAGGAATCTGATGTGGCAAACAGTACTGTGCTCAGCCAGGAGGAGGATAGCCAGGAGGAGGATGATGGCAGAGAACACCCTGTGGCATATTGTAGCAGAAAACTACTATCATGTGAGATTTGCTACTTTGTGAGACAAGAAGATTGTTTGGCATTATGGCAGCCATACAATCTACCTGGAGGGTGTAAGGTTCGTAGAGACAGACCATCTCAATTTGAAGTAGTTTTACAACATGCACAATTCAAGTGGGAGACTGGCACATTGGAGACTCAGCCTCCAATCATTTGAGGGGAGTCAGTTGCATTTTTTTGGGGGGGGGATGACCCACATGCTTTTTTTGTTGTATTGTTACCACTTTATAACTCCATAGATTCCATAAACTTCTTGGTATAGACTTGATATATAGCTCAAAAGAGAGATCTCTCTATGTGCTATATACTAAAATATTTTTCATAAATATAACTATAGCTGGAGGGACCCTCAAAAACCTGAATGCCTGACCTCCACATATAACTCCAGATTGGCTAAAATTTTTAAATTAGCATGCTTGGCTGGAAGCCCTACTCTATGCAATGAGTGTTTTCATTAGGCGTTAAATTTTTTTAGTGCATGGTCGAGCGCGCGTTATGAAAATAATTTCGTTAAAATCCATAAAACTCATTTTCCACCCGCGCGCTTGACCACGTCCTAAAATTTTAACGCCTAATGAAAACACTCATTGCATAGAGTAGGTCTAGATGCGTTCTAATTTTTAAATTTTTAGCACATAGCGGAGGTTGGGTTTTAAGGTCCATCCACTTTAGGTCTAGTAACTTTCCTATAGTTATACCTATGAAAATTATTTTAGTATCAAAAGAGAGCACACAGAGAGTCCTATCATTTGAGCTATATATCAAGTCGATACCATGAAGTTTGCAGAATCTACGGAGCTCTAAAGTGGTAACCATAAGTTTTGGGGGGGAAATTAAAAAATGCAACTGTCTCCCCTTGACATGAAGGTGAAGTATCATTCAGATAGCAAGAATGGCAATGCTGATGGTATCTTCAGACCAGTGGTGAAATACGTTCCACCCGAAGAAGTCTTCCATATTTGATACATTTATAGAGAGCCAAACTAATCATAATGGATTGGTAATCAAAACATTTAGCTGGCTAATGGGCTGTCCTATAGATCCTCCATTGCATCAGTATTATTTGATCCAGATGCTACACTCATGAATATGCCTCCATCTCTTCTCTCAACTGTTGTACATTAGGATTATAAATGATAAAAAGGTTGTTAAAACAAAGTTAAATATTTATTTCTGATGAAGGCTAGAACATCAAGTCGAAATGTCGAGAGAGTAGATTTCAAGTCGACCATTGAGAAGGTCATTGTAACATATTTGTCTATATTTCATACACACACAAATACTCACAAACACAATTCCCCTCCCCTGCCAGTTCAGGATGAAGTCATCGTTTCCAATATGAAGAAAAAGGAAGAGGGCATTAGGTTTGTAACTAATACTGGAGGATGGTGGAGCTATATATCCTAGAGAGATAGGGAAATCTTGCCTTTAACAAGAAAACCACTTGGTTCATTATTTAGTGAGAGTGAAAAGGAGAATACTCTATCCTGGTTTAGGCCTGAAGGTTAACCAAAATGCTGTCACCTATTTGATCCACTGCACAAAAAGCAGTGCTAAGACATCGATCATGAAGTGACTGTAAAAACACAGATTATTCACCAACTCCTATAAAGTTTACATAGCTACAATGAATATTACTGGATGGATATATTCACACATTACCTTATCATCACACATCAAATGTTCTAAGCGGTGAGAATGTGTTAAAAATAACATTTGCTAGTCTAAGGAATTAATGTTCGTAGTGTTGATATATATACCATTTATCAAGGTCGGGGAATGATGACTTCTCCCTTAATTAACATACAGTGTAAGCATAATACCAAGCCGAATCATATTTCTGGTGATATCAATAATGAGATCACCCAACATGGGCCCATTTCCATACAAATTATCGCACTACTCCTGAAATGATATCTTTCTGCAGCTAAAATTCATCATCCTTGTGGTGAAAAATGTGAGACTCTGTTAGCTGTGGAGTTTGAACTTAGTGGGAGTGCACAGCCCAGTACGAATAATTATTGTAACAACTGATTTGATACACATCATAATTTGATCTGTGGTCAATCACGAAGCGATATCTGTCCTAAATAAGAGGATTTTGAACCAAAAACAGAGAAGTAACTTATGATGGATTTTGCAATGCCTAACAAAAGCATCTTCCACCACCGTAAAGAAGAAGAGTTTTACACAAGCTTGAAGAGCTGACTTCATTTGCTTAACATGATCCATCTGTTACCAAGTTTAGTTTCTGTTTCAAACAGGACTTTAAAGTTCCTGTTTTACTTGTGTGTGAAATATTCTATGCCATAAGCTTGGTTTGTACAGCTTTAGTATACACAACTGCATACAACCCAAACCTAGACTGGCAATATGGCATACTGGGCATGTCCGATCCTGTTCTTAATTTGGGCCAACATGTGTCTAAAATGTGCCAGCCACTGCCTAAAATAGGCTTGTTCCTGAACAGTTCCCCTCCCACAAAAAAGGATGCCAACCTATGTAACCTAGCAGATCAGTCCATGATTGTGCAACACTATCTCTACTCTACTGTTAATTATCTTATTCTACTCCGAGAGTAAGGGATAAGAATGCTAAACACTGGTGGCAGCGAAACTCCAACTCCACGCTATTGCAGTAGAGCAAGAACTATCAGACTATCTAAAAAACTGAAGCAATTTTATTCTCTCGGTTCTCTCTCTTCCCCATTCTAGACAAGCATGTCTACCAGGAGTTCGAAGAGGAACCTCCGGTGGAGGAGTCAGAGGTTCTGACACCATACTGGCTGAGTCTGCTCCCCATGCACCATCCTGCTTTGCAACACAGGGACTCCAGTTACTGATATATCAGTGATGATGATGGTGTTCATCAATTTGATGGACAAGAACAACGTGGCCATGGAGAAAAGAAGAGCACATGATGATATGCATAGAGGTGCCGAACGGAAAGAATATGAGAGAAGAGGTGTGAGACCCTCATCCATTGCAAGGGGATGGCTGATAAAGACAAGGAAGCTGTGCTGGAAAACAGATGGCCCAAGGGGAAGATGCTCGAAAGGTAAGAGAGCAGTCTGAGATGCCCCCACCTTCCCACAACTAAAAGATGTATCTGACATTCAGTACAACCTGCCAACTTCACATGGAAACTTTTGTTGTACCAAAGATATACTGGAGAGGCACGTTGATGCCTACCAGGATCCTGCATCTCAAAAGTTTCATGCGACAATGCCGGCAGAGACAAAGAATGACTATCCCTTCAGTGAGGGAAGCCTCGTCAACCTCCATGGCACCTCTACTCATACTATTGGAAGAAACTGGATGCCAAAGCCAGAGAACCAGAAGAGACTTAACAAGAACTCCTCATCCACCTCTCCATTACACTGACATATTGGCCCAAGGATCACCAGACTCGGGAGAAACTTTTGGATCTTGTAACTATGGAGAAACTATTAAGTGCCATAACTGCAACACAGGCCATCATCAGCCACTCATTGTAAAGGAAGTGACCAGAATGATCGGTAACTATTAATTCAACCTATCAAAGAAGCTGGAAGAACCCAAATGGTGGAACAAGCTCTCCGGGATCCATTCCTTCCCTACTAATTACCGCTCCTGACCATGATAGTCACCACTTCTCAACATGCCCGAGGCCTCAACTGGAACTACAATAACAATGAAGGACCCAAACTATCTCCCTATAATGCATCCAAAGGAGGATTTTATTTCTTCAGCTGCAAGCAATATGGGCACAAGGTAGCACTCTGCCCCAACAAGAAATATTTGTTAAATTGCCAGAGAAATACTTATTCCCTTCCAAACCTTTCAGGTGCAGTGGATGGGGTCACAGCATGATAATTGGTGTACATGGGCTGCGACATCACCCAGATTCATTCATGTTGGTTGAAGAAGGATTTTAAAAACAAAGGCCATGTCTTTAACTCTGCCAACACAAGGTTATACAGGTTTCCGACTACTACTATCAACTTTACCATGCAGGAACAGACCAAGGGAGCCTCAGTGGCTGTTTTCTGTCATGGTATCTTAAGGTTAGATTTCCAAAATGCGAGAGATCTCTTATCATGTAAAGATCTGGGAAGGAAGAGCACTACACCACTCAACATTCACTAAGTAAAGTCCGGTGACCTGCCACATACAGAAAGAAGGGCAACTCTGAGGATTCCAACAGCTCTCCGACCACTGAGGCAGGACAACACGAGTACGGACAAGAAGACACCACCAGTCTTCCAGAGAGATGCACCGAGACAACCCAAGATAGGTGCCAGTGCACAGGTTCATCACTCAAGAATCCAATGAATCTGCCCAGGAGATTGACTACCGAGTCAACCCAGTCATGCATGTAACCCCAGGGTAGAGTATTCTCCTTTTCACTCTCACTAAATAATGAACCAAGTGGTTTTCTTGTTAAAGGCAAGATTTCCCTAGCTCTCTAGGATATAAAGCTCCACCATCCTGCAGTTTTAGTTACAAACCTAATGCCCTCTTCCTTTTTCTAACATTTCACTTTTTTCCAGCTTCCTTTTTCTTTTACTAGTAGCTAAAGGGATTACTTCCAAAAGGAAGTGGAAATTGAATGTTGGAGGTATCTGTTGACTAATTAGTCGTACACACATATGGCAGTTTAGTAAACATTGCACCAGAAAAATTGTAGAGTAAAGTAAGCAAAAGGAAGAGATGATTAGGTTTGGAACTGGAATTGAGGAAAGGTCAAGTATAACCCCTAGAAGGAAACCCAGACCTTGATAATATGACTATACAAACTCTTACCCACAAATTACTGTTGGCTCGCCATGCATAAAACATCAAAACTACCTTTCATCTCTTGGATCACAAAAACGTGATTAGAAATATCACCTCCTCAGGTTTAGACATTTCAATTTTAGCCAACATTGGGCTCATGGACTTTGTGCACTCAGCCCTTCTATTAGTTGTGGTCTAGCTACATGGATTCATTTTTGTTTCTTCATTTTTGACCAGCCAACAATACATCATATTGTTCTTGTAGTAGAGTGTCTAGTTTCATGCTTGTATGGATGAAACAGAATTATCTAACTTTTGACAAGTAACTTAATTGCATGTATTAAACTAGAGAATCTATATACACTTCACTTCAGCTCAGCATATTTTGGATCCATGGAATGGGAGTGTGAGGTGGGGAGGGGGGGGGAGTAGGCCTAGGCATCGGAACAACTCAATGCTTAGCTATAATATATAGGCTCATTAAGTAGATGGAGAGACTAGGAATTTGCTGATCACTAAAATGTATCCATAGATTATATATATAAAATTATATATATTATACGTGTGGCCAAGTAAAAACATTCCCCACGATGCAACTTACCAAAGGATCTACATCCCACTTCAGCTGTTGGTCAGTGCCCTTATTCCTCAGATCCATTAGTCCTCTAAGTGAGACAAGCCATTAGCAGAGCATGAGACTATATAGATGTGCAGCTGGAAGAAACAGATCTGTTATAGATAAATTCTAGAATAGTTCCTTGCAATAATTATATTCAATGTCTGGAGTCCCAATGCGATGTGGAATTGAACAAATGGTTGTTATTGACTGGTTCAAATGAGGAGAGCTTGGGATGGGTAATTAATGTGTATCTGAATAAGCACATAACATTCTACAAGTTATGATTGCCATAGTATAATATGTTCCATCCAATCTACCCAATCTATAGATTGTGCAGCACAATCTATGAATTCATAGATGTGGAACTTTTTCTCAGTATCACTTTTTTCTACATCATTACACTCTCAGTTGCAATCATCACTTTCTGTTGCAAAGGGTGTTAATATATCACACCCCATTGAAGGGCTGAGTGCACAAAGTGCATAAGCACAATTTTGACTAAAATTAAATTAATTTCATCATAGACATGTCTTGTACCTGAGGAGTGTCTCCTGAGGATACTGCCAGTCTATTTTATCACTTGTGTGATGCTAGAGATGAAAGGTAGTTTTGATGTTTTATGCATGGCAAGCCAACAGTAATTTGTGTGCAAGATTGTATAGTTGCATTATTAAGGTCTGGATTTCCTAGCCTTCTAGGGGGTATACTTGAACTTTCCCCAATTCCAGGTCCTAACCTAAAATGCTCTCTCTCTCTTGCTTACTTTACTCACCCATTGCAATGCTTACTAAACTGCCACATGTGTGTACGATTGCTTAGTCAACAGATATCGTCAATTTTCTACTTCTTTTGTAGTAGAAATTCATTTAGCTACTTAGGAAAATAAAAAAGAAGCTGGAAAAAAGAAAGTTTAATGTTAGAAAAATGAATCTGATGTGGCAATCAGTACTGTGCTCAGCCAGGAGGAGGATGATGGCACAGAACACCCTGTGGCATATTGTAGCAGAAAACTACTATCATGTGAGATTTGCTACCTTGTGAGACACAAAGATTGTTTGGCATCATGGAAGCCATACAATCTACCTGGAGGGTGTAAGGTTCGTAGAGACAGACCATCTCAATTTGAAGTAGTTTTACAACATGCACAATTCAAGTTGGAGACTGGCACATTGGAGACTCGGCCTCCAATCATTTGAGGGGAGTCAGTTGCATTTTTTGGGTGGGGATGACCCACATGCTTTTTGGGGGTATTGTTACCACTTTATAACTCCATAGATTCCATAAACTTCTTGGTATAGACTTGATATATAGCTTAAAAGAGAGGTCTCTCTATGTGATCTCTGTTGATACAAAAATATTTTTCATAAGTATAACTATGGCTAAGTTAAGGGAGCTAAAAGTGGAGGGACCCTCAAAAACCTGAATGCCAAACCTCCACATATAACTCCAGATTGGCAAAAAATTTAAAATTAGCATGCATGGCTGGAAGCTCTACTCTATGCAATGAGTGTTTTCATTAGGCGTAAAAATTTTAGTGCGTGGTCAAACGCGCGGTTGGATCGTTAAAATCCATAAAACTCATTTTCCACCCGCGCGCTTGACCGCATCCTAAAATTTTAACGCCTAATGAAAACACTCATTGCATAGAGTAGGGCTTCTAGATGCGTGCTAATTTAAAATTTTAGCACTTAGCAATCTAGAGTTATTTATGTGGAGGTTGGGTTTTGAGGACCCTCCACTTTAGGTCTAGTAACTTGCCTATAGTTAAAATTATTTTAGTACAAAAGAGAGCACACAGAGAGACCTATCATTTGAGCTATATATCAAGTCCATACCATGAAATTTGCAGAATCTACGGAGCTCTAAAGTGGTAACCATAAGTTTTGGGGGGAAATTAAAAAATGCAACTGTCTCCCCTTGACATGAAGGTGAAGTATCATTCAGATAGCAAGAATGGCAATGCTGATGGTATCTTCAGACCAGTGGTGAAATACGTTCCACCCGAAGAAGTCTTCCATATTTGATACATTTATAGAGAGCCAAACTAATCATAATGGATTGGTAATCAAATTTTAGCTGGCTAATGGGCTGTCCTATAGATCCTCCATTGCATCAGTATTAATGGTAAGTTTTGATCCAGATACTACACTCATGAATATGCCTCCATCTCTTCTCTCAAGTGTTGTACATTAGGATTATAAATGATAAAAAGGTTGTTAAAACAAAGTTAAATATTTATTTCTGATGAAGGCTAGAACATCAAGTCGAAATGTCGAGAGAGTAGATTTCAAGTCCACCATTGAGAGGGTCATTGTAACATATTTGTCTATATTTCATACACACACAAATACTCACAAACACAATTCCCCAGTTCAGGATGAAGTCATCGTTTCCAATATGAAGAAAAAGGAAGAGGGCATTAGGTTTGTAACTAATACTGGAGGATGATGGAGCTTTATATCCTACAGAGCTAGGGAAATCTTGCCTTTAACAAGAAAACCACTTGGTTCATTATTTAGTGAGAGTGAAAAGGAGAATATTCTATCCTGGTTTAGGCCTGAAGGTTAATCAAAATACTCTCACCTATTTGATCCACTGCACAAAAAGCAGTGCTAAGACATCGATCATGAAGTGACTCTGAAAAAACACAGATTATTCACCAACTCCTATAAAGTTTACATGGCTACAATGAATATTGCTGGATGGATATATTCACATATTACCTTATCAACACAAATAAATGTTCTGAGCGGTGAGAAAGTGTTAAAAATAACATTTTGCTAGTCTAAGGAATTAATGTTCGTAGTGTTGATATACCATTTATCAAGGTCGGGGAATAATGACTTCTCCCTTAATTAACATGCAGTGTAAGCATAATACCATCCGAATCATATTTCTGGTGATATGAATAATGAGATCACCAGCATGGGCCCATTTCCATCGCACTACTCCTGAAATGATAATGTGTTATCTAAGTGAAGATCTTTCTGCAGCTAAAATTCATCATTCTTGTGGTGAAAAATGTGAGACTCTGTTAGCTGTTGAGTTTGAACTTAGTGGGAGTGCACAGCCCAGTATGAATAATTACTGTAACTGATTTGATACAGATCATAATTTGATCTGTGGTCAATCACAAAGCGATATCTGTCCTAAATAAGAGGATTTTGAACTAAAAACAGAGAAGTAACTTTTGATGCATTTTGCAAAGCATCTTCCACCACCGTAAAGAAGAAGAGTTTTACACAACCTTGAAGAGCTGACTTCATTTGCTTAACATGATCCATCTGTTACCATGCTTAGTTTCTGTTTCAAACAGGACATTAAAGTTCCTGTTTTACTTGTGTGTGAAATATTCTATGCCATCAGCTTGGTTTGTACAGCTTTAGTATACACAACTGCATACAACCCATGGCAATATGACATACTGGGCATGTCCGGTCCTGTTCTTAATATGGGCCAACAACATGTGTCTAAAATGTGCCAGCCACTGTCTAAAATAGGCTTGTTCCTGAACAGTTCCACTCCCACAAAAAAGGATGCCAGCATATGTAACCCAGCAGATCAGTCCATGATTGTGCAACACTATCTCTACTCTACTGTTAATAATAGTTTATCTTATTCTACTCTGAGAGTAAGTACCTCTCAGGAATAAGAATCCTAAACACTGGTGGCAGCGAAACTCCAACTCCACGCTATTGCAGTAGAGCAAGAACTATCAGACTATCTAAAAAAACTGAAGCAATTTTATTCTCTCGGTTCTCTCTCTTTCCCATTCTAGACAAGCATGTCTACCAGGAGTTCGAAGAGGAACCTCCGGTGGAGGAGTCAGAGGTTCTGACACCATACTGGCTGAGTCTGCTCCCCATGCACCATCCTGCTTTGCAACACAGGGACTCCAGTTACTGATATGTCATTGATGATGATGGTGTTCATCAATTTGATGGATAAGAACAATGAGGCCATGGAGAAAAGAAGAGCACATGATGATATGCATAGAGGTGCCGAACGGAAAGAATATGAGAGAACAGGTGTGAGACCCTCATCCATTCCAAGGGGATGGATGATAAAGACAAGGAAGCTGTGCTGGAAAACAGATGGCTCAAGGGGAAGATGCTCGAAAGGTAAGAGAAGGCAAACGAGCAGTCTGAGATGCCCCCACCTTCCCATAACTAAAAGATGTATCTGACATTCAGTACAACCTGCCAACTTCACATGGAAACTTTTGTTGTACCAAAGATATACTGGAGAGGCACGTTGATGCCTACCAGGATCCTTCATCTCAAAAGTTTCATGCGACAATGCCGGCAGAGACAAAGAATGACTATCCCTTCAGTGAGGGAAGCCTCGTCAACCTCCATGGCACCTCTACTCATACTATTGGAAGAAACTGGATGCCAAAGCCAGAGAACCAGAAGAGACTTAACAAGAACTCCTCATCCACCTCTCCAATACACTGACATATTGGCCCAAGAATCACCAGACTCGGGAGAAACTTTTGGATCTTGTAACTATGGAGAAACTATTAAGTTCCATAACTGCAACACAGGCCATCATCAGCCACTCATGGAAAGGAAGTGACCAGAATGACCGATAACTATTAATTCAACCTATCAAAGAAGCTGGAAGAACCTAAATGGTGGAACAAGCTCTCCAGGATCCATTCCTTCCCTACTAATTACCGTTACTGACCATGAACAGTCACCACTTCTCAACATGCCCGAGGCCTCAACTGGAACTACAATAAAAATGAACGACCCAAACTACCTCCCTTTGATGCATCAAAAGTAGGATTTTATTTCTTCAGCTGCAAGCAATATGGGCACAAGATAGCACTCTGCCCTAACAAGAAATATTTGTTAAATTGCCAGTGAAATACTTATTCCCTTCCAAACCTTTCAGGTGCAGTGGATGGAGTCACAGTTCCATGATTATTGGTGTACATGGACTGCGACATCACCCAGATTCATTCATGTTGGTTGAAGAAGGATTTTAAAAACAAAGGCTATGTCTTTATCTCTGCCATCGCAAGGTCATACAGGTATCTGACTACTACTGTCAACTTTACCATGCAGGGACAGACCAAGGAAGCCACAGTGGCTGTTTTCTTTCATGGTATTTTAAGGGTAGATATCCAAAATGCGAGAGATCTCTTTTCATGTGAAGATCGAGCACCACACCACCTCAACATTCACTAAGTAAAGTCCGGTGACCTGCCACATACAGAAAGAAGGGCAACTCTGAGGATTCCAACAGCTCTCCGACCACTGCCTACCACTGAGGCAGGACAACACGAGTACGGGCAAGAAGACACCACCAATCTTCCAGAGAGATGCACCGAGACAACCCAAGATAGGTGCCAGTGCACAGGTTCATCACTCAAGAATCCAATGAATCTGCCAGGAGATTGACTACTGAGTCAACCCAGTCATGCATGTAACCAGGATAGAGTATTCTCCTTTTCACTCTCACTAAATAATGAACCAAGTGGTTTTCTTGTTAAAGGCAAGATTTCCCTAGCTCTCTAGCTCCACCATCCTCCAGTTTTAGTTACAAACCTAATGCCCTCTTCCTTTTTCTAACATTTCACTTTTTTCCAGCTTCCTTTTTCTTTTACTAGTAGCTAAAGGGATTACTTCCAAAAGGAAGTGGAAATTGAATGTTAGCGGTATCTGTTGACTAATTAGTCGTACACACATATGGCAGTTTAGTAAACATTGCACCAGGAAAATTGTAGAGTAAAGTAAGCAAAAGGAAGAGATGATTAGGTTTGTAACTGGAATTGAGGAAAGGTCAAGTATAACCCCTAGAAGGAAACCCAGACCTTACTATACAAACTCTTACCCACAAATTACTGTTGGCTCGCCATGCATAAAACATCAAAACTACCTTTCATCTCTTGGATCACAAAAACGTGATTAGAAATATCACCTCCTCAGGTTTAGACATATCCATTATGTACAGTGTATTTCAATTTTAGCCAACATTGGGCTCATGGACTTTGTGCACTCAGCCCTTCTATTAGTTGTGGTCTAGCTACATGGATTCATTTTTGTTTCTTCATTTTTGACCAGCCAACAATACATCATATTGTTCTTGTAGTAGAGTGTCTAGTTTCATCCTTGTATGGATGAAACAGAATTATCTAACTTTTGACAAGTAACTAATTGCATGTATTAAACTAGACAATCTATATACACTTCACTTCAGCTCAGCATATTTTGGATCCATGGAATGGGAGTGTGAGGTGGGGAGGGGGGGGGAGTAGGCCTAGGCATCGGAACAACTCAATGCTTAGCTATAATATATAGGCTCATTAAGTAGATGGAGAGACTAGGAATTTGCTGATCACTAAAATGTATCCATAGATTATATATATAAAATTATATATATTATACGTGTGGCCAAGTAAAAACATTCCCCACGATGCAACTTACCAAAGGATCTACATCCCACTTCAGCTGTTGGTCAGTGCCCTTATTCCTCAGATCCATTAGTCCTCTAAGTGAGACAAGCTATTAGCAGAGCATGAGACTATATAGATGTGCAGCTGGAAGAAACAAATCTGTTATAGATAAATTCTAGAATAGTTCCTTGCAATAATTATATTCAATGTCTGGAGTCCCAATGCGATGTGGAATTGAACAAATGGTTGTTATTGACTGATTCAAATGAGGAGGAGCTTGGGATGGGTAATTAATGTGTATCTGAATAAGCACATAACATTCTACAAGTTATGATTGCCATAGTATAATATGTTCCATCCAATCTACCCAATCTATAGATTGTGCAGCACAATCTATGAATTCATAGATGTGGAACTTTTTCTCAGTATCACTTTTTTCTACATCATTACACTCTCAGTTGCAATCATCACTTTCTGTTGCAAAGAATGTTAATAAATCACACCCCATTGAAGGGCTGAGTGCACAAAGTGCATAAGCACAATTTTGACTAAAATTAAATTTCATCATAGACATGTCTTATACCTGAGGAGTGTCTCCTGAGGATACTGCCAGTCTATTTTATCACTTGTGTTATGCTAGAGATGAAAGGTAGTTTTGATGTTTTATGCATGGCAAGCCAACAGTAATTTGTGTGCAAGATTGTATAGTTGCATTATTAAGGTCTAGCCTTCTAGGGGGGTATACTTGAACTTTCCCCAATTCCAGGTCCTAACCTAAAATGCTCTCTCTCTCTTGCTTACTTTACTCACCCATTGCAATGCTTACTAAACTGCCACATGTGTGTACAATTGCTTAGTCAACAGATATCGTCAATTTCCACTTCTTTTGTAGTAGAAATCCATTTAGCTACTTAGGAAAATAAAAAAGAAGCTGGAAAAAAGAAAGTTTAATGTTAGAAAAAGGAATCTGATGTGGCAATCAGTACTGTGCTCAGCCAGAAAACTACTATCATGTGAGATTTGCTACCTTGTGAGACACAAAGATTGTTTGGCATTATGGAAGCCATACAATCTACCTGGAGGGTGTAAGGTTCGTAGAGACAGACCATCTCAATTTGAAGTAGTTTTACAACATACACAAATCAAGTGGGAGACTGGCACATTGGAGACTCACAGCCTCCAATCATTTGAGGGTAGTCAGTGGCATTTTTTGGGGGGGAATGACCCACATGGTTTTTTTGGTATTGGTACCACTTTATAACTTCATAGATTCCATAAACTTCTTGGTATAGGCTTGATATATAGCTCAAAAGAGAGGTCTCTCTATGTGCTCTCTGTTGATACTAAAATATTTTTCACTATAGCCAAGTTAAGGGAGCTAAAATTGGAGGGACCCTAAAAAACCTGAATACCCGACCTCCACATATAACTCCAGATTGGCTAAAAATTTAAAATTAGCATGCGTGGCTGGAAGCACTCTATGCAATGAGTGTTTTCATTAGGCGTTAAAATTTTAGTGCATGGTCAAGCGCGTTGTTTGAAAATTAATTTCGTTAAAATCCATAAAACTTATTTTCCACCAGTGCGCTTGACCAAATCCTAAAATTTTAACGCCTAATGAAAACACTAATTGCATAGAGTAGGGCTTCTAGATGCGTGCTAATTTAAATTTTTAGCACTTAGCAATCTGGAGTTATTTATGTGGAGGTTGGGTTTTGAGGTCCCTCCACTTAACATGCCTATAGTTATACCCATGAAAATTATTTTAGTAACAAAAGAGAGCACACAGAGAAACCTATCATTTGAGCTATATATTAAGTCCATACCATGAAATTAGCAGAATCTACGGAGCTCGAAAGTGGTAACCAGAAGTTTTGGGGGGTAAATTAAAAAATGCAACTGTCTCCCCTTGACATGAAGGTGAAGTATCATTCAGATAGCAAGAATGGCAATACTGATGGTATCTTCAGACCAGTGGTGAAATATGTTCCACCCGAAGAAGTCTTCAATATTTGATACATTTATAGAGAGCCAAACAAATCATAATGAATTGGTAATCAAAACATTTAGCTGGCTAATGGGCTGTCCTATAGATCCTCCATTGCATCAGTATTAATGGTAAGTTTTGATCCAGATACTACACTCATGAATATGCCTCCATCTCTTCTCTCAAGTGTTCTACATTATGATAAAAAGGTTGTTAAAACAAAGTTAAATATTTATTTCTGATGAAGGCTAGATCATCAAGTCGAAATGTCGATAGAGTAGATTTCAAGTCGACCATTGAGTAACATATTTGTCTATATTTCATACACACACAAATACTCACAAACACAATTCCCCTCCCCTGCCAGTTCAGGATGAAGTCATCGTTTCCAATATGAAGAAAAAGGAAGAGGGCAGTAACTAATACTGGAGGATGGTGGAGCTTTATATCCTACAGAGCTAGGGAAATCTTGCCTTTAACAAGAAAACGACTTGGTTCATTATTTAGTGAGAGTGAAAAGGAGAATACTCTATCCTGGTTTAGGCCTGAAGGTTAACGAAAATACTCTCACCTATTTGATCCACTGCACAAAAAGCAGTGCTAAGACATCGATAATGAAGTGTCTCTGAAAAAACACAGATTATTCACCAACTCCTATAAAGTTTACATGGCTACAATGAATATGCTGGATGAATATATCCTTATCATCACAAATAAATATTCTGAGCAGTGAGAATGTGTTAAAAATAACATTTTACTAGTCTAAGGAATTAATGTTCGTAGTGTTGATATACCATTTATCAAGGTCGGGTAATAATGACTTCTCCCTTAATTAACATGCAGTGTAAGCATAATACCATCCGAATCATATTTCTGGTGATATGAATAATGAGATCACCAGCATGGGCCCATTTCCATCCAAATCATCGCACGACTCCTGAAATGATAATGTGTTATCTAAGTGAAGATCTTACTGCAGCTAAAATTCATCATCCTTGTGGTGAAAAATGTGAGATTCTGTTAGCTGTTGAGTTTGAACTTAGTGGGAGTGCACAGCCCAGTATGAATAATTATTGTAACAACTGATTTGATACAGATCATAATTTGATCTGTGGTCAATCACAAAGCGATATCTGTCCTAAATAAGAGGATTTTGAACTAAAAACAGAGAAGTAACTTTTGATGCATTTTGCAATGCCTAACAAAAGCATCTTCCATCACCGTAAAGAAGAAGAGTTTTACACAAGCTTGAACAGCTGACTTCATTTGCTTAACATGATCCATCTGTTAACCATGTTTAGTTTATGTTTCAAGCAGGACTTTCAAGTTCCTCTTTTACTTGTGTGTGAAATATTCTATGCCAACAGTTTCGTTTGTACAGCTTTGGTATACACAACTGCATACAACCCAAAACTGGACTGGCAATATGACATACTGGGCATGTCCGGTCCTGTTCTTAATATGGGCCAACAACATGTGTATAAAATGTGCCAGCCACAGCCTAAAATAGGCTTGTTCCTGAACAGTTCCACTCCCACAAAAAAGGATGCCAGCCTATGTTAACCCAGCAGATAAGTCCATGATTGTGCAACACTATCTCTACTCTACTGTTAATAATAGTTGATCTTATTCTACTCTTAGAGTAAGTATCTCTCAGGAATAAGAATCCTAAACACTGGTGGCAGCGAAACTCCAACTCCACGCTATTGCAGTAGAGCAAGAACTATCAGACTATCTAAAACACTGAAGCAATTTTATTCACCCAGTTCTCTCTCTTTCCCATTCTAGACAAGCATGTCTACCAGGAGTTCGAAGAGGAACCTCCGGTGGAGGAGTCAGAGATTCTGACACCATACTGGCTGAGTCTGCTCCCCATGCATCATCCTACTTTGCAACACAGGGACTCCAGTTACTGATATGTCAGTAATGATGATGGTGTTCATCAATTTGATGGACACGAACAATGAGGCCATGGAGAAAAGAAGAGCACATGATGATATGCATAGAGGTGCCGAACGGAAAGAATATGAGAGAAGAGGTGTGAGACCCTCATCCATTCCAAGGGGATGGCTGACAAAGACGAGGAAGCTGCGCTGGAAAACAGTTGGCTCAAAGGGGAAGATGCTCGAAAGGAAAGAGAAGGCAAATGAGCAGTCTGAGATGCTCCCACCTTCCCACAACTAAAAGATGTATCTGACATTGAGTACCACCTGCAGGAATTCCAACTTCACATGGAAACTTTTGTTGTATCAAAGATATACTGGAGAGGCATATCAGGATCCTGCATCTCAAAAGTTTCATGCGACAATGCCGGCCGAGACAAAGAATGACTATCCCTTCAGTGAGGGAAGCCTTGTCAACCTCCATGGTACCTCTACTCATACTATTGGAAGAAACTGGATGCCAAAGCCAGAGAACCAGAAGAGACTTAACAAGAACTCCTCATCCACCTCTCCAATACACTGACATATTGGCCCAAGAATCACCAGACTTGGGAGAAACTTTTGGATCTTGTAACTATGGAGAAACTATTAAGTGCCATAACTGCAACACAGGCCATCATCAGCCACTCATTGTAAAGGAAGTGGCCAGAATGACCGATAACTATGAATTTAACCTATCAAAGAAGCTGGAAGAACCCAAATGGTGGAACAAGCTCTCCGGGATCCATTCCTTCCCTACTAATTACCGTTACTGACCATGAATAGTTTCCACTTCTCAACATGCCCGAGGCCTCAACTAGAACTACAATAACAATGAAGGACCCAAACTACCTCCCTATAATGCATCCAAAGGAGGATTTTATTTCTTCAGCTGCAAGCAATATGGGCACAAGGCAGCACTCTGCCCCAACAAGAAATATTTGTTAAATTGCCAGTGAAATACTTATTTCCTTCCAAACCTTTCAGGTGCAGTGGATGGGGTCACAGCATGATTATTGGTGTACATGGGCTGCGACATCACCCAGATTCATTCATGTTGGTTGAAGAAGGATTTTAAAAACAAAGGCTATGTCTTTATCTCTGCCAACACAAGGTCATACAGGGATCCGACTACTACTGTCAACTTTACCATGCAGGGACAGACCAAGGAAGCCACAGTGGCTGTTTTCTTTCATAGTATCTTAAGGGTAGATATCCAAAATGCGAGAGATCTCTTTTCATGTAAAGATCTGTGAAGGAAGAGCACCACACCACCTCAACATTCACTAAGTAAAGTCCCCACATACAGATAGAAGGGCAACTCTGAGGATTCCAACAGCTCTCCGACCACTGCCTACCACTGAGGCAGGACAACACGAGCACGGGCAAGAAGAAACCACCAGTCTTCCAGAGAGATGCACCGAGACAACCCAAGATAGGTGCCAGTGCACAGGTTCATCACTCAAGAGTCCAATGAATCTGCCTAGGAGATTGACTACCGAGTCAACCCAGTCATGCATGTAACCCCAGGATAGAGTATTCTCCTTTTCACTCTCACTAAATAATGAACCAAGTGTTTTTTCTTGTTAAAGGCAAGATTTCCCTAGCTCTCTAGGATATAAAGCTCCACCATCCTCCAGTTTTAGTTACAAACCTAATGCCCTCTTCCTTTTTCTAACATTTTCCTTTTTTTCCAGCTTCCTTTTTCTTTTCCTAGTAGCTAAAGGGATTATTTCCAAAAGGAAGTGGAAATTGAATGTTAGTGATAATCTGTTGACTAATTAATCGTACACACATATGGCAGTTTAGTAAACATTGCACCAGAAAAATTATAGAGTAAAGTAAGCAAAAGGAAGAGATTATTAGGTTTGGAACTGGAATTGAGGAAAGTTCAAGTATAATAACCCCTAGAAGGAAACCCAGACCTTGATAATATGACTATACAAACTCTTACCCACAAATTACTGTTGGCTTGCCATGCATAAAACATCAAAACTACCTTTCATCTCTTGGATCACAAAAACGTGATCACCTCCTTAGGTTTAGACATATCCAAGATGTATTTCAATTTTAGCCAACATTGGGCTCATGCACTTTATGCACTCAGCCCTTCTATTAGTTGTAGTCTAGCTACATGGATTCATTTTTGTTTCATCATTTTTGACCAGCCAACAATACATCATAATTATTGTTCTTGTAGTAGAGTGTCTAGTTTCTTGCTTGTAAGGATGAAACAGAATTACATATTATTCTCTAACTATTGACAAGTAACTAATTGCATGTATTAAACTAGGCAATCTATATACACTTCACTTCAGCTCAGTGTATTTATAACACAGTTGAATCCATGGAATGGGAGTGTCGAGGGAGGGGGGGGGGGGGGGGAGGGTGAGGGGGGAGGGGGGGAGGGGGGACAGTAGGCCCAGACATCACAACACCTCAATGCTTAGCTATAATATATAGGCTCATTAAGTAGATGGAGAGACTAGGAATTTGCAGATCACTAAAATGTATCCATAGATTATAGATATAAAATTATATATATTATACGTGTGGCCAAGTAAAAACATTCCCCACGATGCAACTTACCAAAGGATTTACATCTCACTTCAGCTGTTGGTCAGTGCCCTTATTCCTCAGAGCCATTAGTCCTCTAAGTGAGACAAGCCATTAGCTGAGCATGAGACTATACAGATGTGCAGCTGGAAGAAACAGACCTGTTAACTTATAGCAACTAGCTGATAAATTCTAGGATAGTTCCTTGCAAATCTTTATATACTCAATGTCTGGAGTCCCAATGCGATGTGGAATTGAACAAATGATTGTTATTGACTGGTTCAAATGAGCAGAACTTGGATAGATAACTAATATATATCTGAATAAGCACATAACACTCTACAAGTTATGATTGCCACAGTGAGTTAATGAGTGTATATACTAGAGCTAAGCAATTAAGGTGTTGTGAACCTTAGGACTCCCCCTCCCCCCTCCCTCACACCACAGGTGTGCACAGCATTACTATGTTGGGGAGGGGGGGGGGGGGGGAGAAACATAGCTACAATTGCATGGCGCATGTAAAATAGCTAGAGATGGTCTGTATTCTACAAGGGATATAGCTATATCACCTCCAGGAAATTTTTTATTTTTCATGTTATACAGAAATTAACATCAAGGCCATTGATTTATATTATATCTTATATTTTTTGGAATCATAATTGCATTTGTCGAGGTCCCATGGACACAAAGGTGTCAGTAATAGAGTCATAATTTAGCTTAGCAGTGATATCATTTTCAACAAAAAGAATAATTAAGTTCTCAACTCTCTCTTGAGATGTCGTGGATCGAAGCTTGTTTTTAACAATGGTGAGTTTACTAAAGCTTCTCTCATAGGATGCTGTGGTCACAGGAAGTGAACGATAAAGTTGGTATAATTCTCCATACACTCTGTGCAGATCATTCTGATGCAAAACTTGTAATACATCCAGAACTGTTTTGCAATTTTGAAGGTCTCTCCTCAGGGAAAACTCTGTTTTCAGAGCTGATGATTAGACAATGACAATGATTTGTGGGCAACACTAATGACAATAAGTGGGGAAGTAGACAGTTCAGCATCTCCAGTTATTGTCTAAAGTTTGTCCCTTTACACTAAAAATGAAATAATCTGGACTCTAGCTATTATATATATAAATTAAAATAAAAATAAAATAAAAATAAAAAAATAAAAAATAAAAAATAAATATATATTTTTTAAATAACGCAAGAAGAGTGAGTAAGGATGAAAAGGTGTCATTGCTTTTGGGGAAAGACGTGGAGGGAGTAAGTGATGGTGTGTTATGTATTGGGTAGGGAAGTGGTGGCAGAGAAAGGAACTGTTGTATGGTGAGCTGAGGAATGATCTTTGGTCCCCTCCCGTCCCCCGCTCCTTGAGCAGCGGGACACTCGTAACTTAATATTGTGGATAATAAGTACTGTTGACTTTTTTGTTGTTGTTGTTATTAGGTTAGTTACTAAATAGTTCCACACCGAGCTGTAATATATATGTGATGGCCTTAACAGGCTCAGCAATACCAAGATTTACTCAGGTCAGGTGAGAAATGGACATGATCCGCTCTCTACTACACTATTCACTAGGTCTCTACGAGTCTACGACACAAGCTCATTCACTAGCTGCCAGCTCAAAGCTACAATTTGCAATAGCAAGCAGCACTCGACTCAATTTATTCTCGTGATAGTGGTCATGTGTCACAAACGGCGTCCAAAATTATTGACTCGGCATCAAATTCCGTGTGACTGATTTGTGTGTGAATGATAGAGCTTAGCTTAGCTTGCTAGCTGGCTGGTAAAGCTGGGTTGGTTGGGGGGGCGGACGCTCCCTCTGCACCCCCTTAGGACTGCCGGTGCCTCACACTATTCCATGCGCCCACCTCTGTTATTATAAATATGCTGAAGTGAAGTCATTATATATATATATATAGCATTATGGGAAGCTACAATGATCAATTAGTTAATTGTCAGAAGTTTGAGAATAGAAGGTATTTCTGTGCTTTGTTTCAACCATACATGCAAGAAACTAGACATATATTATTACAAGAACAAAAATGATACATTGTTTGGCTGCTCAAAAATAAGAAACAAAAATGACTCATGTAAACCACAACCCATTGAAGGGCCGAGTGCACAAAGTGCATAAGCACAATTTTGACTAAAATTGAATTACCTCATAGACATATCTTATACCTGAGGAGTGTCTCCTGAGGATACTGCCGGTCTATTTTATCACTTGTGTGATGCTAGAGATGAAAGGTAGTTTTGATGTTTTATGCATGGCAAGCCAACAGTAATTTGTGTGCAAGAGTTTGTATAGTTGCATTATCAAGGTCTGGATTTCCTAGCCTTTTAGGGGCGTATACTTGAACTTTCCCCAATTCCAGGTCTATTCACCCACTCTTATAAAGTTTGCATAGCGACAATAAACCATCTGATGTGGCAATCAGTACTGTGCTCGCCAGGAGGAGGATGATGGCACAGAACACCCTGTGGCATATTGTAGCTATCATGTGAGATTTGCTACTTTGGAGACAAGAAGATCATTTGGCATTATGGCATCCATACAATCTACCTGGAGGGAGTAAGGTTCGTAGAGACAGACCATCTAAATTTGACAATTCAAGTGGGAGAGGCACATTGGAGACTCATCATCCTCCACTTATTTGACATGGACGTGAAGTATCATTCAGATAGCAAGAATGGCAATGCTGATGTATGTTCAGACCTGCGGTGAAATACGTTCCACCTGAAGAAGTCTTCCATATTTGATTATAGAGAGCCAAACTAATCACAATGGATTGGTAATCAAAACATTTAGCTGGCTAATGGGCTGTCCTATAGATTCTCCGATGGTAAGTTTTGATCCAGATACTACACTCAATGAATATGCCTCCATCTCTTTTCAAGTGTTGTATATTTATGGAATATAAATGATAATAAGGTTGTTAAAACAAAGTTAAATATTTATTTCTGATGAAGGCTAGAATGTCTAGTCAAAATGTGGAGAGAGTAGATTTCAAGTCGACCATGAGAAGGTCATCGTAACATATTTGTCTATATTTCACACACACAGAAATACTCACAAACATAATTCCCCTCCCCTGCCAGTTCAGGTTGATGTCATCATTTCCTATTTGATAACTGAGCACTCATGGCAAACTACGATCAACACACTGTGACAGCCAATCTCAGTCCATTGTTTTCCCAGAAGTATGCTTTGACTTTTCTCTCTCACTCCTTTTCTAAACTCTAAACATCTGGGAAAAAATCAGAATCTGGAGCTGTGTGCATAGCTAGGTTTAATTACGTACTTATGTGCGTGAATAATACTTGGGCTCTTGTCGCATCACTATTGTACATGCAGACCAGAATTATTCACATGTTGACTGTAGGCTAGTTGCAGTTGCACTGAACTTGTAATTAGTGACTCATTGTAATTAGTGATGATTGCATAATTAACACTGATAGACACCTTGGTCACTGTGGACTTTATATGTACATACATGGATGGATGTGTTGATGTGATGATGTGACTAAGCTTGGACAGGTTGTCGTTGTGATTTGTCTTGTCAGTTATAAAACTTAAATCCTAAGAGATCTGTTGAGTCTTACATTGGTAGCAGAGAATGGTTGAGCGTCACATCAGTATACCCAAGCCTTTTGCAAGCGGTGATGTTGGGGAATGGTTTCAGAGATATGAGATATGCTGTACAGCTAACCGATGGGAAGATGCAACAAAGGCATGCAAGCTCCCGACCCTCTTGGAAGGAGAAGCACTGGCAGTATGGCTTGAACTCAGCCCGGAACAACAAGGGGATTATGCTACGGCCAAAAAGGAAATTGCGGCCGCCCTTAGCCCAATGGAGTTCATATCGCTAGAAAACTTTCACAAACGTAAGCTGCAACCGGGAGAAGCGTTATCCATGTTTGTTCATGAAGTCAAGAAGTTGCTAGATCAAGCCATGCCAACATTGGAGAAAAATGCTCGCAATCAGTTATTATTACACCAGTTTGTAGCTGGACTACCAGATAGTGTAGGACGACAGCTGAGAGCAGCAGGAGAACTAACTACACTGGAGGCTGCTGTGTCAAAGGCTCGATTAGTATTGACACTTGATGACCCAAGTCGAAGTGTTGCAGCTGTGTCAGAGGCAACCAGTGAGGTAGTTTTGCTCAAGGACAAGATTGCCCAATTAACGGAACAAGTAAATGCTTTGTCAACATCAGTTATGCCACCAGCAGGAACACGTCAGCCGATGACCAACCAACAGCACTATCGACCAAGACGCTGTTTTGAATGCAACCAAACAGGACACATTCAGCGTGATTGCCCTTCGCGCAATCAGAATGGCCAATACACTAGACAGTGTTTTAGGTGTGGAAAAGTGGGACATCTGGCCAGAAACTGCTACCAGGGAAACGAGCAAGGGATGTCTGTCAGGGGCAACAGGCGTCCCTATCCCCAATGAGCCCTCACGACCTGAGTGTCGTGACTGTAGCAGCGGTTAAATCCAAGGTTGCTGCTACAATGGGGAGGATAGGTGAGGTTGAAGTAGAGATGATGTTGGACTCTGGATCATCTGTGTCACTGATGCGGAAGGAGGTTCTCACACATGCAAAGGGAGTTACCCACATTGAAGGCCCAATACAACTACGCCTGATGACGGCATCAGGACAACAGCTGCCAATACTGAGTCACGTC
This sequence comes from Cladorhizidae sp. MBARI D1340-BT2, assembly GCA_028752905.1. Taxonomy (NCBI): domain Eukaryota; kingdom Metazoa; phylum Porifera; class Demospongiae; order Poecilosclerida; family Cladorhizidae; species Cladorhizidae sp. MBARI D1340-BT2. Next base: position 43,990,144 of record JAQNBH010000011.1, read on the forward strand.
TGTGTTCCTATACACATTGGTGAGCTACAAGTCAAACATAATGTTGTTGTAGTGGATACTCTAGTATCACCTGTAATTCTGGGGGTAGATTTCCTATGTAAACATGGCGTGGTCCTTGATTTTACGAAACCATCTGTAATGGTCCGTAATAACACCACTGCAGCATCAGCAATAAATGAGAAGGTGGCCCCTGTGTTACGGATATATGAAGCATCACGAAAAATAGAGGGAAAAGCATGTATTGTTGCAGAAATCGAACAGCCGGGGACAGATGTAGTGGAGGAATGTGCTGTCCCAATGTATCACAAACCAACAAAATTTCAATTGCCTGAGTGTCCTAGGTCTATTCTCGCAGATGTTGTACAGGAATTCCAAGCCTTATTCCAAACAACACCAGGTGTAACAGAAGCTGCCTTGCACTTTATACCCACAAAGGGCAATCCTATCAAAGTTCCACCACGTCGCATGCCAGCACATTATCGAGAGGAAATTGAAAACTTACTTCACACGATGCTAGAGCAAGGCATAATTGAAGTAAGTTCTAGCCCTTGGGTGGCACCAGCGGTGTTTGTTCCAAAGAAGTCGGGTGATATCAGGCTGTGTGTGGATTATAGGGAACTTAACAAGAATACCACAAAAGATGCTTACCCATTACCCTTACCTGATGAAGTTCAGGACCGGTTGTCAGGCTCGACCCTATTCTCAACATTGGACTTACAGAGTGGGTACTGGCAGCTGCCAGTAAGTCCTAACGACCAAGAAAAAACAGCATTTTGCCCAGGACCTGGAATGGGTCTGTTCCAGTTTAAACGAATGCCATTTGGGTTGACTGGAGCACCCAGCTCCTTTCAACGGCTGATGGATAAAGTATTAAGAGGTCTTCCTTTTGTGACGATCTACTTAGACGATATTTTGGTGCACTCCCCGGATGAAAAAGCACATTGTGCTCACCTACGAGTAGTCTTTGAACGTCTGCTGGCTGCTGGTCTTACGCTACGAGGGAAGAAATGCCATATCGGACTCCTTAAAGTTGGATATCTAGGCCACACTTTTACAGGAACAGGCATGTCCCCAGATCCACAGAAGATCCAAGCAGTGTTACAAATTCCAGAACCAATGGACGTCAAAGCTGTCCGCCACTTCATTGGGCTTGCATCCTATTACCGGAGATATATACCCAAGTTTTCAGACATTGCAGCGCCACTCAATGCGTTGACAAAGAAGGCCACACCATTCTCATGGAACCATGACTGCAACATAGCGTTCAATACCCTGAAGGAACATCTGATTAGTGCTCCTATCTTGGCATATCCCCGGTTTGATCAGTTCTCCCCAGAATTCAATCTGCAAACAGATGCAAGTGCTGTTGGTATTGGAGCGGTGTTAGAACAGGACGGACATGTCATCGCATATGCCAGTCGTTCATTAACACAGTCAGAGCGGCAATACAGCGTAATCCAGAGAGAATGTTTGGCAATCATATACGCTGTGAAGCAATTTCGTCATTACCTTCTTGGACAACATTTCAAACTCTTTACGGACCATGCCCCATTGCAGTGGCTGTCAGCCCAAAAGATGGAGGGTATGCTCTGTCGTTGGGCACTAGCCCTTCAAGAGTATAATTTGCAAATTGTGTATCGAAAAGGCTCACTCAACACTAATGCAGATGCACTCTCACGATTGGAAAGTCTTCCTTGTGCTCTCACACTAGCTCTTCCTCATTATTCCACCACTGAACTGCGAGAAGCACAACAAGCTGATAATATCATCTCAAAAGTGATACAAGCTGAACCAGGAGTATCAAGTCCTCCTCGGGGCCGAGAGTGGAGCCATTACCCTTGGCGCAGGTATGTGAACCTGTGGGGCCAGCTTAGAGTTATCAATGGTATACTCTGCAGACACTATATCCCCAATCCTGTGTGCAAAGCTGTAACTGTACCTGTCCTCCCACTAAGCATGCACAAACAAGCTCTCATGCATAGTCATGACAATCCAGCGGCAGGACATCAAGGCGCAGAGAGAACTCTCCAGCGACTACGACAGGAGGCGTACTGGGTGAGTATGGCAGGCGACGTACAACAGTACTGTAGAGAGTGTGTAAAATGCCAGCAGTCAAAGCTCACAATGCCTAAACGGGCACCATTGACAAATGTTCCCATTTGCAAGCCTTGGGAAATGCTAGCTGTTGATGTGTTAGAAGTTCCCATCTCCCGCAATAACAATCGCTATCTACTAGTGATTCAAGACTATTTTACAAAGTGGGGAGAAGCAATACCCATGCCGGATCAGACAGCAAACCGTATCACAAGGGAACTGATAAAGTTGTTCTCTACATTTGGCCAGCCTGCAATCTTGCATTCAGATCAAGGACGTGATTTTGAAAGCACAGTCCTTGCACAAGCATTGGAAGCATTTGGGGTAAAGAAGTCCAGGACTACGGCATATCATCCGCAAGGAGATGGTATGGTGGAACGGTTTAACCGTACACTTCTACAACTTTTGCGAAGCTATGTAGACAAACAAGACAACTGGGAAAAACATCTACCACTCGTTCTATATGCCTATCGCACATCCATCCACTCATCTACTCTCTCCACTCCATTTCTATTGATGTATGGAAGAAACCACACTAACGTATCTCTCACCAAGTCAGCTGCATTTGATGCTCAGTTGTACCCTGAGAACCTGCAGGCAAAATTAGCAGAACTCAGAGATTTTGTGGAAACTAACCTTGCATCTGCTGCACACTCGCAAAAGTGCACATATGACCAACACTCAAGCACTCCTCATTTTGCAGTAGGTGACACTGTTTGGCTCTCTGTGCCCACTGCTGGAAAGTTGGAACCTCGATGGGAAGGAGGTTGGGTGGTGAAATCGATCAAGAGCTCGCTCAATGTTGAAATTCAGGATAGCAACCGATCCAAAATTGTGCACGTCAACCGGCTACGACATAGAATTCAACCAGACATTTCTGAGGTTCAAGACTTGGAAACAGCAACCACACCATGTGAACAATCATGGAACCCACCTGGAGTTGACCACATCACAATCCTCCCACCTACTGAAATGCCACAGAGACGTTACCCCCAAAGAGAGCATCATCCACCAGAACGTTATGGAACCTAAAGCTCGGGACGAGCTTTTATAAAGGGGGAGCGTATGTAGGCTAGTTGCAGTTGCACTGAACTTGTAATTAGTGACTCATTGTTAACACTGATAGACACCTTGGTCACTGTGGACTTTATATGTACATACATAGATGGATGTGTTGATGTGATGATGTGACTAAGCTTGGACAGGTTGTCGTTGTGATTTGTCTTGTCAGTTATAAAACTTAAATCCTAAGAGATCTGTTGAGTCTTACATGACTAATTTCAATTCTGCTAGAATATACTAATCTTTGAACGGGGTGAAAATTGGGCAGTTATGTAGCGGTAGTGTTTAGGCAATAGACTTCCTTCTTTGGTCCAAGCCTGAACATTTCATCTGCTATTAATACAGCTGTGATTATCTTATTCACGGCACTCAATACCACAACAGTTGCACAAGTAAGTTCCATAGCTAAACTAAGCTGTGGCTGCTGAGAAAATTAGTATTTAAACTGATAATTTTTCATTTATAGACTTCTTTCTTAAGACCAAGCCTATAGCTATAGAGCTTTCTCACAGAACTAAATGTATAATAGTGTTTCATGTTTGAGAGTCTGCTTAATTCCAATCTCAAAAGGAATATTCAAAATTTAGTTAATGACTGACTTTTATAATGCTTTCTCTTACAGAAACATGGACTGATAGAGTGTAGAAGCTTTACCAGAAGCTTTTAGATGGTAGATGATGCCAAGCACTACAAGTCAACTAAAATTATGAACACAAATAATTTGCATAGCCAGCTTATCATGCTAGACATATGTAACATTTGTAGTAATGGGTTTAGCTCACAGATTAGCTAGAAATAGCCAACTTTTTTCTGGAGATTTGAGTGATACTTGTCCTAAGTCCAAATTTGCTCTGTGAGTTTGATAGGTATCTGGAAATGTATGGGGGGGGGTTAAATTTTTTAGCAAAGTAATGTTAAAAACATGTCCTATATATAGAATCCCCAGTGCATTATCAGCTAGTTATTATCCAGCTACAACAGAGTTCTCTCTCTTCTGTCCAGCCCTCATGCATGTGCCTCCCCTCTCTCCTCTCAACTATTACTTCTTATAGGTACAAAGATTGATAGTAAAAGGCAACTTAATTCTCTCTCTCACACACAAACATACATCTCTTCTGCTAGTGCAGGATTCAGTCATCATGATGCTGAGCATTCATGGCAAACTACACATGCACACATGCAATACACTCCACATAGTTCTTGTCTTCAGCCATTGCAGGGTACAGTCATAAATTTCCATAATGATAAAGCAAAGTGTAGCATTTATGGCAAACTACTTGGATAGCACAGTTTGCACACAGGCCTGCTTGTTATTTTGAGAAGGAACTGTGAAATAAGAATTTATTCATTTTATCAAATTGCTATAATTATAGTTAACTTATAAGTTCATATTTCTGTTCACATTTCAGATAACTACTTTCAGATATCATATTTCTACCTGTGACTTCCCGAGTAAATCCACTGCATATTGAACCATGTTGTCTTTATAATCGCAATTCTGTTTTCTGCATGTCATTTCACTTGACCATGCAACCAGTTTATTTGCCTCTAGCTAGAAGCTGCTGCTATTGTCTCACTTTGTCTCTTCAATGAACCTGGCTGATTTAAGAAGGGTGTAAAATTTGTTCCATTACTCAACTGGCTTTTGTTTTTTATGCAGTACTAAAAGCTAGATAGCTATATACCCTATACATTTCCTTTATATAGCCTTTCTGGATGCCTGTACCAGGCTCAACCAGAAGAACAACCTGAATTCACCAAATCTTGGATTAACCATGCTACATATGCGTATAGTACTCGTACAATACTTCAAGTTCCTTAGGAAGGCAAGTTGCTATTAAGAGCTATAAGAACTGTAGCCTTTAGGATTAGCTATCTCCACGATGAAAACTTCCCAATTACCCACTGATTTTGTCATAAACCTTCATACCGTACGTCTTGTCACAAAATGTACCCACCATCCCAATATTGTTACCTCTGCACTTAGTATATAGAGGTGTCAATCTTTTGACAATAAACTCGTAGTAAGCACACTCAACATTGATGCAGCCAATCAGATGAGGCTAAGTGTATCTTGTATTTACCAGAACAAGGTTTTCAGCAAAGAAACAAATATTACAGGCCTGGGGCAAACAAAAATGAAGATCTCTGGCTGAAGTGACCTGATTAAGCTTTAATCATCGAGATGGCTGCCACTAAAAATTTGAGCTACATAATGTGGCACATTTACATGTTCACAATTGCCCTGTCTCATACATCACTTTATGAGAAAGGAACCAGCAGCATGAAATTTAGTCATAGTTAACATATTTACAGACTTATTTTAACCAGGATTACTAATTTACTTTTGGCTGAAGCACTTCTGCTTGGTCTGTTGTGAGATGCTGGCATAACAAATTTAACAAAAAACGCTTTCCCTCACTTATAATCTCAGTGAGGTGGCTATGTAGCTACATCATATTATTTATAAATGATCTTGATGTTTTGACATAACACTTCACCACACCCATCCTTTTTCGCAGAACAAATCAGTAGCAATAATAATAAAAGAAGTGAAGTGGCACTTCTATTGAATACATCATGCATGTTATGTCAATGCTCTTACTCCATTAATATTATTATTATTAATTTTTTTAATTATTATATTTTTGGGGGGTGGGTGAGGAGGGAGGGGCTGTAATTGATTATGCTTGTCAACATATTTCCATATAGCCAGTGCTGCCTGTATAGCATTTGCTATTTTGATTCTAGTATTCTAGTTTGTGATTGAACATACAATTCTGTATGCATGGAATTTCAACATAAATGCAATTTGTTCAATTTCTAAGCACTAGATCTAAAACACAGGGCCACACCTCCTTTTACTATATGTTTAAAAGCTGACCCATATAGCAGCATAACTAGAACTATCAATTCATAAGTTATTGGTGACCTACCACTTGAGCTATTTCAGATGAAGCATATTGTCTACCTGATCCTTTGGTGTAAAGACACCAGTGAATCTTTTGTTTCAGTCTACCTGGTTTAAGAACTTTAAGTGGCTGCACTATGATATTGTGCAGAATGCAGCTAGAGGCTTGACATACCAAAAAGCTGTACAGGACAGTTCAGCTGTGATTACTCTTGTGACTGAGCAAGACTTGCTAGTGAAGGGCTTTACAAACTGGAAGGAGAACACACGTTGCTTTTCCAAGCATGAAATCTGGTACTTCCACAAGGTCTGTGCTGCTTCCCACGCTTCATATTGTATATGTGCATGCTATTATTGCAATTTCCAGCAAGTTGAAGTTTCAAGTCATTCACTGCCCTTTATGGATGGTCTTTCATCTTCAAACAGGAACATAAGAGAGATAGTCAAGAATTGAATCAGAAAAAGTACAATTCGAAGATCTAAGTGTTCAGATTGTAGGAGGGGGGGCAGCACAGCTATATCAAAATTCATGTGACACACGCAGAGATGTTCTAAGTGTGTTTGAAATAGGAGTGTAACATTGAGGGTGGATCCAGTCCTTGAACTGGCCAACATAATAATTATTTTGAAGTGGCAATTGGAAAGCTCTATATCTAAGGAATAGAGTCAGAGCAGGCATTCTGCATGGCAGATGGCTGTGGCTTGGCTAATTTGCCCAGTTCTGAAGAAATCTCCTCCAACAAGGGTAGCCAACAGATTCTGGCTGCACCACCTCCAAATACCTGCCTATGAATCTGCTACATAATGTTAATGAAAATAACTTATTGTGTGTATGCATGCAAATGCATGTTTGTGTGCACGTGCATGTGTGTGGATGTCTGTGTGTCATTATTTTTAAATGGATGTTTAAGTAAATGCATAATTATGCTTATGGAGTACGATTACACTTATTCTCAGTATTTACAACGGCTCCTAGTGTGTTGATCATCATGGAGGCCTAGAGATGTTGCATGTGTAGGTGCATCATGTGTAGTAGAGACAACATGCACCAGCTCTATAAACTTTCACTATGTCTTTTAATGTTATTTTTGTTGACTTGGTTACCAGTGTACATATCTCTGTGTAAACTTCACTGAGTTACACATGTAGAAAAGCAACTGTAGCACACTGCACAACAACTAACTGAACAACAGTACAAACTGAAAGGAGAGAGTGGTATTGTCTAACAGGACCACAAAAATATTTTAACATCAATATAATATAGTAAGTATTACTCAGTTTAGTATAATATAGTATATCTAACACATACCTTTAATGTATCTTCAATCATAGCATTATTTTACTGTCCCATAGACTCCACCCTCTTGTCCTTCTCCAAGTCCAAGGTTTGGTAACGTGTTAATTATCCCATTTGCAGGGCACTAGTTCACACCAATGTCTACTGGTGGGTTGCAAGCCAGAGATCCACTTGGAACTGCTTCCTGAACGTTACAATTATAAGCGTTTAAATACTTGTAATTATTTACCTTTCACTGCAATAGGAGAATGCAAATCTCTTCAATGACCTCTGAACTTTATATGACATTGGTTCTCTCAAATAGGGAAACCAGTGAGTCTATATCTAGAGATATTTTAGGAATTTGGATTGAGTATCCATTTCTGAATGCAACTTCAGCTACATATCTTCACGACTATTAAATGTACCATCTTTTGCTGCCATTTCTTATTTGCTTATCTACTTCTCTTCAAGAAGACAAATATTACTTATTTTTAAAATTAACAAAATCCTCATTCTGTTTGAGACAAATGACCCACTCATATGGTAACAATTATCATCTATGGTTTGTTCTAATCGTTACAGAGTGAATTAACTAGGTATTTAGATTTTAGATTGTGGTTAAATGAATACATATTTCCCAACATAACAAGCAAGCCTCTGTGTACACTGTGCTGACCAATTAGTTTGCCGTGAATGCTCAGTATGGCTTCTATCATACCTGTAAATGATGATGACTGCATCCTTCATGGCCGAAGAGGAGCAATTTGTGTGTGTGTGTAACGGTGTGTGTGTAACGGTGTGTGTGTGAGGGGTGTGCATGTGTGAGTGAAGAATTATGTAACCTTGAATTACCAATCTTTGTATCTTTAAAAGTCCTAGTGTATAGCACTCGAGATGAGAGAGGGGAAGCACATGCATGATGGCTGGGACAATAAACCTGTGGAATTAGAACAAGCATCAACTCCAAGCACACAAAACAAGAGCTATTTCTAGCTATGTCTCTGAACCGGTTTATGAATTCCCTTACTATAATACTTTTCTGTTTAGCAAGATAATCTAGCTAGTTACCACAAGAAACTGAAGAACAAAACTACAACTGAATAGAAACTGACAGGAGCCAATGTGTTTACAACCAGTCTAATATGCCCACACAAATAAGCTGACCAACACTTGCATAGCACAACACATCATGTGAAAGCAAATCCAATCATTATCACTCCACTGTCTCATAAACACCATCAGTCAGAGTTCCTTCCACACCCTCTGGTCCTTGTCCGAGCCCAAAGTTGGGTGAAGTGGTAATCATCCCATATGCAGGGCACTTGTTCACACTAATGGTGGGTGGTGGGCATGTCACAGGGATATTTGGAACATCATCCTTGCAGGTGGAGTAACTTTCCTTGAGTTTGATCTCTTCATATTCACAGACTTTGTCAGTATTGCAAGTGGTAGGGTCTGTCCTTGTGGAGACTGATCTGCCACTGTGTTAAAATATAATAGGAGACACAAGATATTGGAGAGAGAAACAGCAATGACTATATATTACTTTAGAATCTCCCAATAGTAATTTATTAATGGACTACTAATCTCATATTGTAGTGCATGCACATTTCTGTGTGGAAGAACAACTCTTGATTCCGTGTCATAACAGCATACAACTTTCCAGAGAATTAATCTGTGCCTAGTGCACTCGAGACTAATCATAATAAAGAACTGACTTGAGCATAGCATTCATCCAGATAGACTAGAGGATGCTTTCAAATATAAATACAGTATTGACTATCATTATGATCTTCCTGTAGGATTTGCCCAATTGTAGTATATTGTCAATTATTCCTGATGAAGGCAAGAGCATCTAGTCGAATCATCAAGATCCAATTTCAAGTTGCTTACTGAGAAGGTTATTGTATTGGCATTTACTTTGGCACAAGTTACTTCCACACTTGCAAAGCTATTCTCAGGTAATTCCACTTGCAACAAACTCTAGCACATCACATTTTGGCAAGCATTTGTGTACCATCAGCATTAAAGAAAAACATTATAAATTATTTTTTGAAAGTCAGGTTAGTGTAAGAAACTCTGGGAGGACTGCTGATAGAAGACTGAGCTGGTTGGGTGTATTGTAGTAGCTAACACTCCAAACTGGTGGCACAGCAGGTATGCTAACTCAAAGAGTAAACATTTCATACTTATCCAGAAACAGACACCATAGAGGATATTGGTCTCACTAAATTGTGTTGAGAAGGTTTCAGACTTCTCAATCACAACCCCCACTCCCCACCCCCCTGGATCTGACCTTAGAATCTAAAGGTCAAGTGAATGGCAAGGTCTTTCCCAGTAGTCCAAATGGAAAAGATTTTATATCAAAAGTTGTGGCTACACATAAGTAGTGCAGTTGGGCAATAACAGCAAAGGTCAAAGTGCAGTGGGATAATCCCAGCCATCTTATAAGGTGGCACTGTGTGTTAAGCATGACATTAACACTAACCTTCTCTTAGCTAAAACAATGACCACAATAAGGATGAGGATCACAATAATGGCCACCACGCCCACAACTGCTGCACCAGTACAGTAATGGCCCCAACTCCAAATCCTGCAACTCCACCACCTAATTAACCAAAAAGATAATGCATAATGGTTTCATTAGACTTTCATTAATTATTGTGTTTCATATAATAATAATAAAAATATTAAAAAAATAAATAAAAAAAATAAATAATAATAATGGTTTATTAAATGAGCACATTCACACACCAAATGTTGGGAGTAGAGAGACAATTATTACTCCACTGAAGGAGCCTGCTCCAGCATGAGTACTAGCTGAGACTTGCACAGCATAGGCAGTGTTCTCATCCAGGCCTTCAATGCTGGTCTCACTGGAGTCATTGCTCACAGTCTTGTACAAGGTGTTGGGTTCTTGTCGTTTGCTGCCACTTGGTAAAGGGAAGTAGGCCACAGTGTAGTCAGTGATGAAGCCACGTGCTTCAGACAGAGTCAGCCTGGTCCAGGACACTATCATCATGCTGCCAGAGATCCTCAATGCCTTGATATTCATAGGTGATATACTTGGTTCTACAAAATATTGATATATGTAGCACCTACTAATGTTACTGAGATATGAATGGAAGGACTTACCAAGTTCTCTAGTGAAAACTACTGTAGAACTGAGTCTGCCAGGCCCTGCCCTGTTCACAGCTGCAACACTGACATTGTAGGGGACACCAGCAACTACAACATCAGCAATCACTCTGTCAGCCATTGCAACATTATGAAATGACATCCACTCTCTCTCTCCTACTTAGAGCACTAGCTGTGTAGCTAGTCACTTCTCCATCACTGGTAATATACTCTGTTACTGTTCCTAGTGCAAGGTCATTGATCCTGACCAAGAATGATGTGATGACTCCATTTGGCACAGCAGGAGGAGACCAGGAGATGATCAGAGTAGAGTCACTAGGAGATGTTGTAGCTAATCCTCTGACAGGTCCAGACTCTGTATATTATCAGATGATACCATATTCTATATATATTATTAACAGCAAGTACATCATGTTTAACCCACCACTGTCACTGGTTGTAAATGACATTTTGGTACTTGATTTTCCAGTACTATCCAACTCATTTCTGCACTGTATGACATAGTTATAATCTGTGGCTGGGGCCAGTGGTATAGAGTAGGTCAGACGTCCAACATCAGCAGTCACTGCTGAGCTCCTATCTAGTGGTCCTGAAGTAGTTCCATACACCACCACACAAGTATCTTTTTGCATGGAATTAAAAGGTCCCTCAAACATCCACTGAACAGTCACTCCAGACGATGTGATGTCAGTGACCATGATAGAGATCAGAGGTCGCACTAAAGTTTCTAATTGGATCAAAATAAAAACTACTAATTAATATGCCACAAAGCCTATGCTGATACGTACACCACCAGCATGCAGCACAAAATTCTGCCTGTCCACCACTACTGCTCCAGTAGGTAGGCGGATCGACACCTCACTTGTGTATCGTGTGTTGTCAATATCACTGGTGATCCTCTCTATGTCCAGAACCAGTTGTTGCTGCCCAGAAGTACCACTAGCTAGCAGTGCTCCACTGTTGGAATCATTCAGCCATCGTATAGACTGCACTGTCAGGTTGCTAAAGCAAGTGACATTTGGAGATGATCCAAGAGGATATGAAGTCTGCTGTCCAGATAATGCACTTGCTAAAGAAACAAAGGGAAACATGAAGAAAGTTTTCAATAATAGTAAGTATAGAACTTGTACATTGGTATGTCATTGTAGTGGCTGAACTTTGTCCTCTGCTGTTGCTGACTGAGCAGCTGAAGGAGCCACTGTAGTGGCTTAGCTGAGAGCTAGTGATGGAGAGGAGGTTGTGGTAAGTGGCAGTGGATGTGTTCACAAACCTCTGGCTCTGTTGGTAGGAGGGGCCACTCCTGTTCCAACTGACGCTGCTGGCAGGTCCTCCAGTGGATGCACAAGTGAGAACACCTGATGTGATGTTGTAGGTCAGAGATGTTATGAGGGGTGAGCCTGAGGAGAGTTACAGTAGAGTAGCAATACACACTAGTAAGAGATGCTTAGTTACTGTACCAGCCTCTGGAGGGTATATCCCAACAAACACTTGCTGGGGGTTGCCTTGACTGTCTTGTACAGCACAGGTGAACACTCCTGTAGGCCCTGAGGCAGCATCTCCACGATGCAGTAAGACAGCACTGGCTTCTCTAGTTCTGGAAAATGATGTGTCTGCTCCAGCAGATGACCTTCCTTCAACTCTAGATCCCCCTGGGAAAAACCAATCAGCAATCACACCACCACCTCTACAGCAGGTAACAGAGTCAGTGATGCAGTTGAGAGCAGCCCCTCCCTCCCCTATGTCAGTGAGGGTCAGCAGACTGTTGTTAGGGTAAATTACACTGCCAAGGAGGAGACCAAGACCTGTAGACCGTAATGGGATTGAAGATGAGTGTGTTATATTATAGTCAACACTCTTACTGGTAGGAGTGCTGGTAGAGATGTCAGTCATACTGTAAGGGCCTGTCCCTACTTCATTAACAAGAGCCACTTCAAATGTGTATGAAGTACGAGGGGAGAGTGGACTAGCAGTGTAAGTCCTGGCATTAATACTGGCAGTGGCTGTTGCTATGATTGTGCTGGATGCAGTCTCTCTGTAGCGCACACTGTAATGTTTGCTCTGTCCATTACGTCGGAGGCAGTCCTCAAGCTCCCACCTGATAGTGATACTGGTAAGGTTCACAGAATGAGTTGTTGGTGAGGGAACACAGCAACTGGGAACTGTTGGACAAGAAACTCACATTGCTATTAAATAATACTTGTTAAGTCTAAGACTCACCAGCGGCAACAGTAGTTCCTGTATAAGTACTTGCAGGGGAGGAGCCTGCAGTGTTCACAGCTGTTAGGATTATCTCATACCCTATGGCTTCTTCCAGGGAAATCAGAGTGTAGCTTCTTGCTGATCCAGGAATATCACCCACATTACCTGACCGAGCATTATTACAGCCAGTAACTTTCCTATAACTAATTGTGTAAGTGTCCACAACATCTTGGGAGGACTGTGACCATGTGAGCTCTACTGATGTAGTCTGAGGAGTGCCCATCAGGCTTGTGGGAGCAGAAGGAACTGAAACTGTAATATTCACATATTGACATATTTATATAGCATAGATCCTTTGCCTGAGATATACTCTTACATATTTACAGACACTGCCCAGAACCTGTCAGATGATCATTGTTGTCAATGCTCTTAACACAGCAGCAGATCGTATATACATGCTGTACAAAAACTTCACTCACACTTGGGTGGCCTATTCCTAGAATATATTTTATATAACTCAAAGCAACACATTTGGAAAAGTAGTAGCTAATCTTGTTTTCAATCCATGTACTCACTACTTACTCAGTGGGACTCTGGCTAGACCAATAGCAGCTTCTGTAGCGGATCTCACAGCAATATATTTAAAGACACTATAGAGGTGAGTAACATGGCTAAACTAAATACTGGCTCCTTACAATCCTGGTAGCTAATCATGTCAGCCTATTCTGTGAGCTGATGGTGTGGGACTAAGCTTCAACCAGTAGCAGCTACTCTGGCATGGCACGCTAGCAGAGAATAAAAAGAAAAGTGCTCACTTTGCTAACCCAATCTCTAGTGTTGGATTGGTTACAGGCAGCCAGCATCAGAGATATGTATATCTGAATGTATCAAAGGAGACTGTGAATGCTAGCTGTATAGCTTTAGTAAGAATATTTAACTAGATAGACACATTCAAAGAGGCTACAGTTAGCTTCAGACTTTCCTCCTCGCAGAGCCTCCAACCTCATTGCAGTGATGTCAACATCAATTGAAGAACTATCAGCATTTATGATCTCCATTTCAGTATTTACCAACTTACAGATGACCACATAAAAAAGAATACTGGTACAGTTCTGGGCCTATGATGTAAGGCTGCTTCACAATATGACACTGGGCCATCGTATCTAATCTTATTGTCCTATTGCATCACATCAGATGTAGAGAAAAATGGTTTTGCGGTATGACCAAAATAAGCTCAAAGTTATAGTTTTACTATTTTAATTTTTTTGTACTACAGGTACTGTATCTACTACCTTTCCTTTACATTTGTGTGAAGTCTGAAGGCTCCTGCTTGCTTCTTTGTAGGCAAGAGTGAGGTTAGAAGATTGGTGGTCAAGAAGCTTGCTACGCGTGTAACGGAATTGCGTTGCCATGTAACGCAGAGAAAATACTGCCCGCCTATGCGGAAAGATGGGAAACTCCCACAAAATGGGGGGATTTCCTACTAGCTGCTATAATGGCCGCGTGGTTAACAAACTAACAAAGGAATGGCAGTGCACAGGAAGCTGCAAAATCCATTAATTTAAAACGCATTTTTCTCAAAATGAATGCTTCAAGCGTCTAGCATTCAGGCTTTCATAACTTTTCTTCTGAATGGAAATAAGTGATGATTTGAATTCCAAAATATAGGCATTGCTTTGTTCTTTCACCTGGTATCAAAAACTCAGTTTTTTTTAAATTTTGTACATAAGACCCCTTTTCTCAGATCTTATCACATATAGAGATAGAAGATCTTGAAATCACCAATTGGGGTAAAACACAATCTGAGGCAACATGGCAATGACTGTGGTCTATCACATGGCTTCAAGCTGATTAAATAGCATTCCTGGCACACACACTATAACCTGGCTGATATGCCATACATTTATTGAGGTCTGCTTCACGAGACAACATCCACACAACCATACCACGAAGGAGACCATCTTGTGGAAACTTAATTAAAGATTGTGTTTTAGACTTACTGGTGGTAGTGATATCAGTGGTATTGTAGGGGCCTGTCCCTACTTCATTAACAAGAGCCACTTCAAATGTGTATGAAGTACGAAGGGAGAGTAGACTAGCAGTGTAAGTCCTGGCATTAATATTAGCAGTGGCTGTTGATATGATTGTACTGGATCCAGCCTTTCTGTAGCGGACACTGTAATGTCTGCTCTGTCCATTACGTAGGAGGCAGGCCTCACGATCCCACCTGATAGTGATACTGGTAGGGCTCACAGACTGAGATGTTGGTGAGGGAACACAGCAACTGGGAACTGTTGGACAAGAAACAAACTTCATTGTTATATAATACTTGTTAAGTCTAAGACTCACCAGTGGCAAGAGTAGTTCCTGTATAAGTACTTGCAAGGGAGGAGTCTGCAGTGTTCACAGCTGTTAGGCTTATCTCATACCCTGTGGCTTCTTCCAGGGAAGTCAGAGTGTAGCTTGTTGGTGATCCAGGAATATTAGTCACACTACTTGATGGAACATTATCACAGCCTGCAACTTTCATGTAATTAATTGTGTAAGTGTCCACAACATCTTGGAAGGACTGTGACCATGTGAGCTCTACTGATGTAGACTGAGGAATGCCCATCAGGCTTGTAGGAGCAAGAGGTCCTATAAATGTAATATTCACATAAGTATTTGCATATTCATAAAACTGAGTTCCTATGCCACTGCTGGAGGAAGATAAATACTAATGCTCAGGACAGGAAGTGGGGGCTATTGCATGTTGTCAGTAAGTGGGTGCACCATGGGTGTGGTGAAATTAAGATGAGCATTCCCCATCTTCTTGGTTTTCAGAGCAGAAGTGCATGTCTTATAAACACAAGCTATCACATGGTTGGTGGCAGTAGAGCTATGGCCACAGCTTAACCAGGAGGGATGATTAGCTCTCTGAGGATGTGCAGAATGAGCAGGACTATAAGGCAGCTGCTGAGTGGCATTCACACTGCTAGCTAGCACACACAAGGAAGAGCATGCCTAGGCTAGTGATGTCTACTGAGCATGCTCGTGGTGCTCCAGATATGGAAGTTGAACTTTGTTTGCTAAAGTTGGTCCAGTGAAAACCTGTCCACCCTGACCTGTTCCTCTGGGCCTTATACTCAACTACAATACTAATTCTATGCCAAGTTCTACTATAAACTGCACAGTGAATGTTGTTGTTTATAAACTTACTTAATGTGAGCACTTCTGTACTGATCTTCACCAAAGTGACCACTTCAACACGGCAAGTGTATGTTCCTCTATCACTAGCACACAATGACTGAAATGTCAGACACACTGCTCATCTCCAGCTCTGTAGTTGTTCCTCTCAACCAGATAATACGGCTAGCACTACCTGCACCTGACACACTGGCAGTGCATGTGAGGGAGTAAGGCTCGCCAGGTAGGTTCTGTCCAGAAGATGAGATGGTCACACTCAAATTAGTAGACACTGTAAATAGACAATATTGTGAAGTTCCAAATCAAATTAGGCAATCAACCACAGTGTGTAAATTAGATGCAGTTAGGCTGACAGGCTTAGTTATATATTATTGATGTGGTAATTAACACCACCATGTTGAGCACACCAACACCTGTAGGGCAACTTATATCTCCTCCAGTGCTGGCAATGACTTGCTCTCACCAATGGACAAGGGCTAGGCTAGAGCCAGAGTTCTCCTCAGGCCAGCCAGTGGGCATGAGGCTAGGCTAGAGTAAAGCACTATGACTACTGGTTAACTCTGCATGGCCAGAACTATAAGGGCCTCCCTCCATCCATGTTGTTACTCTACTCTACTCACTTAGAAGTTACATTGTTCAGAGTTGGGCAGTCTAAATTGCAAAATGTGAGAAGAACTTATGCATCCATTACATGTGATAAATAGCAGAGCTACCCTGCAGACAACCAATGCTCATATCTTACCTAAAACATCGCTTCCTAAATAGCTGATATTAGCTCGGAAGATCTCCGAGCATGCCTGGAATCCCTCGCTAAAGCAGTGGGCCATCAGTGCAAGGGAATAAACCTTGAACCTCATTATCAAGGATCTATGATTCTATGGTTATATATTTCCCAGTGTTCCCACCTGCATAACTTGCATACAATAGGGCCACTCATATAAACTTAATACCACAAGACCCCAAATGTTCCAGAGCATGGCAATGAATAATCTGGTTCATGGTTGCAGAAAAGAGACGTGGCTAAGACTTCTGTCTTTACAGCAACAAGCTAGCTCACATATTTACAATCATAAGACCCGACATGCTGTATTATAAGCAGATGAATCACACACGCTCATTTCTGCTGATTTGTTTGCGGAATTTCTTGCTCATTATTTCTTGCTCATTAAAAACTGTTACCAAGTCAAAAAGAGGCTGTAGCTGATCCTCTACAAATACATCTGCTGTTAGGTTGGTGCATGCAACTGTTACCAAGTCCTTAAAGGAGGCTGTAGCTGGCCCTACATGGGTACAGCCAACAACAGCAACGAGATGTGGTATGTGCTGATTACTTAAGTGGACCCCACAGCTTGCATGGATAGCAATAATAGCAACAAGACATGGCATGTGCCGACATGTGCAGTGTCCAACAACAATAAACAAGCTATAAACAATGTTTAACAGCCCTGGAGGTGCTGAAGCTCACACTTGGTATAGTCCACCGCTACCCAATTATAATAATATAAGAGGAAAACACAAACAAACAAGCAACAAATAAACAAAAGTATTTATTTAAAAACAAACAACTCCGTTGGGTTGCCTTGTTAAGACAACAAGACCACACCCATGTAGACCTAGCCAGCCAGATATCATTTAAAACTCATGTCCACCAATATTGTTAGTGGACATAGTAGATGCAATGACTTTCTCTACAATCAGCTTACATCTACTCATTCGATGTTTCTGAGATGCTCTGGCCATCATCAGGAATAATGACATGCTAAGACTTAAGTGAGGTTGATATATACCAGTAGCTATTGTTTCTGAGGTTATTTGTTGTGGACAAGACAGCTTCATTCTTGGAAAGGGATCATCTCAGCCTCAATCTCTATTCATTTCATTCTAGAGTTTGGTCATCTCACTTGCAATAGTTGCTGCTGTACTGACTGAACATGTCCAGACCTCTATCTTCTGAATCTCAGCCTCCTGTCCTCACAGAAACATTCGGTGGTCACTTTACTGGTAGCTCTTCAGATATTATACTTAGAAATACTCAATATTCTGTTGTGTGTGCGTGTGTGTGTGTGCATGGGTGGGTGTACAGTACTGTTGCATGTGTTGTAATTAAATATGCAGAATGAGTGCAGGTGCTATAATCAAGGGTGTACACTGCTTTACTGGAGTCCATTTGAGGGTGTGGTCTACTCCAGGGTGCACAATATCTGCACTTGCATATGCAGTAGCCACACAAGCACTCATATGCATACACTATGCCCACGTGTGGTGGTGGTGGGGGGGGGGGGGGGGGGGGGGGAGGATTACAAACATTCTGGACAAGACAAGTACATGCAAACGCCCGAGAATAGAAGAGAGATCGAAATCTTAAAAATTAAAATGTAGAGATCAAGTTTCTGACTGCTATTTTCAGAGAACGATGAACGATAGGAAAGAAATAGAAGAGAGATCGAAATCTTAAAAATTAAAATGTAGAGATCAAGTTTCTGACTGCTATTTTCAGAGAACGATGAACGATAGGAAAGAAGGAAGGCTGCAGAAAAAATAGTTGCTGAATACTGCACAGAGATTGATCTAATTCCAGCTTGTGATCGTCTATTTTTTCAGACAGCAGATATATGATTAGCCAGACATACATGAGTGAAGTTCACCAAACCTTGAACACGAGACTTTATAGGGAGACAGAGATACTCACAAAATGAGAGCAAAATTTGACCCTGCTTGCTGTTAGTGCACTTCTGGTTACTGATGGCTCTATATACAATTTTGACATGGAGCTCTGGTGAAGAACCGCCCACACATATAAAAAGAGCAGAAGATATAGGAACATCAAAACAAACTCATTGATGGAGAGGATCACTGCATGCACTACTGAAACTTGGACTGTCAATAGACTAGCAAGATTGTATTCCAACATGTACACCACTGCACTGGTGGAACTATAGCTATACGTACCAGCAAGGGCTCCTAGACATTGATTACTAGCATGGTAAATACACCACAAAAAGTGTTCAGTGCATTTGCATGACATCACGATTATGATTGTAATTTAATGATCTAGAGCCAGTTTGTATCTATAATTATTATACCATACCTATCTCCACACATTGAGTCTGTGTAACATCACTATCATCAGGGAGTGCACAACAAAACTGTCCAGTACGATAGTCACCACTGTACATGGCTCTGCGGTTAAGGTGGATCTGTTGTTCATCATCCCTGGTCCTGAAGTACTCCTCAGTTCCTCCTCTGGTACCTATAGTATCATTATTATGTGTCCAACGACCAAATCTATTAGTTGCACAGCATGGAGTCTTGCTAGTCCTGCAGACTAGCACATTTTCCAGGTCACTGCTCTCATAAACTTTTTGTCCTGTCAACGCTGGCAACTCTCCAATATCCTCCAAGGAGAAGACTCTGCTATCACTGGGATAGCTGCCTGGCTTGAAGGGAACAAACTGCACCGCTGCAATTCATAAGTAGTGTAAAAAAAATGACAATGTCCACAGCTAACTAGAAAGCTGCTCTACCTATCTTTTCAAATGCTAAGAATAAATCAAGGCTTACATTGTGCTTCTGCAAATACGATGCAAATACGATACCAAGCACAAAGCTAAGTGCAACAGCACACCACTCCACCTCAGATACTTTCATCCTGTACTAAACTACTTCAGACCGTGAGTCCCTAAATTACAAGTCCCACGGTGACTGATTGCTATAGAACACCACACCCTTATTTAGTTGTTGCGGCGGCACCACTACTGCCACCCGTGAGACTGGGCCACGAGTGACAAGCGGAGGAAAAGAAGGATTAATAACTTTGTTAGTCCATCATCCTTTCTTGTCAGCCATGCAGCATGTTTTCACCTACCTGTTCAGAAAATTTGGTTTGAGGTGCCATTGTTTTGGAGGACATGTGGGGATCTTTGTGTAGGTTGGATAGTTCTGTTATCTGGTATGGGTCGTTAGCATATTAACCTCTCACTTGTTCCGCGCAAACCGGCTGCTGCCAGGCGCGTTCTCTTGACCTTCACAGTGGTTAAGATGCGACTATATAATACGCTAACGAGCTTAGACCAAGACTATGGCGCTCCATAGCATCTGCATTCTTCAACGCATAAAATTTTATGCCAGTTCAAAAGTAAGGCTCTCGTGTGTGATCACTTTTGATAATTAAAAAAATGTGCGTAGAGGTATAGCTGACCATGCCAAAGTGAACTGCAGCCTAAGTGTGGTATCTCATGGCTTTGTTTTCGGTCACATCCCCTTGAAAATTGAACTTACACACCCAATTACGAAAATCCACCCATTAATTAATGATCTCTAAATGACTTGCCAGATAAGAAAGTTCCTCACTCTTTCTATTCTTTCTATCAACCTTTCCCCATTCACCTCTTTCTTGGAGAAACTCCCCCCCCCCCGAAACACATCCAGCACATGGCAGAGGAAGCATATAATTATTGTGTAAAGTAACATTAAAAAAATATATAATATAATTATATATAATATATTATAAAAAAATTTAAATGAGAGTAAGTGCTCATAATTTAGAAGGACCAAAATAGTTCCTTCTTTTATTACATTCACTTAAAATTATTTAGCAATCTGGAATACATCTATTTTGTATGCAGCAACATCATTATTATTTAGCCAAGGTTCACTCAGGGTCAGACGCATTAATCTCCATAATGTAGAAAAAGTTCTTTCAGCTGTGGCTGCAGTTACTGGTATATACAGTGAGGACAATTATTTTAGTGGTTGAATGTTTTTGATTATATATTTTCAACCTATCTGGAAGCATTTGTAGATTAACAATTAGCTGATCCATGTTTACCACTTTATCATCATATCTGAAAGATCATCACGAGAATTATTTCCAGCATCTAATAATACTCTTCCCAAAGCTGCCTCTAGGGGCATACCCCTGGTTTGATACTTCAATTCTTCAACAACAATATCTATTGCCTCATTAAATAGGATCACCAAATGAATGTGGTATAATCTAATCTTCTAGGTTGACATCTTTGATGAGGCAGCACAGGTTGCCAAGAAAATTTTAATAGTAATGGACTTAGGTAACATTACATTGTAAAACTCAATCAAAATGTCATCAGTCTGCCTTTCAAGGATGTTCACAACCAATCGGGATGCTAGCACTGCTGCTTGTAATGAAGTTTCTTTACATGCTAGGTAATTGATAACTGTTCAGTTACAGAGAAAGAAACTTCAGACCAAAAAAGGGTTTTAATTTTCCCGAAAACCACGAGCTTTCATAGCAAAGAAATGCCTACTTTGTTTAACAATTTCCCAATAAAATCAATTGGAATGTCATCAATATCTTTGGTGCACACTGTCCATCTTGTTGTGCAAAGAGGCTTTAATGTCGAAAAACAGGCGATAATCATATCTGAAGTGGTTGAAATAAGCTGGGTGAAAATGACTTCGTCCCTGATAAAGCTCATAAGCAGAAACTGACTCAAGGTTTTAGGCAAAGGTTAGTACTGCAGTTCTTCTTGCTCTGTTTGCTACACCACTCACATGTCCACTCATTTTAGCAGTATCATATGTATGCATGAGCACGACACTGCAAATAGGCAATGAATTATCACAATGCCCTTCTCAATAGTCAACTTGAATTTTACTCCTTGATGTTTTGTCTAGATCCTCTAGCCTTCATCAGGAATAATGAGGTGCTAAGACTTGCCTGACTTGTTATATAACTATTCACAATGTGAAACAAACCACACCCTAGCAAAACATCTGGCAGTATATAGTAATAATAATATTATAATAGTAATAATAATAGTAATAATAATAATAATAATAACAACAATAATAAAATTAAAGAGAGCTTGAGAATTGAACAACAGCAAGAAATGATAAATAACTGAATTCTAAAAATATATGGTGGTCTCTTCGAGTGGTCCCTCAGCAGCCAGGCTATTCCATTCCCCAATCTCAATTCAACCCCTCACACTTGGTGCTTTAAGGTGGTGACACATTCATATTGTGTACGAGTGAATATATATAGAGTGAATACAAGCTTACATAGATAGATACATGGATAGATATTCTACGTGTGGTAATGCCACGTTTTCTATCCAAATTCCCACTGAAGGATCAGTTCACTTGCCAGTTGTGATGTTGTGACTTAATGTTGTGCATGTGGATGGCAGAAAATCCTATCAACTGGATGATGATACATGGAGTCAGAGTGCAGTGATCTGCCAGTGTTGTATGGCTAAGTTCTGTACAGGAATTGAAGTGAAGCATCCTACCAGCACATTGATGGTTGACAGCCTGGTGGTCGCTTGAGCCAACTATTCCCATCATGCATAAACAGGCTAATTTTGTTAAAATAATCCTTATCCTATGTTAAGTTTCTGTGTTTTGTAGCCCACTCCATAACCAACAACTGTTACTCTGACTTATATTCATTTTCACCCTCAGCTATACCTGGTATACTCTAGTTGACTAGCTACATACGTCAATCTTGATTCATATTTATTTCCACCTTGAGCTTACATATCTGGTGTTCCATAATCTGGTTCCATGCTTCAGTCTTGACTCATATTCATTACCACCCCAGGTACCTCGTGTGCCATGACTGGCCCCATACACTGCAACATCTTGTGGGTAGATATACTGTTCCCCACACCTCTGTCAACCTACATTGTAGATTTTGAACTTGGTAATTACAGCTGCTTTAGCACTAGTGCAAGTGTGTTTACTGTACATGTGGCTATTTAGCGACAAAAATGATTACAATTTGATCCGGTTGGCAGTTTCTCTAAATGGTGGCAATAAACAAGTTAGAGAAGTGTTTAAACAGGGATACAGAAGGTCTAAGTTGGACTTTGTAGAAGTTTAACTTAATGTGGTCCTTCAATGCCTAATATACAGAAACAACAAAATAAACTAACAAAAATAGCAAAAAGCAACTTGAAACCAAATAAAACAAACAACAACAACATTGGATTAACCTGAAGAAGCTGACATCATTTAAATTGGTAAAGGGTCTCTAAATTATTGTTTCTATTTATCCGTTTGTACCATTTTTGTTCCTATCATATATGAGTTACCAAATTTATTGGGTACTTGCCCATCTCCCTTGTGTGGAAGCACAAACTATTGTTAATGTTTCAGTTAGCTTTATCCTACATGTCAACCAAGACTGTGGTGTGTGACTCTGATCAATATTACAATGGCATTTATATTCATTACAGGTAGTGAGCATTCTGTTGTCATTTTAGACTCAGCACAACGGGAATGGTTTGTTGCTAGGAAAAGCTGTTCTAATAACTGCAAGCATAGCATAATATTAAAAAATGGCAGAGACCTAAAACACACACCAAAAATATTTATATATCAAATAAAACTTACTTCTGCTTTATGCAGATTTTATCTTTAAATATAGCTACTACAATCATATCTTAAATATTTTTTTTCTTCTAAATAGTAAACAGGCACCCCCAAATAATTAATAGTCTTATACCTTCTACCCATCTACTTTCTACTAAGCACCACAGGTAACTTGTGTGCTGGAAGACTTGAAAATATCCAATGCATTACAGTGACTAATCTGTTTCTCTATTGTAAGACATGGAAGGTGGTAAACCCAATAAACACTCTTGTGTGTGTGCAATATGGAGGCAAGTTGAGCTGAGTTAGATATTGGATAAGAAATCAAGATGTGTGATGTGGCATAATAATTATAGTATTATAGGAAATAATGTGTGTGTGAATGTGTGTGTGTGTGTGTGTGTCTAAAATTTAATAATGTTATGCTGAATTACCATTCTTCTGTTGGAGGACTTAGCTACTATCATACTTTAGCTCTATCCAACATTTTGAAAACTCTTCGAGTTCAAAATCATGTACTTTATTTTTTATAGGATTCATTGTTAGCTAGCACTTGGCATCATCCATAATCAAGAAATTTCCTTAAAACTCAGGTAAAGCTTTTACACTCTCAATGCTAGTGAAGGAGTCCATAAAAATATGCCATTAACCTTGAAGATTGCCTTTGAAATCTTGAAGTTAAGATGATCTAATCTAAAAACTAGGCTATCCACTGTCCAACAATTTATTTTAGAAGCACAGATTGTGAGTTCTAAGTTACTTTATTCAAGACAATTATAGCCAAAAATCCCCTTCCTCTCAATGATACACCTTGATCTGAGAGGATCCAAATCTTTAGCTCAACGCCTGACCCTGGTTTAAACTCCCCTGATAAAACCCTCTTGTCAGACTGGAATCAATAACCACCCGGTTGTTGTTTATCCTCGAGAAGAAATAGGTAAAATAATTATGTACAAAAGAGTTGCCTAGCCAATCGGCACAGACAATAGTCCAACATACAATATTGCATTAATATAACCCTAAGTTCTTTCTACTAGAGTTCTTTCTCAGTTCTTAATTCAGTTCCTTCTCTAACTCTCTCTCTTTTACTACAGTTCCTTTAATAATGTTCAGGTCGGATCATTTGGCTGATCTGCACTGACCAATCTGATGGCTCCTTTTAGAAATCAGATGGTCGAGGTCTGTCTACCTCATCTGCCACAACATTCTGTGTGTTGTCTGGTGTATCTTCGTGTTTCCCACATACATTGCCATGGTTTCCATATAGGTGTTGATTTGTTTTGTTATACCGATAAACAACATCTGTCATATTCCTGGCTTCAGTTCAAGAAGTAGGATTCTCGGACACAATTATGACCATGAGCTAGGTAGCTGCTTTAATAGAGCACTAGCTGTTAGTTATGCTAGAGCTAATGTAGCTAAAGTCATTTTATATAAATTGTTTCATCTGAGAGTTCATTGAGAGGTATGAACAACTGTTAATGTGATAATCTATAATCTTGTCTTCAAATGCAGGTGGATATGTTTTGACAAGGAATCTGTGTAAAAGCCAGTTCTTCAATGAATAATTAACGTTATTCTTATAACCCTTGACATCAGGGCTAAGGCCATAGCTAGGGAGCCAACTGCTCAGTGTAAGTTGCGCAATGCAACTTACTTTGTTGTTGGTTTTCGGTACAGCTCTTCACTATAGCTACAAACCACAAATATATTAGAAACTATAGTGGTCTTGTCTAGGACCCAAGAAGGAAATCTACCAATGAAAAACTACAACGTAATCTGTTAGAGCTCTCCCCCAAGCCTACGAATTTAACATTGTCTAGCTTGATAATACACACTTGTGCAGAGTAAAACCATAGCTATTTGCACAGCTGCAGATTTCTAGATCTAACAGTGATATACCAGAATGGATAAAGAAATTAAACTTCAGAAAAGGAGAGTCAAATTAGATGGTAATATTGATAGTACATTACTTGATGTTTTCAAGGAGTATATACACATGTCAATATTGGTAATTATCTTTTCCATTTTAGGACTTTGTCAGTGACAATAATTTCCATGTTAGCAAACTGTGTCCATAGCTAAAGTGTGTTGCTGAATAGAGTGGCTAAGACTTCACCTGGCCTAAGGAAGCTTCTCTAACGTGGGCTGCTGTGCTTTTCCAATGATTTTTTCATTTTATAACTTCAGCTCATTTTTTCCAAATTTCTTTGTTCTGCTGTTTAAGAAGCAGGATTTGAATTTTCTTTCTCTCTCTGATAATTTACAGCTCAGTGTATAGTGTTACGACGGCAGCTTGGGATTTCATTTTTTGCTCCTTGGCTCAATATATAATGCCTTGCATTCATTTCTAGTTTAATAATTCGTTTACATGTGAAAAAAGTTGGACATCATAAGGTGGCAATAGTTAACAGCACTGCAAAATCAGACAAATTACCAGTAGTCAATTATGTGTGTAAAATTTAATAATAATTATATAAGGTAAAGAATGACATCTGAGATATCCAGAAGAAGTGTTGTCTAGTTCTTGAAGGAAGCAACAATATTGCAATATTTACAGATATTAAATAGCAACAGCAAAAAATAGTAAAATCAAAAATCAAATGAAACAGGAATTATTATTATTTATGTTTATGTTTAGAGGAGACATTAAATGCAAAAACATGGCACGTGATGATTGGCTTAGTGTACAATAATTATGTTCTCCATGCACCATTCAACAATCATTAACAGATAGTGGCACGACTGATTGGGTTAATACAGTGCTTGAGTCCCAGGGGGCTGTTAGAGTAGTTCTTCAGTGATGCACTATCAACAGCTACAACAACAAAAATAATAATAACAAGACAATAAAACAATAACAACAATTAAATTTTTAATTCTCCACATTTGTCTGGATGCTCTCGCAAAACAATCAAAGAAATTATTGTGGAGGGGAAAAAAGGAAATGGAACAAGTGCGTTTTCTTGTTTACCAGAACTAGTTAGCTGAACCATTACCATATAAAACGAAGGCTATATACCTATTTTGGACTGCTTTTATAATGGTTGGTGTAGTGATTTAAAGTATTCAATTGTCTAACTGATAGTGGTGTGTTATACATGTACATACATTCTTGTGTCTTCCTTTTTGACAATTCATTCCAATGTAGTTTTTACTTTAATCATTTTAATATATGATATAGTTACAAAGTCTAATTAAAACAAAGAGGTGTCTACCTCTTCACATAATTATTATGATCAGCCAACTAAGCATCTATGATCACTGTACCTCATAGTGTGTATAATAATAAACACTTAATTCAGTAACTGTACTCTAGCTACACATTTGAACCAATCAATAACAATAATTCCACATACATAATAGAGTTCCAAAGGGCTATAATTATAGCCTAATAGCTATAGTCTATTAGAATCTGAGGAATAGATTGAGCATAAGCAGAAGTTGATGTAATTCTTCAGTAAAGTTGCATGATGGTATTTATTCAGCTCCATGAAAATGTTTAGAAGATTGGTAATCTCTTGATCTACTTAGAATTGCCTGCTAAAAATCTCAACCTGTCAGGCTAGAACAATAGGCTATTGCTATCATTATACATAACAGCAATCAACAATAGTACACTATAGACACAAGACTTTCCTTGATAGAGTAGACATTTGGATGTCTTGCAACTGTATTCATCAAGGAGAAACACATTTTGAGAAGTTTTATAATTCATCTTCATTGAGACTCATGCAGCATGATGTCTATGTCATTACCAGTATGAATAATGTACTGGAAGTTATAACATCACATATAACCGCACCAATTGAGTTATTATTATAGATCAGCTCTGATGAATACAAGAAAGTTATAAGTCCCTTATTTCCAATGTCTCATGCTAGTCATGTCTCTACTCTCACTTCTTTAGCTTACTGCTGGAAAGTAGAGCAGAGATTATGGCGCGTCACGTAACTAGTGTAAGTCCTCTTGCCAGTGACCTTTCTATTTTAGTTAGGTATTCTAGTATGTAAATCCATAGTGTTGCCACGATATATAAGTCTTGTGTGCAATTTGAGTTTATGCAAATGCTACATTTTAGTGAAAAATGTAATAATGCTTTATTTATAGTGGTAATATATATTTACCTTTAATTTTAAACAATTCTTCACAGCAAACAATAACGCAATTTTGCAGTAAATATTACACTTATACCAAATAATTTTTTTTCTATCCCAGCAAAAAAACTGAAGAACAAAACTACAACTGAACAGAAACTGACACAGGAGCCAGTCCAATATGCCCACACAAATGAGCTGACCAACACTTGCATAGCACAACACATCATATGAAAGCAAATCCAATCATTATAGCTCCACTGTCTCATAACCATCATCAGTCAGAGTTCCTTCCACACATTCTTGTCCTTGTCCGAGCCCAAAGTTGGGTGAAGTGGTAATCATCCCATATGCAGGGCACTGGTTCACAGTAATGGCGGGTGGTGGGCATGTCGCACGGATATTTGGAACATCATCCTTGCAGGTGGAGTCACTATCCTTGAGGTTGATCTCTTCATATTCACAGACTTTGTCAGTATTGCAAGTGGGAGGGTCTGTCTTTGTGGAGACTGACCTGTCAATGTGTTAAAATATAATAGGAGACACAAGATATTGGAGAGAGAAACAGCAATGACTATTACTTTAGAACCTCCCAATAGTAATTTATTAATGGACTACTAATCTCATATTGTGCATGCACATTTCTGTGTGCAAGAACAGCTCTTGAGTCCGTATCATAAACAGCATAGAACTTTCCAGAGAATTAATCTGTGCCTAGTGCACTCGAGATTAATCCATTTCAAATAGAGCATGGTAAAGAACAGACTTGAGCATAGCATTCATCCTGATAGTCTAGAGGATGCTTTCAAATATAAATACAGTATTGACTATCATTATGACCTTCCTGTAGAATTTGCCTGTCACTGACCAATTGTATTGTCAATTATTCCTGATGAAGGCACTGATGAAGGCAATATCCAATTTCAAGTTGCTTACTGAGAAGGTTATTGTATTGTCATTTACTTTGGCACAAGTTACTTCCACACTTGCAAAGCTATTCTCAGGTAATTCCACTTGCAACAAACTCTAGCACATTTTGGCAAGCATTTGTGATTTTATCATCAGCATTAAAGAAAAACATTATAAATTATTTTTTGAAGGTCAGGTTAGTGTAAGCAAATGTGGGAGGACTGCTGATAGAAGACTGAGCTGATTGGGTGTGTTGTAGCAGCTAATACTCCAAACTGGTGGCACAGCAGGTATGCTAACTCAAAGAGCAAACATTTCATATACTTATCCAGAAACATACACCATGGAGTCGCACTAATTTGTGGTGAGAAGGCTTCAGACCCCTCAATCACAACCCCCCCTCCCACCCCCCTCGATCTAACCTTAGAATCTAAAAGTCAAGTGAAAGGCCAGGTCTTTCCCAGTACTCCAAATGGAAAAGATTTTATATCAAAAGTTGTGGCTACACATAAGTAGTGCAGTTGGGCAATAACAGCAAAGGTTAAAGTGCAGTGGGAAAAACCCTGCCATCTTATAAGGTGGCTAATTGAGCACATTTACACACCAAATGTTGGGTGTAGAGAGGCAATTATTGCTCCACTGAAGGAGCCTGCTCCAGCACGAGTATTAGCTGAGACTTGCACAGCATAGGCAGTGTTCTCATCTACTGTGTATTGCTACTCTACTATAACTCTCCTCAGGCTCACATATCAGATGATATCATATTCTATATATATTATTAACAGCAAGTACATCATGTTTAACTCACCACTGGCATTGGTTGTAAATGGCATTTCTGCACTTGATTTTCCAGTACTATCCAACTCATTTCTACACTGTATGACATAGTTATAATCTGTGGCTGGGGCCAGTGAGATTAGTGGTATAGAGTAGGTCAGACGTCCAACATCAGCATCAGGTCTATGGTGGTAAGGTACTTGGAATTTCCCAAATTGTCGATAAGCTCTTCTATGTTGGGTAGAGGATAAAAATCCTTGATGGTTATTTCATTTAGTCTTCGATAATCTACGCACATGCACCTTGTCCTGTCCTTCTTAGGGACTAGGACTATTGGGGACGCCCAAGGGCTTTTGCTAGGTACTACAATTCCCTGTTCTAGTAACGTGCGTATTTCCGTTTCCAGGTACTGCTTGGAGGCCTGAGCTAGTCGATAAGCTGGTAGTTGAATCGGTAAAGCGTCTCCAGTGAGGATCTCGTGCTCTATTGGCTGGGTTCTACCTGGTACGTCGTGGATTATGTCAGCAAACTCCATCTTGATCTCCTCTATCTTATCTGAGACAGTTGGTCTTCAGATAGACTAACTCTTGGCTCCTGCTTCAGGGCATGCGGTTCATCTGAGTTCACTTCTCCAAGAAAAACCGCTGCCGCAGGAGCATGCCACTCCTTCAATGCATTCTCGTGGAAAACCTTGAGGTATTTCCCTACCTTACCCACATCAAGTTGATAGGTTACATCAGATACTCTCTGTACAATCTCAAATGGTCCCTGCCACTCGTTGAGGAGTTTGTTCTGTTTCCTTGGGCGGAAGGCCAGAACAAAGTCCCCCACTTCAAAAGAACGCGCCACCGCTTTCTTGTCGTATTGCGTCTTATACTTGTCCTTATTCTCGCGCTCATTCTCTTTCGCCAAACTTCCCACTAATTTCAGGTTAGCTTTCAGGGTCTGTACAAATTCAGGTAAGTCTACCTGACTCTCTGTTTCTTTTCTTTGCCAGAATCGCACCAGCTGGTCGATTGGCATCTTAATTGGCCGTCCATATAAAAGTTCATAAGGGGAAAAGCCTGTTGTTTTGTGGGGGGTTCCCCGGTAAGCCCACAAAATGAAGGGGAGACATTTGTCCCATTCAATTGAGGTGTTCCGAGTTATTTTCCTGAGCAAACGCTTCATGGTGGAATTGAAGCGCTCCACCATACCATCTGTTTGTGGATGATATGGTGAAGTCTTTATCTGCCGTATCCCCGTAAGTTTACAAACCCTTGTCATCACTTTCCCCACAAAATTAGTTCCATTGTCTGTCAACAGCTCTTCGGGCAATCCTACCCGGGATATCACTTCTACTAGGCACTGTGAGCTGCTTACTCCCACACCAACTCAGCTTCTTAGCTATGCAAGCTGTGTAGAGATGGCTCTCTCGTCCAAGCCTGCTGATACTAGTCTGCCTACTAGCAACCCATCTTGGACAGAACTCAGTCACTCTACTCTAGTGACTGGTTTAACCCTCCCTGCAGTTCCTTGACTGCAAGGGACTAGCTTTAGCTAGTTCAGTGAGAAATAGATCAGTGATACTTGGCACAAATGAGGTGTGCCGCCTTTTACAAAATTACACCAATGTCAATAACTCAAGTTCACTTGCTATACAACCTATTCTAACATTAATAACAGTTCTGTTCTTTTTATATTTGCAGGCTGTTTCGTCACAGCTGGTCATGAGGTGTTTCATTATTCGAAGAAACCTCAGAGTTCCTGTTGACAACTTCTTTGCCAGCAGGTCCCATAGTACTCTCACTGTCTAGACATCCTGTGGATAGTGGTCCTTGATCTTTGTATCGTGGTCCTTGATCTTTGTACACACATTCCTCATTCTCATTACATTCATCAATCTCACTCTTATTATTTAATGTCAACTGTTCGAATGCAAGTTGCTCTTCTTTAGGTAGGTCCTGTGAGTGGCCCTCTGACACTCCTCCAACCTTAGATAGAGACCCTTGGTCTCTTGATAGGCCATCTGCATTGGCATTGGCAGCTCCACATCGGTGTACAATCGTAAAGCTGTAAGGCTGGAGAGCCAGGGCCCACCGGGCCAGCCTTCCATGGCTGTCCTTTAGATTGCCTAAGTGTGTGAGAGGGTTATGGTCGGTCTGAATCGTGAATGTGGTACCTTCTAAGTACGTTCGGAAATGTTTAACCGCCTTCACAATTGCCAGAGCCTCGCGCTCGATGGCTGAGTAGTTTGGTTCACTCGGGAGAAGTTTTTTGGAAGCATACGCGATTGGGTGTTCCTGCCCTTTGCTATTGATTTGGCTCAGCACATACCCCAACCCGGATGCTGACGCATCCGTATGAAGTATGAAAGGTCTAGACCAATCTGGAGTCATGAGTACGGGGGCTTGAGTCAAAGCCTCCTTCAAACTTAAAAAGGACTGGTTACAAATGTTTGTCCATACAACCTTTTTGGGCATGATCTTACGGGTCAGGTTCGACATGGGTGTGGCTAAAGTAGCAAATCCTGGTATGAATTTCCTATAGTAGCCACATAACCCAAGGAAGGATCGGACATCCCTCTTTGTTTGTGGTATTTGGAAATTTTTAACTACTGACACTTTGCATTCCATAGCTTGTACTCTCCCACTACCCACAACATGTCCCAAGTACACACAGCTGTTACTTGCAAATGTACATTTTCTCTGTTTAACACTTAATCCAGCCTCTTGGAGCCTATTGAATACTATGTCCAAGTGTTTCATGTGATCTTCCCATGTTGGGCTGTGAATGAGAATGTCGTCTAAGTAAGCCACGGCAAATGTATGTAACCCATTTAGAACTTCGTCCATCAGCCTTTGGAACGTCGATGGTGCTGAAATCAGACCGAAAAGCATAGTTAAAAACTCATATTTGCCATATGGAGTGACGAACGCCGTCTTCTCTCTATCTTTGGGGGTGACTGGGACTTGATAGTACCCCTTCGACAAGTCTAAGGTGGTAATATACTTGGAGGGGCCAATATCTGCAATGAGCTCTTCAATATTGGGCAATGGGTATGGGTCGTTAATGGTGACATTATTTAGTTTCCGATAATCAACACACATTCGTTGGGTACCGTCTTTTTTCTTCACTAGCACTATGGGCGCCGCCCACGGGCTGCGTGAGGCCCTTACGATGTTTTGGTCTAGAAGGGTTTTGATCTCTTCCCTTAGTATATATCTCCTGGGAATGGTGGGCCAACCGGTAAGGGGGTTACCTGATAGGGGCCACATCTTTTGTTGGGATTGCATGCTGTACTAAGGCAGTTCTACCAGGCTTATCCTGTAGGACCTCCTGATACTTCTCCTTAAACCTTGCTAGTTCTTGTTGATGGGATACTGATAGGGCCTGTGAGGGTTGTTCTTCTAAGTCCTCGGGGTCAACTTCGCCAGCTATGAAGACAGCAGCCGCTGGAGAGGTCCACTTCTTCATGCAATTTACATGAAAGGTCCGATACCTTTTCACACTACCACCCAGGTCAACTTTGTAGGTAACATCTGTCAATTTCTGGGGTATGGGAAAAGGTCCCTGCCATTGGTTGTTTAGTTTGTTCTGTTTCATTGGTCTAAATACTAAGACAAAATCCCCAACCACAAAGGATCTTTCTTTGGCACCCTGGTCATGGTATTTTTTTTGCTTTTCTTTTTCAGTGTTCTCTCTTTCGAATGCTAAGTCTCTTACAACTTCTATATTGGCTTTTAAGGTAGCCACATACTCAGTCATGCTGCTCTCATTCAGTTCCTCCTTTCCCTGCCAGTTCCTCCTTTCCCTGTCAGTACCTTACCATCTGGTCGAGGGGCATTCTCATTTGCCTACCAAACAGTAATTGGTAAGGGGTAAACCCAGTGGTCTTATGGACTGTGCCACGGTAGGACCACAATATATAGGGCAGGCAATGGTCCCATTCTACTTTCGGGTTCTGTGTGAGTTTCCGTAGTAACCTCTTCAGGGTGGCGTTAAAATGCTCCACCATACCATCCGTTTGGGGGTGGTATGGGGAGGTCCTGATCTGTTTGATGCCGGTTAGACTGCAATATTCTCTCATGACTTTAGACATGAAATTTGACCCATTGTCCGTTAACAACTCTTCGGGGACACCAATTCGTGCAGTAACATCCACTAAGCATTTAACCACAGTTTCTGTGGTCACATTCCTGAGGGCATAGGCTTCCGGCCATTTTGTGAGGTAATCCATCAGGACTAAAATGTACTTATTGCCATCCTTGGTTCTGGATAGGGGGCCAAATACATCCATGGCTATTCTCGCAAAGGGGGCTTTCATCACTGGCAAGAGATGTAAGGGGGCCTTAGCTATGACTGCAGGGCCAGCTTTCTGGCAGATGGGACAAGAGGTACACATCTCTTTAACATCTTTAGTGATTCCCGGCCAATCCATGCGAGCTCTAATAGCCTGGAGAGTTCTCTCATGTGCATAGTGACCTGCTATGGGGGTGTTGTGAGCCATGCTAAGTACTTTGTCCCGTGCTACCCTTGGTATCACCACTAGGTCTTTGCCTAATGCATGGTAAGGTTTCCGCATTAAAACCCCCTCTTTCCAATAATAAGGGTTGTCCTAAACTTGAAGGCAGGTCTCGAAGAGGAGAGCAACACAAGCTTTATTCAACATATTCGTGGGCATACAATAGCGGTGCATTAACTAGAATAGATGTGCATTATCTAGAACATATATAAGTAAATTAGAATTCAGATGATAGTTTATGTCAAGGGTCACTGCTCTTTTTGGCTTTTTCTCGTACCCATTTTAAACTTGCATCATACCTCTGAGCGGAGCTCAGTTCTTCTCTTGAGAGGATGCCATCTAGTGGTTCTGCTGTGTCATCAGAGGTCTCATCTGTCATTGTAGTCGTCTCAGGAGGGGTCGTTTCACTCCCTGCTGTTAGCAGCTCCGAAGAGGTCGTCTCTATCTCCGTCTCCGGCGTCTCTCCCTCTGTCTCCCTTTCATCACCGACCGGGTAGAGTGCAGACACGAGGGGCCCGTCTTGCTCCTGTTGCCGCCGCTCCTCCTCCTCGAGGTTGTCCAGCTTCAGCTGTTGAGCACGGGTCACTACCATGCCTGACTCGGTCATGATGGAAGTAGATGAGGTGTTTAGCTCTTCACGCGTTGGTCCTTTAGTGGTGAGAGCCTTCTGAAGATACCTCCTAAAGTGGGGAACATCTCCTCCCATGCACATATCTACATTGAGGTGTTTTGAAACTCCTACAATCATCACTATGCTCTTCCCTTCCACCTCAAGGGTCACATTTGCTGCCTGGAAACACGTCTCCTTTGATGAGGCTGTGTTGTAAGGAATGTCCCATCCCAGGTAATCGTTCTCTTTGATGCACCTGGGGTGGACAAGTGATTTTGTGCACCCTGTGTCTAGTAGGGCTTCCATCTTCCTTCCGTTTATTTTCACCGTTTTGGTCCACTCCGGTAGTTTTTGTTGACGTTGGGGAATCATCTGTATGCTACACCTTGCTTGTTCTATCTTCACACGGCAGTCCCGCTGAAAATGCCCGAGTTTCCCACACTTGTAGCATTCCATTCCTCGGTTAGTCTGGGGTGTCTGTCGTGATGGTGTAGCTCTCTCATGATCCTGTCGTCTCTGTTGGTTTGGAGGAGTCCATCTGGGAGTTGCAGTGAGAGGAGTCCCTCATGAATCCTGTCTCAAAGGGCGGGAGGAAGAGTTCGTAGGATTTCCTCGATCCCTCTCATTGCCTGATAGTCTGTCTTCTCTCTTCTTCTGGTTCCCGAGATATCTGGTTACGGTCTCGATCAATTCTTCAAACGTTTCCGGTTGTAGATTCCTCATCTGGTTTTCCAGCCAACTCGGTAATCTTTTGAGAGCAAGTTCGTACAGGACAGCATCGAACGCTGTTTTGCCAGTGGAGTCCACCCACTGAGTGAACGCTTGTTTATATGCTCTAAACCATAGTTCTGGATTGTTCGTGGTGAACGGCTGTTCAAACGCTTTCCGGCGGTACGACTCCTGCGATATGTGGTAGGTCTGTAGTAGAGTTCTTCGTACTGTAATGTAGTCAGCTTGGTCTGCGGCTGATAGTGACGAAACTGCTACGAGTCCTCGACCAGATAGGGAGCTTCTCAGGTAGATACTCCATTGGTGTGCTGGCCAGGCTCCCGCTGTGGCGGTTGCTTCAAACGTTTCTAGATAGGCGTTCATATCGTCCACTTCCTCTATGAATTTTTTAAGGGTCAATCTGGGAGGAGATGCCACTGGTGGAACCAGTAGTTGTGGTGCGATGACCGCTGTCAGGGCTCGGAACCATCTCTCCTGTTGCTCAGTCGCCTGTTGTCGGTCCAGAAGTCGTTGTTCCTCATCCATTTTCCTGTCCAGAGCACGCTGTTCCATGGCCTGTTGTCTTTCTTCTTCTGCTCGCTGGGCTCGTCTCTCCTCGGCTTGGATGAATCCTGTCATCACTGCAGTTCGAGACATGGGAGTGTCAGAGGCATGTTCGAGTTCTGCGGGCTCATGCTCCATTTCCCCCGGAGTTTGGAAGAGACTTCCACTCCGTAGTTGTCGATTTTCTCCTGGTTGAGATCGGAAGGTCATCTGAGCAATTGACACACTAAGACTAGCTTGGTAGGAGAGGGTTTTCAGGTTCCCTAGGCTTGCCGCCTGAACCGTGCTCCTCTAGCTGATTACAAAAATCAACAAAAACCAAAAAAATGCAACACTGTGTCGACTAGGTCTGAACACTCAGTAGCTCTCTTTTCAGCTTCTAGTTCCACCCTAGAGAAGCTAGCACTTTCTCCTTCAGAGAACAATGCCAGAAACCAATCAATTTAGTACTAGCTAACTCCTTGTCAGCTACTCAAGCACAACAAAACACTCCTGTTGAATGTTTGTCTGGGAGACTCCTTCTCTGAGAATCCCACCGCTGCCACCACTGTCAGCTGCTTACTCCCACACCAACTCAGCTTCTTAGCTATGCAAGCTGTGTAGAGATGGCTCTCTCGTCCAAGCCTGCTGATACTAGTCTGCCTACTAGCAACCCTTCTTGGACAGAACTCAGTCACTCTACTCTAGTGACTGGTTTAACCCTCCCTGCAGTTCCTTGACTGCAAGGGACTAGCTTTAGCTAGTTCAGTGAGAAATAGATCAGTGATACTTGGCACAAATGAGGTGTGCCGCCTTTTACAAAATTACACCAATATCAATAACTCAAGTTCACTTGCTATACAACCTATTCTAACATTAATAACAGTTCTGTTCTTTTTATATTTGCAGGCTGTTTCGTCACAGCTTGTCATGAGGTGTTTCGTTATTCGAAGAAACCTCAGAGTTCCTGTTGACAACTTCTTTGCCAGCAGGTCCCATAGTACTCTCACTGTCTAGACATCCTGTGGATAGTGGTCCTTGATCTTTGTATCGTGGTCCTTGATCTTTGTACATACATTCCTCATTCTCATTACATTCATCAATCTCACTCTTATTATTTAATGTCGACTGTTCGAATGCAAGTTGCTCTTCTTTAGGTAGGTCCTGTGAGTGGCCCTCTGACAGGCACTCAGCTATTGTCTCTGCGGTGGCATTCCTCAAGGGAAAGGCTTCCGGCCACTGCGTACAATAATCCATCAGGACCAATATGTATTTATTCCCTCCCTTTGATCTTGCTAGGGGGCCAAAGATATCCATGGCCACATGGGAAAAGGACTGTCCTATAATAGGCAAAGGTTGTAGAGGGTTTCACGCTGCACTGGCAGGGCTAGCCTTCTGACAGACCGGGCGGGTCTGACACAGGATGTGAACATCTCTGGCCAGCCCTGGCCAGTCCATCCGTGTCCTAATGATGCTTATAGTTCTTTCTTTTCCAAAGTGGCCCGCCACTATGGACGTGTGGGCCAGTCTGAGGACTTTGTCCCTAGGGACTACAATCAGGTTCTTCCCTCCCTCCTTGTAGGGTTCTCTCATAATTAGGTTATCTTCAACAAAATATTTACCCTTGCCCACATCTATTCCCTCCCTGATCTTATGTAGGGTTGGGTCGCGCTGCTGCTCTGCATGGAGCTCTTCGGGCGAGATGTGGCTAAGTCCAGTTGACTTATCTGTAACTTGGTTACATGGGGCGGGTGTTTCACTTCCTTCCTGCTCATCTTCCGCTTCGCTGGCATCTTCATCTTCGTTGGGGGTCAGTGGGTGCACTTCAGGCTCATCCTGTACTTGTTGCAGGGCTTCCTCTTCCTGTTGCTGAGCCTGGGCCTTCTCCTGGGCTCTGGTGGTCACTAATCCCTGTTCAGTGGTGGTGGTGGGTGGAGCTGTTTCTTCTTTCTTGGGCGTGTCCAGGGCCTCTCTCAGGTAGTGTCTGAAAGAAGGAATATCATGGCCCATGAGCATACCACAAGAAAGATGTTTGCTCACACCCACTATCATGTTTGTTTCTTTCCCTCCCAATTGAATGCTGACCTTTGCAGCAGGGAACTGGGCTTCTGTGGAGCTAGCTGTCCTGTAACTGATGGTCCAGGGAAGGTAATCTTCCTTATGCACATACCTGGGGTGCACCACACTCTTTGTGCAACCTGTATCTAATAAGGCCTATACTTGTGTATCATTAATCTGGACTTCCTTGCTCCACTCTGGTAAATTGTCTCTCTGGCTTAGAGCACTGTTACTTTTCTCCAACTTCACTCGGCAGTCTTTCATAAAGTGCTCCTTCTTCCCACACCGAAAACACTCAAGGGTTCCTCCTTCTCTCCTTTGGTAATTATTCTCATTACTCATACCTGTTCCTCGGTGTGTGGGGTGGAAGTTGTTGTAATTGGTGGGACGCGCATTCTCTCGTGGCTCCCTAAATTGTGTGTGGTGGTTAGTCTCCCTGGAAGGCATTGGTCCTCTTCCTCTCTGTTCTGGATATCTGGGGTGGTTATTCTCCCTGGAAGGCATGGTCCCTCTTCCTCTCTGTGTGGGGTGGTTAGTCTCCCTGTCCCTGTCACGTGGGATGTTGAGTTGTCGAATGGCTGCTGCTGTCAGCTTCTCGTAGCTCTCTGTGTTCTGCTGACACATCCTTGTC
This sequence comes from Cladorhizidae sp. MBARI D1340-BT2, assembly GCA_028752905.1. NCBI lineage: Eukaryota > Metazoa > Porifera > Demospongiae > Poecilosclerida > Cladorhizidae > Cladorhizidae sp. MBARI D1340-BT2. The sequence continues at coordinate 44,028,206 of JAQNBH010000011.1, forward strand.
TCCAGCCATCTGGGTAGCTTCTGCATGGTAAGTTCGAATAACATTAGTTCGAAAACACTCTTACCCTCTACCTCAATCCACCTCCCAAACAATTGACGTCTGTCCCTGAACCAAACTTCAGGGGCGGTAGTGTCAAATGGTAGATCAAAGATCTTCCTCCTGTATGACTCCGAGGTGACCTGATAGGTAGATCTCAGGACCTGGCAGACCACCTCGAAGTCGTTCTGATCTGCAGGAGAGAGGGAAGATACGGCTAACATGCCCTGACCACTGAGCGCACTCCTCAAATAAATACACCATTGGCCAGGTGGCCATGCATTTGCGGTGGCTATCACCCTGAACAAATCTATGTAGGCCCCCATGTCATCCACTCCCTCTACATATTTTTGTAAATGTAACTTCAGTGGTGTTGGTGCTACTGCTGCTGGGGGGTGTCCAGCTGTTCTGGTGATGGCCTGCTGCATTTCCCAGCATAAGTTCAGCCATCCTGTCCTCCTGTCTCTCTTGTCTTCTCCTTTGTTCTTCACGGTCATTCGCTTCGTGATGTGCCCCCTCATCTTTCCTTTGGCACTTACTCTCCTCCGCCTGTATGAAGCGAGACATAAGTAGGGTCCCGCTTATGGGTACTTCTGATCTCCCTGGTCCTTCTTCCAGGTGGACCTCCTCCTGTGTTTCATGTTCACTGCCTGGGGTTCTGAAAAGGTCTCCATTCCTCAGTTGACGATCTCCTCCTGGTCTCCCCGTGTTCTGCATATTCAAGTTGAAAATTTAAATAATAAGAAGAGAAAAAAATTAAATTATTTGCGCTACGCGGCTTTTCGGGTAGTACAAATAATAATAGTAGTATAGATAACTACTGAAATGAATAAGAACAGAAATATGCAGCGGTCCCGAAGGACTAGAACACACAATAACGCACGCGGGTATATAGCTCAAAGTAATAGTGGCACATAAAACCACTAAACTGAATACAACAGAAATATACGTTGTTCCGAAGAACTAAAACACCAATAGTTTTACGTTATTACACCGTAGCTGCGCAACGTCCGCAACGCTTGGGCAACTTCCCGGCTTCTGTTCTTCTCTTCTTCCTCTCTTGTTAGGAATATTCTTCCTCTAGTCTCTCTCTCTTGGAGAACTATTCGTTGGTATTGGCTCCCCTGGTCGGTCCGGGTCCAAATCTGTATCTTCAGTACACTCTCTCTCTCCACTCAGAAGAGGTAAAACTCATAAGCACTTATCCCTGTTTAGAACTCACACCCATCGTGAATCCTTATCTCACTCTTTGAGATATAGTCTTGGGTCTCACCACTTGAGATCCCACCGCTGCCACCAGTGTCGTGGAAATGCACCAGGCCTTCTGGACTATTTAATCTGCAAACCTCGATACCTGTGTTGGAGCCACGCCCCAACAGAACCTGCAGGCAGTAGCCTACAGGCCAAGCAACAATAACATGTTAATTAGGATTAATCAGATGTTAGCGATCTAGGTGTGAGTCGTGGGAATGTTAAAACAGATTATGTAATGTACTGTGCTGTGTAGATCTCATTGGTCATCTGTGATGTAATGTTGATGAAATAACCATATATGGATGTATGCCCATTGGGGATGGCTGAGAGTATTTAAGCTCAGGCCACCCCTGGGACTAGTCAGTTTTGAGTTTGTACAACTACAGTTGCTATTCCAATCTATTTAGTTAGCCTTAAATGCCTAAACTTCTCTGGCTAGGTTAGCTAAGGTTGGGCAGCCAATTCAGGACTCTGGTGGCAGCCAATTTACAGTTAGGGCAGCTAACGCTTCCGGAGTCAGAGGGTTATCGGGAGCAATCCACCCCTTTCCTACGGACTAAGCTCTAACATCTGGTGGCAGCGGTGTTGCCATGTCCAAGAGGAATACAAAGACCGCGGCCAAGACGGCAGACCCTCCAGAAGGAGAAAGAAGAGCCTGGTTATGCCAGCAGGAAGACACCAGCTCGGACAACATTTTGGACACAACCAGGGAGTCCTCAACAGTGCGGTCGGAAGATAACACAAACACAATACGTCCAGTTATTGAGAGCCAAACATCGGAGTTGACACTCGTCCTCAAATTTCTCATAGAGAAGGACGAGCGGGATCGGCTCGACAGAGATAGACGAGAACAAGAGCGACTGACCGTTGAAAGGCAGAAGGAACAAGATAGATATGATGCAGAGGAGAAAAAGAAAAAAGAAAGGCGCCAAGATGAGGAAACGAAAGAATTGGAACGTGCGCGGTTGGACCAGATTCGCCAGGAGCTAGACAATGAAAAGACGGAGCGGAGAGACGCCCAACATCAAGCATAGTTACGTGAGAGAAGGAAAGTGACAGCATGCCAACAGCTTAAGACCTGGGAAAACAGCACCGACCCTGAAGCATATCTGGAGAACTTCGAGGCAATATAGTAGCGGAAGCCCTCGTCCCAGAGGATGAATGGATGGGCGTCCTCAGGAGACAGCTCGCGGGTAGGGCATTGACCGCCTACCAGGAGCTAGCGATGGAACTAGGAGCACCTTATCATGAGATCAAACCTGCTCTGCTTGAGGCTATGGGTGCAACTCTGGACCAGGCCAGATGGACCATCTGGTTGGCCAAGATTAACATGGACGATGGACCGGAACCAGTACTAAAGGGAGTATTGAGAGCGGTGAACAGGATTAAGTCTGGCCTGACATCACCTGAAGCTGCTGCTGGGAAACTCTTCAAGGGATTCCTAGTCCATCACTTCTCCGAGGAGACTCTGATTATGATGGAGAATTACAGAGATGACACCACTTCACAGCAGATCCAGACTCTCCAGCGCGTGTGGAGGTCTAAGGACTTCTTCGCGAAGAAGAGGATGCTCCGGCCAGAGCCCACACCAAGTCAGCAGAACGGTTGGAGGAGACGTGACAGCGGACCCCCCAAGGACGGTTGGAACCCAAGAGGAAAGGACCATACCACGCAACCCAGGAGAGAGGGTGAGCCACCGAGTAGTGGGAGCGGGAGTGGTGGTAGGCCTTCTGGGCAGGGGTGGGGCAGTCAAAGGGGTACCCGGTGGGGTGGTAAGCAAGGGTACAATGGAAAGCCTGACAAAGGCTCAATTGTATGCTTTAATTGCCAGAAAGTAGGCCATTACAAAAGCGAATGCCCCGAACCTAAGGTAAAGATGGGAAGGATCAAATCCCTGGTAGAGACGCCAATTATCTCTACCCCATATAGTAGGCTCGCATGTGATTTAGTCGGCCCCCTAAACCGCACCAAGGCAGGACATAAATACATCCTAACGGTCATGTGTGTGGGTACTAGATTTCCCTATGCGATACCGCTCAAGCGGGTAGACGCTGAAACAGTGGCAGAGGGCCTGGTGGAGGTTATGTCGCACACGGGCATCCCTAATGAGCTGCTGTCCGACCAAGGCAGCGTATTTACAGGCCTTTTAGCAAAGCAGGTGTGTGAGACCCTGGGAATTAAAAAGTTGAAAACTACTGCATACCACCCGCAGACAAACGGTATACTAGAACGTTGGCACGGATCCCTGAAGGGAATGCTAAGGAAATTGAGCGGTGTGGGTAGAGAATGGGATATCTTACTCAAATTCTGTCTCATGTGCTACAGGGGCACGCCACACACTGCAACCGGATTCTCCCCATTTGAGCTGGTCCACGGTTATCCGATGAGGGGGCCTTTAGAGGCCATTAAGTAAGGGTGGATTAAGGGCGAACTGAGCTTTACAAACACAGTCCAGTGGGTTGCCGAGTTGAGGAAGACTCTAACCAGGTTGTACGAGAAAAGCTAACCGAAACGAGGGAGAGTACAAGGGGAAGTCCAAACTCTACTATGACAAGAAGTAAAAAAATAGGTCCTTCAAACCAGGTGACATGGTTTTGTTACACACACCTTCATTGGCAGGAAAACTAGATAGCATTTGGGATGGCCCATACGAGGTCAAGGGCGCTATTTTTCTAGGACAGTTTATAAGATAGCTGTGCCACACACCAAGTCACGGTCCCAGAATATCCACATCAACAGACTCAAACCATGGTGCACTCACTCAGCAAATATGTTTAGAGTGGCAGTGGGTCAAGACAGTGTGGGTAGTGAGGAACCCCTGGGCAGGGTGGCTTTGGAGCAGTCAGGCGCATGTCAGAGGCTCAGAAGTTAGAATTGGGAAAGGTGTTACAGGAATTTGGGGATGTCGTTTGTGAAAGATTAGGCCAGACAATAGGGACAGAACACGAAATTGACACAGGGCAGTCACCCCCAGTGCAGGCCTACCCCTATAGGACACCCCCCAACTGGAAGAGCGAGTTACATGGTGAAATTAAGAAATTGCTGGACGATGAAACTATCACCCCAATTACCTGCCCATGGTCAGCACCCATGGTGCCGATCCGTAAGACAGATGGATCACTGTGCCTGTGCACTGATTACAGGAAATTGAACAAAGCCACAGTTAGCGACCCTTACCAAATGCCCCGGGTGGACGACTTGTTAGACTCAGTAGCAGGGGCCCAGTGGCTCTCCAAGTTGGACCTCAAAAAGGGGTTCTACGAAATTCCCATGCTAGAAGAGAGCAAAAGGAAGACTGCATTCTGCACACCCTGGGGCAAGTTCACATTCCAGAGAATGCGCTTCGGGCTTAAGAACGCGCCAGCTACGTTCCAGCGGTGCATGGACGCTGCGCTGGCTGGCCAAACTGAATTCAGCAGTGCTTACATAGATGATGTCCTGATTTATTCATCATCGTGGGAGAAGCATGTAGCTCATGTAAAGGCTGTGTTGGGTGCCTTGAGAAAGGCCGGTTTAACTGCGAACCCTGTTAAATGCCAGTGGGGTGCTCACACCCTCACTAACCTTGGGTATGAAGTTGGGCTGGGGAAGCTAAGCATACCAGAAGCCCGCACCAAAGCTATCCAGGACTATAGACGACCTATTACCAAAACGGGTCTTAAATCATTCTTGGGCACCACCGGGTATTACCGGAGATTTGTCCCAGACTATGCCGGGAGGGCTGGGCCATTATATCACGCCCTGCGAAAGGTGGCCCCCAATAACCTGAAATGGGACGACAATAAATTATGTGTAGTGCCTTCACTTATTTGATCTCCTCTCTGTGTTCTTGTAATGTCTTGTGGTTACCGCACGAGGGAGATGACTTGGTGTTGCACACCGATGCTTCCCAACTAGGGATTGGAGCAGTGCTATCAGCTATTCGAGATGGAGTGGAGAGACCGATTGGCAATTTTTCCAAACGCCTTCTACCGGCAGAAACCAACTATGCAGCCACTGGGCTGGAATGCTTGGCAGTCTACAAGGCAATCGACCACTTCGCAGTGCACGTAGTGGGGGGTCACTTCAGGGTTGTCACAGATCACCGGGCATTGACGTCACTTCTGTCCTCCACAAAGCTCAACGGTCGCCTAATGAGATGGGCGCTCGCACTACAGACGTACGACTTCGATATTGTACACCGGGCAGGAGTGACCCATTAAAATGCCGATGGACTATCCAGGCAAGAGTGGAGGATGACAGAGACCCTGGAGGAGCCCCCACCTTTGGCAAGGGAGGGGGAGGTGTTGGAGCCATGCCCCAACAGAACCTGCAGGCAATAGCCTACAGGCCAAGCATGTTAATTAGGATTAATCAGATGTTAGCGATCTAGGTGTGAGTCGTGGGAATGTTAAAACAGATTATGTAATGTACTGTGCTGTGTAGATCTCATTGGTCATCTGTGATGTAATATTGATGAAATAACCATATATGGATGGATGCCCATTGGGGGTGGCTGAGAGTATTTAAGCTCAGGCCACCCCTGGGACTAGTCAGTTCTGAGTTTGTACAACTACAGTTGCTATTCCAATCTATTTAGTTAGCCTTAAATGCCTAAACTTCTCTGGCTAGGTTAGCTAAGGTTGGGCAGCCAATTCAGGACTCTGGTGGCAGCCAATTTACAGTTAGGGCAGCTAACGCTTCCGGAGTCAGAGGGTTATCAGGAGCAATCCACCCCTTGCCTACGGACTAAGCTCTAACAACCTGTCTTTCCAGATGTCGTAAGGGATGCTCGGTCCACTTGACGTCCTGCAACCCAAACCAAACTCAGCCACCCTACCCACTTGGTAGATGCTGGATTCCTCAAGGTAAGAATTTAGTTACCTTACAAATAAGAACTAACAATAGCTAAATATTATTAGTAATGAGATAATGCAAGAGAATAGTAATACACAACAGTATTACAAACTAGTATCTATAGTTTACAAGTGAAGTTCTCGGTGCTGTTGGCTGTGTATCTTAAGCTCGCTTTCAATCTACATTGCAGTATCTAAATAACCTAGCTAACATCAATCCTTTTTATAGGCTAGCTAAAACACAATGTCACAAAATACTCCATCACATAATATATCTATATAAGGTCCTATTCTAGTGCTGTTCTGATGTAACATCAGTGGTGAGCAATTGGGTGCTCAATCAGACTCAGTGGCGCTGTGGTCTTTGTGGTGTCCACAACATCTGGTGTGTGTGTGGAGAGCGTGTGATGGTTTTCTTGTTGTGGTTGCTCTCTTTCTCGGTTGTTCAGGGATGGAGCCGTGATGTCTGAACTCTTCAAATACTGAACTCCTCAAATGATGATGTGTCGATATTAGAGACAAAACAGGACTCATACCATCTAGCTATTGCAGTTATATAATGAATATAATTTATTCGGAGGGAGGGGCTTCAGTCTCCAAAGCCATCCCCTTGATCCACCCATGCTGCTCATCCAAAACCGCCTTAACCCTTTAAGCCCTTGAGCATTTTTCAAATTTTTCTAATTTTTTACCTTCCTGTTTAAAAATTTATAACTTAAAAACTCAAGGAAATATTGGATAGCAATATGGGATAATCTAAAGGTTAATGAGCCATACTATTTTTTTTAAATTTTCCAACCACACCCATAACAAATTATATTAATTTGAACTTAGATAAAAATTTAGGAATCAATATTCGTTCCGATTTCTTCAAATTTTTGTACAACAAAGTTCCTTTACTATTACACAACCTCAATCATCACCACTGAACAATTTTTTTCTACTCTCACCCTCCTCTATTTTCTGAGTATATTTAGTAAAGTGTCTGGACAAATCAGCCGGGTATTCATGATATGAGGAAACTGCAGCAGACAACTTCTGCATACAGGACGGAGGATCTTGAAGTCACCAGTTGGGGCAAAACACAACCCGAGGCAGCATGGCAATGTCTGTGGTCTATCACATGGCTTCAAGCTGATTAAATACCATTCCTGGCACATGTCGTGAAAATTTACAGCCTGCTGTCTGCCCCGAGGTTTAACGGTGCCAGACAGACTCCTGGTTTTCAAGATGCCGTAAAGGTAAGCTCGGTCTCTCAGACGTCCTGCTCTACCTAAACCAAACTCAGCCCCTCTACCTCCCGTAGATGCTGGAAACAAGTAATCAGCCGAGCTGTTACTTTATAAATATAAATAATAATAGTTACAAATGAAATACATATGCTGATACATATGGAGTAAGGAATACAACAACGACCATGGCTCACACTCGAGCACTTAAAGTTCTGGTTCTTGATATTGGTGATGTTCGGAAGTTCTCTGACTTTACTGACTTTACTTACTGACTAGCTAAATAATATACAATCCTTTTTATACTCTAGCTAAATACAATGTTCATGAAAATAACTATGTCCCAAAATGCTCTTGGTCCCGTCTACTGCTGCTGTGACGTTGTCGCTGTGGTATACTGGACAGATGTGTTGGCTTCTTATCTTGCCAAAACATCTGGCCAAGTTGTAGTGTGGTGGTGTGGTTCCCGCGGTTCTTCTGGGAATGTAGGGCTGGTTGGAGGTGTATCTGTAGTCAGGGGGTTCAATTTCCCTGACAGCACACACACTATAACCTGGCTAATATGCCATACATTTATTGAGGTCTGCTTCATGAGACAACTTCCATACCACCATACCACCAAGGAGACCAACATCTGAGAATTTATAAAGTCTTGTGTTTTAGACTTACTGGTAGTAGTGATGTCAGTGGTACTCTAGGGGCCTGTCCCTACTTCATTAACAAGAGCCACTTCAAATGTGTATGAAGTACGAGGGGAGAGTGGACTAGCAGTGTAAGTCCTGGCATCAATAATGACAGTGGTTGTTGCTATGATAGTGCTGGATCTGGTCTCTCTGTAGCGCACACGTAATGTTCAGCCTGTCCATTGCATAGGAGGCAGGCCTCACCTTCCCACCTGATAGTGATACTGGTAGGGCTCACAGACTGAGATGTTGGTGAGGGAATACAGTAACTGGGAACTGTTGGACAAGAAACAAACTTCATTGTTAAATAATACTTGTTAAGTCTAAGACTCACCAGCGGCAAGAGTAATTCCTGTAGAAGTACTTGCAGGGGAGGAGCCTGCAGTGTTCAGAGCTTATCTCATACCCTATGGCTTCTTTCTGGGAAGTCAGAGTGTAGCTAGCTTCTTGGAGATCCAAAAAGAGTCACACTACTTGATGGAGCATTATCACAGCCTGTAAATTTCCTATGACTAATTGTGTAAGTGTCCACAACATCTTGGGAGGACTGTGACCATGTGAGCTCTACTGATATAGTCTGAGGAGTGCCCATCAGGCTTGTGGGAGCAGAAGGAGCTGCAACTGTATATTCACATATTGACATATTTATATAGCACAGAACCATTGTCTACGATATACTTTTACATATTTACTGACTGTACCTAGAACCTGTCAGATCATCATTGTTGTCAATGCTCTTAACACAGCAGCAGAACATATATTCGCTCCGTACAAAAACTTCACTCACACTTGGTAGCCTATTCCTAGAATATATTTTATATAACTCAAAGCAACACACTTGGAAAAGTAGTAGCTAATCTTGTTTTCAATCCATGAACTCACTACTAACACAGTGGGACTCTGGCTAGAGCTTCTGTAGATAGAATTGTGGATCTCGCATCAATATATTTAAAGACACTATAGAGGTGAGTAACATGGCTAAACTAAATACTGGCTCCTTACAATCCTGGTAGCTAATCATGTCAGCCTATTCGGTGAGCTGGTGGTGTGGGACAAAGCTTCAACCAGTAGCAGCTACTCTGGCATGGCACTCTAGCAGAGAATCAAAAGAAAAGTGCTCACTTTGCTAACCTAATCTCTAGTGTTGGATTGGTTTATTATACAGGCAGCCAGCATCAGAGATAGATATATCTGAATGTATCCAAGGAGACTGTGAATGCGCTGTATAGCTTTAGTTAGAATATTTAACTAGATAGACACATTCAAAGAGGCTACAGTTAGCTTCAAACTCACCTCCTCGCAGAGCCTCCAACCTCATTGCAGTGATGTCAACATCAATTGAAGAACTATCAACATTTATGACCTCCATTTCAGTATTTACCCACTTACAGATGACCACATACTAGTACAGTTCTGGGCCTATGACTGTAACTGCTTCACAATATGACACTTGGCCATCGTATCGTATCATATTGTGTTATTGTATCACATCATCATATTGTGAGCGAGCAAGACTATGTCCTCCACAACCATATACAATCCAACTGCAGCTCATGTGATACGGTACGGTAGGCCAATACAATACAATATAATGGCCAAGTGTCTTATAGTGAAGCAGCCTTTGGTCTTGGCATGCTTGCAACTAAAGTCAGCAGCAATTTGGAATCAGGAAACATTAGGCATATCATCAGCTCATCAGACATCTTGAAGCATGGACACATTGTATCTTCCCCCCAAAAAGTTGCCAAACTTGAGCACTGGCTTGCTACTCTCAACCTTTGCTGGAGGCTTGACAATAAAAAGGTACTACCACACAACCTACAGTGGAATATTGTCCAGAAAAGTTATGGCCATTTTGTAACTCTTGCATTGCTTCTTGCATTGCTACCTGCAACAGAATTCTAAATAGTACATAATTATTATCGTACTATTTCATGATGGTTCTGTAGTCCGTACTTATGGATCAGAAGCCATTAAAAATACAGATGAATCCATATAGTTGGAGGCTCTGTCTTGTAACTGTCATATATATTGGGCAGAACACTATTAGAAATGACAATAAATCAGATTCTGAGTGTGGGTTCCAGACTACTCTCATGAACCACACCCTCTATTTTCTGAGTATATTTAGTAAAGTGTCTGGACAAATCAGCCGGGTATTCATGATATGAAGAAACTGCAGTAGACAACTTCTGCTTACAGGGACGGAGGATCTTGAAGTCACCAGTTGGGGTTAAACACAACCTGAGGCAACATGGCTAATTATAGCAATGACTGTGGTCTATCACATGGCTTCAAGCTGATTAAATAGCATTCCTGGCACACACACTATAACCTGGCTGATATGCCATACATTTATTGAGGTCTGCTTCACGAGACAACCTCAATACACCATACCACCAAGGAGACCAACATCTAAGAATTTTATAGTCTTGTGTTTTAGACTTACTGGTAGTAGAGATGTCAGTGGTACTGTAGGGGCCTGTCCCTACTACATTAACAAGAGCCACTTCAAATGTGTATGAGGTACGAAGGGAGAGTGAACTAGCAGTGTAGGTCCTGGCATCAATACTGGCAGTGGCTGTTGCTATGATTGTACTGGATCCAGTCTCTCTGTAGCGCACACTGTATCGTAGGCTCTCTCCATTACGTAGGAGGCAGCCCTCATGAACCCACATGATAGTGATATTGGTAGGGCTCACAGTCTGAGATGTTGGTGAGGGAACACAGCAACTGGGAACTGTTGGACACGAAACAAACTTCATTGTTAAATAATACTTGTTAGTCTAAGACTCATCAGCGGCAAGAGTAGTTCCTGTATAACTACTTGCAGAGGAGGAGCCTGCAGTGTTCACAGCTGTTAGGCTTATCTCATACTCTATGGCTTCTTCCAGGGAAGTCAGAGTGTAGCTTCGTGCTGATCCAGGAACAGTCACACTATCTGATGGAGCATTATCACAGCCTGCAACTTTCGAATAACTAATTGTGTAATTGTCCACAACATCTTGGAAGGACTGTGACCATGTGAGCTCTACTGATGTATACTGAGGAGTGCCCATCAGGCTAGTGGGAGCAAGAGGTCCTACAAGTGTAATATTCACATAAGTATTTGCATATTCATAAAACAGAGTTCCTATGCCACTGCTGGAGGAAGATAAATACTAATGCTCAGGACAGGAAGTGGGGGCTATCGCATGTTGTCAGTAAGTGGGTGCACCATGGGTGTGGTGAAATTAAGATTAACCATTCCCTTCTTCCCTCCATCTCCTTGGTTTTCAGAGCAGAAGTGCATGTCTTATAAATACAAGCTATCACATGGTTGATGACAGTAGAGCTATGGCCACAGCTTAACCCACTCACCGTCATAAGCGTATATATACGTCCAAACCACATAATTATCGGTGAAAAATCGTTAAAAAATCAATCGTTCGGTTGTAAATTAAGATATGAATATAAAAAAATAGCTCAATTCTTGCTCTACGTACGTGCCGAATATAAGAGCCGTACGGGTTCGGTAACTAAGGTAAAGTAAAATTGAAATCGCTGACCGTTCATAAGTTGGAAATGACGGTCAGACTAACTTTAGACCAAGTTCTTTCTAGGATTCAAGACGACGACTACGTCCTATCAGAGGACGAAAGTAGCAGCGAGGAAGGTGAAGTAATCTATTCCTAACTTGGGAAGAGTAGCATTGATCCTAAAATTGTGCTATCGATGGGTGGGAGATATTTTTTGGACAATTTTCTGGCGAGAGCCGTGCCGCTCGATAGTCTGTTTGGGCGGAGGAGAGTCTAGCAGTGACGAAGAAGACTATGCCAGTGAGTTTTGTTTACTTGCTAGCTAAGTAGCTAGCAAGTAAAGCATGTTCTGGATAGAATTGTTTAGCTGTTCTTTCGTCATATATAAATTCATTAGGAGGTCGAGGAGGCAATACTTTTTGTTTATGTTGACATTATTCTTTTTAGGTATGGTGCAACCAACCCCTTCATTGTCACCCTTCCTCAAAGCCACTTCTTGTGGAGTTCTTATTCCTTCGGTTCATACTCATTCAAGGCCTGTTTGGTCAGCGTAGTCGCAGAACTAGAGGCAGTAGTAGAGCTAGGAGTAGTCAACTTTGACGTCTGAGTACACGTAGTCAAGTAACTTCCAGTATTCATTTGGATACCTCAATGGCTTCTTGTACCAGTCATGTTTGATGATACATACATTGTGTACCAAGTGTTATAAGAGTAAATGAAATGTGAAAATATATATTCCTAGATGGTGTCTATACATTACATTGTGGTAGTGTGTGGTAGTGTATAGTGTATGGTAGTGTGGCACAATGATGTCTTCTTGTATGCTGGCCAGTATCTTATCAAGCTTCCTTCACTGTCTGAGTGGCTGAAAACAACTTGATTATATACCATACTAGAGGGGGAAATGAAATAAGGCCATATACGTGTGTGCACGTACATAGATCATATTACTACAATTGTTAATTATCTGTGAAACCAGAACTCAAAACTTCTAATTAGATTCATGACATTGTGGTTTGTTTCTATGGCAACTGTAGGTTACCACAATGTTGGTCATTATAAGGGCTTTCATGTGAACTATGGTTGCTAAGGACTTTAGTCAACCTTTGCTGAAATAGCATTGCATATGTCTATGCAAGTCAATTTTTTGTAATTTTTCAAAATAAAGTCAACGGTGAAAGGGTTAACCAGGACGGATGATGAGCTCTCTGAGGATGTGCAGAATGAGCAGGACTATAAGGCAGCTGCTGAGTGGCATTCACACTGCTAGCTAGCACACACAAGGAAGAGCATGCCTAGGCTAGTGAGGTCTACTGAGCATGCTCGTGGTGCTCCAGATATGGAAGTTGAATTTTGTTTGCTAAAGTTGGTCCAGTGAAAACCTGTCCACCATGACCTGTTCCTCTGGGCCTTATACTCGACTACAATACTAATTCTACGCCAAGTTCTACTATAAACTGCAAAGAGAATATTGTTGTTTGTAAACTTACTTGAATTAGGTGGGAGCACTTCTGTGCTACTGATCTTCAACAAAGTGCCCACTTCAACACGGCAAGTGTATGATAATGTACCTCTATCACTAGCACTCAATGTCTGAAATGTCAGTGTCAAGGTAGCCACACTGCTCATCTCCACCTCTGTAGTTGTTCCTCTCAACCAGACAATACGGCTAGCACTGCCTGCACCTGACACACTGGCAGTGCATGTGAGGGAGAAGGGCTGGCCAACTAGGTTCTGTCCAGAATGTGAGATGGCCACACTCAAATTAGTAGACACTGCATATAGACAATGTTGTGAAGTTCCAAATCAAATTAGGCACTCAACCACATGGTGAAAATTTTATGCAGTTTGGCTACAAGGCTTAGTTATAATTATTATTGATGTACACCACCATGTTGAGCACACTTCACCAACACCTGTAGGGAAACTTATTTCTCCTCCAGTGCTGGCAATGACTTGCTCTCATGTCAGGGAAAGAACACCACACTCAACACTCACCTTCATTTCCTGACATAATACCACCAACACCCCCTAGCCAGGCACCACAGAAGCCACAGGAAGACGTCATCATGAAGGAACCACAAGGCGGGAACAACACTACAAGAGAGAAGCTCCACAATACCACAGGACCGCAAGGTGGCAAAAGCAAAGTCTAACAAGAGACATTCAAATTATAACTACACAGGATACAAACCTTCTAGAACGTTCTGTGAGGATTTGATTGGTTACTTTCATGCATGTACTATGTTGTATGTGAGGTAGGATATATGAGCTAGGAAAAATGCTCTAGTTAGTTAGTTAGGCAAGTTAGCAAGAACTCGATTATCAGGAACAGAAGAGCTCTCTACCTGAGTCTGTCAAGGGCTGAGGTTAGGGAGAGAGACTCTACCAGAACCCAGGAACAATACAATATTGTGATATCATTAGTATGATATGTTTTGACTGTAGTATGTAAGATATTTGTGTACCTATCTGTACAGAGAGACTATAGGGCCTGAGACGGTTCTCCAGCATTGGGAGAGGCTGTGGCAAAAGAGTTGGTCACCAGTAGATCTGCTGACGGAGCGTCAGGGATTAGTGCTGGGGCGACACGGTGGATTTCACCCAAGAGTAGACACTACGTATCTAGCTCGCTAGCATAGAGGCATTGAGGCTTAGCTAGAAAAGGGGTAGGAGGAAATTCCCCGACATTGGTGGCAGCGGTGGGATCTCAGCATTGGAGATCCCGGACCAGCCTTAGCTAGAGCAGAGGAGTTGCTAGCTAGCTAAGGGAAACAGCCTGGGCTAGGCCCTGAGGCTTGAAAACCAAACCCTAACCAGATAGGAAGAGGGAGAAAGAATTTTGAATTTTAATTTTTCTCAGAATAGTTTATTATTTGATTGATTGATCGTTTGCTTGATTGCTGTCAGTAATTGGACATGGCAACGGGACAAGCACGGCCAGCAGGACACGACCGACAGCTTCGGAGTGGAGTCTCTTCCTTCGTCACATCGATGCCATACAGGACATCAGCCCCGTCGACCCCTTGTGGATACTCCTCGTCGAGGTCTCAGTTACCGGAGGTAGGGGACAAACCTGCTCTTATCATGAATTCACTGTCCCAAGAGGTGGACGAGGAGGGAGACCCTCGAGCAGACCCCCACACAACCCTGACTGGAGACTTGTTGCAGATGATGGAGCGAATGGAGGAGCGACGAGCTACCCGACAAGAACAGCAGCAGGAACGGTGGATGCAGTTGCTCGCAACCGCCAAACAAACAGCACCCCCACCAGCTCCCCCTGCAATAGCCCCTGGATTCACCACCCCCAGACTCACAGTCCATAAGTTTGTGGAAGGAACGGATGACATGAGGGCATACCTCGACACATTTGAGGCAACGGCCGGAGCAGGAGGTTGGCCACAGCACCAGTGGGCCATTATCCTTAGAGGCTCTCTATCAGGCGCAGGGCTGACCGCAGTAGCCGCACTCCCAGGGCGAGACCAGAACGATTACCAGACAGTGAAGACCGAGCTACTTCGGGACATCCGGGCCTTCTTGGGAGTCTGCGGCTACTACCGAAAATTCATCCCTAACTTCTCATCCATAGCCACCCCACTCTCAACAGCGACTCGCAAGGAAGAACCAAACCACATCAAGTGGACAGCAGAGAAACAAGTAGCCTTCACCACCCTGAAGGACAGGCTCACACACTACCCAGTCCTCCGAACACCTCACTGGAATCGAAAGTTCTATCTACAGACTGACGCTTCCAGTTCGGGGATTGGGTATATCCTGTCCCAGATGGACGACGACAGCGAGGATCATCCCCTCGCGTACGGATCCCGCAAGCTACTGCCTCGAGAGACAAGATACTCGGCAATCGAGAGGGAGGCATTGGCCATAATTGAGGGAGTGAAGCATTTTCGGACCTACCTCCAGGGTGTGGCCTTTGAGATCCAGACGGACCACAAGCCCTTGACTTATATGGACAGAATGCGGGATAGCCATGGACGAATAGCCAGATGGCGAATGTATCTCCAGCAATACGATTATATCATCACCTATCGATCTGGGGCCAAAAACGGCAACGCGGATGGCCTGAGCCGAGAGTACGACTCATGGCTAGAGGAGGGGGAAATGTCAGGGAAAGAACACTACACTCAACACTCACCTTCATTCCCTGACATAATACCACCAACACCCCCTAGCCAGGCACCACAGAAGCCACAGGAAGACGTCATCATGAAGGAACCACAAGGCGGGAACAACACTACAAGAGAGAAGCTCCACAATACCACAGGACCGCAAGGTGGCAAAAGCAAAGTCTAACAAGAGACATTCAAATTATAACTACACAGGATACAAACCTTCTAGAACCTTCTGTGAGGATTTGATTAGTTACTTTCATGCATGTACTATGTTGTATGTGAGGTAGGATATATGAGCTAGGAAAAATGCTCTAGTTAGTTAGTTAGGCAAGTTAGCAAGAACTCGATTATCAGGAACAGAAGAGCTCTCTACCTGAGTCTGTCAAGGGCTGAGGTTAGGGAGAGAGACTCTACCAGAACCCAGGAACAATACAATATTGTGATATCATTAGTATGATATGTTTTGACTGTAGTATGTAAGATATTTGTGTACCTGAGATATCTGTACAGAGAGACTATAGGGCCAGAGACGGTTCTCCAGCATTGGGAGAGGCTGTGGCAAAAGAGTTGGTCACCAGTTGATCTGCTGACGGAGCGCGTCAGGGATTAGTGCTGGGGCGACACGGTGGATTTCACCCAAGTGTCTAGCTCGCTAGCATAGAGGCATTGGGGCTTAGCTAGAAAAGGGGTAGGAGGAAATTCCCTGACATCTCACCAATGGGCAAGGGCTAGGCTAGAGCCAGAGTTCTCCTCAGGCCAGCCAGTGGGCATGAGGCTAGGCTAGAGTAAAGCACTATGACTACTGGTTAACTCTGCATTGTATAAGGGCCGCCCTCCATCAATGTTGTTACTCTACTCTACTCACTTAGAAGTAACATTGTTCAGAGTTGGGCAGTCTAAATTGCAAAATGTGAGAAGCATCCATTACATGTGATAAATAGCAGAGCTACCGTGTAGACAACCAATGCTCATATCTTAATTAAAATATTGCTACCTAAATAGCTGATATTAGCTCTGAAGATCTCCGAGCATGCGTGGAATCTCTCACTAAAGCAGTGGGCCATCAGTGCAAGGGAATAAACCTTGAACCTCATTATCAAGGATCTATCATTCTATGGTTATATATTTCCCAGTGTTCCCACCTGCATAACTCGCATACAATAGGGCCACTCATATAAACTTAATGTCACAAGACCCCAAATGTTCCAGAGCATGGCAATGAATAATCTGGTTCATGGTTGCAGAAAAGAGACGTGGCTAAGACTTCTGTCTTTACAGCAACAAGCTAGCTCACATATTTACAATCATAAGCCCAGACATGCTGTATTATAAGCAGATGATGCGGAAGTTCTTGCTGTTACCAAGTCAAAAAGAGGCTGTAGCTGATCCTCTACCAAAACATCTGCTGTTAGGTTGGTGCTGTGCAACTATTACCAAGTCCTTAAAGGAGGCTGTAGCTGGCCCTACATGGGTACAGCCAACAATAGCAACGAGATGTGTTGTGTACTGATTACTTGTGGACCACATGGCTTGCATGGATAGCAATAATAGCAACAAGACATGGCATGTGGTGACATGTGCAGTGTCCAACAACAATAAACCAACAACAATAAACAAGCTATAAAAAGTGTTTAACAGCCCTGGAGGTGCTGAAGCTCACACTTGGTATAGTCCACCGCTACCCAATTATAATAATATAAGAGGAAAACACAAACAAACAAGCAACAAAAAATAACATTTTTTTTAAATTTAAAAACAAACAACTACGTTGGATTGCCTTAAGGCAACAAGACCACACCCATGTAGACCCAGTCAGCCAGATATCATTTCAAACTGATGTCCACCAATATTGTCAGTGGACATAGTAGATGCAATGACTTTCTCTACAATCAGTTTACATCTACTCATTCAATGTTTCTGCTAGATGCTCTGGCCATCATCAGGAATAATGACATGCTAAGACTTAAGTGAGGTTGATATATACCAGTAGCTATTGTTTCTGAGGTTATTTGTTGTGGACAAGACAGCTTCATCTCTTGGAAAGGGATCATCATCAGCCTCAATCTCTATCCATTTCATTCTAGAGTTTGGCCATCTCACTTGCAATAGTTGCTGTTGTACTGGCTGAACATGTCCAGACCTCTATCTTCTGCATCTCAGCCTCCTGTCCTCACAAAAACATTCAGCACTTTACTGGTAGCTCTTCAGATATTATACTTAGAAATACTCAATATTCTGTTGTGTGTGTGTTTGTGTGTGTGTGTGTGTGTGTGGTTGGGTGGGTGTACTGTACTGTTGCATGTGTTGTAATTAAATATGCAGAATGAGTGTATGTGGTCTAAGGGTGTACACTGCTTCACTGGAGTCCATTTTTGAGGGTGTGGTCTACTCCAGGGTGCACAATATCTGTACTTGCATATGGCAGTAGCCACACAGGCAGATATATGCATACACTATGCCCACGTGTGATGGTGGTGGTGGGGGGGGGGGGGGGGGGGGGGGGGGAGAGGATTACAAACATTCTGGACAAGACAAGTACATGCAAATGTCCGAGAATAAAAGAGAGGTTGAAATATTAAAAATTAAAATGAAGAGATCAAGTTTCTGACTGCAAGATAAGAAAGAACGAAGGCTGCAGAAATAATAGTTGCTGAATACTGCACAGAGATTGATCTAATTCCAGCTTGTGATCCTCAGACAGCAGATATATGATTAGCCAGACATTCTGGAATGAAGTACACTATACCTTGAACACGAGACCATACGGAGACAGAGATACTCACAAAATGCGAGCAAAATTTGACCCTTCTTGCCCTTCTGGTTACTGATGGCTCTATATACTATTTTGACATGGAGCACTGGTGAAAACACACCCACACAAATAGAAAGAGCAGAAGATACAGAAACAGCAAAATTAAACTCATTCCAATAGCAGAGGAAGCATATTGTGTAAACTAACTGAATAAGAATATCAGAAAAAATTATAAGACATAAAGATAATAAATGAGAGTATATATAGTGCACATTATTTAGAAGTAACAAAATAGTTCCTTCTTTTGTTAACTTCTTTAGCAGTCTGGAATACATCTATTTTGCCTGTTAAATATGCAGCAGCATCATATTATTTAGCCGAGGTTCATTCAGGGTCAGCTGCAGGTATTCTTTAATTTCTGTAATGTAGAAAAAGTTCCTTCAGCTGTGGCTGCAGTTACTGGTACAGTGATAAAGATACAATTAGTTAGTAAACTGTAAACTTCACCTAACTAGCTTCATTATTTCACATCAAGTACAGCTACTAGTGACTTCTTTGATCTTAGTTTTTGATTATATGTTTTCACCCTATCTGGAAGCATTTGTAGATGAACAATTTGCTGATGCATGTTTACTACTTTATCATATCTTCATATTTTCTGGAAGATTATATCTAAAATCATGAGAATCATTTCCAGCATTTAAAAGTACTCTTCCCAATGCTACCTCTAGGGGCATGCCCCTGATTTGGTCAATCCCATACTTCAATTCTTCAAATATTCCCTCATTAAATTGGATCACCAAATGAATGTAACACGACATTTTTGACAAGGCAGCACACTGAAAATCATGAGCTCTTTCATAGCATACAAATGCCCACCTTGTTCAACAATTGTCAATAAAATCAATTGGAATGTCATCAATAGCTTTGGTGCACACTGTCCATCTTGTTGGAGAAAGTGGCTTTAATGTTGGAACAACATTTGGTAATCATGCCTGTGGAATGGTTGATAGTTTTGGTGAAAATACTTGCATGATCAGCTTAAATTGTGTACAAGCATGCTCAGTTTGTTCAGGCAGTTCTCAGGCCTCACATGAGTTCTTATTTGACTGCCTGTGTGGTATGGGAAAAGTTTTATACCTTCTTTAAATCAGCCAGGTTCATTGAAGAGACCAAATGAGACAGCTTCTTAGCTAGAGGCAAATAAACTGGCTACCGTATTTGCCGGAGTATAAGTCGCAGTAGTAGCTCCAAATCTTCTTCTCCAATTGAGGGGTGCGACTTATAACCCGAACATGCCGCTTTTCCTTAAACAACTGGGCGGGGTCTCTAGTGGTACGTGTGTCGATAAAATGCGAATGAGTTACACTGCTGGCTTTAAGCTCAAAGTAGTTGGGTATGCAGAGAAGTTAGGAAACAGAGCAGCGGAAAGAGAGTATAGAGTCAGTGAAAAATCGGTCAGGAACTGGAGAAAGAAGAAGAGTGTTTTGACAACGCTGCCGAGATGCGCGCTAAAGGAAGGAAGGAGTGGTATTCGAAACTTTACCTATTGTCATTGCGCATGCGACCTATACTCCATTATTATAGATTTTCAAAATGATGGCCAACTTTGGGGGGTGCGACTTATATTCCGGTGCGACTTATACTCCGGCAAATACGGTACATGGTCAAGAGAAATGACATTGCATGCCGAAAACAGAATTGTGGATTTACTTTGGAAGTCACAGGTAGAAATATGATATCTGAAAGTAGCTAGTTCCTTAAATCTGAACAGAAATAATAATGTACTTATAAGTTAGCTACTTATATAGTAATTTGGTAAAATGAATAAATTCTTATTTCACAGGATTCCTTCCCAAAATAACAAGCAGGCTTGTGTGCAAACTGTGCTATCCAAGTAGTTTGCCATGAATGCTAAACTTTGCTTTATCATTATGGAAATTGATGACTGCACTGCACTGGCAGAAGAGAAGAAGTATGTGTGAGTGTATTGCATGTGTGTGTGTGTATAGTTTGCCATGAATGCTTAGTTTGGCTTCATCTTATTTGAAACATGATGACTGAACCCTGCACTAGCAGAAGAGATGTGTGTTTGTGTGAGAGAGAGGGAATTAAGTTGCCTTGTACTATCAATCTTTGTACCTATAAGAAATAGTTGAGAGGAGAGAGGGGAGGCACATGCATGAGGGCTGGACAGAAGAGAGAGAACTCTGTTGTAGCTGGATAATAACTAGCCATGAATGCTGATAATGCACTGGGGATTCTATAGGACATGTTTTTACCATTACCTAGCTAATTTTTTTAAACCCTACCATACTTTTACCGGTAGCTATCAAACTCACAGAGAGCAAATTGGTAATTATGACAAGTATCATCTCAAATCATCTGAAAAAAGTTGGCTAATCTCTGAGACAGTTCCTATCACTATATACAGCTATCTAAAGATAAGCTGGCTACCTATATATTGAAGATTATTCGTGTTCATAATTGTAGTTGACTTGTAGTGCTTGTCATCATACCAGCAAAAAGCTTCTTCTAAAGCTTCTACACTCAATCTGTCCACGTTTCTGTAAGAGACCGAGCTTTATAAAAGTCAGTCATTAACTAAACTTTGAATATTCCTTTTGAGATTAAAATTAAGTAGACACTTAAACATGAAACACTATTATAGATTTAGTTCTGTGAGAAAGCTATAGCTATAAACTTCATCTGCAGCTATAGCTGCTATATTGTACTATGTTTGCTACTAAGAACGAAGTCTATAAAATTAATGAAAAATTATCAGATTAAATTCTAATTTTGCCACAGCTATGGAACTTACTTGTGTGGTCTTGAGGGCCCTGAAAAAGCCAACCACAGCTGTATTAATAGCAGATAAAATTCTAAGGCTTGCACCAAAGAAGGAAGTCTATCGACTAAATACTACTGCTACATAACTGACCCCATTCAAAGATTAGTATATTCTAGCTATGCAGAATTGAAAGTAGTCAACATGTGAATAATTCTGGTGTGCATGTACCATAGTGTTGCACACCAAGAGCTCAAGATTCATTCACGCACATAAGTACGAAATCTCCAGATTCTGATACTTAACTAATTGTGTGTATTAAACTACTACAATCATTGTAGCTTCCCACAATGTACATACACATGACAGTGGCTGTTGCTATGATTGTGCTGGATTCAGCCTCTCTGTAGTGGACACTGGAATGTTCAGCCTGTCCATTACATAGGAAGCAGTCCTCACGCTCCCACATGATAGTGATACTGATAGGGCTCGCAGACTGAGATATTGATGAGGAAACATAGCAACTGGGAACTGTTGGACAAGAAACAAACTTCATTGTTGAAGATCACTTGCTCCATTCAATACTCACCAGCAGAAGGAGTAGTTCCTGTACAAGTACTTGCAGGGGAGGAGTCTGCAGTGTTTATAGCTGTTAGGTGTGTTTCATACTTTGTAGCTTCTTGCAGGGAAGTCAGAGTGTAGCTTCTTGGTCACACCACCTGATGAAACACTACCACAGCCTTCAACTTTCATGTAACTAATTGTATAAGTGTCCATAACATCTTGGGAGGGTTGTGACCATGAGAGCTATACTGATGTAATCTGATTAATGCCCATCAGGCTTATGGGAGCAGAAGGTCCTACAAATGTAATAGACATATTTATAATAGCACCGTTCCTTTGCCTAAGCATATATCTGTGCCCAGAACCTATCAGATCATCTTTGTTATCAATGCTCTTAATCAACACAGCAGCAGAACATATAAACACGCTGTACAAAATCTTACTTACACTTGGATGGCCTATTCCTAGAATATATTTTATGTAACTCAAAACTGCATACTAGGAAAAGTAGTAGTTAATCTGATTTTCTATCCATGCAGTCACTACTTACTCAGTGGGACTCGGCCTAGACCAATAGCAGCTTCTGTAGCTAGAATTGTGGATCTCTGGCAATATATTTAAAGACACTATAGAGGTGAGTAACATGGCTAAACTAAATACTGGCTCTCCTTAGAAACCTGGTGCAGCATACTTGACCTAATAGCAGCAAAGTGAGCATTCTGTTCTCAGTAGCTATTTCTTAGCACTACTAGGCCTGATGTAAAATAGTTGCAGTTAAACAGAACAAAATGGTGACTTCTGCTATGAGATCAAGTCCGCATCTAGCTGGTGCAGGCTATTTGATCTAAATGTGAGCATTCTGTCCTCTTATTAGCCTCAGTAGAGTACGTTGCTTGCAGCACATCTGGAATGGTTTGACACATATAGGAACAAGCTATTCTAATAATAACAGCAAATATAGCATTAGCTACTGATTTACTGTTTCAAAATGGCAGAGGCTTAAATCTCACACCTAAAATATTTATATATCACTATGAACTCATAAATGGTGCTATCTGTCTAAACATTCATGCTTTGAAAACTATATTTTTAAATAGTAAACAGGCAGCCTCAAAACCCATAATCTTGTATCTTCCATCCATCTTATTTTTACTACAACAATTGATCAATTGTTTTTCTCAGAAGCTCACTCTTGTGAAAATTGTGGCATTTAAGTATATTTTACATAAAAATTATGTCCATGATTGGGGAGTTTAGGTATTATTCCAAGTAGCACCTTGTAAGAAGCTGCTTGACCATAAAATATAATCAGAAATATAGAAACAAGAAAAATATGTATCATATAAAAGTATGTATCAATTTGACAAGAAAGGAAACAAGGATTTGCCAATGTAGACAACAAACAAAGGACCAATTTTATATGATCAGTATGTTCAGTGGTAAAGTGTTTTATATCATATATTAATAAACCTAATCCTTTTTTAACAAGATAATTTTATATATAAAACGGTTGTATATATATATAAATGCATGTTTTTATTCACACATGGCAAAGAATAACATCAGCTAATATTGGTTAGTATGTGTGTGTGTGTGTGTGATAAGCAACTTCTTGAAAGAAGCTAGTTCTTGAATAATATGTTAATTTACACTCTCTAAATAGTAAGCGAGTTAGTATGGCAGAGATATATTGAGTGGTCACAAGTGAAGGGATCGCTCTGATCATGAATCAAATGAGTGAAGGTGAAGGCATTCTTATTTACTTGAAGCAGTTTTTTTTTGACCATGCAGCAAAGGAATACTTGGTATATAGTTATTCGACCACAACAGCTGACAGTGATATCTCACTATTTGATTTGAAAAACACAGATGGAAAAGGTTTCTCGGGTTTTTGTATGGATCTAACAGTGTTAGAAATGTGATGTGAGTGTTTACAATTATAAACAATAGAAGAAATATTCTCTGTATTGATAAATTGAAGTTATTCATAGCTTATAATTATACCAACTTTCTTTGAGCTAAAACAGAGCACATAGATAGAGCTATCATTTGGGTCACATATAAATCGCATACAATGAAATATTTGGCTGCAATGGAGCTAAAAACCGAGCACATATGTTTATTGTGATATTCATATTTGTGTTCAGTTTGTGTTCAGTTTGTGGTCAGTAAAATATGACCACAATGACTGGCACTATGGTGCTAACAGATGACCTAATTGCAAGAGCTCCGTGTAAATTCCTGATATCTTTTAATATGTAAGTTTTCAATTTGTAACAGTGCTCTACAAACCCGATGGGGAGAGGGTTAAGAAATAATAGCTAGTAATTGCATGTGTCACAATATTTCTTGATAGTCATGAAGAAACATGCATGAGCAGAAAACTATGCCCAGCTGTAGTTGTAATCACTAGAATTGTGTTCAGAATCTTATGTACTTCAATATAAAGACCTTTGTATTTTTCATTGACTGAATTCCAATAATATCTACAAGTTTATTTTGACTGAGAGCCTTCTCAGATGTATTAGAAAATTTTCCATGTCGCATTTTATAGAACTGCTTGAGTTTTAACATCAGGCATTAGCACTATCAAAATGCACTGAAAACTTTGGAAAACCCCTAAAATTCTCATGCAGGAAGTGTTTCTCAAGCTCTTCCTCTATGAGATTATATATTCTTCTCTGAAATACTTGGGATAGAATCATCACACTTGCTAGAAACATCTTGTTTATTTCCTTCAATAGGACTATATTGTGGTATGTGTTGTAGACCAACTATATCTTCACATACTTCACATTTTTCAGTTGCATACCTCAGAAGTTGATCTGTGTTGGTGATGGATGGAAAGCTGAGTAAACTGATGAAATAATATCATTGAGACAAACTACCAAGATCCTACTCATTTTGAAGTTAAGAGCTGTTATAGTGCACATACCTAAAGCATCTTTAACCCTTTTACTGTTGTAGGTGTGGGTGGAATGGGAGAAGCTGTAGTCTGGTAATTACCTTTCAGTGGCCAAAAAAACTGTATACAGTTCTAGAATGGTATGTGTTTATTAGTTAATCACTCAAGGTCTGTGAGACTGAAAGAAGAAAAATCTAGTGCTTCTAGTAAGTATTTTAGTTGTGTCTTTCACCACAGATATATTATAATCATCAAGCTACAATATTTAATCTTTACTCAACTGGCTTGTGTTTTTTATGCAGTACTAAAACCTAGGTAGCTATATATATACCCTGTACATTTCCGGATTAGCCACACAAAGCTATCCCCATGATGAAAACCTCCCAATTACCTACTGATTTTGTCATAAACCTTCATACCGTACGTCTTGTCACAAAATGCACCCACCATCCCAATAATTGTTACCTCTGCACTTAGTATATAGAGGTGTCAATCTTTTGACACTAAACTCGGAGTCAGCACATTCAACATTGATTCAGCCAATCAGATGAGGTTTAGTGTATCTTGTATTTACCAGAACAAGGTTTTTAGCAAAGAAGCAAATTTTACAGGCCTGGGGCAAACAAAAATGAAGATTTCTGGCTGAAGTGACCTGATTAAGCTTTCACCATTAGATGGCTGTCACTAAAAATTTAAGCTACATAATGTGGCACATTTACATGTTCACAATTTCCATCTCCCATACATCACTTTATGAGAAGCAACCAGCTTGCATGAAATTTAGTATCCATTACCGATTTGCATTTACTTATTTTAACCAGGATTACTAATTTACTTTTGGCGAAGCACTTCTGCTTGGCCTGTTGTGAGATGCTGGCATAACAAATTTAACAAAAACGCTTTCCCTCACTGACAATCACAGTGAGGTGGCTATGTATATACATCATATTTATAAATGATCTTGAATAACACTTCACCAGACCCATTCCTTTTCTCAGAACAAATCAGTAGCAAAATAATAATAATAATAAAAGAAGAGAAGTGGCACTCCCTTCAATGCATTATGCATGTTATGCCAATGCTCTTGCTCCATTAGTATTATTATTATTATTTTGGGGGAGGGGGCTGAGGAGGGAGGGGCGGTAATTGATTATGCTTGTCAACATATTTCCATATAGCCAGTGCTGCCTGTATAGCGTTTGCTATTTTGATTCTAGTATTCTAGTTTGTGATTGAACATACAATTCTGTATGCATGGAATTTCAACATAAATGCAATTTGTTCAATTTCTAAGCACTAGATCTAAAACACAGGGCCACACCTCATTTTACTATAATATGTTTAAAAGCTGACCCATAACTAGAACTATCAATTCATAAGTTATTGGTGACCTACCACTTGAGCCATTTCAGACGAAGTATATTGCCTTCCATTCTTGATCCTTTGGAATAAGGGCACCAGTTAACCTTTCGTTTCAGTCTACCTGGTTTAAGAATTTTAAGTGACTGCACTATAATATTGTGCATAATGCAGCTAGAGGCTTGACATATCAAAAAGCTGTACACAGGACAGTACAGCTGTGATCACTGTTGTGACTGAGCTAGACTTGCTAGTGAAGGGCTTTACAAACTGGAATGAGAACACACGTTGCTTTTCCAAGCATGAAAGCTGTTACTTCCACAAGGTCTGTGCTGCTTCCCACGCTTCATATTGCATGCTATTATTACAGTATATTGCCAAAAAAACACAACAATTTCCAGCAAGTTGAAGTTTGAAGTTTCATTCATTGCACTGCCCTTTATGGATGGTCTGCATGTTCAAACAGAAACATAAGAGGGATAGTCAAGAATTGAATTAGAAAAAGTATTAAATGACAATTTGAAGATCTAAGTGGTCAGCTTGGGGGGCGGGGGGGGGGGGGGGGGCAGCAGGTTAGCTATATCAAAATTCAAGTGACACAGGCAGAGATGTTCTAAGTGTCGTTGAAATAGGAGTGTAACAATGAGGGTGGATCCTGTCAAACTGGCCAACATAATAATTATTTTGAAGTGGCAATTGGAAAGCTCTATATCTAAGGAATAGAGTCAGAGCAGGCATTCTGCATGGCAGATGGATGTGGCTTGGCTAACTTGCCCAGTTCTGAAGAAATCTCCTCCAACAAGGGTAGCCAAGAGATTCTGGCTGCACCACCTCCAAATACCTGCTGCTACATAATGTTAATGTAAATAACTTATTGTGTGTATGCATGCACACGCAAGTTTGTGTGCATGTGCATGTGTGTGGGTGTCTGTGTGCCATTATTTTTAAATGGATGTTTAAGTAAATGCATATGCTTATGGAGGATCATTACACTTATTCTCATATATTTACAACAACTCCTAGTGTGTTGATCGTCATGGAGGCCTAGAGATGTTGCATGTGTAGGTGCATCATGTGTAGTAGAGACAACCATGCACCAGCTCTATAAACTTTCACTATGTTATTTTTGTTGACTTGGTTACCAGTGTACATATCTCTGTGTAAACTTCACTGAGTTACACATGTAGAAAAGCAACTGTAGCACACTGCACAACACTAACTGAACAACAGTACAAACTGAAAGGAGACAGGTATTGTCTAACAGGACCACAAAAATATTTTAACATCAATAGTAAGTATTACTCAGTTTAGTATATAGTATATCTAACACATACCATTAATATATCTTCAATCATAGCATTATTTTACTGTCCCATAAACTCCACCCTCTTGTCCTTCTCCAAGTCCAAGATTTGGTAACGTGTTAATTATCCCATTGGCAGGGCACTAGTTTACACCAATGTCTACTGTTGGTTTGCAAGCCAGAGATCCACTTGGAACTGTTTCCTTGAACGTTACAATTATTATAAGCATTTAAATACTTGTAATTATTTACCTTTCACTGCAAATCTCTTCAATGACCTCTGAACTTTATAAGACATTGGTTCTCTCAAATAGGGAAACCAGTGACTCTATACATATATAGAGATTTTTAGGAATTGGGATTGAGTATCCATTTCTGAATGCAACTTCAGCTACATATCTTCACGACCACTAAATGTACCATCTCTGGCTGCCATTTCTTATTTGCAACTTGCCAGTTTTCTTAACTACTTCTAGTTTTCTTAACTACTTCTCTTCAAGAAGACAAATTTTAAAATTAACTAAATCCCCATTCTGTTTGAGACAAATGACCCACTCATATGGTAATAATTATCATCTATGGTTTGCTCTAATCATTAGAGAGTGATGTAAATTTTAGATTGTGGTAAATGAATACATATTCATTCCACAGGGAATCCTTCCCAACATAACAAGCAAGCCTCTGTGTGCACTGTGTTGACAAAGTAGTTTGCCATGAATGCTCAGTATGGCTTCTATCATACCTGTAAATGATGATGACTGCATCCTGCACTGACCGAAGAGGAGAAATGTGTGTGTGTGTGTAACGGTGTGTGTGTGAGGGTGTGCATGTGTGAGTGAAGAATAATGTAACCTTGAATTACCAATCTTAATAGTCCTAATGTATAACACTCGAGATGAGAGAGGGTAAGCACATGCATGATGGCTGGGAAAATAAACCTAGACCAGTATCAAATTCAATCTGCACACAAAACAAGAGCTATTTCTAGCTATGTCTCTGTAACTGTTTATGAATTCCCTTACTATTATACTTTTCTGTTTAGCAAGATAATCTAGCTAGTTAACACATTATTTTAGATTTTTGCTTATTTACAACAAGAAACTGAAGAACAAAACTACAATTGAACAGAAACTGACTGGAGCCGATGTGTTTATAACCAGTCCAATATGCCCACACAAATGAGCCGACCAACACTAGCACAACACAACATGTGAAAGCAAATGCAATCATTGCAGCGCCAGTGTCTTATACACACCATCAGTCAGAGTTCCTTCCACCACTTCTTGTCCTTGTCCGAGCTTAAGGTTGGGTGAAGTGGTAATCATCCCATATGCAGGGCACTGGTTCACACCAATGATAGGT
Source organism: Cladorhizidae sp. MBARI D1340-BT2 (assembly GCA_028752905.1). Lineage (NCBI taxonomy): Eukaryota > Metazoa > Porifera > Demospongiae > Poecilosclerida > Cladorhizidae > Cladorhizidae sp. MBARI D1340-BT2. Next base: position 44,056,924 of record JAQNBH010000011.1, read on the forward strand.
GGTGGGCATGTCGCAGGGATACTTGGAACATCATCTTGTAGATGGAGTAAACTACCGAGGTTGATCTCTTCATATTCGCAGACTTTGTCAGTATTGCAAGTGGGAGGGTCTGTCCTTGTGGAGACTGACCTGTTAATGGGTTAAAATATAATAGGAGACAAGATATTGGAGAGAGAAACAGCAATGACTATTACTTTAGAATCTCCCAATAGTAATTTATTAATGGACTACTAATCTCATATTGTGTATATAGTGCATGCACATTTCTGTGTGGAAGAACAGCTCTTGATTCCGTGACATAAACAATGTAGAACTTTCCAGATAATTAATCTGGGTTGGTGCGCTCTAGATTAATCCTCTTCAAATAGTGCATGGTAAAGAACAGACTTGAGCATAGCATTAATCCAGAGGATTCTTTCAAATATAATACAGTAATGACCATTAATTTCTCCATTATGTCTTTCTTCTAGAAATTTCCCGTCACTGACCCTATTCCTGATGAAGGCTAGGGCATCTAGTTGAATTGTCGAGAGACAATTTCAAGTTGATTATTGAGAAGGTTATTGTATTGTCAATTACTTTGGCACAAGTTACTCCCATACACATGTAGGTGGTTGGGTGTGTTGTAGCAGCTAATACTCCAAACTGGTGGTGCAGCAGGAATGCAAACTCAAAGAGCATATATCCAGATACCCTCGGCCTCAACATTTGGTAACAGACTCCATGCAGGATATTGGTCTCACTAAATGTGATAGGATCTGAGAAAAGGGGTCTTATGTAGAGAAAAATGTTTTTGTGGTATGACTCATAGTTATTGATTGACAATTTTTCTTTTTTTGTACCATAGGCACCTACTACCGTTCCTTTACATTTGTGTGAAGTCTGAAGGCTCCTGCTTGCTTCCTTGTAGGCAAGAGTGAGGTTAGAAGATTGGGTCAAGAAGCTTGCTACGCGTGTAACGGAACTGTGTTGCCATGTAACACGGAGAAAATACTGCCGAAAGATGGGAAACTCCCACAAAATGGTGGGATTTCCTACTAGCTGCTATAGTGGCCGCGTGTTTAACAAACGAACAAAGTAATGGCTTCATCAAGTGCACAGGAAGCTGCAAAAGCCATAATTATTTAAAACGCGTTTTTATCAAAATGAATGCTTCAAGCGTCTAGCATTCAGGCTTTCATAACGTTTCTTCTGAATGGAAATAAGTGATGATTTTAGTTCCAAAATATAGGCATTGCTTTGTTCTTTCACCTGGTATCAATAACTCATTAATTTTTTTGTACTTTTCTCAGATCCTATCACAAATTGTATTGAGAAAGCTTCAGACTATTCAACCCCCCCCCCCCCCTCCCCCCTCCCGTGGATCTGATCTTAGAATCTAAAGGTCAAATAAATGGCAAGGTCTTTCCAAGTACAACAAATGTTTATATCAAAAGTTGTGGCTACAAATAAGTAGTGCAGTTAGTGTAAAAATCCCTAAAGTGGCACAGTGTGTTAAGCATTAGACTAACACTAACCTTCTCTTAGCTAAGACAACAATGATCACAATGAGGATGAGGATCACAATAATGGCCACCACGCCCACAACTGCTGCACCAGTAATGGCCCCAACTCCAAATCCTGCAACTCCACCACCTAATGAAGAAAGAAAAGTTAATACATAATAGTTAATTAAATGAGCACATTCACAGACCAAATTTTGGGAGTAGGGAGGCAATTATTGCTCCACTGAATAGAGAATAGCGCTCACGCATTTGTCAAGAGGATGGCAGAGGATATAAACATCATACAAACATTAACAATGTAGGCAACTTATGCCGTGCATGGTGCGTGCGCATGCGTTAGGTAAGGGGTCGTAAGTATACAATGTTATATCCAATGTTATACATGTATATTGTCTATGTCCGAGTCGGTTATCCTCTACCTCCCCCAAGTAGGCTGTAGGGCTACTGATGATGAATCGACGAGTTCAATGGCCATACCTGTCAACGGGCTTTGGGCCCCTCTTGCTTCGACGAAGTATGACAGGTGGTGGTGGCATGCGGTTGAGGGTGTTGCCAGCGGTTGGTTTACCCCGCAGTAACTGTGGACGATGGGGGGTCTTGGCCACGGAGGCATAGGAGCGTGTCAGTGACTGGTCGGGCGTCGTCTGGGTCGCCGGGGTGGCCAGCACTGGTAGCCTGGGTGTCACGGTCGTCGGCGTAGTTGGATGGGAAACCGGTGTGGTGGGTGGCGGGGTTGGGGTCGTAGGTTGAGGAAGAGCCGGTGTGGCGATTGCGAGTGGTTGGACTGGCGCCAGGGGTGTCTGGTTGGTAGGGCTGGTATGGGGCGTCTGCACCGGTGGGGTGTAGTGGGTGTCGGGAAGTGGCCGTTGAGCTGGGTGGGCATCCTTGTAATGTAGGGGGGTGTACTTCCGAAGGTACCTCCTATTCCGCGTAGTGAGGCGGCCTGATCCATCAGTACGCACTGCGTACTGGTGGAACTGAAGTACCTCCACCACAGTGCCGCTCTTGTCCCATTTGGTGGGGTGGCGGCCGGTCTGGTTCTGCACCAGTACTGTGTCACCACACTTCAATGGGCTGAGTCCTTGTGAATGCTCGTCCCATCGGGCGCGGCCGTCAATGCGCCGTTTCGAGAGGGCTCTCTCTCTCTGATCCGTTCTGATGTCCCACTCCTGGTGGGGTCGGAATCGCTGAGGGATCCCTGGGAGCAAATCCCTTGTGGCGCGACCGAAGAGGCATACTGCAGGGGATATCCCGGTGTCCTGGCTCGGGCCGTTTCTGTACTGCAGGAGGGCTCGGTGGAACGCGTTGTCGAGGCTGCCTCCAGCTCCAGTGTTGCCGGCTATTATTCGTTTGACCGTCTTGACGGCCACCTCGGCTCTGCAGTTACTGTGTGGGTTATAGGCGGATGAAACACGGTGGTGGACGCCCCATGTCTGCAGGAACTCCCGTGTGGAATGGGCGGTGAACTCCGGGCCTCCGTCTGTGGTTAGGGTGTCCGGGATCCCAAAGGTGGAGAAGGTCTCTCTCAGGATGCGGGTTAATCCAGTGGCTCCATTATGTGCTGGTGTCACGATTGGCCATCCAGAGTATCGGTCGACCAACACCAAGTACGCCGATCCTTCGTGGTGGAAGAAGTCGGCGCAAATGTGTTGGAAGGGATACTCCGGGTCGATTGGCGTGATAGATGGCATGGCCGCTTGGGAGGGCGCGTTGCCATTGCAAATTGGGCATTGATTGCGGGTTTTGGCGATGTCAGCATTAATGTGAGGCCAGAAGATTGATGTCTTGGCCCGGGCCGTCATGCCGCTGGTACCCTGATGGGCTGCGTGTAGGGCATCGAGGCAGGGTTGTCGTAGGGATGTTGGGACCACAATCCTTGTGCCTAAGCAAATGACTCCGTCAATGACGGTCATGTCTCCCATCTGTGGGTGGTAGTCCCTGATTTCTGGTGGCATCATTGATTTCTCGAGGGGAGTGCCTTCCTCTATGATCCACATCAGGTCTTGGAGTTGCTGATCCGTCGCAGTTGCGCTCTGCAGTGATTCCCAGGATATTGGAATATGGGACACTGCAGCGCACATGGCGGTAGTTAGGCCCATGTCATCCTGGTCGGTGGGGTAGGTGGTGGAGATGGTGGCAGAGATGGACTTCCCGATAGGGGAGCAGGACGGGTTAGTCAGGTGTGAGTCGTCCTGTAGCTGCATTCGGGTTGGCTGCTTGGTCCCGGATGGGTGGCGTGAGAGTGCGTCACTGGTGAGGTTCCTCACACCAGGGATGTACACCATCCGGAAGCGGTACCGCAGCGTTTTCTCTTTCAGATTGCGAAGACGGGGGTTTGCTATGTCCTCCAGGCAGCGGTCCCCGAAGAGTTTAAGAAGGGGCTTGTGGTCGACCGCGATGCTCAGGTTTTTACAGCCCAATACAAAGTGACGCGTCTTGTCCAGGGCGTCGGCGACAGCCAGGGCCTCCCCTTCCACCGGAGCATACCGAGACTCGGCCGGGTGGGTGAATCTGGAGCCCACTAGTGTGACCTTCCAGCCCTCCTGGCAACAGAGTACTTCCAAGGATGGGCACTGGCAGTGTTTCTGGAACAGCCAGTACCCGATCCCGTCCTTGGACCAGTCTGTTGCCAGGCAGGTCGGGCGGTCTTTGTTGAAGATGGTTACCCCCTCTCTGATCCGCTCACAGATCTCCAGCTTCGAGGCTTTGAATGCCTGGTCGAGGGGTTCGGTCCACATAAATGTAACAGATGGTTTCAGCAGGCTCCTAAAGGGGCTCATGATTGCTGCCATCGAGAAGGTGTACGCGACCTGGTTGACTAGGCCGAACCAGGCACGTACGTCTGTGATGTTGGTTGGTGTTGGGAAATCTGTGATTGCCTCAAGGTACTTGGTGGCTGGCTTGACTTCTTTCTTGGTGATGGTGTGATGTTGGTTGGTGTTGGGAAATCTGTGATTGCCTCAAGGTACTTGGTGGCTGGCTTGACTTCTTTCTTGGTGATGGTGAAGCCCGCGAATTCCACCTCGTCCTTTGCAAAGTGAAATTTGCGGGGGTTCAGGGTAATTCCATTCACCGCACAGATTTCGAGCCATTCAGCCGCCCGGTGGAATGCCTCCTCGATAGTAGTTGACCAGAGGAGGGCGTCGTCTATGCACTTCGTCTTGTGCTGTAAGTGGGCGACGAGGGCATCATATCGTGCGGTGTAGGCGTCCCCAGATGCAATGTACCCCTGTGGGGCCGAGCAGTAACGATACCTGCCCCAAGGGGTAATGAATGTGGTGAAGTGCCGGTCACGTTTATCAAGGGCAACGGAGTGGTATCCGTTCCATGCATCAAATATCGTCTTCTTTGTATTGGCCGGGACGGCTCGTGTCTGGTGGAAGGGGGATGCACAGTGGTGTGTCTCCCGGGTGGCGTGCTGGTTCAGGGCCTGAAAGTCGATGGTCCGTCTAAGTGAACCGTTTTTCTTTGTGCATATCACCATGCGGTGGCACCAAGTGACGGGCGTACCCAGGGGAACCTTCTCCAGCACGCCGAGTCTCACATCGCGATCGAGGCCAGCCTTCACCTCCTCTTGCCAGTGCACAGGGATATCTATGGGTGTGTGGCACGGCTTTGGGCTGGCTGACGGGTCGATCTTGAGGGAGAGTGGTGGTCCAGACATCATGGGTAGCGTCTGCTGTTCGCAGACATTGAAAGCGCTACTGGCATAGAGGTCCAGCAGGTGTTTCTCGAGCTTCTCCCTGTTCGCCTCTGTGGCTGGGTAGGGGAGTGTGGTTGGTCTGGGTGGTGGTTGGGATCTGGGTGGGCATGAGCAGGTTCTTGGGTGCTCGTTGTGGGTGCCCGTGGTGCTGCGCATGCCTGTTTGGGGTTCTCCTCCCCCCGATCGCCTATCTTGGGGCATGGTGGTAGTTATTGGATCATCTCCCTTTGCCCTCTTGAAGGGTCGGTCAATGGCATGTAGGCATGCGGTGTTGGTACGTGCGGGGTGACCGTGTGTTGGGAGGCCAGGGTGTGTGCCCATGGGTGTGGATAGTGGGAATCCGCTGGATATGAGCCCGAGGTCCATGCAAGTCGTCATGCTTAGGTAGAGCTTGGTGGCGATGTTGCTGATATATACCATCTGTCGGGTAGAGTGGCCTGATGCCTTCACACAGATGCGTATAAGGGCGGCTCCGATGATGGGGAGGTTTGTTCCGCTTGCCGAGTGCATTATGAGGCACGCCGGGATGAGATCCTGCTCTTTGAGTCGTAGGGATGCCATCAGTTGGGGTCCAGCCAGGCAGCTTTGACAGCCGGTGTCCGCTAGTGCCGTGGTGGCGACTTGGTGGGTCTCATGTCTCAAGGTGTGGCCGTGGGTCCTGAAGTCCTCGGCACATGTGGACACGAGGACTTCTATGTTAGGTTGGGGGGGAGAGCGTCTCTGGTGCCAAGTCTGGGAGGATGAGTCCCAGGCTTGATGGGGGAGAGCTCCTTCAGCCATTGTGTCAATGCGTTCTGAGACTGCATTCTCGAATTCGAGGGTCTGCCAGCACATGCTGGGATAGTGGTTCGTCTTCGAGCACGATGTGCATGTGGTCCCGAATGCCGGGCATTGGAGGCGGCGGATAGCCGTTCTCTCCTGTTCACCGTGGCCTGTGAGGCCACAGTAGAGGCAGACTGCCTTGTTGGGTCTGGGTGGGGGGTTTGTGCTCTGGCCCCTGGTCTGCGGTGAACGCTGGTTGGGGTGGCTCCCTCTGGGCTGGGTTGGGTGTGGTGGTGGGGTGGCTCGGGGTCTCATGTTGTTGGGCTTGGGTGTGGGAGGGGTCATATGGGGGGTGGGGCGCCTTAGTGTGTGCCTGTATCTACTCACTAGAGCCTCACCCCCATCTCCCTGGTCTTCAATCCCGTGGGTTGCAGTGGGAGTGGTCATCGTCACTGCCGACCTCTTCCCGGCTGTCCTGACCTCAACGAACCGGATGGCCTCTTCTACAGTCATGTTTTGATTGGGATCTTTGAGGAGGTCCTCCTGGATCTCAGCATCTGCTAACCCGACACAAATCTGGTCGGCAACCCGTTCCTCCCCTTGGTTGGAGATGGCTTCACAGTTGGTGCACTTTTTTGTGAACCTGCATACCTCCGCCTGTCCCCGAAGGCGGGCTGCAAAAGATCTCACGGTCTCTCCACGGTCTTGCATCATCCGGGAGAGGGCCACCCTGGCGACTTTGGGGTTCTCCTCCCTCACAGCGAGCTCTCGGATTGCCTTCAGGAGATCGCCCTCTTCCATGTCCTCAATGGGTACGGGACCAACTGCATTGCGGGTCACATCCCTCCTTAGTTTCTGCTCGCAGCATTCAAGGAGTTGAACACTGATGTCCCGTCCAGCCAGATGGACTGCCTGGGAGTAGGCCTTCCAGCGCGTGACGAAGTAGGACCATCCTTCTGTGGTCCCCCCTGGTGCGATCTCTGGTCGTCGGACTGGGGCAGGTTTGGCCCTTGGTGCATTCGTGTGCACAGAGGCATGGGTGGTCAACACTGCTGCGGCCACCACTGGTGGCATGTCAGCCGCTGTTGCAAAGTCACAGCCCACGATAGGACATCGGACCGCCATAAGGCGGGTGGGCGTTAAATGGAGAGGATGGCGAAACGAATGCTCTGGTGTCTCCAACTTGCTCTGCTACTCTAACAGAGGCTATGAAAAGATAAGTTGCCTACATAGAGAATAGCGCTCACGCATTTGTCAAGAGGATGGCAGAGGATATAAACATCATACAAACATTAACAATGTAGGCAACTTATGCCGTGCATGGTGCGTGCGCATGCGTTAGGTAAGGGGTCGTAAGTATACAATGTTATATCCAATGTTATACATGTATATTGTCTATGTCCGAGTCGGTTATCCTCTACTGAAAGAGCCTGCTCCAGCTGCATTACCAGCTGAGACTTGCACGGCATAGGCAGTGTTCTCATCCAGACCTTCAATACTGGTCTCACTGGAGTCATTGCTCACAATCTTGTACAAGGTGTTGATTTCTTGTCGTTTGCTGCCACTTGGTAAAGGGAAGTAGGCCACAGTGTAGCCAGTGATGAAGCCACGCGCTTCAGACAGACTTAGCCTTGTCCAGGATACTGTCATCATGCTGCCTGAGATCCTCAACGCCTTGATATTCATAGGTGATGTACTTGGTTCTACAAAATATTGATATATGCAGCACCTACTAATGTTACTGAGATATGAATGGAAGGACTTACCAAGTTCTCTTGTGAAAACTACTGTAGAACTGAGTCTGCCCTGCCCTGCCATGTTCACAGCTGCAACACTGACATTGTAGGGGACACCAGCAACTACAACATCAGCAATCACTCAGTCAGCCATTGCAACATTATGACATGCATCCACTCTCTCTCCTACCTAGACCACTAGCTGGGTAGCTAGTCACCTCTCCATCACTGATCATATACACTGTTACTGCTCCTCGTGCAAGGTCATTGATCCTGACCAAGAAGGATGTGATGACTCCATTTGGCACAGCAGGAGGAGACCAGGAGATGATCAGAGTAGAGTCACTAGGAGATGTTGTAGCTAATCCTCTGACAGGTCCAGACTCTGTATAATATCAGATGATATCATATTCTATATATATATTATTAACAGCAAGTACATCATGTTTAACTCACCGCTGTCACTGGTTGTAAATGGCATTTCTGCACTTGATTTTCCAGTACTATCCAACTCATTTCTGCACTGTATGACATAGTTATAATCTGTGGCTGGGGCCAGTGAGATTAGTGGTATAGAGTAGGTCAGACGTCCACCATCAGCAGTCACTGCTGAGCTCCTATCTAGTGGTCCTGAAGTAGTTCCATACACCACCACACAAGTCTCTTTTTGCATGGAATTAAAAGGACCCACAAACATCCACTGAACAGTCACTCCGGACGATGTGATGTCAGTGACCATGATAGAGGTCAGAGGACGCACTAAAGATTCAAATTAGATCAAAATAAAATTAATATGCCTCAAAGCCTCTGGTGATACGTACCACCAGCATAGAGCATAAAATTCTGCCTGTCCACCACTACTGCTCCAGTAGGTAGGCGGATCGACACCTTACATGTGTATCGTGTGTTGTCAATATCACTGGTGACACTCTCTATGTCCAGAACCAGTTGTTGCTGTCCTGAAGTACCACTAGCTAGCAGTGCTCCACTGTTGGAATCATTCAGCCATCGTATAGACTGCACTGTCAGGTTGCTAAAGCAAGTGACACTTGCAGATGATCCAAGAGGATATGAAGTCTGCTGTCCAGATAATGCACTTGCTAAAGAAACAAAGGGAAACATGAAGAAAGTTTTCAATAATAGTAAGTATGGAACTTGTACATTGGTATGTCATTGTAGTGGCTGCACTTTGTCCTCTGCTGTTGCTGACTGAGCAGCTGAAGGAGCCACTGTAGTGGCTTAGCTGAGAGTTAGTGATGGAGAGGAGGTTGTGGTAAGTGGCAGTGGATGTGTCCACAACCCTCTGGCTCTGTTGGTAGGAGGGTCCACTCCTGTTCCAACTGACGCTGCTGGCAGGTCCTCCAGTGGATGCACAAGTGAGAACACCTGATGTGATGTTGTAGGTCAGAGATGTTATGAAGGGTGAGCCTGAGGAGAGTTACAGTAGAGTAGCAATACACACTAGTATGAGATGCTTAGTTACTGTACCAGCCTCTGGAGGGTATATCCCAACAAACACTTGCTGGAGGTTGTATTGACTGTCTGGTACATCACAGGTGAACACTCCTGTAGGCCCTGAGGTAGCACCTCCACGATGCAGCAAGACAGCACTGGCTCCTCTAGTTCTGGAAAATGGTGTGTCTGCTCCAGAAGATGACACTACTTTAGTTCCCCCTGGCAATATCCACTCACCACGCGCACCAACACCTTCTTCAGTATCACCACCTCTACAGCAGGCAACAAGGTCAGTGAGGCAGTTGAGAGCAGCCTCCCCCTCCCCTATGTCAGTCATGGTTACCACGCTGTTGTTAGGGTACAGTACACCACCAAGGAGGAGACCAAGACCTGTAGACAGTAATGGGATTGAAGATGAGTGTGTTATATTATACTCAACACTCTTACTGGTAGGAGTGCTGGTAGAGATGGCAGTGGCCCTGTAGGAGCCTCTCCCTACTTCATTAACAAGAGCCACTTCAAATGTGTATGAAGTACGAGGGGAGAGTGGACTAGCAGTGTAAGTCCTGGCATTAATACTGGCAGTGGCTGTTGCTATGATTGTACTGGATGCAGTCTCTCTGTAGCGCACACTGTAATGTCTGCTCTGTCCATTGCGTAGGAGGCAGGCCTCACGCTCCCACCTGATAGTGATACTGGTTAGGTTCACAGACTGAGATGTTGGTGAGGGAATACAGCAACTGGGAACTGTTGGACAAGAAACAAACTTCATTTTTAAATAAAACTTGTTAAATCTAAGACTCACCAGCGGCAAGAGTAGTTCCTGTATAACGACTTGCAGGGGAGGAGCCTGCAGTGTTCACAGCTGTTAGGATTATCTCATACCCTATAGCTTCTTCCAGGGAAGTCAGAGTCTTCCTTCTAGCAGATCCACTAACAGCCACACTACTTGATGGAACACTAGCACAGCCTGAAACTTTCATGTAACTAATTGTGTAAGTGTCCACAACATCTTGGGAGGACTGTGACCATGTGAGCTCTACAGATGTAGACTGAAGAGTGCCCATCAGGCTTGTGGGAGCAGAAGGAACTGCAACTGTAATATTCACATATTGACATATATATATAATTATAGCATAGATCCTTTGCACAAGATATACTTTTACATATTTACAGACTCTGTGCCCAGAACCTGTCAGATCATCATTGTTGTCAATGGTCTTAACACAGCAGCAGAACATATATACGTGCTGTACAAAAACTTCACTCACACTTGGTGGCCTATTCCTAGAATATATTTTATATAACTCAAAACTACACACTTGGAAAAGTAGTAATTAATCTGTTTTTCCATCCATGCACTCACTACTGGGACTCTGGCTAGACCAATAGCAGCTTCTGTAGCTAGAATTGTGGATTGGATGCAATATATTTAAAGACACTATAGAGGTGAATAACATGATTACTGGCTCCTTAGATCCATGTGGCTAATTATGTCAGCCTATCTATGAGCTGGCGGTGTGGGACTAAGCTTCAACCAGTAGCAGCTACTCCAGCTACAGCTTCTCTGGCATGGCACTCTAGCAGAGAATCAAAAGAACAGTGCTCACTTTGCTAACCCAATCTCTGGTATTGGATTGGTTTATTATACAGGCAGCCAGCATCGGAGATAGGTATATCTGAATGTATCAAAGGAGACTGTGAATCCTAGCTGTATAGCTTTAGTGAGAATATTTAACTAGATTCAAAGAGGCTACAGTTAGCTTCAGACTTTCCTCCTCGCAGAGCCTCGAACCTCATTGCAGTGATGTCAACATCAATTGAAGAATTATCAGCATTTAAGACCTCCATTTCAGTATTTACCAACTTACAGATGACCACATAAAAAAGAATACTGGTACAGTTCTGGGCCTATGATGTAAGACTGCTTCACAATATGACACTGGGCCATCGTATCTTATCATATTGTCCTATTGCATCACATCAGATGTAGAGAAAAATGGTTTTGCGGTATGACCAAAATAAGCTCAAAGTTATAGTTTTACTATTTTTATTTTTTTGTACTACAGGTACTGTATCTACTACCTTTCCTTTACATTTGTGTGAATTCTGAAGGCTCCTGCTTGCCTCTTTGTAGGCAAGAGTGAGGTTAGAAGATTGGTGGTCAAGAAGCTTGCTACGCGTGTAACGGAACTGCGTTGCCATGTAACGCAGAGAAAATACTGCCCGCCTATGCGGAAAGATGGGAAACTCCCACAAAATGGGGGGATTTCCTACTAGCTGCATGGCCGCGTGGTTAACAAACTAACAAAGTAATGGCTTCATCAAGTGCACAGGAAGCTGCAAAATCCATTAATTTAAAACGCATTTTTCTCAAAATGAATGCTTCAAGCGTCTAGCATTCAGGCTTTCATAACTTTTCTTCTGAATGGAAATAAGTGATGATTTGAGTTCCAAAATATATGCATTGCTTTGTTCTTTCACCTGGTATCAAAAACTCAGTTAAAAAAAAAAATTGTACATAAGATCCCTTTTCTCAGATCTTATCACATATAGAGATAGAAGATCTTGAAATCACCAATTGGGGTAAAACACAATCTGAGGCAACATGGCAATGACTGTGGTCTATCACATGGCTTCAAGCTGATTAAATAGCATTCCTGGCACACACACTATAACCTGGCTGATATGCCATACATTTATTGAGGTCTGCCTCATGAGACAACATCCACACAACCATACCACGAAGGAGACCATCTTGTGGACACTTAAAGATTGTGTTTTAGACTGCGCTACAGAGAGACTGCATCCAGTACAATCATAGCAACAGCCACTGCCAGTATTGATGCCAGGACTTACACTGCTAGTCCACTCTCCCTTCGTACTTCATACACATTTGAAGTGGCTCTTGTTAATGAAGTAGGGACAGGCCCCTACAATACCACTGATATCACTACCACCAGTAACACTGTAATGTCTGCTCTGTTCATTGCGTAGGAGGCAGTCCTCACGCTCCCACCTGATAGTGATACTGGTTAGGTTCACAGACTGAGATGTTGGTATGGGAACACAGCAACTGGGAACTGTTGGACAAGAAACTCACTTCATTGTTATATAATACTTGTTAAGTCTAAGACTCACCAGTGGCAAGAGTAGTTCCTGTATAAGTACTTGCAGGGGAGGAGCCTGCAGTGTTCACAGCTGTTAGGCTTATCTCATACCGTATGGCTTCTTCCAGGGAAGTCAGAATGTAGCTTGTTGGTGATCCAGGAACAGTCACACTACCTGATGGAGCATTATCACAGCCTGCAACTTTCATGTAATGTATTGTGTAAGTGTCCACAACATCTTGGGAGGACTGTGACCATGTGAGCTCTACTGATGTAGACTGAGGAGTGCCCATCAGGTTTGTGGGAGCAGGAGGTCCTACAAGTGTAATATTCACATAAGTATTTGCATATTCATAAAACCGAGTTCCTATGTCACTGCTGGAGGAAGATAAATACTAATGCTCAGGACAGGAAGTGGGGGCTATTGCATGTTGTCAGTAAGTGGGTGCACCATGGGTGTGGTGAAATTAAGATGAATCATTCTCTTCTTCTCACCATCTTCTTGGTTTTCAGAGCAGAAGTGCATGTCTTATAAATACAAGCTATCACATGGTTGGTGGCAGTAGAGCTATAGCCACAGCTTAACCAGGAGGGATGATTAGCTCTCTGAGGATGTGCAGAATGAGCAGGACTATAAGGCAGCTGCTGAGTGGCATTCACACTGCTAGCTAGCACACACAAGGAAGAGCATGCCTAGGCTAGTGATGTCTACTGAGCATGCTCGTGGTGCTCCAGATATGGAAGTTGAACTTCGTTTACTAAAGTTGGTCCAGTGAAAACCTGACCACCCTGACCTGTTCCTCTGGGCCTTATACTCAACTACAATACTAATTCTATGCCAAGTTCTACTATAAACTGCAAAGAGAATATTGTTGTTTGTAAACTTACTTGAATTAGGTGGGAGCACTTCTGTGCTACTGATCTTCACCAAAGTGCCCACTTCAACACGGCAAGTGTATGTTCCTCTATCAGTAGCACTCAATAGCTGAAATGTCAGTGTCAAGGTAGACACACTGCTCATCTCCGTCTTTGTAGTTGTTCCTCTCAACCAGACAATATGGCTAGCACTACCTGCACCTGACACACTGGCAGTGCATGTGAGGGAGTAAGGCTCGCCAGGTAGGTTCTGTCCAGAAGATGAGATGGCCACACTCAAATTAGTAGACACTGCAAATATGAAGTTCCAAATCAAATTAGGCACTCAACCACATGGTTAAAATTAGCTAAAATATTATGCAGTTAGGCTGCAAGGCTTAGTTATATTATTGATGTGGTAATTAACACCACCATGTTGAGCACACCAACATCTGTAGGGCAACTTATATCTCCTCCAGTGCTGGCAATGACTTGCTCTCACCAATGGACAAGGGCTAGGCTAGAGCCAGAGTTCTCCTCAGGCCAGCCAGTGGGCATGAGGCTAGGCTAGAGTAAAGCACTATGACTACAGGTTAACTCTGCATGGCCAGAACTATAAGGACCTCCCTCCATCAATGTTGTTACTCTACTCTACTCACTTAGAAGTAACATTGTTCAGAGTTGGGCAGTCTAAATTACAAAATGTGAGAAGAACTTGTGCATCCATTACATGTGATAAATAGCATAGCTACCCTGCAGACAACCAATGCTCATATCTTACCTAAAACATCGCTTCCTAAATAGCTGATATTAGCTCGTAAGATCTCCGAGCATGCCTGGAATCCCTCGCTAAAGCAGTGGGCCATCAGTGCAAGGGAATAAACCTTGAACCTCATTATCAAGGATCTATGATTCTATGGTTATATTCCCAGTGTTCCCACCTGCATAACTTGCATACAATAGGGCCACTCATATAAACTTAATGCCACAAGACCCCAAATGTTCCAGAGCATGGCAATGAATAATCTGGTTCATGGTTGCAGAAAAGAGACGTGGCTAAGACTTCTGTCTTTACAGCAACAAGCTAGCTCACATATTTACAATCATAAGACCAGACATGCTGTATTATAAGCAGATGAATCACACACGCTCATTTCTGCTGATTTGTTTGCGGAATTTCTTGCTCATTAAAAACTGTTACTAAGTCAAAAAGAGGCTGTAGCTGATCCTCTACCAAAACATCTGCTGTTAGGTTGGTGCATGCAACTGTTACCAAGTCCTTAAAGGAGGCTGTAGCTGGCCCTACATGGGTACAGGCAACAACAGCAACGAGATGTGGTATGTGCTGATTACTTAAGTGGACCCCACAGCTTGCATGGATAGCAATAATAGCAACAAGACATGGCATGTGGTGACATGTGCAGTGTCCAACAACAATAAACAAGCTATAAACAGTGTTTAACAGGCCTGGAGGTGCTGAAGCTCACACTTGGTATAGTCCACCGCTACCCAATTATAATAATATAAGAGGAAAACACAAACAAACAAGCAAACAAGCAAACAAGCAACAAATAAACAACAAAAAATATTTATTTAAAAACAAACAACTTCGTTGGATTGCCTTGTTAAGGCAACAAGACCACACCCATGTAGACCTGGCCAGCCAGATATCATTTAAAACTCATGTCCACCAATATTGTCAGTGGACATAGTAGATGCAATGACTTTCTCTACAATCAGCTTACATCTACTCATTCGATGTTTCTGCTAGATGCTCTGGCCATCATCAGGAACAATGGCATGCTAAGACTTAAGTGATGTTGATATACACCAGTAGCTATTGTTTCTGAGGTTATTTGTTGTGGACAAGACAGCTTCATTCTTGGAAAGGGATCACCATCAGCCTCAATATCTATCCATTTCATTCTAGAGTTTGGCCATCTCATTTGCAATAGTTGCTGCTGTACTGGCTGAACATGTCCAGACCTTCATCTTCTGCATCTCAGCCTCCTGTCCTCAAATAAACATTCGGTGGTCACTTTACTGGTAGCTCTTCAGATGTTATACTTAGAGACACTCAACATTGAGTTGTGTGTGTGTGTGTACAATACTGTGCATGTGTTGTACTTATAAGTGTGTGCACTGCAATGCAACATTAAATATGCAGAATGAGTGCACGTCCTATAATCAAGGGTGTACACTGCTTCACTGGAGTCCATTTGAGGGTGTGGTCTACTCCAGGGTGCACAATATCTGCACTTGCATATGCAGTAGCTACACAAGCAGTCATATGCATACACTATGCCCACATTCTGGACCAGGCAAGTGCATGTAAATGCTCAAGAATAAAAGAAAGATTGAAATCCTAGAAAATTAAAAATGAAGAGATCAAGTTTGACGGCTATTTTCAGAGAAAGAAGGAAGGCTGCAGAAGTAATAGTTGCTGAATACTGCACAGAGATTGATCTAATTCCAGCTAGTGATCCTCTATTCAGACAGCAGATATATGATTAGCCAGACATTCTGAGTGAAGTTCTCTAAACCTTGAACACGAGACTATACGGAGACAGAGATATTCACAAAATGAGAGCAAAATTTGACCCTGCTTGCCCTTCTGGTTACTGATGGCTCTATATACTATTTTGACATGGAGCTCTGGTGAAGAACCGCCCACACAAATAGAAAGAGCAGAAGATACAGAAACAGCAAAACTGAACTCATTCATGGAGAGGATCACTGCATGCACTACTGAAACTTGGACTGTCAATAGACAAGCAAGATTGTATTCCAACATGTCCACCACTGCACTGGTGGAGCTATAGCTATACGTACCAGCAAAGGCTCCTAGACATTGATTACTAGCATGGTAAAGACACCACAAGTGTTCAATGCATGCATGACATCACGATTATGATTGTAATTTAATGATCTAGAGCCAGTTTGTATCTATAATTATCATACCATACCTATCTCCACACATTCAGTCTGTGTAACACCACTAGCATCAAGGAGTTCACAACAAAACTGTCCAGTACGATAGTTACCACTGTGCATGGCTCTGCGGTTAAGGTGGATCTGTTGTTCATCATCCCTGGTCCTGAAGTACTCCTCAGTTCCTCCTCTGGTACCTATAGTAACATTATTATGTGTCCAACGACCAAATCTATTAGTTGCACAGCATGGAGTCTTGCTAGACCTGCAGACTAGCACATTTTCCAGGTCACTGCTCTCATAAACTTTGGTTTGTCCTGTCAACTGTGGTAACTCTCCAATATCCTCCAAGGAGAAGACTCTGCTATCATCAGGATAGATGCCTGGCTTGAAGGGAACACACTGCACCGCTGCAATTCACAAGTAGTGTCAAGAAATGACAATGTCTACAGCTAACTAGAAAGCCAGCTACATAGCTATACCAATATAATTATATCTTTTCAAATGCTAACAATAAATCAAGGCTTACATTGTGCTTCTGCAAATACGATACCAAGCACAAAGCAAAGTGCAACAGCGACCTCAGATCCTTTCATCCTGTACTAAACTACTTCAGACCGTTGAGTCCCTAAATTAAATCCCACCGTGACTTATTGCTATAGAACACCACACCCTATATTTAGCTGTACCTTGCGCTACTGCGCGTAACCACAACTGGGCCTTGACAAGCGGAGGCAAAGGAAGGAAGAAAAAAAAGGTTAATAACTTTGTCAGTTCATAATCCTTTCTTGTCAGCCATACATCATGTTTTCCATGCATCATGTTTTCACCTACCTGTCCAGAAAATTTGGTATGAGGGCCATTATTAATTTTTGGAAGACATATCGGGAGTTATTGGTTGTTCTGTTATCTGGTAAGTGTCGTTAACTTAGTAACCTCGCAACCCGTTCTCATTTCCCCCGCGCAAACCCAGGTAGACCTTCACTGTGGTTAAGATGTGACGAGTTTAGACTATGGAGCTCCATAGAATCTGCATGCTTCACTGTATAAATTTTTATGCCAGTTCAAAAGACAGGGCTCTCTAAAATAATGTTGCGTAGGTAGGTATAAAAGCTAACTATGCCAAAGTCAACTGCAAC
Source organism: Cladorhizidae sp. MBARI D1340-BT2 (assembly GCA_028752905.1). Lineage (NCBI taxonomy): Eukaryota > Metazoa > Porifera > Demospongiae > Poecilosclerida > Cladorhizidae > Cladorhizidae sp. MBARI D1340-BT2. Next base: position 44,074,120 of record JAQNBH010000011.1, read on the forward strand.
CTAAGGGTGGTATCTCAACTTCTTGAAGGTTGCTGCAGGGGTAGCTCCTGCCTTCAGGTCATGTCCTTTGTTTCTGGTTGCATTCCCTTGAAAATTGAACTTTCACATCCAATTACGAAAATCCACCCATTAATTAATGAGCCTTCAATCTCTATAAAATGACTTGCCAGATGCAGCCATAAACTAAGAAAGTTCCTCACTGCCTCATCAACCTTTCTCCATTCATCTCTTCCTTGTAGAAATCCCCTCCCCCCCCCCTGAAACACATCCAACATGTGGCAGAGGAAGCATATATTGTGTAAAGTAAATATCTGAAAAAATAAAGATAATAAATGAGAGTAGATATAGTGCTCATTATTTAGAAGTGCCGAAGTAGTTTCTTCTTTTGTTAACTTCTTCAGCAATCTGGAATACATCTATTTTGCCTGTTAAATATGCAGCAGCATCATATTATTTAGCCGAGGTTCACTCGGGGTCAGCTGCAGGTATTCTTTAATCTCTGCAATGTAGAAAAAGTTCTTTCAGCTGTGGCTGCAGCAGGTCGAGTAAGGAGGAAATAATTAGTTAGTAAACTAAACTTCTCCTAACTTGCTTTTACTGGCTTCATAATTTCACATCAAGTGCAGATACGAGTGACTTCTTTGATCTTAGTAGTTGAATGTTTTTGTTCACCCTATCTGGAAGCATTTGTAGATGAACAATTTGCTGATGCGTGTTTATCATAAATCTTCACATTTTCTGGAAGATTATATCTAAAATCACGAGAATATTTTCCAGCATTTAAAAGTACTCTTCCCAATGCCACTGGTTTAGTCAAGCCTATACTTCAATTCTTCAACAACAATATCTATTGCCTCATTAAATAGGATCACCAAATGAATGTGGTATAATCTAATCTTCTAGGTTGACATCTTTGATGAGGCAGCACAGGTTGCCAAGAAAAACTAATGGACTAGGTACATTACATTGTAAAACTCGTCAAAATGTCAACAGTCTGCCTTAGCAGGGGCGGATCTAGGAATTCTTGGGGGGGGCCTCTTTTATTAAAATTTAAATATAGATATATTATATATATATATATCAAATACAGCCTGTAGAGAGAAAAATGTTAAGACTAAATTACATTGAATAATTGAACAACAAATCCAAGTTATTATGATTGGTTATCACAATGACATATATAAAAATTGTGATGAAGTCCAAGTCATGAAGTCCAAGGGTCAATAATTGAAGGGGAAAAAGGGGAAAAAAGAATTGGAAGAGAAATGCTATTAATACATTATGTACATACCTATAAAGCTATTCTCCTATTACATTTAAGTTTAAATCTATCAACAACATCATCAAGATCAACAGGAAAACTGAAATGAATATGCATCAATGCCAATGCGGATAATCTGTCCTGCCCCATACTACTACGTAAGAAAGTTTTAAGGTTTTTTAAGGTACTATTGGCCCTCTCGTTCTCACATGATGTAACTGGCATAGTACATGCGATGCGCAGCAGTACGTAAAGGTTAGGAAAGTAATCCTTGTCACACTCTTTCAGAGCTGATTGAAGGGTGGATGGCCGCTTGTCAGCATCTTGACTCTGCCACTTAGCCCTCCACCTCCACACCTCAGTAGACACAAGTGCAGTACTTGGCAAGTCATCACTATAATATAAAGAAATCAAGTCCTCAAAAGATATATCATCCCGAGTAGTGATTATAGAAGGTATAAGATTGATTAAATTGGCTGCTACTGTTTGAGTCTTACCAAACCTATCATTCATTTGTTGAACTAAGTGGTCCAATAAAGGAAGCACAACAGTTCTTCGATAGTATTCTTCCACAGAACTGTACTCAACATTATTTCTGTACGTTTGTCGAGCAGATACACGTGGGACTACAGGAACCACACCAACATCATGAGCTATAACTTCAGCTTGCACATACCATGAATGTAACATTTCCTCACTTTGACGAACTGCACAAAGTTCATTCAGTACGTCTTTAACATCCATATAAGCTTTAACTATATCACTACTTTTCTTTTGTAATTTTATACTTACAGGTTTTATAATAGACATAGAATTCATTGTTGCTATGAAAGATATTATAAAAGGAAAGGAAAGGTACATCTTGAGCAAGCCATTGGCTGCCACAATTGTTTTCATATCCCAGTTCATATCCCCATATGTAGGAGCACGTTCTGTAATTGCTTCCATTGCAGTTACAAGGTATTGATACAAAACATAAAAATGTTCATAAGCTTCGTGCCGATAAATCCATCTTGTTCTACAAAGATCCTTAACTTTAACAACACTAGTTTCCTTATCAATTACTTTCTCAAGAAATAGTTGCCGTTTAGCACTATAATGGAAGAAGTATTCTATCTCAGTAACAGTAGAATTCATATTACGAATAGGAGGTAAACTACAAGCTTCAACAATACATAAATTAAGCACGTGACTATTACAGTGGATATATGTGGCTTTAGGATTTTCTGCCAAGAGACGATCCTGCACACCTCTTGCACTAGACATATTGCTAGCACCATCATAGCCTTGCCCCCTACAATCTTCAAAGTCCAAGTCAAACTTATTCAGTGCACGAGCCAAAACCTCTCCAGTGATCCTTTCTGTACTTATGAAATCTAAGAATTCTTCTCTTATATTACAATTACTATCTACAAATCTTAACACTACTGACACCTGCTCCTTACTGGATATATCAACGACTTCGTCACTAAGAATAGAATAATATTTAGCTTGTTTAATTTCCTGTATTATACTGTCTCTAATATGATCACCTATGCATTCAATGAGTTGATTTTGGGTGTTTTGCTAGTATAAGTTGCATTATTTTAAGCATCTTTCAAATGCTTGGCTAATGCAACATTTCCAGACCTCGCAGAGTATTCAAGAAGTGCTAAAAAATTCCCTCTGTTGACCTCAGAATCAGCTGTGCTATCATCTCTGTGACCTCGAATAGCTATACATTGCTTGCCACAAAGAAGTATTGCATCAGCCATACATCTTATAATGTAGCTATTTGTTGCTATGTTACTCTCATCTATATGCAGCAATCGATTCTTAATAGAAGACTCTGGACACATGTGGAAAGACTTTAAAGCATCTGCCCGAGCTAAAGCCAGCTGATGGTACTGCGTACAGTTGTGACTGGCAAACTTTTTAGTTTTCCTAGACCATGCCATTACATACAAAATGACCCAAAGCTTTTGTAGCAAAGAGTACACATGGCAAACAAAATAACAAACCAAGGATTTTCAGCCAAGTATTTATGTTGACAAGACCTATTACAGCCATCTAAATAACTACTTGGAAATGTAAATGAATTATCAGGCTTAAAATGATTAACTAAAAGTGAATACTTGCACTCTGGAGCCAAATTCAGGATATCGGTTTGGGGCATTGAGCGCATAAGCAAGCCAATATCGTTACACTTAAAATTAATTGAAGCACTTGACGAAGAAGCAGCAGCAAAAGTGGACAAGGAAGTGCAGGGCAGATGAGACGCAGAATGAGAGGGCAGGACAGAAGCGGAACATGAATGTGGTAATAGCGCAGGCTCAGTAGGCTCAGGAGGAGACACAGACACAGAGCCTGAGGGCTGGGTGGGAGACACACACAGAGAGGGCTGGGTGGGAGACGCACACAGAGAGGGCTGGGTGGAAGACACAGATAGAGAGTTCTCTGTGACAGACACTGAGGGCTGGGTGAGAATCACAGACACAGAGGGCTCGGAGGAGACAGAATGGACTGAAGCAGGAGACCATGGAAGAGTGACAACAGACAGGTACCACAGCTGGAGATGGAAAAGTGGTGTTCTTGTTGGTCCTTTTTTTCCTATTAAATGTGGAAATTTCTATGTAAATTAACTCTACTAGCTAGCAGTTGGCAATCCTTTCAATATCTATCACTGCTCAGTTTAGATCAACTTACTTAGCTTTAGGGGGGCCTGGGGTGGCTTTGAAAAAAGCCTTTAACTTTGACTGCGCCATGAGTAAGATATTTGGTAAGTGACAGGAGTCGACAGTAAATCTCGCTGGGAGGTAAACCAGGTGCTGAACATTTGGAACGACGATAAAGGTAAGGTTTAGACGGTGCAGCTACACCCCTACGTTTCCCCCACTTGGAGGTGTGGGTTTGCAGGTCAGCTACAGTAAACATAGCTAAAAGAAAAAGATAAAAGTAAGAAAAGGCAAAAAGCATTGCAGGTTTGTTGTTTTGTTTTAGTTATAGTTTGGGAAATTAGAGAAAAGGGGGCCTCGAACGAGACCAGTCGATCCCTTCTGGATCCGCCCTTGCCTTAGGATGTTCACAACCAATTGGGATGCTATATAGCACTGGTACTTATAATGAAGTTTCTTTACCCACTAGGTAATTGATAACTGTTCAGTAGTTGCGAAAAAATTCACAAAAATTTTCCTGAAAATCATGAGCTTTCATAGCATACAAATGCCTACCTTGTTCAACAATTTCCAATAAAATCAATTGGAATAATATCATCAATAGCTTTGGTGCATCTTGTTGGACAAAGTGGCTTTAATGTTGGAACAACATTTGTAAATCATGCCTGGAGTGGTTGATAGTTTTGGATAAAATACTTGCATGATCAGCTTAAATTGTGTACAAGCATGCTCAGTTTGTTCAGGCAGTTCTCAGACCTCACATAAGTTCTTATTTGACTGCCTGTGTGGTATGGGACAAGCTTTATACACTTCTTTAAATCAGGTACGTTCATTGAAGAGACCAAGTGAGACAATAACAGCAGCTTCTTAGCTGGAGGCAAATAAACTGGCTACATGGTCAAGTGAAATGACATTGCATGCAGAAAACAGAATTGTGATATTCAGTTGATTTACTCTGGAAGTCTCACAGGTAGAAATATGATATCTGAAAGTAGTTATATACCTGAAATCTGAACAGAAATATGTACTTATAAGCTCTATAGTAATTTGGTAAAATGAATAAATTCATATTTCATAGGATTCCTTCCCAAAATAACAAGCAGGCCTGAAAAGAGACATGGCTAAGACTTCTGTCTTTACAGCAACAAGCTAGCTCAAATATTTACAATCGTAAGACCAGAATTATATGCAGATAAATCACACATGCTCATTTCTGCTGATTTGTATGCGGAATTTCTTTCTCCTTGAAAACAGTTACCAAGTCGAAAAGAGACTGTAGCTGATCCTCTACCACAACAGCTGCTGTTTAGCTGGTGGAGCACTCCTGTGCAAGTCTTACCAAGTTCTTGAAGGAGGCTGTAGCTGACCCTACATGGTAGAGTCAACGATAGCACAAGATGCTGATATTTTTCAAGTGGACCCCATGGCTTGCATGGATAGCAATAATAGCAACAAGACATGGCATGTGGTGACATGTGCAGTGTCCAACAACAATAAACAAGCTATAAAAAGTGTTTAACAGGCCTGGAGGTGCTGAAGCTCCCACTTGATATAGTCCACCGCTACCCAATTATAATAATATAAGAGGAAAACACAAACAAACAAGCAAACAAACAACAAATAACAACAAAAAGTATTTATTTACAATTGCCTTGTTAAGGCAACAAGACCACACCCATGTAGACCTAGCCAGCGAGATATCATTTAAAACTCATGTCCACCAATATTGTCAGTGGACATAGTAGATGCAATGACTTTCTCTACAATCAGCTTACATCTACTCATTCGATGTTTCTGCTAGATGCTCTGGCCATCATCAGGAATAATGACATGCTAAGGCTTAAGTGAGGTTGATATATACCAGTAGCTATTGTTTCTGAGGTTATTTGTTGTGGACAAGACAGCTTCATTCTTGGAAAGGGATCATCATCAGCCTCAATCTCTATCCATTTCATTCTAGAGTTTGGCCATCTCACTTGCAATAGTTGCTGCTGTACTGGCTGAACATGTCCAGACCTCTATCTTCTGCATCTCAGCCTCCTGTCCTCGCAAAAACATTCAGCACTTTACTGGTAGCTCTTCAGATATTATACTTAGAAATACTCAATATTCTGTTGTGTGTGTGTGCAGTACTGTTGCATGTATTGTAATTAAATATGCAGAATGAGTGTATGTGGTCTAAGGGTGTATGTGGTCTAAGGGTGTACACTGAGTCCATTTGAGGGTGTGGTCTACTCCAGGGTGCACAATATCTGTACTTGCATATGGCAGTAGCCACACAGGCAGACATATGCATACACTATGCCCACGTGTGGTGGTGGTGGGGGGGGGGGGGGGGGGGGGGGAGGATTACAAACATTCTGGACAAGACAAGTACATGCAAATACCCGAGAATAAAAGAGAGGTTGAAATATTAAAAATTAAAATGAAGAGATCAAGTTTCTGACTGCTATTTTCAAGAAAGAAGGAAGGCTGCAGAAATAATAGTTGCTGAATACTGCACAGAGATTGATCTATTTCCAACTTGTGATCCTCTATTCAGACAGCAGATATATGATTAGCCAGACATACATGAGTGAAGTTCACTAAACCTTGAACATGAGACTTTATAGGGAGACAGAGATACTCACAAAATGAGAGCAAAATATGACACTGCTTGCTGTTAGTGCCCTTCTGGTTACTGATGGCACTATATACTATTTTGACATGGAGCACTGGTGAAGACACGCCCACACAAATAGAAAGAGCAGAAGATACAGAAACAGCAAAACTAAACTCATTGATGGAGAGGATCACTGCATGCACTACTGAAACTTGGACTGTCAATAGACAAGCAAGATTGTATTCCAACATGTCCACCACTGCACTGGTGGAGCTATAGCTATACGTACCAGCAAAGGCTCATAGACATTGATTACTAGCAAGATTGTATTCCAACATGTACACCACTGCACTGGTGGAACTATAGCTATACGTGCCAGCAAAGGCTCCTAGACATAGATTACTAGCATGGTAAAGACACCACAAGTGTTCAATGCATGCATGACATCACAATTATGATTGTAATTTAATGATCTAGAGCCAGTTTGTATCTATAATTATCATACCATACCTATCTCCACACATTGAGTCTGTGTAACATCACTAGCATCAGGGAGTTCACAACAAAACTGTCCAGTACGATAGTTACCACTGTGCATGGCTCTGCGGTTAAGGTGGATCTGTTGTTCATCATCCCTGGTCCTGAAGTACTCCTCAGTTCCTCCTCTGGTACCTATAGTAACATTATTATGTGTCCAACGACCAAATCTATTAGGTGTAGTTGCACAGCATGGAGTCTTGCTAGTCCTGCAGACTAGCATATTTCCCAGGTCACTGCTCTTATAAACTTTGGTTTGTCCTGTCAACTCTGGCAACTCTCCAATATCCTCCAAGGAGAAGACTCTGCTATCATCAGGATAGGTGCCTGGCTTGAAGGGAACAAACTGCACCGCTGCAATTAATAAGTAGTGTCAAGAAATGACAATGTCTACTGCTAACTATAGAAAGCCAGCTACATAGCTATACCAATAATTTATCTTTTCAAATGCTAACAATAAATCAAGGCTTACATTGTGCTTCTGCAAATACGATACCAAGCACAAAGCAAAGTGCAACAGCGACCTCAAATCCTTTCATCCTGTACTAAACTACTTCAGACCGTTGAGTCCCTAAATTAAATCTCACCGTGACTGATTGCTATAGAACACCACACCCTTATTTAGCACTACTGCGCGTAGCCACCAACTGGGCCTTGAGTGACAAGCGGAGGCAAAGGAAGGGGTAAAAAAGGTTAATAACTTTGTCAGTCCATAATCCTTTCTTGTCAGCCATGCAGCATGTTTTCACCTACCTGTCCAAAAAATTTGGCCCATTATTTTGGACTATCTGGTGTCGTTAGATTATTAACCTCGCAACCCGTTCTCACTTGCGCCGCGCAAACCAGCAGCGCAGACTTCACTGTGGTTAAGATGCGACTACGCTAACGAGTTTAGACTATGGAGCTCCATAGAATCTGCATGCTTCACTTATGCCAGTTCAAAAGACGGGGCTCTCTAAAATAATGTTGCGTAGGTAGGTAGAGCCAACTATGCCAAAGCAACTGCATCCTAAGTCTGGTATCTCAACTTCTTGAAGGTTGCTGCAGGGGTTGGCTCCTGCCTTCAGGTCATGTCCTTTGTTTCGGGTTGCATTCCCTTGAAAATTTAACTTTCACACCCAATTACGAAAATCCACCCATTAATTTACTGAGCCTTCCACTCTAAATGACTTGCCAGATGTAGCGAAAGTTCCTCACTGCCCCTATCAACCTTTCTCCATTCATCTCTTCCTTGTAGAAACTCCACCCCCTGAAACACATCCAACACATGGCAGAGGAAGCATATATTGTGTAAAGTAACTGAATAAGAATATCAGAAAAAATTATAAGACATAAAGATAATAAATGAGAGTGTAGGGAAGTCTATGTTTAGGATTCCCTGCGAGGTTCTGTGTCACCGTTGTAGCTCTTCTACCCGATAGAGAAAGAGAATTGAAACTTCATGAGAGAGACAGAGAGTATCAATACAACGTAACAAAAGGTGATAATCAATTCAAATATTTATTATTAAAAGTCAAGGAAGTTATGTCCCGATTACTGTTCCGTAATTGCGCCGCCACACAGCTCCCCCCAGAACTGACTTGATCTTAATGAAGCTGTATCATCCACGGGTAGCTCAGTCCAAAAACCTTGCAGGTGTCTTGAATCTTCATCCGGAGCGTGTAGTTCCTACCTAGTATTGGGGTACTTTGTATCCCGTGTGATGGGTCCGGGGAGTATTGAGTTGGCCGGAGAATGGGCTGTGCTAGGGGACGTTGAGGGTGGCGACTACAGCGTGGTGGCTGTGCCACTTGGACCTCAGCAGACTCATCAACATGTGCAATTTTCAGCCTATCAATCGAGATGGTCTCCTCGTGATGGCCGACCTGGACTTTGAAGAATTTGTTCCCTGTGGTCAATACACGAAATGGGCCATCGTAAGGTGGCTGTAGGGGTGACTTGTGGCTGTCGTGACGAATGAAGACAAATTTGGCCAAAGAGAGGGAGGCCGGAATTGAGGTTGTGGGAGAGCTATGGTGCACTGGGGGGACCGGTCTGAGTTCTGCCACATTGTCACGGAGGCGGCGGAGAAGTTCCGGAACTGATTCGCCCTGTCCATGGCCCACAAACTCCCTGGGGACAGTGAGTGGCGATCCAAACACTAGCTCTGCTGGGGATGTACTTAGGTCCTCCTTCGGCATGGTCCGGAATCCTAAGATGACCCAATGAAGGGATGTCCACGAGGGTGATTGACAGCGTGCTTTGAGGGATACTTTCATGCTTCGATGGAACCTTTCCACAAGGCCATTCGCCTGGGAGTGGTAAGCCGTAGTCCGATGCAGTTTGGGTCCGAGGAGGTTGGAGAGATCTTGCCAGAGTTGAGATGTGAACTGGGATCCTCTGACAGAGGAGACATCGGAGGGAAGGCCGTAACGAGTAAAATCCATCCGCTCAAGATGGCATCAGCCACGTCTTTGGTACTTGTGCTAGCCAGGGGAATTGCTTCTGGCCAGCAAGTCACTCTGTCCACTACTGTGAGGAGGTGGGTGAAACCTTTAAAGAGTGGGAGTGGCCCTACAAGATCCACATTCACATGTTCGAATCATGGGCTCGTTGTACTCAGATAGTGGAGCACGATGGTAGAGGTTGACTTTGGCTCATTGGCCATCGATGCATGTCCTGGCCCATTCTCCAACCTGTCGACCAAGGCCGTGCCAGACATACTTGCGGGCTACCAGCTTGCGGGTTGCCCGTATGCCTGGATGGCTGAGGCCATGAAGGCTGTCTAAAATGCGACGGCGGAAAGAGACAGGTACGAGGGGACGTGGTCGACCAAGAGACACATCACACAACAGGGTGGTGTGATTGGGTCCAAAGGGATTAAGTTGAAGGCCAGTGATTGCTGTCCGGCAGGCAGCCATGTCGACTGGGTCTGCGAGCTGTGCGGTTGCAAGGGCAGAGAAATCAATGCCTCCACTGATGGCCGAAATGGCAGCACGGAAAAGAGCGTCTGCTTCCATGTTGTCCTTGCCTGCCACGTGTCTAATGTCCACGGTGAATTCTGAGATCGCTGAGAGCTGGCACTGTTGTCGTGCAGACCAGGCATCTGAGATCTTACCGAGGGCAAACGTGAGTGGTTTGTGGTCGGTAAACAGTGAGAACTGGCGCCCTTCCAGGAAATAACTGAAGTGACGGATAGCCGCGTGGGCAGCAAGCAATTCTCTGTCGAATGCACTATATCTTGTCTGGGCCGGCTGGAGTTTGCGGCTGAAGAAGGCCAGCAGTCGCCAGAGGCCATCTGTGAATTGCTCAAGAGTGCCTCTAATGGCCATATCTGAAGCATCAACGGTTACAGCCGTGGGAGCATCTGCACGGGGATGGACCACGAGGGCAGCAGAGGCCAGAGCAGTCTTTGCATCACGGAATGCTTTATCCATGGTGGTCGACCATTTCACCGGAGAGGTCCGGGCGGGACGGCCAACCAAAGAGGATGAAGTAGCTGGGCAGCGGCAGGTACAAACCTGTGGTAAAAGTTAATTACTCCGAGGAAGGCCTGCAATAAAGACAATATGGTTCAATATGCTGTGGATTTACTCTGGAAGTCACAGGTAGAAATATGGTATCTGAAAGTAGTTATCTGAAATGTGAACAGAAATGTGCATTTATAAGTAAACTATATAGCAATTTGGTAAAATTAATAAATTCTTATTTCACAGCCAAAAAATAAAAAGCAGGCCTGTGTACAAACGGTGCTATCCAGCCATAAATGCTTTATCATGGAAATTGATGACTGCATCCTGCACTGGCAGAAGACAAGAAGTATGTGTGAGTGTATTGCATATGTGCATGTGGTGTTTGCCATGAATTCTCAGTTTGGCTTTATCTTATTTGAAACATGATGCCTGAATCCTGCACTAGCAGAAGAGATGTGTGTTTGTGAGAGAGAGAGAGAGAATTAAGTTGCCTTGTACTATCAATCTTTGTACCTATAAGAAGTAATAGTTGAGAGGAGAGAGGGGAGGCACATGCATGAGGGCTGGACAGAAGAGAGAGAACTCTGTTGTAGCTGGATAATAACTAGCAATGAATGCTGATAATGCACTGCGGATTCTATAGGACATGTTTTTACCATTACCTAACTATTTTTTTAACCCTCCCATTCTTTAACCGGTAGCTATCAAACTCACAGAGAGCAAATTTGTAATTAGGACAAGTATCTATCACCTGAAAAAGGTTGACTATTTCTAGTAATCTCTGAGACGTTTATATATCCTAATACTACAAACTATCTAGCAAGATAAGCTGGCTATAAACCTATACATTGAAAATTATTCGTGTAGTTCTTGTCATCATACCATCAAAAAGCATCTGGTAAAGCTTCTACACTCGATCTGTCCATGTTTCTGTAAGAGACCGAGCTTTATAAAAGTCTAAACTTGAATATTCCTTTTGAGATTAAAATGAAACACTATTATAGATTTAGTTCTGTGAGAAAGCTATAGCTATAAACTTCTATAGCTGCTAGGCTTGCTCCTAAGAAAGAAGTAAAATTATCAGATTAAATTCTAATTTTGCCACAGCTTAGGTTAGCTATGGAACTTACTTGTGTGGTCTTGGTGGTCATCAAAAAGCTAACCACAGCTGTATTAATAGCAGATAAAATGTTCAGGCTTGCCAAAGAAGGAAGTCTATCGACTAAAGCTACATAACTGCCCAATATTCACCCCATTCAAAGATTTCTATATTCTATCTATATATGAAGAATTGAAAGTAGTCAACATGTGAATAATTCTGGTGTGCATGTACCATAGGGTTGCACCAAGAGCTCAAGATTCATTCACGCACATAAGTACCAAATCTCCAGATTCTGATACTTAACTAATTGTGTGTATTAAACTACTACAATCATTGTAGCTTCCCACAACAAGACAGTGGCTGTTGCTATGATTGTGCTGGATTCAGCCTCTCAGTAGTGGACACTGGAATGTTAAGCCTGTCCATTACATAGGAAGCAGTCCTCATGCTCCCACATGATAGTGATACTGATAGGGCTCACAGACTGAGATATTGATGAGGAAACACAGCAACTGGGAACTGTTGGACAAGAAACAAACTTCATTGTTGAATATCACCTGCTCCATTCAATACTCACCAGCAGAAGGAGTAGTTCCTGTACAAGTACTTGCAGGGGAGGAGCCTGCAGTGTTTACAGCTGTTAGGTGTGTTTCATACTTGGTAGCTTCCTGCAGGGAAGTCAGAGTGTAGCTTCTTGATAGGAACAGTCACACCACCTGATGAAACACTACCACAGCCTTCAACTTTCATGAGATCATCTTTGTTGTCAATGCTCTTAATCAACACAGCAGCAGAACATATAAACACGCTGTACAAAATCTTACTTACACTTGGATGGCCTATTCCTAGAATATTTATGTAACTCAAAACTGCATACTAGGAAAAGTAGTAGTTAATCTGATTTTCTATCCATGCAGTCACTACTTACTCAGTGGGACTCGGCCTAGACCAATAGCAGCTTCTGAAGCTAGAATTGTGGATCTCAGAGCAATATATTTAAAGACATTATAGAGGTGAGTAACATGGCTAAACTAAATACTGGCTCTCCTTAGAAACCTGGTGCAGCATACTTGACCTAATGGCAGCAAAGTGAGCATTCTGTTCTCAGTAGCTACTATTTCTTAGCACTACTAGGCCTGATGTAAAATAGTTGCAATTAAACAGAACAAAATGGTGACTTTTGCTATGAGATCAAGTTTGCATCTAGCTGGTGCAGGCTATTTGATCTAAATAACAGCAATGTGAGCATTCTGTCCTCTTATTAGCCTCAGTAGAGTACGTTGCTTGCAGCACATCTGGAATGGTTTGTATAGGAACAAGCTATTCTAATAATAACAGCATTAGCTACTGATTTACTATTTCAAAATGGCAGAGGCTTAAATCTCACACCTAAAATATTTATATATCACTATGAACTCATAAATGGTGCTATCTGTCTAAACATTCATGCTTTGAAAACTATATTTCTAAATAGTAAACAGGCAGCCTCAAAACCTATAATCTTGTATCTTCCATCCATCTTATTTTTACTACAACAATTGATCAATTGTTTTTCTCAGAAGCTCACTCTTGTGAAAATTGTGGCACTTAAGTATTTTATACATAAAAATTACGTCCAAGATTGGGGAGTTTAGGAATTATTCCAATTGGCACCTTGTAAGAAGCTGCTTGACCATAAAATATAATCAGAAATATAGAATAGGTTTCATATAAAAGTATGTATCAATTTGACAAGAAAGGAAACAAGGATTTGCCAATGTAGATAACAAACAAAGGACCAATTTTATATGATCAGTATGTTCAGTGGTAAAGTGTTTTATATCATATATTAATAAACCTAATCCTTTTTTAACAAGAGAATTTTATATATAAAACGGTTGTATATATATATAAATGCATGTTTTTATTCACACATGGCAAAGAATAACATCAGCTAATATTGGTTAGTATGTGTGTGTGTGTGTGTGTGAGTAGTGTAGATGACATGAGCAACTTCTTGAAAGAAGCTAGTTCTTGAATAATATGTTAAATTAATAGTAAGCGAGTTAGTATGGCAGAGATATATTGAGTGGTCACAAGTGAAGGGATTGCTCTGATCATGAATCAAATGAGTGAAGGTGAAGGCATTCTTATTTACTTGAAGCAAGGTTTTTTTGACCATGCAGCAAAGGAATACTTGGTATATAGTTGTGGTTTTTCGACCACAACAGCTGACAGTGATGTCTCACTATTTGATTTGAAAAACACAGATGGAAAAGGTTTCTCGGGTTTTTGTATGGATCTAACAGTGTTAGAAATGTGATGTGAGTGTTTACAATTATAAACAATAGAAGAAATGTTCTCTGTATTGATAAAGTGAAGTTATTCATAGCTTATAATTATACCAACTTTCTTTGAGCTAAAACAGAGCACATAGATAGAGCTATCATTTGGGTCACATATAAATCGCATACAATGAAGTATTTGGCTGCAATGGAGCTAAAAACCGAGTACATATGTTTATTGTGATATTCATATTTGTGTTCAGTTTGTGTTCAGTTTGTGGTCAGTAAAATATGACCACAATGACTGGCACTATGGTGCTAACAGATGACCTAATTGCAAGAGCTCCAAGTAAATCCCTGGTATTTTTTTAATATGTAAGTTTTCAATTTGTAACAGTGCTCTACAAACCCGATGGGGAGAGGGTTAAGAAATAATAGCTAGTGTCACAATATTTCTTGATAGTCATGAAGAAACATGCATGAGCGGAAAACTATGCCCAGCTGTAGTTGTAATCACTAGAATTGTGTTCAGAATCTTATGTACTTCAATATAAAGACCTTTAATTCCTCTTTTTTTCTCATTGAGTGAATTCCAATAATATGTACAAGTTTATTTTGACTGAAAGCCTTCTCAGATGTATTAGAAAATTTTCCATGTCGCATTTTATAGAACTGCTTGAGTTTTAAAATCAGCCATTAGCACTATCAAAATGCACTGAAAACTTTGGAAAACCCCTAAAATTCTCATGCAGGAAGTGTTTCTCAAAGTCTCCCTCTATGAGATTATATATTCTTCTCTGAAATACTTGGGACAGAATCATCACACTTGCTAGAAACATCTTGTTTATTTCCTTCAATAGGACTATATTAGAAGATGTGGTATGTGTTGTAGACCAACTATATCTTCACATACTTCACATTTTTCAGTTGCATACCTCAGAAGTTTATCTGTGTTGGTGATGGATGGAAAGCTGAGTAAGCTGATGAAATAATATCATTGAGACAAACTACCAAGATCCTACTCATTTTGAAGTTAAGAGCTGTTATAGTGCACATACCTAAAGCATCTTTAACCCTTTCACTGTTGTAGGTGTGGGTGGAATGGGAGAAGCTGTAGTCTGGTAATTACCTTTCAGTGGCAAAAAAAACTGTAAACAGTTCTAGAATGGAATTTGTGTTTATTAGTTAATCACTCAAGGTCTGTGAGACTGAAAGAAGAAAACTCTAGTGCTTCTAGTAAGTATTCTAGTTGTGTCTTACACCACAGATATATTATAATCATCAAGCTACAATATTTAATCTTTACTCAACTGGATATCTTGGCTTGTGTTTTTTATGCAGTACTAAAAGATAGGTAGCTATATACACAGTACATTTCTGGATTAGCTATCCCCATGATGAAAACTTCCCAATTACCTACTGATTTTGTCATAAACCTTCATACCGTACGTCTTGTCATAAAATGCACCCACCATCCCAATATTGTTACCTCTTCACTTAGTATATAGAGGTGTCAATCTTTTGACACTAAACTCGGAGTCAGCACATTCAACATTGATTCAGCCAATCAGATGAGGTTTAGTGTATCTTGTATTTACCAGAACAAGGTTTTCAGCAAAGAAGCAAATTTTACAGGCCTGGGGCAAACAAAAATGAAGATCTCTGGCTGAAGTGACCTGATTAAGCTGTCACCATTAGATGGCTGTCACTAAAAATTTAAGCTACATAATGTGGCACATTTACATGTTCACAATTGCCATCTCCCATACATCACTTTATGAGAGAGCAACCAGCTTGCATGAAATTTAGTCATAGTTAATAATTATCCATTACCGATTTGCATTTACTTATTTTAACCAGGATTACAAATTTACTTTTGGCTGAAGCACTTCTGCTTGGCCTGTTGTGAGATGCTGGCATAACAAATTTAACAAAAACGCTTTCCCTCACTGAGAATCTCAGTGAGGTGGCTATGTATATCATATTTATAAATGATCTTGTTGTTATGACATAACACTTCACCAGACCCATTCCTTTTCGCAGAACAAATCAGTAGCAAAATAATAATAATAATAAAAGAAGAGAAGTGGCACTCCCTTCAATGCATCATGCATGTTATGCCAATGCTCTTACTCCATTAGTATTATTATTATTATTTTGGGGAAGTGGGCTGAGGAGGGAGGGGCTGTAATTGATTATGCTTGTCAACATATTTCCATATAGCCAGTGCTGCCTGTATAGCGTTTGCTATTTTGATTCTAGTATTCTAGTTTGTGATTGAACATACAATTCTGTATGCATGGAATTTATGTAATTTGTTCAATTTCTAAGCATTAGATCTAAAACACAGGGCCGCACATCATTTTACTATAATTATGTTTAAAAGCTGACCCATAACTAGAACTATCAGTTCATAAGTTATTGGTGACCTACCACTTGAGCCATTTCAGACGAAGCATATTGCCTTCCATTCTTGATCCTTTGGTGGTATAAGGGCACCAGTTAACCTTTCGTTTCAGTCTAACTGGTTTAAGAACTTTAAGTGGCTGCACTATGATATTGTGCAGAATGCAGCTGGAGGCTTGACATACCAAAAAGCTGTACAGGACAGTACAGCTGTGATCAACTGTTGTGACTGAGCAAGACTTGCTAGTGAAGGGCATTACAAACTGGAAGGAGAACACACGTTGCTTTTCCAAGCATGAAAGCTGGTACGTCCACAAGGTCTGTGCTACTTCCCACGCTTCATATTGCATGCTATTATTACCAAAAAAGACAACAATTTCCAGCAAGTTGAAGTTTCATTCATTGCACTGCCTTTTATAGATGGTCTTTATAAACATGCATGTTCAAACAGGAACATAAGAGAGATAGTCAAGAATTGAATTAGAAAAAGTGTTAAATGACAATTTGAAGATCTAAGTGGTCAGCTTGGGGGGGGGGAGGCAGCAGGTTAGCTATTTCAAAATTCAAGTGACACAGGCAGAGATTTTCTAAGTGTCGTTGAAATAGGAGTGTAACATCGAGGGTGGATCCTGTCCTTAAACTGGCCAACATAATAAATATTTTGAAGTGGCAATTGGAAAGCTCTATATCTAAGGAATAGAGTCAGAGCAGGCATTCTGCATGGCAGATGGATGTGGCTTGGCTAATTTGCCCAGTTCTGAAGAAATCTCCTCCAACAAGGGTAGCCAACAGATTCTGGCTGCACCACCTCCAAATACCTGCCTATGACTCTGCTACATAATATTAATGAAGATAACTTATTGTGTTTATGCATGCACATGCACGTTTGTGTGCATGTGCATGTGTGTGGGTGTCTGTGTGTCGTTATTTATAAATGAATGTTTAAGTAAATGCATATTCTCAGTTTTTACAACAGCTCCTAGTGTGTTGATCATCATGGAGGCCTAGAGATGTTGATGTGTAGGTGCATCATGTGTAGTAGAGACAACCATGCACCAGCTCTATAAACTTTCACGATGTCTTTTAATGTTATTTTTGTTGACTTGGTTACTAGTGTACATATCTCTGTGTAAACTTTACTGAGTTACACATGTAGAAAAGCAACTGTAGCACACTGCACAACAACTAACTGAACAACAGTCCAAACTGAAAGGAGACAGTGGTAGTGTTAACAGGACCACAAAAATATTTTAACATCAATAGTAAGTATTACTCAGTTTAGTATATAGTATATCTAACACATACCTTTAATGTATCTTCAATCATTGCTGTCTCATAAACTCCACCCTCTTGTCCTTCTCCAAGTCCAAGATTTGGTAATGTGTTAATTATCCCATTGGCAGGGATACTGGTAGTTTGCAAGCCAGAGATGCATTTGTAACTATTTCCTTGAACGTTACAATTATAAGCGTTTAATTGTTTACCTTTTGCTGCAATAGGAGAATGCAAATCTCTTCAATGACCTCTTAACTTTATATCACATTGGTTCTCTCAAATAGGGAAACCAGTGAGTCTATATCTAGAGATTTTTTAGGAATTGGAATTGAGTATCCATTTCTGAATGCAACTTCAGCTACATATCTTCACACTACTAAATGTACCATCTTTTGCTGCCATTTCTTATTTGCAACTTGCCAGTTTACTTAACTACTTCTAGTTTTCTTAACTACTTCTCTTCAAGAAGACAAATAATACTTCTTTTTAAATCCCCATTCTGTTTGAGACAAATGACCCACTCATATGGTAATAATTATCATTGGTTTGCTCTAATCGTTACATAGTGAAGTAACTAGGTATTTAGATTTTAGATTGTGGTAAAATGAATACTTATCATTCCACAGGAATCCTTCCCAACATAACAAGCAAGCCTCTGTGTACTCTGTGCTGACCAAGTAGTTTGGCATGAATGCTCAGTATGGCTTCTATCATACCTGTAAATGATGATGACTGCATCCTTCATGGCCGAAGAGGAGAAATGTGTGTGAGTGTGTGTCGGATTCGTATTCCCAGATTCTCGAATAATCAGCTCTCTTAGCTGATTCCACGCAATCCGATGACGCCCAAGCCCACCCTTTAACTCTCGCTAGTTAAAGTCTACCTGGACCAGAACTACTCGCACACGATTCTCCCTTTCTCACTAAGAGAGGTGTAGTAGTTGTATTGACTTTGCTACAAATAAACTTAGATGCACAACAATCAAATACTTGGACAGTTCAGAGCACAATCAATAAACTGGTATAATAATAACACGTAGAATGGCAGAGTATTAGTACCTCGTTATTATCTCTCTCTCGCTAACGACCTCTAATATCTGCTCTCACTGTCTCTCTCTCTAAAATGTCCGCCTCTTTTATACTCTGTTCTTGTGCTGTTCTTGTGGACCTTATTAGGTCATTTTCTGTGCTGCTGTGATGTCGAATCGTTCATCTAGTCTGAACTTGCGATGAACCGTGGTCTGCCGGTTGTGGTCTGGTCCTACCGAATCTTGCCAGCCCGGTTCCATCATGGTGTTGTCGTCCCGTTCCATTGTGGTGTTGTCGTCCCGTACCCACACTTGCTCCTGACCTCCACTCGGGGCCATCTGCTCACCTAGGTCCTTCAGGGGCGCTCCTCCTTCCCCAGTCAGGAGTTCTCCTGACAGTGTGTGTGTAAAGGTGTGTGTGTGAGGGGTGTGCATGTGTGAGTGAAGAATAATGTAACCTTGTATTACCAATCTTTGTATCTCTAATAGTCCTAATGTATAGCACTCGAGATGAGAGAAGGGAAGCACATGCATGATGGCTGGGAAAATAAACCTGTGGAATTAGAACAAGCATCAACTCCAAGCACACAAAACAAGAGCTATTTCTAGCTATGTCTCTGAAACTGTTTATGAATTCCCTTACTATTATACTTTTCTGTTTAGCAAGATAATCTAGCTAGTTACAAATTATTTTAGATTTTTGCTTATTTACAACAAGAAACTGAAGAACAAAACTACAACTGCACAGAAACTGACAGGAGCCGATGTGTTTACAACCAGTCCAATATGCCCACACAAATGAGCCGACCAACACTAGCATAGCACAACACATCATGTGAAAGTAAATCCAATCATTACAACTCCACTGTCTCATAAACACCATCAGTCAGAGTTCCTTCCACACCCTCTGGTCCTTGTCCGAGCCCAAAGTTGGGTGAAGTGGTAATCATCACATATGCAAGGCACTTGTTCACACTAATGGCGGGTGGTGGGCATGTCGCAGGGATATTTGGAACATCATCCTTGCAAGGGGAGTAACCTTCCTTGAGGTTGATCTCTTCATATTCACAGACTTTGTCAGTATTGCAAGTGGGTGGGTCTGTCCTTGTGGAGACTGACCTGCCAATGTGTTAAAATATAATAGGAGACACAAGATATTGGAGAGAGAAACAGCAATGACTATTCCTTTAGAATCTATATAATCTGTGGCTGGGGCCAGTGAGATTAGTGGTATAGAGTAGGTCAGACGTCCAACATCAGCAGTCACTGCTGAGCTCCTATCTAGTGGTCCTGAAGTAGTTACATACACCACCACACAAGTATCTTTTTGCATGGAATTAAAAGGCCCCACAAACATCCACCGAACAGTCACTCCGGACGATGTGATGTCAGTGACCATGATAGAGGTCAGAGGACGCACTAAAGATTCTAATTGGATCAAAATAAAAACTACTAATTAATATGCCACAAAGCCTATGCTGATACGTACCACCAGCATGCAGCACAAAATTCTGCCTGTCCACCACTACTACTCCAGTAGGTAGGCGGATCAACACCTCACATGTGTATCGTGTGTTGTCAATATCACTGGTGACCTTCTCTATGTCCAGAACCAGTTGTTGCTGTCCAGAAATACCACTAGCTAGCAGTGCTCCACTGTTGGAAGCATTCAGCCATCATATAGACCGCACTGTCAGGTTGCTAAAGCAAGTGACACTTGCAGATGATCCAAGAGGATATGAAGTTTGCTCTCCAGATAATGCACTTGCTAAAGAAACAAAGGGAAACATGAAGAAAGTTTTCAATAATAGTAAGTATAGAACTTGTACATTGGTATGTCATTGTAGTGGCTGCACTTTGTCCTCTGCTATTGCTGACTGAGCAGTTGAAGGAGCCACTGTAGTGGCTTAGCTGAGAGCTAGGGAGAGGAGGTTGTGGTAAGTGGCAGTGGATGTGTCCACAACCCTCTGGCTCTGTTGGTAGGAGGGGCCACTCCTGTTCCAAGTGACGCTGCTGGCAGGTCCTCCAGTGGTTGCACAAGTGAGAACACCCTGATGTGATGTTGTAGGTCAGAGATGTTATGAAGGGTGAGCCTGAGGAGATTTACAGTAGAGTAGCAATACATACTAGTATGAGATGCTTAGTTACTGTACCAGCCTCTGGAGGGTATATCCCAACAAACACTTGCTGGGGGTTGCCTTGACTGTCTGGTACAGCACAGGTGAACACTCCTGTAGGCCCTGAGGCAGCACTTCTACGATGCAGCAAGAGAGCACTGCTTCCTATGTAATGGACAGGCTGAACATTCCAGTGTCCACTACAGAGAGGCTGAATCCAGCACAATCATAGCAACAGCCACTGTCATGTGAATATATATTGTGGGAAGCTACAATGATTGTAGTAGTTTAATACACACAATTAGTTAATTATCAGAATCTGGAGATTTCGTACTTATGTGCATAAATGAATCTTGAGCTCTTGGTGCGTCCCTATGGTACATGCACACCCACATGTTGACTACTTTCAATTCTACATAGCTAGAATATACTAATCTTTGAATGGGGTTAATATTGGGCAGTTATGTAGCAGTAGTATTTAGCCGATAGACTTCCTTCTTCGGTGCTAGCCTTAACATTTTATCTGCCATTAATACAGCTGTGGTGTCTTTTTTTCACAGCCCTCAAGACCACACAAGTAAGTTCCATAGCTTACCTAAGCTGTGGCAAAATTTGTATTTAATCTGATAATTTTTCATTTATAGACTTCTTTCTTAGGAGCAAGTCTAGTACAATATAGCAGCTGTAGCTGCAGATGAAGTTTATAGCTATAGCTTTCTCACAGAACTAAATCTATATTCATTTTAATCTCAAAATGAATATTCAAAGTTTAGTTAAAGACTGACTTTTATAAAGCCCAGTCTCTTACATAAACCTGGACAGATCGAGTGTAGAAGCTTTACCAGAAGCTTTTTGATGGTAGATGACAAGCACTACAAGTCAACTACAATTATGAACACAAATAATTTTCTAGCCAGCTTATCTTTCTAAATAGCTTGTAGTATTAGGATGTATAAACTGTCTCAGAGATTAGCTAGAAATAGTCAACTTTTTTCAGGTGATTTGAGTTGATACTTGTCCTAATTACAAATTTGCTCTCTGTGAGTTTGATAGCTACCGGTAAAAGAATGGGAGTGTTAAAAATAATAGCTAAAAACATGTCCCTATAGAATCCCCAGTGCATTATCAGCATTCATGGCTAGTTATTATCCAGCTACAAAGAACTGTTCTGTCCAGCCCTCATGCATGTGCCTCCCCTCTCTCCTCTCAACTAATACTTCTTATAGGTAGAAAGATTGATAGTACAAGGCAACTTAATTCTCTCTCTCTCTCACAAACACACATCTATTCTGCTATTGCAGGGTTCAGGCATCATGTTTCAAATAAGATGAAGCCAAACTGAGCATACATGGCAAACTACACACACACACACACATGAAATACACTCACACATAATTCTTCTCTTCTGCCAGTGCAGGATGCAGTCATCAATTTCCATAATGATAAAGCAAAGTGTAGCATTCATGGCAAACTACTTGGATAGCACAGTTTGCACACAGGCCTGTTTGTTATTTTGAGGAAGGAATTCTGTGAAATAAGAATTTATTCATTTTACCAAATTACTATAATTATAGTTTACATTATTATTTCTGTTCAGATTTAAGGAACTACTTTCAGATATCATATTTCTACCTGTGACTTCCAAAGTAAATCCACTGAATATCACAATTCTGTTTTCGGCATGCAATGTCATTTCTCTTGACCATGCAGCCAGTTTATTTGCCTCTAGCTAAGAAGCTGCTGTTATTGTCTCATTTGGTCTCTTCAATGAACCTGGCTGATTTAAAGAAGGGTATAAAACTTATCCCATACCACACAGGCAGATCAAATAAGAACTCATGTGAGGCCTGAGAACTGCCTGAACAAACTGAGCATGCTTGTACACAATTTATGCTGATCATGCAAGTATTTTCACCAAAACTATCAACCATTCCAGGCATGATTATCAAATGTTGTTCCAACATTAAAGCCACTTTGTCCAACAAGATGGACAATGTGCACCAAAGCATTCCAATTGATTTTATTGGCAATTGTTGAACAAGGTGGGCATTTGTATGCTATGAAAGCTCATGATTTTCAGTGTGCTACCTTGTCAAAAAATGTCAACCTAGAAGATTAGATTCTGTTGAGATACCACATTCATTTGGTGATCCTATTTAATGAGGCAATAGATATTGTTGTTGAAGAATTGAAGTATGGGATTGACCAAACCAGGGGCATGCCCCTAGATGTATCATTGGGAAGAGTACTTTTAAATGCTGGAAATGATTCTGACGATTTTAGATATAATCTTCCAGAAAATATAAAGATTGATGATAAAGTGGTAAACACGCATCAGGAAATTGTTCATCTACAAATGCTTCCAGATAGGGTAAAAACATATGATCAAAAACATTCAACCACTAAGATTTAAAAAATCACTCGTATCTGCACTTGATGTGAAATTATGAAGCCAGTAAAAGCAAGGTAGGTGCAGTTTACAGTTTACTAACTAATATATCCTCCTCACTGTACCAGTAACTGCAGCCACAGCTGAAAGAACTTTTCCTACATTGCAGAGATCAAAGAATACCTGCAGCTGACCCTGAGTGAACCTGCCCTCGGCTAAATAATATGATGCTGCTGCATATTTAACAGATGTATTCCAGATTGCTAAAGATGTTAACATAAGAAGTGGTACTTCTATATAATGAGCACTATATATACTCTCATTTATTGTATATATGCTTTCTCTGCCATGTGTTGGATGTGTTTCGGGGGGGGGGGGGGGGGGGGGAGGAGGAGTTTCTACAAGGAAGAGGTGAATGGAGAAAGGTTGAAAGGAGAAGTGAGGAACTTTCTTAGTATGTGGCTGCATCTGGCAAGTCAGAGGGTAGGAAGCATTTTGGGATTGGTCAGGCAAAAGTGTGTGTAAGGGAGGGCGATATACGCACCTTATTGAAAAGAAATATCATGGTAATTGAAAAGAATATATATAACTGGAATAAACTTAGTTTGATCACAAGTTCCGGAACACTCTGAGTCTGTGCTCATTGTTCCTCACAAATTCATTTGCAATTGTGACTAGATCAAAGCATTCCAAAGCTTCTTTGTAAATGTTAGTATCATTAGATGATTAAGTCTATCCTGTTTCATAGTACTTCATAAGTATGTTTTTATTCTTTTCATGCAGGAAAAACATCTTTCACTTGCAGCATTCATAGCAGGCATGACAAGGATTAGACAGATAACCCAGCACACCTGCTTAAAAAATGCACGTTGACCATCAGAAAGATTGCAAAGAAAAGTCAAGATATCTTTCAGTGTTACAGTTCCATCTGACTCAAGTGAGCTAAAACTTTAACTAAATGCTTGAAGTTGAGTTGAAAGCTCACTCTTATTGAAGGCCTCTCCATAAAAAGAAACAACTTCACTAACTCAGCCAGCTTTTACAAGCAATTCTTCAAGATTTTGGTAAACAGCATATCCTGGCTGATCAAAGCGATCTTGAATTGCTGACATGCCCAAGTATATTGCTTCAAAGTAAAAGCAACGATAATAATCTTCAACTGCAGTGATTCTCCTGTTCCATTCTCAAAATGTTTTGGAGCTTTTCAATTCCGAAAAATGTTATAACATTTCGGGACTCTTGGCATCCATGCCAACCTGGCTTGGTCTAATATCTGGACAACTGACGGTGGTTTTGTTGCGTTCCCTGGCCATTATGTACATAAGTGGTTCTTTCCTATGCACTTTCATTCATGTTGCACTGTAGCTATTTACTCAAGATCTCTAAGGATTGTACTCCACCTATTTTTATAGGTTAGCTATTATTATGGTGTTTTTAATCTGGATTATTGTATTAGTATGTAACTCGGATAAGACTAAACCAATGGATGATTGGATTAAGGCCTTGTGCAAACATGGCTCTAGTGTACAGCTAAAATAAGTTAAACTAGTTATTTACTTTGAAATGGATCATACATAAATACATTGTCCTGATAATGCAAACTCTATTTTGCCTTTATTGCTGGTGGTTGAGCCTCATGATTTTTCTAGCACTGTGAATTTTAATGCTACAGTAACATAATACAGTGTCAGTGACCACATGAACAAGGTGGCTGGCATCATTAGATGCCATGCAGTGCTGAATCAGCTTATAGTCCTGGACTCATAGTCTAAATTGTGAAACATGCAAAAAATCTAAGGACTGTCCTGGAAATTGGATGGTTGGCATGTAGTTATGTTTTAGATGATGCAGTACAGATAAACCTATATAGCTAGCTATAATGCCCAGCTCAGTTTTAATTAGATATATACCTCTGATCTTAGCCTTTTCCAAATTTCTGTTTTGGAAACTTGTAGAGCCTATTAGGCTGGAATTGGTCAGGAATTTTACTGTTCGAGTCACTCGTGGCCATGATCCGCTCGCTATAATACTAAAATAGTACGCGCAAAAATGTAGCGGCGTGGTTTGGTGGGCTTCATTTGAATTTTAAAATAAGACAACTGAAGATAGCTGGCTGGAGAAGACCCTGAGAGTGCTCTCAGTAAAGATTAGAAACTTTGGAGGTTGGTATTTGAAACTTTGGTCCGGCAGCTGCCGGGTCTGCCGGACTAGTTCCTACCCCCCTGCAAGTCATTTAGAGATTGAAGGCTCATTAAAAGGGGGAACTACACCTGAAAAACTTTGGATTTTTTTATTGTTTGTTTTTACTGTTGCCGTACATAATCTACTAGCCAATTCTAAAGTTTTAGAGCTATTGGATGCTCCATTTCAAAGTTATGATGGTTTTTGTCCATGCAATTTCTTATTGATTTGAAGAGAAACCAACAAGGAACACTAAAGGAAGGGAAAGCAGCATTTTTTAAATTAAAACAAATAAACTTGTGGTTACCACTTTATAGCTCTGTAGATTCTGTAAACTTCATGGTATGGACCTGATATATAGCTCAAAAGATATGTCTCTCTTTGTGCTCTCTGTTGAACCTAAACTATTTTTCATAGGTATAACTATAGCCTAGAGGAAGTCCTGAATAGAGCAGGGCTTGTTCTAGCCACTGGTGCTAATTTCAACTCTCTAGCACTTGGCAATCAGGAGATATTTATGCTGCCAGTTCAGGCATTCAGGTTTTTGAGGTTCCCTCCACTTGTAGTTCCTATAACTTGGCTATAGTTATACATATGAAAAATATTTTAGTATCAACAGAGAGCACAAAGAGAGACCTATCTTTTGAGCTATATATCAAGTCCATACCATGAAGTTTACGGAATCTATGGAGTTATAAAATGGTAACCGCAAGAAGAAGAAAGGGAAAAAATACATGTGGGTCACTCTCCCACTAAAAATGCAACTGTCCCTCCTTCAACACATATTGCCAGGAATTTTGAAAATCTATTTTGTTCTGATTTTGCGGCGAACATAACTTTGCCACACTTGACTCAATTTCAATATTTCAGGATTCATTTGAGAGCTCTTCATTTGAGAGCTCTTTTAGTGATCTGTGATATAACAGTTTGATTTTTTAAATTTACTTGAAGCATTGCCGAGTTATGGTGATTAGAAGAGGTGACTGTCACAGATTTTGCGTTTATTTTGTGGTTGGAAATGAAATGCCTTAGAACTAATGAACAGGAGATGTGTTGAAAAATATGCCTCCATTATATCACAGCTAAATGTCTTGGTAAGCTACAAACCAAATTTGGGCATCTGTAGACCAGGCACTTTGGAAATATCCTCGCCGCAGTTTAGGGGGTGCAATTTTTGGAGTGACCCTTGCCTTTTTGGATGTATCTTCTAAGAAAATGTATCTATAGAGACATTTCATATATCATCTTAAAGCACACAGAATGAGCAACAAGTTGGTACAAAACTATCTTCACAGAAGAAAGGGAGGGAGGGAAAGTTATGATGGCTATAAAAATGCGTTCAAATTTTGGTGGTTTCAGGTGTAGTCCCCCCTTAATTAATGGGTGGATTTTCGTGAAAGTTCAATTTTCAAGGGCATGACCTGAAGGCAGGAGCTACCCCTGCAGCAACCTTCAAGAAGTTGAGATACCACCGTTGGGTTGCAGTTGACTTTGGCATAGTTAGCTCTACCTACCTACGCAACATTATTTTATTAGAGAGCCCTGTCTTTTGAACTGGCATAAAAATTTATACAGTAAAGCATGCAGATTCTATGGAGCTCCATAGTCTAAACTCATTAGCGTAGTCGCATCTTAACCACAGTGAAGGTCTAGAGAACGCGCCTGGCAGCTGAAATGATAGCCCTCATACCAAATTTTCTGAACAGGTAGGTGAAAACATGCTGCATGGCTTACAAGAAAGCATTATGGACTGACAAAGTTATTAACCTTTTTTTCCCTTCCTTGCCTCCGCTTGTCACTCAAGGCGCAGTCGGTGACTACGCGCCATTAGCGGTGTCTGTAAGTCTCAAGCTCGGCTAAATAAGGGTGTGGTGTACTATAGCACATCAGTGGGACTTGTAATTAGGATCTGAAGTAGTTTAGTACAGGATGAAAGGATCTGAGGTGGAGTGGTGTGCTGTTGTACTTTACTTTGTGCAAGGTATCGTATTTGCAGAAGCACAATGTAAGCCTTGATTTATTCTTAGCATTTGGAAATAATAGCTATGTAGCTAGCTTTCTAGTTAGCTAGTGGACATTGTAATTTTTTGACACTTTGTACGTACTTATGAATTGCAGCAGTGCAGTTTGTTCCCTTCAAGCCAGGCATCTATCCTAATGATAGCAGAGTCTTCTCCTTGGAGGATATTGGAGAGTTGCCATAGTTGCCACAGGAAATCACAGTTTATGAGAGCAGTGTGATGGGAAAACCCTTCTACTAGTAAAGCTACTTGATTTCCTACAGATCCGCTCTCCACACCCGCCACCAACTTAGATTCTAGTCTCACACCAAAACCCACAGTTAGTCGAAATCAATCCACTTCCAGGGTTGTATTACCCCTTATGAAAAGGACTGGTATATTTGGACAATAGTAAACTTACTACAACAAGACCATATAATTATACAAATAAGATGCTCAGACGTAAAACTCAATAATACTCTGGCGATACAACTTTACTCAATAAATCACAGTTCTCTCTATATCTACAACAGTTCAGTTTCATTCTATTTTTCCCGCTCATCTCCTAACTCCAGCTTCCAGGACACCATCCTTGGCAACAAATCAGAATCCTTGGCAGTCTTGTACGTCACACATTTCCAGGTACGCCCTTTCAGGGTTTCCACTACCGGATTCTGCGGTCGTGTCAGCTTGCACTTTCTTAGACTTCTGGCGCTCTTTTAAGGTCATGTCCAGTAGTACTTCATTAACCACTTGTTCCATGTCTTCCCCCTTCATTTCCCATAGTGGCTCTGTCTCTGTCTTCAGGCTTAGCCTCTGGGAAGAAGCAGTCATGGATAAAGGAGAGAGATCCCATGACACTCACTCCACCTTAGCTCGAGAGCCCTGGTCTCGACTCAACCCGTCGGCGTTCGCATTCGCCGTTCCAGCTCGATGGGTCACACTAAAATCATATGGCTGTAGAGCCAAAGCCCATCTGGCCAGCCTCCCATGACTATCCTTCATGGTTGCCAGGTGAGTTAATGGATCATGGTCGGTCTCCACCTTCAACTTATATCCTTCAATATATGTTCGAAAATGTTTGATACAAGTTACGATGGCTAACACCTCTCTTTCAATAGCAGAGTATTTTTGTTCCCATGCCAACAACTTGCGGGATCCATAGGCTACTGGATGTTCGGTTCCATCTTCCTCTCGCTGGCTCAACACATAACCAAGTCCCGTAGCTGAAGCGTCGGTTTGGATGATGAACATCCTCTCCCAGTTTGGGGATGTCAGTACCGGTTTACTGGTAAGGGCACCTTTCAATAACTGAAATGCCTTCTTGCATGCTTCCGTCCATGTCACTTTATTTTCTTTGTTCTTCCTGGTCAATTCTGTGAGGGGGTTGGCAATCGTGGAGAAGTCCGGTATGAATCGGCGGTAGTATCCGCACAGGCCAAGAAATGCTCTCACCTGTTTTTGGTCTGCGGCTGCTGATAATTCTTCACTGCTTCAATCTTGCATTCCATCGGCTTGATGACTCCTCCTCCCACCACGTGACCCAGGTATACACAACTGTTTACTCCCATACTGCACTTGCTCTCTTTAATGTGTAGGCCAGCCGCTCGTAGCTTGCCAAAACAATGTTGAGGTGCCGAAGATGCTCCTCCCACGTCTCACTGTGGATCAAGATATCATCCAAGTAAGCAGTCGTAAACTCATGGAGGCCGTGCAAAACCTGGTCCATCAGGCGCTGGAATGTCGACGGTGCTGTGACCAACCCGAAGGGCATGGTCAGAAACTGATATTTGCCATGGGGTGTGACAAACACCGTCTTTTCCCTGCTTTCCTTTGCCAGGAGCACCTGATAGTACCCCTTCGATAAATCCAGCATCGTGATGAACCTTGATCCTCCAATCTCGTTGATAGGTGTTTCTATGTTTAGTAATGGGTAAAGATCTCCTCGGGTGATGTTGTTTAGCTTGCGATAATCTACGCACATTCTTATCTTGCCATCTTTCTTTTTTGCTAGGATGATGGGCGCTGCCCAGGGGCTCTTGGATGGTTCGATAATCTGTTGTTGTAACAATGTCTTGATCTCTTCCCGCAAGGCTTCTTCAGACTTGTGGGCCAACTTGTAAGGGGGCAACCGAATCGGAAATGCGTCTCCCGTTGGTATCTCGTGCTCTACCAATGACGTCCTGCCAGGCTCGTCCTGGATGACTGTCATGCCACAGGCCTGAAAACATTACAATATTTATGTCAGAGTACTTATTCATGCAATTATCATGCTGTGGTTATATAATTCTATCATACATGCTTGCATCATCTTGTTCAAGATTGCATCACCTTGTTAAATTGAGTGTTTGAAACATGATCTTCACATGTTTCACAGGAACCTTCACACACAAGTTCACCACATTATTTGGTCATGTTTTTGGTTGCTCTGCTGAAGCTCTGGCAGAGCAAGTTTTTTTCAGTCAGTCAGTTATTGTTCAAGTACAACTTTAATCTAAGATAGTTTTAAAATTCTATTCTTCTTGACAAAGTTTGAGCAGATTGACTCTGGTGGCAGCATACTTGCCTAGCATACAGCTGAGTTGGTTGAGTATAACTCTAGGTTGTGTTGCTAGGTAAACCACGTTGTGCAAGATAAGTCCCGAGTCAGATTGGCCCTTGCATAACATTTGGTGGCAGCGGTGGTTGCAAATCAGTTAGCTACTAGGTTGCATATTATCCCGAATACTATTTGATAACCGCTTGGATGACATTTGGCAGTAACATTGTACTCGCCAGTTAGTTAGCTACTATCTTGTTTAAAATAACAATTGTTCCTAACAGTGATTGCTTAGCTAGTCTGATACTAGAACATAACAGGAATTGTAGCAGTTTATTTGTTTTTGACTTAGCCAGTCAGCTATCAATATTTGAATCGACTATTTGTGGTTGTCTACAAAATGACGGCTCATAATAAGACAAAGATGCCATTACTTGCAACGGATTCCCTTCTGACCACAGAGGAAGAAGAGAAAGAACAGGAGGACTTTGCCTCTGGTGCTTCAATGGATGTGGTCAACACAATGCAACAGCTCATGATATTCATGGAGAAAAGCAGACAAGAAGATAAGATACGTGATGAGCGATGTAGGGAAGAGAAAGAGAAAGAAAGAGAATAACAGTGCAAACAAGATCTGGAACAGTTCAGACACAGCCAGGAATGTATGTTGACTCTTCTAAAGGAATTGGAAGACTCCAAAGCCAAACAAACCGAAAAGATTTTGTCCCAAAAGAAGAATCTAATGGCAATACCAATGTGGACAGATAACGACAAGCCTGCTGACTTCATGCAGAGATTCGAACAAGCCATGGAATGTAATGAAGAACCGCAGGAACGTTGGGCCAGGTTGTTGGCAATGCAATTGTCTGGCAAAGCCTACTCCATTTACAACACTAGAGTGAAATGAGGAATGACTATAACAGCATTAAAATGACACTGTTGGATTCCTTTGGTGACACAGTACTGCAAGCTCACAGAAAATTATGGACCATGAAGAGGAAATATGGAGAGTCTGCACAGGAGCTAGTTGTTCGAATAGAAGCCAAAATCAAAAGAGGACTTGAAGGCTGTAAATGAGACAGATATTATTGCCCAATTGTCACTCTACAAATTTTTGTCCACACATCCATTTGATGTTACTTGGTTCGTCCTAGGAAGAAATCCCAAGACAGCAATGGAGGCAGCTCACTTGGAAACTGAGTACCAAGCCTCACAATCCTGAAAGTCTAGACCTAATTATCAGCCAAGGTTTGACCGACGCGATAGTGATGGTTCATACAGGAGAGAAAAGTTCGAGCACAGAGAAGTGAAAAGAGAACCCATCTCTACTTCAGCTGCTAGTGGAAAGGTCGATAAAAGTGTAATGCACACTAAACAGCAGCATGATAGTGGTCCAAGAACACCTACATGTTATCTGTGTCATGAGAAAGGACACAAAAGACCAGAATATCCTAGAAGAATACAAAGGATATATTCTCACAAGAAGCCTCGTCGAGTGGCTTTTGTTTGTGGCAAAGTGGGTGAAACTCAGTGTAACTGATTAGATGCTGGAAGCGACTGTAGTATTTTCCATCCACGACTTGTGAAACCAGAGCAGTACCTTGGTGAAGACATTAATGTCCAAGGATTCGGTGACAAGTCAGTACACTCATATCCAATGGCTAGAGTGCAATTCAAAATTGGAGGAAACCTTGAGGAATGCGACGTTGCTGTGACAGTAGACGTTGAACCAGCAGATGCCCTCCTTGGCATGGACCTTGAGTGTTATGATAGTGCATGGGAGCTACGAGAGATGTGCGAATCCGAGAATAAACTTCGATCCCATGTGTTGAGGACAAGAGCTCAGGCAGCTGCAGAAGACATCCAGCAGCAACAGGACGATGAAGCTACCGCGCTAACACCATCAACCTAAGTGATATCTACAATTTTGATGATTCACTCTTCTCACAGGAACAACAAGTTCAGACAGTACCGGATAGTGATGATCCATTGGACTTACCCCTCCCTTCTTTGGCAAATGACAGTGCAGACAAAGATGCACTAGTCCAAGAAAAGGAGAATGATCAAACATTGGAGTCGGCAAGACAACTTATTGACATTCCAGATGCCTGATACAGTTACATTGATGGTTTATTAGTTCATAAAGAAGAAGATAAACTAGGCACTATCTGGACCAGAGTTGTGGTACCTGGTAGGCAGCAGTAATAAAGCTTGCTCATTCTACAAAGACAGGAGGATATTTTGGAGTAAAGAAGAAGGCAGCCAAGCTACGTAAACACTTCACCTGGCCGGGCACATCAACAGGTATCAAGAAGTGGTGCTCTACCTGTTCTCAATGCCAGAAAGCAGCTAGAAACTCGAATCAACGAGCTCCTCTAATTCCACTGCCAAGAATCGACATACCATTTAGTTGTGTGGCATTTGACATTGTTGGGATTTTTCCAAGAACAAAGTCTGGATATATATTTTGACTACTATGTGTTATGCCAGCAAATATCCAGAAGCAATAGCCTTGAAGAGAGTGGATGCCAGAACTGTAGCAGATGCTATGATGGAGACATTCTCACGCACAGGCATCCCAGATAAAGTTCTTACGGATCAAGGCTCCGTTTTCATGGGAGAGCTAAATGCACATCTATGCAAGTTGCATGATTCCCACAGGTGGTTCCTCCTTCTCCAGAGGTGTCAGAGGCAGTAGTCAGGATGCTCCCTGACACTCCCCCATCGTTCAAGTGAGAGCCATGCTCTCGTGATAGGCCATCAGCATTGGCATTGCGTGTGCCAGGCTTGTGTACAATCTTGTAGTTGTACAGTTGCATCAGCAGAGCCCATCGTGCTAGTCTTCCATGGCTATCTTTCAGTCGTGACAGGTATGTCAATGGATTGTGGTCAGTCTGGATCGTAAATTCGGTACCCTCCAGATAAATGCGAAAGTGTCTGGTTCCTTCGATAACCGCCAGGGCTTCTTTCTTGATGGTCGAATATTTCCTCTCCCGTGGAAGAAGTTTCCTGGATGCATAGATCGATAACCGCCAGGGCTTCGACTTGATGGTCGAATATTTCCTCTCCCGTGGAAGAAGTTTCCTGGATGCATAGGCGATTGGGTGTTCCTCTCCCAACTCATCAATCTGGGCAGGAACAAAACCTATGCCACTATCAGAGGCATCAGTTTGTAAGATAAATGATCTATGCCAATTAGGTGTGGATAGAACTGGGTAACTGGTGAGAACTGTTTTCAATTTCTGGAAAGCCTGTTGGATATGCTCATTCCACTCAATTAAGTTGGGTTTATCCTTTTTAGCAAGGTCTGAAAGGGGGGTGGCTATAGTCGAGAAATTGGGTATGAATTTTCTATAGTACCCACACAATCCCCCAAAAGCTCTCACATCCTTTTTAGTCCTTTTTAGTTGTTGGTTGCCTAAAGCTTTGTACGGCTTTTACCTTAGCTAGCAAAGGCTGTACTGTTCCTTGCCCCACAATATGCCCTAAGTAAACACATGTGTTACACGCAAACTTGCACTTTCGATTTTTGGTAGTTAATTCTGCTTTTCGAAGTCTCTCGAAGATGTCCTTGAGATGTGTGAGATTAATTGTGAGATTAATTAGACGGTGGAGTTGCAGGATTTGGAGTTGGGGCCATTACTGGTGCAGCAGTTGTGGGCGTGGTGGCCATTATTGTGATCCTCATCCTCATTCTGGTCATTGTTGTCTTAGCTTAAGGCTGGTTCACAACACGACATTGGCCGAGCGGAGCGTTGCGTTGCGTCCGAGCGTGACGTTGCGTGGTGTTGTGAACCTCAAACGCAACGGAGCGCAACGCGACGGAGCTGTATTCTCGATTAGAAAAAAGTTCTAATCCAGCGTCTGAAACGCAGCGTCGGACCAATCAGAAAGCTATAATCTATCACGTGCCGCTGACCTGCAGTTTAGCGGTGTCCATTGATGAAGAAAAGTTGCAGCTTCCCGTTTGTAGGTGACTGGAAGTCAGTGGCAAGTCAGGTAAGAATGGTCTAGCAGAATGGCCTAGCTATAACTAGCTATATAAAGAATGGCCTAGCTATAACTAGCTATATAAAGAATGGCCTAGCATGGCCTAGCTATAACTAGCTATAGAAAGGCCTAGCTACAACTACCTATCGAGTGACAATTATCCACATATTGATATGATAGGTTGGAGAAGGAGCAACCTCAGAACACTGTTGCAAAAAGTGGAAGACACTGAGGGATCGGTGTGTAAGGGAACTGAAGAAGAAGAGTCCCAAGAGGGTGATGCAGGTCCATGGTTATTTCATGTTGGCCATTGTTTTCTGTCATCATTTTTACACATCATTTGTGAACATTGAATTCCCCAAGAACCCTATTCCCCACCACCTACCAATTATCATGAATATGTAAAATAATTATTTTAAGCCAATTTTGTGTACTGATATGTTGAAAATATTTACTAGACAAGACAATTTATTATTAGCAAGCAGAGTGTGTTTATGTATGCTAAAACATAGTTGTATTGCCAGGGGGCTTCTCCAGCTGTGCTTGAGAAGTAGTCCCTGAAGCATCTCTGTGGAAGCAGCGGATTGTGAATACCTCAATGTACTTTATATAATGAACAAGGTACAAGGGGGGGGGGTGGAACTCTGCTGCTTCCAGCACATGATATGGACTCCATTCCAGTACATGGCTCCTCGTCGATGGTACAAACTGTTTATCGTCCAGTACGAAAGTTGAAGGTCAGTGAGGTCTGCAAAATCATAGAGGATACATGACAGAGAGACCCAACAAATTATAATTTTTTTAGCACTATACTTGTGAGTTACCTGTAGCAAGAAATCTCAGAGCGAGTGCCAACCTTTCACCTGGGAATATATCAGCTCTGACAGAGCTGTCATGACTGTGATGGGTCAGGTATGGTATATATATATCATTAGGTAACTTTTATTATTTACACTATGGCACATACAAAGCATACCAAGCATACCTCAGCTAAAAGAGAGTCAAACCTCTCTCTAGACATCGTCAAATATCTGAAATGACTCGGGGTCAGACAGCCTCATCTCTTGTAGGAGATTGTTCTAATCTCCATGCTGGGTACAGCGAGAGAATATAGGGCGTACTCTCTTCCGCTTTCTTCGTCTCCTACTAGTCAATAGCAAGATTAAATCAAACTCTTCTTCGCTGTTGTTGTCAGTGCTGTCGCTTTTGTTGAGCGCGGTTCGAAATGAATAGGGTCAAAGGTCGACACTGGCCGAGCGGAGCGTTGCGTTAATTATGTTGTGAACCGACAAACGCAGCGCAATGCAATGCAATGCAACGCAACGCTCCGCTCGGCCAATGTCGTGTTGTGAACCAGCCTTAAGGGGGAAAGAAGGCTGCGTATCGCGTAGTCTCATATAAAGTACCATATCTTTGCTCGCATTCACTCTAGTTTCCCAATTTATATATCAAATTATAGCTTGCAGTCTGTGCTTTCTAATGGTAAGTCTCTTTTGATATTTAGTTTCGCCATAATTTTTTCCTGGCTCATTATAGGCTCTTCCAGTGCGGACCGTAAGCCGTTAATTAAGAGAAGGTTAGGCTGGTTCACAACACGACGCTGGCCGAGCGGAGCGTTGCATTGCATTGCATTGCATTGCGTTGCGTTTGTCGGTTCACAACATAAATAACGCAACGCTCCGCTCGGCCAGTGTCGTGTGCCAATTGACCTTTGACCCTATTCATTTCTAACCGCGCTCAACAAAAGCGACAGCACTGACAACAACAACGAAGAAGAGTTTGATTTGATCTTGCTATTGGCTAGTAGGAGACGACGAAAGCGGAAGAGAAGGATGTGAGTACGCCCTATATTCGCTCGCTGTACCCAGAATGGAGACTAGAACAATCTCCTACAAGAGAGTCATTCTTAACACACACTGCCACCTTATAAGATGGCAGGGATTGTCCCACTGCACTTTGACCTTTGCTGTTATTGCCCAACTGCAATACTTATGTGTAGCCACAACTTTTAATATAAAATCTTTTCCATTTGGAGCACTTGGAAAGACCTTGCCATTCACTTGACCTTTAGATTCTAAGGTCAGATCCAGGGGGGTGGGGGGTGGGGGTTGTGATTGAGGGGTCTGAAGCCTTCTCAACACTTAGTGAAACCAATATCCTGGTGTCTGTTTCTGGAAAAGTATATGAAATGGTTACTCTTTGAGTTAGCATACCTGCTGTGCCACCAGTCTGGAGTATTAGCTGCTACAACACACCCAACCAGCTCAGTCATCTATCAGCAGTCCTCCCAGAGTTTATTACGCTAATCTGACTTTCAAAAAATTATTTATAATGTTTTTCTTTAATGCTGATGGTAAAATCTCGCCAAAATGTGCTAGAGTTTGTTGCAAGTGGAATTACCTGAGAATAGCTTTGCAAGTGTGGAAGTAACTTGTGCCAAAGTAAATGACAATACAATAACCTTCTCAGTAATCAACTTTAAATTGATTCGACTAGATGCTCTTGCCTTCATCATTGACAATACTACAATTGGTCAGTGACGGGCAAATTCTACAGGAAGGTCATAATGATAGTCAATACTGTATTTATATTTGAAAGCATCCTAGTCTATCAGGATGAATGCTAGCTATGCTCAAGTCTGTTCTTTACCATATTTGAAACGGATTAATCTCGAGTGCACTAGGCACAGATTAATTCTCTGGCAAGTTGTACGCGCTTTATGACATGGGATCAAGAGCTGTTCTTCCACACAGAAAAGTGAATGCATTATATACACAATATGAGATTAGTAGTCCATAATTATATTGGGAGATTCTAAAGTAATAGTCGTTGCTGTTTCTCTCTCCAATATATTGTGTCTCCTATTATATTTTAACACATTGGCAGGTCAGTCTCCACAAGGACAGACCCTCCCACTTGCAATACTGACAAAGTCTGTGAATATGAAGAGATCAACCTCAAGGATGGTTACTCCCCCTGCAAGGATGATGTTCCAAGTATCCCTGCGACATGCCCACCACCCGCCATTAGTGTGAACAAGTGCCATGCATATGGGATGATTACCACTTCACCCAACTTTGAGCTCGGACAAGGACCAGAGGGTGTGGAAGGAACTCTGACTGATGGTGTTTATGAGACAGTAGAGTTATAATGATTGGATTTTCTTTCACATGATGTGTTGTGCTATGCAAGTTTTGGTCAGCTCATTTGTGTGGGCGTATTAGACTGGTTATAAACACATTGGCTTCTGTCAGTTTCTGTTCAGTTGTAGTTTTGTCTTCAGTTCTTGCTGTGATAGAAAACAAAATTGTAATTATTTGGTAAAAGTGTAATATTTACTGCAAAATTGCGTTATTGTTTGCTGTGAAGAATTGTTTAAATGGTAATTATATATTACCACTATAAATAAAGCATTACTACTTTTTTCACTAAAATGTAGCATTTGGAAATTGCATAAACTCTAATTGCACACAAGAAATAATAGTCATATATATATGTGGAAACACTATGTGCCAAGAATTTAATCACATGCTAGAATACCTAACTAAAATAGAAAGGTCACTGGCAGGAGGACTTACACTAGTTACATGACGATCATAATTATCCATAATCGCTGCTCTACTTTCCAGCAGTAAGCTAAAGAAGTGAGGGTAGAGACATGATTAGCATGAGGCATTGGGGGGAAAAGGGACTCAATCTTTCTTGTATTCATCGGAGCTGATCTATTAACTCAATTGGTGCAGTTATATGCGATGTTATAACTTCAAGGTAATTATACATACTGCTAGCAACAGTAATGACATAGACATCATGCTACATGAGCCTCAATGAAGATGAATTATAAAACTTCTCAAAATGTATTTTCTCCTTTATGAATACAGTGCAAGACATCCAAATGTCTACTCTATCAAGGAAAGTCTTATCTCTGTAGTTCACTATTATTGAGTGTTTTTTGTTGTTTCTTGAGTATGTAATGATAGCAATAGATATTGCTCTAACCCGATGGGTTGAGATTTTTAGCAGCCCACTATAAGTAGATCAAGAGATTGCGAATCTTCTAAAAGTATTCATGGAGCTGAATAAATATAAATAAGTGCAAAAAAATTCCCCATCATGCAACTTTACTGAAGAATGACATCAACTTTTGCTTATGATCAATGAGCTCTATTCCTCAGATTCACTATTCCCCTAATAGACTAGCTATTAGCAGTGCATCAACCAATAAAGATGTGCAGTTGGAATCAATATATCATTATACACACAAACAAGTTCTAGGCTAGGCCTTTGGAACTCTGTATATCTATCTATACATAGTATGTGTATTGATTGTTTAAAATGTGTAGCAAGAGTACATTTACTGAATTAAGTGTTTATATACACATAAAGTAGCATACTACAGTGATCATAGATGCAATTAGATGGCTGATCATAATAATTATGTGAAGTGATATACACTTCTTTGCTTAATTAACAGATACTTGTAACTAGATCATAATTATATTCAAATAATTAGATAAAAAAATTAAAAAAACTACATTGGAATGAACTGTCAAAAAAGGAAGACACAAGAATGTATGTATATATACACACCACAATCAGTTAGACAATATTTAAAATCACTACACCAACCATTATAAAAGCAGTAATATTATGTAGCCTTGATTTTATATGATAAAGGGTTATCTAACTAGTTATAGTAAACAAGAAAATGTTCTTGTTCCATTTCTTCTTTTTTTTTACAAGAAATTCTTTAATAGTTTGGCAAGAGCATCCAGACAAATGTTGAGAATTAAAAATTTAATTGAGAATGCCATTCTTGTTTTATTGTTTTATTATTTTTGGCTGTTTCTAGTGCATCACTGAAGAACTACCCAGTATATTGTCTAACTGCCCTCTGTAATTCAAGCACTATATTGGTCATTAAACCAATCAGTCGTGCCACTATCTGGTAATGAGTGTAGAGTGGTGCGGCATGGAGAACTTATTATTGTTATCTAGTCCAATCATCACATGCCATTTTTTGCTTTTATTGTCTCTTCTAATCATAATAACAACAAACAGAGAAGTATGCAATATCTGAATTGTTAGGCTATGGTGGCTGTTATAATGTTCCTTGGTCGTCCTTCCTCTAACATTCTTTGTTAATGTAAAAATGTAGCTGGACACTAACCATGTCACTAGATTATAGATAACTTTTCCTTGAGATCTTCCCAAAGCAGTGAGGACTTGCTGAAACAACTTGTTTGTAAGGCTCAATATTTCAAACTCATGACATGTTTATTACAATAACCTTCTCAATAATCATCTCCAAATTGTCTGACATTTCGACTAGATGTAGGCTAGAGCATCTAATGAGAGAGTACAATTTTAAGTTGAATATTGAGAAGGTTATTGCAAATTCAAGAATCACTGCTGAACTGCTGCTCTCTAGTGGTCCTGAAGTAGTTCTATATAATTACAACACAAGTCTATTTATCTATAGAACCAAACATTTAGACCAAACAGTCAACATGATGATGTGGTGTAAGTGACCATGATAGAGGTCAGAGGAGACAATAACGAATGCGATGTAATCAAATTACAAGTTTCAATAAAGCTGCTGGTGATGCGAACCACCAGCATTCAGTATAAGCTTCTGCCTGTGTGAGGGTTCCTTCTGTGGTGTAAAGGTTATAATATTATATTATATATATATATATATATAATATATATATATATATATAGCTAGGCTATTGTACAGGCATAGTGCAGAATCCAATGCTCAGGATAAGATTAATAATTATTCACATACAACAGACAACAACTTAGTCAGCAACAAAACCAATCTCTCTAGCTAGAGCCTGCCATCACATGATCCTCCCGCAGCCACCAGGCAAGCCTCAACCCAGAGAGAACATACCTAATAAGATCCTAAAGTCACACACAGAATAAGTGGGGAATGCAGGGGCGGATCCAGGATTTTAAAAGGGGGGTGGGGGTGGCTAATATGTAACACATTCTCCGGAAAGTCAGCACTTGTACCAAATAATGGTTGCAAAATAAGATGCATGCCAAAGCTTGGCAGATTTTAGAAGTGCAATCAAGTGTTATATATTGACTCAAAATAATTATTATGAAGGTAAAGTAACAAAAATATTGAGTTGCAGCAACATGCGTCGGGGATGACATCGAGCAAATTCCTCGACAACTTCTTCGGGAGTAAGGTCTATATCCTGATGATGGTAGAGCATTGCTACCCCATTCAGTCTTTCTTACCCCATGATGCTATACGGAGTGGTGTTTTTTTAATCAATCTTAGCATGCTAGTAGATCATTCACATTCGCAGCTGGTAACAGGAAGTGAGGCCATGATGTGCAGAAGTATGTAAATGTGGGGGGAAATCCTTGTCTGTATGTTGTAGGGCTTTTTGGAGGGTATCTAGCTCAGAGGCTAGCTGAGTCTGACTCTCCCATTTTTGTTTCCCATGTCAAACTAAAAATCAAAAGTTGATAGAAGTGGTAAATCATCTTCATAGAGCCCCAAAAGAGAATAAAATGTGTGTGTCACTGTGGATGCTCCTCTAGTGTTTGCTGAAGGAAGTAATAGCAAGAACTCAGCAATATGAGACGAAACTTCATCAAACCTGGTGTCAAGTTCAGTGATCAGGTGGTCCAGCAAGGGAACTGTGAGAGTTAGACAGAAATAATCACTACAGTTCTGTGTCTGGATATTTGGACGATGTTGTTGACCATTAGGTAATGTGGTCTGTATCTCCTCCACACCAAGACTTCCAGCCATTTTCAAAGCTCTTGTGTAGACTTGACTATGAAATGAATTCACATTTGACCTTGACCAATGAATAACAGCCTTTACATTCTTTACTACACGATAGGCATATGCTACATCTACATAAATCCCCTGAAGCTTCACACTCAGCCCTCGAGTGTATGAGCTATGTATAGCTTCCAAAGTCACAATAAAGGAAAACTGAGACAGATCCAATTGGAGCGATTGAGCATGAGATCGGGAATCTCGATTCCACTCGGTTGCTGTACTATTAGCAATAGCTTCTAGACAACTGACTACTGGAAATAGTAAGTCATAAATTTTTTTGTAGGCTTCACGATGCTCTATCCATCTGGTTCGGCACATTTATTTCAATTTTTACCCGTTTCTCACCATCCCATAATGTCTTCAATTCATGCTTTAAGTTCTAGTTGTCTGCTTCTGCAGCAGATCACTAGCTATAGCCTCACCTGTGACACCAGATGTACACTCATAAAAACCAAGGAACTTTTCTTCTGGAGTGTAACCATCAACAAATCGAATACTTATAGAGAGCTGCTCATCATTGGCTGAATCAGTTACCTCATCAAAACTAACAGAATAGGACTTAGCTTTTCTGTATAATTTTATTGCAAAGCACAAATTCCTATCATTTTGATTTTGTATTTCTTTACAGGTGTATACGATCACATGTACACAGATGTTCTCTGAGAACTTCACCACCAGCATTTATGCGAAAAATCAACAAGGATGGAAAGTTGCCTCATCTCACTGAACTTTCAGATTCTATTTGAACCAATCTTCATCATGTCCTCTATAAGCAAATTCTTGTGTCCCACACAAAATGACAGCTGAGGCAATTGAATGGAGCTTTAATTAAACAATTTCCAGAAATAATTTAAGCTCGGCTTGAACTAATTTGTTGACCAATGGAAGCCACTCAGTTCTCCTTCACAGCAGCTAATGCCATTGCTAGCATTCTCCATAGCTAGCTGATGAGATTTCCTACTCTTGGAAAGAAAATGATCATTTAACCTCTCTATTGCATTCTTAAAATTTGTCAGAGGCCTATTGACCAGAACCCATAACATGCTTCACATTTCCCAAATAGTACGGAAAACAAGCAAAATCTAACATCTTGTGACCGAGAATATGTTAGGCCTTTATACTTGTCCAGCCAACTCTTTTGAAACTGCCGTTTCTGAGCTTTGAAGGTACATGTGGGAAATTGAAATCCTTCTACTGGAATAAAATGGTTTTTGAGAAGAAACAATTTCTCATTATATTGCTGAGCTTTCTCAGGGATTTTAGTTTTACTACCTGGCCTAAATCTCCCAAATGTACATCAGGATGAATTTCACTTGAATCTGAAGCCAAAACACCACACTGCTTCCTCCTATACCACTCTCTTCAATATCAACAACTGAAGCAAAACACCACTGCTTCCTCCTGTACCACTTTCTTGAACATCAACAACTGAAGCAAAACACCACTGCTTCCTCCTATACCACTTTCTTGAACATCAACAACTGAAGCAAAACACCACTGCTTCCTCCTGTACCACTTTCTTGAACATCATCAACTGAAGCAAAACACCACTGCTTCCTCCTATACCACTCTCTTCAATATCAACAACTGAAGCAAAACACCACTGCTTCCTCCTATACCACTTTCTTGAACATCAACAACTGAAGCAAAACACTACTGCTTCCTCCTATACCACTCTCTTCAACATCAACAATAGAATTAGTACATGTGCCATCACTATCCTTGCTGCTATACTCACCAACACAACTACACTGCACCAGAGCAAGGATGAATGTGATAAACATGCAACGGAAAGAAGCTTCCATGTTTGAGACCTTTTTCTTTTGTGTTCCTGGTCTCACCAGCAAGCTCTGGTCCAGATGAGAAGGACCATTCCCCATGTACGAACAAGTCACACCCATCTCATATCGGATTGATGTTGGGACACAGGATAAACCAAAGGTCAGGCTGTGTCATGTAAATTCTCTTAAGTTATGGAACACCGCCAAAGTTTTGTCATTCACAATGGTTGACCAAGAGGAAGACAAAAGAGAAATCGGACCGATTACAATCCAGGAGCATGAGTCAGCAGAACCGGAGATGGATCCACAGCTGACAGAAGAGCAACGACGGCAGCTCCAATAAGTGACTCTTTAACGAACTGCTGAGGAGCAAAACCTGGATCCACCAAGATTGTCACACACCAGATCCCCACAGTAGAAGCTAAGCCTGTGTGGGTGGCACATTAGAGATTACCAACTGCAAAAGAAGAGGAGGTTCATGAGGAACTCCAGCAGATGGAATCATAGAAGTGTTCACTAGTGAATAGGCAAAACCCATGATTTTGGTATGGAAAAGAATGGGCAGCTGATGCTGTCACAAGTGCCGAAGATATCGTGATGCCTCGCATTAATGATTTGTTGGAGTATGTTGGTCCAGCCGAGTACGTTTCTACACTGGATCTGACGAAAGGCTATTAGAGTAGACGTGCATGACATGATGGGGCTCTGAGAACACATATTAATTTTTAAATTATTGGTGAATGAGGCAGGCATTGGATCAAGTGTCGTTTACGACTCCAGCCATCAAAAAATTCGTGCGCGTTTTTTTAAGTTTACGCAGGCATCTTGTTTTACTGATGAGAGTATAGTAATATGATAATCTCTTGTGGTACATTTATACAAAGAGTCAAATTTTACCAAACATCTCATAAGTGATACTATTACAATTACCTTCTCAATCATCAACTTGAAATTGTATTCTCTTGATGTTTTGACTAGATGCTCTAGCCTTCATCAGGAATTTCCTGATGAATGCTAGAGCATCTAGACGAAACATCGAGAGAATACATTTTCAAGTTGATTATTGAGAAGGTTATTTTAATGTTATTATGTCAAATGATGTCATCGTGAGAGTTTATATAAGTGATACTACTCACCACATGTCACTCACCCAATACCTAGAGTGAGCCCTACTATTTTTAAAGTTCCTCCAACACGTAACATAATTATAAGGAAACAAGGGAGACTCTGCCACACATGGTTAAAGAAAACCTGCCACCCATGAAGTATGTTGTTATTTGGATATACTCGAATTTTGATTGTTTGTTGTTCTTCTTGTTAATGAATTTAAATCCACCCCTGTACTCATGAGTCTCCTCCCTTTGGAAGTCCTTGACAACTCTGGTTGTGTGTATGAATTAATTGTGCACCTAATACATTGTATGTAAGGCAAGCAATATAGAGAAGCTAATAATTATGATGACGATGATGGTGTGTCTCAACAAGAACCTGATAATGAACATACAGGTTGACAAATGAATATCGCTGAAAAGCACATCAAGCACACAATTCAATCACATTCATTATGATTAAGGTGAGGATAGTAGTAGTTATGAGGAGTTAGTGCCATAGCAGGACATTGAGATTGTAT
This sequence comes from Cladorhizidae sp. MBARI D1340-BT2, assembly GCA_028752905.1. Lineage (NCBI taxonomy): Eukaryota > Metazoa > Porifera > Demospongiae > Poecilosclerida > Cladorhizidae > Cladorhizidae sp. MBARI D1340-BT2. The sequence goes on from JAQNBH010000011.1 coordinate 44,118,141, forward strand.
AGAATTTCTACTACCTAATTTTGACATACAAGAGAGGACTCTTGCCAGTTTGTGATGTCAGTGTAATGGACTGATGCACAATTTTAGAGAAATAACAAGACAATGTCCAAGTTTTACTTCACTTCAAATCCCATCCAGAGCCAAATCAGTAAGTTGGATTAACTAGAATATATTATACTTACAGAGAAATGTTAGTTTTAAGAGGGATTTTTTTAAGAAAGCTAAAGAGGTAACTAGTTGTCATACAAGCTGAATTAATATCATCATCTCATCTACAGATATAGTAATTATGTATGAATGGACCATTGGACTTAATAATTACAGCCAAAATGGAGAGCCATTATTAATAGAAGAATACCAAGCATATTTTTATTGGATTGCTTGAAGAGGCTTTAAAAAGATCATGGCTAAGTGGCTCCTAGCTACCAGATCTGTTATGGACCTGTGTTAAAAATATTATGAAAATAGTGTTAATGTTATTATAAAGTTTACATTCTTAAATATCTATGTTCTCATTAATTAAACAAAAATTTAGACATGTATTTACTTGTAGGCATTTGAAGTGGACCCATGTATCAGAGCACACCAATGTGATGTATATTACAAGGGTGTAGTTAAGGGGGAGGGGTAGGGGGGAGGCTAAATCCCCCCAGAATATTTAAAATGCTGTTAATTTTAGTATTATTATATTAATAGTTATGAGCATGAATTGGCAATATTATTATTAAGAAGTGATTAGTGTTAGTTTTAATCTTGTGGACATGTAAAGACCTGTGGTGGTGCTTGATAAATGGTGCAAAGTTTTAACTCTCCATAATGTACTGAAGCTTCGTTTGCTCAGGGCATTTGATGTCGGCATTACAAGAATGAGCTTAGGTATGTTTATCACTTCAGAATAGTATAATCTTTCAAGCCTTTTTAGAAATGAGACTATGAACTGTGGATCTTTCTTGACATCACTACAATGTAATGCAATCAACTGAGCCTTTAATGTCCAGATGAAGGGCACTACTACAATAAAATTCTTCTATATCCCTGTGGATTTCTGTATTTGAATATAAATTGTTTTGAATTGCTGAAGCATTATGAATACTTTCTGTTGACAAGAAGCACATATTACCCCTAGACCTTACCACGAGTTGGAAAAACTTATCTACACTACTGAATTAACATACTGTAGCTATGTTGATAATAACTGAACTAATCATGAACATTTCCATCATGAAACACCCAAACTCCTGCAATTATTTAACTCTAGCAGTTATCTGCTGTCAACTGGTCATATGTGTATATAATAACTTCACTTCCGCCTATTTATATAATGTTTTCCAATCCATAAAACGTGATCTGTAAATAATTTCTTTTTAATATTTTAGCATCACTGAAATCAAGAGCGCTTCCTGTAAAGTTTTATATACTCAAAATATTGACTGAAAGAAGTCCACGAAATCTATTCACTCATTATTTCTCACTGCAGTATATTATGGTGAATATAATTATTGGCGAATGCATGCTCTAGAATTGAAATAGTGTATGCCAGAATGACTCAGGAAGGCTCAGTGAGTCAATTGGTTTATGACCAGCTATGATGAATGTGTTTGGATGTAAATGGTTGAAGATTGGCTGCCAATTGTATCAATTATAGGTGGGAAAAAGTTAACCAAGAGAAAGAATATAAATAAATGATGACAAATAGATATAGAGGAAATTGAATGGACAGGATAGAGACATCTACTCGTGCTGGAAGTGTTGCACATGCAGATGTTAATGCAATTTTTTCTCTCCCTCCCACCCCCATTGATCAGAACTGATGTAGTTCTAGGTAAGATGTTCAATAGCAGTGAAAATGTACTAACGAAAGCAGACGAGTAAAACTAATCACATAGAGGGATTTATGCTTCATATAGAATTGCATTCAATGTACAACATTTTGGTTAACTCACACACCAAGTGTAATATCACTCCTGTGTGTGTTATAGAGTATCTTATGAAATACAAATTGAGCATTATTGACTAAGGAAAATAAACATATTACTAAAACAATACTTGATACTAAACATGTTTTTATTTATTTTGTCAAACAGTAAGCCTAGAAGTATTCTTGAACAATAAGTAGAATATTTAAAAAAAAGTGTAAGATGACCAACATTAGTGGAGGAAGGAGCTGCTGTCCATGACTTAGAAGTAAAAATCTAGCATTGAAAGCAATTTGCCAAAATTGAATATCCGACCTTCATACATAATTTTCCTGGGAGAGTTATCAATGATTATACCAAGTCAGCAATACCTACATTCAGATTCATAAGCTGTGTTTACATGAGGCTTTTAATCTGGGTTTAAACTTATCCAATATATTATTTTTTAAACTCCTCCAATCTGCATTAAAAACCTAGTTAGCTAACCCACTTCTATTGTACCAGGTTGGAAAATGGCAAGGTTAACAAGAATTGTAGATGCAGACCTTTCCAAGAGCATGAACAAAGTGTGACTGCAGCAAAGGATATAAACACCTGGAAATTGTTGCAGGAATGTCCATAATTATATCTCTACTTTTTCGTTCAAATATATGTTCTTGGCTGACATTGCTTCACCATTGTTGTGCCATTGAAATTATATTTTGTGCTGTTGCTATCATACAAATTAGTTTCATGGTCAATGTTGGCATAATTAGATTTGTCACAATTTGACTGTTTGCATGTGCAGATTGTGTGAGAACCTTTATTTCTACACTCAATCTTTTTGTGATTACATTCACATGTTCAATGCATTCTTGGTTAATAATGGAGAGTGAAAGGGAGAGATTAGAGTTCATCTGAATTTCCTATGCACAACTAATTATCTATATTCTGACTGAGTCCAGAAAATGCTGCACAACTAATTATCTAGATCCTGACATTGCTCCAGGACATGCTGCACAACTAATTATCCAGATCCTGACTGGATCCATGCAACTGACTCAATTAATTCTGTACACAGTATGTTAAAGTGGAAAGTGTCGTGATGGTCATGCTTACTCAATATTAAATCTTGGCAACTAAAAGCAAACTGTTTGACAAGCCATGGTTTATACGTCTCTTCTTGCTTTCCTTATTGTAGGAAGATGTTTATCTGTCAATGTGGGATTGACATGCTGAGAGAAGAGGCCTTGGTGAGAAGGGAATGAGAAGTTTACAATGAAACTATTCCCACAGAAAATTCGGCTCTGATAGTCCAACTGTAAATGACAGATCAGCCATCACAATGTTAACATAAATAATAACATGGAAGGCTGCATTATCCTCTGAGACAAGTACTCAGTCATCAGTAGACCATTCGTTTACAAGAATAGTGAAGTCTTTAATTTATTTTTATTTTTAGTTGGCCATTTTAACACATATAATCGTTGTAAACATTGAGATGCTTACCCACTATTGAGGATTCTTATCCCTGATACGTACTTACTCTCAGAGTAGAATAAGATAAAGTATTGTTAATAGAAGAGGAGAGGTAGAGTTGCTCAATAATGGACTGATCTGCTAGATTCCATAGGCTGGTGCTCTTAAATAGGTTGCTGGCCAAGAACCTAGCCAAATCAATATAATAGTAAAATGCATAACTAAATAGCCAGGCTGGTCCTGAGCATAAGACTCTAAGTGTCATGAGGAAGGAATGTTTGTGTAGTGACTGGGTGGCATGCTCTAATTTGCTAAGTATTTGTACTGTCACATCATTAATACTCAAGTTCAACAATTTTGGTGGTTCCTTGCTTCAGGGATCCCCTGCACACCTTCCTTCCCCCTCTGCAGTGAAGCCAGCATGAACAACATCCACTGCCCAGACCTACCTCGATAGTATTGATATTGCCATTATCAGCACCTAGGCGGTGGATGATGGGCAAAGTCAAATTATTGAAGATGGAGTGAACACCTCATTAGTCAGCCAGCGATATCTCTCACGTTGTGAAGATACCGGAGGCAGCTGTCATATTGGTAACAACCACGATTCTGACTCCTGTCAAGTAGATGGCAAAGTGATGCCATTGACTATGGCGAGGCACTTGCATTTTATGCCTGCATGGTTTCTTTCACATTGGCACAGTTTCCACGAGTAATAGGCAACTGATTTTGTGATAATAAGGATATGTGTGAATATATACATCCAGCAATATTCATTGTAGCTATTTAAACTTTATAAGAGTTGGTAAATAATATGGTTTTTCCAAAGTCACTTCATAATCGATGTCTTAGCACTGCTTCTTGTGCAGTCAAATCGAGACCTTCAGGCCTAACCAGGATAGAATATTCTCCTTTTCAGTCTCACTAAATAATGGTTTACTTGTTAAAGGCAAGATTACCCTAGCTCTCTAGGTTAAGCTCGACCATCTTCCAGTTCTAGTTACAAACCTATTAATGTCACTTTTTCTTTTCTTTTCCAGCTTCCTTTTTCTTTTCGTAGTAGCTGAAGGGATTTCTACTACAAAATGAATTGGAAATTGAATATTAGCGATGTTTGTTGACTAGCTATTTAGTAACACCCAGAAAAATGTAAGAGTAAAGTAAGCAAAAGTAAGCTTTGGAACTGGAATTGGGTGAAGGTTGAGTATATCCCCTAGAAGGCTAAGAAAGCCAGACCTTGATTATGCAACTATACAAACTCTTGCCCATGAGTTACTGTTGGCTTTCCATGCATAAAACATCAAAACTACCTTTCACCTCTTGCATCACACAAGTGATAAAATCGACTTAGAAATAGCCCCAGGAGACACTCCTCAGGTGTAAGACATGTCTATGATATATTTCAATTTTAGCCAAAATTGGGCTTATGCACTTATTGCCCTCAGCACTTCAATTTGATGTAGTTTACATGATTCATTTTTGTTTCTTATTTTTGAGCAGCTAAACAATGTATCATTTTTGTTCTTGTAATAATATGTGTCTAGTTTCTCATGTATGCTTGATTGAAAGAAAGCACAGAATTACCTACTATTCTTTAACTTCTGACAACTAACCAGTATTAAACTACAATAATGTATGTACACTTCAGTCCAGCATATTTATAACAGAGGTGGATGCATGGAATAGGAGTGTGATGGGAAGGAGGAGGGAGGGGTAGGTAGTCCTAGAGGTCACAACACATCCCATCTCTAAATTGGGCTCATTAACTCACAGTGAGAAGTTGTTTTTTCCAATTACAAATAACTTATAGAATGTTATGTGATTATTCAGATAAACATAAATTATCCATCCAAGTTCTCATTTGAACCAGTCAATAACAATCTTATTTTGATTCCCCATCGCATTGCGACTCTAGGCTTGAGTATAATATAAAGATTTGCATTAGCCTAGAATTTCTCAGTTAGTAGCTGTTTCATCCAGCGGCCACATCTGTATAGGCTCATGCTCTGCTAATGATTTGTTTCACTTAGAGGACTAATGGATCTGTCATTGACCAATAGCTGAAGTGAGATGTAAATGCTTTGGTGAGTTACATCATGGGAAATGCTTATACTTGTCCACACATATACATAATATATGGATAACTTTACTCTCTTTCTATTTAGAGAGGGATTCGGCAAATAAAAATCCATGCATCTGGACCAACAACTATTGCTATCATTACATTGTCAAGAAATCTTACCTATGACAACAAGTTCTCAAGACATTCCTTGATATGACCAATCAGATAAGTGGTTTTGATGTTCTGCAGCTTCATATATTCATCAGAGAAAGAGCATGAGAAACTTCTGACATAATCAGGTTGTCTTCATTGAGAGTCACAGAGCATGGCAAGGACTATGGCATAGATGCTGCCATCAAAATGTAAAATTATGTCGTAAACTGATAACACCATATTGGACCACACCCATTCATGTCCATAAAACAATTCTCCTGAATAGACAAACTGAGAAGAGGCACTCCCTCCAGTCCCTCATGCTAGTTTATGCCCATACTCTCATTTCATTAAGCATTAGCTTACCTTTAAGGCAGCAATATAATGCAGTATGTGTAGCTTGTTATGTTTATCACATAACTAATGTATGTCTATCTAACTAGTAAGGATTGGCTATTATGATTCTAGTATGTGACTAGTTAGCACAATATTAGACACATGGTATTTAAACACGTAGGTGCCATCATTATTTCTCATTTAAATGAGAGTTTGTTCAATTTCCAAACACTACATGATGTCAGCAATTTTAATGATTGTTATTTAAAAAAATTATAATTACAGCAAATATTACTAGGTTTTTGCACTAAATACTACCTTCAACCGAACTAGCTACCAAGTGGAATATTTTACATTTTAGTTTTTTACAAGAAACTGACAAACAAAACTACAACTGAAACAGAAACTGACAGGAGCCAATGTGTTTATAACCAGTCCAATATGCCCACACAAACGAGTTGACCAACACTTGCATAGCACAACACATCATGTGAAAGCAAATCCAATCATTATCGCTCCTCTATCATCTCATAAACACCATCAGTCAGAGTTCCTTCCACACCTTGTCCTTCTCCGAGCCCAAGGTTGGGTGAAGTGGTAATCATCCCATATGCAGGGCACTGGCACAGACCAGTTTTTACAAGTCATAGGTCTACTTGGAACAGATTTATTGTGGGTGTATGGACCTTCCTTCAGCTGGATCTCTTCATATTCACAGACTTTGTCAATATTGCAAGTGGGAGAGTCTGTTCTTGTGGAGGCTGACCTGAAAATGTGTTAAAATATAACAATAGATTCAAGGTATTGGGGAGAGGAATGGTGCTGACCATTTGTTTAGAGTCTGTCAATAGTAATTTAATAATGGACTAGTTTAAAGTTATCTCCTATTGTATTGTGCAGGCACATTTCTGAGTGATAGAATAGATCTTGAGTGGACATCATTAGGGGTGCAGCATTACCAGCAAACTAATCTGTGTGCCTAATGCATTCTAGCATAGTCTGTTTCAAACAGTGCAAGGCAAAGAACAGACTTCAGCATAGCAGTCTTCCAGTTAGACTAGAGAACACGATAAAAAACAATCAGTAATGACTTTTAATTTCACCATTACTATCTTTGCAAAGCTAGGATAAGGGCCTGCCATAAATGCTCAAATTAGTATTCCTATTCATGCCTTCTGTGAGCAGCAACTTTAAACAACAACTTAGATATGTACAAGTTTATGACCTGTTCCAGCAAAGGGAGGTGGGTGGTGTTGGGGAGGGGTGGGGGGGGGGGGTTCTAGAAAATATATATAAATAAACTAAGGGTGTAATAGGAAGTTCCAAAACCAGCCATTAATAGCAGCTGCACTGGTCTAGGCTATAACCAAATAAGGAAATCAGAGCCAAAAGGAGGGTGGGTGGGGCCCCTAAATACTCCTCCTGTATCCACCCCTGTGTTTTCAATAGAGAGCAAAAGAAAAAGCAGAGTGGGTAACAGCCTGTATACTTCCAGTGGCACTGAGTGTAGGAGAAAGGGGGAGGGGTGTACAGGTGAAAATATTAAAGTATGATGAAAAGAGGGCGTGTACCTTCTTTGAACTTGGAGCTACACAACAACAAACATCTTAGTTAAGCATTATACAGTTAAGCATTATAGTGGCACAGCATGGATGCAGACCCAAAGAGCAAACATTTCAGATTTGCAAGCAACCTCGGTTTTAACATTTGGGTAATAGACTCCATGCAGAATATTGGTCTCACTAATATGTATTGAGAAGACTTAAGACTCCTCAATCACAACCCTCCCTTCCCTGGATCTGACATTAGAATCTAAAGGTCAAATGAATGGCAAAGTCTTTCCAAGAACTCCAAATGGAAAAGATTTTATATCAAAAGTTGTGGCTACACATAAGTAGTACAGTTGGGCAAAGGTTAAAGTGCAGTGGGAAAATCCCTGCCATCTTATAAGGTGGAAGCTTGAGACTAACACTAACCTTCTCTTAGCTAAGACAACAATGACCAGAATGAGGATGAGGATCACAATAATGGCCACCACGCCCACAACTGCTGCACCAGTAACGACCTCAACTCCAAATCCTCCAACTCCACTGCCTAATTGTAATATAAAATAAATGAACACATTCAAAACCTACTAATTAAAATGCAACACATCCTCTGCTGCTACTTACCATCGACATGCAGCATAAAATTCTGCCTATCAACCACTACTCTTCCAGCAGGTAGGAGGATGTAGACCACACATGTGTATCGTGTGTTGTTCATATCACTGGTGACCCTCTCTATGTCCAGAACCAGTTGTTGCTGCCCAGAAGTACCACTAGCTAGCAGTGCTCCACTGTTGGAATCATTCAGCCATCGTATAGACTGCACTGTCATGTTGCTAAAGCAAGTGACGCTTGCAGCTGATCCAAGAGGATATGAAGTTTGCTGTCCAGATACTGCATTTGCTAAAGAAACAAAGGGAAACATGAAGAAAGTTTTCAATAATAGTAAGTATAGAACTTGTACATTGGTATGTCATTGTAGTGGCTGCACTTTGTCCTCTGCTTTTACTGACTGAGCAGCTGTAGGATCCACTGTAGTGGCTTAGCTGAGAGCTAGTGATGGAGAGGAGGTTGTGGTAAGTGGCAGTGGAAGTGTCCACAACCCTCTGGCTCTGTTGGTAGGAGGGGCCACTCCTGCTCCAAGTGACGCTGCTGGCAGGTCCTCCAGTGGATGCACAAGTGAGAACACCTGATGTAATGTTGTAGGTCAGAGATGCTATGAGGGTGAGCCTGAGGAGAGTTACAGTAGAGTAGCAATACACACTAGTATGAGATGCTTAGTTACTGTACCAGCCTCTGGAGGGTATATCCCAACAAATACTTGCTGGGGGTTACGTTGACTGTCCGGTATAACACAGGTGAACACTCCTGTAGGCCCTGAGGCAGTACCTCTATGATGCAGCAAGACAGTACTGGCTCCTCTAGTTCTGAAAAATGATGTGTCTGCTCCAGCATTTGATGCCGATTTAACTGTAGTTCCCCCTGGCAGCATCCACTTACTACGCACACCAATACTGTCTTCAGTATCACCACTTCTACAGCAGGCAACAAGATCAGTGAGGCAGTTGAGAGGAGCCCTGCCCTCCCCTATGTCAGTCAGTGTCACCACGCTGTTGTTAGGGTAAAGTACACCGCCATGGAGGAGACCAAGACCTGTAGACAGTAATGTGATTGAAGATGAGTGTGTTATGTTATAGTCAACACTCTTACTGGAAGGAGTGCTGGTAGAGATGTCAGTGGTACTGTAGGGGCCTGTCCCTACTTCATTAACTAGAGCCACTTCAAATGTGTATGAAGTACGAGGGGAGAGTTGACTAGCAGTGTAAGTCCTGGCATCAATACTGGCAGTGGCTGTTGCTATGATTGTACTGGATGCAGTCTCTCTGTAGCGGACACTGTAATGTCTGGTCTGTCCATTACGTAGGAGGCAGGCCTCACGCTCCCACCTGATAGTGATTCTGGTAGGGCTCACAGACTGAGATGTTGGTGAGGGAACACAGCAACTGGGGGCTGTTGGACAAGAAACTCACTTCACATTTTTAGATAAATCTAAGACTCACCAGCGGCAAGAGTAGTTCCTGTATATATATTTGCAGGGGAGGAGCCTGCAGTGTTCACAGCTTTTACACTTATCTCATACCCTGTAGCTTCTTCCATGTAAGTCCAAGTGAATCTTCTTTCAGATCCATGAATACTTACACTAGCTGACAGAATTCCATCACATCCTGCAACTTTCACAGTACATATTCTGTAAGTGTCCACAACATCTTGAGAGGACTGTGACCAAGTGAGCTCTACTGATGTGGTCTTAGGAGTGCCCATCAGGCTTGTGGGAGCAGAAGGAGCTGCAACGGTAATATTCACATATATATAGCACAGATAATTTGCCTAAGATATACTCTTACATATTTACAGACTCTGTGCCCAGAACCTGTCAGATCATCATTGTTGTCAATGCTCTTAATCATATATACGCGCTGTACAAAAACTTCATTCATTCACACTTTGGTGGCCTATTCCTAGAATATATTTGATATAACTCAAAGCTACATACTTAGAAAAGTAGTAGCTAATCTGTTTTTCTATCCATGGATTCTATACTTACTCAGTGGGACTCGGCCTAAACCAATACCAGCTTCTGTAGCTAGAATTGTGTATCTCACAGCAGTATATTTTTAAAGACACTATAGAGGCGAGTAACATGGCTAAACTAAGCTTCAACCAGAAAAGCTACTCCAGCTACAGCTACTCTGGCATGGCACTCTAGCAGAGAATCAATAAAACGGTGTTCACTTTGCTAACCCAATCTTGGATTGGTTTATTGTACAGGCAGCCAGCATCAGAGATAAATGTATCAAAGGGGACTGTTAAGACTAACTGTATAGCTTTAGTAGGAATATTCAACTAGATTGACACATTCAAAGAATTGCAGTTAGCTTTAGCTATACATGTACTCTCTTCCTCACAGAGCCTCCAACCTCATTGCTGTGATATCAACATCAATTGAAGAACTATCAGTATTGTTTTATGATCTCCATTTCAGTATTTACGCACTTACAGATGGCAGCATAACAAAACAATGCTGGTACAGTTTTGGGCCTTTGACTGTAAGGCTGCTTCACAATATGACACTGTGCCATCATATTGTCCTATTGCATCATAATTATTGTGAACGAGCACCGCTATGGTTTGTTCTGGCAACTGTGGCAACTCTCCAATATCCTTCAAGGAGAAATCTCTGTTACTTGGAACAAACTGCACCGCTGCAACTCGTTATAAAGTGTCAAAAATGACAATCTCCGCTAGCTATTAAACTAGCTACACAGCTAGCTATGCTAACAATAAATCAAAGCTTACATTGTGCTTCTGCAAATATGATACCCAGCACAAAGCAAAGTACAACAGCACACCACTCCACCTCGGATCCTTTCATCCCCTTCAGACCGTTGAGTCCCAGTCCATGATATGCTCTCTGAACATCACACCCTTATTTAGGTGCTTGCGACCTGACGAGCACCACGACCGCGCGTAGCCACCGGACTGGCCATGAGTGGAACAGAAGAAAGAAGAATAAATCATGTAAGTTATGTTCTCCCTTGTCAGCAATGCATCATGTTTTCACCTACCTGTTCAGAAAATTGGTTATGAGGACCATCGTTTTGGAGGACATGCGGGAGTATTTTGCTGTTTTATATTTCAGGTAGCTGTGATCTACCTTATTAACCTCAGCCCGTTCTCACTTGCGCTGCGCAAACTGACAATTTTAAGACGCTAACAAATTCTTGTAGTTGAGACTATGGAGCTCCATAGAATCTATCCTAGTTCAAAAGATAGGCCTCTCTTTGTGTGATACAAAAAGTGTTGCTTAGGTAATTATGGCTAACTATAATCAACTGCTATCTCAAATTCTTGAAGGGCTGAATTTGTTGCAGGGGTTGTGATGGGAAAACCCTTTTACTAGGAAAGCTACTTGATTTCCTACAAATCCGCTCTCCACACCCACGACCAACTTAGATTCTAGTCTCACACCAAAACCCACAGTTAGTCCAAATCAATCCACTTCCCGGATTGTATTACCACTTACGAAAAGGACTGGTATATTTGGACAATAGTAAACTTACTACAACAAGACCATAATATACAAATAAGACGCTCAGACTCAATAATACTCTGGCGATACAACTTTACTCAATAAATCACAGTTCTCTCTATACAGTGGACCCTCAGTTATACGTAAGGCTTGGGACCAAGCCCCTTACGTATAAGTGAAATTTACGTATAAGTGAGGGTCATCTATGAATATGATTAAATAATTACGGTACAATGTATGTACATACAGTACATATGTATAAATGTTTATTGTTTAAATGACTGCAATGTTGTTTGTCTCAGATTGGACTGTCTCTTATGAGAAGCCAATCTATGCACCATTTTTAAGTGAAGGAGGGTGGTTGATTCTGATTCTTCCTGATGCTCATACCACAGTAGACATTTATCCATCATTTCTGCTGCCTCTGCACTGGATGGAATGCCAAGGGATAAGGATGAATCACTCTCCTCATCCGAACTGTCGTCATGGAGTTCTAGTGTAGCCTGTAATGATTACATGTAGATTCGTACAATTTGAATGTAAAGATGTGCCACAGGCATCCCTTCAATTCTCTTCTGCGTAAACCATAGGAACACTACACAGAAACAGCCATTGTAGTAAGGTACAGTAGCTAGCTAAATGTTTCGTTTTTACTTACCAGCCTTGTCAAGTTGTTCATCATTAGCAGTCCTTACAACCTTCCTTTTCTTAGCAATGGTGCTGCTTTCCATTGATAAGTAAAAAGATCTAACTTTGTCCTCTCTCTTTCTTAGGTCACATATTGTTGAAACTCCAACCCCATATTCCCTGGCCAACTGTGAAGCACTGAAGTCCTTCTTGTCCAGAATCTCTATCTTTTTTTCAATAGACATGACAACTCTCTTCCGCTTGAATTTTTGTTCAGCCATCAGTCTAGCTGTTGTGAAAATATTATCCGAAGAGTTCAACGTGTACAATAGACCCCGCCCATCGAGGGGGGAGAAGGATGGGAAAGAAAAAAGAAGGGTTTTTTTTTTGTTTTGTTTTTTGTTTTTTTTGCCTTGCGGATAATCCGAGTATGCGGATAACTGGGGTGCGGATAAACGAGGGTCCACTGTATCTACAACGGTTCAGTTTCTTTCTATTTTTCCCGCTCATCTCCTAAGTACCTCCTCCCATTTCCAGGACACCGTCCTTGGCAACCAATCAGAATCCTTGGCAGTCTTGTACGTCACACGTTTCCAGGTACGCGCTTTAAGGGTTTCCACTACCGGATTCTGCAGTCGTGTCAGCTTGCACTTTCTTAGATTTCTGGCGCTCTTTTAAGGTCATGTCCAGTAGTACTTCTTTAACCACTTGTTCCATGTCTTCCCCTTTCATTTCCCATAGTGGCTCTGTCTCTGTCTTCAGGCTTAGCCTCAGGGAGGAAGCAGTCATGGATAAAGGAGAGATATTCCCTGACACTCCCTCCACCTTAGCTCGAGAGCCCTGGTCTCGACTCAACCCATCGGCGTTCACATTCGCCGTTCCAGTTCGATGGGTCACACTAAAATCGTATGGCTGTAGAGCCAAAGCCCATCTGGCCAGCCTCCCATGACTATCCTTCATGGTTGCCAGGTGAGTTAATGGATCATGGTCGGTCTCCACCTTGAACATATATCCTTCAATATATGTTCGAAAATGTTTGATACCAGTTACGATGGCTAACGCCTCTCTTTCAATAGCAGAGTATTTTTGTTCCCATGGCAACAACTTGCGGGATCCATAGGCTACTGGATGTTCGGTTCCATCTTCCTCTCGCTGGCTCAACACATAACCAAGTCCCGTGGCTGAAGCGTCGGTTTGGATGATGAACATGTTTGGGGAGGTCAGTACCAGTTTACTGGTAAGGGCACCTTTCAATAACTTAAATGCCTTCTTGCATGCTTCCATCCATGTCACTTTATTTTCTTTGTTCTTCCTGGTCAATTCTGTGAGGGGGTTGGCAATCGTGGAGAAGTCCGGCATGAATCGGCGGTAGTATCCGCACAGGCCAAGAAACACTCTCACCTGTTTCTTGGTCTGCGGCTGCTGATAATTCTTCACTACTTCAATCTTGCATTCCATCGGCTTGATGACTCCTCCTCCCACCACATGACCCAGGTTTACACAACTGTTTACTCCCATACTGCACTTGCTCTCTTTAATGTGTAGGCCAGCTGCTCATAGCTTGCCAAACACAATGTTGAGGTGCCGAAGATGCTCCTCCCACGTCTCACTGTGGATCAAGATATCATCAAAGTAAGCAGTCGTAAACTCATGGAGGCCGTGCAAAACCTGGTCCATCAGGCGCTGGAATGTCGACGGTGCTGTGACCAACCCGAAGGGCATGGTCAGAAACTGATATTTGCCATGGGGTGTGACAAACACCGTCTTTTCCCTGCTTTCCTTTGCCAGGAGCACCTGATAGTACCCCTTCGATAAATCCAGCATCGTGATGAACCTTGATCCTCCAATCTCGTTGATAGGTGTTTCTATGTTTAGTAATGGTTAAGGATCTCCTCGGGTGATGTTGCTTAGCTTGCGATAATCTACGCACATTCTTATCTTGCCATCTTTCTTTTTTGCTAGGATGATGGGCGCTGCCCAGGAGCTCTTGGATGGTTCGATAATCTGTTGTTGTAACAATGTCTTGATCTCTTCCCGAAAGGCTTTTTCAGACTTTTGGGCCAACTTGTAAGGGGGCAACCGTATCGGAAATGCGTCTCCCGTTGGTATCTCGTGCTCTACCAATGACGTCCTGCCAGGCTCGTCCTGGATGACGTCCTGAAATGTTTCCTTTAATGCAGTGAGTTGGTCCCGTTGAAGGAGGGTTAGAGAGTCCTCCTTTATTCGGTCATTCACGTCGAATGCGTCGTCTTCCTCTTCTAGGGCCAAGAACACTGCAGGGGTAGGGGAAGCCCACTCCTTCATGGCATTGACATGGAAGGTCTTAATCTTCCTCCCGGTGTCCACCCTGTAGGTCACTTCCGTCACTTTCTCTGTGATGATGAAGGGACCCTGCCACTCGTTCAACAGTTTGTTCATTTTCCGAGGTAGAAACACCAGCACATAGTCGCCCACGAGGAACTCTCTCAATACTGCTTTCCGATCGTGGTACCATTTCTGTGTCTGTTTTTCCTTTTCTTCTTTCTCTCTCGCTATTTCCCGAACCATTTCGGTGTTGGCTCGCATCACTTGCATATAGCGCGTCAAGTTCATCTCACTGACATTTTCTTTCCCCTTCCAATAGCTTGCTAGGTCATCTAACGGTAACCTCATCTCCTTCCCAAACAGAAGGTGGAATGGAGAGAATCCTGTCATCTTATGGACGGTGCCCCAATACGACCAGAGGACAAATGGCAGACACTTGTCCCACTCGACTTGGGGATCTTGTGTGAGTTTCCGCAGAAGATACTTGAAAGTGTGGTTGAATCTCTCCACCATTCTGTCCGTTTCCGGGTGATATGGTGAGGTTCGCATCTGCCGGATGCCAGTTGCTTGATAATACTGTCGGACAACTTCTGATCTAAAGTTAGACCCATTGTCCGTGAGTAACTCTCTGGGTGCTCCCAGTCTCGCAGTGACATCTATGAGACAGTTAACCACAGTCTCCGCTGTTGCATCCTTGAGTGGATTGCCTCCGGCTACCTTGAGCTGTAGTCCATGAGGACCAGGATGTATTTGTTTCCCGACCGTGTTCGCTTGAAGGGACCGAATATGTCCATGGACACTCGCTGGAAAGGCTCTTGCATGATGGGTAAGGAGTGTAGGGATGCTTTCGTCACCACCACAAGACCAGCCTTCTGACAGATTGGACACGATCTGCACAATTCTCTGACATCTTTGGCCAGTCCTAACGCCTCCGTATGGTCTCGAGTGTCCTCTCTCGACCGAAATGTCCCGCAATCGGAGCATTGTGAGCCATCTGCAATATTCTTGTTCTGCCTACTCTTCCATCACCAGGTCCTTCCCATTGGTATGGTATGGTTTCCACATCAGTACTTTGTCCTTCCCAAATTAAGAGCTACTTCTCTTCATTGTTTTATTTCTTATGTTCTCCAATGTAGGATCCTCGCACTGTAACTTTTGGAGTTGGTTTGGAGTGATGGTCTCGAATACTTTATCCTCCACTTCAGCTCCGACAGTTTCTTCCTCATTGTTGTGCAGGTCCTCCAGGTCGGGTTGGGTATTAATTTCAAATTACTCCTCGACCTCTTTCTCGTTTTCCTCCGCTTCATCTCCACTGTCACTGGACTCGAGAGGGTGGATCACTGGTCCATCCCGGTCTTGTTGGATGGCAGCATCCTCTTCGACTTTAGTTTGTGCCCGTCGTTGGGCTCGGGTCGTCACCAATACAGACTCAGTCATTGATGGATGGGTAAGGGTCGTCATCTCTTCAGGTTCGTTGGTCCGGATCGTCACCACTTCAGGTTCGGCGGCTTTGGATGTGGGTGGGGTTGACTCCATTTCATCTTGGATGTTGGTTGCCAACGCTTCCTCCACATACTTCCCAAACCTCGGAATGTCTTGTCCCAACAGCATACCTGAGGTCAGGTGTTTTGAAACTCCCACCGCCAATTCACACTTCTTGCCATCTAGTTCAACAATTACTCAAGCTGCTGGGAAGAGGGTCTTCCCAGAACTGGCTGTGGCAAAGGGAATCTTCCATCTCAATTGGTCTCTGCTGTTAACGTATCGGGGATGTAACATTGACTCGGTATCGATGAGAGCGGTTACAGGTTGTCCATTCACCCGGACAAACTTCATCCATTTCTGGCTTTGTCGTTCCCGTATTAGATTAACTGAGTGTGCACCTTCACTCTTGATTACGTCCAATCGTACTCTACAATCCTTCTGCATGTGGCCTTTCTTTGCACACCTGTAGCACGTTACCAGCTTCATATCTTGGTAAGGGGTGGTCTGACCATACTTTTCTATGCTCAGTTGCAGCTGCTTGGTTTGTGGGATCGTAATGGGAGTCGGGATGTCTTTCTTCTGTGGGTGGAACCGGTCTCGCTGTTCGGATCGCTTTGCATCGACTTCTTTTCGTTGGTTTCCGATGAACCTGACCACAGTCTTAATCAGTTCATCATAGCCTAGAGGATTCAAATACTTCATCTGAGTTTGAAGCCATCTTGGGAGTTTTTGTAATGCCAATTCATATTATAGCACCACCTTTGCAACATCCTCACCTGTCGAGGTCACCCATTGAGAAAAAGACTGTTTGAATGATCTCATCCAAGCATCGAGGTTGTTCATATCGAAGGTGATCTCAAAAACTCTTCGTCTGTAAGTTTCCTCGGACATGTGGTAAGTTTCCAAAAGGATACGTTTCATACTTTGTAATCCGCCTTGTCTCTGGCAGGTAAGGCTGTTAGTCCCTATCCTGACAAGGAACTCCTTAAGTATACACTCCATAGGTTCTCGGGCCAGGCTGCTGCTCGGGCTGTCACTTCGAAGGATCCTAGATAGGCACCCATATCATCCGTGCCTTCGAGGAATTTCTGTACTGTCAGCCTTGGTGGTTGGGGAGGTAGAGCCGGAACAACCACTGCTGGAGCAGGTTGTCTGGCGTCCACCAATAACTGTTCCCAATGTTGTTGCTGTTTGGTTTGTAGCTTTCTGTCCTCTGCCCGATCCAGCAACAGCTGTTTGCGATCTTCCTCTCGTCTCTGGTCCTCCCTTCTTACTCGGTTTGTCTCCGTTTCTAGCCATGAAGTGAGTAAGAGGAGGTTCATCCTCTTCGCCTTTCAGCCGGACGGGTGGATCAGCTGGAGTTTGTCCTTCGAGTTGACTAGCTTGACTCCTCAGAGTTCGATCCTCCCCTGCCCGCTGTCCAAGTTGTCGACGTTCTTCTGACATGATATTCGAGCCGAGTAGATAACAAACAGAAAACTAACTTGTTGACAACAAAAAAATGCCAACTAATACAAAAACAACTTAAATATACGTGCACCCGAAGGAAAAAAAACACTCAAAATTCCTACTTCAGGGTCTGGTTTCACAGGTCCCAAGGTATTAATAACCTGAACCGTTTCCCTGTCTAACACTACACTATCAACTGTGGTAGCTAGCAGTGTAGACAATTCCTGTCAACAGCAACACAATTGCTCAACAGTGTTCCCCACCAGAACCTCTCACCTTAGGTCTGGTACAATTAGTAAGTACTGACCTTTCACCTTAGGTCACAATCACAACTAAGAATTATCTTAGTTAACCCCTAGACACCTCTCTCTCAGGCTATCTAGTCATTGGACACTACCTCTCACTTAGATAGCTACTCAGACAGATCTCAAGCAATGCACTGTACTCTAGGCCTCTCACTTGAAGATCCCACCGCTGCCACCACTGTGATGGAAAAACCCTTCTACTACTTGATTTCCTTCAGATCCGCTCTCCACACCCGCCACCAACTTAGATTCTAGTCTCACACCAAAACACACAGTTAGTCGAAATCAATCCACTTCCCGGATTGTATTACCCCTTACGAAAAGGACTGGTATATTTGGACAATAGTAAACTTACTACAACAAGACCATATATACAAATAAGATACTCAGACGTAAAACTCAATAATACTCTGGCGATACAAATTTACTCAATAAATCACAGTTCTCTCTATATCTAAAACAGTTCAGTTTTTTCTATTTTTCCCGCTCATCTCCTAAGTACCTCCTCCCATTTCCAGGACACCGTACTTGGCAACCAATCAGAATCATTGTCAGTTTTGTATGTCACACGTTTCCAGGTACGCGATTTAAGGGTTTCCACTACCGGATTCTGCAGTCATGTCAGCTTTCTTAGACTTCTGGCGCTCATTTAAGGTCATGTCCAGTAGTACTTCATTAACCACTTGTTCCATGTCTTCCCCCTTCATTTCCCATAGTGGCTCTGTCTCTGTCTTCAGGCTTAGCCTCGGGGAGGAAGCAGTCATGGATAAAGGAGAGAGATTCCCTGACATGAATATTACAGTTGCAGCTCCTTCTGCTCCCACAAGCCTGATGGGCACTCCTCAGACTACATCAGTAGAGGTCACATGGTCACTGTCCGCCCAAGAAGTTGTGGACATTTACATAATATGTTACATGAAAGTTGCAGGCTGTGATAATGCTCCATCAGGTAGTGTGAGTGTTCTTGGATCAGCACGAAGCTACATTCTGACTTCCCTGGAAGAAGCCACAGGGTATGAGATAAGCCTAACAGCAGTGAACACTGCAGGCTCCTCCCCTGCAAGTACTTATACAGGAACTATTCTTGCCACTGGTGAGTCTTAGACTTAACAAGTATTATTTAACAATGAAGTTTGTTTCTTGTCCAACAGTTCCCAGTTGCTGTGTTCCCTCTACAATACCTCATCTTATGAACCTAACCAGTATCACTATCAGGTGGGAGCATGATGCCTGCCTCCTACGTAATGGACAGAGCAGACATTACAGTGTCCGCTACAGAAAGACTGCATCCTGTACAATCATAGCAACAGCCACTGACAGTATTAATGCCAGGACTTACACTGCTAGTCCATTCTCCCCTCGTACTTCATACACATTTGAAGTGGCTCTTGTTAATGAAGAAGGGACAGGGCCTTATAGTATGACTGACATCTCTACCAGCACTCCTACCAGTAAGAGTGTTGACTATAATAATATAACACACTCATCTTCAATCACATTACTGTCTACAGGTCTTGGTCTCCTTCTTGGTGGTGTACTTTACCCTAACAACAGCGTGGTGACACTGACTGACTGTCAGGAGAACTCCTGACTGGGGAAGGAGGAGCGCCCCTGAAGGACCTAGGTGAGAGGATGGCCCCGAGTGGAGGTCAGGAGCAAGTGTGGGTACGGGACGACAACACCACGATTGAACGGGACGACAACACCATGATGGAACGGGGGTGGCAAGATTCGGTAGGACCAGACCACAAGCGGCAGACCACGGTTCATCACAAGTTCAGACTAGATGAACGATTCGACGTCACAGCAGCACAGAAAATGACCTAATAAGGTCACAAGAACAGCACAAGAACAGAGTATAAAAGAGACGGACATTTTAGAGAGAGAGGGGACAGGGAGAGCAGATATTAGAGGTCGTTAGCGAGAGAGAGATAATAACGAGGTACTAATACTCTGCCATTCTACGTGTTATTATTATACCAGTTTATTGATTGTGCTCTGAACTGTCCAAGTATTTGATTGTTGTTCATCTAAGTTTATTTGTAGCAAAGTCAATACAACTACTACACCTCTCTTAGTGAGAAAGGGAGAATCGTGTGCGAGTAGTTCTGGTCCAGGTAGACTTTAACTAGCGAGAGTTAAAGGGTGGGCTTGGGTGTCATCGGATTGCGTGGAATCAGCTAATAGAGCTGATTATTCGAGAATCTGGGAATACGAATCCGACAAGTGGTGTCAGAAGTGGGA
The DNA here is from genome assembly GCA_028752905.1 of Cladorhizidae sp. MBARI D1340-BT2. NCBI lineage: Eukaryota > Metazoa > Porifera > Demospongiae > Poecilosclerida > Cladorhizidae > Cladorhizidae sp. MBARI D1340-BT2. The sequence goes on from JAQNBH010000011.1 coordinate 44,138,117, forward strand.
TACCTAAGCTAAGTGAGAGAGACTTAGTGGGGAAGGTATCTGGAAGCTAAGTAGTCTAGAACAATTCTTAGTGCGTGTAGACCTAAGGTAAGAGGTTGCATTGTTGTATATATCAGGCCTAAGGTGAGAGGTGCTGATTGTTACAGGTTTGGATAAGGCACCAATAGTGCTGGGAGAGGTACTATTTTGTTCTGGATTACTGTTGACTTATCATTGCCTGTAAGTAGCAGAGAACGGCTTGAGTTATCAAACTTTGAAGCCTGAAAATCAACTCTGACCTAGGGTTTTATTGAGTGTTTTGGTTTTGTTTTTCTTTAATTGTATATTAGCCTCTCGAGGCAAGTGTATATTTCAGTTTTTATAATCATTAGTTGATATTTTGTTATCAACAATTATTATATCTGTTTTGCGGTTGCGTGGGAAAATGTCGCGTCGACCGGGAGAGGATAGACAGTTGAGAGGTGATGATGACAGGGAGACCCCAGAGAGACAGGGGAAGCTCGACCGTTTCATGGATCGGTGGGTGGAGATGGAGCAGCAGAGAGCTGCAAGGGTGGACCAACAAAGAGAGGTGGACCGAGCGGAAGCAGCAGCCCAGCAACAACGGTGGTTTCATGCTCTGCAGGATGCAGCTGCCAGACCTCTTCCTTCACCTGTGGCCCCACAACCTCCCAAAATAACATTGCAGAAATTCCAGGAAGGGGTGGACGATATGCAAGCCTACCTGGAAATGTTCGAGACGGTGGCTACAGCAGAAAGATGGCCAAGGGGAGAGTGGCCCCTCCATCTCCGGAGTTCACTGGCAGGAGCTGGCTTGATGGCTGTAGCAATGTTGTCACCAGCTGACCAGGGAGATTATGACCGGGTCAAGACAACCCTACTCCAGACATACCAAATCACTGTGGAGACCTCCCGATGCAAGGCCTTCGAGACATCCTTTGATGCAACCAAACCGGAGGTGAGGCTAAGAAAGAAGAATTTTTTCCCTTCAATCAATGGTTGGATCTAGTAGGTCAACCACCAGAGACTGCAGTGTTGATGGAGATCACACTACAGCGATTGCCTCATTGGTTGGAAGGAGAGATGAGGAATCTCAACTGCCAAACGTATGACCAACTTACCGAGTCCGTGGTGCGTCACCTTAACAACAGGAGGTCCGACAGAGCGTTCGGGGGAGAGAGAGTTAGACCAAGGGAAGGGCCTAATACTCCACCGCTCCGACAGGGAAGTACATCTACTCGCCCTGGGAACACCCCCCATTCAGTCAACCACCTCCATCAACCAAGGGAAACTCGTTCAGACCAAAGCTGGAGCCAGGTAGTACCCCCTCCGACCGACCAACTCGGAGCGATATCAGTCAGGTTGAGTGCTTCCGGTGTGGTCGCAAGGGATACCTGAGACGGGACTGCAGAGTGAGGATGGAAGAAGCTGATTTTGGGAGCAAGACACCAATCAGGTCGAACTTACCTCGGTGGACGGAGGAAGTGTTGATCAACAACAAAACAGTCACTGCCCTACTCGACACCGGATGTTCAAAGACAATGGTTCATCCAAGGTGTCTTGGGTCGAAGAGATTGGGGTGGAAGATACCCTACGTCACAGCTAGTGCCAAGAAGACGTGGTTTTCAGCGGCAAAAATCTGTCTTCAGATCAGGGGAAAGACATGTTGTTGGGATCCCCCAACATTGCAGCAAACCTTGACCTCAACCCTTGCCAAATCCATGTAACTGTTAATTAAGTATGTGTTAATTACTTGAACTATTATGTATGAAACTATTATGTATGATGCAACATGGTGGCAAACCTCCTGACTGTCTGTGTGAAAACACCTGATTGGTCAGAGGTTACATCATGATTGATGGACATTCCAATATATGTATGTATGTATGCTCTGAGATAGCCAGACTAGTTAGACTGCTCTAAGACATCAAGACTCTGCCTGTAAGTCATTTGAAATATAATAAATCTTTACCTATATTCCTATTGAGAACACAGCCTTACAACAAGGCTGTATCAGAACCATTCCAGAATAGACGTGTTGACGCTTGCCTAGTGGTGAGCGCCTAACATCTGGTGGCAGCGACCGAGACGAACTCAGCCTTCGAAGCAGACTCGCCCACACCTCAGACCAGACTACCTCTTCACCCAACAGACCGCAGACCCAGTGCCTACTCCCTCGCAAACGGCTGCAAAGGACAAGCACTTACTACCTAAGACCTACAGACTTATCAGCAAATTTTGACCCTGAACCACCTCAACAGGGACAGTAAGCCATCTTGCTCTGTCTAACTTTGTTTTTCTCAGCCCTCTCAGAAAGCATTGACTATCCTTTACCAGAGAACGGAATCGGTACTTGGATGCTATCAACACAGAGATGGATGAGAAATTTGACTCCAGAATGGTGACACGGTCACAAGCCCATACCCAATCCAGCTCCTATGATAACCACCTCGAAACTGGAATGGCAGACAATATTAGAGATGAACACTCTATTGAACAAGACCCCCTTCAGCATCAGCCAACTGAAATATGCCATGTCTCATGGACAGAGCCAGCGGCAGCTGAAGCAGTCGCCCAAGCAGCAACTCCAGCCATTGACCCTACTCTTCTTCGTATCCTAGAGCAGATCCAAATACAAAATACAGCCTTCCAACAAGCCCAACAGCAGACCAACGAAACATTAGCAAAGGCTATAGGCAGGCCTATCACAGTGGCTCAGCAGACTAAACCGCCTACTCTCCCACCAATCTCCAGTGGACCTCAAGGCCAACAAGACATTGCCCGCTTTGAGGCCCACATGAAAACATATGGAGTGAACAAAAGTACCTGGGCCACTGAATTAAGAGCTCTACTCAGAGGAGACTTGACTAACTTGGCTATGTCAATGCCCACAGAAGAGCTAGGCGATTATGATGCCCTCAAGCGACAATTGTATGCCCATATGGGTGTCTCGAAATCAACACAGTTCAATAACTGGTTCAACCCCAAGATCAACCCAACAGAGACCATCACACAGATGGGTTACAGAACAGCTGAAGCAGCAAGAACCTGCACCAAAGATTGCACCTCTGTCAAAGACGTCATTGATCTCATTACCAGGGAAATCGTTTATAAACAATTGAACCCGAGAATAACCACCCATGTGAGGGCCCAGAAACCCTCATCCTTGCAGGACCTGTTGAGCATCGCTGATGAATATGTTGCTGACAGTGGCAGAGGAAGGGAATCTGCCTGGAATAGGAACACCGTGAACCCTCAACCCACCTACCAGAAGCCATATACGCCATTCAACGGTCACAAGTCTCAGCAACAACAACCTCAAGCTCAACCCCAGACCCAGTCTCTGACCCAGTCTCAGATCGATCAACCCAAGCCACATCCCCCCTTCCAGCAGCAGGGCGGAGTCAGACCACCCACTAACACTTCAGCACAGCACTGTGGTTCAGATGGGAATCAGTTCAAGCCACAGCATAAGCTTGCAAAGTACTTTGACAAAGAGAAAGGACCTTTGTGCTTTAACTGTCAGAAGTGGGGTCACCTCGGAGCCGTGTGTCCCGACAGAAATGTGCTTGCCGTCTCCACAGACGACCAGGACAACACCTCCCCAGCACCTACCTTCATGCCCAAGCTGTTCCTGGTAGGCAGCATCTTCGGCAAACCTGTCAGATTCCTTCTAGACTCTGGAGCGGACCACTCTCTCATCAACTCTAGCGTCATAGAACAATTTAAGCAGTGGTATCTACCAGTTCCAGAACCATCAGGATCCATCATAACCCAATGTTTTTGGGGTAAGTCAGAGGCTAATCTAACAGTTGATCTCCCATGTCTCCTTCCAGGTTCTGAAGTCTCTGTCAACATGGCAGTGACTGACAACCTTGACCATGATGCCCTCCTCGGCAGAAATTTCAGAAATATCCGTGCACTCATTCACCAGGCCACAGCAGCAGATCCCCAAAACATCTTGGCCGTCCAGACAAGAGCCCAGACCCAGACAGAAGCTCGACAAGACCTTGCTGATCAAGCCGACCAGGCCCAAGATGGGCTCGAACCCAACTCGCTTGAAGATCTGCTAGGGCCCGACTACAATTTCCCAAGGACGAACATGTCGCACCAGACAGACCCAGACAGCAACGCTGACTCCAGTGGAGAAGCAGACATGCAGCAGAATAACACAGCCAATCTCATCCAGGACCAAAGAGCAGACGACACTCTGAAGGATCTCTGGAAGTCAGCAAACAAAGAAGACTCAGCATTTGTGACCAACAAAGGAGTTTTGATGCGCAAGACAAAAGACAAACTTGGTGAACCCTATACCCAGGTCGTCGTGCCGAAATCGCGATGACTAGAAGTACTGAAGCTGGCCCCAGCCTCTGGACATACAGGAGCTAACAGGACCAAGTTACAGGTCCTAAAGAATTTCTTCTGGCCTGGCATCGGAAAAGAGACAACACAATTCTGCAGATCTTGTGAAAGATGCCAAAAGACTGCCAAGAGGACCAATAACCATGCCCCTCTCACTATTACCAACCCGCCAATTTGTCGACCATTTCAGAAAGTGGCTATTGATATTGTGGGGCTACTCCCCCTCACTCGTAGCAAGAACCAGTTCATTCTTAGCTACATTGATGTTGGATCGAGGTATCCAGAAGCCATCCCCCTCAAGAAGACAACAGCTACAGAAGTGGGGAAGGCCCTCATGAACATTATTTCCCGGCTATCAGTACCAGAGGAATTTCTCTCTGATAGAGGATCAAACTTCCTCTCTGCAGTTCTGAAGGAAGCCTTCAAGTTCCTTGGAGTTCATCACTCAAAAACGGCACCTTACCGCCCCCAGTCTAATGGAGCAGTGGAGCGCTTCCATCACTCTCTGTTCCAGATGATTAGGAGCAGCTCACAAGAAGGACAACAATGGGACGAACTCCTCCCTGCCTACTCTTCGCTTGTAGAGAAGCTCCGTGCTCCACCACTGGCTTCTTGCCCTTTCAACTGGTGTTCGGCAAGCACGTCTGTGGGCCTCTAGACATCCTACGGCAGAGCTGGACACCTAACAGTCGCTCTCCTCAACTTGCTACAGACTGGCTTCTCAAACTTAGAGATGACCTACACAAGATGAGGAAGTTAGCAGCAGATCAGCAGACCACAATCCAAGAGAGGACAAAGAGATGGCACGACCAGACCACCAAGACAATCACATTCAGCCCAGGAGACCTCGTCCTTGTCTTTACCCCAGTCATCACCAGGACCAAAGCTTCAAAACTCCAGGACAGATGGGAAGGCCCTTTCGAGGTGGTAGAACAAGTATCCCCAGTGACCTACCGTGTCGACACCCAAGACAGAAGGAAAAACATCAGAACTGTGCATGTCACAGCAATGAAGGTATGGTTACCACCGGTACATGACATTGCATTTCTCTCTGTTGAGCACACAGAATGTCCAGACCTACCAGACTATCACTCAGATGAGAACCACCCTTTTCCAGAAGGTCAAGACCACCTTTCGCAAGAGCAGCTAAGATTCTTCCAACGACTCTGGGATGACTTCCCGACCGTGAGACCGGTGCCAAACCAGGAAGAACTCAAGCTGCAACAAACCACATCAAAGTCGGAAATGCCTCACCAGTGCACCTTCGACCTTATGCCATCCCCCACAGCAGATGGAATGCCTTTAAGGAGGAGCTTCAGAAACACATTGAGGCAGGCTTCATTGAGCCATCGGATGCGCCTTGGGCAGCTCCCATATTTCCTGTCCCCAAAAAGACCCCGGGAAAGATCAGGCTGGTGTGTGATTACCGCCGCCTGAACGCAGTTACGATACCAGATCCCTACTTCCAGCCTAGAATAGAGGAAGCACTGGAGAAACTGGCAGCTGCCTCTCTCTACATGATCCTAGACTTGGCCAGTGGATTTTACCAGGTGCCCATAGCCCCCGAAGATAAAGACAAAACCACTGTCATCTCACCATATGGCAAATTCCGCTTCATAGTCATGCCATTCGGGCTGCGGAACGCGCCCGCCACATTTCAGCAGATGATGGATGGACTACTCATCAACCACAATGATTACACTTCTCTGTATATAGACGATGTGGCAATCTTCAGCAACTCATGGGAGGAGCACAAACGTCACCTCACCACGGTATTCAATGTCCTTCGGAATGCTGGCTTAACAATTCAGGCATCAAAGGCCCAGCTTGCCACAACCTCCTGTGTCTTTCTGGGACACAGGGTTGGAGGAGGATACATCTCCCCACACGAGGCTAAGGTCTCAGCACTTCGGGACTTTATTCAACCCCGGTCTAAAAAGGAAGTCAGGGCCTTCATTGGACTCATTAACTACTACAGAAGATTTATCCCCCACATCTCGACCCTATCTGCACCACTGACAGACCTTTTACAGCTCCGCAAACCTGACACTGTGGATTGGACTGAAGATTGTGCGACAGCCTTCGCTGCTTCAATAGAGGCCCTATGCTCCGCCCCAGTGCTGAGCCCACCAGACTATTCCCGCCCATTTATTCTGTAAACTGATGCCTCCGGACTCGGGATCGGTGCTGTGCTCGCACAGGAGGCTGAAAGTGGAGAGGAACACCCTATAGCCTACTACAGTAGGAAGATGCAGCCCAGGGAGCGCAGATATTCTGCTACTGAGCAGGAGGGCTTGGCTGTTGTGAATGCCTGCATGCATTTCATGCCCTACCTGCTATGCCACCCCTTCACTGTGGTTACCGACCATAAAGCTCTCTCATTCCTGGAACTAAAAGACCCCCACTCTCATCGACTCGCACATTGGATGGAAACCTTAAGACAGTTCACCTTCTCCATCAAGCATCGACCGGGCAAAGATAATGCAAACGCGGATGCTCTCTCATGCCAAGCCTGGCGGACAACCTCAGAAGAGCAACAGATGGACACGAACCTCTCGAAGGAGGGGGTGATGTTGGGATCCCCCAACATTGCAGCAAACCTTGACCTCAACCCTTGCCAAATCCGTGTAACTGTTAAATAAGTACGTGTTAATTACTTGAACTATTATGTATGAAACTATTATGTATGATGCAACATGGTGGCAAACCTCCTGACTGTCTGTGTGGAAACACCTGATTGGTCAGAGGTTACATCATGATTGATGGACATTCCAATATATGTATGTATGTATGCTCTGAGATAGCCAGACTAGTTATACTGCTCTAAGACATCAAGACTCTGCCTGTAAGTCATTTGAAATATAATAAATCTTTACCTATATTCCTATCGAGAACACAGCCTTACAACAAGGCTGTATCAGAACCAGTCCAGAATAGACGTGTTGACGCTTGCCTAGTGGTGAGCGCCTAACACATGTGAGTTAGCAGTTGGTGTTTCTAAACATTTGAATGTTGACATGCTGCTAGGCAGAGCCGTACCAGGTTTCCGAAGGTTGCTGAAACAGGCAATTGAAAAAGAAGAAAGGAGTGAGGAGAGTGAACTTACGGGAGTGCCGGAAGGGGCTGAAGCACTGGTCAGCACCAGGGCCCAAGAGAGAGTAGCAAAGGAGAGAGAGGAGTCGGGAGAAGTGGCACAGAAGGCAGATGAAGCGGTGATCCACGATCTGGAAGAAGACAAAGAGGAGGAGTCAGAGGAGAAACTGGAGCAGCTGTTCGACTTCTCTGATGACCTTTTCCTGACCGCCCCGATTCAATCAGAATGGAAGCAGCGTACTGATGGGGAGGACCAGACGACGTTGGAACTGATCTCTCCGAGTCAACTCCGTACTCTCCAACTACTCAATCCAATGCTGGAAGGATGGCAGAAGCAGGCGGATGAGAATAGTGAGGGTGACGTGATGTGATCAGCTGGCATCCTTGTCAAGAAGGCGAGTACGACAGGTGAGGCAGAACGTGTAGTTGTTCCCCCTGTCATGTAGGCGAGAACTGCTGAGGATGACACATAGCTCACCCATTGTGGGACACTTTGGTGAAGTAAGGATGCTGGACACTCTACGGCAGAGGGTGGTGTGTTCTGGAATGACTGGTGACGTAAAGGAGGCATGCCACTCTTGCCCTGAGTGTCAGCTAGCTGTCCCCGTGACGTTAAAGAGGGCCCCACTACATCCTCTTCCGGTGATGACAGTTCCCTTTAGTCGCGTGGCGATGGATATCTTTGGTCCTCTAAAAAGGACAAAGAATGGTAAGAAAGACGTGCTAGTAATCATGGATTATGCCACCAAGTGGCCAGAGGCATTTCCTCTTTCTAATGTCACCACCGAGTCTGTTGTTGAATGCTTGGTAGAAGTCACCTCTAGGCTAGACATACCTGGGTAGATTTTGACAGACAATGGGTCAAACTTTACATCTAAGCTAATGCAACAATTCTATTCTCTCACTGGCATCCACCACATATGTACTTCCCAATACCATCCCCAAACGGATGGTATGGTGGAAAGGTTTAGTTCGACATTAAAACGGCTGCTCCGAAAATTGACGCAGAAAAATCATATGGAATGGGATATGTGCTTACCATGTGTGTTGTGGGCGTATAGGGGAAGCACACACAAGTCCACAAGCTACTCTCCCTACGAGTTGTTGTACAGTCGGAAGATGGACACTCCTCTGGACGAGGTGGTACAACAGTGGACCAGGAAAGAGAAAGAAGGGGACGTGGAGGTCAAAGAGTACCTCCGACGGTTGAGAGACAAGATGGTCCTGGTACGGGAGTTGGCGTCGTCGACTGAGAGGAAGGCAAAGGACAAACACAAGGTGTATCATGATCAGAAGGCGACTCAGCATACATTTGAACAAGGTGACTATGTTCTAGCTTTCCAACCTAGAAAGCAGGATAAGCTTTTGAGTGAGTGGCGAGGTCCGTATCAGATTGTGCAAAAATTGTCTGATGTAACTTACTAGTTAGACCTAGGAGAGGGGAGAGAGCAGTACCGAACCTTTCATGTGAATGGGCTGAAGGAATGGCTAACCCCGACAGCGTCGTTGTTTCTCTCTGTGGGAGGCGAGGAAGGAGAAGCTGAGGGCGGAGAGTTGGAAGAAGACCAGGAGAACGTGTCTGAATTGACGGAGGAACAACAGCAAGAAATGACAGAACTGAAGGAAGACTTTCAGGACATCATCAATGATTTACCTGGGAGAACAACCCTGGTGGAACATCACATCGAGACTGGTGATGTGAGTCCTGTGAGGTTGCCCCCATACAGAGACTGCCCCGTACCTCCCACGAGTCCTTGAGAAAAGAAATTAAAGAGTTGCTGGACTTAGGAATTATTATACCTTCCAAAAGTCCATGGGAAGCTCCGGTGGTTTTAGTCCCGAAGGGGGATGGTACAAAGAGACTGTGCGTAGATTACAGAAAACTTAATTTACTCACCCGGGCAGATCCATACCCTATACCTCTCATTGAGGACTTAATCGACCAGCTGGGGGGGGCTAAATATATCTCAGCCCTAGACTTGACAAAAGGGTATTGGCAGGTGCCTGTAGACAAAGAAAGTCAACCCAAGACCGCTTTCATAACCCCATGGGGGAATATGAGTTTCAAACCATGCCATTTGGTTTGGTGGCAGCCCCCTCAACCTTCCAGAGACTGATGAACACAGTGTTAGCAGGAACACACGAGTATGCAGCGGCTTACTTAGATGATATAATTATCTTCAGCAAGAGTTGGGAAGACCACGTGCAACACCTTACCAACATTCTCAAACGGTTAAGGTTGGCAGGTTTACACATCAAGCTAAAGAAGTGCAAGTTTGCATATAATAGATGTCATTATCTAGGACATGTAGTTGGGCAAGGCAGGGTCAAACCTATCCAAGCTAAAGTTAGGGCAATTGAGAACTTTAGCACACCAAAGACAAAGAAGGACGTCAGGGCCTTTTTGGATATATGTGGATACTACCGGAAATTTATACCAAATTTCTCGACGGTAGCCACTCCCTTGTCGGATCTTACCAAGGCACAGCAACCCGTTAAGGTCATTTGGGATGAGGTAGCTTTTGTTACCTTGAAAGACCTACTTACCCACTATCCCATTCTCTCTACCCCAAATTGGGAAAGACCTTTCTTACTGCAGACAGATGCTAGTGCTACGGGAATCGGATACGTGCTAAGCCAGAAGGACAACTTGGGGGAGGAACATCCAATTGCGTATGTGTCAAGGAAACTGCTACTGAGGGAGATAAACTATTCGACCATTGAGAGGGAAGCACTAGCATTAGTTGATGGGGTGAAACATTTCCGTATCAACCTGGAGGGAACGACCTTCGAAATACAAACTGACCACAACCCCCTAACACGATTGGGACACCTGAAAGATGCTCATGGTCGGTTGGGTCGTTGGGTACTTGCTATGCAGCCTTACAGCTACACCATCTCACAAACCAGGCTAAAAGAACTCAAATGCTGATGGACTCTCTCGAGAGCATGGCTCTCATCTAGAGGAGGGAGGAATGTCAGGATAACTCCTGACTGGGGAAGGAGGAGCGCCCCTGAAGGACCTAGGTGGGCGGATGGCCCCGAGTGGAGGTCAGGAGCAAGTGTGGGTACGGGATGACAACACCACGATGGAACGGGACGACAACACCATGATGGAACGGGGGTGGCAAGATTCGGTAGGACCAGACCACAACCGGCAGACCACGGTTCATCGCAAGTTCAGACTAGATGAACGATTTGACGTCACAGCAGCACAGAAAATGACCTAATAAGGTTACAAGAACAGCACAAGAACAGAGTATAAAAGAGACGGACATTTTAGAGAGAGAGGGAGAGAGAGAGACAGGGAGAGCAGATATTAGAGGTCGTTAGCGAGAGAGAGATAATAACGAGGTACTAATACTCTGCCATTCTACGTGTTATTATTATACCAGTTTATTGATTGTGCTCTGAACTGTCCAAGTATTTGATTGTTGTGCATCTAAGTTTATTTGTAGCAAAGTCAATACAACTACTACACCTCTCTTAGTGAGAAAGGGAGAATCGTGTGCGAGTAGTTCTGGACCAGGTAGACTTTAACTAGCAAGAGTTAAAGGGTGGGCTTGGGCGTCATCGGAATGCGTGGAATCAGCTAAGAGAGCTGATTATTCGAGAATCTGGGAATACGAATCCGACACTGACATAGGAGAGGGAGGGGCTGCTCTAAACTGTTTCACTGACTCTGTTGTCTGCTGTAGAGGTGGTAGTGTGACTGGTGATTGGGTTTTTCCAGGGGGTTCTAGATCTTCTGTACCAGACACATCATTTTCCAGAACTAGAGAAGCCAGTGCTGTCTTGCTGCATCATAGAGGTGCTACCTCAGGGCCTACTGGATTGTTCACCTGTACTGTACCAGACAGTCAACAACCCCCAGCAAGTGTTTGTTGGGATGTAACTCTCCTCAGGCTCACCCCTCATAGCATCTCTGACCTACAACATCGCAGCAGGTGTTATCACTTGTGCATCCACTGGAGGACCTGCCAGCAGTGTCACTTGGAGTAGGAGTGGCCCCTCCTACCAACAGAGCCAGAGGGTTGTGGACACATCCACTGCCACTTACCACAACCTCCTCTCCATCACTAGCTCTCAGCTAAGCCATTACAGTGGCTGCTTCAGCTGCTCAGTCTGCAATAGCAGAGGACAAAGTCCACCCACTACAATGACATACCAATGTACAAGTTTTATACTTACTATTACTGAAAACTTTCTTCATGTTTCCCTATGTTTCTTTAGCAAGTGCATTATCTGGACAGCAGACTTCATATCTTCTTGGATCAGCTGCAAGTGTCACTTGCTTTAGCAACCTGACAGTGCAGTCTATATGATGGCTGAATGCTTGCAACAGTGGAGCACTGCTAGCTTGTGGTACTTTGGACAGCAACAACTGGTTCTAGACATAGAGATGGTCACCAGTGATATAGACAACACACGATACACATGTGAGGTGTCGATCCGCCTACCTACTGGACAAGTAGTGTTGGACAGGCAGAATCTTATGCTGCATGCTGGTGGTACATATCAGCATAGACTTTGTGGCATATTAATTTATTTTTTTTGTACTTAGCAATCTGGAGTTATTCTGGATGGGAACTTTGGGATGCAGGTTTTTGAGGTCCCTCCACTTTAGGGTCTAGTAACTTCCCTATAGTTATACATATGAAATATATTTTAGTATCCAAAGAGAGCACACAGAGAAACTTATCTTTTGAGCTATATATCAAGTCTATACCATAAAGTTTGCAGAATCTACGGAGCTCTACATTTGTAAACACAAGTAAAAATAAAAATAGGCTGCCAGACAAGAACCCAGCAAAGACCTTATAATTATGGTAAAATGCATAATTTAAGTATAGCCGTGCTGGTTCTGATCACAAGACTGTACATTTCATGAGAAAGGAATGTGTGCATGGTGTGTGGGTTGCATGCTCTAATATAATTATGCACTGTCACATCATTTATAGTATATAAATTATATATAATTATGTATAGTGTTCAACATTGTTGGGGGTTCCTTGAGCTTCAGGGATCCCCAACACTTATTAAAACTTATTCTAATTGATGTGGAGTGGAATTATATTATCCAGCCTATCATATCCTCTAGGATATGACAGGTAGTTAATTCTTAGTAGTAAAGCAATGGATATGTCATGCCGAAAGTGCCATTAAATATCTGGCATAGTGAAAAAATTAATCAAGTAGAAATGTAATAATTATATAGAAGATTAGAGGTATTTTGGATAAGAAATTAAGAATAAATCAATTTTTCTATAAATATATTATAAAGGTATATAAAAGGCTGAAGATCATTGGGTAGGACTATGTGGAAGAACTAAAGGAAGGGGGCACTAATCAGAGCACATTACTGACTAAGCTAAGTAGATCTCGACAAGTGTATGCCCAGCAATGTTTCCCTTTAATGTGACAGGATGGTTCAGGTACCATTGTCTGTGGCTAGAGCTTATAATGTTCAGACAGATGGCCATGTAATATTCAAGGACTCATAAGTTTACACCATCTCAAGGAATGTGCTGCATCTTTCCCACATGCCCATGATGGCATGTTTAGAGTTGTTAGAGTTTATCATGTAGCTGTGGCTACAACAACTTCAAAAATAGACATCAAAATAAAGCTTCAAAAATAGACATCAAAATAAAGCAGCAATTTGAGTTTTCCACACATCTAATTCATCTTGACCATAACCACAACACCTACGTGCACTTGAACCTTAGGGCATATTCTAGATCTATGTGCTTAATACAGATGTTAAAAATGTTAGTGGAGATTTACCTGGACAACTATTATAAAAGGGTAGACATCATTTTTTCTTTCCAGATATAAATTTAATTTTTTTTAAACATTCATCATTTGTTCAATTACTTGAAACCATTCTGTAGTTAGACTGCTAGCAATGATTCCAGATTCTTCTCTCAGCTTCTGTATCTCTTGAGACTTATATTGTAACGAGTTAAAATAGCTCATTCAACCTCCTCATAGTGACTCTACATAAAGCCGTGCACAATTATCTCCAGTAGGTAAAAGCAACATATGTGATAGCCAGTCATCTCTATAAATGCAGTCTTATTGACTTTTCTAAAGTCAATAGACATTTCCCTATCAATATAATGCTATTAATTGAGGTGGAGTTGCATCTCGGGACTGCCTCCGATATTTCACACTCCCATTTCAGTCTTTTCGCAGCTGAAGAATTCCTTCCCCATATTTCTTGAAAAAACAGTCTATGGTAACTTGTATACCTGATGTCTTTGCTCCAAAGTCTTAGTAATTCTCATTTTTCACTTGTTATGTCACACTTCTCCTACCCACTGGTTGGTCAACTTCTATGTATATCCAACACACAACTCAGCATATTGTCTTCTTGATATATAACTCCTACATACCTGTGGGGTCCTTACATTGTATTTTCAGTGATTTATATCCCACCACTGCCACCATATGTGAAGGACAAAGCAGTTAGTTTGAATGAATTCCATGATAAATGATGTCCAAGAGACTTACTACTGCAGTGCCACAGCCTGTGATGTCTCAGGATTTAAATTTCTATTAGTATATTATTGACTACAACCAAGAGCTTAACAATACATTGCCTCTTATAGGTTGTACAGTATGAGTGTTCTCTAACTAAGCAATCAAAATTATGAGCACTAAGCATACGTCACTACAGTTGCCTGTATATTCATGTATAATTATGACAACCATTGATGTTGTCTTGCACTAACAATATAAATCCAGTAGCAGGTGAGAACAGTGCTTTTAGCTGACATCGTAAGATGATATAATTAGATGAAAATCATTCTGTCTCTTTGTAATAAAAACAAAACAAAAACCGATCTGGCATTGCTGAGCCTTTACTAGAAGAGAAAGTCAGAATGCTAGACTGTCATTTCTCTACTCCATCACTTGTTGATGAATTGATCTGTGGCACACTTATCCCTTGCATCTTTGGGAAGGTGTTCATTGGAAAGATGGGATGGGTTGGTGATCCCGAACAAAGAACACGAAGACGCTGCAGACAAGAGAACTTGCCAATAGCTGAGCATGTTTAGAAACAGCCACCACCAAATCTGGAGGAGACCTCACAGGTATGTGAAGGTGTCACATTTATTTCGTGCTACAGTGGTTTAGAAGTCAACATAAAAATACCTTACATTTGTTCACCTTTTTATTTGCCCTGAAGCATGCCAAATTAATTTAGAGTTTTGGAAGGGAAAAAAAAAAATTCTAACTGGATAAAAAGACCTTAGTATTTGTAGATATCAGCTGAAAATCATTGATATAATCAAAAGGGTCTTTCACAATTGAAGGGCTGAGTGCAAGAAGTGTATAAGTCCATATTCAATGTTTAGAGTTATACGTGTTTTAATCACGCACTGTAATACTGTTATGATAGCATCTTCTGTACTAAAGTGTCCCTAACATCAAAACACCATGGAGATAGAGTCTAAAAATTCCCATGGGGAATGTCCTAAGGTATTATGATCAGATCTAGGACAAAATTGATTTTTCACCAAAAATGGACTTATACACTTCTTGCACTCAGCCCTTCAATTATCAAGAATTTCATTTAAAAATGTACATTAATGGGAGTGGGAAAAACCAGATGTATGCTTTCTAAAAGTATAACATCCATGCATCAATAGCAGACTACACTAGGATTTCAGTATTGGCACCCACTAGCAGGATTTCAGTTATTGGCACCCACTAGCAAATGATTACTCTATAGAGGTGGGTGGAATCGACATTTAGCTTGTGTGTATTGAAATGAGTGCAGGCTGCAGTTGAGAGAACCAGTGCTGAGTTTCAGATCACCCGAGTATCTTAATGCAGCAGGTTCAAAACCACATGGTTGAGGTCCCTCTCCATCAGCATCCCCTATCATGCGCATGATAGACGAGGCCACCTCTAACACTCTCTTAGTTCTGACCCTGACACCTGCTCTCAAGCCCTTTTCCTATCCTCTGCAATCTCATGGATTGATGATTGTCATGCCCTCTAAAACCTATAATTCCACCTGTGTTTGAGCTACTGGCTTGGTGTCACAATGAAAGATAACGAATCCAGTTGCCACCTCTGTATCATGACCAACCCTTTTTGGAACCATCAAGAGGACTGAGGGGTTAACAATAACCTTATCACATATCTCCCTCAGAGACACCATTTTCTCAGTCACAAAGTCAGCAGCCTGGTCCACTCTCTGATTTCAGGAACAAGGAGCCATCCATCTGACATCTTTCTCCAAAATTGGAGCATGGTCCTACACTCTGCTCTAGATGTCTCGATAATGAGGGTAGTGGGAGGAGAGAAAGATGGCTGCTAATCATGAGACATGCCACTCTGTGAGCATAGTATTTGTTCCACTTGTAGTGGATACACTTGGTTACTGGAGTAAAGAGAATTCCTGTACAATAGCCCAAATTGGGCATCTTATAGTGCAGCGTTCAGGTAACCCCCAGCAGAGACCAACCACCACTTTTTCCAATGCATCTCTATTGAGCGTTAACTCCACCATGTGGCTAAATCTCATTCCTTCCATCCCCATTCCCCCATTATTGTATGTATAGAAATTAAATATCATTCGAAAAGATGCTTACTGTTCAGTTTTTTATGATACTTCCCTGCTCAGTCTCTCATTCTGTTAAGCCAATAAAGGTGTCACTATCATCTCACAGCATTTTCAACCATAATTGAATGAGTAAAGAATAGGCCATCTGTGGTGTAGAAAAAAACTGACATTCATTGTGAAGAGAGGGGGAAAAGCAAGTTTATTTTATAATGCACACCTTCACTTCGGACACAAGATGATGCTGACACAACCTGGTGTGATGAATCTTGGCAAAGCAATAGTGTTAATGATAATGATTCAGGTGGGTAGAATGGGGATGACTTTCACCAGTGAAATAATTTCAGCATGTAAGTTTGTTGTGAGCAACTGGTAGCAGATTTGAAACTCTTTGCACCATCATTATATATTAGGTTTAGAGATAAGGCAGGAATCTTTGGGCAACTTTTGGTGTTTCCTTCACGTAGTGGCCAAGTGATTAGATGTCAAGTGTCACATAAGTCATTGACAAACCACTACACTTATGGTCGAGTGAGGAGTTAGTAAGAAGTACTGTCACTCACTGCTTTGTAGGTGTCAGGGAAATACTCTCACCTGACAATGGCAGAACAAGCAGGTGGTGTTGACAGCAGAACATCACTATCTGTGGGATTAACAAAGGAAAATATACATGTGAAACAACAAGCCACTCATGTGAACAAACAAGCCACAACCACACCACTGACAACAAGCCAGAACATTCACCTGACTGAGGAGCCTGTGAATGGGTTGACCCAAGTGAAGATGATTGGTCCAATCCACAGGTTGGCAAGGATATCAGTGACCTCAAAAACTGAACTGATAGAAAGAATATAAAAGGAGTCTATGGATAAGATACAAATACGCTAGCTACCTAGCTATGGCCAATGCCCAAAAGAACTGATACCTGATTATGTTGAACTTTAAGAACTGTTGTAAGAACTTTGATTGAGATTGCTGATAGTGTTGATTGACACTGTGTATATGTGATTCTCTATCTGTATTTAATATATAACATACTTGTTTCAAGTGGGTAGCCAGTATATTACTGAGTTTGGCTTGGGATAAGATTTCTAGTAGGTCGCTAGGAATAGGTCCCAGGCGTCGGATGAAAGTTTGTATCTGACTGAACAGTTAAAGTGTCTGTTTCAGCAGAAGGATGACTTTCCGTCACAGTAGGTAATAGAAATATGTGAAAAATATCAATATCAATCTTTCAAGGTGGAGGGTTGTTCATAAATAAGTGTAACTTTGTAGATTACGAAAGGATCAAATTATCAACATTTTCATATGTGTAAAACACAAAATGTTGCCAGAAGATTGCTACCTTAGGCAAAGTAGGCAACTCAATTTTCATTATATTTTCAGCACCCATGCTTGCCTACTTCGTCACGTTTTACATGAATATGCTTGTTTTGTAGAGTAGGGCTTCCTCTAATCACAAATACTGGCTAGCACTTTTCTATCAGGAACTACAACTGCAGCCAGTTCAAGCACCCTTGAGATACGTCCAAGCTTGCATGTTACTTTAGTATAGTGTTAGCTCGTCAACATTGATTTTAGAGAGCACACAGAGATGTCTATAATTTGAGCTATATATTTTGTTCATGCACCGAAGTATGCAGAATCTATGGAGCTCCAAATTTTTAACCACAAGTGTTTCTATTAGATACCCCTTCATATGAAATTAAGTCCACTTTAAAAATATATTAAAAATCTCTTGGGGGTTCAATCTGTAGCCATTCAAGACTTGATGTTGGAAAGTGGCGATTAAAAAGGAATTTGAGGCCGACTTCACTTCACATTCCAACTTGCAGCTCCAAAAGATAAATGTATATGGCAAAACAAAGATTTTACGAGAAAGCTTACTGCACTGGCTAAATTTTGGTATATAAATTAGGACCATACCATAAATGTGAGCAAAGATATGTTAATTTAAATAAAAACACATTTTCAGACCGTCTCTTTCCCACTTTACTTCAGCCAAATTATGGACAGCAAATACAATACAAATAATTGGTAAGAGTTTGTATTACATGAATGAATAGAGCTATTCTTGCTTCTTTTCTTTTATGTCAAGTCATCCAAAATAGACTGGATCTACTAAACTGACCTGGTACTAAATAATAATATTGAATGAGACCTTAGCCAAGTAGACCACTACCAGATAGATGAGTATTTTAAATCAAAACCACAAACTATTATTATAGATGATTGAATGGTAAATGATCACCAAACTGTATGTGGTCCAAATGGTTACAATCTTGTTTACATTTTTCTTTATTTTTTAACAGCTGAATCTTTGGCAATAGAGACATTTTGGCTCTTGTTTCAAGTGTTTTTGATTGTTATATTTATATCTGTACAATTAAGTGGTGAAGAAAGCACTAAAGTCAGAGTTCTACAAAGTAAGACCCTCTGGGTATCTAATGATTTTTTATATAAAATTCTCTAACTCGTTTATTGCAGTTGTACACTACAAACATGTCTTGAAGCAATTGTTGAGAGACCCATGTAGAATTAGCTACAGCCTCTGTCAATGACGTTGCAACTGTTGAACAGGAGCTAGAACATACCGAGCAGAGCTAATTCATTCTATTTACAATAAGCATGTGCAATAATTTTATGGATCAACAATGAAATTACTCACCATATCATCCCTAACAACTGATGCTTCCTTTAATTAAGAAGCAGAGCAATAATGTATGTCAATTGGAATTATGAGTTCTCTAAAAAAAAATTTTTTATGAATGGAACTCGTAAAGTATTCAGAAAACTAGCGAGGCATCCAAGAAAAAGTGTACTAATAACAATCTCATTCAAAGCACAAGACAACTGAGTATCATATATATAGTTACTGGAGAGAGCCCCTCCTACAAAGGGAGGCTGGGTCATATCCTAAAACTGACATGATGTTCAAACACAACAGGTTAAGTTTACACACAGTTATTACAATGTCAAAGTTCAATTTACCAACACTTTCCTTTTCATTTAAATTGTTCATCTCTGCAGGAACATGCTGTTAGTGGTATCACTCTGGAGTGCTTCCAGGTAACCTTCTCTAGGAATCGATTTCTCTCTGTCTATGTTGGAAGATGCTGCAGGAACTGGTTCCAACTCGGTTGGCTTTTCAGATGATTGGACAGATCTGGTCGGTATCCATTTCAACAATTGATTCAGTATTGATCATACAGGTCAAAGGTCCAAGACACTCTTTGACAATACCCAGAATTCTGGACCATTCTGCATATTTTTCGCCATGACGGCTCTCCCATACCCCACAATCTCCAGTACCTCTATTGTGATATCATTTCTATTGTGCTTACTCTCGTACTATCTTTCACGATCTGGCTTGATCAAATCCAATTGAGTTCGAACTTCTTTCTGTAGGAATAACCAACTAGAAGTTACCCTGGTAATAGAATGTGGTGAGCTACGATAGGTGAGAAGAAGAAAGTTTGCTATCCTTAAAGTTACACATCTTCCATCATTCAGTAAGGTCTTCATGGCTTGTTTGAAATATCTTTGCACCTGAACATTGGAAGCAGGATAGTAAGGTGCACTCCGAATGTGCAATATACCATTTCTCTTTATGAAGGCTGAGAACTTGTCAGATACAAATTAAGGACAATGAGTTGTTCTAGTAACCCGTAAATATAGAACATTTGCCTCAATACATCAATTGTTTTGCAAGCTGTTGTCTGCAACATCAGGTAAAACTCTGTCCACTTGGAATGGGCATCCCACTGTTTTCAAGAACATTGTTTCTAAGAATGGCTCTGCAATCCACATGAACTCTCTCCCACGGCTGAGATGCCAAACCCATGCTGGGCCCGGTGATACTTGTGGTGAGCCCTTGGCTGCTAGACCGCACTTGCAAGACTTTGCCATAGTTTTAATCGCACTGTCTAATCCTGGCTACCACATATAGCTAACTCCTGGCAACAGCTTTCATCTTGCAAATCCCAGGATATTCATGATGGATTGCTGCTCTTTGTATCAACTGCTTTCCCAAGGAACTTGGCTTATTGAAGGAGTACTGTATGAGTACATTGTGTGGTTAACCCATGATCTGGTGAAATAGGTTGTTCTTCTTGTTGCAGGTATACATAAACGATATCTAGAGGAAATATTCAGGGTAGCCACCTAGCTTTTGCTACTACATAAAAAACACTGGACAATTTAAACAGCTCAAGCTATTGTAGCTTGCTAGCTATAATATAGCTGTGGTGAAATACACAACAGGTATACTTTAGAAGCACTAGATATATCTTCTTTTGGTATCATTGATCTTGGATAAATAACCAATAAATATCAACACAAACAAATTGCATTTTACAAATTTTTGCAAGTTTATTTGCCACTGAGAGGTAATTACCAGCCTACATCTTCTCCCACTCCACCCCCACCCCCAATGGTTAAAGGGTTAAAAATGCTTTAGGTGAGTGGACTATAACAACAGTTCACTTCAAAATGATATTAGGATTATACAATGACCTTTTTAATAATCAACTTGAATATTAGTCCTTCGATGCTTGACTAGATACTCTAGCAGTCTAGCCTTATTTTTCCAATGATATTATCTCATCAGTTACTCAGCTTTCCTCTCCAACATAGATCAGCTTATAGCTTGTTTGAGCTATGGAACTGAAAAATGTGAAGTGTGTGAAGATATTGTTGTACTATAGCATCTACTATATACACAGTTTTGAAGGATCAGTTGGTATTCCATTATGCATTGCACAGGCCTGACTATGAGGGGGGAAAGTTTTCAAGGTTATATCGGTGGAATAATTGGATGTTTTTTTAAACTTGACAATCATACTGCAATACCAATACATTGCTTGGCTCATTGCACATTAATCATATGGAAGTTCACAAATTAGGATAGGAATCAACCTTACCATGGATATTCTCATTATTATTAATTTTTATCACAACACAAGTTCCTTTGGAAAATATTCAGGCGAACAGGACTCATCTAGAACATCTTGAATCTGATCTCTCTGCCCAACTAGCAATGCAAGCCACAAATAATATTGACTCTTTGTGCAAATAACAATGGAATCATCATCTCATGGACCCATTCATTTCTCAAGATAAACCAGTGGTGTTTTAGCTATGATAAACAAAGTTTCTAGCTATTTTGCTCCGTAACTAACCATCATTATTTTCAAACAATTGTCCACAACTTATCTACAAATGTATAGACAACTGTATAATGGGTGTTAATTACTCTTACTCTTGAGCGCCACGGAAACAATACCACATTTCCTTAACAAGAAGTTTCTAGCAAGTGCGATAGTTCTTGTAGTAACTTAGTTAGTTACCACTACGAGTCAGTGTACTCTCAAGTTCGAGTTATAATTCTTTAACACTTGCAAGACAACTCATATACAATACAGAGACTGACTGAACATCATTACATTACAGTGCACTATATAAGAACAGACAAAAGCGCTAGAGCGGCGCTAGCCGGCTCAGTCAGGTGATACACAACCACAAGTATGCTAATAATTAATATACTGTACTACACTCCTCCCCAACTAAATTCAAGTACCACAACAATAACATGAACCCAATGTTCAATGTCCAACATGATACTGTAAACGGTCCGACGGATGTCTAGTACGAGATTGATATCGACGAACAACTGGAGTGGTAGGAGAAGACGCAGTTGTCAAATCAGAAGATGGTATCGGTAGTACCATCGGTGGGTGGAGTGATTGGAGTTGCTCCAGTTTCGATCACAGTGGGAGTAGGTATTCCAATTGGGGGAGCAACAGCTACAGATGTGTCAGTAGTGTCAGGAGCAGGAACAAAGACATCAGCCTTGTCTGCATCTTGAGGTGCAGCACTTTCAGGATCTGGCAGGCCATGAACTTTAAGATGATCCACATGATGCTTCCAGGCTCTTCCTTCTCCCACATCGACCAAATAGGAGACAGGACCCAGCTGTTTAATGACGACTCCCGGAATCCAGTTATCCCCAGGATGTAAATTTCGAACCATAACAGGTCTCTCCACACCATTAGGCATAACATGGGAAATTACAGCACCAACTCCATATGCTGATGCATCGACTGCCATCCTGATGGGTAGGGACGTATCATAAAGTGCAAGAACTCGGGAAGTGGTAAGAAGATCCTTAGCTTCCTGAAATACCTTAGCCAACTACTTCCATTTATGTCGGACCTCAAGTAGCTCGTTCAAAGGTTGGAGTATTGTGGCAATATTTGGTAGGAACTTCCTGTAGTAATTCAGGAGTCCTAGGAAAGATATGAGTTCCTGAACATTCTGTGGTACAGGAGCATTCTTGACAGCTTCTAACTTGTCCAACATTGCATGTTTCCCTTCAGCATCGAGCCTGTGCCCAAGATAGTTGACAGACTTGGCTAGAAAGTGACACTTGATGCGCTTGATGCAAATGCCATACTCCTGTAGACGTTGCAATACCTTACTTAAGGTGTC
The DNA here is from genome assembly GCA_028752905.1 of Cladorhizidae sp. MBARI D1340-BT2. Classification (NCBI taxonomy): domain Eukaryota; kingdom Metazoa; phylum Porifera; class Demospongiae; order Poecilosclerida; family Cladorhizidae; species Cladorhizidae sp. MBARI D1340-BT2. The sequence continues at coordinate 44,160,639 of JAQNBH010000011.1, forward strand.
CAAATGTTCAGCATCATTAGCTCCAGTTATTAGGATATCATCCAAATAGCATATTACCTTGGAGATTCCCTGTAAAACGGTATCCATAGTCTTCTGGAAAACAGCAGGGGCAGATGCCACACCAAATGGGAGACGCTTATAACGATACATTCCTTTGTGAGCATTGATAGTGAGAAATTCTGATGATTCTTTGTCTAGTTCCAGCTGAAGATATGCTTGAGAGAGGTCTAAGGTAGAAAACTTCTGTCCACCATCAAGTGTAGCAAATAAGTCATCCGGCCTAGGCAGTGGATATTGGTCTACTTGCAAGGCAGGGTTAACCGTAACTTATAATCACCACATATACGAAATTTGCCATCTCATTTGGGAACAGCCACAATCGGGGCAGCCCAGTCACTATGGGTTACCCTCTCCAGTATACCCTCACCCTCAAGATGGTCCAATTCGTCTTCAATCGCGCCTTTAATCGCAAAGGGAACAGGTCTGGGACGGTAGAACTTCGGCTGGGCATTTGGTCTCACTAGGAGCTTAGCCTGGAAGGAACGGATACACCCTAACTCATCATTGAAAACAGATGCATACCTGGCTAAGGCAGACTCCAATGAATCAGTAGAAGTACAATGAACGACAGTAGTTCCAATCTCTTCCCAATTCAAACGAATGTGGTGCAACCAGTTCCTTCCCAAGAGGGCTGGTCCAGATCCTGCAACCACAACTAACACAAGTAACATTTGTTGCTCACCGTACTGAACATTCACAGTGACTTCTCCATGCACCTCCATCTGCTCCCCAGTATAGGTCTTGAGAACCACATTTGATTTCTTGAGGGATAGGTTAGGAAACAGCTCCTGGTATTGACTCCAGGAGATGAGCGTAATAGCAGCGCCTGTATCAATCTCCATTTCCAGGGACTTGCCATTGATGAGCACCGAAGTATGAAGTGGGTGACAAATTGTTTGACAATGTATAGATTGGCAAATCATCCGAGTCACCCTCAAGGACAGGAAGGTCGGGTTCAGCATCAACCCAGCGAGTTCTGTAAGGCGTTCTTCCCTTTATAGGTGGGTTGTTAGAAGAGGATTTGGCACGGCAGATAGGAGCTATATGGCCCATTTTGCCACAGAAATGGCAATCTGCATCACGGAATTTACAAACAATTGCAGTGTGGTTACTGCGACCACAGTGAATGCATGGCTTAGCCTTTGATCCAGGAGTATCCTTCTGTTCAGCATGAGTGAATCGAGATCCTGATAGCTGATTGATGCTATGATCTGTACCCACGCCCTTGAGTGAATTGGCGTTCTTTTCAGCTGCTTCAGAGCCTTGAGCCAATGATAGAGCTTTTGCTAGCGTGAGGTCAGCCTCAGCCAGCAGCTTCTTCTGGGTAGACCGGCTCAACAAGCCACACACGAGTCGATCTTGCAGTGCCTGGTCCAGATAATCACCAAATTCGCAGTGCATACTGAGACTCCTTAGCTCAGCCATATACTCTGCAACAGATTCGCTCGTGTTCTGAGCACGGCGATGAAAGTGGAAGCGTTCAGCTATAATTAGCGGCTTGGGTGAGTAGTGTTTCCTGAGAGTCTCGACCAATTCTTCGTAAGTCCGTGACTTTGGAAGCGCTGGAGCCAAAAGACTTCGCGTATGCTGTACTGCTAAGCAGAGCTGACACCTTCCAAGCGATAGGAAAATTATTAGCGTCCAAGTATAGCTCTACTCGCTCGAGATATGGTTCAATTCTCTCCCCCTTTCAGGTTGCAATGATATGTGAAAATAGTTATCTGAAATCTGAAAATATGTGCTTAAACAAATATATTATAGTGAAGATTTTTGATTATAACAATTGTGATAAAATGAACACATTTTCATTTCACATTAGACCTTTCCCAAAAGTTACAAGCTGTCCTTTGTGCACGGGTCAGTTCACATTTTTTTCCTTCTTTTCCGAGTTAAAAAAAAAATCATTTATAAATGTTGTTGTAAGCATCTACTAGCCATTTCCAAAGATTAAGAGGCATTGGAGCATCCATTTCAAAGTCATGGTGCTTTTTGTCCATGCAATTTCACTTATCTCGATTCAAAATTGGAAGAGACGCGCACAGAGCGAAAGGTAAGTTTTCGGCGCCGTTTTTAAATGGCTTCCGTCTGCCACCTAAATTTCTTGTTGAGTCATTTCCTGCCCTACACGCAGGCCCTGAATATATAGCGCACGCGGGATTTCCAGTCGCCTCGCGTACTGTTTTTTGTGAAGTGTCACAATGTCTTCTCCGTCTTCTTCAGTTCCTCATCGCAAGCAGCGCCAAATCCGGTACAAGAAGCGCTCTGGATTTTGTGGCCATTCAGTGGTCTCAGGTGAGGTACCTTCTCCAGTAGCTGTTCCTTCTCCAGTATCTGTTCCAGTTCCGCTGGTTACAGCTACTGGGAAAAAACTAGCTCTTAGTCGGCCATCATCCTCAACCGGTGAACCCAGTCAAGCCTGTAGCTCTGGTTCCGAGTGCGAGATGCAAGGGCTATGGCTTATCGATGTCAAGAGTCTGCTAGCTGCTGTCTCTAGTCTAGTCGGGCGAACTGCAATGTCTGTGGTTCACCCCTGACTGTTCGGGAAGACCTGAAGTCGAGGGGAATATGTACCAAGCTCTCGTTGTCCTGTACCAATTCTTTGTGTCCAGGCAGCGATGATGTATTTTGTGATCCTTCCAAGAATGCCAAGGATTTCAATTCCGGGTATCTTCTAGCAGTGATGATGTTTTTTTGTGACCCTTCAATGCATGCCAAGGATTTCAACTGCAGGTATCTTCTGGCAGGGAGGATGTGTGGCAGAGGGCGTGCTGGGCTGGAGACCATTTCTGGTTTCATGGGTGTTAGAGCTTAGTCCATAGGCAAGGGGTGGATCGCTCCCGATAACCTTCTGACTCCGGAAGCGTTAGCTGGCCTAACTGTAAATTGGCTGCCACCAGAGTCCTGAATTGGCTGCCCAACCTTAGCTAACCTAGCCAGAGAAGTTTAGGCATTTAAGGCTAACTAAATAGATTGGAATAGCAACTGTAGTTGTACAAACTCAGAACTGACTAGTCCCAGGGGTGGCCTGAGCTTAAATACTCTCAGCCACCCCCAATGGGCATACATCCATATATGGTTATTTCATCAACATTACATCACAGATGACCAATGAAATCTACACAGCACAGTACATTACATAATCTGTTTTAACATTCCCATGACTCACACCTAGATCGCTAGCATCTGATTAATCCTAATTAACATGCTATTGTTGCTTGGCCTGTAGGCAGCTGCCTGCAGGTTCTGTTGGGGCGTGGCTCCAACAATGGGCTTGCCTCCCCCATTGACCAAAGCCGCCTTCTCTGTCTACAACAATACCCTCCAGCAGACAGTACAGGAATCCACTCTTGAAAGCCAGAGAACAATTTCAGCTCAACTCCATTTGCTGCAAGGCACCGAGCCAAAGGATGTTGTTGATGTGACAATTACCTGTGATGGCATCTGGTCTAGGAGAGGCTTCGTAGCCAGATATGGTGTTGTTGTCATCATGTCATGGGATTCTGGCCAGGTCCTGGATGCAGTAGTACTAAGTAAGCAGTGCAAAATGTGCACGCTGAAGGAGAGTACTATGGAAGAGCAGGACTTCCTTGATTGGTATGAGGTCCACAAGGAATCCTGCAATGCCAACTTCTCGGGCTCGTCACCAGCGATGGAAGCAGAGGGAACATCTCGCCTCTTTGCTCGTTCAGTTGAGCACCTCCAATCGCTACACCCGAGTGATTTGTGATTGAGATTCCAAGTCAGTGACGCGGGTCAACCAGGAGAAACCCTATGGGAATCTCGAGGTTGAGGTAATTTACAAAATTACATTTGTCATATTTGTTTTTATTATAATTGTTTTTTTGACAATTTCAGAAGTTGGAGTGCGTGGGCCATGTCCAGAAGCAACTCGGAAAGAGGTTGCGAGACCTCAAGAAGAAGATCATCAAGGACGACACGGGCCGTGTGCTGAACCTGAAGTGGGTAAGAAAAACAGACTGACTGACAAGGTCATTGACATGCTCCAGGTATTTTTTGGCGGAGCTATCCGCAACAACTCGCATGAGCTGGATGCCATGTATAAGGCCATCTGGGCTGTGTTCTTCCACAACAATGCCACTGAGGGTGACCATGACCACTGCTATTGCCCTGCTGGTGAACACTCTTGGTGCAAATATTCCAGGGCTGTTGCCAAGCATCAACCACCACTGCCTCACCCTCAAAGCCCGTACATCCCTGTCGATCTGGCTCCTTACATCAAGCCTGTGTTTGTGGACCTCTCCAAACCGCAACTGCTGGAGAGATATATTGATGGCGCCACACAGAACCAAAATGAATCCTTTAACAACATCCTTTGGTCTCGGTGTCCCAAGACCGGATTCTGCTCACTCATCACCGTGGAGGCTGCATTGGGACTGGCGATTCTGACCTACAACCATGGCTTTGTAGGCCTCTCTCCTATGTTGGAGAAGTTGTTAGGTTCCCCTCCAGTTGCCTTCACTGCCAAGTTTCTATCATCTTAGGATGCTATTAGAGCTGTGAGTGCAATGCACAAGGCAGAATCCACGAGCAGGAGATGGAGAAAGACCCTGAGAGTGACAAATCTGTCATTGGAGGAGGGGTGTATTGAGGATGAAGGTGTAACGTACGAGGCAGGCTGCTTTTAAATCCCCCACATATAATTTTTTTACTTTGTTTTGGTGGATTCTATTACTTTTGATTTGTTTGCTTTGATTTGCGCATGGCGCGGGTTTTTTTCAAAGCCACACTTTTTTTTTATAGAATCCACCGGGTGCCCGCCACACTGGGTTGCCACCAATTCTTTACAAAAATTAGATAGAAACTATGCACATTTTACGAAGACGCTCTTTTACTTCATTGAGGGACGATGTTCAGCTGTAAAGGGAAGTTCCACATGCATAAATCTCTATTCATATTTTTCTTCTTACATGTGTACATACAGGCATAGAAAATTAAGGAAAGTCCTGGAGATGTTCTTTTACTTCATTGAGGGACGATGTTCAGCTGTAAAGGAAAGTTCCACATGCATACATCTATCAAATTTTATCATATTTTTCTTCTTACATACAAGCATAGAAAACTAAAGAAAGTCGTGAAGTACAAAAACAGATCAAGAGAGGCATGGAAGTACAAGAACAGATCAAGAAACTTCAAAAATAACTTGAATAAGAACAATTTCAACCCAAACATTTCGTCTACTTCGACTGCTTATTTCTACATATCATGGAAAAAAACTTCTTGGCGTACATAACTTTGTTACAGTTAAACCAAAAAAATATATGTTGGTGTCATTTCAAAGCTCTTTGTGTGTTCTATGATACAGATATATTTAAAAAAATAGCATTGCCAAGTTGTGGTCATTAGAACGAGATGACCTTTTTATTTTTAACAGTGACCAAATACGGCAGCTTGCCAATTAAGATTCGTTCTAGTTATTGAAATAGGACTTCACTCATATCAAAGCTGTTACATGAGACAACCCACAAACCAATTTGCAGACTTTGTTCTTAAAAAATGGGTTGTGGGGGTCTGCCAAGACCAGAAGAGTCCAATTTTTGGACTGCCTTGGATGTTTCTGCATGCATCTTCTGACCAAACATGTCTATAGAGCTATTTTATATATCATTGTAAAGCACACAGAACAAGCAACAATTTGAGTATAACATTATCTACATAAACCAATTATGAAAAAAGTTATGGGCAGTCAAAGTCAACAGACGTTTTTTACCCAGTTTGGAGTGAACTACCCACTGTGTATGGAAACATGTTATCTGCAGTGATCTTTTCTGCAAACTTAATGCCATTCTCACTTGCTTGTGCAGCCAGTTTTCTTTCCTCCAACTAAGAATGTGCTGTTGTTTTCTTGTTTGTTCACTTCACCATGCAAACTTCCTGATTTAAATTTTTAATAAGCCTGCATTATTTATGACCAGTGTCCATTTCCCATTTCGTAATACAAATCTCTGTTGCAATTGCAAAAGTTTGTTAAGGGGTTTGGGAGGTAGGAAAGAGACCAAACTGGGAGGTTGAGTTTGGCATTCGATAATTGTAGAGGATGGTATTAAAGTGAGGTGGACTTGAAGAGAGTATTGGGTACGAAGAAGTTTGATGTGCTGGGGTTAGCAGAGAGATGCTTGCAGAATGTAGAGGAGGTGAGCATGGAAGGATAAGAGTAATACAGCAAGAATAGAGAGGTTGGCAGGCGGGCAAGTGGAGGTATGGGAGTTCTGGTGCATGACGGTTTATAATCTAGGGAGTGATGGTCCAGAGAAGGTTTGTTATGGGTGGAGTTTAGCAGAGCATGGGGAAGGAAAACTATGGTAGGGGTAGTTTATGTGAACCCAGAAGGAGTAAGAGTGAGGTGATTGTTTGAGATCTTGCAGGAGGGTGTGGTGAAGTAAGAATAGAAAGGTTTAGAGGTTGTGATGATGGGGGACTTCAATACAAAGATTGGATTAAAAGTGGAGGCAACCAAACAGTAATAATGGAAGGAGGTTGTTGGAGTTGGTTTGGTTGGAAGTCTGTAGGCAACAAATTGCTGTGCTGTGAGGGTATGTGGAGATGGGAATGTGGGGAGAGAAAGTCGGACATAGAATATATGTTGCTGAAGACATGGATGTAGCTAGGGTGGTAGATGGAGACTCAGACAAACTGGATGTGAGGTTGGACAATAACATTATATGGGGAGAAATTATATGGGGTAGAAGAGATGTATAAGTGGGAAGAGAGCGATATAAATGGAGAGTTTACAATAGGCTAGACTGGGAGGAGTATCAGGAGGCAGTAGAAGAAATGTTCATGGGGTGGGAAGAGGAGGTGAGAGAGCTTAAGCAGGAGTCGGGAGGAAACATAGTTGAAAAGATGTAGGGTCGGTGGAAGGAGAAAGTTTTGGCTGCAGCGGAGGAAGGAATTGGAAGGAAGAAGATTACAGACAGATCAGAGGGATGGTCAGAAGGTGTGGAGAGGTTACTTGGTGTTAGGAAGAACAAATGTATGAGGCTGAGGAAAGCAAGGAAGAGAGGGGAGAGAGAGGATACATTAAGACAACTATGGGATGTTTATAAAGAAGGAAGAAAGGAAGCAAAAAATAATTAGGAAAGAAGAGAAGGAATTGCGGAAGAGAAAGATAAGCGAGAGGGTGGGACTAGTTGTAAGCTGTTTTGGAATGATTTAAGAGCAAACAGGAAATAGAGAAGGATAAAAGGAGTGAAAGATAATGAGGGAAGAATGGTGGAGGAGGAAGACGAGGTGTTGGAGATGATGGCAAAATACTGGGAAGAGCTGGGGAGGAAAAAAGAGGATGCCATAGAACTAGAATTAGAGATAGAAGATGTGAGTGAGCATATATTTGGTATGTGTGAAATTGGGATGATGTAGTAGAGGTATGAATTGTTTGAAGAGAGGAAAGGTACCAGGCCCTGATAGTATCTTGAATGAGATGCTGATGTATGGAGGTAGGAGGTTGATGGAGTTGATGGTGCAGATGACAAATGTGGTGATGAGGAGTGAGTGCTGCCAAGTGCACTGGAAGAGGAGTTTACTAGAACCTCTCCACAAAGATGGCGACAAGCAACAAACAGGGGCTTATAGGGAGGTTGCATTAGGTTATAGTGTGATGAAGGTCTTTGTGTGAGTGTTGACGAAGATCTTGGGAGGGTCTGAGGATAAGATATTGAAGGAAGACAAAGAAGATTTGGGAATCGGAGGAGATGTTTGGACCAGTGGTTGGTGTTAAGAGGAGTTTGTGAAGTAAGGAAGAGTGAGAAGAAAAGTTTATACCTGGCTTTCCTGGACATAAGTAAGGCATATTATACAGTGCATGGAGGGAGGGACCGTGACACAAGTTGAGGCAGAATAAAGAGTAGAATTAAAAAATTGAGTATTATGTGTAGGATTTTTATAGTATGTTGGAGACGACAGAGATATTGAACGGAAGGAGGTCAAGGTGGTTCACTGTGGAGAATGGACTTAAGCAGGGATGTCCTTTGTCTCCACTTTTTTCAATATTTATTTGATATGAATGGCAGAAGAGTTGGAGAGAGTTGAGCTAGGAGTCAAGGTGGAAGGCTCTTGGTGTGGGGCACTTATATATGCAGATGATGTTGTTCTTCTGGCAGAGTCAGGGGTGGAACTGCAAGCTATGTTGGAGATGGTACAGGCTTATGTGTTAAGGTGGAAGAAGAAGTTTAATACTAAGAACAGCAAAATCATAGTTGGGGAGAAGGAAGCAGGAGTGAATTGGAGTATAGGTGAGGAGATATTGGAAGAGGTCGAAGAATTCAAGTACTTAGGAGTATGGTTTGATAGGAAGCTACATGGTAATGTTCAGTTACAGAAGATGGCAAAGAATGGCTCGAAAGGTGACATAGATGAATAGGCAGGTGGAAGTAGACAGAGTTAGAATGCTGTGGGAGCATCTGGTGAGACCTAGTATGGAGTATGCAGCCAAAGAGTGGTGGACATGAGGACATAATGCTTGCAAGAGTTGGGGTCAGCATATATGAGAGTTGGTAGAGATTGTTGGGGGCAAGTTATACAGTAGCAATATGGGGAGTTATGGGGTGGAATGAGCAGGATGGAAGAAATGAAGGTTTTGTTTGGTAAGAGATTAGATGTGTTGGAACAGAGCAGCTTGGTAAAGAATAGTTGTAAATAAACTAAGAGCAGATGGAGGAATCGGATGGTTGGAAGAATATGAGTTCTTGAGGAGAAAGTATGAGTTAAAGAACGAGGTTGTGTCTGTACGTACGTGGAAGGGGAAATTGAAGGTGAAAAATAAGAAGAATTGGGAGGAGGAAGTAAACTGCAAAATTACGCCGAAGTTTTATAAATTGGCAAACAATGGTGAACAGGTGGAGAGGTATGTGAGGTGCATGCATGGTCAGGAAGGTGCGTGGTTGTAATTTAGACTGAGAACTGTCAGCTGTGTTATTAAAGGATAAGAGGCGATGTGGGATAACTAGGGATGAGAGGTGTATCATGAAAGTGGAGCAGGGGAAGATGTGTTACATTTCTTGGTAATATGTGATGAATTTGAGAGGGTTGGCTAGTACTGATGGTTGAGGTGCACAGAATTATAGGGCCGGACATTGGCTGGATTAATATAGAAGAGTGGGTAAAGATGGATTGGTGGCATTGTTGTGGGGGAAGGTTTGGACGGAGTAAGTGATGCAGTGATGGAGGAGGTGGGCAAGTGTGTTATGTATTGGGTAGGATAGTGCAGGCAGAGGAGAAAGGAACTGTTCTATGCCAGAGCTGATGAATGATCTTTTGTCTCCCCCTCCACCCTCCTTGAGCAGCGGGACACTCATAACTATTAATTAGGTTCTGTTGATAATATAGAGTGTAATTAGTGTTAGTTATTGCTACAGTCTCTCACTCTGTTGTAGAATATGTGGCGGCCTTAACAGGCTAGCAGTGTCAAGATTAAATCATAAAGATTATGTGTGCATTACCAAGTTTTCCCTCATTCAACGCTCGCTTCTCCCACCGATAAAAACCTCAGCCATGCCGCTTACTCGCTGAGTATGCGCAGTAGAGAGCTCTTACTAAAAGACAAAAATAAAGGTGCTCAGCCACTGCTTAAGAGCTATCTTGTTGACTTCAAGTAGAGTTGAGGTCATATTTATGTCTAAGGAGCATGGTCGGTATTGGAAGATAGTGCTGGAGTTCATAACAATAACGAAAGCAGATAAGTGTACAGAGCATTATGTGGAGCTGTCGTATCTTTCCTGCTCGTTTCTATCTCGGGGTTATGGAGCAGTTTAGGAAGTTTCTACCCTTTTTACAATTATGATTGAATTGGTCTTTCTTTATTCTACTATTGAGAAACATAATTCACAAGGTACAAAATGTGCCTCCTCTAAATAGTGAAATCCACACTTGAATTTGCATGATATTGTTTCAAAATACTTTGACCTTAATCCCCTTTGAATCTGGCCGCTTCTACCAATAGAGACATATATAGGCCCAGCTTTATCTAGGGAAAAGCTAACTATAAAACAGTAGCAAAGACTGTGCATTACCGCATAGTTTAGTAAGGACCTCTTTTTAAGTCAGCAAAGTCACAGAGAGTGTACTAAACTGAGAGGTGCTCCAAAGGCCAGTACACACTGTATAAACGGAAAATAAAACCTGAATGATTTTTTTAATTATGCCTAAAGTTCAGGCCCTTAAAGTTTGAACCTCTTTGAGTGTGTTTTCAATCTATGTCTTCTACACAATTCATCTTTGTAATCAAGGCCTACTTGATAGCAGAAGAAAGCATGGCAGCTGAAGGATAAGTGCCATATTTGCAAGCTCAAAGCCAGCATAACAATGCTCCATTCACGAAAGGCAAGTGCTTAGAACTAGCTAACAGCAAAGACTTATTTTGTCCCCTAGAACTAATTACTGGTCTTACTGCTGCCACAGGTTTATTACTGAAGGATAGGTTTAGCAATGGGAAATTATTATTTTGCCCAAAAATAATAATAAAACTACCCGTTTAGTCCGGTTTTCTAAAACCAAGTCATATATGCATTACACCTATATTTTCCTTTACTTTTTAACAGATAATAAGTTGTTATATGATTAGCTGAGAGTTTACAAAGTGGCTGCTCAGAGTAATCATGGAACACATGTTTGTATAAGTGAGATTTTTCAATTCATTAATAGGAGTAATCAATAAATTGACAACAGTTTATTTATTAGTGAATATATGCTTGGGAGTGTGCTTAGTCATCTTACTTATTATTAAGGCAGAATGACCAACAGCCAATTAATTGGCAGAGCATGTCTGTATACATGTGAGTGTGAGTATGTATTTGTTTGTTTACGTGTGTGTATGTGTGTATGTGATTAATTAGATTAGAAGGGGTGAGGGGTATATAAATATTGATCCAGCTATATATGCTATCTGGCACTGCTACGCTCCTTTCTGCTCATTCCATACAGCTTCTTGGCTTTCTTGCCTTGCTATTGGCCAACTGCACTCCCTACCTTTCCAAAAGTCCAGCTACATCCTTAACTTTACTTAACCCCTGCATGAACATGATGTTGAATATTGGGAATTAGTCTGGTTATAGCCTTGATTGAAAACCAACCCTCAAATGAAGAAACCTTGCTACATTGGTCTCTCCGCTGTTTACTATGCCTTAGTTAATGTTTTGAAAGTGCTCAGCACACATGCATCATAGTACATAGCTAGGCAGAGCAGTTAATAAGTAGCCATAGCTAAGTGTTGATGGGATTTGTATATCTGCTCTTCTGGTCGCACATTAAATTTAACCCTTTCATTGGTTAAATAAACACAAGCTCCTTGCTCTCTCAGAAATAGTTCTGAAAAGTCCCTAGCAACCATACTATAATGTGATAGCATTTCTATTAGCCAACATTATGATCAGTGATTGTTGTCATAAAAAATTACCACAAAACTGCAGTGTCATTTGAACTTGCTACTTCTTTTGTTGATGTGTTTAGTAGCCAATGAGAATCACATGGATTTAGCTGGGGTAACCATAGCAATATGAGGAATAGTTACTATATAAAGTATCACTAAAATTGATGAAGCTGTGTCAACTGTCCACTCTTCACTTCATTCATCAAATCTAAAGATATATATATTGCTCAGCTACAGTAGTAGTTTTACTGCAGACAAACCACAAACATGGACACTGAAACAGCCTTTTCAATTAATGTTCTACTTATCAACTTCACAGCTAACTATTGCTAAACTGATTATAAATGTCTTCTTCATTGTTGGTCATTTCGACCCATATAGTCAGCTCAATTGCTTGAAGGTAATTCAGGCATGACTATCCACCAAGCAATAGCAGAGCTTTAGAGTCTACATTAATCTGACCAATGTAAGATGAAATCACCTTCTTCATCACTGCTATCACTCTCGAAGAATCCCAAGTCATCATCCAGAACCAAACAAACACATCCTCTAAAGCTAGTCAATTGGACATCTTGACTGCTTAGAAAGAGCTGCTTGAATTCTGAATGGTCTATGTTTTTCAATGGTGACCTATTGTCTATGGCCTTCCTATTCGATAAGCAAGTAATAGAAAAATTTAGGTTTTTTATTATTACCTCAATAGGATATCTTAGAAATCCATGATCAATCCCGTTAGTCGCAAAATCTGTTCCATTTTTATCAACTAATTTGCATGACACTTACCCCACTACCCACTCACTAAAGTTTTTAAATAGATGACTCTATCTTTATTTGTGGTTTATTATACTCATAATGTTAGTAATTAACAAGAGAAATTTTACAAAATCTTCAAATCATTCACCATTGAGGTGATTAAATATAACTTATGTCTACAGCAAAAATTAATCCAGCCAGGAGTGCTTTCTTTCTCTAGTGGGCTGCACAGGAAGCCATACATCTTGGGAACCTGGCAACCACCACAAATCCCTTTACACCTGGAGACATGAGCTTGCCTGCCTCATTTATACACCAAACTGCAGCTTAGTATACTTGTTTTTGAATATTAAAAATATTATAACTTGGTACAATGATAAAAGTAATAACCATAACTCAATTACTTACCCACACACATAAGTTTTTCCCTGCTGACCAACTAACTATCATATTCTAAGCTCTTCATTGGCTTCCTACTAATTAAAGACCTAGGTACCTCTTCAACATAGACAATGTCCATTTGGTTCATTATGTTATTTCTCTGCCTACACTGTAAAAACTGGAGCATGTACAGCACACTAAATGCCTAGCACACCATAGGTGAGCTGCTGTAATCAGTGTGAAATTATATAAATGAGTGTGCATAGGACACTTATTTGCTAAGTGTGCTGTTTAAACGATAGCATGTGGATCCACCAGCATTATTTTCAACAGGATTTTCGAAAGGTGTGGACCTAGAAAGCGATTGTGAGGTCTATGATAAAGACAAGTTATAGATATAAACTATGTGAAATAACATCAAGGGATGGAGTATTGCTTAGTGTTGAGCACATCCTCACCTCTACCTAGTATTGGTGGAAGCTGCATCAGTATAAACAAAAATTGGAGGAAGGTCATAATGATACTGCCACCCTTGCCAACTTATTAACAAATTTACCCCTTCAGGTCTTACTCGTACACCAGCCATATGACTATCTTTTCTGGACAGTACAAACTGAATTGTAACAAAGCTGGAAGTGTATTGATGTGCATAATGATTACCTCTCTTGTACTCTGTAGATGAAATCCAAAGTCCTAAAGTCAGAGGATGAAACTAATTCAGGACAACTAAATAACCAAAGCTCGGAAGTGACTTCAGATGGTATCTGTCAGACCTACTCTATAACACTAATCCCACTAGCCTAAGCCACAGATTATATACTTGTCATAGAGTGTGGAAATGAGTTTGACACTACTGGAAAATCAAGTGCAGAAATGTCATTTAGAACTAGTGTCTGTTTAGTCAATTAACATTTAATGATAACTTCACACTTCACATATTCTGAATCTCTGAATGGAATAGCTACAATATCCCTTGGTGGCTCTACTCTGGTCATTTTCTGGTCTCCACCCACTGTTCCAAATAGAGTCATCACATCCTTCTTGGTTAGGATCAATCACCTTACGAGAGAGTATATGACTAGTGATGAAGAAGTGACCAGCTACACAGCTAGTGGTCTAGGTAGGAGACTGAGTAATAATAGGGTTTTTTGCACTATCATAGCAGACCAATAGTGAGTTAGCCTTTAATGCTCCCTTAGCAGCTACAAAAGCCTGTTCCAACTTGCTTGTCCAAGCCAACTTCAAGTTTTTACATAGTAATTGATACAATACAGACAGCTGTGAGGATAGGTTAGGCATGAACTTCCATAATAATGAATAATCCCTAAGACTGCTCTCAACTGAGTAATATTAGTTGATCTCAGGCTTCTTTAATAGATGAATTTTCTCATCAGTGGGGTGCAAACCATCCTTGTCAATCACATGCCCAAGGTATTAAACTTTAGGTAACATAAATGAGCATTTAGCCTTGTTAATCGAGCTCGTGCTAACTCTAGCTTGTCCAAGACACATTCAAGATTCTCCATATGCTCTTCTGCTATGCTTCCTGTCACTAAAATATCATCTAGATACCTAGAAAGACCATTGCACCCTTGTTACAGGTCTTCCATGTACCCTTAAAAATAGATGGAGCAGCTGATACTCCAAAAGGTAACCTGAAATAACCCCTTGTGTATATTCACAGAGACATAATGTTTAGAGTCATTCTCTAACTCCAACTGTAGATAAGCCTGAGACAAGTCAAGTTTAGTGAAGTGCCTTCCACCATTCAGAGCAGCAAACAACTCCTCCACTCTAGGTAAAGGATAAGTGTCTACCAGAGAAACAAAGTTAATGGTAACCTTATAGTCTCCATAGATTCTTACAGTACCATTGCTTTTCATTACAGGGATTATAGGTACAGCCCAACTGCTGAACTTGACAGGTGAAATTATGCCTGTGCATTCAAGTCTCTCAAGCTATGTTTCAACTTTCTCCCTAAGAGAGTAATGTACTGACCTAGCTCTGAAAAACTTAAGCTTGACTTCTGGGTCTACATGTAGCTTCACCTTGGTTCCTTTCAGTATACCTATCTCATTATTGAACAAGCTTGCATGCTTGTCTAGCAATGCCTGTAACTGATTGGTACCCACCAGATTTGTTGATCAGCCCAAAGTTTAATTTGAGTGCTGTATTCCAATCTCTGCCAAGCAGGTTTGGTATTTCCTCCTCTACCACGCATGTATTTAGGACCACCTTTTTCTCACCCAACTCCACAGTGACATATGCTGATCCAAGCAATGGCACTTTCTCCCCAGTGTAAGTCCGCAACTTGGCATCAGTGTCCTGCGGCTTTTGGATATGAGTTCTCTTCTCTATCCTCTTGTACATTTCATTTGTAATGAGAGTGAGGGCTTCACCATTATCGAATTGAATTTCTGCTGGCATTTGGTTGATGTAAACATCTACCATGAATGCCTTGTGTTTGCTACTATCCAAGGTAAATAGGACTGTTCACTGTCTTCAGAGTGTCCTTGTATTTTGACTTCATTCTCCAAATAATGATGCTCTTTTTTTGGCTTGCCTTTATGTCCCATCAGTGTTGGCTTTTTCCTACATTCCCTTGCAATAAGTCTGATTTTATTGCAATTGTGACATTTGGGTTAGCATTTCGAAATTTGCAATCTGGAGCCATAATTATATCTGTTCTCCTCCACACCTATAACATACAGATTTTTTTTGAGGTGTGTATAGGTTTGTCTCTCCTTTCATGACCCTCCTTGAAATATGGAACTGATGCATCTCCATGGGTGAAGGTTGCCTCATCACCCTGGCTGTCCTGATTGCTCGAGTATCCTTCTCTGCTGAATCAATAGCCAAGGTTAACTCGAATGCCTTTTCAAAGTGAGACCTTTCTCTGCCAACAACAGCTGCTGTATTCCATCGTGGTTGACTCCACAAACCAAACAGTCATGTAGCACTTCCTTCAGAGTGACCTTGAACTGATAGTGTCTACTAAAGCTTACAATGCTGCTACATATTTCGACTGAGACTCTCATGATGCTCTCGTATGACTATTAAATTTGAAACGTTGCATGATGCAAGATGGAATAGGATCATAGTGACCTGTACCAGCTGAGCGCAACCGGTAGTTTCCAATTCAGCGCTGTCCACTAGTGTCCTAACCAGCCTGAAAGTTGCCGCTCCACATGCTAAAAGAAGGATGGCGCTGCTTCTGTTCAGTTACAACATTGTTTGCAACAAAATAATGGTGCAACCTCTCGATGTACAAGGTCAAGTTCTCCTTTTTGTGGTAGAACTCTGAGATCAATCTATGGATGGCAGCCATTCTCTCCTCTTAGTCCTCTTTGCTAGATGTATCCTTGTCACCAGATGTACAGTCTTAGCTGGTACTGTAGTATTCTATATTACTACTAGTGCTGCATGCAAGTCAACTTGCTATTGAAATAGCAATACATTATCAAAAGCACCGAACTCCTTCATAAATAAAAACACGGTATTTTATACCACTAAACAAAGGTGACATCGTAGCAAACGCCAAATAAATAAATCACCACAATGTTTAATCGTATAATCAGACTAAGATCAGAGTTTATCACATGTTGTATATATATAATTTGATGAGAGAGAAAACCAATGTAGATGACAAACAAAAGACCAATATTATACTATTTTTTGTGTTCAGTATATTAATAGGTAAAAATAAATCTAACATATACATATATAAAGCTCTGTATGTTTGACAAGAGAACCCTATCTATTTATGTAACTCTTTTCCCCACATCATGCATAAATATCCATGCCACTTTTTGTGCCCATGGCCTTTGAGTCCTTGTGGGTCATTGGGGCCAGGTTGATGGCTTTTCTGAATGAGCTCAGCCTCGGGATAAGGCAAAGAACTGAGGAGGAGAATTTATGGATTGATCTGGCTGAGGGGCCAGATGACCAACAAGATATAGGTGAAATAGCTTACAAACAGTTAACCAATCTCAGCAACCACTGACTGGCCTTCATCTGTGGGTCCTTTAAATAGGCCTGAAATCCTGCCAGACCTTATGAGGTAACAATATAATTGCTAAGCTAGACTTGTTTGCCAAGTATTTAGTTCAAAATGACACAGCTGCGGTTAATGGTTCTAGTTGACTTATAATTAAATTATCACACTCAGCCTATAATGTAAGTGTTCCTTGGTTAAGGAGACGCTTCTGGAGTATCCATAACAGTGAATGCCTGTGCTCACCTCTTACTGCATCTCTCAGTGGTAGTCCAGAGGAGGAATGCCTTTTCTGCTTTGGGGTCGGTCGGGAGTTGGAACTTATCGTTTGCATTTTAGTTATTTAGTTAAGTTATTTATGTATTTATTTAGTTATTATATGCATCTTATATAATTTTAAGTAGGTTTTTAATTGCATTATCTGCATAATTTGCATATAATAGGTTTATCTATAGAAAGTTTAGAACCAGGAGCACCCAATAATTCTGATGAATGTCTTTGGCTACTCTGTTTCTCAATTGTATCTTGTGCTGAAATTTTTTGTTGATAATGCAATCATGTAATGCAAGGGTGTATTATAAGTAGATAAAATGAATGACCTGTGTTCAGTTCTAATTTTTAATTTCTTTACTTTCTCTTAACCTTTCTCTACAAAATAAAAATTGTTGAAAAAGGACTTACAAAATCCCAGGAAGACAATACAAATTAAACACTTCGGAATGTAATGAGTATATACAGGGGAGGTAGCTATCATCCATGCAGTATAATAAACCTGAAGGAAGCTGGAGGATACCACCACTGTTATAAGGCCTTCCATTATTACACAACAATGGAAACTACTTGAGAGTGATTATTCCTGATGTAGGCTAGAGCATCTAGTCGAAACTTTGGGAGAATACAATTTAAAGTTGATTATTGAGAAGGTAAATTGTAAAGTTATATATACACTTCAGAATGTAATGAGTATATACAGGGGAAGTATTAGCCATGCAGTATTAAAAACTTGAGGGCAGCAGGAGGTATACCACCACTGTTATAATGCCTTCCTTCAACAATGGAAACTACTTGAGAATGATTATTCCTGATGAAGGCTAGCGCATCTAGTCGAAAAATTGAGAGAATACAATTAATTTTATTGAGAATGTTATTGTAATACTTAAGATGTATTTTCTTATGAATAGGTTACCCTGCTTACCAATTATAAAATATACAGCATGGGTGATCTCTCTACTTGGAGGGAAATATATGTCTTAATTTAGATGAGGTGTTAGTCAGCTTGGTTGAGATTCAGATGTGACTAGCATCTAAAATGGTAGCAGCATCTTGGGCACAGGAAGTGCTCCTCTGGTTTTCCTCCTCCGATAACAGATGGACAGCTCTTCTGTAGTACTAACATCTACACACACATCAGCTAACACAGAGAAATATGGGCCTGAGTTTAAGCTCTCAATTAGCTAGCCAGCTATTGATGGCCTCTAAAAGCATCACTGCAGAAAATTTGGATGTGTTCTGAGCATTTTGTGGACCCTCTTTGACATGTTGCTGGAGAAGTTCATCTGCATATGCAATTTACAACTGGACCAGGGGGTCGAATGTGGTTGCAAGGGACAGGCGATTTTTAGCAAGAAAACATATTGATGTTTATGTTCTTTGCTCTCCTTTCTTCAGCCTCCTTAGCATCTGATGAACATTGCAGTTGTAGGACACTCTGCTCCTTTCCTTGTTCTGCCATTCCAGCATGGATAACAGCCATTTTGACTGGCTGTGTTCCTTGAGTTGTTCAGTAGCATGATCTAGAATTCCCCAATTGGGTGTACTGCGATGATCCCATGCACCCCTGGCTATAGAAGGTGCATTTCCTCGCTTCTGGCAGAGCTTGCAGAACATACCCTGCTTAGGATCATCGCAGTACACCCAAGGACATTTGTGCTCCCACTCCTTCATGTAGCTGAGCCTGGCTTTGTAGAGTTTCCTCTTCTGCGCTTTGGAACACACTGATCTACCTACTGATGCTTCGGAATTGGTGGAAGTCTAGGCATCACTAGTCGACGTAGTTGGGACTACATCTTCGTCGTCCTCAGAATCACTACCAGACCCAGCATGCACTCGCTTTCTGGTAAAAAAATCCTGAGGTCCACTTGAGTAGGTTTGTATTTCTCTGGGTCGTATTTAATTGCAGAATGCTACTAGCTGAAGCATTTGCTCCTTATATACATTGTGAATAAATCTAGAATATTCTGTGTCATCACAGTTCAATCATGTAATAATCTAGAATGTTCTGTCCATGTGCTAGTACTTTAACTATAGGTAAAAATGTCTCAGAATCAATCTGAGAGCATCGATTTTGCCAAAAAAATCTTGGAGGGCATGCCCCCAGACCTCCCTACTTGGGGCATGCTTACGCACTCCCATTACGTAAACGCCAAATGTTTTGAGTTCCCCCCCCCTATACTGTAAATCCTGTATGAACACCTGGAGCTATTACAATGTTATGATTGCCATACAATGGCAGATGCATAGTAAAGTTTAATAGTTTGATAAAAGTACAATGAATACGATAAATGTACACAAATACACAAAATGCATAAAAATAGAACTTCAAGTTACAGTTACATGTGCATCAGAAAATTCCTCAAAAATGTCTTCTGGAGTAAGTCATTATGCAATTCTAGCTTGTTCCCAATCACAGCTTGTTACTGAAAGTGAAGCTATGATGTGTAAAAGTATGTGAATATTGGGAGAAAACTATTTATTTGTATGTTGCAGGCTTTTCTGGGTCAGAGACCAGCTGTGCTTGACTTTCCCACTTTGGTTTCCACATGTCAAACTCAAGATCTAATGCTGATAAAAGTTCTCAATCATCTCCATAGAATGAAATAATGAAGAAATTGAATCTGGAATGGTTTGTCTCCATTAATGTTTGCTGAAGGAAGTAAGAGCATGAACTCAGAAATATTATCAGAGCAGATGAAGTTTCATCAAACCTGGTTTCAAGTTCAGGGATCAGGTGGTCTAGCAAGGGAATTGTGAGAATTAGACAGAAGTAATCACTACAATTCTGGGCCTAGATATTTCAATGGTGCTACTGTCTATTAGCTTGACATAGTCTGGACTCCTCCACACCAACACTTCAAGCCATTTTAAGAGCTCTTGTGTACATTCTTCGATGAAATGAATCCACATTCAGCCTTCACCTATGAAGAACACATTTTACATTCTTTACTTCATGGCATGCATATGCTACTTCCACATAAGGCCCATTAAGCTTCACATTCGTTGCTTGTGTATTAGCTAAAACACTGTGTGTAGCTTCCAAAGTAAATATGAAGGAAAAGTGAGACATAGCCAATAGGAGTGCTTGAACCTCAGGACGGCAATCTCCATTACAATTGGTTGCAGAATGTGCCTCTAGACAACTACTTCTAGACAAAAACAAGTCCAAAAAATGTGGAGGACTTCATGACACTCCACCCATCTGGTTCAGCACATTCCTTCTAACTTTTTTCTTTCTTCCATGATGCCATCATTCCATACTTCTAGTTCTGTCTGTCTTCTAGGAGAATTTCCGAAGAAGGATGCTACTTTATCAGCAGTTTGCATTATATTGCTTACATCTTGAACACCATGACTACACAAAGATTGAATCGATATGCAGCACAATGGGCATGTACTGCCTTTGCATATTATATGCAGCTACTACTTTTGATTTTCCTGTCATAGTACTCGACCTCATAGGCATCACCTCGAAGAAATTGTGGCACCAGCTGCCCAGCTAGAGATGAGTTAGACAAATCATCTTCTGGTAATGAATCATTAGCATTCGAGACAGAATGTGAAGTTTGAGGCAGAGAAGCACTGCTTGGACTACCACCAGGTAGCTACTGAATTTCCATCACTGAAGTAAAATCAATCTGGTCAGGTTATATTGGAATGTAGCTGTTAGACTTTTTGGTGTAAATCCATTGTCTTGGCTATTATCTTTACATGATATCTTCTCAAGATACGAGTTCTTATAGACATGTTGGGTACAGACTCATCACTCTTTCATTTACTCACTCTGCTCAGATAGAATGTGATTTCAGCTGTACACTGTAAAAAAACTAATGTTTTTAAAATCTGGATGGCCCACATGAAAAACTGAACTCCTCAGATAATGACCAGGTGTTGATTACTTTACTTGAGATTTATGGGACAAAGCAGGTATGAATAATTATGATTAAGTTGGAGGGGGGAGGGGGGAGTGAGGGGTCAGCCTCCAAAGCAACCCTGGATCCACCCATGTCGCTCATCCACAACCACTCTATAATGTGCACTCGAGCTGGATCTGTGCTGTACAATGATCGTGCAGTGGGAGGTCAAGTTCAAGATTGCTTCAGGGTGAACCTTGAGCAATCAGAGTCCAATGATAATAAATGACAATAGATAAGCGTCAGATTGGGACCGGCGGTCAACCTGGCTAAAAACTGCAGGTATCGATCTGGTTAGTGAATTTGGTCCCGCAGAACAAGTATGTCCCGATTTAATCTCCAGCCAGGATTTTTTTAGCTAGTAGCCTTCACCGCCTCGGAATTTAAACACCTATTAACACTAGAGCCGTCGTGGTACAGATCTGCTATACGTACTGATCCTCGATGTATAACATGTCTATGTAGCCATACTAGAACATATAGTGATCCCATCCAGGAAGTAATCCACTTTGTTTGTCTGTTATGCTTCTAATCATTTTATCTTGTCATCGCTATGATTGAAATCGTAGAGTTTCTTGAATTTCTTAGTGAAAGTGGTTAATTCCAGTATGCTGCCATGGATTATGTGGGGACTGGTATAAGATGGAATGAAGCTATTCAATTTTCCAGGCTTCTTTTTCATATTCTGGCATACTCTACATGACCTTTGATATGGTAATCATGAGACTCACAAAGCTATTCCAACAGTACCCATAGAATTGGCATAAATGACAGATGGCTAAGGAATGTTTTTAAGTGTTATCACACTGTAAAAACTGGAGCATGTATAGCACACTAAATGCCTAGCACATCTAAGTGTGCTGCTGTAATTAACTTTAATTGGCGTGCTATACACATAAATAAGTGTGCATAGCACATTATTTGCTTAGTGTGTTGTATAAAGAGTGTGCACCACACCTTAGAATGATGCAATCAGTACAGTTATTTTAATCAACACATTACCTCTTGATTTACACCTGTTTACAAGTACATGCTATGCTTTTCATTAGATGTTTATAGGGCATGATCAAGGTGCAGTAGCAATAAAAGTAGCAATAAAACTTCTCTGGAGCCAATCTCTTGGATGTTGTTAATAGTGATGAAGATCCATGGATGCTGGCAGTGCATACTATAGATGTGTACCATATACCAGAGTTTTAGTGTTGACCTGTTTTGTTCTAAAACATGTACTGGTACCACATTCCCAGGTAGCACCTATTGTGACTTCAGAGAACATAAATTCATTTATGCTCATTATGGAGTGCTGCCCCCATAGTTCTTTATAAAATTGATCTTTGTCCCCCCCCTCCCCCACCCTGACACCCTTATTAAAATTTCTGAAAGAAACATCGATATTGACACAATATCGAGCATACATTATCATGATAAATTCTATAACGTGTTCAACAAAGTTTTGACTTAGAGTAAAAAGTTGACTTGGAGTAAAAATAATCCAGCTTGTTTCATAGACAAAGGGAAGCTGTCTTCTGGATCACTTAAACCATCAATACTTAGAGAGAAGTTGTACCATCACTCTGGTCAAGGCTTCTTCAGCTGCAGGAGCATCAATGGTAATACCATCCAATGTTCCTCTGGATAGAAATGCTGCCTATAGGAATGATATTTACTGTAATTCTAGAACACCCACAACAAAAGTGAAAACCAGCATGAACTGCGCCACAACTTCTTTCATTTTTCTAGCACCAAACCAGCTGCACAGTGGAGAACTGGTGATTGAGCATCATAAAAATCGCTGGATAACACAATTTTAGCACGAATTTCCCTCTCGAAGTTTCCACCTCAAAACAGCATTATGTAGAAAGGAAAAAAATTATTTGCGTAATGTGAAAACTGTGTAATCCTCATGTGATGTTCATGCCAATTCACGTGACTACATTTCCCTGACCCGTGCACCCGATCCAGCTGCATGCTGTTTGACGTGCCCGAAGCAAGTTTTGGTGATTTTAGAATGGACGGAACGGAAAAAAGTCACAAGGGAATCAAGGGCGGATCCAGGGGGGGGGGTCATAGCAATGATGTATTTTCCTCAATATATTCCTCTTGAGCCCATGGAGGTGATCAAAAAATATTCTATTCGGCAACTACGCTGTCGATAAACATTTTTTGTTAAAAAAGAACATCCCACCCACCACACAGACACACATGTCATCAGTTCCTAGATTTTAAACAGCACAATATATATGATTTTCATGGTTGGCTATCTCAATCAGGACCCCCCCCCCCTCCAATATTCCTGGATCCACCCCTGGGAATGGTAAAGATGTTGGCTTACTGACAAAGTATCCGGTTGGGATATAGAATCTGGATATGCGCCCTAAG
This sequence comes from Cladorhizidae sp. MBARI D1340-BT2, assembly GCA_028752905.1. NCBI lineage: Eukaryota > Metazoa > Porifera > Demospongiae > Poecilosclerida > Cladorhizidae > Cladorhizidae sp. MBARI D1340-BT2. The sequence goes on from JAQNBH010000011.1 coordinate 44,183,773, forward strand.
CAAGTTTTGGTGACCTACTTAGAACGGGGAAAAGTCACAAGGGAATGGTGAAAATGTTGGCTTACTGACAAATCATTGTGGTCGGGATAGAATCTGGATCCAGCATTAGTTTCAACAGGATTTTCGAAGAGTGTGGATCTAGGAAGCGATTGTGAGGTCTATGAAAAAGAAAAAGAAAAAGACAAGAATAGACCTGGAGGGGTAAATTTGTGGTAAGGATGGCAGTATCATTATGACCTTCCTCCAATTTTGGTTTATACTGATGCAGCTGCCTCCAATAATAGGTAGAGGTGAGGATGTGCTCACCTGTAAGCAATACTCCATGCCTTGATATTGTTTCACTTTGTTTTAACTGCACCAGCCATATGACTGATTTTTCTACCTTTTACAATACAAACTGAATTGTAACAAAGCTGGAAGTGTCTTGATATGCGTAATAATTACCTCTCTTGTACTCTGTGGATGAAATCCAAAGTTATAAAGTTAGAGGATGATACCATTCCACTACCAGATCTCTTGCCTGCCAAAGCATTATCCACACCAACTAGAAGGTGACTTTGCTATTGTGAAGTTGTCGCCAAGCAAATGCCAACATTTTTGTCTGAGATGGCTTCATTGTGCTGCAATTCAAGCGTTATACATATAGAGATGACTTTGTGTGTTATAGAAAAGTACCCTTTCTTCAAGTGAACAAATGAAAGTACCCTTTCTTCAAGCGAACAAATGGAAATCCAGTTACTATGTTTTATGAGTCTCACCTTGTGTACATGCATGCAGTGTTTTACAAGATGTTATGGTACACAGCATAATGAACGGGTTCGAAGAGTTCTGTTGTGATAAGAAACCTAGATTGACACCATCTTAAACTTGTGTGTAACCTCTTGATTGCATTCTTGTGGCAATGTATGGATTTGACTGTGTTGTATATGTCCCTATTACTTGTGTTGCCTGTACAATATTGAGTTTGTGTTTCGTGCATCTGTCTGAACAGACACTGGGTTTGTATGGTGCATCTGTCTGTTCAACACTGGGTCTGTGCAACCTGTTATCAATTTGTTGTAATCTGTCATACATGCATTTATTTATAATGCGCAAATTTTTTTTTAGGTGACAAAGATCAGGAAATCGCCTGGAATAAGAAAGTCTGTGAGTCACCCAGCTCCATTTCCTGGGGAGGAGAGTGTGAGCTATGAGTGGCATACAAAAACTCTACATTCTACAGGTACATTGAAAGAAAGAAAATCCCCAAGTGCAGCATTCATTTTTACAGGTACAATTTAAGAAAATAAAACGGGTTATTATTAAACATTCCTTTGCCATATATTTTCCAGATTTCCATTCTTGCAAAAAGTTGAGACATTAGTAAGTCACTTATCATGTCACGATTTCTAACCACAACACCAGAACATGGTGAATGTATGTGTGTACTTAGTAATTTCTTGGTAGTGCTTACCCTTCTGCTGATTCATGCTCATGGTACTTTTTGTCTGATGGTGGAAATGCAGCTAATTATGATGAGTGAGGAGAAATTGAGAGCTCTTACAAAGGAGCTTTGTACCCAAATTCCTGCTATGATAGAGCAAGAGAAGATCGAAGCACAACACAAGACACCATTTTCTGATATGCTATGATCTGCAGTGTGATGAAGGTAAAAAAATTGGGGGAGGGGGTGAAATATATATATGGATTATGTGTGTCCACTATTAGTGTAGGAATACAAGGAAGTACATTTCTTGCTCTGACAGTTCTAGCTCTTCTGCAATGAGGTGTCCGAAGCAGATCTGATCCCAACAAAGTTATATTCTTTACAGAGGTGATTTTTTGTAGACGAGAACCCCCGTAATTGTTATAAAGGCTGCGAGAGCTAGTTATTTAGCCCCATGCATAGCAGCATGGCAGTTTTCATTACTGACAAACTTTTTTGACCATGATCTTTTTCTCTACCCAGATGTTAAGTCAGTTGTCAAGGAATTCCGTAACCTTGCTCCTTATGTGCTGGTAGTGGGGAGCTTTGAGAGTGCTACGCAAGCCTTCTTGCAGACCACAAAATAGTTTCAGAAGTTTTATGTTTTGATATACTCTGTTTTATTTAATTTCTGCTTTTGATATTCAATATTCTGCAGGTGTTTCATTTATAGATGTGCTCATCCTTCAGTTCCCCTTACAAAAAAACATCAATAATTGTGAAACACTTTATAGCCTCACCAGTTTAACTATAATTTATTTATGAATATATAGACTTTGTATCATCATTGTTAACCTTACATATATATGTCATTTTAGTTTGTAAATGGCAGTTTTCTTTGGCATCTTTCATTCTGCTGTGGGTGTAGGGCTCGATAAATTTTGCTAATTTTTTCACCTATAATTCTATTCTAAAATTCTCATGCCTATGCCCTATTATTCTAATGATCAAACCTATTATTCAAATTATTCTAATTCACAAAATTCATTTCCTATAATTGTACTGGTGCATAACAGATGTTTTAATGTAGTCTTCCATAGAAGATGTTTGTAGATCAGTAAAATTACTGGATAAAAGTGAAAAACCCACTCTGCTGCTGCTAATGAAGGCTGTATAAGCAAAACTGTTTTTCATGCTCTTGACCACTGTGAAGTTTACTTTTATGGTTCTTCCACACCATCCAATTTGTTCGTGTCTGGAGAAACTCCATTTGATTTAGCTATAATAATAAATTATTATAAATAGGCAGTTCACACTTTAACTCATCCAGCTGATTTATGAGAACTGAGGAAAGGAAATACTTTTAACTTGTCAATGTCATTGCAGGATGGTTTTAACTCACAAATCTTTGCCGGGTCAAACAATCTAGCATACTTAAAAGCTTCAACAGTGTGCTTGAGGTCATCTCCAAATTTTTCATTGTAGTATCTGTATGCAGGTTCAACACATGCTTTAGCATAGTCAATCAGTGGCTGTTCACAAACAGGGTTGGAGGACAGCTTGCTGGCAACTGCTTTGACATTTGGATAATACTGGGTGGAAATAGAAGCATCTATTTTTTCATATGCGTTGAATATAAGTGGCCCATCCCCTTTCAGGCGATATGTCGTTTTAACAAAAGATTCACCAGCATCAATTGTCGTTGCAAGTTCCATCTGTAACTTACGATTCTTAGGAGGGTCATCAAGAATCTCCTAAAGCCTCAACTTTGAGAGTGGAAGATCAACATTTTGAAGAAATGAACAAACTTCACCAAATACTTTAAGGGGGGTGTTTACCACGATTCTATATTTTCACTTAATTTGTCATAACTTCATTATTTTTAATTTTTTGTAAGTCATTTTTATGTCAAATGTAGTACATTTGATGCTCTTTCCAATGATATGTTTAGTTTGTGCATAGCTACTTCCTAGATCAAGATATGGTAAACTGAATACTTCCCTTCTCAGTGCAATAAATGAATAGAACTCCAGCTAACCTCATACTCTGACTTTCACACTTAGGTTGTGCTAATCACAGCCACAGATGTGTAAAATGCATTGACAGAATTTACACATCATGTAGTGTTGGGGAGTACTGGAGGTCAACAAAGAAATCTGTTTTTCCCCCACAAAACCAACCATACCTTGACCTAGCTTACCCCTATCAAAAATTCTCAGTGGAAATGATAGAGCAAGAAAAGAGCTTCAAGATGATATATTGAAAGTTGCTCCATCTATTAGAAAAAATGAGTTATATAATTTTTTGTGACTACGGTTCCACCACTTTGGTAAGTTGAGAAAACGAGTCACAAAGTTACAGTTTATTGTCATATTGCACATAATATACATCTTTCTTTATAGTGACTCTATACTGCATGTGTACATAAAACAACGGGTATTGGCCTTTCAGCTGGTTCAGCTAAAGGGAAAGGTGGCCTTTCTTCTGCCACAGGCATTTGCTGATAACTGTTTGCAAACGCCTCCCGCTTTTGCAATAGCCATCTTCCTCCAGTCTTCGTCAATCTTTGGTAAGAGGTTTTCTCCTGGATCTTTCTTGAAATAGCATGCAATAAAACAGCTATAACTTTATAATGGAGCTTTTAAAAGCTCTGGAATTTGAAATGCCCATGGCTTATAGACCAGAGTATAGAATGATACAATATTTTTATTTATTTTTATCTGAAGAAAATTCATGGTAAACACCCCCCTTAAGCAAGTGGTTCATTACTTCCGACTTGAACCACCAACAAGTGGCTGAATATGTTGGTATACTGGTAAACCTGTAGCTGTCTTCTATGCTAATTTCGTATTTGGACTGCTTGAAAAAAGCTCAACCCAACCCTTTATAAATTTGTAGCACAGGTGTCTTGATTCTCTCCCCCACATGATCCAAGGTGTGACAAAAGCACACTACATCTAAAATGTGTGGGAAGACAATACTCGATGTGCATATTGCTACATTGTTCACTGCGATCCCGCATAGCAGCAACTAACAGGTTGGAGGCAATACCTAGCTCAGTAGAAAGGCAATTAACGTCCAAGTTCTTCACGTGTAAGGCTCTTAGCTAACGTGATTAGCCGAACAACACGCTGCTGTATGTTCCCTGTCATCAACAAAGTGCAGCAGTACGACCATTGCTTCGCAAACATGGGTTGTTCCGTCAAAAATTAAAGACACTTCTTTAACATCAATTTCCTTCTTTATGCTTTCTTGCTGTTCATGCTGAATAAAAGGCATAAGTTGATATAAATTGGTGCTGTTGGAAAGCCTGAATGCACTTTCCCCTGAAAAAATCAATCTTAGCAAGCAGCTGTGACTACTTTTACTCGATGGACTCGAACTGCATCTCTGAAAGGCCTTCTCCAATAGGGTGTTTTTCTTTGTCATATTTATTTAACAATCACATTATCTTCCTCTCTCTCAATTCCTTTGACGCCAAATGCTCTTTTCCATTGGCATGTTTAGCTGACTTGATGTGCTGAGTTAAAACACTCTTCTTAAGAGATACATTCTCTCTGCAGGTATTGCAAAACAACTTTCCCATAATAGCAGTCAGATTTTCTCTTATCCTTGTAGAGATTGAAATCCTAAATGGTTCAGCAGCCACAACACCTTTACCTCGTTTAAACCCTTTTGGACGATTACATTTTAGTTTCCGCTTCCTTGCGAGGTCAGATGGAGCAGGACTCGTAAGCTTGTCCAGAAGATTAGCTACTTTCTTATCAGGCTTAGTGGCAGTGTTCGGCCCAGCAGCTGTGCTAGGCCCAGTAGTTCAAGCCTCAATTTCTGGACCACTGTCTGTGTCAGAAGAAATACTACAGCTATTTGTTTCTGCAACCATTCCTTTACTAGCTATTGCGAACCACAAGCAAAGGTGAAAGATGAGTCAGATGAGTGACAGTTGCCTTGATTACTAACATACCTTTTAGTAGTTTACAACCTATGGCACACTAATGAAATTTCCTGTTGACATTACAAATTTTTAAGTAAGTTATGCTGTGGCTCTGGGCATGCTAGCTGTACTTTGGGGTGCCTAGTTAGAGTAATAATAACGATTAATAGAAAAGCTAGGAACAGGTGTGGTCTAATTACACTCTACATCCTTACAGGGTCCAATTTACATCGCAACTACATTACCTCTGTAGCTGTAGGTTGTAGGCTGTTGACTATCTCACAGGATATAAATCACCTACAATTATAAAAATGCTACCTATAATGCTAGCATTATTCTCTAATGCTTTGCCATATCTAAAATTCTTTAAAAAATGCTAGCATAATTTATCGAGCCCTAGTGGTGATACAAGATTTTGGTGTGTAATACACACTGAAAATGGTGTGTTGTGTTACACAGTATAAGTAGCGTGTTCTTCATGCTTCAATATCCTTCGCACTGCCAAGAGGGGTAAAGGTGTACCCCAGACATATATAATAATGTCCCCTGTGTGACACAAACAAATTTAATACTATTTCTCTTTCATGTTTACGAAATAATAAATTATACATCTTTGACTACAATTTTTTTTTCTGTTTGACTTTTTTTCTCACTAGATATATTGAACTAAAGTCAAGTGGGGTACAACTGTAGCTATATACCCATTTTAGCAGTCGATGGTAATTTTTTTCTTCTTTTCAAAATAATGTATTTCACTCAAACAACTATCTCTGGGCCTGAATTTATGTGCATTAGCCTAAATTTTTGTGTTGTTACTGGTTATTTGGTTATTGTGGTTACACTTTGTGTAATCAATATTGATAATAGAGCAATGAATATTGATAGTAAAACCCACTAAGCCTCTGGTTCCTATAAAACTAGATATATTTATTGGTCATTTGTCTTCAATCTTTTTTCAATGATGAGTGTATAATTATTATACTTCTGAGGAGGTATATAGCTGCCATCATTTTGGAGGAAGATTAGTGACGAAGAAGTATGTGATACAGGAAGCCTTGGAGAAATCAGTAAAGAGGAAATTGATGCTGTGGAATATGAAGAGGAGGAGGAGGAAGAAGAAGAAGAGATTTGCATTGACTCTGATGTCTCTGATGAAGATGTTGAACATGATCCTCTCCTCACCTTCACTGGGAAAGATGGAACAAAATGGCATAGTACTCCACCTCACCCTGCATCATTTCGGCAACATAATGTCATTCATGTCCGTCCTGGATTGACACAGTGGGTTGCTCACTATGAAGACCAACTGGACTTTTTCTTTGCACTTCTTACACCAACTATGATCAGGCATATTTGTGATTGCACTAACAAAAGGATTCCTGGTGATACTCCAGAGGTAACAGAAAATCAAATAATTGGCTACATGGGAATTTTGCTTATCCTTGGAGTTATGAAAAAGCGAAACGTAGATGTTGATGAAATATGGTCTCCTAACTCCATGCACTTTCAGGAATATGTAACTCTTGTTCTCACACGAAAATAGTTTCTAACCATTACCAGATACCTCACCTTTGATGATGTGGATACACATACAGGGCAGGACTTGAAGTTTCATAAGATGCAATACATTTTCTCCCAGTTTCAAAACAACATTCGGATTGCTTTCGAACCACACAGTCATACATGCATTGACGAGACTCTGTATGCATTTCGAGGTAAATGCCAATTCCGACAATTTATGCACAGCAAACCAGCCAAGTATGGTATCAAGTACTTTTGCTTATGCGATGTGGAAACACATCTTACCTGTCTAATGTGCAGGTTTATTTGGGAAAAAACAGAGATCAAACACAACAAAATACAAACATTGGAATGAATGTTGTGCTTGACTTGGCAAAACCAATTGAAAAAACAAATCGAGGAATTACAGTGGATAACTTTTTTACATCAATTCCCCTGGCAGAAAACTTATGGGAGAAAAAGCTAACTCTAGTTGGAACACTGAAACCGAACAAACGGGCAATTCCACCCCAATTCCTAAAAAATAAAAGCCGTGAAGTACACGAAAGTATGTTTTGTTTCCAATTTTGCATCTTTCGTGATTTGATTTTCAATAATGTTAGTTACTTCACTTTCCAGCTTAGACTAGATCAGTGTGTATGTTCTGGTTCTATGTTGAAGGGATAAAAATGATAAATTATGATTTATAGGCCTCTGTGTTGATATTTGTAAAAGATCCACTGGCTGGTGTACCCCTTTGGCAGTCCTTGTTATGGTAAATCTTTAGACAGTGCGAAGGATATGAGTGTGCGTATAGCGATGGCCCAGCACACTCTATTTGGTGTGCTGGGCCATCGCTATACACACACTCATATTGCACACTTTATTTAGTGCATGGATACAGTAGCTAGCTACTTGCTTGCAGTCAAGGTGCCAAAATTAACAAACAAAAAATGTTTGTGGATATTATACCTGGATGTCACTTCATCCTGGCAAGAATCTACCATGTGTTGTTGCTAACTTCATCATTAATCCACTGCATAACATTATTATTCTTTCAAATAGAAGTGGATACCGTCCTGAATATTTCATTTATTTCTGTAGTTCTCTTTTGCACGAACTTGTTCAAATTCTCCAAAGTAATGGATCGTACATGCAAGCCGGTTTGATTCCCCCAAATCATATTCGGTCGGATCAAATCTGCTGTGACACTGGTTATTGCTATTTATATGATCAACCCTCACACATCTTATTAACTTGATGATTTGAGGAGGCTATCACCATGACTTGGTGCAGTTGTTATGCAATGACGTTCTTGCAGAAAATCCTTAAAAAAACAAGATGATGATGCAAGATCTCAGAGATTACGATGCCCAGTACTCTATGTTTGCAGGAATTAAAGTTGAGTAGCTACCTAAACTGGTTGGATGGTTGACTTCTTGGGAAAAGTAGGGTGGTGGTAAAGTGGTGACTTGAATTATTAAAGATGATTGTAGCCTGTGCCAATGATATTCTCAATAATCAACTTGAAATTTACACTCTAGATGCTCTAGCCTTCATCAGGAATAATGAAGTTAGGAGGTTTCAGTCCACACACCATTCTGCATCTTTTTGGAAGTGATGTAGAAGGCTAACATGACATAACAGACAGTTATGTATCCAGCCTAGTTGAGGTGTGGTATACTGACCAATATCATTTTATTCTATCTCCTGAACCTCACACCTTGAGCAAGAATAATTATTATCTTGATCCACTTGCTTTTCCACCATCAGTTACATTTCTACTCCCCCCTCCCTCCCTAAGTGCACTCCTAGCAAAGTGCTTGCCTTACAAGACCTTGTAGTCTCTATGGGTACAATCAACATTAGAAGCAGATGCTGTATGTGCAGATTTGCATAATGTACAAAGTGGTCCAAATGAGCACAGATAAGAATAGGAAGAAGGTGTGTGTATGCACTGATAGTGTACAAGAGGATGAAACAATATAGACACATAAATATCCTCCAGTCCTAGAAGGCAGTTAGGCAGTAGTTTAGTCCTCACTGCTCAACTATAAAATATAGAAACAACAGAGTTAAAAAAAAAACTTTTATAACAAACCCCCAAAAAATGTTTTTGGAATGATTTGTCGGGGGAAAAAGAAGAAATGGAACAGGGAAGTATAGAGAAACAGCTAAATGCCTTATAAATTCTAGACAACTACATGCATAGATAGATGCTATATTCATGTGGTGAGATAGCCACATACATATACATTATATATCCATAGTGCCACACACACACAAACCATAGCAACAAACATCTATATACATAGCTAGCTAACACATCATTGACACAGACTTGTGTAGCACCACAGACTTTCACTTTCAACTTTTTATTGAGGGCAAGCTTCATTTCCAATATAGAGAGCAGCTCATAAACAACAGCTGTTACCATGAGGTCCATATGAGAGGAGCAGGTAAAGTAATCTTGTTGTGTGTCAGCAGGCGTGCATGTTGGTCCAAACCATCATGAAAATATCACCAGAAAAATGTCATGAGAATCTATCTTTGCCTGTGTGTAGCCTATTGTAGCTATAACATATGCTAGTTACACATCTTGCATGTTTTGAACTGTATAATATTCCATTGTTAGAATGCAGTAAAAATATGACACAACAGGCACCATTCCCTTCACATGGAGTAGGCAGTAAAATTCTCATGCTTAATATCTGGCCAGCAGGGGAGGGGAGAGGCTACAATACAAAGCACTCACGAAATAATCTTTACAGTCCATACATACAATTGTAACACATGAACTCAGAAGTTGCAGTATTCTTGTTGTGTGCTGGTGCCATTGGTGATCCAGTAGAGACCTGCCTTGCTCTGCAAATTTCCATCAGCCAATTGCTTGCAAGATGTGGCAGCATAAGACTTGGCCCGACCAAGTGGGACTACTCCAAACTCTGAGTATAATAAACTTAGCACGTCCACCAAGATGTCCTCATTGCCTTGTTTTGAAGGGCAACCATTACTACCTCTTTATATCTGAGGCAAGCATGAATAAGGCAAGTAAAAAATGTACAGACAGAGTGGTTTAAAACTATATGCTGGCCATCAGTAACAATACTTACTGCGTGAACATTCATTATGAGAACATTCATTAAGAAAACAAATCATGTCCATGTGCATATCATGTGTCAGCATTATCTATTTTGGTATCTGTATTTCAAACATTGGACCAAATTCTTTCAAAAGCTCATTTACAAAATCAAAAAGGTCAGTGGGCATGTCGTGAGGATAACAAAAAACAACTGAGGCTTAATAAGGCTGATCAAATAATCTATATAGCTTGTCCCTGGAGATAGCTCGGGTGCGTCGAGAACAGCTCAGACTGTACATGACCTGGTTGCACTTAATAAATATAGAGCAGCTAACACAGGGAATGGCCTGGTTGCACTGGATAAATAAAGAGCAGCCATCTAAGTAGGAACATTTTGTTCACTTTTCTTCTTGTATGTAGTTGAAATATTACATATATCAGCATATGTCTTGTTGCTATTGTTGCCTGTATCTAAGTGCACCTTGTAGTCCACTACACAAACATCAGCATATGTACCACAGTTGCTATGGTTGACATATGTACATAATGCTATTACTAATGCCCTGGAGATTTCTCTTTCAATTTCTGCCAATGCTGTTTATAAAACTTTGGCAGTAAGAAACAAAAAGCTGAGAAATCAACAGAACATTGTCGGCAGAAAATAATCGTAAATGTTAGAGCTAGCCAGTAGCTCTTGAGTGTTCCACCATAAGTGCTGGTAGTCTAGCATATTTGTCATGTTTTTTCCTTTCTTCTTTTCCTCTCAAGCAATTGGCACAGCATCATCCTTCAATGATAGTGCCATTCCCTGGGCTCATTTGGTTTAGTACATGTTTCATTTGATTCAACTCATCCTCAAGAGGAATAGAACACAATATAATTTGTACTCTCTCTCTCAAAAATCTTAGTTTTGACCCATTATTTCAAATTCAGGATGTTCGGAACTGCGATTCACTTTTATTTTTGCATACAGTATGGGACAGGCCTGAAGTAGGGGGTGGGGGAAGGCTAACATGACGCTTTGATTACTTTGAGACATGTCTTGGGCTAAGGTTCGGTCTTAGTTTAGTTCAAGGCTTAGCTTTGGTAAATGGCTTCAAGGATCAACTTATATCATCCACCTGATGTTTGAAGGCTTTAATTTACCTTGAATTGAGGCATATGTTATGCAAAGGCTTTTAAAGTGTTTACTCAAATATTGATCTCCATGTGAAATCAACACAGAAATCAAAATCAAAAATGCTCATAGAAATTAAAATAGCATTTACTTTCCAACCATGTTTCTTAATAATTAACACGCTATTTTATTTTGCTTCACAGTGCTAATGTGTACAAAATTATTTAAAAACTTGTACGTACAGTAACTGAGAACTGAGATATGACCTACCAAGTTCTCTAGTGAAAACTACTGTAGAACTGACTCTACCTGGACTTGCCCTGTTCACAGCTGCAACACTGACATTGTAGGGGACACCAGCAACTACAACATCAGCAATCACTCAGTCATTCACTGCAATATTATGACATGACATCCACTCTCTCTCCTACCTAGACCACTAGCTGTGTAGCTAGTCACCTCTCCATCACTGGTCATATACTCTGTTACTGTTCCTCGTGCAAGGTCATTGATCCTGACCAAGAAGGATGTGATGACTCCATTTGGCACAGCAGGAGGAGACCAGGAGATGATCAGAGTAGAGTCACTAGGAGATGTTGTAGCTAATCCTCTGACAGGTCCAGACTCTGTAAATATCAGATGATATCATATTCTAAATATATTATTAACAGCAAGTACATCATGTTTAACTCGCCACTGTCACTGGTTGTAAATGGCATTTCTGCACTTGATTTTCCAGTACTATCCAACTCATTTCTGCACTGTATGACATAGTTATAATCTGTGGCTGGGGCCAGTGAGATTAGTGGTATAGAGTAGGTGAGACGTCCAACATCAGCAGTCACTGCTGAGCTCCTATCTAGTGGTCCTGAAGTAGTTCCATACACCACCACACAAGTCTCTTTTTGCATGGAATTAAAAGGCCCCACAAACATCCAATGAACAGTCACTCTGGACGATGTGATGTCAGTGACCATAATAGAGGTGAGAGGACGCACTAAAGATTCTAATTGAATCAAAATAAAAACCTACTAATTAAAATGCAACACATCCTCTGGTACTACTTACCACTAACATGCAGCATAAAATTCTGTCTGTCCACCATTACTACTCCAGTAGGTAGGTGGATGGACACCTCACATGTGTATCGTGTGTTGTCAATATCACTGGTGATCCTCTCTATGTCCAGAACCAGTTGTTGCTGCCCAGAAGTACCACTAGCTAGCACAGCCCCACTGTTGGAATCATTCAGCCATCGTATAGACTGCACTGTCAGGTTGCTAAAGCAAGTGATACTTGCAGATAATCCAAGAGGATATGAAGTCTGCTCTCCAGATAATGCACTTGCTAAAGAAACAAAGGGAAACATGAAGAATGTTTTCAATAATAGTAAGTATAGAACTTGTACATTGGTATGTCATTGTAGTGGCTGCACTTTGTCCTCTGCTGTTGCTGACTGAGAAGTTGAAGGAGCCACTGTAGTGGCTTAGCTGAGAGCTAGTGATGGAGAGGAGGTTGTGGTCAGTGGCAGTGGATGTGTTCACAACCCTCTGGCTCTGTTGGTAGGAGGGGCCACTCCTGTTCCAAGTGACGCTGCTGGCAGGTCCTCCAGTGGATGCACAAGTGAGAACACCTGATGTGATGTTGTAGGTCAGAGATGCTATGAGTGGTGAGCCTGAGGAGAGTTACAGTAGAGTAGCAATACACACTAGTATGAGATGCTTAGTTACTGTACCAGCCTCTGGAGGGTAAATCCCAACAAACACTTGCTGGGGGTTGTCTTGACTGTCTGGTACAGCACAGGTGAACACTTCTGTAAGCCCTGAGGCAGTACCTCCACGATGCAGCAAGAGAGCACTGGGAGCTCTAGTTCTGGAAAATGATGTGTCTGCTCCAGCAAATGACCTTCCTAGAACTCTAGATCCCCCTGGGAAAAACCACTCACGTTGCGCACTACCACCACCTCTACAGCAGTCAACAGAGTCAGTGAGGCAGTTGAGAGCAGCCCCTCCCTCCCCTATGTCAGTCAAGGTCAGCAGACTATTGTTAGGGTAAAGTACACTGCCAAGGAGGAGAGCAAGACCAGTAGACAGTAATGTGATTGAAGATGATTGTGTTATATTATAGTCAACACTCTTACTGGTAGGAGTGCTGGTAGAGATGTCAGTCATACTATAAGGGCCTGTCCCTACTTCATTCACAAGAGCCACTTCAAATGTGTATGAAGTTCGAAGGGAGAGTGGACTAGCAGTGTAAGTCCTGGCATCAATATACTGGCAGTGATTGTTGCTATGATTGTACTAGATCCAGTCTCTCTGTAGTGCACACTGTAATGTCTGCTCTGTCCATTACGTAGAAGGCAGGCCTCACGTTCCCACCTGATAGTGATACTGGTAGGGCTCACAGACTGAGATATTGGTGAGGGAACACAGCAACTGGGAACTGTAGGACAAGAAACATACTTCATTGTTAAATAATACTTGTTAAGTCTAAGACTCACCAGCAGCAAGAGTAGTTCCTGTATAAGTACTTGCAGGGGAGGAGCCTGCAGTGTTCACAGCTTATCTCATACTCTATGGCTTCTTGCAGGGAAGTCAGAGTCTTCCTTCTAGCAGATCCACTAACAGTCACACTACCTGATGGAACACTAGCACAGCCTGAAACTTTCATGTAACGCATTATGTAAGTGTCCACAACATCTTGGAAGGGCTGTGACCATGTGAGCTCTACTGATGTAGTGTGAGGAGTGCCCATCAGGCTTGTGGGAGCAGAAGGAGCTGCAACTGTAATATTCACATATGGACATATTTATATAGCACAGAACCTTTGTCTACGATATACTTTTACATATTTACAGACTCTGTGCCCAGAACCTGTCAGATCATCATTGTTGTCAATGCTCTTAACACAGCAACAGATCATATATACATGCTGTACAAAAACTTCACTCAAACTTGGGTGGCCTATTCCTAGAATATATTTTATATAACTCAAAGCAACACACTTGGAAAAGTAGTAGCTAATCTTGTTTTCAATCCATGTACTTACTACTTACACAGTGGGACTCTGGCTAGACCAATAGCAGCTTCTGTAGCTAGAATTGTGGATCTTGCATCAATATATTTAAAGACACTATAGAGGTGAGTAACATGGCTAAACTAAATACTGGCTCCTTAAAATCCTGGTAGCTAATCATGTCAGCCTATTCTGTGAGCTGGTGGTGTGGGACTAAGCTTCAACCAGTAGCAGCTACTCTGGCATGGCACTCTTGCAGAGAATCAAAAGAAAAGTGCTCACTTTGCTAACCCAATCTCTAGTGTGGATTGGTTTATTATACAGGCACCCAGCATCAGAGATAGGTATATCTGAATGTATCCAAGGAGACTGTGAATGCGCTGTATAGCTTTAGTGAGAATATTTAACTAGATAGACACATTCAAAGAGGCTACAGTTAGCTTCAGACTTTCCTCCTCGCAGAGCCTCCAACCTCATTGCAGTGATGTCAACATCAATTGAAGAATTATCATCATTTAAGACCTCCATTTCAGTATTTACCAACTTACAGATGACCACATAAAAAAGAATACTGGTACAGTTCTGGGCCTATGATGTAAGGCTGCTTCACAATATGACACTGGGCCATCGTATCTTATCTTATTGTCCCATTGCATCACATCAGATGTAGAGAAAAATGGTTTTGCGGTATGACCAAAATAAGCTCAAAGTTATAGTTTTACTATTTTTATTTTTTTGTACTACAGGTACTGTATCTACTACCCTTCCTTTACATTTGTGTGAAGTCTGAAGGCTCCTGCTTGCTTCTTTGTAGGCAAGAGTGAGGTTAGAAGATTGGTGGTCAAGAAGCTTGCTACGCGTGTAACGGAATTGCGTTGCCACGTAACGCAGAGAAAATACTGCCCACCTATGCGGAAAGATGGGAAACTCCCACAAAATGGGGGGATTTCCTACTAGCTGCTATAATGGCCGCGTGGTTAACAAACTAACAAAGGAATGGCAGTGCACAGGAAGCTGCAAAATCCATTAATTTAAAACGCATTTTTCTCAAAATGAATGCTTCAAGCGTCTAGCATTCAGGCTTTCATAACTTTTCTTCTGAATGGAAATAAGTGATGATTTGAATTCCAAAATATAGGCATTGCTTTGTTCTTTCACCTGGTATCAAAAACTCAGTTTTTTTAAATTTTGTACATAAGACCCCTTTTCTCAGATCTTATCACATATAGAGATAGAAGATCTTGAAATCACCAATTGGGGTAAAACACAATCTGAGGCAACATGGCAATGACTGTGGTCTATCACATGGCTTCAAGCTGATTAAATAGCATTCCTGGCACACACACTATAACCTGGCTGATATGCCATACATTTATTGAGGTCTGCTTCACGAGACAACATCCACACAACCATACCACGAAGGAGACCATCTTGTGGAAACTTAATTAAAGATTGTGTTTTAGACTTACTGGTGGTAGTGATATCAGTGGTATTGTAGGGGCCTGTCCCTACTTCATTAACAAGAGCCACTTCAAATGTGTATGAAGTACGAAGGGAGAGTGGACTAGCAGTGTAAGTCCTGGCATCAATACTGGCAGTGGCTGTTGCTATGATTGTACTGGATGCAGTCTCTCTGTAGCGCACACTGTAATGTCTGCTCGGTCCATTACGTAGGAGGCAGGCCTCACGTTCCCACACGATAGTGATACTGGTAGGGCTCACAGACTGAGATGTTGGTGAGGGAACACAGCAACTGGGAACTGTTGGACAAGAAACTCACTTCATTGTTATATAATACTTGTTAAGTCTAAGACTCACCAGTGGCAAGAGTAGTTCCTGTATAAGTACTTGCAAGGGAGGAGTCTGCAGTGTTCACAGCTGTTAGGCTTATCTCATACCCTGTGGCTTCTTCCAGGGAAGTCAGAGTGTAGCTTGTTGGTGATCCAGGAATATTAGTCACACTACTTGATGGAACATTATCACAGCCTGCAACTTTCATGTAATTAATTGTGTAAGTGTCCACAACATCTTGGAAGGACTGTGACCATGTGAGCTCTACTGATGTAGACTGAGGAGTGCCCATCAGGCTTGTGGGAGCAGGAGGTCCTACAAGTGTAATATTCACACAAGTATTTGCATATTCATAAAACAGAGTTCCTATGCCACTGCTGGAGGAAGATAAATACTAATGCTCAGGACAGGAAGTGGGAGCTATTGCATGTTGTCAGTAAGTGGGTGCACCATGGGTGTGGTGAAATTAAGATGAGCATTCCCCATCTTCTTGGTTTTCAGAGCAGAAGCGCATGTCTTATAAATACAAGCTATCACATGGTTGGTGGCAGTAGAGCTATGGCCACAGCTTAACCAGGAGGGATGATTAGCTCTCTGAGGATGTGCAGAATGAGCAGGACTATAAGGCAGCTGCTGAGTGGCATTCACACTGCTAGCTAGCACACACAAGGAAGAGCATGCCTAGGCTAGTGATGTCTACTGAGCATGCTCGTGGTGCTCCCGATATGGAAGTTGAACTTTGTTTGCTAAGGTTGGTCCAGTGAAAACCTGTCCACCCTGACCTGTTCCTCTAGGCCTTATACTCAACTACAATACTAATTCTATGCCAAGTTCTACTATAAACTGCACAGTGAATGTTGTTGTTTATAAACTTACTTAATGTGAGCACTTCTGTACTAATCTTCACCAAAGTGACCACTTCAACACGGCAAGTGTATGTTCCTCTATCACTAGCACACAATGACTGAAATGTCAGACACACTGCTCATCTCCAGCTCTGTAGTTGTTCCTCTCAACCAGATAATACGGCTAGCACTACCTGCACCTGACACACTGGCAGTGCATGTGAGGGAGTAAGGCTCGCCAGGTAGGTTCTGTCCAGAAGATGAGATGGTCACACTCAAATTAGTAGACACTGCATATAGACAATATTGTGAAGTTCCAAATCAAATTAGGCACTCAACCACACAGTGTAAATTAGATGCAGTTAGGCTGACAGGCTTAGTTATATTATTGATGAGGTAATTAACACCACCATGTTGAGCACACCAACATCTGTAGGGCAACTTATATCTCCTCCAGTGCTGGCAATGACTTGCTCTCACCAATGGACAAGGGCTAGGCTAGAGCCAGAGTTCTCCTCAGGCCATCCAGTGGGCATGAGGCTAGGCTAGAGTAAAGCACTATGACTACATGTTAACTCTGCATGGCCAGAACTAAAAGGGCCTCCCTCCATCCATGTTGTTACTCTACTCTACTCACTTAGAAGTAACATTGTTCAGAGTTGGGCAATCTAAATTACAAAATGTGAGAAGAACTTGTGCATCCATTACATGTGATAAATAGCATAGCTACCCTGCAGACAACCAATGCTCATATCTTACCTAAAACATCGCTTCCTAAATAGCTGATATTAGCTCGTAAGATCTCCGAGCATGCCTGGAATCCCTCGCTAAAGTAGTGGGCCATCAGTGCAAGGGAATAAACCTTGAACCTCATTATCAAGGATCTATGATTCTATGGTTATATATTTCCCAGTATTCCCACCTGCATAACTTGCATACAATAGGGCCACTCATATAAACTTAATGCCACAAGACCCCAAATGTTCCAGAGCATGGCAATGAATAATCTGGTTCATGGTTGCAGAAAAGAGACGTGGCTAAGACTTCTGTCTTTACAGCAACAAGCTAGCTCACATATTTACAATCATAAGACCAGACATGCTGTATTATAAGCAGATGAATCACACACGCTCATTTCTGCTGATTTGTTTGCGGAATTTCTTGCTCATTAAAAACTGTTACCAAGTCAAAAAGAGGCTGTAGCTGATCCCCAAAACATCTGCTGTTAGGTTGGTGCATGCAACTGTTACCAAGTCCTTAAAGGAGGCTGTAGCTGGCCCTACATGGGTACAGCCAACAACAGCAATGAGATGTGGTATGTGCTGATTACTTAAGTGGACCCCACAGCTTGCATGGATAGCAATAATAGCAACAAGACATGGCATGTGGTGACATGTGCAGTGTCTAACAACAATAAACAAGCTATAAACAGTGTTTAACAGGCCTGGAGGTGCTGAAGCTCACACTTGGTAGTCCACCGCTACCCAATTATAATAATATAAGAGGAAAACACAAACAAACAAGCAACAAATAAACAACAACAACAAATATTTATTTAAAAACAAACAACTCCGTTGGATTGCCTTGTTAAGGCAACAAGACCACACCCATGTAGACCTAGCCAGCCAGATATCATTTAAAACTCATGTCCACCAATATTGTCAGTGGACATAGTAGATGCAATGACTTTCTCTACAATCAGCTTACATCTACTCATTCGATGTTTCTGCTAGATGCTCTGGCCATCATCAGGAACAATGGCATGCTAAGACTTAAGAGAGGTTGATATATACCAGTAGCTATTGTTTCTGAGGTTATTTGTTGTGGACAAGACAGCTTCATTCTTGGAAAGGGATCACCACCAGCCACAATCTCTATCCATTTCATTCTAGAGTTTGGCCATCTCATTTGCAATAGTTGCTGCTGTACTGGCTGAACATGTCCAGACCATCATCTTCTGCATCTCAGCCTCCTGTCCTCACAGAAACATTCGGTGGTCACTTTACTGGTAGCTCTTCAGATGTTATACTTAGAGACACTCAATATTAAGTTGTGTGTGTGTGTGTACAATACTGTACATGTGTTGTACTTATAAGTGTGTGCACTGCAATGCAACATTAAATATGCAGAATGAGTGCACGTGCTATAATCAAGGGTGTCAACAAGCAAAAGGATCTTCTGATTTACTTTGGTAAGGTCCGAGTCCCAAGCTGCAAGCCATTCAGTAAAGATTTGAGAGGTCATCAAAGCCTTCTTGTTAGCACGATATGTGACAGGTAGATTATACACACTAACATTTTTGAAACACCTTGGCCTAGACTCTTACCTATGACAAGGAGTTTACATTTATCAGTTCCTGTCAGGAACAGAAGAACTGTACATGCAAATGCCCGAGAATAATAGAAATCTTAAAACTTAAAATGAAGAGATCAAGTTTCTGACTGTTATTTTCAGAGAACGATAGGAAAGAAGGAAGGCTGCAGAAATAATAGTTGTTGAATGCTGCATAGAATTCCAGCTAGTAATCCTCCATTCAGAGAGCAGATAAATGATTAGCCAGACATTCCGGAGTGAAGTTCACTAAACCTTGAACATGAGACTATACGGAGACAGAGATATTCCCAAAATGAGAGCAACATTTGACCCTGCTTGCTGTTAGTTCCCTTCTGGTTACTGATGGCTCTATAATATTATACTATTTCGACATGGAGCACTGGTGAAGAACCGCCCACACAAATAGAAAGAGCAGAAGATACAGAAACAGCAAAACTAAACTCACTGATGGAGAGGATCACTGCATGCACTACTGAAACTTGGACCGTCAATAGACAAGCAAGATTGTATTCCAACATGTCCACCACTGCACTGGTGGAACTATAGCTATACGTACCAGCAAAGGCTCCTAGACATTGATTACTAGCAAGATTGTATTCCAACATGTACACCACTGCACTGGTGGAACTATAGCTATACGTACCAGCAAAGGCTCCTAGACATTGATTACTAGCAAGATTGTTTTCCAACATGTACACCACTGCACTGGTGGAACTATAGCTATACGTACCAGCAAAGGCTCCTAGACATTGATTACTAGCAAGATTTCCAGCATGGTAAAGACACCACAAGTGTTCAATGCATGCATGACATCACGATTATGATTGTAATTTAATGATCTAGAGCCAGTTTGTATCTATAATTATCATACCATACCTATCTCCACACATTCAGTCTGTGTAACATCACTATCATCAGGGAGTTCACAACAAAACTGTCCAGTATGATAGTCACCACTGTACATGGCTCTGCGGTTAAGGTGGATCTGTTGTTCATCATCCCTGGTCCTGAAGTACTCCTCAGTTCCTCCTCCTCTGGGACCTATAGTAACATTATTATGTGTCCAACGACCAAATCTATTAGTTGCACAGCATGGACTCCTGGTAGTACTGCAGACTAGCACATTTTCCAGGTCCATGCTCTTATAAACTTTGGTTTGTCCTGTCAACAGCGGCGGCAACTCTCCAATATCCTCCAAGGAGAAGACTCTGCTATCACTGAGATAGATGCCTGGCTTGAAGGGAACAAACTGCACTGCTGCAATTCATAAGTAGTGTAAAAAAATGACAATGTCACAGCTAACTAGAAAGCTAGCTACATAGTTATTTCCATATGCTAACAATAAATCAAGGCTTACATTGTGCTTCTGCAAATACGATACCAAGCACAAAGCAAAGTGCAACAGCACACCACTCCACCTCAGATACTTTCATCCTGTAACTAAACTACTTCAGACCGTGAGTCCCTAAATTACAAGTCCCACGGTGATTGATTGCTAAAGAACACCACACCCTTATTTAGTTGCTGCGGCTGCACCACTACTGCGCGTAGCCACCCGTGACTCACGGTGACTGGGCCACGAGTGACAAGCGGAGGAAAAGAAGGATTAATAACTTTGTTAGTCCATCATCCTTTCTTGTCAGCCATGCAGCATGTTTTCACCTACCTGTTCAGAAAATTTGGTTTGAGGTGCCATTGTTTTGGAGGACATGTGGGAGTTATTGGGATCGTTAGTTCTGTTATCTGGTATGGGTCGTTAGCATATTATTATTATTATTATTATTATTATTATTAAATTTATATATCACACCAGGATAGGTGTATGAGTATATACAGTGTACATAACTATGAAGATGAGATTGGGTGGTACAAGTGGACAAGGAAATTACAACTGAATCTATTAGGTTCATTGAGAGTGTTAAGGATGATTGTGCAGATCTAATAATTATCTCTAATGACTTTGGAACAAAAGTTATCTCGAATGGAGTAATACTTACAGAAATGTGAACCATATTTAAAATTATAACCTAGAAATGTAAAACAAGAATTTGCAGATTTATATAATACATACTTAACTCAATTTGATGGACATGTCTGTGAGCAGGAGAAAAGAGTGGAAGAGCGTTTCAAGGTTGAGTTGAATAAACTGTCTAAATTTGCACTACGATGAACAATTCTTGTGTGTGAGTTGTAAGGCAATTTCCATATTCTTCTTCAAATCTTATTAAAGGCTATTTCCAGTCCATTCAATGCTTTAGATGACAGTATCCAGAGAGCACTTCCATACAATGACAAGCAGAAGGAACGAAAGAGGTATGTTAGGACAATAGGAGAGAGGTTAGGGAAGGAACATAGAAGAGAGTTTGCTTTTCTAACCATATCTCTATTAACCTCTCGCTTGCGCCGCGCAAACCGGCTGCGCTTTCACAGTGGTTAAGATGTGGACTATATATGCTAACGAGTTTAGACTTAGACTATGGCGCTCCATAGAATCTGCATTCTTCACCGCATACATTTTTATGCCAGTTCAAAAGATAGGGCTCTCTGTGTGATCACTTTTGATAATTAAAAAAATGTGCGTAGAGGTATAGCCAAAGTGAACTTCAGCCTAAGTGTGGTATCTCATGGCTTCGTTTTTGGTCACATCCCCTTGAAATGAACTTACACACCCAATTACGAAAATCCACCCATTGCCAGATTCAGCCATATACTATATAAGAAAGTTCCTCCTTTCTATTCTTTCCAACCTTTCCCCGTTCACCTCTTTCTTGGAGAAACTTCCCCCCCCCCCCAGAAACACATCCAGCACATGGCATATAATTATTGTGTAAAGTAACATTAAAAAAATATAGATATATAATATATAATATAATTATAATATATAATAATTATATAAGACAAAAATAATAAATGAGACTAAGTGCTCATAATTTAGAAGGACCAAAATAGTTCCTTCTTTTATTACATTAACTTAAAATTGTTTAGCAATCTGGAATACATCTATTTTGTCTGTTAAATATGCAGCAACATCATATTATTTAGCCAAGGTTCACTCAGGGTCAGACACAGGTATTCTTTAATCTCCATAATGTAGAAAAGTTCTTTCAGCTGTTGCTGCAGTTACTGGTACAGTGAGGACAATTATTTTAGAGGTTGAATGTTTTTGATTATATATTTTCCACCTATCTGGAAGCATTTGTAGATTAACAATTAGCCGATCCATGTTAACCACTTTATCATAAATCTTCATATCTGGAAGATCACCATGAGAATCATTTCCAGCATCTAATAATACTCTTCCCAATGCTGTCTCTAGGGGCATGCTCCTGGTTTGGTCATACCTATACTTCAATTCTAACAACAATATCTATTGCCTCATTAAATAGGATCACCAAATGAATGTGGTATCTCAAATCTAATCTTCTAGGTTGATGTCTCTGATGAGGCAGCACAGGTTGCCCAAAAAAATTAATGGACTCAGGTAACATTACATTGTAAAAATGTCATCAGTCTGCCTTTCAAGGATGTTCACAACCAATCAGGATGCTATCACTGCTGCTTGTAATAAAGTTTCTTTACATGCTAGGTAATTGATAACTGTTCAGTTGCTGAGAAAGAAAACTTCAGACCAAAAAAGAATCCCCAAAACCACGAACTTTCATAGCAAAGAAATGCCTACCTTGTTTAACAATTTCCCAATAAAATCAATTTGAATGTCATCAATATCTTTGGTGCACACTGTCCATCTTGTTGTACAAAGAGGCTTTAATGTTGGAACAACAGGTGATAATCATATCTGAAGTGGTTGAAATAAGCTTGATAGTTTCGGTGAAAATGACTAAAGCTCATAAGCACAAGGTTTTAGGCAAAGGTTAGTACTGTAGTGCTAGACAGTGCACAAATAGCAGTTCTTCTTGCTGAATCTGTTTGCTAGACCACTCACACATCCACTCATTTTAGCAGAACCATCATATATATGCCTGAGCAAGACACTAGAAATACAATAAATTATCACAATGACCTTCTCAATTGTCAACTTGAATTTTACTCCTTGATGTTTTGTCTAGATCCTCTAGCCTTCATCAGGAATGATGAGGTGCTAAGACTTGCCTGACCTTGTTATAATATTATTACTATTCACAATGTGATACAAACCACACCCTAGCACAAACATCTGGCAGTATTAATAATAATAGTAGTAATAATAATAGTAATAATAATAATGATATGATATAACAACAACAATAATAAAATTAAAGAGAGTTTGAGAATTGAACAACAGCAAAGAATGATAAATAACTGAACCAAATATATATGGTGGTCTCTTGCAAGTGGTCCCTCAGCAGCCAGGCTATTCCATTCCCCAATCTCGATTCAACCCCTCATATGTGCTTTAAGGTGGTGACCCATTCATATTGTGTACGAGTGAACATAGAGTGAATACAAGCCTTACATAGATAGATACAAGGACAGATACTCTACTTGTGGTAATGCCACATTTTCTATCCAAATTCCCACTGAAGGATCAGTTCACTTGCCAGTTGTGATGTTGTGACTTAATGTTGTGCATGTGGATGGCAGAAAATCCTATCAACTGGATGATGATACACAGGGTCAGAGTGCAGTGATCTGCCAGCTCTGTATGGCTAAGTTCTGTATAGGAATGGAAGTAAAGCATCATACCAGCACTTTGATGGTCGACAGCCTGGTGGTCGCTTGAGCCAACTATTCCCATCATGCATAAACAGGCTAATTGTACTTTAACCCGTGTTAAGTTTCTGTCTTTTGTAGCCCACTCCATAACCAACAACTGTTTCTCTGACTTATATTTATTTTCAACTCTCAGCTACCTGGTATACTTTAGTTGACTCCATACTTCAATCTTTATTTCCACCTTTAGCTACATACCTAGTGTTCCATTCTTGACTCATATTCATTACCACCCCAGGTACCTCGTGTGCCATGACTGGCCCCATACTGCAACATCTTGTGGGTATACTGTTCCCCACACTTCTGTCAACCTACATTGTAGATTTAGAACTTGGTAATTACAGCTGCTTTAGCACTAGTGCAAGTGTGTGTACTGTGCATGTGGATATTTAGCGACAAAAAATGATTACAATTTGTAATCTGGTTGGCAGTTTCTCTAAATGGTGGCAATAAACAAGTTAGAGAAGTGTTTAAACAGGGACACAGAAGGTCTGAGTTGGACTTTGTAGAACTTTAACTTAATGTGGTCCTTCAATACCTAATTAAAATAATTATACAGAAACAACAAAACAAACAAACAAAAGTAGCAAAAAGCACTTGAAACAAAAAGCACTTGAAACCAAATAAAACAAACAACAACAACATTAACCTGAAGATGACATCATTTAAATTGGTAAAAGATCGTCTAACTTATGAGTAAAATCTTGTTTCTTTTTTATTCTATTTATCTGTTTGTATAACCATTTTTGTTCCTATTACCAAATTATTGGGTATTTGCCCATCTCCCATGTATGAAGCACCAACTATGGTTTACTGTTTGAGTTAGCTTGTCTATTGGTTATCCTATAAACATGTCAACCAAGAGACTGTGGTGTGTGACTATGATCAATTACAATGGCATTTATATTAATTACAGCTAGTGAGCATTCTGTTATCATGTTGGACTGCCAAGTCTCAGTACATGATGTACATCTTGAATGGTTTGTTGCTAGGAAAAGAACTGCAAGCGTAGCATAATATTTAGAAATGGCAGAGACCTAAAACACACACAAAATATATTTATATCTCAAATAAAACTTACTTCAGCAGCATCTTAGTACCATAAATGGTGCTTTATGCTGATTTTTTTTTTTTTAAATACTACAATCATGCCTTCAATAATGCCTTCAATATTAATTGTTTCTAAATAGTAAACAGGCAAGCTCAAATAATGGTCTTGTATCTTCTATATATCCATCTTCTTTCTACTTAGCAGCACAGGTAACTTGTGTGCTGGAAGACTTGAAAATATGCAATGCATTGCAGTGACTAATCTGTTTCTCTATTGTAAGACATGGAAAGGTGGTAAACCCAATAACCACTCTTGTGTGTGTGTGCAATATGGAGGCAAGTTGAGCTGAGTTAGAAGCTCTTTTCTTTACAACAACTCATCAGATGGTTTCTCAGAAGTTTACTCTTGTGAAAAAGAAGACATTTAAGTATACTTTATTAAAATGTATATACGCCTAGTTCTGGAATTATCCCAAATGACTTCTTGTAGAGCTTCTACCATAAAATATATAACATAACATGAAAATTTGATGAGAGAGGAAACAAGGTTTTACCAATGTAGATGGACTTTCTTTTTTTGTGTTCAGTATATTAATAGGTAAAAAAATTCTTGTATATATTGGTAAACCCCTCTATTTTGCCAAGAGAATCCTATCTATACATATATCTTGTTCTGATTATCTATTGATATAATTATTTTTCCCCCACCATGCATTAATATCCATGCCACTTTTTAGAGCCTGTGGCTATTGAGTCTTTGGGGGTCATCAGGGTGGCTTTCCTGAAGGAGCTCCATCTCAGGATAAGGCAGAGAACTGGGAAGGTAAATGCCCATGTCACTTCCTTCAGTGTCAGTCCAGAGGGGGAATGCCTTATCTGCTTTGGGGTTGGTCGGGAATTGAACTTGTCGTTAGCATTTTAGTTATTTAGTTATTTATGTATGTATCTATTTATTTATTAGTTATTAGTTATGTATTCTAGTTATGTATTCTAGTTATATATATTTTGTTAATGGTTTTTAATTCTATCAACATATAAAAGAAGTTATCTGCATAACTTGCATATCATAGGTTTATCCATAGAAAGTTTAGTGACCCAAAAGTTGTGATGAATGTCTTTGACTACTCTGTTTCTCAATTGTATCTTGTGCAGCACATTTTTGTCAATAATGCAATCAAGTAATGCGTGGGTGTATTAGAAGTACATACAATGAATAGCCAGTATATATTCAATTCCAATGTTTTATTTCTGGATTTTCAATTGTTACCAAATCTGAAGGAGCCTGAGGCTGATTTCTTCAGCAAAATATCTGCTCTTTGGTTGCTTGAGTTCTCCTGTACAAATATTAGAAGGAAGATGAAGCTATTTTACATGGATACAATCAAAAGGCAACAAATATGGAATGTGCTGATATTTGTTTAGTGGACAATGTGGTATAGCTATATGTGGCATAGTCAACAAGAGCAACAAGACATGCCATGTGCTGATATGTGTAGTGAACACCAAATAAACGAATTAGGAAAGTGTTTAAAAGCCCTGGAAACCCTGAACCTCTTGACTTGGAATTTGTTAGCTCTGACTGGGTGAAGTCATCTGCCGCTAAAATATAAATGGACAATCCAAAAAATATAATAAATAAAATAAACTATCTTGGAACAAGAACAAAAATATTTTTATTCCAACTCTAGGAAGTGACTGAACAAACATAGTCCACAACAAATTGGATGAATATTTGCCATGAATACCACAGAGTTCTGCTATTTTACAGTTAAAAGTTTTGAGAGAAAGCACTAATCCTACCATTAGTAGCCAATTGGAGAACATTTTGTATATAAATGAGTTTCAAGAGAATAAAAAACTTTGTGGTAGCAAAGTGGAAGAGACCCACAGAATTATCAAGGAAAGATGTGTGAGCAAGCTTCAATCTCTACATGAGAGGAGAACAATTTGACACTGTCTCCCTAATGACCTAAAAGATGTGAAAAGTGGGAAGTTAAACTAAAATCAGTTTTGAACAAGGTTTAAATTTTGTCCCTGTCCCAACAAGACCCTCACTCATAGACACTATAGCTGTGATGGAGGACAGCTCCAAGAAAAAAAGAGTAAGCCAAGTAAATTACCTGCATGGCATTCTTAGATCTAGGTTGGAAATGGATAATTTGAACTAGAAGCAGAGGAGAGCTATCAAGTGTTGGATAAGATGCAAGAGATATGCATTGTATCAGCGAAAAAAGGAATACATTTTGATTATCATTCCAAATGTAAAAGATATCAGTCCCTGCAAAAAAAATTGCTGAAAAAGGTCTTAACAAAATCACAGGAAGAAAATACAAGTTATACACACATCAGAATGTAATGTAATACAGGGAAGGTATCAGCCACATAATAAACTTTGATGGCAGCAGGAGGTATATATACCACAACTTTTGTAAGGCCTTCCATTATTACACAGCAATGTAAACTAGTTGGGATGTATTTTCTTCAATTTCCCCTGATTGCCAATTATAAAATATACAGCATGGTTGATCTCTCTACTTGGAGGAAAACTAATACATAAGAGCTCCACATATTTCAATCACACATAAATAACTTCACAATGTTCGAAGTCAATCCATCACACTCCGTCATTGTGGCTGCACTGCAGTAAATAAACTAAGATTTAAAAGTCGCCTATATCACATCAAATACTGAACTCCTCAAATACTGAACTCCTCAAGTGATGATGTGTCGATTATTATAGAGACAAAGCAGGCCTCATACCATCTATCTATTGCTAGATTTTGCAGTTATTTTATGAATATGATTTATTTGGAGGGAGGGACTTCAGTCTCCAAAGCCATCCCCTGGATCCACCCATGCTGCCCATTCACAACCGCCTTAATGTGCACTCAAGGCTAGCGCTGTCCATTGGGAGTTTGAAGTTCAAAATTGCTACAGATATGTTTTGAATTAGAACCGAGCACAATCAGAGTCTGACGAATTATAGAGCATCAGATTTTGCTTAAAACCAGGTATCGATCTTGGCTTGGTCAAACAGATATGTTAGTGAATTTGATCCCCTGGAACAAGTATGCCATAAGTAATTTAATCTCCCCCCAACACACTCTTCCCCCCCCAACCCAACCCTATTTTTATTTTTTATTTAGTGGTTTTCACCGTTGCACAATTGAACCACCTATGCATGTTATGAGGCCTAGTTCTGTATGGTTCAGATCGCTGCAGGAAATAAAATTGAACACATAATCTAGGCTTGGATGGTGACCTTTTGGGAAAAGTACGTGTAACTGGGGTGGATCTAAATTGATGAAAGATGGTTGCAGTCTGTGCCTATTTTCCCATCATATTGTGTGTGTGTGTGTGTGTTTATTGTTTGTTTGTGTATAAGTGTGTGTGTGTGTGTGACAATGACTTTCTCAATAATCAATTTGAAATTTACACTCTCCATGTTTCGGCTAGATGCTCTAGACTTCTTCAGAAATAATGAAGTTAGGAGGTTTCAATCCACACACTATTCTGCATCTCTTTGGAAGTGATGTAGAAGGCTGATATAATAACAGACAGTTTTCTATCATGGGTGTGTGGTACACTATCTCCAGCACCTCACACCTTGAGCAAGAATAATTATTGTTATCCCGATTCACTTTATTTTCAATGTGTACTCCTGGCAATCTGCTTGCTCTACAAGACATGCTAAATGTGCTGTCCACCTGTGTACAGATAATCTTATCAAGATATTCCATTGCCACTATTCTGTTTGTTCTACTTTGTAGTCTCTATGGGTAGAATCAACATTTAGATGCTGTATGTGTAGATTTGGATAATGTTTACAAAGTAGTCCAAATGATCACAGATAAGAATAGGAACAAGATGTTCTATATAGGTGTGCACTGATAGTGTACAAGAAGATGAAACAAATTAGTATCCTAGAGTCCTAGAATACAGTAGATAGTAGTTTTGTCTTCACTGCTCAAATTTAATATATGGGGGGAAAAGCAAAACGGACAAATTAATTACATTTTTATAACAAACAAAAATGTTTTTGGATTGATCTGTCCAAAAAAAAGAAGAAAAATACCCATGTAGAGAACCAGTAACCCTTTACCATATAAATTATTTATTAATGACATACAACTACATGCATAGATATACACATACCTCTATTCATATTGAAAGATAGCCACATACACCATAGCAACAAACATCTATATGCATAGCTAGCCAACATATACAGACTTGTCACCACTAACTTTCACTTTCAACCTTTCATTGAGGGTAAGCTTCATCTCCAATATAGAGAGAGCAGCTCATAAACAAAAACTATTACCATGAACTCCATATGAGAGAAGCAGGTATTGTTTTCAGGAGTTAATGTATCTACTTCAATATGACAACCTTTGATTCCTCTTTGATTTGCATTGAATGCATCATAACCAATTGTTGAATTCCAATAATATATATAGTCACATTTTTATTGTGTCTGGAAGCATTGGAAGCTTTTTTCATGATTTTGCTGAGTTTTATAGAACTGCTTGAGTTTTTACAAGATTGAAATTCTTGTCCATTATGACCATCTATCAAAATACACTCAATGCTTTGAACGAAACCAAAATTTTCTTGCAGAAAGTGCCTCTCCAGCTCATCCTTTATGCAGCTTAAAAATATTCCTATCTGAAAATCTCTTCAATGGAAATAAAAACTTGCTGTGATTAGCTTTTATCAAATCTCCTTGGAAAATGTCTCTGCCATGTTAGGACAGAACTATCGAACTTGCTAGAAAGTTCTTGTTAAGGAAATAATGTGGTATTGGTTCCGTGGCACTCAAGAGTAAGAGTGCTCACATTATATAGTTGTCTACATTTGTAGCATTCCCTTGATAAGTTGTGGACAATTGTTCAGTATTACTGAAAATAATGATGGTTAGTTACAGAGCAAAATAACTAGAAACCTTGCTAAATCACCACTGGTAGCTATGTCTTGAGAAATGTTTGGTCCATGAGATGATGATTCCATTGTTATTTGTAAAGAGTCAATATTATTTGTGGCTTGCTTACTAGTTGGGCAGAGAGATCAGATTCAAGATGGTCTAGATGACTCCTGTTCTCCAGAATATTTTCCAAAAGAACTTGTGATTGGGTGATAAAATAATATAAGGAGAATATCCATGGTAAGGTTGAGTCCTATCCTAATTGATTATATTTTGTGAAGTTCCATATAATTAATGTGCAATGAGCCAAGGTATTGCAGTATGATTGTCAAGTTATTAAAAAATCATCCAATTATTCCACCAATATGCCCTTGAGAACTTTGCTGGCCTGTGCAATGCATAATGGAATACCAACTGATTCTGTATATAGTAGATGTTTTATTTGCTATAGACCAACAACATCTTCACACAATTCAGTTCCACACCTCAAACTTAATAAGCTTCAATTGGATCTGTGTTGGAGAAGAAAACTGAGTAACTGATCAGATAATAATTATCATGGGAAAAACAAGGTTAGAGTATCTAGTCAAAGCATCAAGGGACTAAAATTCAAGTTTGTTATTAAGAAGGTCATTGTAAAATCCTAATACCGTTTTGAAGTGAACTGTTGTTAGAGTCCTCTCACCTAAAACATTTTTAACCCTTTAACCATTGGGGGTGGGGGTGGAGTGGGAGAAGCTGTAGGCTGGTAATTACCTCTCAGTGGCAAATAAACTTGTAAAAATTTGTAAAATGCAATTTGTTCGTGTTGATATTTATTAGTTATTCACTCAAGATCAATGAGACCGAAAGAAAAATTATCTAGTGCTTCTAAAGTATTCCTGTTGTGTGCTTCACCACAGCTATATTATAGCTAGCAAGCTACAATAGCTTGAGCTGTTTAAATAGTCCTGTGTTTTTTTATGTAGTAGGTGGCTACCCTGAATATTTCATCTAAATATCATTTATGGATACCAGTACTAGGCTGAACAAGAAGAACAGCCTATTTCACCAGATCTTGGATTAACCACACTATGTACTCATACAGTACTCCTTCAATAATCCAAGTTCCTTGGGAAAGCAGTTGATACAAAGAGCAGCACTCCATCGTGATGAACATCCTGGGATTTGCAAGATGAAAGCTGTTGCCAGGAGTTAGCTATATGTAGTAGCCAGGATTAGACAGAGGGATTAAAACTATGACTAAGTCTTGCAAGACTAGTGCTGTCTAGCAGTCAAGGGCTCACTACAAGTATCACCCCTGCATCCATGGGTTTGGGCCATCACAGCCATGGGAGAGAGTTCATGTGGATTTGCAGTGATTCTTAGAAGCAATGTTCTTGAATACAGTGGATGCCCATTCCAAGTGGACAGAGTTTTACCTGATGTTGCAGACAACAGCTTGCAAAACAATTGATATATTGAGGCAAATGTTCTATATTTATGGGTTACTACAACAACTCTTTACCGAAAATGGTCCTTAATTTGTATTTGACAAGTTCTCAGCCTTCATTAAAAGAAATGGTATATTGCACATTCGGTGTACACCTTACTATCCTGCTTCCAATGTTCAGGTGCTAGTATTTGTGAAGTCTTTCAAACAAACATGAAGGACTCACTGAATGATGGAAGATGTGTAACTTTAAGGATAGAAAACTTTCTTCTTCTCACCTATCGTAGCTCAACACATTCTATTACCAGGGTAACTTCTAGTTGGTTATTCCTACAGAAAGAAGTTTGAACTCAACTGGATTTAATCAAGCCAGATCATGGAAAGATAGTCCGAGAGTATCAAGCGCAATAGAAATGATATCACTATAGAGGAACTGATGATCGTCAATGGGGTGTGGGAGACCTGTCATGGTGAGGAACATGCGGAGTGGTCCAGATTGTATTCTGTGTATTGCCAAAGAGTGCCTTGGACCTTTGACCTATATGATCGATACTGAGAAAGGTCAATTGTGGAAATTGACACCAATCAGATCAAGGAATTGGTTCTCCAAACAGCTAAAAACCAATCGAGTTGGAACCAGTTCCTGCAGCTTCCTCCTACATAGACAGAGAGAAATCGATTTCTAGAGAAGGTTACCTGAAAGCACTCCAGAGTGATACCACTAACAGCATGTTCCTGCAGAGATAAACAATTTAAGTGAAAGGGAAAATGTGGGTAAATTGAACTTTGACATTGTAATAACTGTGTGTAAACTTAACCTGTTGCGGCATTATTGTTTGAACATCGTGTCAGTTTTAGGATATGACACAGCCTCCCATTGTAGGAGGGTCTCTCTCCAGTAACTATATATACATGATACACAGCAGTGGAGTAGGAAGATGTTTAAAGAGACACAGGATTTTGAGGGGGTGGGGGGGGATTCCAAAGTCAGTATCGATGTAGAGGGAGAGCTAAAGCATGTAGGTAGGGGGGTCTGGGGGGATGCCCTCCCCGAAAAAAGAAAAAAAAATATGATGCTCTGAGATTGATTTTGATGCATTCTGGAGGATTAATAGCCATTCTGTAAAGTAATACAAATGCTCTGAAGAATTCAGCTACAGGGTTGAACTTAGCCACAGAACGGTATTCACAATTCAGTATTAAAGAACAAACTAGAAATAGATCTCGGGAAATTTTTGGCCATTGATGGTCAGTCATCTGCGCCCTCCCCCTCTCCCAACAACCTGCAGCCACCACCCCCAAATAACTGCAGTCCCCTTCCCCCAACAACCTGTAGCCCCCTCCCCTAACCAACTGCCCCCCCCCTCCCCTAACAACCTGTGGCCCACAAAACACACAGCTTTTTCACCTGTTTCCCTCAAAAATCTTTCCTTGAACAAATCATTCGACATCTTAGAATATTAAAAGTCAAATTGGAGTGCCCTCCCCTTTAGAAAATCCTGGGTATGCCCCTGATTGCTACCACAAGTATAATATATTATACCATTAGCTATCATGTAGGGCAAAAAAGATTGTAATATGATTGAGGTCAGTATTAAGGAAAAAATACAATTACAGTCAAAAGCGTCCAAAGAAGTTCCTTCTCCTCTCATTCCTATCGATAAATTCTTGTGCAATTTCAGATAGATTAAGGTCATCAGTTCTTTGCCTGTGAATGTGTAGAAGCATGCAGTGGTTTAAACGTTGCTGAGTCATTGAGTTTCTCAAATACATTTTTATGCGCTTGAGAGCAGAGAAGCTGCGTTCAGCTGTAGCTGTTGTAACAGGTATTGTCAAGTAAATCTTCAAAAGCTTATGCACTTCTGTCAGCATACACTTGATGCTATATTGTGCATTGAAGACATCACAAATAGTTTGAACCCTTGTAACTTTCTGAATCTGAATGCCATCTAGAGCTGTAGATTTTATGGCATCAGGTAACATTTGTAAATGTAATTTGAGTTTCTCAAAATCAATATCAGTTTGGTAAAGTTTGCATAATTCTTGAAGCAGTAAAACAGCCTTCCCATTGGCACAATCAAGAAGCAAGTTTTCCAACTTTCTAACCAGCAAAAAGTTTCCTTGTGAAAAGCGATTCTCTAAATCTCCTATAACACTGTCAATGGCTTGGAAATATTCTTTTCTGTAGAAATCTTCTACAGATGCATGCACATGCTGAGCTGTACCATCATCAATTTGCCTTGGAAGCTGTCTCTGTCGAGGAAGGACAGGTGGATCACACTTTCTTGATGCCTCTTCTTTGACTGAATCAAAAAATATTAGAAAACTATCATCACTCCTCAATTGCTGTAGTGATCTAATGCACATATTCACTGCAAAATACGCATCTTCCACTTTAGTATCCTTTCCTTGCAGGTGAATGGATAGTTGTTCAGTCATGCTGAATAATAAAATTGAAAATTGTACACCAAAGTATATTGAAAAACGATCCATCAATGCAAGTATACCATTAGCACGCCTTGAACAGTCATCTGTGCCATGAGATGATATCTCCATACATTCCCGCAAAGCTTCATAATTGCTTATGATTGCCTGCATTGCTCTAGTGCGAACAGTCCACCTGGTAGGACATAGGCTCCTAATCCCAGAAGTGGATGGGGAGGAGTCTTGTTGCTTCTGGACAGCTTCAAAAATAATTTGCCGTTTAGGAGAATACTTGATTAGCTGAATTATGTCCATTGCAAAATTCAAACCTTCTTTGATAGACTTGCTACTTCTAGCTACTTCTTGTAGGCAGAGATTGACACAATGAGCTAGACAATGTACAGAAATTGCTGCAGCATTATCATCAGTAAACCTTTTAGCTACACCAGTTACATGTCCCTGAAAATTGCGGGCACCATCATATGCCTGACCCCTGCAATTTTGAAATGGTATGCCTAAACGTACAAGACAATCCTTCAAGGATGAATAGATAGTTTCAGCTCTGGTATTATCGACTTGAATAAGGCCAACCTGATCTTCAAATACTTCATAGTTTTCTGAGACCCATCTCAAACATAAAACCAACTGCTCACGATTTGCAACATCTCTTGTCTCATCAGCCATAAGTGAGAACCAGCGTTGAAAATTCACCTCTGACAGTAAGGAACGTAATACTTTATGGGCCATTATTTCAATCATTTCATTTATGATTTCGGGTGACTGGTACTTGTTCTCACATACCCATGAACTTTCATTTAGTACACTTTTAAGCATTACTCTCAGATTGAACCACCAGCATGGTCATTTCGAATAGATATGCCCTGTCGCAACAAGAAACGTAGTGCTGCAAGTTGTTGAAGTAGGCTACATCTTCGTTTTGCTTGGTTTTGATCTAAACTTTTCAGCAACAGCTCATTAACAGAAGAACTTCTTGAAGCAATGAAAGCTGCAAACGAATCTCTATGAGCAAGAGAGGATTCATGATCTTTGAACCTATCAATTGCCTTTTTCCAATTGGAAAATCCTACAGTAGAAAATGCTGGATCAGCTTTCATACTTACTACGCTCACATTTAACTTAATAGCAAGCTTACAATAAAAGCAATATACCTTAAATTCTGAACAGCACAAGTGAAGCCATGGATATTGCTTATACCATGAAGCCCCAATAGATCTCTTACGGGCGTTTCCACCAGAACCAAAAGACCTTTCAGTTTTCTTCAATATTGTAGGATTTGTTGGTTGTGATATTTCAGAACCAGTACAACAAGAACCATTACATGCACTGATACCTGGAACCAAAGCTGAAGGATCTTGAGAACTACCACTACATGGAACTTCCATTTGAGAGATGCCACTACTACCTGAAGATGGATGTGTATGGCTTTCAAAATGTTTGTCAGAGCTTTCTTCATTGTCACTGTCAGTGTGAATGTCACAGTCAGATTCATCTCCTGGAACATGAAGTGTAAGTGAGTACCTAGGTAGCTAAACATTATGATCTCACCTTGTTCAGGTTGTACTCTTGATTTGAAGAATGAAGTCAAATTAGATTGCCCACTCTCAAAGCACCTTTTCCTCTTGGCCATGGCTATCCAGCTACTGCATGCTAGCTATCAGTATGTCATGTGATTTTGGTTAATTACTAATGATTAACACTTTCATACATGGGTGGTTTATGGTTTGGGATAGCAAGCTATGTACTACAGTATGTACAGACTG
Source organism: Cladorhizidae sp. MBARI D1340-BT2 (assembly GCA_028752905.1). Taxonomy (NCBI): domain Eukaryota; kingdom Metazoa; phylum Porifera; class Demospongiae; order Poecilosclerida; family Cladorhizidae; species Cladorhizidae sp. MBARI D1340-BT2. The sequence goes on from JAQNBH010000011.1 coordinate 44,219,117, forward strand.
ATTAATTTTCTTGGGGAGGGGGGGTGGAGTGGCTCCCCAATATTTATTGTAGTAGGGCCTACCCCCCCCCCCCCCCCCCCCACCCCCACCCCACATTCATATCCACTGATTTATGGTGCTTACTAAAATAATATTTTACTACTACTTAGTATGTATTAATATTATAGTAACAGATTCATTGATTTTTTTACATGTTAGTTTCATGTTAGTTTTATTGGGGGGGCCAGGCCCCCCTCTGTAATTATTGGGGGGGCACTGGCCCCCCCGGCCCCCCCTGTTCCTACTCCACTGCATAGTTGTCTTGTGCTTCGAACGAGATTGTTATTACTACACTTTTCTTGGATGCCTCGCTAGTTTTCTCAATACTTCACGAGTTCCATTCATAAAAAAATGTTGTTTTAGAGAACTCATAATTCCAATTGACATTATGACTGCTGTGCTTCTTAATTACAGGAAGCATCAGTTGTTAGGGATGATATAGCGAGTAATTTCATTGTTGATCCATCAAATTATTGCACATGCTTATTGTAAATAGAATGAATGAGCTGTGCTCGGTCTGTTCAAGCTCCTGTTCAACAGTTGCAAAGTCATTGACAGAAGCTGTAGCTAATTCTACATGGGTCTCTGAACAATTGCTTCAAGACATGTTTGTAGTGTACAACTGCAATAAACAAGTTAGAGAAATGTTTAAAAAAAATCATTGGATACACAGAGGGTCTTACTTTGTAGAACTCTGACTTTAGTGCAGTCCTTCACCACTTAATTGTACAGATATAATGTCTCTATTGCCAAAGATTCAGCGGTTAAAAAATGTAAACCATCCATTTGGACCACATACAGTTTGATGATAATTTACCATTAAATCATCTATAATAATTGTTCGTGGTTTTGATATAGGTATCTATCTGGTAGTGGCCTACTTGGCTAAGATCTCTCATTCAATATTATTATTTAGTGCCAGGTCAGTTTAGTATGTCAATTCCATAAGGTGGGATCATACTTTCCTAATTAGTATGCATATTATCTGGTGAATAATGGGATCTCTGTGGCCAGTAGCCAGTTTAAATGAGCTATCCTAGTAGGAACCCAGCTGAGTGTATAATTATTCTACTATTCCTAACTCTTGTCTATATACCCAACCTGCAACATCCCTAACTCCCCAACAGAGCACTCATTTAATGTTATGAGGTTATTTGCTGAAAATAGTAAGTGGCAGAGGACCTGAGCTGGACCATGTAAGCTGCTCGTTACTGGATATTGATAGGTCTTGTCACATCAGATATTAATTACTTTTTTCAATAACTGTGACCATGCATCTAGTTGATGGTCAAGATCTTCATTTCAATTCTAGTTCTGCATTCATAAAATATTATATCAAAATTAGTAGAGGTCATAATAATTGTGGAGGGCTGCAGAGGTGTGGAGCTGGACCAGGTAAGCAACTGCTTGCCACTTGCGGCATCTTAGATAAAATAATACAAGCTAGTGAAAATTATAATAACATTTATTTGGTAAAAAAAAATCCAAGCTGCGGAGTATAGAATGCAAATATATCACAAGAGGTTTCTTAAAAAATGCACCACAATATGCTAGTGTGTTTGTGTGTGTGTGTGTTTGCAGTCTATATTGGATGACTTGACATAAAAGAAAAGAAGCAAGAATAGCTCTATTCATTCACGTAATACACACTCTTACCAATTTGTATTGTATTTGCTGTCCATAATTTGGCTGAAGTAAAGTGGGAAAGCGACAGTCTGAAAATGTGTTTTTATTTAAATTAGCATATCTTTGCTCACATTTATGTTATGGTCCTGATTTATATACCAAAATTTAGCCAATGCAGTATGCTTTCTTATAAAATCTTTGTTTTGCCATATACATTTATCTTTTGGAGCTGCAAGTTGGAATGTGAAGTGAAGTCGGCCTCAAATTCCTTACTTTAAAGTATCAAGTCTTGAATGGCTACAGATTGAACCCCAAGAGATTCTTTAAAAGTGGACTTAAGTTCAGGTATCTAATAGAAATACTTGTGATTAAAACTTTGGAGCTCCATAGATTCTGCATACTTCGGTGAATGACATATATACATCAAATTATAGACATCTCTGTGTGCTCTCTAAAATCAATGTTGAAGAGCTATCGCTATAAAGTAACATGCAACCAGATTGGAGGTATCTCAACATCTGGGTGCTTCAACTGGCTGTAGTTGTAGTTCCTGATAGAAAAGTGCTAGCCAGTTGAAATTCCTATTTGTGGCTAGAGGAAGCCCTACTCTACAAAACAAGCATCTTCATGTGTTAAAACTTGACGAAATTGGCAAGCACGGGTGCTGAAAATAATATAATGACATTCAGTTGCCTACTTTGCCTAAGGCAGGAATCTCACGGCATCTTTTTGTGTTTTACATAAAGAAAATGTTGATAATTTGATCCTTTCATAAGTCTACAATTTTTTTATGACCACCACTCTCCCTTGAAATATTGCAAGAAAAATATTGATTTTATTATTCACATCTTTCTATTACCTACAAAGCAGTGAATGACAGTACTTCTTACTAATTCTCCACTCCACCATAAGTGTAGTGGTTTATCAATGACTTATGTGACACTTTACATCTAGTAAACACCACAAGTTGCCCAAAGATTCCTGCCTCATCTTTAAATCTAATATGTGATAATGGTGCGGAGAGTTTCAAATCTGCTATCAGCTGCTCACAACAACTTTTCATCTTAAAATTATTTCACTGGTGAAAGTCATCCCCATTCTACCCACCTGAATATTATCACCCTCATAACTCATTATTACCATCATCACCATTAACACTATTACCCTGCCAAGATCCATCATCATCACACCTGGTTGTGTCAGCATCATCTTGTGTCTGAGGTGAATGTGTGGCATTATAAAATAACTTGCTTTTCCCCCCTCTCTTCACAAAGTATGTCAGTTTCTTCTATACCACAGATGGCCTATCTTTATTAATTCAATTATGGTTTGAAAATGCTGTGAGCATGATAGTGGCACCTTTATTGAGTTAACCGAATGATAGTCTGAGCAGGTAAAAAGTGATTTTAGTGAACAGTAACTATCTTTTCGAATGATATATACATACAATAAGGAGGAAATGGGGAGGGAAGGAATGAGATTTAGCCACATGGTGGAGTAAATATCTCTATAGCTTAATTAATAGAGATGCATTGGAAAAAGTGGTGGTTGGTCTCTGCTCGGGTGAACCTGAGCGCTGAAATATAAGATTCCCAATTCGGGCTATTGTACAGGAATCCTCCTTACTCCAGTCACCAAGTGTCTCCACTACAAGTAGAACAAAAACTCTGCCCACAGAATGGCATGGCTCAAGATTAGCAGCCATATTTCTCTCCACCACTACCCTCATTATCGAGACATCTAGAGCAGAGGGTAGGACCATGCTCCAATTTTGGAGAAAGATGTCAGATGGACAGCTACTTGTTCCTGAAATCAGAGAGTAGATCAGACTGTCGACTCTGTGACTGAGAAAATGGTGTCTCTGAGGGAGATATATTGTAGATAAGGTCACTGTTAACCCCTCAGTCCTCTTGGTGGTTCCAAAAAGGGTTGTGCATGATACAGAGGTGGCAACTGGATTCGTTATCTTTCATTGTGACACCAAGCCAGTAGCTCAAACACAGGTGGAATTGCAGGTTTTGGAGGGCTGAGAATTGGATGACATTCAGCCAATCACCAACCCATGAGATTTCAGAGGATAGGACAAGGGCTTGAGAGCAGGTGTCAGGGTCAGAAGTCAAGAGAGAGTTATAGGAGGCCTCGTCTATCTTGCATGATAGGGGATGCTGATGGAGAGCGAACTCAATCATGTGGTTTTGAACCTGAGGCATTAAGATACTCGGGTGGTCTGAAACTCAGCACTGGTTCTCTCAACTGCAGCCTGCACTCCTTTCAATATGCACAAGCTAAATGTCGGTTCCACCTACCTCTATAGTGTAATCATTAATTTTGCTAGTGGGTGCGAATTCTGAAATCCTACTGTAGTCTGCTATTGATGCATGGAAACAATATTTTCAACAATACTGTTATATTTTTAGAAAGTATATATCTGGTTTTTCCTACTCCCATTTTTATATAAGCTAATGAAATTCTTGATAATTATGAAATACCCTTATGATTATATCAATTATGAACAGTGATTTTCAGCTGACGACTTCAAATGCAAAGTATATTTCTCTTTTTATACAGTTAAAAAATCATTTTTTTCCCTTCCTAAACTCTAAATTAATTTGGCATGTTACAGGGCAAATAAAAGGTGAACAAATGTACTGTATTTTTATGTTGACTCCTAAACCATTGTAGCTTGAAATAAATGTGATTCATGACTTGTGTGAGTGTCATAGTGCATAGAACACATCAACATATCATACAAATAATGATGATCATGGTTTCATGCACAGTCTGTTTCCCAGAAATCAGACAGCTCCAGCTCTATCAGAATTAAAATGGTGATCTGTATGTGTAAAATGTGGATGTGAAGCATCTCACCCCCAAGCAGTTATCTTCATTTGACATCTTCATATATCTGTGAGGTCTCCTCCTATAAGATTTGGTGGCAGTTTCAAACATGATAAGCTATGGCATACTTCCAAGTTCTCATTTTCTGCAGCTTCCTTGTGTTCCTTGTTTGGGATCACCAACCCATCCCATCTCTCCAATGAACACCTTCCAAAAGATGCAAGGGATATGTGTGCCACAGATGAATTCATCAACAAGTGATGGAGTAGAGAAGTGATAGTCGAGCATTTTGACCTTCTCTTCTAGTAAAGGCTCTCAGCAATGCCAGATCGGTTTTTGTTTTGTTGTTACAAAGAGACAGAATGATTTTGATCTAATCATTTCATCTTACGATGTCAGCTAAAAGCACTTTTCTCTCAAGTTACTGGATTTATATTGTTAGTGCAAGACAACATCAATGGTTGTTATATACATGAAAATATACAGGCAACTATGCTTAGTGCTAATAATTATTGATTGCTTAGTTACTTTAGAAGAGAGAATGCTCATATTGTACAGCCTATAAGAGGCACTGTATTGTTAAGCTTTTGGTTGTAGTCAATAGTTTACTAATAGAAATTTAAATCCAGAGACATAACAGGCTGTGGCACTGTAGAAGTCTATTGGACATCAAGTCTAGTTTTATCTGGGAATTCATTCAAACTAACTGCTTTGTTCTTCACATATGGTGTCAGTGGTAGGATATAAATCACTGAAAATATCAATATAAGGACCCCATTATAGGTATTTAGGAGTTATAATTATATCAAGAAGACAATATGCTGAGTTGTGTGTTGGATATACATAGAAGTTGACCAACAAGTGGGTAGGAGAAGACTGTTTAGCAAGAAATATGAAAGGAATTCTTCAGCTGCGAAAATACCATAAGGGGAGTGTGAAACATCGGAGGCAGATCCGAGATGCAACTCCACCGCATTAGAGTAAAACAGATGTGATAGGTGAATGTCTATTGACTTTTGAGACTGCATGCATTGATAAAGATGATTGGCTGTTATATATGTTGCTTTTACTTACTGAGATAATTGTGCACAGCTTTATGTAGAGGCAGACTATGAGGAGGTCAATGAGCTATTTTAACTCATTACAATATAAGTTTCAAGAGATACAGATGCAAGCTGAGAGAAATCTGGAACCATTGCTAGCAGTCTAACCACACAGCAGTGGTTTCAAGTAATTCAACAATGATGAATGTAATTAAATTTATATCAGTAAAGAAAAAATGATGTCTACCCTTTTATAATAGTTGTCCAAGTAAATCTCAATTTATCGTCTGTGATAATGCAAGCACATAGATCTAGAATATGCTCTAAGGTCACAACGCAAGTGCAAATAGGTATTGTGGGTATGATCTAGATGTGCGGCAGACTTAAAGTAGACATAGGAGAGAGGGAAACTGAGTAAGCTGATGAGATTCATTGAGACAAATGGCTGTTATCCCAGCTTTATTTTGATGTCTATTTTTTAAGTTGTTGTAGCCACAGCTACTTAATAAACTCTAACAACTCTGTCATGGGCTTGTGGGTAAGATGCAGCACATTCCTTGAGGTGTGTCCTTGAATATTACATGGCCATTTATCTGAACATTAGAACCTCTTGCCATGGACAATGAACCATCCTTACACATTAAAGGGAAACATTGCTGGGAAAAGACTTGTCGAGATCTAGTCAGTAAAGTGCTCCGAATTAGTGCCCCCTTCCTTTAGTTGTTCCACATCGTCCTACCCAATGATCTTCATCCTCTTTATAATATATTTATAGAAAAATTGATTTATTCTTGATTTCTTATCCAAAAGACCTCTAATCTTCTATTACATTTCTACTTGATTAATTTTTTCAGTATCCCTGATATTTTAATGGCACTTTTTGTATGACATATCCATTGCTTTAGATACTAAGAATTAACTGCCTATCATATCCTAGAGAAAAAAATAGTTTGCTCTGGATAATATAATTCCACTCCACCTCAATTAAAAAGTAATTATAAGTTTTGAAGTTTTGTGGTCCTAACAAAACCCAATATGAAATTTTTTAGCAAATGTAATCATACATATACACACATACACACATACATACATATGTCGGTGAAATTTACCCTCTACCTTCTAAAGGCCTTTCTGCCTCTACTAATAATGATAATACTGTTCTGTGTAGCTGATCCCTTTAGCTCCCTGGGTAATTCCTCGAATGCGCCTAGGTCCCTAAGTATTAGCTTGTCCCTGGCTAATCCTTGCCTAGTTTCACTCTGCTCCAGTTACTCCTTTCTGAGTAGACTGGCGTGCTCCTTCTGTATCTCCTTAATAGATATAGGTAGGTTAAGCATATAAATATTAGATACTAGTATAATACAATATCACAGTCAAGTGTTCAGTCTATTTCTCTTAGATTCTCGAGTCTCTTCTCCTCTCTTCTTCCTGGCATTCAATAGCCAGGTTCTTGTATACTAACTAACATGTTATAAATACATTACTCAGTTCATTCCTAATATGGATACAAATATATATAACTACACAACTATCTAACAATGTCCATTATTCTTCTGTGTCAGGGATCTGACAATGTCCAGGTAGTTTCAGGTGTTGACGACTCTATGGTTTGGGCTGACATAAGTGTTTGTGGGTGTGTAGGTGATTTCTCTGACAACATACATACAAATATATATACCTACTACATATGGAAGTTCCCATATTTAGGTAGATTGGGATTACACACCTCAAAAAGCAAAGGTCAATGTCTCAGCTAAAACTCACTCAAGTAACTTGCATCCTAACAGTTATTTTGGGCTCCAAATACACTCAGCATATATACCCTGTACTGTTCATGATATTGTAAACTGGCTGACCTGAAGACCTATTACAACTATTAAAATTTAGCATTCAAGAGTCATATCTCTTTTCTCTCACTCGATCATCGCAAGTCATTAACAAGCTTAACCAGCAAACTCCAGATCTTCATTGACTGGCAATGACTATTTGTTTGTTGATTCAGTAAAACACCAAAATTGGTAATTTCTTCTGCACATTTATCAAAATTGTCTAGGTGGGTGTGAGTGTGTTTGTACATGTGTCTGAGTTTGTTATGCAATAATTAAGTATAGATGAGCTTATTCATCAACTCCACTTTTCTAAAAAATATATAAATGAGAACTTGTTGGCAAGAAAAGCGAGCCCTCACAGGGGAGTTGGACAGAGAACTTGATATTGCATATGTATGTATATATGTATGTATGTTTCTATCTAGGTCTCTATTCACTGTATGTTTACCCATAAAAATCAGAATGGGACACCTGTCTTAACTAATTTGGGGTTACATTCAGCTAAATCCCATTATTTGGTGGCAACATATTTATGCATTTTAGCTTGTTTTTATAAGCAACTGGCTCTCCATTAACCTTTTTACTATGAAATATATAGAATTGTTTGCAGTACTGAAGTACTGGGACAGGCCCCAAGTTATATCTTGAACAATGACTTCTATGGCTATCTGGAGCAGGGATTTTTGCAGAGGAACACAAGCAGCCGATGCTTCACTTGATATTTGTGTCTACCAGTATATAGCCCAATGACAGTGGAGCTTCTTTGACATTCCAAAGAACAAACTACCTCTCCTCAACAGTTTTCAGCTCCCCTACCATCGCAGTTATCAAGCCACACCCTCACACTCACTGCCAGCTCCTCCTACTCCAATTCAATCCTCCAGATTTATTCCTGATTTCTCAGACGATTCATTTATATAAAACATTAATCAATTATTCATCGAAGAACTGGATTTCACAGAGTTTCCTTCTTCAGAACATATCTACCTGCATTTGAAGGCAAGATTGAAAATTATCATAATAATTATGAGTTGTTCCTCATATCTACTATTCAGCTCAGCAAACTCACAGTAGACAAAAGTTAGATATAATGACTTTTGCTACATTAACTCTGGCAAAACTAACTGCTAGCATTCTATTAGATTTAGCTACCTAGCTCATGATCATAATTGTCATGAACAAAGTAACTTATCTTTGGGTAGTGGATAGCCTAACTTTTAGTTGGATATCTAACATTGAACAACTACATCATCTTACCTTCATGATAGCTCTGCTTCTTAGAAGAGCAGGATGCAACAAGAAAATAGTGTTGCTTACCACACATCTGGGCACTAACTATAAATTTTGCTGACAGAAGAATGGATGTGACACTAATATACATATAAGCCATTGGAGGTGTTTCTGGCTCGTCCAGTTGGGGAACAACCACTTCATCAGAGGAGTCTGTTGCTGTCTGCTCATTTGAAGGAGGAGTCCCTGGCTAGTCCACTGGGTTCACTCCCCCTTCTGCCTCATCTTCAGTAAGGTCTTCCATGTCCTGGACCACTGGCTCGTCCTGTTTTTGCTGGAGTTGCTCCTGCTCTTTCAGCTGCTCTCGTGACTTCCGTTGGGCTCTTGTAGTCACGAGTCCCTGTTGGATTGGCGTCAGTGTGGTGGAGTCGAGGGTCCATCCTTCTTCCTGTTGTTGCTGAGGGCTTCCTTCAGGTGCTTCCGGAAGTGCTGGAAATCATGTCACATGAGCATGTTTAAAGGGATGTCTTCAGCTACTCCCACTGCAAGGACTATGCAAGCATTCACCTTTAATTGCACTTTTGCTGCTGGGAAATATGTTTTACCCGAACTGGCTGTTCTGTAGGCAATTTTCCATGGTAATAAATCTGATTCTCTAATACACCTTGGGTGTACAATAATCTTGGTACACCTGTGTCTAAGAGTGCCATCACAGGTCTGTCATTTATTAGCACTGGGCGGGACCACTCAGGAAGGGTGTTAGTATCTCTCAGGCCACAATTGGCAGATTCCATCTTCACATGGCAATCTTTTTTAAAGTGTCCCTTCTTCCCACAACAAAAACACTCCACCCATGGTTTGTTTAAAGGGGCACTATACACCGTAAAAAGTAACTGTTGTTTTTACTACTATATTGTTAAAATGACTGTTATAATCCTTGTTATTTTTAAAAATTAACTGTTATTATTCTATAATAAGTGTTATATTAACAATTTTTGTATTTCAACTAAAATTAATAGTAGTATTAACGAATTTCTGTCTGTAGAAATATATTTTCGTAGTTTTAACAATATAAATTATTGTATTAACAAAATACATTGCAAATTGACTATTACAATAATGTATAATAACAATGTATTATAAGAATATTAACATTACTAGTATTAGTTATTGTGACTATTCCGATTAAGTATTTTTATAGAAGAATTAGTTAAATATAGTAAGTGTAAATGTTTGTTTTATTAACATTTTTTAAAAATTGACTATTATAATATTTTATTATAACTATGTATTATAAGAATATTAATTGTGACTATTCAGATTAGTTATATGTACTAATTGAAAATGTTTGTTTTATGACTATTTTATATAAGAATTAGTTTAAAGCAAATGATAAATAAAAAATATATATATCTCCCACGTTTCCCCCAGATTTTATGCTCTCAATTGTGTATGTTGATGTTACGAGGAGTTAGAAGAAATGTTGTGGACAGGAATGTGCAGAAAGAAATGAGCACAGATCAAGGCAAAGGCTTCACTTGGACAAGCCAGTCAGGTGTATTCAGTGCTGATGAAAAAACATGCAAGGACCAGTAAATGTGATCAAACATTAATGTGATTGCTTTCATGTTATATCTAGTGTGTATATGTGCGGTCAGGTCATATTTACATCACCCTGCTGGCCATGTCTGTACTGTGTGTAATCTCACTGTATGTACCAAATGACCACACATCTGTTTAACACTCATTATTATGACCTATATATGGTGCCAGATATCCTGGACAAAGTCCTAAGCTTATAAGGTGGAATTGTAATGATCATCAATATAATAACCAGCATCCTGTTGGTAACAATATCCTGTCTGTCATGATTCATTCCCTATATACTTTGCTCAGAAGGCAGGGTAATGACAGCCTCTCTGTGTTGCCTATAGACGTGAGCTACGAAGGAGGCACAATTGGGTATATGAAGCAACACAATTGTTCATTCCACAAGTGACAGAAAAGTTATCATCTCGACTGTGTACATGTCGCAAATGGCTTAGCCAAAGACTTTTAGTTGGCGCAATGAAGTTACAGAGAGGACAATCGCTGACCTAGACATTAAAGAGAGACCCTTTACCAAATGAAGGCAAGACAAGTTCAAAGTTTAAGAATACTGCACGTGCATTGGCGGTTTTTTTTTGTGTGTCGACTGTGTGAGTCCTTTTTCTACTACCGATATGGAACGCTGGGAGCTCGATAAGATGTCTGTTGTCGATCTTTCAATGTGGTTGAAGGAAGAAGGAGTACAAGACACCTACTGTGAAACTTTCGAAGGTAATCTTACAACTACGTCATGTTATAGTCCTAGCACATGGTGGGGATTTAAATAAAAGCCCACCCATATTTATCTCTGCGATCCTATCTCTGTTATATGGTAACTAGATCAACTAAAAAGAATGGCACTAATTATTATGTGCAATTGTAAGCTAATGAAAGTTGGATAGGGTGGGGTGGAAGTTATTGTGCATTTCTTGTTGTGCTGTGGGAATTGGGAAGAGGCTGAAGAATAAGTATAGAAATTAAAGACAACTACGTCATGTTATAGTCCTAGCACATGGTGGGGATTTAAATAAAAGCCCACCCATATTTATCTCTGCGATCCTATCTCTGTTATATGGTAACTAGATCAACTAAAAAGAATGGCACTAATTATTATGTGCAATTGTAAGCTAATGAAAGTTGGATAGGGTGGGGTGGAAGTTATTGTGCATTTCTTGTTGTGCTGTGGGAATTGGGAAGAGGCTGAAGAATAAGTATAGAAATTAAAGTAATGAAGAGAGAAGTAGTCTTGTTGAGTAGATCTCTGTTAGGCCAGACCTAGTAAATTTCCTGTTGCTCGGCCCGGTGGGTCAAATTTTGCTGGGTTAGGAAAAAATATTTGCACTAGAAATCTCTGGCTGGCAGTGACGGTAGCAGTGCTGGCCAAGTGCACGGATTTTTCCGTACTTGTACGGAATATCACACTACTGTACAGATGGTACGGATAATTATTACCTTGGAAGAGGAACAATCTTGAGCTGAATACTAGCTGCTATGACAGCATCAAACAATACAACATTGAACAAACTGCTTACCGCTACGGTATAATAATTTATTTCTCTTTCCCGGTAGAGACATAATTTATTTCTCTTTCCTCCTCCCCTTTCCCCGGGCACAATTTCTCTTTCCTCCTCTATCAGCAACATTTCTCGCGCGTCAGACCCTTTACTGATCCCCTTTCTGGAAGGCACACGACTGATGACAAGTGCCCCGGTTTCAAGACACTATTTGGAAGCTAGCATGGCACAGTTTGTTGCAGGCCAAGCTGCAGCTCAAGATAGTTGTGCCGATTTAGGACTCAAGTCAGTGTGACAATGACGAAGACAGGCTGTAAAGAGTAAATATATAATAATATATTATATAGAAGGGGGGGGAAATACGGGAAAAATGGCAATTTGGTACGGAAAATGACAGTGGTCACTTGGCAGCTCTGCGGTAGTTGCATGATTTAAACTTCTCTTAGGCTCAAAAATCATTTGCTATTTGTTTAGGAAACATTTGGGCAGCTGTTGTCTCGAGTAGAACAAGAGTGCTGCAGTAAGGCCTGTAGGCAAGGTGAAAATTGAAGATGGGATAAATTAAATTTAAATTGTTCTGCCACCCACCCGGGTCAATATTTCTGCACGCCAAGCCCGAGCACATTTTTTTTTACTAGATCTGGCCTTAGTTTGTATGTTTGAAATCTTTATGGCACAGTGGTAGTGTAGGGACTCCCAACCTGAACACTCAGGTTTGAGTCATGGCTATACATGCTCTACTTGTGACTTTTCCCCCCTATCTTTTTCTCCCCATTCTTTTTTCTCCCCATTCTTTTTTCTCCCCCTTCTTTTTTCTCCCCCTTCTTTTTTCTCCCCCTTCTTTTTTCTCCCCCTTCTTTTTTCTCCCCCTTCTTTTTTCTCCCCATTCTTTTTCCTCCCCATTCTTTTTCCTCCCCATTCTTTTTCCTCCCCATTCTTTTTCCTCCCCATTCTTTTTCCTCCCCATTCTTTTTCCTCCCCATTCTTTTTCCTCCCCATTCTTTTTCCTCCCCATTCTTTTTCCTCCCCATTCTTTTTCCTCCCCATTCTTTTTCCTCCCCATTCTTTTTCCTCCCCATTCTTTTTCCTCCCCATTCTTTTTCCTCCCCATTCTTTTTCCTCCCCATTCTTTTCCCCCCTCATCTTTTGGGTTTTTTCCCACCACTTCCTTTTTCTTTTGTTTCTTTTAATTCCCCCTTTTTTCTATCTTTTATTTCCTTTCTTTTCATGTTCTTCTTTCTTTTATTTTTTGCCCCTTTCTCTCTTATTTATTTTTCCCTTTTCTTTCCTTCATTTATTCTTCCCCTCCCAATTTTTTTTACATTTTTTCATCTCTCAAGTTTGGTTGTGTCTCTTGCAACATGCAACCCCCCTCCCCCCCCCCCCCCCCAAAAAGGACAAAAAGAAAGGATATATATATGAGTTTTTAGTCCACTGAAATGCCTCCCTTACAAAAATCCTTGAGAGAATGCTGTTATTGTTGTTAAAATGATTAAAAGTAAGAAATAGGACATTTTTACCTGACGAGTATAGTTCCTTACCACTACTGCATATTCTGTTGCCATAGAGAATGAGATCGATGGTGCAACATTTTGTGATCTGACAGAAGACGATGTCAAGGGATTTATAAAGCCATTGGGAGCAGTGAAAAGATTGCACTACTGCATATTCTGTTGCCATAGAGAATGAGATCGATGGTGCAACATTTTGTGATCTGACAGAAGACGATGTCAAGGGATTTATAAAGCCATTGGGAGCAGTGAAAAGATTGATTCGTATTCAAAAAAGTATTATCCAATCTCCAACTATAACTGTAAGTTGACATAGCAATTCTTACAGCTGTCCAGAAAAATTTCTTGCTTCTTTCTTTTATTTGTATTCAGGTTTCCAGTATGCCTGAATATAACTCAACACAATTTTCTTCCCCAAGTACTCCGTCTACTTTACCAGCCTCACTGGCATCATGTCCAAGCTATCAAGATCATGATACAGTATCTCTGTCATCAGAAAACAGTGGATCTTCAGCAGTATCAAGAAATGATTTCTCTATTCCGATGATGTGGAAGACTAATATTATGGCTACCATTGCTGTAAAGAGATTACCAGATATAAGAAATGAAATCGTTTGAGACCTTGTTACCATATATACAGCTATGTAGAAAGGCCAAATCCAGCTGCTGTCACAAAAATTGCCAAAATGTTAGTGGAGAAATATCCATTCTGGCTGATTCTATGACAGGATCTGCTTCTGTAAGTACATAGTAACATTGTTGATGTATATATGCCTTATAAGTATTCATCTACCGTGTCATTTTTTCCCCTTCAGGGATCACGGGTGAAAAAAGTGATGGACCGTGTGTATAATGTTGAAAATGGCCGAAAAAGGAAAGCAGCTAATAACTCTCCAATGGATAAACCAAGCAAACGGCATCGGCCAAAGCGAGCGATTAACCTGTCTAGGTATCCATCCTTTCATCCTCGTGGAGATGAAACTGCTGAGCAACAACAACATGTTCAAGCTCTCACAAAGGAGATGGAGAAGGAGAATCCTAGAAATGATGTCGTTTTACCTCTGAATAAGTTAACATTTTATTCACGTAGGCAATATTTGTTAGAGAGCAATGGCTCCGTCCGTACTCACCAAGCTCAAGAAGTTTCCGGCTCTGAGGATCCCATCTGTGGTATGTTGGTATGTTGTGTTGAGTATATATACAAAAGTATTATATAAATTAACCTAACACAACTAAAACACCTTGACTATGTTGATATATTGAAGAGTGTATGTAACAAATGCTTGTGCTATACATGTATTCTGCTAGTGCCTTCTGTTACATAAAGATACAAGGTCACCTTTAACTTGCATCTTGAATTTATTGCTTTTCTATCAACAGATTGAACAAGAGCTTGAGTTAGTCATTGGCAAGCAAGCAAGGACTTCAAGGGTCTTTTAGTGTTGAGTGGACCCAAAAGTGGGTACCTGCTATCATCATCATCACATACTGCAAGGGGCTAAAGAGACGTGATATCAGAGAGATATTGACAGATATTGAAAAAGGTATCCTGTAATCAGAATAAAAATTAATAGTTTTGGCCTTAGAATGTGATCATTCATTCATGTGAAAGTAGAATCTACTATATGCTGAATAGTGTACATTCTTGAATACACATGCTATCGTTCAAGAAGCACTGTGCCCCTTATATTCAGAAATTATATCTTGCAATTGCAAATGGTTGTTGACTCACATCTGGTCACAGTATTTATGGAATATGTAATGTTCTTGTCAATTTTGTGGACAATACGATCATGAAATGATTTATCCCCAATTTTTTTTTACCGTGACAGTTCTGAACACAAAAGTCCTGGACCACAGCTCAAAATGTCCCCCTCATACATGCACCTGTTCATGGATATGGGGCAGTAATTTATGGTGCTACGTATACATAATACATTTATGTTTATCATTTTATAACAGATGGTGAACTGCAAAACCGAGCTCTGAAATTGCTCTTTCAGCTGCTTTGTGTGCAGCCAAAAAAGAGTGAAGGAGACCTGAGCTACTTGTTTGCTCGATTTGAGGTAAAGTCCACAGTTGTTTCAAATGATGAACCATGTATTTATTTAAATAATGGAATATTGTACCCACAGATGTCTGATGTGCCAGAGACTGTGGCAGCTGCTCCTCCCACTCGTTCCACACCATGGATTGGAGAATTTATGGTAGAGGATGGAGATTCGGTGTATTTCATTTTTATTGAACAGGAGGTTTTCGAATTCTTTCTCCAAGTCATGGTTTTCTCTTGTTTTTAATACCAGTTGTGACATCTTTTCTGTCCTAATTCATGTGCTGACTATTTTTGTTTTGATTCTTTGCCTTGTCATTGTAGTATCCCTAACTTAAATCTCAACTAGAAAATAATTTTAAACAAGTTGGTTTCAACTGATTTTAGTAGGTATGGGTGTCAAGATTTACCAAAAAAAAGTAAGGTGGGGTAGGGGGTGGGGGAAACTTTTTCTGGTGTTAAAGGTCATTTATCCCCGGCCTAAATCACTTAAACTTGTATCTCGGTAACAAAACAAGGTTATGTGGTTGATCCTGGTGTCAAAATGCACAGAATTATGCAAGAAGGGCCCCCCAATTTTTTTTGGACCCTTATTAGTTACCAAACCTTGACCTCCAAATGTGAGGTCAAAGGTCAAAAAGTGTCATTGACATGGCATAATATTATTATGTATCATATAATTTTGAAGCTGCATGGTGTCAAACAATGCATCAAAGAATCAAGTGCAAAGAATCAAGTAGTAAACAAATAATTGAAATACTGAATACAGCATAGCTATAACATATTTAGTCATTTTCCTCTTCATCGCTACCAAGTTCCTCTACATCTGCTCCATTAGAACAGTGTCCACAGCACACACCACATGCAGAAACACATGACATGCCAGCTCTCATGCAGCTGCATTTCATGGTTTGGCACTGCCTCTCCCCTTCCTTCAAATCATGGTCCATGTTGTCACCAATGTGCTGCTCAATCTGCTTCTCCAGTACTGCCATTGATGCTGCATGTGTGTTATTAGTCGAGTCAATGTATGTGTACTTGTAGTCCGTACCCTCTTTTGGACTTTCACATATGCCAATGCTGTGCATGATGTTAATCAGCTGATCTGAACCGAACTTATGATCAAGGTATAAGCTCATGCCGAGCTGGAAAGGCATCTTGGATGTTGTGAAGATATAATATTTTGCCCTGCAACATTTCTCCTGACTGATGAATGCGGCATTAAACATGTTAACAACAGTTCAAGAGATTCTGGTAGCTCATAATGGGATGTCATTTCTATAAGCGAGGGAAATTCCTCTTTGCTGAAGTTAAGACACTTTATGTCATTCATAATGAGCAAAGCAGCCATTTTAATGATGGCTTTCTTTTTCTCGTCTTCATTACCTGTTTCCATCTTCTTGTGGTAGTCTCTGTGATATCTGCCGTGCAGTTCCTAAAGCAGACAACATCCTTCCTATGTTTTTGATTTGTAATGAATATACTATTACCATAGTGCCTCTCGAGTGCTTGTTTCAAATATTTCTCATGATACACTGGAAGGTCATCATCACCTACTAATATCTTTATCTTCATTTGCTCTTGCAATTGGCTTACAGTGTAAACACCACTCTCCATTTCACTGTCAAACCACCCGCAGAGCTTGTAGAAGGCATTTTCCTTAGAACCATCCACAGGCCTTCCAGATTTCTGAAAATAAAGTTTTTTTGGAATAATTAATTATGGTATACATACTCTAGCAATTTTACTAACATTACGTCGACCTGGTACATCATACAGGGTGCAGTAGCATTTGCAATGATAGACAGCCTCTTCTGCTACAAGATCTGCAATGCCTTCCAAGCGTCCTTGGACAGCCATTCCAAGACTATCTTTTCTTGCACTTGCTATTCTCAGAAGTGATGTCTTAAGTGTGATAGTTGATGCCCGACGTATGGTCTGCTGTCTGGCAGGATGTCTTTCGTCAAAATGGATGTCCTCATTGCAGATGATACATCTTTCACTGTACGGAAATCGTGTAGGACCCCGGTCTGAAATTATTATCTGGACTAAGTTAGCCAAATCAACAGTATATTGTATGCATGTTATGTAGGGGATTGCAATAAGATTATGGGAAATTCAAGTGACTCTTACCATTATCGTCATTTACAGATTGTGACACTTTTTGACGTTTAGGGCGTGGTTCATGCTCCTGTTCTTCAACATCAGGCTCCTTTTGCATGAAAAGGGCTCTGCATCTTTGATGGACGGTCATAGGAATGTTGCTAGTCCATTTTCTTTCCAATCGCTCTAACAAGGAAGAGTCGCTGATATGTCTACAATGCTCAATTAGGTTCTCATAGCCCTTAGTGTACAACTTCTGTAGCTTTCCTGCTTCTGATGAGTCCTCAGTACAAATCTCACACCTCCTTTCCATTTTGCTCGAATGGAGTAAGATACCAACCTTATGCCAATGTCTAGTCCTTTTATAGACAAACGCAGCACACATAATGTTCTTGGAGAATCCTGCACAAACCACCAACTCCCATCAAAGGGTGCAAGCTGGGCAGGATCATGCAGGTTTTGTGCAAGATCCTGCAGGTTTCTAAGCAAACCTGACCACAAGCCACAACTACTCTCAATACAGATAACACCCACAAACATCTCTCAAGAGTTGGTCCTAAAGGATCCCAGATTTTTTGTGCATCATCATGGTACAATTCTGAGCATTTTGACACCAAGATAAAAAATGTTGGGTATTTAGTTGTCGAGATACAATGTTTTACAATTTTGGGGCGATCGATGACCTTTTGACCCCCCAAAAGTTTTCCCCACCCCCTACCCCACCTTACTTTTTTTTGGTAAGTCTTGACACCCATACTTACCAAAATCAGTTGAAACCAGCTTGTTTAAAATTATTTCTTAGATTGGATCTAAATATGGCTAATTTTAGGATACTATTGACATGAATTTAGCACAATTATATGTTTCTTAGCTAATAGTAATGATTTAATTCAACATGTGGTTTTGTATGGTAACCAGCCAGAAGTCATAATAACTAATAATTCTAATAAAATAAGGATTAATGGTTGGTTATAATAATAATAATGACCATTATGTGGTTCTTAAACAACAGTTCCAATAGTTAAAATAACTATTATTAATTATCTAATTAACATTGTGGTTTGTATGGTAACTAGTTTGTGGTTCTTAGAACAACCAGTTTATATGGTTAAAATAACATTTTGGGGGTTCTTAGGACACTAATTTAGAATTGTTAAATTAACTAATTATTATAATTAATTAACCATTATGTAGTTCTTAGGTTAACCAGGTTGAAGTTGTTAAAGTAACTATAAAGTAATGATGAATTAATTGTTTATAGTAGTTGAAACTAATATTAATAATTGTTACTTTAACCATTGATTATTAGTACTATATATATTATTAATATAGTTATATTCACAAACATTATTTCTGTAAAATTAACTAGTTAATATATCCAGTAAAATTAACAATTTTATTGGTTACTCAGTTGCACCATTTTTTTTAGTTGTTTTAACTAAACAGTTTTTGCAGTGTACTCCTTCCCATTTCTCTTGTTTAATTCTCATACCTGTCCTTGGGAACTTCCCGTCTGTTCTTTTGATTGAACTGTCCCCTATTTTCTGGTCTCTTAGGCGCTCTTCATTGGTTGGACAAATATCGCATGACGGCTTCACCTAGTTCTTCGTATTTGTCGGGGATTAACTGGCGCATCTGCACTTCCAGCCACCTGGGAAGACACTTCAGAGTAAGTTCATAACGTACGGTATCTCTATCTGTCTTTGCTGAGGAGTCCAACCACTGATTTGAAGGACTGCTTATAAGCTCGAAAACATCCATCTGGATTCGTCATGTCGAACGCTTGGTCAAATACTTTGGTTCTGTAGGTCTCAAGAGGTCACCTTGTAGAGATTTGCAAGAGGGCTCTTTTGACTTGGTCATAGTCAGTTTGGTCATGGACCTGGAGAGCTGCCACTGCTATTAATCCTTGGCCAGACAGGGAACTTCTCAGATAGTTTGCCGAATGTATGAGTGGCCAACCATTCGCACTGGCGGTCACTTCAAACATCTCCAGGTAGGCACCCATATCATCCATGCCTTAACTGAATTTCTGTAGGTTTATTTTGGGAGGTTGTGGTGCTGCTGCTGGTGCTAGGGTTGCAACAGGCTGGACTGCTAAGAGCTGAGTCAAGTATTCTTGTTGTTGTAATGCCTGCCTACGATCCTCGGCACGACATTCATCCTCTCTCTGAGCCCGTACCTCTTCCAATTCAGCCTATCTATCCATAAACCAGTCGAATCTTCCCTGATATCGAGGGGTGTCTTCCTCCTCTGTACATTCATCTCCTGTGGCGACTGAGGACCTATAGGGACGTCACCTGATCGCAATGGCTAAGTCATCCACATGCGCACACGCAAAAGCAAAGAAAAAAACAAACTTCTGGCAACAAAATACCAGTAATAATAGTAAAACAGATATATGCACCTTTTCCCGAGGGAATAAAACACACAATAAAATATATCTCAAGGTTTTGTTTCACAGGTTCTCTAAGCCTTGATAGCTTGGACCGTTTCCTTGACTATTTACAAAAATCAATAACAACAAACAAAAAATAAAATAAAAAACACCACAAGCAACACAAGCACAACAATTGCGGGTTTACCTTGTCAGAACTTCTCACCTCGAGTCTGACTTGTACAACCTCAGAACCTCTCACCTTAGGTCTGAGTTGCCAAAACTTTAACTAGATGCTTCTCTAGTTAGCTCTATCACAGAATCACTTTGAACCTGACTTGGGAATCTCTAACTATACCATCTAGAGGTCCCACCGCTGCCACCAATGTAGCCAAAATCCCCTTCCTCTCAACGATATGCCTTGATCTGAGAGGATCCAAATCTTTAGCCTGATGCCTGACCCTGGTTTAAACTCCCCTGCTTAAACCCTCTTGTCAGACTGGAATCAACAACCACCCGGTTGTTGTTTATCCTCGAGAAGGAATAGGTAAAATAATTATATACAAAAGAGTTGCCTAGACAATCGGCACAGACAATAGTCCAACATACAATATTGCAATATACAATTAATATAACCCTAACTTCTTTCTACTAGAGTTCTTTCTCAGTTCTTAATTTAGTTCCTTTTCTAACTCTCTCTCTTTTATCCATCTACTACAGTTCCTTTAATAATGTTCAGGTCGAATCATTTGGCTGATCTGCACTGACCAATCTGATGGCTCCTTTTAGACCAATCAGATGGTCATGCTCTGTCTCTGCCTCATCTGCCACAACATTCTGTGTGTTGTCTGGTGTGTCTTCGTGGTTCCCACATACATTGCCATGGTTTCCATATAGGTGTTAATTTGTTTTGTTATACCGGTAAACAACATCTGTCGTATTCCTGGCTTCAGTCAGAGTGGTAGGATTCTCTGTCACAATTATGACCATGAGCTAGGTAGCTGCTTTAATAGAACACTAGCTGTTAGTTATGCTAGAGCTAAAGTCATTTTATATAAATTGTTTCATCTGAGAGTTCATTGAGAGGAATAGTAGATATGAACAACTGTTAATGTGATAATCTATATCTTGTCTTCAAATGCAGGTGGATATGTTCTGACAAGGAATCTGCCAGTTCTTCAATGAATAATTAATGTTATTCTTATAACACCTGACATCAGGGCTAAGGCCATGGCTAGGGAGCCCACTGCTCAGTACAAGTTGCGCAATGCAACTTACTTTGTTGTTGGTTTTCAGTACAGCTCTTCACTATAGCTACAAACCACAAATATATTAGAAACTACAGTGGTCTTGTCTAGGACCAAAGAAGGAAATCTACCCAATGAAAAACTAGAACGTAATCTGCTACAGCTCTCCCCCAAGCCTACAAATTTTTGATAATACACACTTGTGCAGAGTAAAACCATAGCTATTTGCACAGCTGCAGATTTCTAGATCTAACAGACCAGAATGGATAAAGAAATAAACTTCAGAAAAGGATATGGAGAGAGAGAGAAAATTCAAATCCTGCTTCTGAAACAGCAGAACAAAGAGAACTGAAATTTGGGAAAAAAGAGCTGAAGTTATAAAATGAAAAAATCATTGGAAAACCACAGCAGCTCACGTTAGAGAAGCTTCCTTAGGCCAGTTGAAGTCTTAGCCACTCTATTCAGCAACACACTTTAGCCAGTTTGCTAACATGGAAATTATTGTCACTGACAAAGTCCTAAAATGGAAAAGATAATTACCAATATTGACATGTGTATATACTCCTTGAAAACATCAAGTAATGTACTATCAATTATCACCATCTAATTTGATAATTTACAGCTCAGTGTATATATAGTGTTACGACGGCAGCTTGGGATTTCATTTTTTGCTCCTTGGCTCAATACATAATGCGTTGCATTCATTTCTAGTTTAATGATTAGTTTACATGTGAAAAAAGTTTGGATATACAATATATGCTAACTTTGTGGATTTTATCATAAGGTGGCAATAGTTAACAGCACTGCAAAATCAGTACCAGTAGTCAATTATGTGTGTGTAAAATTTAATAATATATAAGGTAAAGAATGACATCTGCTATTGTTGGAAGATGTGTTGCCTAGTTCTTGAAGGAAGCAGCAATATTTACAGATAGTAAATAGCAAACAGCCAAATATAGTAAAAAAATTAATAATAAAAAATCAAACAAAACAGGAATTATTATTATTTATGTTTAGAGGAGACATTAAAAGCGTGTACAATATGTTCTCCATGCTCCACTCAACACTCATTACCAGATATTGGCACGACTGATTGGGTTAATGTGCAATATAGAGTTTATAAGTGCTTGAGTCCCAGGGGGCAGTTACATACATAATAGAGTTCCAAAGGGCTATATAGCCTAGAACTTGTTTGTGTGTATAATGGACATATTGATTCCAACTACACATCTGTATTGGTTGATGCACTGCTAATAGCTAGTCTATTAGGGGAATAGGGAATAGATTGAGCATAAGCAGAAGAGATGTAATTCTTCAGTAAAGTTGCATGATGGTATTTATTCAGCTCCATGAAAACGTTTAGAAGATTGGTAATCTCTTGATCTACTTAGAGTTGGCTGCTAAAAATCTCAGGCTAGAACAATAGCTATTGCTATCATTACATACTCAAGAAATCATAACAGCAATCAACAATAGTGCACTATAGACACAAGACTTTCCTTGATAGAGTAGACATTTGGATGTCTTGCAACTGTATTCATCAAGGAGAAAACACATTTTGAGAAGTTTTATAATTCATCTTCATTGAAACTCATGTAGCATGATGTCTATGTCATTACTGTTGCTAGCAGTATGAATAATGTATATACATGTAATTACCAGGAAGTTATAACATCACATATAACCGCGTTAATAGATCAGCTCCGATGAATACAAGAAAGTTATAAGTCCCTTATTTCCAATGTCTCATGCTAGTCATGTCTCTACTCTCACTTCTTTAGCTTACTGCTGGAAAGTAGAGCAAAGATTATGGCTACTTATGATCGTCACGTAACTAGTGTAAGTCATCTTGCCAGTGACCTTTATATTTTAGTTAGGTATTCTAGTATGTAAATCTAGGCACATATATAGTGTTTCCATGTATATATATAAGACTATTATTTCTTGTGTGTGCAATTCGAGTTTATGCAATTTCCAAATGCTACATTTTAGTGAAAAAAGTAATAATACTTTATTTATAGTGGTAATATAATATATTTACCTTTAATTTTAAACAAGTCTTCCAGCAAACAATAACGCAATTTTGCAGTAAATATTACACTTATACCAAATAATACTTATACCAAATAATACTTATACCAAATAATTACATTTTTGTTTTCTATAACAGCAAAAAACTGAAGAACAAAACTACAACTGAACAGAAACTGACAGGAGCCAATGTGTCTATAACCAGTCCAATATGCCCACACAGATGAGCTGACCAACACTTGCATAGCACAACACATCATATGAAAGCAAATCCAATCATTATAGCTCCACTGTTTCATAAACACCATCAGTCAGAGTACCTTCCACACCTTCTTGTCCTTGTCCGAGCCAAAAGTTGGGTGAAGTAGTAATCATCCCATATGCAGCGCACTGGTTCACACTAATGGTGGGTG
This sequence comes from Cladorhizidae sp. MBARI D1340-BT2, assembly GCA_028752905.1. Classification (NCBI taxonomy): domain Eukaryota; kingdom Metazoa; phylum Porifera; class Demospongiae; order Poecilosclerida; family Cladorhizidae; species Cladorhizidae sp. MBARI D1340-BT2. The sequence continues at coordinate 44,242,555 of JAQNBH010000011.1, forward strand.
GTGGGCATGTCGCAGGGATATTTGGAACATCATCCTTGCAGGTGGAGTAACTTTCCTTGAGGTTGATCTCTTCATATTCATAGACTTTGTCAGTATTGCAAGTGGGAGCGTCTGTCTTTGTGGATACTGACCTGCCAATGTGTTAAAATATAATAGTAGACACAAGATATTGGAGAGAGAAACAGCAATAACGATTACTTTAGAATCTCCCAATAGTAATTTATTAATGGACTACTTATCTCATATTATAGTGCATGCACATTTCTGTGTGGAATAACAACTCTTGATTCCGTGTCATAAACAGCATACAACTTTCCAGAGAATTAATCTGTGCCTAGTGCACTCGAGACTAACCATAATAAAGAACAGACTTGAGCATAGCATTCGTCGTGATAGACTAGAGGATGCTTTCGAATATAAATACAGTATTGACTATCATTATGACCTTCCTGTAGAATTTGCCCATCACTGACCAATTGTAGTATTGTCAATTATTCCTGATGAAATGGCAAGATCCAATTTCAAGTTGATTACTGAGAAGGTTATTGTATTGACATTTACTTTGGCATAAGTTACTTCCACACTTGCAAGGCTATTCTCAGGTAATTCCACTTGCAACAAACTCTAGCACATTTTGCACGCATTTGTGATTTTACCATCAGCATTAAAGAAAAACATTATAAATAATTTTTTGAAGGTCAGGTTAGTGTAAGAAACTCTGGGAGGACTGCTGTTAGAAGACTGAGCTGGTTGGGTGTGTTGTACTCCAAACTGGTAGCACAGCAGGTATGCTAACTCAAAGAGTAAACATTTCATATACTTATCCAGAAACAGACACCATGGAGGATATTGGTCTCACTAAATTGTGTTGAGAAGGCTTCAGACCCCTCAATCACAACCCCACCCCCCACACACCCCTCGATCTAACCTTAGAATCTAAAGGTCAAGTGAAAGGCCAGGTCTTTCCCAGTATATACTCCAAATGGAAAAGATTTTATATCAAAAGTTGTGGCTACACATAAGTAGTGCAGTTGGGCAATAACAGCAAAGGTCAAAGTACAGTGGTGCCAACAGCATGACACTAACACTAACCTTCTCTTAGCTAAGACAACAATGGTCACAATGAGGATCAAAATAATGGCCACCACGCCCACAACTGCTGCACCAGTAATGGCTCCAACTCCAAATCCTGAAACTCCACCTCCTAATTAACAAAAAAGATAATACATAATGGTTAATTAATTGAGCACATACACACACCAATTATTACCCCACTGAAAGAGCCTGCTCCAGCACGAGTATTAGCTGAGACTTGCACAGCATAGGCAGTGTTCTCATCTAGTGTGTATTGCTACTCTACTGTAACTCTCCTCAGGCTCACATATCAGATGATATCATATTCTATATATATTATTAACAGCAAGTACATCATGTTTAACTCACCACTGGCACTGGTTGTAAATGGCATTTCTGCACTTGATTTTCAGGTACTATCCAACTCAGTTCTGCAGTGTATGACATAGTTATAATCTGTGGCTGGGGCCAGTGAGATTAGTGGTATAGAGTAGGTCAGACGTCCAACATCAGCAGTCACTGCTGAGCTCCTATCTAGTGGTCCTGAAGTAGTTCCATACACCACCACACAAGTCTCTTTTTGCATGGAATCAAAAGGCCCCACAAACATCCACTGAACAGTTCACTCTGGACGATGTGATGTCAGTGACCAAGATAGAGGTCAGAGGATGCACTACAGTGGCGTAAGAAGATGGTTTTTGGTGGGGGGCTGACCTTTGACCTTTGCAGTAGTAATCTTGGGTTTCAGATGGGGCTCCATGCAGATAGTTTACACTTTAACCTTCTTATTGCCAGTGATGTATAATGTACACCACAAAAGCCTCTGCTGTGAGATTTAATTTTTAGTAGCTGCAGTAGTGCTTTCACATGTCTTGTCTCATTTTGAGGTCGTGGTTGAGTGTCTGTCGCTCCTGGTGGACTGTAGGTTGTTGTTTGGTCCAGCCAACAATAGCAACGAGATGTGGTATGTGCTGATTACTTAAGTGGACCACATGGCTTGCCTGGATAGCAATAATAGCAACAAGACATGGCATGTGGTGACATGTGCAGTGTCCAACAACAATAAACAAGCTATAAACAATGTTTAACAGGCCTGGAGGTGCTGAAGCTCACATTTGGTATAGTCCACCGCTACCCAATTATAATAATATAAGAGGAAAACACAAACAAATAAGCAACAAATAAACAACAAAAAATATTTATTTAAAAACAAACAACTCCGTTGGATTGCCTTGTTAAGGCAACAAGACCACACCCATGTAGACCTAGCCAGCCAGATATCATTTAAAACTCATGTCCACCAATATTGTCAGTGGACATAGTAGATGCAATGACTTCCTCTACAATCGGCTTACATCTACTCATTCAATGTTTCTGCTAGATGATCTGGCCATCATCAGGAATAATGACATGCTAAGACTTAAGTGAGGTTGATATATACCAGTAGCTATTGTTTCTGAGGTTATTTGTTGTGGACAAGACAGCTTCATTCCTGGAAAGGGATCATCATCAGCCTCAATCTCTATCCATTTCATTCTAGAGTTTGGTCATCTCACTTGCAATAGTTGCTGCTGTACTGACTGAACATGTCAAGACGATCATCTTCTGCATCCCAGCCTCCTGTCATCACAGAAACATTCGGTGGTCACTTTACTGGTAGCCCTTCAGATGTTATACCTCGTTGTGTGTGTGTGTGTGTGTGTGTGTGTGTGTGTGCATGTAGGTGGGTGGGTGTACTGTACTGTTGCATGTGTTGTAATTAAATATGCAGAATGAGTGTGTGTGGTCTAATGAAGGGTGTACACTGCTTCACTGGATTTCATTTGAGGGTGTGGTCTACTCCAGGGTTCACAATATCTGTACTTGCATATGCAGTAGCCACACAGGCAGTCATATGCATACACTATGCCCCACGTATGGTGGTGGTGGGGGGGGGGGGGTGGGGGGTGAGGAGATTCATGCAAATGCCCGAGAATACAAAGAGAGATTGAAATCTTAAAAATTAAAATGAAGAGTTCAAGTTTCTGACTGCTATTTTCAGAGAAAGATAAGAAAGAAGGAAAGCTGCAGAAATAATAGTTGCTGAATACTGCACAGAGATTGATCTAATTCCAGCTTGTGATCCTCTATATTTTCAGACAGCAGATATATGATTAGCCAGACATACATGAGTGAAGTTCACTAAACCTTGAACATGAGACTTTATAGGGAGACAGAGATACTCACAAAATGAGAGCAAAATTTGACTCTGCTTGCTGTTAGTGCCCTTCTGGTGACAGATGGCTCTATATACTATTTTGACATGGAGCACTGGTGAAGACACACCCACACAAATAGAAAGAGCAGAAGATACAGAAACATCAAAACTAAACTCTTTGATGGAGAGGATCACTGCATGGACTACTGAAACTTGGACTGTCAATAGACAAGCAAGATTGTATTCCAACATGTACACCACTGCTGCACTGGTGGAACTATAGCTATACGTACCAGCAAAGGATTCTAGACATCGATTACTAGCATGGTAAAGACACCACAAGTGTTCAGTGCATGCATTATGATTGTAATTTAATGATCTAGAGCCAGTTTGTATCTATAATTATCATACCATACCTATCTCCACACATTCAGTCTGTGTAACATCACTATCATCAGGGAGTTCACAACAAAACTATCCAGTACGATAGTTACCACTGTGCATGGCTCTGCGGTTAAGGTGGATCTGTGGTTCATCATCCCTGGTCCTGAAGTACTCCTCAGTTCCTCCTCTGGTACCTATATTCATATCATTATGTGCCCAATGACCAAATCTATCAGGTACAGTTGCACATCATGGGCTCTTGCTAGTCCTGCAGACTAGCACATTTCCCAGGTCACTGCTCTCATAAACTGTGATTCGTTCTGGCAACGTTGGCAACTCTCCAATATCCTCCAAGGAGAAGACTCTGCTATATATCACTAGGATAGATGCCTGGCTTGAAGGGAACAAACTGCACCGCTGCAATTCATAAGTAGGTACAAATTGTCAAAAAATGACTGTCCACTAGCTAACTAGAAAGCTAGCTACATAGCTATAATTATTATTTCCAAATGCTAACAATAAATCAAGGCTTACATTGTGCTTCTGCAAATACGATACCCTGCACAAAGCAAAGTACAACAGCACACCACTCCACCTCAGATCCTTTCATCCTGTACTAAACTACTTCAGACCGTTGAGTCCCTAAATTACAACTCCCCCTGATGTCCTATAGAACACCACACCCTTATTTAGCTGTGCTTGCGGCAATTATGTCTTCCAAAATAATGCCCCTCATACCAAATTTTCTGGACAGGTAGGTGAAAACATACTGCATGGCTGACAAGAAAGGATTATGGACTGACAAAGTTATTAACCTTTTTTCCCCTTCCTCCGCTTGTACTCATGGCCCAGTCTCACGGGTGGCTATATACGCGCAGTAAGTGGGATGTTCTGTTATAAATTATGGTAAGTGTCGTTAACTTAGTAACCTCGCAACCCGTTCTCATTTCCCCCGCGGGTAGACCTTCACTGTGGTTAAGATGTGACTACGCTAACGAGTTTAGACTATGGAGCTCCATAGAATCTGCATGCTTCACTGTATAATTTGTTATGCCAGTTCAAAAGACAGGGCTCTCTAAAATAATGTTGCGTAGGTAGGTATTATTATAAAAGCTAACTATGCCAAAGTCAACGGCAGCCTAAGTGGTATCTCAAATTCTTGAAGGTTGCTGCAGGGGTGGCTCCTGCCTTCAGGTCATGTCCTTTGTTACTGGTTGCATTCCCTTGAAAATTGAACTTTCACATCCAATTACGAAAATCCACCCATTAATTAATGAGCCTTCAATCTCTATAAAATGACTTGCCAGATGCAGCCATAAACTAAGAAAGTTCCTCACTGCCTCATCAACCTTTCTCCATTTATCTCTTCCTTGTAGAAATCTCCCCCCCCCCACCCCCACCCCATGAAACACATCAAACATGTGGCAGAGGAAGCATATATTGTGTAAAGTAAATATCTGAAAAAATTAAGATAATAAATGGGAGTAGATATAGTGCTCATTATTTAGAAGTGCTAAAGTAGTTCCTTCTTTTGTTAACTTCTTTAGCAATCTGGAATACATCTATTTTGCCTGTTAAATATGCAGCAGCATCATATTATTTAGCCGAGGTTCACTCAGGGTCAGCTGCAGGTATTCTTTAATCTCTGCAATGTAGAAGAAGTTCTTTCAGCTGTGGCTGCAGCAGGTACAGTGAGGAGGAAACAATTAGTTAGTAAACTAAACTTCACCTAACTTGCTTTTACAGGCTTCATAATTTCACATCAAGTGCAGATACGAGTGACTTCTTTGATCTTAGTAGTTGAATGTTTTTGTTCGCCCTATATATCTGGAAGCATTTGTAGATGAACAATTTGCTGATGCGTGTTTACCACTTTATCATAAATCTTCATATTTTCTGGAAGATTATATCTAAAATCACGAGAATATTTTCCAGCATTTAAAAGTACTCTTCCCAATGCCCCTGGTTTAGTCAAGCCTATACTTCAATTCTTCAACAATCTATTGCCTCATTAAATAGGATCACCAAATGAATGTGGTATAATCTAATCTTCTAGGTTGACATCTTTGAGGAGGCAGCACAGGTTGCCAAGAAAAACTAATGGACTAGGTACATTACATTGTAAAACTCGTCAAAATGTCATCAGTCTGCCTTAGGATGTTCACAACCAATCGGGATGCTATATAGCACTGGTACTAGTAATGAAGTTTCTTTACCCACTAGGTAATTGATAACTGTTCAGTAGTTGCGTAGGAAAACTTCAGACCAAAATTTTCCTGAGAATCATGAGCTTTCATAGCATACAAATGCCTACCTTGTTCAACAATTTCCAATAAAATCAATTGGAATAATATCATCAATAGCTTTGGTGCACACTGTCCATCTTGTTGGACAAAGTGGCTTTAATGTTGGAACAACATTTGAAAATCATGCCTGGAGTGGTTGATAGTTTTCGATAAAATACTTGCATGAGCAGCTTAAATTGTGTACAAGCATGCTCAGTTTGTTCAGGCAGTTCTCAGACCTCACATAAGTTCTTATTTGACTGCCTGTGTGGTATGGGACAAGTTTTATACACTTCTTTAAATCAGGTACGTTCATTGAAGAGACCAAGTGAGACAATAACAACAGCTTCTTAGCTAGAGGCAAATAAACTGGCTGCGTGGTCAAGTGAAATGACATTGCATGCAGAAAACAGAATTGTGATATTCAGTTGATTTACTCTGGAAGTCACAGGTAGAAATATGATATCTGAAAGTAGTTATATACCTGAAATCTGAACAGAAATATGTACTTATAAGCTCTATAGTAATTTGGTAAAATGAATAAATTCTTATTTCACAGGATTCCTTCCCAAAATAACAAGCAGGCCTGAAAAGAGACATGGCTAAGACTTCTGTCTTTACAGCAACAAGCTAGCTCACATATTTACAATCGTAAGACCAGAATTATACGCAGATAAATCACACATTCTCATTTCTGCTGATTTGTATGCGGAATTTCTTTCTCCTTGAAAACAGTTACCAAGTCCAAAAGAGACTGTAGCTGATCCTCTACCACAACAGCTGCTGTTTGGCTGGTGTAGCACTCCTATGCAAGTCTTACCAAGTTCTTGAAGGAGGCTGTAGCTTACCCTACATGGTAGAGTCAACGATAGCAGTTTATGCCGATTTTTTTCAAGTGGACCACATGGCTTGCATGTGTGTAATCCAATAATAGCAATAAGACATGGCATGTGGTGACACGTGCAGTGTCCAACAACAATAAATAAGCTATAAAAAGTGTTTAACAGCCCTGGAGGCTGAAGCTCACACTTGATATAGTCCACCGCTACCAAATTATAATAATATAAGAGGAAAACACAAACAAACAAGCAAACAAGCAACAAATAAACAACAAAAAGTATTTATTTACAACTACGTTGGATTGCCTTGTTAAGGCAACAAGACCACACCCATGTAGAGCTAGCCAGCCAGATATCATTTAAAACTCATGTCCACCAATATTGTCAGTGGACATAGAAGATGCAATGACTTTCTCTACAATCAGCTTACATCTACTCATTCGATGTTTCTGCTAGATGCTCTGGCCATCATCAGGAATAATGACATGCTAAGACTTAAGTGAGGTTGATATATACCAGTAGCTATTGTTTCTGAGGTTATTTGTTGTGGACAAGACAGCTTCATTCTTGGAAAGGGATCATCATCAGCCTCAATCTCTATCCATTTCATTCTAGAGTTTGGCCATCTCACTTGCAATAGTTGCTGCTGTACTGGCTGAACATGTCCAGACCTCTATCTTCTGCATCTCAGCCTCCTGTCCTCACAAAAACATTCAGCACTTTACTGGTAGCTCTTCAGATATTATACTTAGAAATACTCAATATTCTGTTGTGTGTGTGTGTGTGTGTGTGGGTGGGTGTACTGTACTGTTGCATGTGTTGTAATTAAATATGCAGAATGAGTGTATGTGGTCTAAGGGTGTACACTGCTTCACTGGAGTCCATTTGAGGGTGTGGTCTACTCCAGGGTGCACAATATCTCTACTTGCATATGGCAGTAGCCACACATGCAGTCATATGCATACACTATGCCCACGTGTGGTGGGGGGAGGATTACAAACATTCTGGACAAGACAAGTACATGCAAATACCCGAGAATAAAAGAGAGGTTGAAATATTAAAAATTAAAATGAAGAGATCAAGTTTCTGACTGCTATTTTCAGAGAAAGATAAGAAAGAAGGAAGGCTGAAAAAATAATAGTTGCTGAATACTGCACACAGATTGATCTAATTCCAGCTTGTGATCCTCTATTTTTTCAGACAGCAGATATATGACTAGCCAGACATACATGAGTGAAGTTCACTAAACTTGAACACGAGACTTTATAGGGAGACAGAGATACTCACAAAATGAGAGCAAAATTTGACCCTGCTTGCTGTTAGTGCCCCTCTGGTTACTGATGGCTCTATATACTATTTTGACATGGAGCACTGGTGAGGAGACAGCCACACAAATAGAAACAGCAGAAGATACAGAAACAGCAAAACTAAACTCATTGATGGAGAGGATCACTGCATGCACTACTGAAACTTGGACGTCAATAGACAAGCAAGATTGTATTCCAACATGTCCACCACTGCACTGGTGGAGCTATAGCTATACGCACCAGCAAGGGCTCCTAGACATTGATTACTAGCATGGTAAAGACACCACAAGTGTTCAATGCATGCATGACATCACGATTATGATTGTAATTTAATGATCTAGAGCCAGTTTGTATCTATAATTATCATACCATACCTATCTCCACACATTCAGTCTGTATAACATCACTATCATCAGGGAGTTCACAACAAAACTGTCCAGTACGATATTTACCACTGTACATGGCTTTACGGTTAAGGTGGATCTCTTGCTCATCATCCCTGGTCCTGAAGTACTCATCAGTTCCTTCTCTGGTACCTATATTCATATTATTATGTGTCCAACGACCAAATCTATTAGGTGTAGTTGCACAGCATGGAGTCCACATTTCCCAGGTCACTGCTCTTATAAACTTTGGTTTGTCCTGTCAACTGTGGTAACTCTCCAATATCCTCCAAGGAGAAGACTCTGCTATCATTAGGGTAGATGCCTGGCTTGAAGGGAACAAACTGTACTGCTGCAATTCGTAAGTACGTACAAAGTGTCAAAAAATGACTGTCCACTAGCTAACTAGAAAGCTAGCTACATAGCTATATATATTATTTCCATATGCTAATTTCCAAATGCTAACAATAAATCAAGGCTTACATTGTGCTTCTGCAAATACGAAACCCCCGCACAAAGCAAAGTACAATAGCACACCACTCCACCTCATAATCCTTTCATCATGAACTAAACTACTTCAGACTGTTGAGTCCCTAAATTACAACCCCCCCTGATGTGCTATAGAACACCACACCCTTATTTAGCTGTCCTTGCGACTACGGGCATCACTACTGCGCATAGCCACCCGTGACTGGGCCATGAGTGGACAAGCGGAGGCAAGGAAGGGGGGAAAAGGTTAATAACTTTGTCAGTCCATAATCCTTTCTTGTCAGCCATGCAGCATGTTTTCACCTACCTGTCCAGAAAATTTGGCGTGAGGGTGGAGGACATCATAATTATGCGCGAGTTATTCGTAAGTGTAGTTAACTTTGTAACCTCGCCACCCGTTCTCACTTCCCCCCGCGCAAACCCGGGCGTAGCTAACGAGTTCAGACTATGGAGCTCCATAGAATCTGCATGCTTCACTGCATAAATTTTTATGCCAGTTCAAAAGACAGAGCTCTCTAAAATAATGTTGTGTAGGTAGGTAGAGCTAACTATGCCAAAGTCAACTGCAACTTAAGGGTGGTATCTCAACTTCTTGAAGGTTGTGCTGCAGCGGTTTCTCCTGCCTTCAGGTCACGTCCTTTGTTTCTGGTTGCATTCCCTTGAAAATTGAACTTTCACATCCAATTACGAAAATCTACCCACTAATTAATGAGCCTTCAATCTCTAAATGATTTGCCAGATGCAGCCACACACTAAGAAAGTTCCTCACTGCCCCCTATCAACCTTTCTCCATTCATCTCTTCCTTGGAGAAATCCCCCCCCCCCCTCCCGAAATACATCCAACACATGGCATATATTGTGTAAAGTAACTCAATAAATCAGAAAAAATTATAAGACATAAAGATAATAAATGAGAGTATATATAGTGCTCATTATTTAGAAGTAACAAAATAGTTCCTTCTTTTGTTACCTTCTTTAGCAATCTGGAATACATCTATTTTGCCTGTTAAATATGCAGCAGCATCATATTATTTAGCCAAGGTTCATTCAGGGTCAGCTGCAGGTATTCTTTGATCTCTGTAACGTAGAAAAGTTCTTTCAGCTGTGGCTGCAGTTATACTGGTACAGTGAGGAGGATACAATTAGTTAGTAAACTGTAAACTTCACTGAACTTGCTTTTATGGCTTCATTATTTCACATCAAGTACAGATACGAGTGACTTCTTTGATCTTAGTTTTTGATTATATGTTTTCACCCTATCTGGAAGCCTTTGTAGATGAACAATTTGCTGATGCGTGTTTACCACTTTATCATATATCTTCATATTTTCTGGAAGATTATATCTAAAATCATGAGAATCATTTCCAGCATTTAAAAGTATATACTCTTCCCAATGCTACCTCTATGGGCATGCCCCTGGTTTGGTCCCACTTCAATTCTGCATGCCCCTGGTTTGGTCTATCCTATACTTCAATTCTTCAACTATTCCCTCATTAAATAGGATCACCAAATGAATGTAACACGATATTTTTGACAAGGCAGCACACTGAAAATCATGAGCTTTCATAGCATACAAATGCCCACCTTGTTCAACAATTGTCAATAAAATCAATTGGAATGTCATCAATAGCTTTGGTGCACACTGTCCATCTTGTTGGACAAAGTGGCTTTAATGTTGGAACAACATTTGATAATCATGCCTGGAATGGTTGATAGTTTTGGTGAAAATACTTGCATGATCAGCTTAAATTGTGTACAAGCATGCTCAGTTTGTTCAGGCAGTTCTCAGGCCTCACATGAGTTCTTATTTGACTGCCTGTGTGGTATGGGACAAGTTTTAAACCCTTCTTTAAATCAGCCAGGTTCATTGAAGAGACCAAATGAGACAATAACAGCAGCTTCTTAGCTAGAGGCAAATAAACTGGCTGCATGGTCAAGAGAAATGACATTGCATGCCGAAAACAGAATTGTGGATTTACTTTGGAAGTCACAGGTAGAAATATGATATCTGAAAGTAGTTCCTTAAATCTGAACAGAAATAATAATGTACTTATAAGTTAGCTATAATAGTAATTTGGTAAAATGAATAAATTCTTATTTCACAGGATTCCTTCCCAAAATAACAAGCAGGCCTGTGTGCAAACTGTGCTATCCAAGTAGTTTGCCATGAATGCTACACTTTGCTTTATCATTATGGAAATTGATGACTGCATCCTGCACTGGCAGAAGAGAAGAAGTATGTGTGAGTGTATTGCATGTGTGTGTGTGTGTAGTTTGCCATGAATGCTCAGTTTGGCTTAATCTTATTTGAAACATGATGACTGAACCCTGCACTAGCAGAAGAGATGTGTGTTTGTGTGAGAGAGAGGAAATTAAGTTGCCTTGTACTATCAATCTTTGTACCTATAAGAAGTAATAGTTGAGAGGAGAGAGGCGAGGACATGCATGAGGGCTGGACACAAGAGAGAGAACTCTGTTGTAGCTGGATAATAACTAGCCATGGATGCTGATAATGCACTGGGGATTCTATAGGACATGTTTTTACACTAATTTTTTTAAACCCTCCCATACTTTTACCGGTAGCTATAAAACTCACAGAGCAATTTGGTAATTAGGACAAGTATCAACTCAAATCACCTGAAAAAAGTTGGCCATTTCTAGCTAATCTCTGAGACAGTTTATATATCCTAATACTTCAAACTATCTAGCAAGATAAGCTGGCTACCTATACATTGAAAATTATTCGTGTTCATAATTGTAGTTGACTTGTAGTGCTTGGCATAATACCAGCAAAAAGCTTCTGCTAAAGCTTCTACACTCAATCTGTCCATGTTTCTGTAAGAGACCGAGCTTTATAAAATTCAGTCATTAACTAAACTTGACTATTCCTTTTGAGATTAAAATTAAGTAGACACTTAAACGTGATTTTTTTTTTAGATCTGTGAGAAAGCTATAGCTATAAACTTCATCTGCAGCTATAGCTGCTATATTGTACTAGGCTTGCTCCTAAGAAAGAATCTATAAATGCAAATTTTGCCACAGCTTAGATTAGCTATGGAACTTACTTGTGTGGGCTTGAGGGCCCTGAAAAAGCTGTATTAATAGCAGATAAAATGTTAAGGCTTGCACCAAAGAAGGAAGTCTACCGACTAAATACAACTGCTAAATAACTGCCCAATATTCACTCCATTCAAAGATTAGTTTATTCTAGCTATGCAGAATTGAAAGTAGTCAACATGTGAATAATTCTGGTGTGCATGTACCATAGGGATGCTCCAGGAGCTCCAGATTCATTCACGCACATAAGTACGAAATCTCCAGATTCTGATACTTAACTAATTGTGTGTATTAAACTACTACAATCACTGTAGCTTCCCACAATGTATATTATACACATGACAGTGGCTGTTGCTGTGATTGCGCTGGATTCAGCCACTATATATGTGGTGGACAGTGGAATGTTCAACCTGACCATTACATAGGAAGCAGTTCTCACGCTCCTACATGATAGTGATACTGAAAGGGCTCACAGACTGAGATATTGATGAGGAAACACAGCAACTAGGAACTGTTGGACAAGAAACAAACTTCATTGTTGAATATCACTTGCTCCATTCAATACTCACCAGCAGAAGGAGTAGTTTCTGTACAAGTACCTGCAGGGGAGGAGCCTGCAGTATTTACAGCTGTTAGGTGTGTTTCATACTTGGTAGCTTCTTGCAGGGAAGTCAGAGTGTGGCTTCTTATGATAGGAACAGTCACAAAACCTGACGAAACACTACCACAGCCTTCAACTTTCATGTAACTAATTGTGTAAGTGTCCATAACATCTTGGGAGGGCTGTGTCATGAGAGCTATAATGATGTAATCTTATTAGTGCCCATCAGGCTAATGGGAGTAGAAGGTCCTACAAATGTAATATTCATATATTGACATATTTATATAGCACCGTTCCTTTGTCTAAGCTATACTTTTATATATTTGTGCCCAGAACCTGTCAGATCATCTTTGTTGTCAATGTTCTTAGCACAGCAGCAGAACATATATACACATCATACAAAAACTTCACTCACGCTTGGTGCCTATTCCTAGAATATATTTTATATAACTCAAAACTACATACTTGGAAAAGTAGTATATAGCTGATCTGGTTTTGCATCAATGCACTCACTACTTACTCAGTTGGACTCGGCCTAGACCAATAGCAGCTTCTGTAGCTTAAATTGTGGATCTCACAGCAATATATTTAAAGACACAATAGAGGTGAATAACATGTCTAAACTAAATACTGGCTCTCCTTAGAAACCTGGTGCAGCATACTTGACCTAATGGCAGTAAAGTGAGCATTCTGTTCTCAGTAGCTACTAGCATAACACTTCTTAGCACAACTAGGCCTGATGTAAAATAGTTGCAGTTAAACAGAACAAAATGGTGACTTCTGCTATGAGATCAAGTCTGCATCTAGATGGTGCTGGTTATTTGATCTAAATAACGGCAATGTGAGCATTCTGTCCTCTTTTTAGCCTCAGTAGAGTAAGCTGCTTGCAGCACATCTGGAATGGTTTCACACTTGTAGGAACAAGCTCTTCTAATAATAACAGCAAACATAGCCATAATCTTGTATCTTCCATCAATCTTATTCATACTATCCTCCACACACATAACTTGTGTGCAATAGTTCCATTCATGATATATAAAATTTCCTCACTGGCCGACTTCAAATTATCTAATATATTGCAGCGGCTAATCTGTTTCTCCTTTGTAAAACATGGAAGTTGGTAAACCCAATAACCACTCTTGTGTGTGTCCAATATGGAGGCAAGTTGAGCTGAGTAGCAGCTGTCTAAAACAATTGATCAATTAGTTTTTTCAGAAGCATACTCCTGTGAAAATTGTGGCATTTGAGTATATTTTAAATAAAAATTACATCCATGATTGGAGAGTTTAAGAATTATTCCAAGTGGCACCTTGTAAGATGCTGCTTGACCATAAAATATATTCAGAAATATTGAAACAAGATTCATATAAAAGTATGTATCAATTTGACAAGAAAAGGAAACAAGGATTTGCCAAAGTAGACAAAAGACCAATTTTATGTTTAGTATGTTCAGTGGTAAAGTGTTTTATATATATTTATAGTAAACCTAATCCTTTTTTAACAAGTGAATTTTATATATGCATGTTTTTATTCACACATGGCAAAGAATAACATCAGCTAATATTGGGTAAGTATGTGTGTGTGTGTGTGAGTGTGTGTGTGAGTAGAGCTAGCTTCTTGAAAGAAGCTAGTTCGTGAATAATATGTTTGATAATTAACCCTCTCACCATAGCAGGAAATATAATGCCTCCACAGCATTGTAAAAACAAAATAAAATATGCACATTTATCTATTGAATAAATAGCTGAGTCCATAATCTATATACTCACCAAATTTTATGGCAAACGGTTGGAGAAAACTTGGGGAAACAAATGTTGAACCATAAATGAATCACACTCTCTAAATAGTAAGCGAGTTAGTATGGCAGAGGTATGTTGAGACACAAGGATCGCTCTGATCATGAATCAATTGAGTGAATGTGAAGGCATTCTTATTTACTTGAAGCAAGGTTTTTGACCATGCAACAAAAGGAATACTTGGTAGTTGTGGTTATTCGACAACAGCAGGGTAGCTGACAGTAATCTCTCACTATTTGATGGGGAAAACACAGATGGAAAAGGTTTCTCGGGGTTTTGTATGGATCTAACAGTGTTAGAAATGTGATGTGAGTGTTTATAATAGAATCAAATGTTCTCTGTAATGATAAATTGAAGTTATTCACAGCTTATAATCATACCAACTTTCTTTGAGCTAAAACAGAGCACATAGACAGAGCTATCATTTGGGTCACATATAAATCCCACACAATGAAGTATTTGGCTGCAATGGAGCTCAAAACCAAGCACATATGTTTATTGTGATATTCATATTTGTGCTCAGTTTGTGGTCAGTAAATTATGCCACAATGACTGGCACTATGATGTTTAACAGATTACCAAATTGCAAGAGCTATGAGTAAATCCCTGATATCAATTTGGAATAGTGCTCTACAAACCCGGCGGGGAGAGGGTTAAGAAATAAAAATGAATATTAGCTGTCAGTGGTATTGTAGGGTCCTGTCCATACATCATTAACAAGAGCCACTTCAAATGTGTATGAAGTACGAGTGGAGAGTGGACCAGCAGTCCTGGCATCAATCATGACTGTGGTTGTTGCTATGATTGTGCTGGTTCCAGTCTCTCAGTATTGTAGTGTACACTGTAATGTCTTCTCTGTGCATTACGTAGGAGGCACGCCTCATGAACCCACATGATGGTGATATTGGTAGGGCTCACAGACTGAGATGTTTGTGAGGGAACACAGCAACTGGGAGCTGTTGGACAAGAAACTCACTTCATTGTTATATAATACTTGATAAATCTAAGACTCACCAGCGGCAAGAGTAGTTTCTGTATAATTACTTGCAGGGGAGGAGCCTTCAACGTTCACAGCTGTTGTAATTAAATATGCAGAATATGCATTCCTATGCCCACGTGTGGTGGTGGATGGGGGGGGGGGGGGGGGGGGGGGAGAGGATTACAAGCATTCTGGACAAGACAAGTACATGCAAATCCCCGAGAATAAAAGAGAGATTGAAATCTTAAAAATGAAAATGAAGAGATCAAGCTATTTTCAGAAAAAGATAAGAAAGAAGGAAGGCAGCAGAAAAAATAGTTGCTGAATACAGCACAGAGATCGATCTAATTCCAGCTTGTGATCCTCTATATTTTCAGATAGCAGATATATGACTAGCCAGACATACATGAGTGAAGTTCACTAAACCTTGAACACGAGACTTTATAGGGAGACAGAGATACTCACAAAATGAGTGCAAAATTTGACCCTCCTTGCTGTTAGTGCCCTTCTGGTTACTGATGGCTCTATATACTATTTTGACATGGAGCTCTGGTGAAGAAACGCCCACAGAAATAGAAAGAGCAGAAGATACAGAAACAGCAAAACTAAACTATTTGATGGAGAGGATCACTGCATGCACTACTGAAACTTGGACTGTCAATAGACAAGTAAGATTGTATTCCAACATGTACCCCACTGCACTGGTGGCTATACATACCAGCAAAGGCTCCTAGACATTGATTACTAGCAAGATTGTATTCCAACATGTACACTACTGCACTGGTGGAACTATAGCTATACATACCAGCAAAGGCTCATAGACATTGATTACTAGCAAGATTGTATTCCAACATGTACACTACTGCACTGGTGGAACTATAGCTATACGTACCAGCAAAGGCTCCTAGACATTGATTACTAGCAAGATTATATTCCAACATGTACACCACTGCACTGGTGGAACTATAGCTATACGCACCAGCAAAGGCTCCTAGACATTAATTACTAGCATGGTAAAGACACCACACAAGTGTTCAATGCATGCATGACACCATGATTATGATTGTAATTTAATGATCTAGAGCCAGTTTGTATCTAACCATACCTATCTCCATACATTCAGTCTGTGTAACATCACTATCATCAGGGAGTTCACAACAAAACTGTCCAGTACAATAGTTATCACTGTGCATGGCTCTGCGGTTAAGGTGGATCAGTTGTTCATCATCCCTTGTCCTGAAGTACTCCTCAGCTCCTCCTCTGGTACGTATATTCACATTATTATGTGTCCAATGACCAAATCTACTTGGTACAGTTGCGCAGCATGGGCTCTTGGTAGTCCTGCAGGCTAGCACATTTTCCAGGTTACTGCTCTCATAAACTGTGATTCTTTATGGCAACTGTGGCAACTCTCCAATATCCTCCAAGGAGAAGACTCTGCTTTCATTAGGATAGATGCCTGGCTTGAAGAGAACAAACTGCACTGCTGCAATTCATAAGTAGGTATATACAAATTGTCAAAAAATGACCATGTCCACTAGCTAACTAGAAAGCTAGCTACATAGCTATATTATTTCCAAATGTTAACAATAAATCAAGGCTTACATTGTGCTTCTGCAAATACGATACCCTGCACAAAGCAAAGTACAATAGCACACCACTCCACCTCAGATCCTTTCATCCTGAACTAAACTACTTCAGACTGTTGAGTTCTTAAATTACAACTCCCCCTGATGTGCTATAGAACACCACACCCTTATTTAGCTGCTCGCAATTTATTACGGGCACCACTACTGCACGTAGCCACCGACTGGGCACCTCCACAACCGGGAATTCAGACTGTATTTGAGTTACTGGCTGGGTCTCAGGATGACGGACACTGAATACAGGTGCCCTTTCTGTGCCCAGGACAAAGTGGCTGACCCCCTTGGTGACCACCAAGTAGGCTGTGGAGGAAACGGTGAGCGGATTCACAGACATGATGCCCTCAGAGATGCCATCTTCTCCGCAGCACAGTCAGCTGTTCTGGCCGCAAGGAAAGAGGTCCCATCCCTGATTCCAGGAACAAGGAGCCGCCCAGCAGACATCTTCCTCCCAAACTGATGCGATGGTCGACCAGCAGCATTAGATGTCTCGGTCATCTCTACACTACAACCACGCACAGTAACTGGAGCAGCTGAACACCAAGGACATGCACTGAAGGTAGCTGAGGAAAGGAAGATGACTGCCCACCACGAGGCATGCCAGTCTGTCGGTGTTGTCTTCGTCCCACTCATTATGGAGACATAGGAGGATGGAGTGAGGTGGCTGCCCGCACCATTGCGAGAATTGGTCACTTCCTGGGCCAGCGCTCAGGATCACCACCCGCAGAGACAACCCGCCACTTGTTCCAACGCCTCTCCATTACACCATGGAGAGGCGTTGGAACCAAAGGGAGGATGTAACCACAGAAGATGTAAAAATGTATTACCTCATAACTTTTTAATTTTTAACACTATGCAGCTGATTTTGATATCAAAATGTAGACAATTTTATGTGCTTTCTATTGATATAATCTTGATGTACCTACTCCCTAGGTGAAGTTATGGATCCAGCTGTGACCTAATATGGGTGTCACTAAATTACACACAACTCAAGATCTAACCACTTCCCACTTAGACAGCAACCAAAGTGGCTTGATTGCAGCAGATTTGGTCACGTGTGATTTTTAATAATTTTTAAAAGAAAATCAATGAATTTTTTAACATTCTGACTCATATACCCACCAAAGTTGACTTTAAAAAAATTCCTCTGTTGCATAGAAAGAGCAGAAAAAGAGCTTTCTAATGATATCTTGAAAGTGGGTATATGTTAAAAAAATAAGGCAGTTACATGTAATTTAGTGACTCGAGTATATACATGATTTCAGATAAGAGCTGAGAATGTCAATTATGTTAGTTCTTGTACTGCTCTTCTGTCCAGGGGTCCAGCCATTCACTCTAATGCATGTGGGCATAAAATAAGAAGGGTAATGCACAGTTTATGATACACAACAGGTATAACTTTCCTTTTAAGCTCATAGATCTTGGGAAAATAAAATGGGTCGGGGGGTAGTAGGCTCAGTTTTCTCCTCGTCGCCTACTCCTCACTAGAATTCGCCTGCCTCGTACATGATTCCCTCTTCCTCCACAAGTGCTGCCTCTGACGCTTTCTCCGTGCTCTTCTTTGACTTCCTTCTCCATTTGAACTCCTGAGTCTCCCTAGTCGCCGCCCGTTTGATGCGAAATGTATCTTCAGAGACTAGGTACGACTTGCAGAGGGGGCCAGGATGCAGATCCAGCTCTTCCATAACGGAGAGCAGAGCCTGCCGCCCGCTGTTGAAAACCAAAACTGCATGACTGACAGCGATTTCTACGGTAGCTCTCCCGGAGAATTCGGTCTTCGGTGAACGAGCCCATATAAGCTTGTTGAATCTCTCATTTTGGTTTTGCGTGGCACCCAGCAGGCATCTCCCGAGGAGCTCTTCATTACACAAATCCTCCCAGACTTCCTTCAATGGCTCCACGAAATTTGCCGGAATGGTGGTGTTATGTGAAGGCACATCCTGACCTTCAGCTAGTGCGCGTTGGTACTTGCACCAGCTGTCAGCACCAACTGGGCAACATTGGTGCTGAGGATCATCGTCAGAAGAGAGGGAATGGTAGAACACAGCCCAACAAGCTCTGACCATACCCACCAGGTCATCCCTGTGACTCCTGATTGCGTTGGCATAGTAATCAGAAATACTTGTAATATTCTTGTCTTTCTTAACTCCCTGGATGGAGGCCTTCAGCTCTTCAATTTCCAAGCAGATGGCTTCTTCAAGATCCAACTGGTCCCTAGAGCTGCCTTGCTCCTTCTCTGCCCCCCTCCCCCTTCCTCTCCCCCTTCCCTTGCCAACACTTCCAACCTTCTTCTTCAACTCCTTCTCCTTCAGCAAGTTGATCTTCTTCCTGACAGGTACTTTCCTGCCATTCACGATCACCTTCATCTTGCTGAATCTCTTCACCACCCGCTTCTTGACGTGTCTTACACATTCGTGCTTGAATATATCCAATTCATCACCATAAGGCTTCAGCTCATTCAATTTCTTCACTGTCTTAGCATCACCATCACATACAACACTGGTGTACCTTAGGTTATGGAGCTTCATAGATCGCTCCCAGATCTTGACGGCACCGGCAACTTCCATGGCTGGCGAGGATCCATTTTGTGGTTCTTCTCGCAAGAGTCCTTGTGATATTCAAACCACTCCTCAAAATCATCCTCACTGATTCCTGTTGCACACTTCCTGGCACAAGCACCACATCGTTTCGTCAAGATCTCGATGTCGAGCACTTCCCCGGTCTCCAATGACATGACAACTACTACACTGTGTGTCGCTGTGTGACCACGCATACACCAGGTTCCATCACAAGTAACCGCAGTATCAAGCACCTCCTCGGGATCAGCACGATGAAGACGAAGTCGAGCAGAGGCAGCACTCATGTTCATGGAGCAAACTTTGATGGAGATCTCTGCCAGATGTTGGTTGTGATCTTGCCACGAAGGTCCACTCAGTGGCAGAAGCATGTCCATCATGCCACAAAAGGACTCAAGACTTTTCTTTCCTCGTCGTATGGCCCTCATGCCTAAGATAGATCGAGTGTTCAGACGCTTGGACTTCTTCGAGTAGGGGTCACAGTGACACACCGCGGCCTCCTTGCCACACTCAGTGTTGGTGCAGCAAATCATCAGCTTTGATGCTAACCCCCTCCTGCTAACAAGACTCTCTCGAACAGTGAGGGGAGAGCTACATTCATTGCACATACCAATCTTCATGACTGGGTCTTCACAGTCCACAAGACAGTAGCCTTGCATTTCCCCCACAGTCTAAATAAGATTCAGACTTGGAAGGCTCACCAGCACTGGAAGTCTTGCTGGGCTGCGATGGTCGTAGCTCCCTAGATGGACAACGCAGAGTTGCCAACCGTCCCGGAATGGCCGGAACAGTCCCGGAATTTTGAGCCTTGTCCCGGTGGTGTCCTTGTCCCGGAAATGTCCCAGAATTTACAGCTACGCGCACCTTGCGCTTAGATGGCCACTGCAGTCTCAAGCTTGTTTAGTTTAGTCCTTTAACACTCGTAAAGCAACAAAAACAGGACACTTTTTAGCAGAGAAAAACTTCAGATAAACAATTACAAACAACCTTTGACCTTGTTTCGATTGGAGGTGCGGCACTCACGTGAAACTTCTGAAGCCATTTTGACAATAAATGGATCAAAGAATTTCAGGGGATAGGGATAGGCAAGAGTTTCAAAGGTATAAATAAAAAATATATAATGACAAAGTAAGTAAGCATGGAATACAGCAAATACAGGGTAAATAATAACATCATGGGTACAGTGTGCTGCTTGTGTTCAATGCAATAGTAATGTCAGTAGTCTTGCCGTCACTTGTATGCCCGATGTACTCTGTGTGCAATCGACTTTGGTGTTACCCATGGTGGCCGTAATGATGTCACATCTCACCTCAAGAACAAGAAACATAAGGATATGTCAAAGGCTGTGCTATCAACTATTCCAATCACCTCTCTCTTCCAACATCAGAGAAGTGATCAAGTAATCGAAGCAGAGGTCAGGTGGGCTACATTTGTTGCTAAGCACAACATATCCTTTCTGTCTAGTGACCATGCCACCAAGCTTTTCAGCAAGATGTTCCCAGACTCTGAAATTGCAAAGAAATTATCCTGTTCCCACACCAAAACCACCGCCATAGTGAAGAAAGCTCTTGCTCCTTACTTCACACAGAGAGTTATGGAGTCAATGTCAAGTGGTCCATTCTCTTTGATGATTGATGAATCCCATGACAAGAGGGATAAGTCTTGGATAATTCTTTTGAGGCTTCTTGATCAACAGGTAGGTGAAGTACGGACAAGATTCTTGGATATGCCTGTTGTGAACATTGATATAGCTACCAACTTGTTTCAAGCCTTGAAGGAGTCACTGACTAATAAGAATGGGCTCAGCTTTGACAATGCAGTGTCTTTCATGTCTGATACCACCAATGTTATGAAATGAGTGAGGTCATGTGTGCAGAAGCTGATTAAGGATGAGATCCCAACTTTGTATGATGTTGGTTGCATCTGCCATTTGGCTGATTTAACAGTCAAAGCTGGTTTGAAGGTACTCCCAGTGAACATTGACCAGCTCTTCATCGACATATTCTACTACTTCCATAGCAGCAAGAGAGCAGCAATTTGTCATCCTAAGGTGTTCACTTTTCACCACTGAGCCAGGGATGATTTTGAAGCATTGCCGCACACGATGGCTCAGCTTGCTGAAGTGTGTGAATTGTTACCTCAGGCAGTATTATGGTTTGAAGTCATTCTTCTTGTCTTGTGAGGAAGCCGAAACAGCTAGCATTCTTTCAAGGCTTGAGAATCCTCTGACGAAACCTCTGTTGCTCTTTTAATGGATAAATTCAACCAGAAATCTACAGAGAATACTACCTCACAGCTGTATGATGAAATGAACCGGTCGAAAAATCGCGTAGAAAATTAAACGCGCACTAATTAGGGGGCGTGGTCGAAAATTCGCGCCGTATATAAATTAATGTCCCGGAATTAACTTGTGGAAAGTTGGCAAGTATGACAACGCGAGGCAGAGATGGCAAGCTTCTTAGAAGAAGCCGGGACAGGCCTCTCTAAATGAGCTTCTTCAGCTACAGGTGAGAGAGAAAGAGGCCTAGCAGGCATCAGGCAGCGAGTAACTCCCGAAAAAACCTTCGAACGCTTCATACTGAATGACTTTGGTTGAGACATGACACAAAACAGTCTTTGAGGGAAAAAACGTGCTGACTGTAGTCAGGTGACAGGATGCGCAGATCATCACATTCCTCGCCCCTACCGTGCAGTTACTATGGATTATACCTTATTCGTAGTTACCTAGCGTTATATAGCGATCGCCACTCACGGTTGAGGCCCCTTCTTCTTCAATCTTTTGGTGTAGCATGGAAGAGCATGCACATAAAGGTGCATAACTTCATTGTGGAGCATTGAAATGCTCTGAAACTTGCGACTACTAGATAGACAAAAGTATATATAGATGGCAAAAAAATCTTTTTTTTGTTTTTTTTGACAAAAAACAAGAAAGAAATGGTTACATCCTCCCTTACATTGTGCTTCTGCAAATACGATACCCTGCACAAAGCAAAGTACAATAGCACACCACTCCACCTCAGATCCTTTCATTCTGTACTAAACTACTTCAGACTGTTGAGTCCCTAAATAGTCCCCCTGATGTGCTATAGAACACCACACCTGCTTGCGATTTATTACGGGCACCACTACTGCGCGTAGCCACCAACTGGGCACCTCCACAACCAGGAATTCAGTCTGTGTTTGAGTTACTGGTTGGGTCTCAGGATGACGGACACTGAATACAGGTGCCCTTTCTGTGCCCAGGACAAAGTGGCTGACACCCTTGGTGACCACCAAGTAGGCTGTGGAGGAAACAGTCAGTGGATCCACAGACATGATGTCCTCAGAGATACCATCTTCTGCGCAGCACCGTCAGCTGCTCTGGCCCCAAGGAAATAGGTCCCATCCCTGATTCCAGGACCAAGGTGCCGCCCAGCAGACATCTTCCTCCCAAACTGGTGCGATGGTCGACCAGCAGCATTAGATGTCTCGGTCATCTCTACACTACAACCACGCACAGTAACTGGAGCAGCTGAACACCAAGGACATGCACTGAAGGTAGGTGAGGAGATGAAGATGACTGCCCACCACGAGGCATGCCAGTCTGTCGGTGTTGTTGTCTTCGTCCCACTCATTATGGAGACATAGGAGGATGGAGTGAGGTGGCTGCCCGCACCATTGCGAGAATTGGTCGCTTCCTGGGACAGCGCTCAGGATCACCACCCGCAGAGACAACCCGCCACTTGTTCCAACGCCTCTCCATTACACCATGGAGAGGAAATTCCACTCTGTGGACAAGTAGGCTCCCCATATGCTTTGCTCGGGTTGATGGAACTATATAACTCTTCCTCCCCACCCCCCACCCCCAATATGTACTTGAAATTGGAAAAATAGAAAAAAAGGGGGGAAAATGGGCCATGAGTGACAAGCGGAGGCAAGGAAGGAAAAAAATGTTAATAACTTTGTCAGTCCATAATCCTTTCTTGTCTGCCATGCAGCATGTTTTCACCTATATACCTGTCCAGAAAATTTGGTGTGAGGGCCATTATTTTGGAGGACATCATATTATGCGAGAGTTATTGGGGTCTTTGTTGTTGTTCTGTTATCTGGTAAGTGTCATAACTTAGTAATCTCGCAACCCGTTCTCACTTCCACCACACAAACCTGCTGCTGCCAGGCACGTTCACTAGACCTTCACTGTGGTTAAGATGTGACTACACTAAAGAGTTCAGACTATGGAGCTCCATAGAATCTGCATGCTACGCTGCATAAATTTTTATGCCAGTGCAAAAGACAGGGCTCTCTAGAATAATGTTGCGTAGGTAGGTAGAGCTAACTATGCCAAAGTCAACTGCATCCTAAGTGTGTTAACTCAACTTCTTGAAGGTTGTTTCAGGGTTACAGGTCATGTCCTTTGTTTCTGGTTGCATTCCCTTGAAAATTGAACTTTCACACCCAATTACGAAAATCCACCCACTAATTAATGAGCCTTCATCAATCTCTAAATGATTTGCCAGATGCAGCCACATACTAAGAAAGTTCCTCACTGCCGCCTATCAACCTTTCTCCATTCATCTCTTCCTTGGAGAAATCCCCCCCCCCCCTGAAACACATCCAACACATGGCATATATTGTGTAAAGTAACTGAATAAGAATATCAGAAAAAATTATAAGACAAAGATAATAAATGAGAGTATATTAGTGCTCATTATTTAAAAGTGCCAAAATAGTTCCTTCTTTTGTTAACTTCTTTAGCAATCTGGAATTCATCTATTTTGCCTGTTAAATATGCAGCAGCATCATATTATTTAGCCGAGGTTCATTCAGGGTGAGCTGCAGGTATTCTTTAATCTTTGTAATGTAGGAAAAGTACTTTCAGCTGTGGCTGCAGTTACTGGTACAGTGAGGAGGAAATAATTAGTTAGTAAACTGTAAACTTCACCTAACTTGCTTTAACTGGCTTAATAATTTCACATCAAGTACAGATACGAGTGACTTCTTTGATCTTAGTGATTGAATGTTTTTGATTATATGTTTTCACCCTATCTTGAAGCATTTGTAGATGAACAATTTGCTGATGCGTGTTTACCTCTTTATCATAAATCTTCATATTTTTGGGAAGATTATATCTAAAATCACGAGAATCATTTCCAGCATTTAAACGTACTCTTCCCAATGCTACCTCTAGGGGCATGACCCTAGTTTGGTGAACCCATACTTCAATTCTTCAACAACAATATCTATTGCCTCATTAAATAGGATCACACCAAATGAATGTGGGTATCTCATCATAATCTAATCTTCTAAGTTGATGTCTTTGATGAGGCAGCACAGGTTGCCAAGTAAAACGAATGGACTCGGTAGCTACATTACATTGTAAAACTCATCAAAATGTCATTAATCTGCCTTTCAAGGATGTTCACAACCAATCAGGATGCTATCACTGCTGCTTGTAATGAAGTTTCTTTACCTGCTAGGTAATAGATAACTGTTCAGCTTCTGAGAAAGAAAACTTCAGACCAAAAAACGATTTAAATTTTCCCGAAGACCATGAGCTTTCATAGCAAAGGAATGCCTACCTTGTTTAACAATTTCCCAATAAAATCAATTGGAATGTCATTAATAACTTTGGTGCACACTGTCCATCTTGTTGTACAAAGAGGCTTATAATCAATCTGAAGTGGTTGAAATAAGCTTGATGTTTGGGTGAAAATGACTTAGTCCTGATAAAGCTCATTATGCAGAAACTGACTGAAGGTTTTTGGCAAAGGTTAGTACTATAGTGCTATACACTGCACAAATAGCAGTTCTTCTTGCTCTGTTTGCCAGACCACTCTCATTTTAGCAGTACCATCATATATAATTATGCCTGAGCACGACACTGCAAATAGGCAATGAATTCTCAATAGTCATCAACTTGGAAATTTACTCCTTGATGTTTTGTCTAGATCTTCTGGCCTTGATCAGGAATGATGTATTATAACTATTCAGAATGTGATACAAACCAATCCTGGCACATGCATCTGGCACCTGCAGATGTGGAAAAATAAAATATAGTAACTAAATAAGAAATAAACACCAAAAGAATACGTATAAAATTAAAATTAAAAGTAATAATAATAATTAAGAAAAAATATAAATAAACAACAACAGCAACAACAACATTAAAAATAATTTAAAAAATATATTAAAAAATATAGGTAATAATAGTAATAGTAATAATAGTAATAGTAATAATAGTAATAGTAATAATAGTAATAATGATAATAGTAATAGTAGTAAAAGTAATAGTATAGTAATAATAGTAATAATAGTAATAATAATAATAATAATAATAATAATAATAATAATAATAATAATAATAATAATAATAATAATAATAATAATAATAATAATAATAATAATAATAATAATAATAATAATAATAATAATAATAATAATAATAATAATAATAACAACAACAACAACAATAATAAATTACAGAGAGCTTGAGAATTGAACAACAGAAAAGAATGATAAATAACTTAATTCCAAATATATATGGTGGTCTCTTGCGAGTGGTGCCTCATAATCCAGGCTATTCCATTCCCCAATCTTGATTCAACCCCTCACACTTGGTGCTTTAAGGTGGTAACCCTGTGTATGTAAACAGGGACAGAAGGTCTGAGTTGGACTTTGTAGAACTTTAACTTAATGTGGTCCTTCAATTCCTATTATACAGAATCAACAAAATAAACAAACAAAAGTAGCAAAAAGCACTTGAAACCAAATAAAACAAACAACAACATTGGCTCATTTAAATTGGTAAAGGGTCATCTAAATTATGAGTAAAATCTTGTTTCTTTTTTATTCTATTTATCCAAAATAGTCGTTTGTATAACCATTTTTGTTCCTATCAAATACGAGTTACCAAATTTATTGGGTATTTGCCCATCTACCTTGTGTGAAGCACCAACTGCAGTTATTAGAACAGCAATAAACCATTCCAGATTTACTGAGACTTGGCAGTCTAACACAAGAACAGAATTCTCACTAGCTGTAATGAGTATAAATGTCATTGTAATTGATCATAGTCACACACCACAATCTTGGTTGACATGTAAGGTAACCAATAGACAAGCTAACTCAAAAGTAACAATAGGCATACATAATTTAAAAAACTGGCAGAGGCCTAAAACACACACCAAAAATATTCAAATAAAACTTACTTCAGCAACTTCTTAGTATATACCATAAAATGGTGCTTTATGCTGATTTTATCTTTAAATATACTACAATCTTGCCTTCAATATTAATTTTTTCTAAATAGTAAACATGCACCCTCAAATAATGTATCTTCTACCCATCTTCTTTCTACTTAGCACCACAGGTAACTTGTGTGCTGAAAGACTTGAAAATATCCAATGCATTGCAGTGACTAATCTGTTTCTCTATTGTAAGACATGGAAAGGTGGTAAACCCAATAACCACTGGAGGCAAGTTGAGCAGAGTTAGATGCTCTTTTCTTTACAACAACTGATCATCTTGTGAAAATAGCTAACAATAAAGACATTAAGTATACTTTAATAAAATATACACTCTCTATTAGTTATTTCAGGAATTATCCCAAATCACTTCTTGTAGAGCTTCTTGACCATAAAATATATAAATAGAAACAAGACAAAATATTATGTTGATTATGAAAAATTGATGAGAGGAAACAAGGTTTTACCAATGTACATGACAAATAAAAGTGTTCAGTATATTAATAGGTAAAAAAATTCCTCTATTATTTATTTTTTGACAAGAGAATCCTCTAAGTATAATTATTTCACCTCCATCATAAATAAATATGCATGCCACATTTTTGTGCCTGTGGCCATTGAGTCTTTGGAGGTCATTGGGTTGGCTTTCCTGAAAAAGCTCTGCCTCAGGATAAAGCAAAGAACTGGGAAGGTGAATGCCCATGCTCACTTCCTTCAGTGTCAGTCCAGAGGGGGAATGCCTTATCTGCTTTGGGGTTGTTTGGGAATTTAACTTGTCGTTAGCATTTTATTTATTTAGTTATTTATGTATGTATGTTAGTTATAATTATGTATTCTAGTTATAAATAATTATTGTTAACATCTTCTCTAATTTCTACTAGGTTTTTAATTCTATCAACACATAAAAGAAATTATCTGCATAACTTGCATATAATAGGTTTATCCATAGAAAGTTTAGTACCAGGAGCACCCAATAGTTGTGATGAATGTTTTTGACTATATACTCTGTTTCTTAATTGGATCTTGTGCAGCACAATTTTGTCAGTAATGCAATCAAGTAATGCATGGGTGCATTAGAAGTACATACAATGAATAGCCTGTGTTCAGTTCCAATGTTTTATTTCTGGACTTTCGCTTATGGAAAATTGGTACCAAATCTGAAGGAGCCTGAGGCTGATTTCTCCAGCAAAATATCTGCTCTTTGGTTGGTTGAGTTCTCCTGTACAAATCTTAAGGAAGATGAAGCTAATCTTACATGGATACGATCAAAAGGCAACAAAATATGGAATGTGCTGATTTTTGTTTAGTGGACAATGTGGTAGCTATATATGGGCAGAGTCAACAAGATCAATAAGGCATGTCATGTGCTGATATCTGTAGTGAACACCAAATAAACAAATTAGGAAAGTGTTTAAAAGCCCTGTAAACCCTGAACCTCTTGACTTGGAATTTGTTAGCTCTGACTGGGTGAAGTCATCTGCCGCTAAAATATAAATGGACAATCAAAAATATATATTTAATTAAATAAACTAACTTGGAAAAATATTTTTATTCCAACACTAGGAAGTGACTGCACAAATATAGTCCACAGCAAATTGGATGAATATTTGCCATATAAAATCATGAATACCACGGAGTTCTGCTATTTTACAGTTGAGAGAAAGCACTAAGTCGACCAATTGGAGAACGTTTAGGATATAAAAGGGTTTCATGAGATTTAAAAACTTTATAGTATATAGCAAAGTGGAAGAAACCCACAGAATTATCAAGGATGTGTGAGCAAGCTTCAATCTCTACTTGAGAGGAGAACAATTAGACACTGTCTACCTAAAAGATGTGAAAAGTGGGAAGTTTATCTAAAATCAGTTTTGAAAAAGGTTGTCGCTGTCCCAACAAGACCCTCACTCATACACTATAGCTGTGATGGAGGACGGCTCCAGAAAAAAGTGTAAGCGAAGCAAATTACCTGCATGGCAGAGTGTTTGGCATTCTAAGATCTAGGCTGGAAATGGATAATTTGAACTAGAAGCAGAGGAGAGATATCAAGTGTTGGAGATATGCATTGGATCAGAATAAATTTTGATGATTCCAAATGTAAAAGATATTAGTCTGTACAAAATAAAAATTGCAAACTAGTTGAGGTGTATTTTCTTCAGTTTCCCCTGATTGATCTCTCTGCTTGGAGGAAAACTAATACATAAGATAAACCTCAAGCTCCACATATTTCAATCACACATAAATAACTTCACAATGTTCGAAGTCAATCCATCACACTCGGTGATTGTGGCTGCACTGCAGTAAATAAACTAAGATTTAAAAGTCGCCTACATCACATCAAATACTGAACTCCTCAAATACTGAACTCCTCAAAATGTGACATGGCATAGGAAAAGGGGGAGTTTGAATTGTGGAAAAAAATAATTTTATTACATTTTCCACTTCCTTAAACACCAAGCGATATCACTACAAAATTTCAATGGTCAATATGGTACTATCACTGAGATAATCAGGTTTTACTCCCATAATAATTTAAGTTCCGATTTGTGGATTATGGTGTACAGTGTATTTTGTGATGTACACATGGTTCCAAGGGATGTTTGAAAAATGAAGAAATTGAATTGAACTATGTAGCTATAATCTATAGATACAGACAGAACAGATTCACTGTAACAAAGTCATTCATAGCTAGGGCATGTTTTTTTGTTGTGTCCAGGCTTACAACAAATGCTACACAAACGTTTCTTTACACCTAAGCGGAGTGTTGCTTCTGTTGGTGGCTCAACCAGTACTGCATTATCTGATGATGTACTGGGATGTGCTGTACCAGTTATGGCTGCAGAATTTTTTTTCTTTTTAGGATTTGGTTGTGATGGCTTGGGATGTGATGGCTTGGGACATGTGATATCACGACTAAGATTGGAGTGACAAACTACACGTATTTTGTCGTATAAGTACCACTGCCTCTCTAAATCCATTCCTTTCGGTGCTACTTCTGATGGCAAGAGTGTCTTATCAATCACTGATAAATCTTTCAGCAAGATAATTGATTCCTCAGGTTCATTTGAATACTCCCTTACAAACACAACTGTTGAATTTCAAACATCAACCCGAAATACATGGTAGCGAAGAATGTTTGGGACACTTTTAAATTCCAAGGAATGAAAAAAAGAAACCCAATCATAAACATGGACAAGAAGTTCACCAGTGGTTGTGTTTCTAGTAGGCAGAGGTAGATTGTAACCCTCAGAAGATTCATTAACAACACGGCAAATTCCATGCATAGTGTCGATTTTAGATCTGCGGTATTTCTTCCTGATTAAGCCAAAATACCTGTCACAACTGAACTTGGTGTGACCAGCAACCATAAAAGAAATAGTGATCGACTTCTGCTTCCCAGTTATCACTCGCCACAATAAATAGAAGATGAATGCATTGTTCTTATTTTGACCGACACAGTTATCCCAATGAAGCTTTATCGTGCCATTTCCAACGCCGTAGTTCTCTAAAAAGTGGTGAACATAACTAATAGTTGCATTTGCTCCTTTGCCAGTTATATCAGGTTCATCAATTAGATAGTTCACCTGCTTCAATTGGCCTTCACTGCAGACTCCAAATAATTGGCACTTCCTTGCAGTCAGAAAATATGCAGGACCGGGCTGTTGCTCATTATAGGGTAATGTAGTTGTTGAGCGTAATCAAAGCGTAATCAAAACTGTAATGCATTTCACCTTCATAAGGCAACCTTGGGTGTTTCTCGTTGTGTTCTGCCCACTGTTCCGAAGCTGTACTACACTGGGAGCGGTAATTATGTCGTTCCAAACGTGCATGATTTAAGGTGTTGAGCAGTGTTCAAGTGCAACTGTTCTCTAACCTCTTCAGATAACGAAAAAGACTTCGAGATCTTTTCATTGTTCAACTGGCAAGTCGAGCATAAATCTGTAGCAGGTATATTAGTAACCACAAATGGACGTAACTCATGCCATACTTGTTCAAATTTTCGGCGTGAAAAAACATCGTTGTTTAAGGTTTCACACGCTTCAGCATACTTTCTGTAAACATACGATTTACTCGTATCAGAGGGAAGAATAACTACATCAGAATCACGATGATTTGGCATTCTACCTGGCAGTGGTAGTCCATGAATGTCAGAAAAATTGTCTATGAAGCCAAGAGCATGAAATTTATCCTCTGGTGGGCATGTATTAGATGGAAGACGCTTGTCGTTGCCATGACCCCGATTAACCAGTCCAACCGAATCAAAATGCTTCTGAAGTGCTTCCAATCTCTTGTGATTGATGGTATGAATGAATAAGAAAGTGTTCAGACATACTCTACAATTATGGGGGAAAAACGTGGTGTGTCGATGAGTTGAACCTGATGAACGGCAACCATCTACAGGTTGATCTGGATGAGTACGAAGGGATTGAAGTTGAGAGAGAATGACAAGGTCCAATTCACTCCTAACTAACTGAAGGCAGTTTAGTCTTGTAGTAGTACACAATTGCTTGCTTATGATACTTGAACAAGCAGAGCTTTTAGGGCCAAACATACAACCACAACTCTTGGAGAAGAAGGTTTCAACCTTTTCAGCTTCATCCAGGTCAGAACTGCTGAATTTAAGCTCTATCACTGGAGAGTTGCCATCAGGAACACCGCTGGTTGAAGGGACTGCCGCTATCTCAGCCATTGCTGTGCAAATGAACTCAGTTTCGCAAACTACCAACTTGGATAAGGTAAGAAAACTAAAACCTACGTACGCTTCAACTTTAGATCGCTGTAACTCGCACAATACTAACTCGAATTTCACAAAACAAACTCCATCTTTTAGCTCAATTTATTCTCTTTTTAATGCCTATCAGTATGATGTAATGCGAGTTAAATTTAGCCAGTAAAACGGCGATTATGTAATCATGTTACTAAAATTGACTACTTCATGTTAAACAGCGTTTTCTCAAGTTTTAATTTTTTACGAACTCCCCCCTTTTCCTATGCCATGTCACAAATGATGATGTGTTGATTATAGAGACAAAGCAGGCCGCATACCATCTAGCTATTGCTAGATTTTGCAGTTAACTTATTTAATGTATATGTGATACGATCTGAGAAAAGGGCCCACTTCGCCCAAAAGCTGAATTTGCACTAGGACCTGAAATAGCTACCAAGGTTATGATTCATGATATCTCAATAAATTACCTCAGAGGCATCTTGGGTCATTGCTCTATCTTTGTGCAAAGTTTTAAGGCCAAGAAGCGCTTCCTTCCATTCAAGCGAGCAGTTAGAAAAAGTTTAAAAAATAAAGAAGCCACGCGAAGCTACCGCGTGCACGGAATGAAATTACGGGCACGCGGGAATTTCCCTTCAGTTTTCTGTGGGCACGCGGGAATTTCCCTTCAGTTTTCGTGCGTTGATAACAAGAAGCCCTTCTGAAGCACTTCAGCCATGAAGAAGCAACCCCTCTTGGAAGTATTGGAAGAGCATTTCTGTACACATGATGACCATGCAGATGATAGTGACATAGAAGATGACAGTGAGCTAAATGCATGTGTATACAAATAAAACATCATGCTTACAAAAAAATTGTGATTTCATTTCAATCAGATATTGTGTGTGTGTTTGATGTCAAATAGGAGTTGAAGCAGAAGTGATGTGAATTGATCACCATCATTCCTTGCTTCAATTGGACAGACTTCTTTGCTTCGCATTTGAAGAAGTTCTCAGGAATAAAGCGTTTCCACCAATTCATATTCAGTTCATCCGATCCAGGCACAGTGACAGCAAAGGAGCGTTCAGACACTGTACAACACCGGTTTGTGCTTGCCAAACATTGATGGACACCAACAGTCACAGATATGCCACACATCATCATCACTCCAGCCAAAGGTTTGTCTCCAGAACGACAGTGGTACTTATTTGACAGCATCCGACAGTTCTGTCCCGAGAAGGACAAAGACATAACATGCCCCAAACCATCATCGTTCCAAAGCCATCCAGTCGAGCTGCTCACCAGTGGTTAACGAGGAAGTGGAGAACTCGACCACATCAGCACCACCGACAAAAAGGGTCCGCACTTGCACGACCTGCAAGAAAGTAGGATACAATAGCAGGTCATGCCCAGAACCATGATGTCAGCATTCTTTCACTTAGCTACTCACTACGCTAATTTTATCCTTGCTAATTTTATTTTTATGTCCTTGCTATAACCATTATCAAAGATAACCAGGATTATCTACTGTTGTCAACACTAGTCACTCAATCAAACTACACTTTTAGCTTAGCTACTAATCCAAAACCTAGGTAAAATAAAGTAGTGAAGGTGCAAAAACTCACTTGGACCCCTATAACTTGCTCTCAAAACAAACCAAAAATCTGACTTGTGAGCTAGGGTGTAATTTAGTTTAAACAAAGTAGTAAAGGTACAAAAACTCAGTTGGACCCTATGGACCCTATAGAGATGACGATAAAACTATAGATAACTACGCCTATAACTTGAAGATGCTAGCCCTCAAATAAACAAAATTCTAAACAGTTAACTTGTAGCTAGCCAGGGTGTAGCTAATAACAAACTAAGACTACACCATACCTTTCACAAGATGCCAAGAAGTTCTTCTCCCTTTGTCCCAGCTATTTAACAGGGTAGCGCCATGGCCTAGCGTTGCCTAGATCGCCCCCCTTGCCAAAAACTACTTCTGGTACGGGTCGTCATGATTAAAAACGTGACGTCATCAATATACGTGCGCGGAGTTTCGCGTATAACAACACAAGGGAAATTTCTAGACGCGTTTTCTCGTTTGACAGTGTAGTGAAGAATGGAAGCAAAACTGTGTATAACTTTGGAATGGCATTAGATCAAGGCACAATTCCAGTACCATTCTACTTAGCTATCCTTGAACTTTAACCTCATGACAATAACGCAGATATTTTTTTGGGGCCGAAGTGGGCCCTTTTCTCAGATCGTATCACATATGATTTATTTGGAGGGAGGGGCTTCAGTCTCCAAAGTAGATCCACCCATGCTGCTCATCCACAACCACCTTAACTCTTTGGCTGCGAAGGGATTTCCCCAGGTAATATCCCCTGCACGCGGAGGCTGTTTATTGCCGTTTTTGAAATCAACTGATTTTTAATTGTTTTTTTTGTTGTATTTTTGAGGCTTGTTTAGGTGAGCATACGAGTGATATTCTGACTATCTCCTAACTTTCTACAGGCTAGAAGAACCTTTTGAGATGGCAAGACAAGTGAAGCTAGACTCCAAGTAAGTATTATTATGTGGGTAAGCTAACCAGTTTGTTACATAGATAATCGTTATAGCTAGCAAATTAGATGGCGCTTGAAGTGTATAGGCAGTTTTAGCTGATATTTATAGCTAGCAAATTAGCTAGCGCTTGAAGTTGGCAGTTTTAGATAGCCAAGTAGCTAGCGCTTGAAGTGTATAAGCAGTTAGAGCTGATCTTTATAGATGGCAAATTAGCTAGCGCTTGAAGTTTGCAGTTTTAGACGATCATTATAGCTAGCAAATTAGCTAGCGCTTGAAGAAGGCAGTTGTAGCTGATATATAGCCAGCAATAGCTAGCATTGGAGGTAGCTAGTAGACTACCAAGCAAACCAAGTTGGTCTATAGCTAGTGCTTATGTATCTCAGCTCAGCTAGCTACCAATTCTGCTATCATCATGGATAGTACTCAGAATGGTCACAGCTCTCTTGTCCATCCATTTCAAGGCATGGACACTATTTGTACTTACAGATTCTTTTTCATTTTGTCTTTGGCCTTGATACATGCAGGTCCCCCCCTGTTCATCCGAACTGTACCAAGTGCACCAAAGCCACTACTTTTTAGAGATGGTACAAGTGTATATATCATATTATTGTGTGTATACTAAAGTCTCCTCACCTAAATACAGCTTCCAACTATAGGTATATCCACTAGAGCTGTCTGCCAGGACATAAGCTTTCGTATCCCACTTTGTGGGCTTCATGGACAAGTACTGGATGAACCAGACCCTCCCCTTGACTCCAATTGATTCATCTACAGCAATTTCTCTTCCAAGCTGGTATGATTGTCCGCTATAATGAGGGCAATGAACCTTTATCTCGCTAACTGTCCCTAGCTTTTCAATCTCTCATTCTAGATTGAGGAGGTAGGTCTTGATTCGAAGCTATAAATTGGTCTGCTTACAAATTTGTTTCCTCCACAATTGTCCTTAGGATAGTGTCATCGAGAAAAAGCTGAGCAAAGTCAATGGGCGCTTTTCCTTCCATATCAACTGTGCAACCAGATGTCTGAATGAATGAGATCCACTGGAGCTGCTGGGACTGGAGCTGTTGGCCACTGGAGCTGCTGGCACTGGAGCTGCTTGCACTGGAGCTGCTTGAACTTTCACTGGAGCTACTCCTACAACCTTCTTCATCTTTACACTATCCACAACATCCTTCACCATCCTCCACACCCTCTTTACCACCCCCCACACCTTCACAATAATACTCATCAATATATCCATCATCTCTTTTTAACATATACAGCACTTCAGCTCTATTATAATAATTATCTATCCATCACTTGTGTTCAGAAAAATACTCTATCAAACATCTAGAGTGAAGGTACATAACCACCTTACATAACCAAGCTTTGTCCAAAGATAGTTGATAATTCAAGGTCAGTACAAGTGAATTAAACACCCTGAGCAGCTGTACCAATAAGCAGACAATAGGCAGATGCTTCGTGAGTTGCTGTACTGATAAGCAGCATCTTACTGCGAGTCAATAAAGCATTAGTCCTTTACGGACATACCACCGCGTACGAGTGCAATTTTTGTCGGACATAATATATAATTATAATATGTCCACCGCAGTCAAAGAGTTAATGTGCGCTCAGCTAGCGCTCTCCATTGGGAGTTTGAAGTTCAAAATTGCTACAGAACTGATATGTTTTGAATTAGAACCGGGCACAATCAGAGTCTGACGAATTATAGAGCATCAGATTTTGCTTAAAACCAGGTATCGATCTTGGCTGGGTGAAACAGATATGTTAGTGAATTTGATCCCATAAGTATGCCATAAGTAATTTAATCTTCCCCTTCCCCCCCCCCTACCCAACCCTAGTTGTTGTTTTTAACTAGTGGTGTTCACCGCTGCACAATTGAACCACCTATGAGGAGGCCTAGTTATGTATGGTTCAGATCTCTGCAGGGATTAAAATTGAACACATAATCTGGGCTTGGATGGTGACCTTTTGGGAAAAGTAGGTGTAACTGGGGTGGGTGTAAATTGATGAAAGATGGTTCCGGTCTGTGCCTATTTTCCCATCATATTGTGTGTGTGTGTGTGTGTGTGTGTGTGTGTGTGTGTGTGTAAGTGTGTGTGTGTTTGTGGTGTGTGGGGGTGACAATGACTTTCTCAATAATTAATTTGAAATTTACACTCTCCATGTTTCCGCTAAATGCTCTAGACTTCATCAGGAATAATGAAGTTAGGAGCTTTCAATCCACACACCATTCTGCATCTCTTTGAAAGTGATGTATATAGAAGGCTGACATAACAGACAGTTTTCTATCCAGCCTAGTTTATGGTGTGGTACACTATCTCCAACACCTCACACCTTGAGCAAGAATAATTATTGTTATCCTGATTTACTTTCTTTTCAACATGCACTCCTGGCAAACTGCTTGCTCTACAAGACATGCTAAATGTGCTGTCCACCTGTGTACAGATAATCTTATCAAGATATTTCATTGCCCCTATTCTGTTTGTTCTACTTTGTAGTCTCTATGGGTAGAATCAAATTTAGATGCTGTATGTGTAGATTTGCATAATGTATAAAGTAGTCCAAATGAGCACAGATAAGAATAGGAAGAAGATGTTCTATATAGGTATGCACTGATAGTGTACAAGAAGATAGAAAATTAAATATCCTCGAGTCCTAGAATACAGTAGACAGCAGTTTAGTCAAATTTAATATATGGAAACAAAAGCGTAACAGACAAACAAATTAAAAAAACATGTTATTATAACAAACAAAAATGTTTTTGGATTGAATGATCTGTCCAAAAAAAAAGGAGAAAGTGTAGGAAATACCCATGTGTAGAGAACCAGTAACCCTTTACCATATTAATGATTTATTAATGATGTATACACATACCTCTATTCATATGCTATACACACCATAGCAACAAACATCTATATGTATAGCTAGCCAATATACAGACTTGTCACCACAAACTTTCACTTTCAACCTTTCATTGAGGGCAAGCTTCATCTCCAATATAGAGAGCAGCAATAACTGAACTCTGTGTGAGAGGAGCAGGTATTGTTTTCAGAAGTTAATGTATCTACTTCAATATGACGATCTTTGATTCCTCTTGATTTGCATTGAATGCATCATAACCAATTGTTGAATACCAATAATACTTATATAGTCACAAGTGTATTGTGTCTGGAAGCATCCTAGCAATTTTTCCATGATTTTGCTGAGTTTTATAGAACTGCTTGAGTTTTCACAAGATTGAAATTCTTATCCATTATAACTATCTATCAAAATACACTCAATGTTTTGAACGAAACCAAAAATTTCTTGCAGAAAGTGCCTCCCCAGCTCATCCTTTATGCAGCTTCAAAATATTCTTATCTGAAAATGAAATAAAAACTAGCTTTTATCAAATCTCCTTGGAATATGTCTCTGCCATGTTAGGACAGAACTACCGCACTTGCTAGGAAGTTCTTGTTAAGGAAATGTGGTATTGTTTCCTTGGCACTCAAGAGTAAGAGTGCTCAAATCATCACCCATTATATAGTTGTCCATGTAGCATTCCCTTGATAAGTTGTGGACAGTTGTTCAGTATTACTGAAAATAGTGATGGTTAGTTACAGAGCAAAATAACTAGAAACCTTGTTCATCATAGCTAAATCACCACCGGTATTCTTGAGAAATGTTTGGTCAATGAGATGATGATTCCATTGTTATTTGCAAAGAGTCAATATTATTGGTGGCTTGCATTGCTAGTTGGGCAGATAGATCAGATTCAAGATGGTCTAGATGACTCCACTGAATATGTTCCAAAAGAACTTGTCTTTGGGTGATAAAATAATACAAGGAGAATATCCATAGTAAGGTTGATTCCTATCCTAATTGATTATATTTTGTGAACTTCCATATAATTAATGTTCAATGAGCCAAGCAATGTATTGGTATTGCAGTATGATTGTCAAGTTAAAAAATCATCCAATTATTCCACCAATATGCCCTTGAGAACTTTGCTGGCCTGTGCAATGCATAATGGATGTTTTATTTGCTATTAAAGACCAACAACATCTTCACACACTTCACATTTTTTAGTTCCATACCTCCAACTTAATAAGCTTCAATTGGATCTGTGTTGTAGAAGAAAACTGAGTAACAGATGAGATAATAATTATCATAGGAAAAACAAGGTTAGAGTATCTAGTCAAAGCATCAAGGGACTAAAATTCAAGTTTGTTAGAAGGTCATTGTAAAATCCTAATACCATTTTGAAGTGAACTGTTGTTATAGCCCACTCACCTAAAGCATTTTTAACCCTTTAACCATTGGGGGTGGGTGTGGAGTGGGAGAAGCTGTAGGCTGGTAATTACCTCTCAGTGGCAAATAAAATTGTAAAAATTTGATTTGTTTGTGTTGATATTTATTAGTTATTCACCCAAGATCAATGAGACCGAAAAAAAAAATCTAGTGCTTCTAAAGTATTCCTGTTGTGTGCTTCACCACAGCTATATTATAGCTCTCAAGCTACAATAGCTTGAGCTGTTTAAATAGTCCAGTGTTTTTTTAATGTAGTAGCAAAAGCTAGGTGGCTACCCTGAATATTTCATCTAAATATCGTTTATGGATACCACTACTAGGCTCAACAAGAAGAACAGCCTATTTCACCAGATCTTGGATTAACCACACTATGTACTCATACAGTATTCAATAATCCAAGTTCCTTGGGAAAGCAGTTGATACAAAGAGCAACACTCCATTGTGAACATCCTGGGATTTGCAAGGTGAAAGCTGTTGCCAGGAGTTAGCTATATGTAGTAGCCAGGATTAGACAGAGGGATTAAAACTTTGGCAAAGTCTTGCAAGACTAGTGCTGTCTAGCAGCCAAGGGCTCACCACAAGTATCACCCCTGCATCCATGGGTTTGGGCCATCCCAGCCATCGGAGAGAGTTCATGTGGATTTGCAGTACTATTCTTAGAAGCAATGTTCTTGAAAACAGTGGATGCCCATTCCAAGTGGATAGAGTTTTACCTGATGTTGCAGACAACAGCTTGCAAAACAATTGATGTATTGAGGCATATTTACTGGTTACTACAACAACTCTTTACCGAAAATGGTGTTCTCAGCCTTCATTAAAAGAAATGGTATATTGCACATTCAGTGTGCACCTTACTATCCTGCTTCCAATTTTCAGGTGCTAATGTTTGTGAAGTCTTTCAAACAAGCATGAAGGCCTCACTGAATGATGGAAGATGTGTAACTTTAAGGATAGCAAACTTTCTTCTTCTCACCTATCATCTGGTTGACTGGGTGGGCCTTTACCTGTATAGCAAGGACACTCACACTGAGAGCATGTATCTAACACAGATGAGTGAGCACATTATTGATCACTGTCATTCTGGGAACTTCTTGTGCTTGATGACGGAGATTGGTGAGAATCAGAAGGATCTATATTCAAGAGTATTCTGTGGTTAGGTAGTTAACTACTAGGTAGACTACTTACCACCAGTAGAGCCAGAGCTATGATCCTTGCTTTTTGAAGCAAAGCTTGGGTCATAACTTTCAAGATGGGTTCCAAATTGAGCACATGGCATACCTGATAGGCTAATTATCAAACTAGATGGGTTGTGGTAGTGGTTGATCTCATTAATGATTGTGGTTCATATGAACTCACCTCATGCACTCTCCTGATATCATTCTTTGTTGATTGCTAGAATAGTTCTAATGAGAGTGAGCCTCGTGCACTCTCCTGATATCATTCCTTGTTGATTGCTATATAGAATAGTTCTAATGAGAGTGAGGCTGAGTATAATTATATCTATCTGCACACTAGCTATTAAGATTTTATTGATATTTTATGATTTTATGATTGAATGACTAACTACAATGACAAAGTGTCTTGAACTGACCAGATAGCATAGCTAACCACATTTTGCATTAATGATTAAATTACCTGAAATTATGGGGGGGGGGGGGGCTCCACCCCCCCCCCCCCCCCCTTCCTACGCCACTGCATAGACAAGTGTGAAGGAGAAGACTGTTTAGCAAGAAATATGAAAGGAATTCTTCAGCTGCGAAAAGACCATAAGGAGAGTGTGAAACATCGGAGGCAGATCCGAGATGCAACTCCACCTTCAATTAATAGCATTAGAGTAAAACAGATATGATAGGTGAATGTCTATTGACTTTACAAAAGTCAATGAGACTGCGTGCATTGGTAAAGATGATTGGCTGTTACATATGTTGCCTTTACTTACTGAGATAATTGTGCACAGCTTTATGTAGAGGCAGACTATGAGGAGGTCGAACGAGCTATTTTAACTCATTACAATATAAGTTTCAAGAGATACAGATGCAAGCTGAGAGAAATCTGGAACCATTGCTAGCAGTCTAACTACACAGTGGTTTCAAGTAATTCAACAATGATGAATGTAATTAAATTTATATCAGTAAAGAAAAAATTATGTCTACCCTTTTATAATAGTTGTCCAGGTAAATCTCCACTCGCTTTTATCGTCGTGGTAATGCAAGCACATAGATCTAGAATATGCCCTATGGTCACAACTCGAGTGCAAATAGGTGTTGTGGGTATGATTAAGATGATGATGTGCGGCAGACTTAAAGTGGACATGCAAGGAGAGAGAGGGAAACTGAGTAAGCTGATGAGATTCATTGAGACAAATGGCTGTTATCCCAGCATTATTTTGATGTCTATTTTTTAAGTTGTTGTAGCCACAGCTACTTAATAAACTCTAACAACTCTAAACATGCCATCATGGGCATGTGGGAAAGATGCACCACATTCCTTGAGGTGTGTCCTTGAATATTACATGGCTACTTGTCTGAATAGAACCTCTAGCCATGGACAATGACACCTGAACCATCCTTACACATTAAAGGGAAACATTGCTGGGGAAAGACTTGTCGAGATCTACTTAGCGTAAGTAAAGTGCTCCGATTAGTGCCCCCTTCCTTTAGTTGTTCCACATGGTCCTACCCAATGATCTTCAGCCTTTTATATACCCTTTATAATATATTTATAGAAAAATTGATTTATTCTTGATTTCTTATTCTAATCTTCTATTACATTTCTACTTGATTAATTTTTTCAGTATGCCTGATATTTTAATGGGACTTTCAGTATGACATATCATTGCTTTAGACTTTAGAGCTACTAAGAATTAACTGCCTATCATATCCTAGAGAAACATTAGCAAATGTACTCATACATATACACATACACACACATACATACACATGCATACATACAAATATATATACCTACTACATATGGAAGTTGGTAGATTGGGATTACACACCTCAAAAAGCAAAGGTCAATGTCTCAGCTAAAACTCACTCAAGTAACTTGCATCCTAACAGTTATTTTGGCAATTATTAGCTCCAAATACACTTCCAGCATATATACCTTGTACTGTTCATGATATTGTAAACTGGCTGACCTGAAGACAATTAAAATTTAGCATTCAAGGGTCATATCTCTTTTCTCTCACTCGATCATCGCAAGTTCATCACAAACAAGCTTAACCAGCAAACTCTAGATATTCATTGACTGGCAATGACTATTTGTTTGTTGATTCAGCCAAAATTGGTAATTTCTTCTGCACATTTATCAAAATTGTCTAGTTGGGTGTGAGTGCGTTTGTGCATGTGTCTGAGTTTGTTATGCAATAATTGAGCTTATTCATCAACTCCACTTTTCTAGAAAATATATAAGTGAGAACTTGTTGGCAAGCAAAGCGAGCCCTCACATGGGAGTTGGACGGAGAACTTGATATTGCCACACAAGGCATATGTATATATGTATGTATGTATGTATGTTTCTATTCACTGTATGTTCAGAATGGGACACCTGTCTTAACTAATGTGGGGTTACATTCAGTGTGCGTGCTAAATCCCATTATTTGGTGGCAACATATTTATGCATTTTAGCTTGTTTTTATAAGCAACTGGCATTTCCCCCCTCCATTAACCTTTTTACTATGAACTAGATATAGAATTGTTTGCAATTTTACCCAGATTTCTTGCTGGAGTACTGGGATAGGCCCCAAGTTACATCTTGGACAATGACTTCTATGGCTATCTGGAGCAGGGAATTTTTGCAGAGGAACACAAGCAGCCGATGCTTCACTTGATATTTGTGTCTACCAGTATATAGCCCAATGGCAGTGGAGCTTCTTTGACATACCAAAGAACAAACTACCTCTCCTCAACAGTTTTCAGCTCCCCTACAATCGCAGTTATCAAGCCACTCCCTTACATTCACTTCCAGCTCCTCCTACTCCAATTCAATCCTTTAGATTTATTCCTGATTTCTCAGATGATTCATTTATATAAAACATTAACATTAACATCAATTATTCATTGAAGAACTGGATTTCACAGAGTGTGAACATATCCACCTGCATTTGAAGACAAGATGAGAATTATCATAATAATTATGAGTTGTTCCTCATATCTACTATATATTCATCTCAGCAAACTCTCAGTAGCCAAAAGTTACTTTTGCTACATTAACTCTAGCAAAACTAACTGCTAGCATTCTATTAGATCTAGCTACCCTAGCACATGATCATAATTGTCATGAACAAAGTGGGTAGTGGATATCCTAACTTTTAGTTGGCTACCTAACATTGAACAACTACATTATCTTACCTTCATAACTGCTTCTTAGAAGAGCAGGATGCAATAAGAAAATAGTATTACATCTGGGCACTAATTATAAATTTTGCTGACAGAAGAATGGGTGTGACACTAATATACACTAAGTTGCCTATACGCTATTTGCTAGTATCACATAAACACTAGGACAAGTAGTTAAAGCCTAGAAGCAACATTGATCTGGTACTTGTTATTCTCACTATCTAGCTAGCAATTTCTTTTCTCTATAGCTAACCTGATGGAAAACTTACTTATCTATTATAATATAGAAACACTTAGACCATTGGATATCCTCTGGAATGTGCTGTACGAGAATCTCTGTGATGTGGCATAATATAGTATTATAGGAAATATGTGTGTGTGTGTGTGAATGTGTGTGTAAAATAATGTTATCCTGAATTACTACTCTTCGTATCTTGATGGTCCTAATGTATAACTATTGGATGGAGGACTTACTATCATGCTTTAGCTCTATCTAGCAATTAGCAACATTTTGAAAACTATTCGAGTTCAAAATCAATTCTAACTGTACTTATTTTTATAGACTTCATAGTTAGCT
Source organism: Cladorhizidae sp. MBARI D1340-BT2 (assembly GCA_028752905.1). NCBI lineage: Eukaryota > Metazoa > Porifera > Demospongiae > Poecilosclerida > Cladorhizidae > Cladorhizidae sp. MBARI D1340-BT2. Next base: position 44,285,856 of record JAQNBH010000011.1, read on the forward strand.
AGCGCTTGACATCATCCACAATCAAGAAACTTCCTTAGCTCAGGTAAAGCTTTTGCACTCTCCATGCTTCTACAAGTGAAGGAGTCCATAAAAGTATGCCATTAACTAAACCTTGAAGAATGCCTTTGAAATCTTGAAGCTAAGATGATCTAATCTAAAAACTAGGCTATCCACTGTCCAACAATTTATTTTAGAAGCTCAGATTGTGAGTCCTAAGTTACTTTTTCAAGACAATTGTAGCCAAAAATCCCCTTCCTCTCAACGATACGCCTTGATCTGAGAGGATCCGAATCTTTAGCCCGATGCCTGACCCAGGTTTAAACTCCCCTGCTTAAACCCTCTTGTCAGACTGGAATCAACAACCACCCGGTAGTTTTTTATCCTCGAGAAGGAATAGGTAAATATACTAAAGAGTTGCCTAGACAATCGGCACAGACAAGTCAAACATACAATATTGCAATATACAATTAATATAACCCTAAGTTCTTTCTACTAGAGTTCTTTCTCAGTTCTTAATTAAGTTCCTTCTCTAACTCTCTCTCTCTTGTGTCTATCTCCTTTAATAATGTTCAGGTCGGATCATTTGGCTGATCTGCACTGACCAATTTGATGGCTCCTTTTAGACCAATCAGATGGTCGTGGTCTGTCTCTGCCTCATCTGCCACGGTGTGTCTTCGTGGTTCTCACATAAGTTGCCATGGTTTCCATATAGGTGTTGATTTGTTTTGTTATACCAATAAAGTCGTATTCCTGGCTTCAGTCAGAGAGTTACGATTCTCTGACACTCCCCATCCCTTGGATTCTGGCTCACGGTCACGTGACAGTCCGTCTGCATTGGCGTTGGTAGTTTCCAGCTCGATACGACTGAGAATTGGAATGATTGCAGAGCCAGAGCCCATCTGGCCAGACGCCTGTGGGAGTCTTTGAGGTTCCCGAGGTGGTTAACGGGGTTGTAATCAGTCTCCACTGTGAATTTGGAACCCTGCAGGTATGTACTAAAATGTTTGATACCCTGAACAATAGCTAGTGCTTCGCGCTCTATGGCGGAATAATTCTGCTCTCTTAGAAGTAATTTTTTGGATCCGTAAGCTATCGGATGCTCTTCCCATGTAATTAGATTATCATCTAGGTAGGCTAAGGCATATTCATGCGTTCCTTGCAATATATAGTCCATCAGTCTTTGAAAGGTTGAGGTGGCAGTAGCTAGACCAAAGGGCATTGTTGGAACTGATACTTCCCTTATGGGGATACAAAAGCCGTCTTCTCCATGCTACACTTCCCCATAGGTACTTTGTAGTAACCCTTTGTTAAGTCTAAGGTGGTAATAAATTCTGCCCTGCCAATCTCATCAATTAGGTCATCTATTCTAGGTAGTGGATAAGGGTTACCTGTGGTGATGTTGTTGAGCTTTCGGTAATCAACACACTTGCGGATACCTCCATCTTTTTTCGGTACCAGAACAATGGGTGCCGCCCAGGGGTCCTGGATGGTTCAATTATTTTGACCTAGCAGGTTTAAATCTCTGCTCTCAAAAACTCTTGTGCCTTATGTGCCAGTCTATAGGGGGTTATCGAATAGGTGGGTCATCTCCTGTCTCAATCTCATGCTCCACTAAACTAGTCTTCCCAGGCACATCTTGGATCACATCCATAAATTATCATCTCAACTGTTGTAGTTCAGTTCTTTGGGAGGGTGAGAGGTTAATAGGCTTTGTTTCCCGATCTGTTCTAGGCAGAGGACTAAACATGTCCATCGCTCTTCTCTGGAATGCTTCAGCTATGCCTTGGACAGAACAGCTGGTTTAGCAAGCTGTCATGTAGGGCGGGACTTACATACTTCCCTGACATCTGTTGCTAGTCCAGGCCAGTCTGCTCGTCTTCGGCGCCTGCAGTACCCGTTCTTGACCGAAATGTCCAGCTGTCAGAGCTAGCTGTAACATCTTTTTTCTGGCCATCTGTTGTATCAATAGTAGATCTTTCCCTTGGATCTGATACGGTTGCCGCATCAACAGCCCATCCCTCCAGAAGTAAGGACTTCCTTCCTGTCCTGCTTTCTGTCGAATTTTTTTTAGGATTGGGTCTGTTTGCTGCTCGGCTCGGAAGGTGTTCATAGAAATGTTCTCCACCAGACTCCCATTGGTGCTGTGGTCTGGAGTAGCAATTAGATCGGCCATTGGAGGTGTTTCTGGCTCGTCCAGTTGGGGAACCACAGCTTCATCAGAGGAGTCTATTGCTGTCTGCTCGTTTGAAGGAGGAGTCCCTGGCTTGTCCGTGGGAGTTGTTTTTGGCTCATCCACTGGGTTCACTCCCCCTTCCGCCTCGTCTTTGGTAAGGTCTTCCAGGTCCTGGACCACTGGCTCGTCCTGTTTTTGCTGGAGTTCCTGCTCTTTCAGCTGTGACTTCGGTTGGGCTCTTGTAGTCACCAGTCCCTGTTGGATTGGGGTCGGATCATGTGGTGGAGTCGAGGGTCCATCCTTCTTCCTGTTGTTGCTGAGGGCTTCCTTCAGGTGCTTCCGGAAGTGCGGGACATCATGTCACATGAGCTGTCTACAGGGATGTGTTCAGATACTCCCACTGCAAGGACTATGCAAGCATCATTATTCACCTTTAATTGCACTTTTGCTGCTGGGAAATATGTTTTACCCGAACTGGCTGTTGTGTAGGCAATTTTCCAGGGTAATAAATCTGATTCTCTAATACACCTTGGGTGTACAATAGACTTGGTACAGCTTGTGTCTAAGAGTGCCATCACAGGTCTGTCATTTATTAGCACTGGGCGGGACCACTCAGGAAGGGTGTTAGTATCTCTCATCCCACAATTGGCAGATTCCATCTTCACATGGCAATCTTTTTTAAAGTGTCCCTTCTTCCCACAACAAAAACACTCCAAGTTATTTACCTCCTTCCCATTTCTCTTGTTTACATAACTTGTATTCTCATACCTGTCCTTGGGAACTACCTGTCTGTTCTTTTGATTGAACTGTCCCTATTTTCTGGTCTCTTAGGCGTTCCTCCCTCTAGGCTTTGGTTGGCACATGACGGCTTCACCTAGTTCTTCGTAGGTGTCGGGGTTTAACCGGTGCATCTGCCACCTGGGAAGATGCTTCAGAGTAAGTTCATAAAGTATGTTCGTCTTTCCTGAGGAGTCCAACCACTGATTGAAAGACTGCTTATAAGCTCGAATGGATTCGTCATGTCAAATGCTTGGTCAAATACTTTGGTTCTGTTGGTCTCAGAAGTCACCTTGTAGATGTCCAAGAGGGCTCTTTTGACTTGGTCATAGTCAGTTTGGTCATGGTCCTGGAGAGCTATCACTGGTATTAATCCTTGGCCAGACAGGGAACTTCTCAGGTAGTTTGCCCAATGTACGAATGGCCAACCATTCGCACTGGCGGTCACTTCAAACATCTCCAGCTAGGCACCCATATCATCCGTGCCTTTGCTGAATTTCTGTAGGTTTATTTTGGGAGGTTGAGGTGCTGCTGCTGGTGCTAAGGTTGCAACAGGCTGGACTGCTAAAAACGGAGTCAAGTGTTCTTGTTGTGGTAATGCCTGCCTACGATCCTCGGCACAACGTTCATCCTCTCTCTGAGCCCGTACCTCTTCCAATTCAGCCCATCTGTCCATAAACTGGTCGAATCTTCCCTGAGGTCGAGGAGTGTCTTCCTCCTCTGTACATTCGTCTCCTGTGGTGACTGCAGTCCTATAGGGACATTCACCTGATCGCAATCCACATGCACACACGCAAAAGCAAGGGAAAAAACAACTTATGGCAACAAAATACCAGTAATAATAGTAAAACAGAAATATGCACCTTTACCCGAGGGGGGGAAAAAACACAATAAAAACTATCCCAAGGTTTTGTTTCACTGGTCCTCTAAGCCTTGATAGCTTGGACCGTTTCCTTGACTATTTACAAAAATCAATAACAACAAACAAAAAAATACAAAAACAACCACCACCAGCAAAACAAGCGCAACAATTGCGGGTTTACCTTGTCAGAACTCCTCACCTTGAGTCTGACTTGTATAACCTCAGAACCTCTCACCTTAGGTCTGAGTTGCTAAAGCGTTAACTAGAGAAGCAGCACTAAGTACTCTATTGAACCTGACTTGGGTATCTCTAAATACACCATCTAGAGATCCCACCGCTGCCACCAATGTAGCAAAAAATCCCCTTCCTTTCAACGATACGCCTTGATCTGAGAGGATCCGAATCTTTAGCCCTATACTGTTCAACTGTTACTTATTATGATCTGGTTGTCTTTATATCCGTCCAGGTCAGACTGGATTTATGAAGATCGTCGAACCGTACTTAGACAGTTAAAGCATGAGTATAAATCTTCTCTTTCTTCTATCACGTGATGTAATAATGTATACGTAATGATGATGCAATGTCTATGCACAATAATCAAAATGACTGATACAGTGTGTGTGATTAGTAATATAATACTTGAACATTACAAGCCCGACGCCTGACCCTGGTTTAAACTCCCCTGCTTAAACCCTCTTGTCAGACTGGAATCAACAACCACCTGGTTGTTGTTTATCCTCGAGAAGGAATAGGTAAAATAATTAGATACAAAAGAGTTGCCTAGCCAATCGGCACAGACAATAGTCCAACATACAATATTGCAATATACAATTAATATAACCCTAAGTTCTTTCTACTAGAATTCTTTCTCAGTTCTTAATTTACTTCTTTCTCTAACCCTCTATCTTTTATCTATCTACTACAGTTCCTTTAATAATGTTCAGGTCGGATCATTTGGCTGATCTGCACTGACCAATCTGATGGCTCCTTTTAGACCAATCAGATGGTCGTGCTCTATCTCTGCCTCATCTGCCACAACATTCTGTGTGTTGTCTGGTGTGTCTTCTTGATTCCCACATGTGTTGCCACGGTTTCCATATAGGTGTTGATTTGTTTTGTTATACCGGTAAACAACATCTGTCGTATTCCTGGCTTCAGTCAGAGAGGCAGGATTCTCTGACAGCAATTATGACCATGTGCTTGGTAGCTTGCTTCAATAGAAAACTAGCTATTAGTTATGCTAGAGCTAATGTAGCTTATATAAATTGTTTCAACTGAGAGTTCATTGAGAGGAATAGTAGATATGAAAAACTGTTAATGTGATAATCTACATCTTGTCTTCAAATGCAGGTGGATATGTTCTCACAAGGAAGCTGTGTAAAAGCTTCAATGAATAATTAATGTTATTGTTAATGTTTTGAATAACACCTGACATCAGGGCTAAGGCAATGGCTAGGGAGCCCAATGCTCAGTGTAAGTTGCGCAATGCAACTTACTTTGTTGTGGTGTTCATACAAACCACACATATTATATTAGAAACTACAGTGGTCTTGATAGGACCAATCTACCAATGAAAAACTACAACGCAATCTGCTACAGCTCTCCCCCAAGCCTACGAATTTAGCATTGTCTAGCTATGTATATATGTTTGATAATAATTATACGCTTGTGCAGAGTGCAACCATAGCTACTTGCATTGCTGCAGATTTCTAAAATCTAACAGCGATATACCAGAATGGATAAAGAAAATAAACTTCAGAAAAGGAGAGAGAGAGAGAGAAAAGTCAAAGCCCACTTCTTAAACAGAGAATTGAAAAAAAAAGGAAAAAAAGAGCTGGAGTTATAAAATGGAAAAAATCATTGGAAAAGCACAGCAGCCCACGTTAGAGAAGCTTCCTTAGGCCAGGTTAAGTTTCATTCTGACTTAGCCACTCTATTCAGCAACACACTCTAGCTATGGACACAGTTTGCTAACATGGAAATGATTGTCACTGACAAAGTCCTAAAATGGAAAAGATCATTACCAATATTGACATGGGTATATACTCCTTGAAAACATCAAGTAATGCAATATTACAATCTAATTTGATGATTATCAATAATTTACAGCTCAGTGTATAGTGGTACGACGGCAGCTTGGGATTTAATTTTTTGCACCTTGGCTCGCTACATAATGCCTTGCATTCATTTCTAGTTTAATGATTAGTTTACAAGTGAAAAAAGTTTGGACATAGAATAAATGCTAACTTTGTGGATTTTATCATAAGGTGGCAATAGTTAACAGCACTGCAAAATCAGGCAAATTACAAGTAGTCAATTATATGTGTGTAAAATTTAATAATATATAAGGTAGAGAATGACATCTACTATTGTTGGTTAATTTTGGAGATATCCAGAAGAAGTGTTGCCTAGTTCTTGAAGGAAGTGCAATATTTACAGATAGTAATTATATAGCAACAGCAAAAAATAGTAAAAATAATAATAATCTAAAATTAAAGGAAACAGGAATTAAAAAATGGTAATAGATGTATATACTTTCTCCCAGACACACAACATGCATTCAATATTTTACATTCATTGTAATGTTATTTCCTGGAGACTCCCAATTCAATACAAAAATATCGGTAAAGATCTTCAACACAAAAACATGCTCTCAATGAACTCTCAGTTAAATTGCAATAACGTTCTCAATATTCAACTTAAAATTGTACTCTCTCATTAGATGCTCTAGCCTACATCTAGTCGAAATGTCAGACAATTTGAAGATGATTATTGAGAATGTTTTTGTAATAAACATGTCATGAGTGTGCGTGCAATATTGAGTCTTACAAACAAGTTGTTTCAACAAGTCCTCACTGCTCTGGGAAGATCTCCAAGGAAATGTTATCTACAATCTAGTGACATGGTTAGTGTCCAGCTACATTTTTACATTAACAAAAAAGTTGGCAGTGTGCGGCTAATATAAATTTTGTTCTACCAAAGAGGAAGACGACCAAGGAGCATTATAACAGCCACCATGGCCTAACAAGTCAGCTAATGCATACTTCTTTGTTTGTTGTTATTATGTTTAGAGTAGACATTAAAAGTGGCATGTGATGATTGGCTTAGTGTACAATATGTTCTCCAATTACCAGATAGTGGCACGACTGATTGGGTTAATGTGCAATATAGAGTTTATAAGTGCTTGAATCCCAGAGGGCAGTTAGACAATACAATACTGTGTAGTTATTCAGTGATGCAGCTACAACAATAAATAAAAAATTTATAAAATAACAACACAATAAAACAAGAATGATTAAATTTTTAATTCTCGACATTTGTCTGGATACTCTCGCCAAACAATCAAAGAGTTTCTTGTCCCAAAAAAGAAGAAATGGAACCAAAAAAGTCATGTTTACCATAACTAGTTAGATAACCACTTACCATATAAAATCAAGCTATTTTGGACCGTTTATAATGGTTGGTGTAGTGATTTAAAGTATTGTCTAACTGATTGTGGTGTATATACATACATTCTTGTGCCTTCCTTTTTTGACAGTTCATTCCAATGTAGTAAAATCATTTTAATATAATTATAATCTGGTTACAAGTATGTGTAGTCTAATTAAAGCAAAGAAGAGTCTACCGCTTCACGTATAATGATCAGCCAACTAATTGCCATCTATGATCACTGTAGTATCCCTCATAGCTACTTTATGTGTATATAAACACTGAATTCAGTAACTGTATTGTAGCTACACATTTGAACCAATCATTCCACATACATATAGATATACAGAGTTCCAAAGGGCTAGCCTCGAACTTGTTTGTGTGTATAATGATATATTGATTCCAACTGCACATCTGTATTGGTTGATGCACTGCTAATAGCTAGTCTATTAGGGGAATAGTCAATCTGAGGAATAAAGCTCATTGAGCATAATCAGAAGTTGATGTAATTCTTCAGTAGAGTTGCATGATGGGGAATTTTTTCACTTATATATATTTATTCATCTCCATGAATACTGGTAACTCTAGATCTACTTAGAGTGGGCTGCTAAAAATCTCAACCCATCAGGCTAGAACAATATCTATTGCTATCATTACATACTCAAGAAATCATAACATCAACAAAAAAACACTCAACAATAGTACACTATAGACACAACACTTTCCTTAAGTAGACATTTGCAACTGTATACATTAAGGAGAAAACACATTTTGAGTAGTTTTATGATTCATCTTCAATGAGACTCATATAGCATGATGTCTATGTCATTATTGCTGCTATATAGCAACATGAATAATGTCATATAATTACCTTGAAGTTATAACATCACATATAACTGCATCAATTGAGTTAATAGATCAGCTCCGATGGATACAAGAAAGTTATGAGTCCCGTTTTTCCCCAATGCCTCATGCTAGTCATGTCTCTACTCTCACTTCTTTAGCTTACTGCTGGAAAGTAGAGCAGAGATTATGGCTACTAATGATCGTCACGTAACTAGTGTAAGTCCTCTTGCCAGTGACCTTTCTATTTTAGTAGTATGTGATTAAATTCTAGGCAGATAGTGTTGCCAGTATATATATATATAAGACTATTATTTCTTGTGTGCAATTAGAGTGTATGCAATTTCCAAATGCAGTAAAAAAAGTAACAATGCTTTGTTTATAGTGGTAATATATAATTAGCTACCATTTAAACAATTCTTCACAGCAAACAATAACGCAATTTTGCAGTAAATATTACACTTATACCAAATAATTACATTTTTGTTTTCTATCGCAGCAAGAAACTGAAGAACAAAACTACAACTGAACAGAAACTGACAGGAGCCAATGTGTTTATAACCAGTCCAATATGCCCACACAAATGAGCTGACCAACACTTGCATAGCACAACCCATCATGTGAAAGCAAATCCAATCATTATAACTCCACTGTCTCATAAACACCATCAGTCAGAGTTCCTTCCACACCCTCTGGTCCTTGTCCCGAGCCCAAAGTTGGGTGAAGTGGTAATCATCCCATATGCATGGCACTTGTTCACACTAATGGCGGGTGGTGGGCATGTCGCACGTATATTTGGAACATCATCCTTGCAGATGGAGTAACTATCCTTGAGGTTGATCTCTTCATATTCACAGATTTTGTCAGTATTGCAAGTGGAAGGGTCTGTCCTTGTGGAGACTGACCTGCCAATGTGTTAAAATATAATAGGAGACACAAGATATTGGAGAGAGAAACAGCAATGACTATTACTTTAGAATCTCCCAATAGTAATTTATTAGTGGACTACTAATCTCATATTGTGTATATAGTGCATGCACATTTCTGTGTGTAAGAACAGCACTTGATCCCATGTCATAAACAGCGTAGAACTTTCCAGAGAATTAATCTGTGCCTAGTGCACTCGAGATTAATCCGTTTCAAATAGTGCATGGTAAAGAACAGACTTGAGCATGGCATTCATCCTGATAGACTAGAGGATGCTTTCAAATATAAATACAGTATTGAATATCATTATGACATTCCTGTAGAATTTGCCCGTCACTGACCAATTGTAGTATTGTCAATTATTCCTGATGAAGGCAAGAGCATCTAGTCGAATCATCAAGATCCAATTTCAAGTTGCTTACTGAGAAGGTTATTGTATTGACATTTACTTTGGCACAAGTTACTTCCACAATTGCAAAGCTATTCTCAGGTAATTCCACTTGCAACAAACTCTAGCACATTTTGGCAAGCATTTGTGATTTTACCATCAGAATCAAAGAATTTTATTTTTAAGGTCAGGTTAGTTTAAGAAACTCTGGGAGGACTGCTGATAGAAGACTGAGCTGGTTGGGTGTATTGTAGCAGCTAACACTCCAAACTGGTGGCACAGCAGGTATGCTAACTCAAAGAGTAAACATTTCATACACACCATGGAGGATATTGGTCTCACTAAACTGTGTTGAAAAGGCTTCAGACCCCTCAATCACAACCCCCCCACCCCCCTGGATCTGACCTTAGAATCTAAAGGTCAAGTGAATGGCAAGGTCTTTCCAAGTGCTCCAAATGGAAATGATTTTATATCAAAAGGTTGTGGCTATATACACATAAGTAGTGCAGTTGGGCAATAACAGCAAAGGTCAAAGTACAGTGCGACAATCCCTGGCATTCTATAAGGTGGCACAGTGTGTTAAGCATGAACTAACACTAACCTGCTAAGACAACAATGAGCACAATGAGGATGAGGATCACAATAATGGCCACCACGCCCAAAACTGCTGCACCAGTAATGGCCTCAACTCCAAATCCTGCAACTCCACCGCCTAATTAACAAACCAAAAAATGCATAATGGTTAATTCAATGAGCACATTCACACACCAAATGTTAGGTGTAGAGAGGCAATTATTACTCCACTGAAGGAGCCTGCTCCAGCACGAGTATTAGCTGAAACTTACACAGCATAGGCAGTGTTCTCATCCAGGCCTTCAATGCTGGTCTCACTGGAGTCATTGCTCACAGTCTTGTACAAGGTGTTGGGTTCTTGTGGTTTGCTGCCACTTGATAGAGGGGAGTAGGTCACAGTGTAGCCAGTGATGAAGCCACATGCTTCAGACAGAGTCAGCCTGGTCCAGGACACTGTCATCATGCTGCCAGAGCTCCTCAACACCTTGTTATTCATAGGTGATATACTTGGTTCTACAAAATATTGATATATGTAGCACCTACTTATGTTACTGAGATATGAATGGAAGGACTTACCAAGTTCTCTAGTGAAAACTACTGTAGAACTGAGTCTGCCAGGCCCTGCCATGTTCACAGCTGCAACACTGACATTGTAGGGGACACCAGCAACTACAACATCAGCAATCACTCAGTCAGCCATTGCAACATTATGACACATCCACTCTCTCTCCTACCTAGAACACTATCTGTGTAGCTAGTCACCTCTCCATCACTAATCATATACTCTGTTACTGCTCCTTGTGCAAGGTCATTGGTCCTGACCAAGAAGGATGTGATGACTCCATTTGGCACAGCAGGAGGACATCAGGAGATGATCAGAGTAGAGTCACTAGGAGATGTTGTAGCTAATCCTCTGACAGGTCCAGACTCTGTATAATATCAGATGATATCATATTCTATATAATTATATTATTAACAGCAAGTACATCATGTTTAACTCACCACTGGCACTGGTTGTAAATGACAGTACTATCCAACTCATTTCTGCACTGTATGACATAGTTATAATCTGTGGCTGGGGCCAGTGAGATTAGTGGTATAGAGTAGGTCAGACGTCCAACATCAGCAGTCACTGCTGAGCTCCTCCTATATATCTAGTGGTCCTGAAGTAGTTCCATACACCACCACACAAGTCTCTTTTTGTAAGGAATTAAAAGGCCCCACAAACATCCACTGAACAGTCACTCCAGACGATGAGATGTCAGTGTCCAAGATAGAGGTCAGAGGACTGACTAATTGGATCAAAATAAAAACTACTAATTAATAAGCCACAAAGCCTATGCTGATACGTACCACCAGCATGCAGCATAAAATTCTGCCTGTCCACCACTACTGTTCCAGTAGGTAGGCGGATCGACACCTCACATGTGTATCGTGTGCTGTCAATATCACTGGTGACCCTCTCTATGTCCAGAACCAGTTGTTGCTGTCCAGAAGTACCACTAGCTAGCAGTGCTCCACCATTGGAATCACTCAACCATTGTATAGACTGCACTGTCAAGTTGCTAAAGCAGTGACACTTGCAGATGATCCAAGAGGATATGTAGTCTGCTGTCCAGATAATGCACTTGCTAAAGAAATAAAGGGAAACATGAAGAGAGTTTTCAATAATAGTAAGTATAGAACTTGTACATTGGTATGCCAGTGTAGTGGGTGCACTTTGTCCTCTGCTGTTGCTGACTGAGCAGCTGAAGGAGCCACTGTAGTGGCTTAGCTGAGAGCTAGTGATGGAGAGGAGGTTGTGGTAAGTGGCAGTGGATGTGTCTAAACCCTCTGGCTCTGTTGGTAGGAGTGGCCACTCCTGCTCCAAGTGATGCTGCTGGCAGGTCCTCCAGTAGATGCACAAGTGAGAAAACCTGATGTGATGTTGTAGGTCAGAGATGTTATGAGGGGTGAGCCTGAGGAGAGTTACAGTAGAGTAGCAATACACACTAGTATGAGATGCTTAGTTACTGTACCAGCCTCTGGAGGGTATATCCCAACAAACACTTTCTGGGGGTTGCCTTGACTGTCTGGTTCAGCACAGGTGAACACTCCTGTAGGCCCTGAGGCAGCACCTCCACGATGCAGTAAGACAGCACTGGCTTTTCTACTTCTAGAAAATAATTAGTCTGCTCCAGCAGATGACCTTCCCTGAACTCTAGATCCCCCTGGGAAATACCAATCACCAGTCACACCACCACCTCTAACAGAGTCAGTGATGCAGTTGAGAGCAGCCCCTCCCTCCCCTATGTCAGTCATGGTCAGCAGACTATTGTTAGGGTAAAGTACACTGCCAAGGAAGAGACCAAGACCTGTAGACATTAATGTGATTGAAGATGAGTGTGTTATATTATACTCAACACTCTTACTGGTAGGAGTGCTGGTAGAGATGTTAGTCATACTGTAAGGGCCTGTCCCTACTTCATTCACTAGAGCCACTTCAAATGTGTATGAAGTACGAGGGGAGAGTGGACTAGCAGTGTAGGTCATGTCATTAATACTGGCAGTGGCTGTTGATATGATGGTACTGGATGCAGTCTCTCTGTAGCGCACACTGTAATGTCTGCTCTGTCCATTACGTAGGAGGCAGTCCTCACGTTCCCACCTGATAGTGATACTGGTTAGGTTCACAGACTGAGATATTGGTATGGGAACACAGCAACTGGGAACTGTTGGACAAGAAACAAACTTCATTGTTAAATAATACTTGTTAAGTCTAAGACTCACCAGCGGCAAGAGTAGTTACTGTATAAGTAGTTGCAGGGGAGGTGCCTGCAGTGTTCACAGCTGTTAGGCTTATCTCATACCCTGTGGCTTCTTCCAGGGAAGTCAGAGTCTTCCTTCTAGCAGATCCAGGAACAGTCACACTACCTGATGGAACACTAGCACAGCCTGAAACTTTCATGTAAAGTATTTTGTAAGTGTCCACAACATCTTGGAGCTGTACTGATGTAGTCTGAGGAGTGCCCATCAGCCTTGTGGGAGCAGAAGTAGTTGCAACTGTAATATTCACATATTCACATATTTATATAGCACAGTTGCTTTGCATAAGATATACTTTTACATATTTACAGACACTGCCCAGAACCTGTCAGATCATCATTGTTGTCAATGCTCTTAACACAGCAGCAGAACATATATACGCGCTGTACAAAAACTTCACTCACACTTGGGTGGCCTATTCTAGAATATATTTTATATAACTCAAAGCAACACACTTGGAAAAGTAGTAGCTAATCTTGTTTTCAATCCATGCACTCACTACTTACCCAGTGGGACTCTGGCTAGACCAATAGCAGCTTCTGTAGCTAGAATTGTGGATCTCACATTAAAGAAACTATAGAGGTGAGTAACATGGCTAAACTAAATACTGGCTCCTTACAATCCAGGCAGCTAATCATGTCAGCCTATTCTGTGAGCTGGTGGTATGGGACTAAGCTTCAACCAGTAGCAGCTACTCTGGCATGGCACTGTAGCAGAGAATCAAAAGAAAAGTGCTCACTTTGCTAACCCAATCTCTAGTGTGGATTGGTTTATTATACAGGCAGCCAGCATCAGAGATAGGTATATTGAATGTATCAAAGGAGACTGTGAATGCACCTACAGTTAGCTTCAGACTTTCCTCCTCGCAGAGCCTCCAACCTCATTGCAGTGATGTCAACATCAATTGAAGAACTATCAGCATTTATGACTTCCATTTCAGTATTTACTCACTTACAGATGACCACATTAAAAAGAATACTGGTACAGTTCTGGGCCTATGACTGTAAGGCTGCTTCACAATATGACACTGGGCCATCGTACCGTATCATATTGTCTTATTGTATCACATCATCATATTGTGAGTGAGCCACACTCTGTCCTCCACAACCATATACACTCCAACTGCAGCTCATATAATACGATACGGTAGGCCAATACAATATATACAATATGATGGCCAAGTGTCTTATACTGAAGCAGCCTTTGGTCTTGGTGTGCTTGCAACTAAAGTCAGCAGCAATCTTGGAATCAGGAAACATTGAGCAAAGCAAACCAGAGAGGAGGGCATATCATCAGCTCTGCAGACATCTCATTTGAAGCATGGCTACATTTTATCTTCCAAAAAATAAAGTTGCCACCAAGCTTGAGCACTGGCTTGCTACTCTCAACCTTTGCTGGATGCTTGACAATAAGAAGCTACTACCACACAACCTACAGTGGAATATAGTTTCCAGAAAAGTTATGGCCATTCTGTAACGCTTGCATAGCTATACAAAATACCTGCAACAGAATTCTTAATAGTACATATTATCATACTTAGTATTTCGTGGTGGTTCTGCGGTCCGTACTTATGGACCAGAAGCCATTAAAAATACGATTGAATCCATATAGATGTAGGCTCTGTCCTTGTAACTGTTGTACATATTGGGCAGAACACTATTAGAAATGACAATAAATCAGATTCTGAGTGTGAGGAAATTGAGGTTCCAGACTACTCTCATGAACTGCACCCTCTATTTTCTGAGTATATTTAGTTAAGTGTCTGGACAAATCAGCCGGGTATTCATGATATGATTCTGCATCAGGGATGGAGGATCTTGAAGTCACCAATTGGGGTAAAACACAATCTGATGCAACATGGCTAATGACTGTGGTCTATCACATGCTGATTAAATACCATTCCTGGCACACACACTATAACCTGGCTGACTTGGCCATGCATTTATTGAAGTCTACTTCACAAGACCACCTGCACACAACCATACCACGAAGGAGACCATCTTGTGAAAACTTAAAGTCTTGTATTTTAGACTTACTGGTGGTAGTGATGTCAGAGGTACTGTAGGGGCCTGTCGCTACTTCATTAACAAAAGCCACTTCAAATGTGTTTGAAGTACGAGGGGAGAGTGGACTAGCAGTTTAAGTCCTGACATCAATACTGGCAGTGGCTGTTGCTATGATTGTGCTGGATCCAGTCTCTCTGTAGCGCACACTGTAATGTCTGCTCTGTCCATTACGTAGGAGGCAGTCCTCACGCTCCCACCTGATAGTGGTACTGGTTAGGTTCACACAGAGAGATGTTGGTAAGGGAACACAGCAACTGGGAGCTGTTGGACAAGAAACTCACTTCATTGTTATATAAGACTTGATAAATCTAAGACTCACCAGCAGCAAGAGTAGTTCCTGTATAAATAATTGCAGGGGAGGAGACTGCAGTGTTCACAGCTGTTAGGCTTATCTCATACTCTATGGCTTCTTCCAGGGAAGTAAGATTGTAGCTTTGTGCTGATCCAGGAACAGTCACACTACCTGATGGAGCATTATCACAGCCTGCAACTTTCGAATAACTAATTGTGTAATTGTCCACAACATCTTGGGAGGACTGTGACCATGTGAGCTCTACTGATGTAGTCTGAGGAGTGCCCATCAGGTTTGTGGGAGCAAGAGGTCCTACAAGTGTAATATTCACATACATATTCATAAAACAGAGTTCCTATGCCACTGCTGGAGGAAGATAAATACTAATGCTCAGGACAGGAAGTGGGGGCTATTGCATGTTGTCAGTAAGTGGGTGCACCATGGGTGTGGTGAAATTAAGATGAATCATTCCCTTCTTCTCTCCATCTTCTTGGTTTTCAGAGCAGAAGTGCATGTCTTATAAATACAAGCTATCACATGGTTGGTGGCAGAAGAGCTATGGCCACAGCTTAACCAGGAGGGATGATTAGCTCTCTGAGGATGTGCAGAATGAGCAGGACTATAAGGCAGCTACTGAGTAGCATTCACACTGCTAGCTAGCATACACAAGGAAGAGCATGCCTAGGCTAGTGATGTCTACTGAGCATGCTCGTGGTGCTCCAGATATGGCTTTGTTTGCTAGAGTTGGTCCAGTGAAAACCTGACCACCCTGACCTATTCCTCTGGGCCTTATATATACTCAACTGCAATACTAATTCTATGCCAAGTTCTACTATAAACTGCAAAGAGAATATTGTTGTTTGTAAACTTACTTGAATTAGGTGGGAGCACTTCTGTGCTACTGATCTTCACCAAAGTGACCACTTCAACACGGCAAGTGTATGTTCCTGTCGTAGAAACCCAGCCTTCTGCCTCTCTTGGAAGTTTTAACCAATTAGGACCCAGATCCCTGCGCTCTATGATGCCGTAAGGGCGTGCTCGGTCCTCTGACGTCCTGCACCACCCAAACCAAACTCAACACTCTCCCTCCTGGAGATGCTGGATAACCACTCAGCAACCCTTTAAGTTACCGGACTGTAAGAACTAATAATATAGGTATTATTAGTAATGAGATACGAGACGGTATAAGCAAACAAGATTAATTACAACACTTCACCCTCGGTGAGTAAGTACATTAATGGAGTCTCTTGTTCTTTGTAGTTTGAAGGTTATCTGTTCAGATCTAAGACATATCTAAATCTCTAGCTAGTATTCAATTCCTTTTATACTCTAGCTACTATCCAATGTTCATAAAATACACTATGTCCCAACGGGACTATATAAGGTAATGTTTCAGTGATGCTCTGACGTGGCAGTTGTGGTTGGTCACAGACTCTCGACTGCTGCGGTGTCAGGTTCAGGGCTGCTCTCACGCTTTGGCTGTACACAACATCTGTTGTTGTTATTGGTCGTTGGGTTCAAAGGAGCTTGTTCAGGGCTGCTCTCACGCTTTGGCTGTACACAACATCTGTTGTTGTTATTGGTCGTTGGGTTCAAAGGAGCTTGTGGTTCCTTTGATGTGGCGGTGGTATTGGGGTTTGGAGATGTCTTCTCTGTCAGAGTGGGTGGCTTCTCTGACACTCCCCCTTCCTCGGTTGAAGACTTGTCTTCCTCGCGACTAAGTCCGTCCGCGTTTCCGTTAGCCGTCCCTGGTCGGTGTTGTACTTCAAAGTTATAGTCCTGTAGTGCTAACGCCCATCTCGTTAAGCGTCCGTGAGAGTCTTTTAAGTTGGCCATGTGGGCGAGAGGGTTGTGGTCTGTCTGTACGATGAATCGCCGCCCTTCCAGGTACACCCGGAAGTGACGGATCCCGTCCACAATTGCTAGTGCTTCTCTCTCGATCGTAGAATAGTTCCTTTCACGTTGTAGTAACTTTCGCGAGCCATAGCCCACCGGATGTTCTTCTTCGTCTTTGTCTTTCTGGCTGAGTACGTATCCAAGACCAACATCTGATGCGTCGGTCTGTAGATAAAATATACTTGCCCAATTGGGCGAAGAGAGCACTGGTTGGTCACACAACAATGTTTTTAAACTGGTAAATGCTGTCTGACACTCTGCATTCCAAACAACATTATTACTTTTGGACTTTCTAGTCAAGTTGGATAGTGGTGTAGCTATCTCAGCAAATCTTGCTATAAATCTACGGTAATAGCCCGCAAGACCTAAGAATGCACGTAGCTGTTTCTTTGTGGTAGGCTGTTTGTATGCTTTCACTGCCTCTACCTTGCATGTTACTGGTTTAACCTGGCCTCCTCCCACTTCATGGCCTAGGTAAGTGCAGTGGCTCTTCCCAAATTGACACTTTTTTAATTTAATCTTTAGGCCTGCTTCTCTTAGCCTTTCTAGTACACAAGCAATGTGTTGTACATGCTGTTCCCATGTGTCACTAAAAATCACGATGTCATCCAGGTAGGCCGCAGTAAACTGGGCCAAACCTGCTAGTATGTGGTGCATCAACCTCTGAAAGGTGGAGGGGGCTGAGACCAGACCAAAGGGCATGGTCGTAAATTCGTATTTCCCATAGGGAGTGATGAAGGCGGTCTTTTCCCTATCACTCCCCTTCACTGGTACTTGGTAATACCCCTTGGTCAGGTCTAGCGTTGTTATATACTCAGCACCCCCCAGATTATCAATTAGCTCCTCAATGTTTGGTAATGGGTACGGGTCGCCTGTGGTCACGCTGTTAAGTTTCCTGAAATCCACACACATTCGCCTCGTCCCATCCTTCTTAGGAACTAATACTATTGGGGCCGCCCAAGGACTTTTGCTAGCGGTGATGATTCCCAATTCGAGTAAAGATTTTATTTCTTCTTCTAGAAATACTTTGGAGGCTTCTGCTAATCTGTACGAGGGTAGTCTAATGGGCAGTGCATCCCCTGTCGGGATCACGTGCTCCACTAGCTGTGTCCGTCCTGGCACATCACATATAACGTCTGAAAATTTGCTCTTGACTTGGTTTAGTTGTGTAAGTTGTGAACTAGTGAGACTAGTTTCTGCGTCTCCTGCTAGTGATGATTCGCTTTCATCTTCCTGGCTAAAGAAGGCTGCAGCCGTGGGCGTGTGCCATTTCTTTAGCGCATTGATGTGGTAGATCTTAATTGGCTTACCCACCTTGCCCACATTCAACTGATAGGTCACATCACTTACTTTGCCTACAACCTCAAATGGACCCTGCCATTCGTTCAAGAGCTTGTCCTGCTTCCTTGGGCGGAAGGCCAGGACAAACTCTCCAACATCAAATGATCTCTCAATTGCCTTTTTGTTATAGTAAATCTTGTCTTTTCTTTTATTCTCCCGCTCATTTTCCTGAGCTAATTTACTAGTCACTTCCATGTTAGCTCTGAGAGTCTGGACGTATTCAGGGGTGTCTACAGAACTCTCACTGTCTTTCTTTCTCCAATATCTTACCAACTGGTCTAGGGGCATCCTCATTTCCCTCCCATACATCAGTTCGTACGGGGAAAACCCAGTTGTCTTGTGAGGGGTTCCCCGGTATGCCCACATAATATAAGGTAAGCATGCATCCCACTCAATGTCTTTGCTACTAGTCAACTTCCTTAGCAAATGTTTCAGGGTGGAGTTGAAACGCTCCACCATACCATCTGTTTGGGGATGGTACGGTGAAGTTCTGACCCGCTTTATCCCTGTCACGTTACATAGGTGCGTCATCACTTTACCAACAAAATTCGTGCCGTTATCTGTCAAGATCTCTTCCGGCAGTCCTAGTCTGGCTATGACCTCCATCAAGCATTCCGCGGTGGCCTCTGCGGTGGCATTCCTCAAAGGGAAAGCCTCCGGCCACCGGGTACAATAATCCATTATCACAAGGATGAATTTATTGCCTCTTTTAGTTCTTCTGAGGGGACCAAAGATGTCCATTGCAACTCTGGCAAATGGCTTATCAATGATGGGTAAGGGGTGTAGTGGGTTTCTAGCTGTGGTGGCAGGGCTAGCTTTTTGGCAAATGGGGCATGACTGGCACAGGGCTTGGACATCGCTGACCAACCCCGGCCAATCCATCCGAGATCTAATTATGCTCAAGGTTCTTTCACGGCCAAAGTGACCTGCTACCACAGAGGTGTGGGCTAGGCGTAACACCTTTGTCCTCGCTACCTCAGGTACCACTACAAGGCTTTTTCCTCCTTCTTTGTACGGTTTCCTCATCATTAGCCCCCCCTCCATAAAATATTCACTCTTTTTATCACACAACCCTGCTCTGATCTTACTTAGCGTCGGGTCGCTTTGTTGTTCTTTCCTCAGCTGTGTTGGTGAAATTGTGTCCATTTGATTTCCTTCTTCTGGGGTGGCTAATTCTCTTTTCCTGGTTTCTTCTTCTTCTTCTTTGTCACTGTCATTTGGGCTGGGGGTCAAGGAGTGAGTCACAGGCTCATCTTGCTGCTGTTGACGGACTTCGTCCTCTTTTTGCTGATCCTTGATTTTCTTCTGGGCCCTGGTGGTTGTGACCAGTCCAAATTCAGTTGGGGTGGTGGTAGGTGGAGTTGTTTCTTCCTTTCTTGGTGAATCTAAGGCCTCCCTCAAATACTTCCTGAAATGAGGAATGTCATGGCCTAACAACATATCACAACTTATATGTTTACTGACTCCCACTACCATAATCTCTTCTTTACCCTCCAGCTGTATCATTATTTTAGCGGCTGGGAACTGTGTCTCTTTACTACTTGCTGTCTGATATTTAATCTGCCATGGCAAGTAATCTTTCTCATTCACACACCTGGGATGCACTATGCTCTTAGTACATCCCGTGTCAAGTAAGGCCTTCACTGGTCTACTATTAATGGCTACTTCTCGTGTCCATTCTGGCAACCCTTCTCTCTGGTCTATGGCAACATGCCCTTGCTCAAACTTTACTCTGCACTCTCTCTGGTAATGCCCCGCTTTACCACATCGGAAACAAGATACTGATTTCGGGTCTCTGCCCTGGTTAGAATAATTCTTACCCTGCTCCTGATGTGTATTGGGGAATGTGTTGGAAGGCGGGGAACGCGCAGGCTCTCTGCGGTCCCGGTTCCATGGTGTTGGTTGGTTAATCTCTCTGGAAGGCATTGTTCCTCTTCCTCTTTGTTCTCTGTAGGGAAAATTTGATTCCCGGGAAGGCATTGTTCCTCTTCCTCTTTGTTCTTGCTGTCTGTAGGGGTGAGTGTTCTCCCTGGGAGGCATGGTCCCTCTCCCTCTTTGTTCTTGCTCTCCTCTTGGGATGTTCAAGTGCCTGATGACCGCCGCCGTGAGCTCTTCGTAGCTCTGGGGGTTTAGCTGACGCATGCGCGTCTCTAGCCATCTGGGAAGTTTCTGTAAGGTCAATTCAAATAGGAATAAATCGCGCACTGGCTTACCCTCGGCTTCAATCCAGCGACCGAACTGTTGCTTCCGGTCCCTGAACCAAAGCTCTGGTGTGCTGGAATTGAAGGGCGAGTCGAAGATCTGTTTCCTGTAGTTTTCTGAGGTAACTTGATAGGTCTCTCTGAGGACTCTGCAGACTTCCTCGAAGTCGCCTTGATCTGTGGGGGAAAGAGAAGTAACAGCTAACATCCCTTGACCACTTAGAGCGCTGCGCAAGAACGTGCACCATCGGCGCTCTGGCCAACCATTGGCTTCAGCGACTATTTTGAATAAGTCTAGGTACGCCCCCATGTCATCTACCCCCTCAATGTACTTTTGCAATCTTACATGGGGTGATGGCGGTGCTGCTGCCGGACGTTCTGCTAAACGAACCAGGTCCTGCTGCATCCCTAGCAGAAGCTGTGACATTCTCTCTTCCTGTCTCTCTGCCCTATCCCTCTGATCTTTCTTGTCTTCAGTTTCTCTTTCTGTCCTTTCATCTTCTCTTTGGTCTCTTCTCTGAGATTCTTCAGTGTCTTTTATTAGCCTGTTCTCCTCCGTCTGGATGAACCTATTCATTAATAAAGACCTGGACATGTGTAACTCTTGTGTCGTCCCTGGGGCTTCCTCTATTCCATCTGCTGAGGTCTGGAAGATACTCCCACTTCGGAGCTGCCTGTTCTCTCCGGCTCTTCCTGTGTTCTGCATCTTTGGTAAAAAATTGAATAATAAGAAAATTAATTCGCGCCGCGCGTCTCACGCGGGTAGCACAAACAAATTAACAGTGGCACAAAAGCTCACTAAATCAATAACAACAGAAATATGAATTATCCCGAAGGACTAACAAATATTCAATTATTTTACGCCCAACTCGCGCAATGTCCTCACAGCTTCCTCGACTATCTCAGCTCGAGATCTGTGGTCCACTTTTTCTTTCGCTCTCTCTTCTGGTGAGGCTCTTCTGGTTGTCTCTCTCTGTTCGAGGACTATTCTCTGGTACTGGCTCTCTTGATCAGTCCACGTCTCAATGTGTAGCTTCTGTACCTTCTCTGTGTACTCTCTGCTCATAAGTACAATTCAATGCACTTTACTGGTAACAATGATAAAAGTACACTTTTGCTACTTCTATCTGTTCTGCTCTTAAATAAGATACACTCTTTGCTATCTCACTTGTCTGTTCTGGGTCTTCTCACTCTTTGAGATCTCCCTGTCAATCCTCACTCTTTGAGAATTCCACTCACTTGGTAGTCCTGGATTTCCTTTCTCGAAATCCCACCGCTGCCACCAGTGTTGTAGAAACCCAGCCTTCTGCCTCTCTTGGAAGTTTTAACCAATTAGGACCCAGATCCCTGCGCTCTATGATGCCGTAAGGGCGTGCTCGGTCCTCTGACGTCCTGCACCACCCAAACCAAACTCAACACTCTCCCTCCTGGAGATGCTGGATAACCACTCAGCAACCCTTTAAGTTACCGGACTGTAAGAACTAATAATATAGGTATTATTAGTAATGAGATACGAGACGGTATAAGCAAACAAGATTAATTACAACACTTCACCCTCGGTGAGTAAGTACATTAATGGAGTCTCTTGTTCTTTGTAGTTTGAAGGTTATCTGTTCAGATCTAAGACATATCTAAATCTCTAGCTAGTATTCAATTCCTTTTATACTCTAGCTACTATCCAATGTTCATAAAATACACTATGTCCCAACGGGACTATATAAGGTAATGTTTCAGTGATGCTCTGACGTGGCAGTTGTGGTTGGTCACAGACTCTCGACTGCTGCGGTGTCAGGTTCAGGGCTGCTCTCACGCTTTGGCTGTACACAACATCTGTTGTTGTTATTGGTCGTTGGGTTCAAAGGAGCTTGTTCAGGGCTGCTCTCACGCTTTGGCTGTACACAACATCTGTTGTTGTTATTGGTCGTTGGGTTCAAAGGAGCTTGTGGTTCCTTTGATGTGGCGGTGGTATTGGGGTTTGGAGATGTCTTCTCTGTCAGAGTGGGTGGCTTCTCTGACAGTTCCTCTAGCACTAGCACTCAAATGTCAGTGTCAAGGTAGACACACTGCTCATCTCCACCTTTGTAGTTGTTCCTCTCAACCAGACAATACGGCTAGCACTACCTGCACCTGACACACTGGCAGTGCATGTGAGGGAGTAGGGCTGGCCAACTAGGTTCTGTCCAGAAGGTGAGATGGTCACACTCAAATTAGTAGACACTGCATATATTATAGACAATGTTGTGAAGTTCCAAATCAAATTAGGCACTCAACCACATGGTGAAAATTAGCTAAAATATTATGCAGTTAGGCTGAAAGGCTTAGTTATATTATTGATGTGGTAATTAACACCACCATGTTGAGCACACCAACACCTGTAGGGCAACTTATTTCTCCTCCAGTGCTGGCAATGACTTGCTCTCACCAATGGACAAGGGCTAGACTAGAGCCATCGTGAGTTCTCCTCAGGCCAGCCAGTGGGCACGAGGCTAGGATAGAGTAAAGCACTATGACTACTGGTTAACTCTGCATGGCCACAACTATAAGGGCCTCCCTCCATCCATGTTGTTACTCTACTCTACTCACTTAGAAGTTACATTGTTCAGAGTTGGGCAGTCTAAATTGCAAAAATGTGAGAAGAACTTGTGCATCCATTACATATGATAAATAGCAGGGCTATACTGCAGACAACCAATGCTCATATCTTACCTAAAACATCGCTTCCTAAATATCTCGGAAGATCTCCGAGCATGCCTGGAATCCCTCGCTAAAGCAGTGGGCCATCAGTGCAAGGGAATAAACCTTGAACCTCATTATCAAGGATCTATGATTCTATGGTTATATATTTCCAAGTATTCCCACCTGCATAACTTGCATACAATAGGGCCACTCATATAAACTTAATGCCACAAGACCCCAAATGTTCCAGAGCATGGTAATGAATAATCTGGTTCATAATTGCAGAAAAGAGACGTGGCTAAGACTTCTGTCTTTACAGCAACAAGCTAGCTCACATATTTACAATCATAAGACCAGACATGCTGTATTATAAGCAGATGAATCACACACGCTCATTTCTGCTTCATTTCTGCTGATTTGTTTTGCGGAATTTCTTGCTCATTAAAAACTGTTACCAAGTCAAAAAGAGGCTGTAGCTGATCCTCTACCAAAACATCTGCTGTTAGGTTGGTGCATGCAACTGTTACCAAGTCCTTAAAGGAGGCTGTAGCTGGCCCTACATGGGTACAGCCAACAACAGCAACGAGATGTGGTATGTGCTGATTACTTAAGTGGACCCCACAGCTTGCATGGATAGCAATAATAGCAACAAGACATGGCATGTGGTGACATGTGCAGTGTCCAACAACAATAAACAAGCTATAAACAATGTTTAACAGCCCTGGAGGTGCTGAAGCTCACACTTGATATAGTCCACCGCTACCCAATTATAATAATATAAGAGGAAAACACAAACAAACAAGCAACAAATAAACAACAACAAATATTTATTTAAAAACAAACAACTTCGTTGGATTGCCTTGTTAAGGCAACAAGACCACACCCATGTAGACCTAGCCAGCCAGATATCATTTAAAACTCATGTCCACCAATATTGTCAGTGGACATAGTAGATGCAAAGACTTTCTCTACAATCGGCTCACATCTACTCATTCGATGTTTCTGCTAGATGCTCTGGCCATCATCAGGAACAATGGCATGCTAAGACTTAAGTGAGGTTGATATATACCAGTAGCTATTGTTTCTGAGGAGTATTTGTTGTGGACAAGACAGCTTCATTCTTGGAAAGGGATCATCATCAGCCTCAATCTCTATCCATTTCATTCTAGAGTTTGGCCATCTCACTTGCAATAGTTGCTGCTGTACTGGCTGAACATGTCCAGACCTTTATCTTCAGTCTCCTGTCCTCACAAAAACTTTACTGGTAGCTCTTCAGATATTATACTTAGAAATACTCAATATTCTGTGTGTGTGTGTGCATGTAGGTGGGTGGGTGGGTGTACTGTTGCAGGTGTTGTAATTAAATATGCAGAATGAGTGTATGTGGTCTAAGGGTGTACACGCTTCACTGGAGTCCATTTGAGGGTGTGGTCTACTCCAGGGTGCACAATATCTGTACTTGCATATGGCAGTAGCCACACAAGCAGTCATATGCATACACTATGCCCATGTGTGGTGGTGTGGGGGGGGGGGGGGGGGGGGGGGGGGGGGGGGGGAGGGGAGGATTACAAACATTCTGGACAAGACAAGTACATGCAAATACCCGAGAATAAAAGAGAGGTTGAAATATAAAAAATTAAAATGAAGAGATCAAGTTTCTGACTGCTATTTTCAGAGAAAGATAAGAAAGAAGGAAGGCTGCAGAAATAATAGTTGCTGAATACTGCACAGAGATTGATCTAATTCCAGCTTGTGATCCTTTATTTTTTCAGACAGCAGATATATGACTAGCCAGAGATACCTGAGTGAAGTTCACTAAACCTTGAACACGAGACTTTATAGGGAGACAGAGATACTCACAAAATGAGAGTAAAATTTGACCCTGTTTGCTGTTAGTGCCCTTCTGGTTACTGATGGCTCTATATACTATTTTGACATGGAGCACTGGTGAAGAACCGCCCACACAAATAGAAAGAGCAGAAGATACAGAAACAGCAAAACTAAACTCATTGATGGAGAGGATCACTGCATGCATTACTGAAACTTGGACTGTCAATAGACAAGCAAGATTGTATTCCTACATGTACACCACTGCACTGGTGGAGCTATAGCTATACATACCAGCAAAGGCTCCTAGACATTGATTACTAGCATGGTAAAGACACCACAAGTGTTCAGTGCATGCATGACATCACAATTATGATTGATCTAGAGCGACATCACGATTATGATTGTAATTTAATGATCTAGAGCCAGTTTGTATCTATAATTATCATACCATACCTATCTCCGCACATTCAGTCTGTATAACACCACTATCATCAGGGAGTTCACAACAAAACTGTCCAGTACGATAGTTACCACTGTACATGGCTTTACGGTTAAGGTGGATCTGTTGTTCATCATCCCTGGTCCTGAAATAATCCTCAGCTACTCGTCTGGTACCTATATTCACATTATTATGTGTCCAATGACCAAATCTATCAGGTACAGTTGCACAGCATGGGCTCTTGCTAGTCCTGCAGACTAGCACATTTCCCAGGTCACTGCTCTCATAAACAGTGGTTTGTGGTTGTGGTAGCAACGCTGGCAACTCTCCAATATCCTCCAAGGAGAAGACTCTGCTATCATTAGGATAGATGTCTGGCTTGAAGGGAACAAACTGCACTGCTGCAATTCATAAGTAGGTACAAAGTGTCAAAAAATGACAATGTCCACTAGCTAACTAGAAAGCTAGCTACATACCTATTATTTACAAATGCTAACAATAAATCAAGGCTTACATTGTGCTTCTGCAAATACGATACCCTGCACAAAGCAAAGTACAACAGCATACCACTCCACCTCAGATCCTTTCATCCTTAACTAAACTACTTCAGACCGTTGAGTCCCTAAATTTTTTAATTACAACTCCCCTATAGAACACCACACCCTATTTAGCTGCGCTTGCGCATCACTACTGCGCCACCCGTGACTGTGGACAAGCGGAGGAAGGGAAAAAAAGGTTAATAACTTTGTCAGTCCATAATCCTTTCTTGTCAGCCATGCAGCATGTTTTCACCTACCTGTCCAGAAAATTTGGTATGAGGGCCATTATTTCGGAAGACATATGGCATAATGCGGGAGTTATTGGGTTCTTTGTTGTCTGTTATCTCGTAAGTCGTTAACTTATTAACCTCGCAACCCGTTCTCATTTCTCCCGCGCAAACCTGCTGCTGCCATGCACGTTCTATAGACCCCTTCACTGTGGTTAAGATGTGACTACACTAGACTATGGAGCTTTTGAATCTTCATGCTTCACTGCATAAATTTTTATGCCAGTTCAAATGACAGGGCTCTCTAAAATAATGTTGCGTAGGAAGGTATAAAAGTTAACTATGCCAAAGTCAACTGCAGCCTAAGTGGTATCTCAAATTCTAGAAGGTTGCTGCAGGGGTGGCTCCTGCCTTCAGGTCATGTCCATTCCCTTGAAAATTGAACTTTCACATCCCATAAATTAATGAGCCTTCAATATATGACTTGCCAGATGCAGCCATATACTAAGAAAGTTCCTCAATGCCCCTATCAACCTTTCTCTGTTCATCTCTTCCTTGTAGAAATCCCCTCCCCTGAAACACATCCAACATGTGGCAGAGGAAGCATATATTGTGTAAAGTAACTGAATAAGAATATTAAAAAAAATAAAGATAATAAAGATAATAAATGAGAGTAGATATAGTGCTCATTATTTAGAAGTGCCAAAGTAGTTCCTTTTTTTGTTAACTTCTTTAGCAATCTGGAATACATCTATTTTGCCTGTTAAATATTCAGCAGCATCATATTATTTAGCCGAGGTTCACTCAGGGTCAGCTGCAGGTATTCTTTAATCTCTGCAATGTAGAAAAAGTTTTTCAGATGTGGGTACAGTGAGGAGGAAATAATTAGTTAGTAAACTAAACTTCACCTAACTTGCTTTTACTGGCTTCATAATTTCACATCAAGTACAGATACGAGTGACTTCTTTGATCTTAGTGGTTGAATGTTTTTGATTATATGTTTTCGCCCTATCTGGAAGCATTTGTAGATGAACAATTTGCTGATGCGTGTTTACCACTTTATCATAAATCTTCATCTTTTCTGGAAGATTATATCTAAAATCACGAGAATATTTTCCAGCATTTAAAAGTACTCTTCCCAATGCTGCCTCTAGGGGCATGCCCCTGGTTTGGTCAAGCCTATACTTCAATTCTTCAACAACAAAATCTATTGCCTCATTAAATAGGATCACCAAATGAATGTGGTATAATCCAATCTTCTAGGTTGATGTCTTTGATGAGGCAGCACAGGTTGCCAAGAAAAACTAATGGACTCGGGACGTTACATTGTAAAACTCGTCAAAATGTCATCAGTCTGCCTTAGGATGTTCACAACCAATCGGGATGCTATATAGCACTGGTATAGTAATGAAGTTTCTTTACCCACTAGGTAATTGATAACTGTTCAGTAGTTGCGAAAGAAAACTTCAGACCAAAATTTTCCTGAAAATCATGAGCTTTCATAGCATACAAATGCCTACCTTGTTCCAATAAAATCAATTGAAATAATATCTTGGTGCACACTAAAGTGGCTTTAATGTTGGAACAACATTTGAAAATCATGCCTGGAGTGGTTGATAGTTTGGATAAAATACTTGCATGAGCAGCTTAAATTGTGTACAAGCATGCTCAGTTTGTCAAGGCAGTTCTCAGGCCTCACATAAGTTCTTATTTTAATGCCTGTGTAGTATGGGACAAGTTTTATACACTTCTTTAAATCAGGTACGTTCATTGAAGAGACCAAGTGAGACAATAACAGCAGCTTCTTAGCTAGAGGCAAATAAACTGGCTGCATGGTCAAGTGAAATGACATTGCATGCAGAAAACAGAATTGTAATATTCAGTTGATTTACTCTGGAAGTCACAGGTAGAAATATGATATCTGAAAGTAGTGAAATCTGAACAGAAATATGTACTTATAAGCTCTATAGTAATTTGATAAAATGAATAAATTCTTATTTCACAGGATTCCTTCCCAAAATAACAAGCAGGCCTGTGTGCAAAATTAGCTATCCAGCTATGAATGCTACACTTTGCTTTATCATTATGGAAATTGATGACTGCATCCTGCACTGGCAGAAGAGAATAAGTATGTGTGAGTGTATTGCATGTGTGTGTCTGTAGTTTGCCATGAATGCTCAGTTCGGCTTCATCTTATTTGAAACATGATGACTGAACCCTGCACTAGCAGAAGAGATGTGTGTTTGTGTGAGAGAGAGGGAATTAAGTTGCCTTGTACTATCAATCTTTGTACCTATAAGAAGTAATAGTTGAGAGGAGAGAGGGGAGGCACATGCATGAGGGCTGGACAGAAGAGAGAGAACTCTGTTGTAGCTGGATAATAACTAGCCATGAATGCTGATAATGCACTGGGGATTCTATAGGACATGTTTTTACCATTACCTAGCTAATTTTTTTTAAACCCTCTCATACTTTTACCGGTAGCTATAAAACTCACAGAGAGCAATTTGGTAATTAGGACAAGTATCAACTCAAATCACCTGAAAAAAGTTGGCTATTTCTAGCTAATCTCTGAGACAGTTTATATATCCTAATACTTCAAACTATCTAGCAAGATAAGCTGGCTACCTATACATTGAAAATTATTCGTGTTCATAATTGTAGTTGACTTGTAGTGCTTGGCATCATACCAGCAAAAAGCTTCTTCTAAAGCTTCTACACTCAATCTGTCCATGTTTCTGTAAGAGACCGAGCTTTATAAAAGTCAGTCATTAACTAAACTTTGAATATTCCTTTTGAGATTAAAATTAAGTAGACACTTAAACGTGAAACACTATTATAGATTTAGTTCTGTGAGAAAGCTATAGCTATAAACTTCATCTGCAGCTATAGCTGCTATATTGTACTATGTTTGCTACTAAGAAAGAAGTCTATAAATGAAAAATTATCAGATTAAATTCTAATTTTCCCACAGCTTAGGTTAGATATGGAACTTACTTGTGTGGTCTTGAGGGCCCTGAAAAAGCCCACCACAGCTGTATTAATAGCAGATAAAATGCTAAGGCTTGCACCAAAGAAGGAAGTCTATCGACTAAATACTACTGCTACATAACTGACCCCATTCAAAGATCAGTATATTCTAGCTATGCAGAATTGAAAGTAGTCAACATGTGAATAATTCTGTTGTGCATGCACCATAGGGACGCACCAAGAGCTCCAGATTCATTCACGCACATAAGTACGAAATCTCCAGATTCTGATACTTAACTAATTGTGTGTATTAAACTACTACAATCATTTTAGCTTCCCACAACAAGACAGTGGCTGTTGCTATGATTGTGCAGGATTCAGCCTCTCAGTAGTGGACACTGGAATGTTCAGCCTGTCCATTACGTAGGAGGCAGGCCTCACGCTCCCACCTGATAGTGATACTGATAGTGCTCACACACTGAGATATTGATGTGGAAACACAGCAACTGGGAACTGTTGGACAAGAAACAAACTTCATTGTTGAAGATCACTTGCTCCATTCAATACTCACCAGCAGAAGGAGTAGTTCCTGTACAAGTACTTGCAGGGGAGGAGCCTGCAGTATTTACAGCTGTTAGGTGTGTTTCATACTTGGTAGCTTCTTGCAGGGAAGTCAGAGTGTAGCTTCTTGATAGGAACAGTCACGCCACCTGATGAAACACTACCACAGCCTTCAACTTTCATGTAACTAATTGTGTAAGTGTCCATAACATCTTGGGAGGGTTGTGACCATGAGAGCTATACTGATGTAATCTGATTAGTGCCCATCAGGCTTATGGGAGCAGAAGGTCCTACAAATGTAATAGACATATTTATATAGCACCGTTCCTTTGCCTAAGCATATATCTGTGCCCAGAACCTGTCAGATCATCTTTGTTGTCAATGCTCTTAATCAACACAGCAGCAGAACATATAAACATTCTGTACAAAATCTTACTTACACTTTGATGGCCTATTCCTAGAATATATTTTATGTAACTCAAAACTGCATACTAGGAAAAGTAGTAGTTAATCTGATTTTCTATCCATGCAGTCACTACTTATTCAGTGGGACTCGGCCTAGACCAATAGCACCTTCTGTAGCTAGAATTGTGGATTGGATGCAATATATTTAAAGACACTATAGAGGTGAATAACATGATTACTGGCTCCTTAGAATCCATGTAGCTAATTATGTCAGCCTATCTATGAGCTGGCGGTGTGGTAAGAATATTTAACTAGATAGACACATTCAAAGAGGTTACAGTTAGCTTCAAACTCACCTCCTCGCAGAGCCTCCTACCTCATTGCAGTGATGTCAACATCAATAGAAGAACTATCAGCATTTATGACCTCCATTTCAGTATTTACCCACTTACAGATGACCACATAAAAAAGAATACTGGTACAGTTCTGGCCTGCCTATGATGTAGGCTGCTTCACAATATGACACTGGGCCATCGTTTCGTATCATATTGTCCTATTGTATCACATCATCATTATTGTGAGCGAGCAACACTATGTCCTCCACAACCATATACACTCCAACTGCAGCTCATGTGATACAATACGATAGCACAATACAATATAATATGATGGCCAAGTGTCATATAGTGAACCAGCCTTTGGTCTTGGCATGTTTGCAACTAATGTAAGCAGCAATCTTGGAATCAGGAAACATTGAGCAAAGCAAACCAGAGAGGAGGGCATATCATCAGCTCTGCAGACATTTAAAGCATGGACACATTTTATCTTCCCCCCCCAAAAGTTGCCAAGCTTGAGCACTGGCTTGCTACTCTCAACCTTTGCTGGAAGCTTGACAATAAAAAGCTACTACCACACAACCTACAGTGGAATATTGTTTCCAGAAAAGTTATGGCCATTTTGTAACTCTTGCATTGCTACCTGCAACAGAATTCTAAATAATACATGTTATCGTACTATATCATTACACTTATTCTCAGTATTTACAACAGCTCCTAGTGTGTTGATCATCATGGAGGCCTAGAGATGTTGCATGTGTAGGTGCATCATGTGTAGTAGAGACAACCATGCACCAGCTCTATAAACTTTCACTATGTCTTTTAATGTTATTTTTGTTGACTTGGTTACCCGTAACCAGTGTACATATCTCTGTGTAAACTTCACTGAGTTACACATGTAGAAAAGCAACTGTAGCACACTGCACAACAACTAACTGAACAACAGTACAAACTAAAAGGAGACAGGTATTGTCTAACAGGACCACAAAAATATTTTAACATCAATAGTAAGTATTACTCAGTTTAGTATATAGTATATCTAACACACTACACCTGAAAAACTTTGGAGGTTTTTTAAATTTTTTTTATCAGTTCAAACTGTTGCTGTACATATCTACTAGCCAATTCTAAAGTTTTAGAGCTATTGGATGCTCCATTTCAAAGTTATGATGGTTTTTGTCCATGCATTTCTTATTGATTTGAAGAGAAACCAACAAGGAACACTAAAGGGGGGGACAGCACCATTTTTAAAATTAAAACAAATAAACTTGTGGTTACCACTTTATAGCTCTGTAGATTCTGTAAACTTCATGGTATGGACTTGATATATAGCTCAAAAGATAGGTCTCTCTTTGTGCTCTCTGTTGATACTAAAATATTTTTCATAGGTATAACTATAGCCTAGTTACTGGACCTAAAGTGGAGGGAACCTCAAAAACCTGAATGCCTGAACTGGCAGTATAAATATCTCCTGATTGCCAAGTGCTAGAGAGTTGAAATTAGCACCAGTGGCTAGAGGAAGCCCTACTCTATTCAATGAGTGTTTTCATAAGGCGCTAAAATGTAAGTAGGTGGTCAAGCGCGCGGGTGGAAAATGAGTTTTATGGATTATTAACGAAATTCATTTTCCACCCACGCGCTTGACCACGTACTTAGATTTTAACGCCTAATAAAAACACTCATTGAATAGAGTAGGGCCTCCTCTAGCCACTGGTGCTAATTTCAACTCTCTAGCACTTCGCAATCAGGAGATATTTATACTGCCAGTTCAGGCATTCAGGTTTTTGAGGTTCCCTCCACTTGTAGCTCCTGTAACTTGGCTATAGTTATACCTATGAAAAATATTTTAGTATCAACAGAGAGCACAAAGAGAGACCTATCTTTTGAGCTATATATCAAGTCCATACCATGAAGTTTACGGAATCTATGGAGTTATAAAGTGGTAACCACAAGAAGAAAAAGGGGGGGAAATACATGTGGGTCACTCTCCCCAAAAATGCAACTGTCCCTCCTTCAACACATTATTGCCAGGAATTTTGAAAATCTATTTTGTTCTGATTTTGCGGCGAACATACCTTTGCCACACTTGACTCAATTTCAATATTTGAGGATTCATTTGAGAGCTCTTTTAGTGATCTGTGATATAACAGTTTGATATTTTTTTTAACTTGAAGCATTGCCGAGTTATGGTGATTAGAAGAGGTGACTGTCACAGATTTTGCGTTTATTTTGTGTGTTTGGAAATGAAATGCCTTAGAACTAATGAACAAGAGATGTGTTGAAAAATATGCCTCTGTTATATCACAACTAAATGTCTTGGTAAGCTACAAACCAAATTTGGGCATCTGTAGACCAGGCACTTGGGAAATATCCTCGCCGCAGTTTGGGGGGTGCAATTTTTGGAGTGACCCTTGCCTTTTTGGATGTATCTTCTAAGAAAATGTGCCTATAGAGACATTTTACATATCATCTTAAAGCACACAGAATGAGCAACAAGTTGGTCTCAAAAATATCTTCACAGAAGAAAGGGAGAGAAAGTTATGATGGCTACAAAAATGCGTTCACATTTTGGTGGTTTCAGGTGTAGTCCCCCCTTTTAATGTATCTTCAATCATTGCATTATTTTACTGTCTCATAAACTCCACCCTCTTGTCCTTCTTCAAGTCCAAGATTTGGTAACATGTTAATTATCCCATTTGCAGGGCACTAGTTCACACCAATGTCTACTGGTGGTTTGCAAGCCAGAGATCCACTTGGAACTGTTTCCTTGAACGTTACAATTATAAGCGTTTAAATACTTGTATTTATTTACCTTTCACTGCAATAGAATGCAAATCTCTTCAATGACCTTTGAACTTTATAAGACGTTGGTTCTCTCAAATAGGGAAACCGGCGACTCTATACGTGTGGTGTGTGGGGGAAGGATTACAAACATTCTGGACAAGACAAGACAAGTACATGCAAATAACCGAGAATAAAAGAAAGGTTGAAATATTAAAAATTAAAATGAAGAGATCAAGTTTCTGACTGCTATTTTCAGAGAAAGATAGGGAAGAAGGAAGGCTACAGAAATAATAGTTGCTGAATACTGCACAGAGATTGATCTAATTCCAGCTTGTGATCCTCTATTTTTTCAGACAGCAGATATATGATTAGCCAGACATACCTGAGTGAAGTTCACTAAACCTTGAACATGAGACTTTATAGGGAGAGAGAGATACTCACAAAATGAGAGCAAAATTTGACCCTGCTTGCTGTTAGTTCCCTTCTGGTTACTGATGGCTATTTTGACATGGAGCACTGATGAAGGCATGCCCACACAAATAGAAAGAGCAGAAGATACATAAACAGCAAAACTCTGATGGAGAGGGTCACTGCACGCACTACTGAAACTTGGACTGTCAATAGACAAGCCAGATTGTATTCAAACATGTCCACCACTGCACTGGTGGAGCTATAGCTATACGTACCAGTAAAGGCTCCTAGACATTGATTACTAGCAAAATTGTATTCCTACATGTACACCACTGCACTGGTGGTGCTATAGCTATACATACCAGCAAAGGCTCCTAGACATTGATTACTAGCAAGATTGTATTCCAACATGTACACCACTGCACTGGTGGAGCTATAGCTATACGTACCAGCAAAGGCTCCTAGAGATTGATTACTAGCGACACCACAAGTGTTCAATGGATGCATGACATCACGATTATGATGGTAATTTAATAATCTAGAGCCAGTTTGTATCTATAATTATCATACCATACCTATCTCCACACATTCAGTCTGTGTAACACCACTATCATCAGGGAGTGCACAACAAAACTGTCCAGTACGATAGTTAACACTGTACATGGCTCTGCGGTTAAGGTGGATCTGTTGTTCATCATCCCTGGTCCTGAAGTACTCCTCAGTTCCTCCTCTGGTACCTATATTCAAATTATTATGCGTCCAATGACTAACTATATTAGGTACAGTTGCACAGCATGGGCTTTTGCTAGTCCTGCAGACTAGCACATTTCCCAGGTCACTGCTTGTCAGGGAATCTCTCTCCTTTATCCATGACTGCTTCCTCCCCGAGGATAAGCCTGAAGACAGAGACAGAGCCACTACGGGAAATGAAGCGGGAAGACATGGAACAAGTGGTTAATAAAGTACTACTGGACATGACCTTAAAAGAGCGCCAGAAGTCTAAGAAAGTGCAGGCTGACACGACCGCAGAATCCGGTAGTGTAAATCCTGAAAGGGCATACCTGGAAACGTGTGACGTACAAGACTACCAAGGATTCTGATTGGTTGCCAAGGACGGTGTCCTGGAAATGGGAGGAGGTATTTAGGAGATGAGCGGGAAAATAGAAAGAAACTGAACTGTTGTAGATATAGAGAGAACTGTGATTTATTGAGGAAAGTTGTATCGCCAGAGTATTATTGAGTTTTACGTCTGAGCGTCTTATTTGTATATATGGTCTTGTTGTAGTAAGTTTACTATTGTCCAAATATACCAGTCCTTTTTGTAAGGGGTAATACAATCCGGGAAGTGGATTGATTTCGACTAACTGTGGGTTTTGGTGTGAGATTAGAATCTAAGTTGGTGGCGGGTGTGGAGAGCGGATCTGTAGGAAATCAAGTAGCTTTCCTAGTAGAAGGGTTTTCCCATCACAGTGGTGGCAGCGGTGGGATTTTCAAGTGAGAGGCCTAGAGTACAGTGCATTGCTTGAGATCTGTCTGAGTAGTTGTTGGCAGCTATCTAAGTGAGAGGTTGTGTGCAGTGACTAGATAGCCTTAGAGAGAGGTGTCTAGGGTTACTAAGAGAATTCTTATGTGATTGTGACCTAAGATGAGAGGTCAGTACTTACTAATTGTACCAGACCTAAGGTGAGAGGTTCTGGTGGGGAACACTGTTGCGCAATTGTGTTGCTGTTGACAGGAATTGTCTACACTGCTAGCTACCACAGTTGATAGTGTAGTGTTAGACAGGGAAACAGTCCAGGTTATTCATACCTTGGGACCAGTGAAACCAGACACTGAAGTAGGAATTTTGAGTGGTTTTTTACCTTCGGGTGCACGTATATTTAAGTTGTTTTTGTATTAGTTGGCATTTTTTGTTGTCAACAAGTTAGTTTTCTGTTTGTTATCTACTCGGCTTGAACATCATGTCAGAAGAACGTCGACAACATGGACAGCGGGCAGGGGAGGATCGAACTCTGATGAGTCAAGCTAGTGAACTCGAAGGACGACAAACTCCAGCTGATCCACCCATCCTGCTGAGAGGCGAAGAGGAAGAACCACCTCTTACTCACTTCATGACTACCTGGCTGTAAACAGAGACAAACCGAGTAAGAAGGGAGGACCAGAGACGAGAGGAAGATTGCAAACAGCTGTTGCTGGATCGGGCAGAGGACAGAACGGGCAGAGGACAGAAAGCTACAAGCCCAACAGCAACAACATTGGGCACAGTTATTGGTGGACGCCAGACAACCTGCTCCAGCAGTGGTTGTTCGGGCTCTACCTCCCCAACCACCAAGGCTGACAGTACAGAAATTCCTCGAAGGCACGGATGATATGGTTGCCTATCTAGGATCCTTCGAAGTGACAGCCTGAGCAGCAGCCTGGCCCGAGAACCTATGGAGTGTATACTTAGGATTTCCTTGTCAGGACAGGGACTAACTACGGTGAATGTCTTACCTGCCGGTGACCAGGCAGATTACGAAGAAGTGAAACGTATCCTTTTGGAAACTTACCACATCTCCGAGGAAACCTACAGACGAAGAGTTTTTGAGACCACCTTCGATATGAAACCCCGATGCTTGGATGAGATCATTCAAATAGTCTTTTTCTCAATGGGTGACCTCGATAGATGAGGATGTTGCAAAGGTGGTGCTATATGCATTACAAAAACTCCCAAGATGGCTTCAAACTCAGATGAGGAATTTGAATCTTCAAGGCTATGATGAACTGACTAAGACTGTAGTCAGGTTCATCGGAAACCAACGAAAGGAAGTCGATGCAAAGCGATCCAAACAGCGAGACCGGTTCCACCCACCGAAGAAAGACACCCCGACTCGCACTACGATCCCACAAACCAAGCAGCTGCAACTGAGCACGGAAAAGGATGGTCAGACTACCCCTTACCGAGATATGAAGCTGGTAACATGCTACAGGTGTGGAAAGAAAGGCCACATGCAGAAGGATTGTAGAGTACGATTGGACTTAATCAAGAGTGAAGTGCACACTCAGTTAGTCTAATACGGGAACAACAAAGCCAGAAATGGACGAAGTTTGTCCGAGTGAATGGACAACCTGTAACCGCTCTCATCGATACCGGGTGCACCAAGTCAATGGTACATCCCCGATACGTTAACAACAGAGACTATTTGAGATAGAAGATTCCCTTCGCCACAGCCAGTTCTGGGAAGACCCTCTACCCAGTAGCTCGAGTAATTGTTGAACTAGATGGCAAGAAGTGTGAATTGGCGGTGGGAGTTTCAAAACACCTGACCTCAGGTATGCTGTTGGGACAAGACAATCCACGGTTTAGGAAGTATGTGGAGGAAGCGTTGGAAACCGACATCCAAGAGGAAATGGAGTCAACCTCACCCACATCCAAAGCCACTGAACCTGAAGTGGTGACGATCCGGACCAACGAACCTGGAGTGGTGACGATCACTACCCAACCATCAATGAGTGAACTTAAGGATGTGACGACCATTACCCAACATTCAATGACTGAGTCTGTATTGGTGACGACCCAAGCCCAATGTCAGGGAGCATCCTGACAACTGCCTCTGACACCTCTGGAGAAGGAGGAACAACCTGTGGGAATCACGTTGCGACTGCCTCTGACACCTCTGGGAAAGGAGGAACAACCTGTTGGAATCTCTCACCTGATTACTCACCTACATCAGAAGGTGTAAAACCACAGAGACCAGAGAAGACAGACTACCCACAAAACCACTATGTGAACTGTGACAGAATCTATAAAAGAGAAGAACAGCAAAGAGAGAAGAGGAACAAAGAAAGAAAGAAAGCGAACGATTAAGAAAGACAATTAAGACTGAGTAAGTCTATCATCGAACAAGATAGATTACTAGTGATATTGTGCTTATTGATATATGTTTTAATGTGCATTTGAGCCATTGTTTTATTGTTCTTTAATTCCTAAC
Source organism: Cladorhizidae sp. MBARI D1340-BT2 (assembly GCA_028752905.1). Lineage (NCBI taxonomy): Eukaryota > Metazoa > Porifera > Demospongiae > Poecilosclerida > Cladorhizidae > Cladorhizidae sp. MBARI D1340-BT2. Next base: position 44,323,577 of record JAQNBH010000011.1, read on the forward strand.
AAGCTCTAGTGAGGGAGTGAGGTTAGTGTATTGGTCTTACCAAGGTCTTGAGGGCAAGAGGTGTGGTGCATCTAGGTTCTCAGACAAGGGTTTGGCGTCATCAGAAACTGCTAGTGGCTTATAATAGGTCACAGGGAGAGAGTTTCTGACATTTGGTGGCAGCGGTGGGATCAACGAAACAGTGTTGGATCCTAGTGGAAGACAACTTGGACAGGAGTTCCTAGTTGGTCGGAGCATCACGTTGCGCTATTTTTCTTTTCTCTATTGCTTCGTCAGCAGGGAAACGGCTCGGGTATTCGTATCTAGGAGCCTGTGAAACAAAACCCTACCCTAGGATATCATACAGTGTTAGTCCCTAGGGACAGTGCATATTTTTGTTGTATCCTTTTCTTTTGTCGTTTATTAGAGCGGCACTATCTTACTATATTGGTTAATTGTGTTCTGTATAATATATGCAACCCGCGAGCATGTCTCACGAACGAGCGCGGCCTGGAGAAGACCGTCAGTTACGGAGTGGGAAAATTCCTAGGGATGGTATGGCAGAAGAAGCAACGATTGCTGAAGAATCTATTATAATTTTTTTAATCTGGAACGCTGCTGATGACGCGATTCGTTCAAGCAGAACAAAGACAAGCACAGAGGGAGGAAGAAAGACTTCAGCGAGAGGAAGAAAGACATGCATAGAGGGAGGAAGAAAGACTTCAGCGAGAGGAAGAAAGACAGGCACTGAGGGAGGAAGAAAGACATCGAGAGGAAGAACGAAGGGAGCGTGAGCAGGCACGTCAAGAACGTCAAGAAGAATGTTGGGCTCAGCTCCTATCATCACGATTTCCTCCACCATCAGCACCTCCCAAGATAAACTTGCAGAAGTTTAGTGAAGGCACCGACGATATGGACGCATACCTGAAAATGTTTGAGGTGACAGCCAGCGCGAATGGTTGGCCAGCCCGACATTGGGCGAACTACTTAAGAGGTTCGTTGTCTGGTCAAGGGTTGACGGCAGTGGCAGCTCTGCCAGCACTGAGTCAGACCAATTACGAGCAGGTCAAAGAAGCCCTCTTGAATATCTACAAGGTAACCTCTGAAACATACCGAGCCAAGGTATTTGACCAGACATTCGACGGAACTAACCCCGATGGATGGTTCAGGTCGTACAAACAGTCCTTCCACCACTGGTTGGACTCCTCCAACAAGACGGAACGAGATACTATTCTCTATGAGCTAGCACTAAAGTGTCTTCCAGGGTGGTTGGAGGGGCAGATGCGACGGTTGCACCCCGACACTTATGAGGAACTGGGTGAGGCTGTTGTACGCTATTTGTCCAGTCAGCGACAAGGAGGAGGAATACCAAAGAAATCTGACCAGAGAGAGAGTTTTGGACCAAAACCTAGGGACACTCGGAATCACCCAAGACCACTGGAGCAGAAGCATCCAGATGCAATGGGAAATAAAGGTGTCTACTCTCCACCCGGTAGGGACTTGAAACAAATCAAATGTTTCAGATGTTGAAAAAAAGGACATTTTCGAAATAATTGTCGAGTAAAAATGGACAGTGTCAATTTTGGACACAGCACATACATCCGGACGAATTTACCAACTTGGACAAGAATGGCTAAGGTCAACGGCAAGTCTGTAGTGGCGTTGCTGGACACAGGCTGCTCGAAATCCATAGTACATCTGAGGTGCATCGACAGCAAAGACCGACTAGGATGGAAAATACCCTACACCACTGCTAGTTCTCGAAAGACTTGGTTCCCTGCCACGAGAATCAAGTTACAGATAGACGGGAAGACACACGAGCTTGCAGTGGGTGTATCACCTCACATCAATGTGGACATGCTTTTGGGGAAAGATGTACCACACTTAGGAAGCTACTCAGAGAGATGCTTGAGGATGATGTCAAGGAGGAGACTCAACCAACGGAAGAAGTGAGACTTCCTGATGTGGCCATGGTGACCACAAGAGCTGGACACAACCGACAGCAGGAAGAGAACCAAGCCGCAGAGTCGCAACAGAAGCAGGATGAAGCAATCATTCAGACTCTAGAACCTTTGGAAGAGGAAGAGTCAAGTTTGGGTAACATGTACCAATTTGATGATGAATTAATTGTTGTCCCAACCCAACGTTGTTTCCCAGATAAGGCTACAGAAGATCCTCTATGGCCGGAACAAGTCACCCCTAGCCAGCTACACTTTCAACTGAACTTCAAGCTTTTAGTTAAAGTTTTAGCTCACTTGAATCAGATGGAACTGTAACACTGAAAGATATCTTGACTTTTCTTTGCATTCTTTCTGATGATCAACGTGCATTTTTTATTCTTTTCAATTACCATGATATTTCTTTTCAATAAGGTGCGTGTATCGCCCTCACTTACACACACTTTTGCCTGACCAATCCCAAAATGCTTCCTACCCTCTGACTTGCCAGATGCAGCCACATACTAAGAAAGTTCCTCACTGCTCCTTTCAACCTTTCTCCATTCATCTCTTCCTTGTAGAAACTCCTCCCCCCCCCCCCCATAAACACATCCAACACATGGCAGAGAAAGCATATATACAATAAATGAGAGTATATATAGTGCTCATTATATAGAAGTACCACTTCTTATGTTAACATCTTTAGCAATCTGGAATACATCTGTTAAATATGCAGCAGCATCATATTATTTAGCCGAGGGCAGGTTCACTCAGGTTCAGCTGCAGGTATTCTTTGAGCTCTGCAATGTAGGAAAAGTTCTTTCAGCTGTGGCTGCAGTTACTGGTACAGTGAGGAGGATATATTAGTTAGTAAACTGTAAACTGCACCTACCTTGCTTTTACTGGCTTCATAATTTCACATCAAGTGCAGATACGAGTGACTTCTTTGATCTTAGTAGTTGATTGTTTTTGTTCACCCTATCTGGAAGCATTTGTAGATGAACAATTTGCTGATGCGTGTTTACCACTTTATCATATATCTTCATATTTTCTGGAAGATTATAATTATCTAAAATCGTTAGAATCATTTCCAGCATTTAAAAGTACTCTTCCCAATGATACCTCTAGGGGCATGCCCCTGGTTTGGTCAATCCCATACTTCAATTCTTCAACAACAATATCTATTGCCTCATTAAATAGGATCACCAAATGAATGTGGTATCTCAACAGAATCTAATCTTCTAGGTTGACATTTTTTGACAAGGCAGCACACTGAAAATCATGAGCTTTCATAGCATACAAATGCCCACCTTGTTCAACAATTGCCAATAAAATCAATTGGAATGCTTTGGTGCACATTGTCCATCTTGTTGGACAAAGTGGCTTTAATGTTGGAACAACATTTGATAATCATGCCTGGAATGGTTGATAGTTTTGGTGAAAATACTTGCATGATCAGCATAAATTGTGTACAAGCATGCTCAGTTTGTTCAGGCAGTTCTCAGGCCTCACATGAGTTCTTATTTGACTGCCTGTGTGGTACGTGACAAGTTTTATATCCTTCTTTAAATCAGCCAGGTTCATTGAAGAGACCAAATGAGACAATAACAGCAGCTTCTTAGCTAGAGGCAAATAAACTGGCTGCATGGTCAAGAGAAATGACATTGCATGCCGAAAACAGAATTGTGATATTCAGTGGATTTACTTTGGAAGTCACAGGTAGAAATATGATATCTGAAAGTAGTTCCTTAAATCTGAACAGAAATAATAATGTAAACTATAATTATAGTAATTTGGTAAAATGAATAAATTCTTATTTCACAGAATTCCTTTCCAAAATAACAAACAGGCCTGTGTGTAAACTGTGCTATCCAAGTAGTTTGCCATGAATGCTACACTTTGCTTTATCATTATGGAAATTGATGACTGCATCCTGCACTGGCAGAAGAGAAGAATTATGTGTGAGTGTATTTCATGTGTGTGTGTGTGTGTAGTTTGCCATGTATGCTCAGTTTGGCTTCATCTTATTTGAAACATGATGCCTGAACCCTGCAATAGCAGAATAGATGTGTGTTTGTGAGAGAGAGAGAGAATTAAGTTGCCTTGTACTATCAATCTTTGTACCTATAAGAAGTATTAGTTGAGAGGAGAGAGGGGAGGCACATGCATGAGGGCTGGACAGAACAGTTCTTTGTAGCTGGATAATAACTAGCCATGAATGCTGATAATGCACTGGGGATTCTATAGGGACGTGTTTTTAGCTATTATTTTTAACACTCCCATTCTTTTACCGGTAGCTATCAAACTCACAGAGAGCAAATTTGTAATTAGGACAAGTATCAACTCAAATCACCTGAAAATAGTTGACTATTTCTAGCTAATCTCTGAGACAGTTTATACATCCTAATACTACAAGCTATTTAGAAATATAAGCTGGCTAGAAAATTATTTGTGTTCATAACTGTAGTTGACTTGTAGTGCTTGTCATCTACCATCAAAAAGCTTCTGGTAAAGCTTCTACACTCGATCTGTCCAGGTTTATGTAAGAGACTGGGCTTTATAAAAGTCAGTCTTTAACTAAACTTTGAATATTCCTTTTGAGATTAAAATGAATATAGATATAGTTCTGTGAGAAAGCTATAGCTATAAACTTCATCTGCAGCTATAGCTGCTATATTGTACTAGACTTGCTCCTAAGAAAGAAGTCTATAAAATTAATGAAAAATTATCAGATTAAATAAAAATTTTGCCACAGCTTAGGTAAGCTATGGAACTTACTTGTGTGGTTTTGAGGGCTGTGAAAAAAAATACACCACAGCTGTATTAATGGCAGTAAAATGTTAAGGCTAGCACCGAAGAAGGAAGTCTATCGGCTAAATACTACTGCTACATAACTGCCCAATATTAACCCCATTCAAAGATTAGTATATTCTAGCTTTGCAGAATTGAAAGTAGTCAACATGTGGGTGTGCATGTACCATAGGGACGCACCAAGAGCTCAAGATTCATTCACGCACATAAGTACGAAATCTCCAGATTCTGATAATTAACTAATTGTGTGTATTAAACTACTACAATCATTGTAGCTTCCCACAATATATATTCACATGACAGTGGCTGTTGCTATGATTGTGCTGGATTCAGCCTCTCAGTAGTGGACACTGGAATGTTCAGCCTGTCCATTACATAGGAAGCAGTCCTCATGCTCCCACATTATAGTGATACTGATAGGCTGAGATATTGATGAGGAAACACAGCAACTGGGAACTGTTAGACCAACTTCATTGTTGAATATCACTTGCTCCATTCAATACTCACCAGCAGAAGCAGTAGTTCCTGTACAAGTACTTGCAGGGGAGGAGCCTGCAGTCTTTACAGCTGTTAGGTGTGTTTCATACTTGGTAGCTTCTTGCAGGGAAGTCAGAGTTTAGTTTGATGATAGGAACAGTCACACCACCTGATGAAACACTAACACAGCCTTCAACTTTCATGTAACTAATTGTGTAGTGTCCATAACATCTTGGGAGGGCTGTGATCATGAGAGCTATACTGATGTAATCTTATTCCATCAGGCTTATTGGAGTAGAAGGTCTAACAAAATAATGTAATATTCATATATTGACATATTTATATAGCACCATTCCTGTGCCTAATCTATACTTTTATATATCTGTGCCTAGAACCTGTCAGATCATCTTTGTTGTCAATACTCTTAACACAGCAGCAGAACATACATATATACACGCTGTACAAAAACTTCACTCATGCTTGGGTGGCCTATTCCTAGAATATATTTTATATAACTCAAAAGTACATACTTGGAAAAGCTGATCTGGTTTTGCATCAATGCTTACTCAGTTGGACTGCAGCTTCTGTAGCTAGAATTGTGGATCTCAGAGCAATATATTTAAAGACACTATAGAGGTGAGTTACATGGCTAAACTAAATACTGGTAAAGTGTTTTATATATTATTTATAGCATATATTAATAAACCTAATCCATTTTTAGCAAGAGAATTTTATATATAAAACTGTTGTGCATGTTTTTATTCACACATGGCAAAGAATAACATCAGCTTATATTGGTTAGTATGTGTGTGTATGTGTGTGTGTGAGTAGGGGCTATTTCTTGAATAATATGTTAAATTACACTCTCTAAATAGTAAGCGAGTTAGTATGGCAGAGATATATTGGGTGGTCACAAGTGAAGGGATCGCTCTGATCATGAATCAAGTGAGTGAAGGTGAAGGCATTCTTATTTACTTGAAGCAAGGTTTTTTTGACCATACAGCAAAGGAATACTTGGTATATAGTTGTGGTTATTCGACCACAACAGAGTATATAGCTGACAGTGATGTCTCACTAATTTGAAAAACACAGATGGATAAGGTTTCTCGGGTTTTTGTATGGATCTAACAGTGTTAGAAATGTGATGAGAGTGTTTATAATAGAAGCAATGTTCTCTTATTGATAAATTGAAGTTATTCATAGCTTATAATTGAGCTAAAACAGAGCACATAGATAGAGCTATCATTTGAGCCACATATAAATCACATACAATAAAGTATTTGGTTGCAATGGAGCTAAAAACCAAGCACATATGTTTATTGACTGGCACTGTGGTGCTAACAGATGACCTAATTGCAAGAGCTCCGAGTAAATCCCTGATATTTTAAGTTTTCAATTTGGAATAGTGCTCTAAAAATCCGATGGGGAGAGGGTTAAGAAATAAAACTAATTTAATAATAATACATTTTAAGAGGATTTGGAAGCAGCTTTCTTTGAGATGGCAAATGCATAAACTAAATGTGAGTTAATAAGGCAATACTTTCAGCAGAAATTCTCAGAATACTAAAAGTAAGAACATGCAGAAGCTGACAAGAACTTGTTATAGTGATAGTCAATTTAGCATGCTCAGTGTCATTAGCACATCTCTCCTCTAATGACTAGATATATGCACTCAGCAGGAAGATGCGCAAATAGTTAGTACAAAAACAGTATTTATAATAGAGTAAGCACATAAGCAAGTAAAAGCTTGGAATGTTTAAGACAAGTGTCCACCGACACAAATCTACAGTTAGAATTTTCCAAATGGGTATATTATATTCTTCTCAAATTACTTGATAATGACTTCTTAGTAATTGCAGGTGTCACAATATTTCTTGATAGTCATGAAGAAACATGTATGAGCAGACCAGCTGTATTTGTAATCACAAGAATTGTGTTCAGAATCTTATGTATAAACTTCAATATAAAGACCTTTAATTCCTCTTGTTTTGCATTGAGTGCATCGCAAACTGTTGAATTCCAATAATATGTACAAGTTTATTTTGACTGAAAGCCTTCTCAGATGAGCTAGCAATTTTTCCATGTCGCATTTTATAGAACTGCTTGAGTTTTAACATCAACCATTAAATGCACTGAATACTTTGGAAAATCCCTAAAATTCTCATGCAGGAAGTGTTTCTCAAGCTCTCCCTCTATGCAGATTATATATTCTTCTCTAGTGACAGAATCATCACACTTGCTAGAAACATCTTGTTTATTTCCTTCAATAGGACTATATTAGAAGATGTTGTATGTGTTGTAGACCAACTACATCTTCACATATTTCACATTTTTCAGTTGCATACCTCAGAAGTTGATCTGTGTTGTAGATGGATGGAAAGCTGAGTAAACTGATGAAATAATAATATCATTGAGACAAACTACCAAGATCCTACTATCATTTTGAAGTTAAGAGCTGTTATAGTGCACATACCTAAAGCATCTTTAACCCTTTCACTGTTGTGGTTGTGGGTGGAATGGGAGAAGCTGTAGTCTGGTAATTACCTTTCAGTGGCCAAAAAACTGGAATTTGTGTTTATTAGTTAAACTGTTGTGGGTGTGGGTGGAATGGGAGAAGCTGTAGTCTGGTAATTACCTTTCAGTGGCAAAAAAAAACTGTAAACAGTTCTAGAATGGAATTTGTGTTTATTAGTTAACCACTCAAGGTCTGTGAGTGAAAGAAGAAAAATCTAGTGCTTCTAGAAAGTATTCTAGTTGTGTCTTTCACCACAGATATAATTATTATAATCATCAAGCTACAATATTTAATCCTTACTCAACTGGATATCTTGGTTTGTGTTTTTTATGCAGGACTAAAAGCTAGGTAGCTATATACACTGTACATTTCCCAATTACCTACTGATTTTGTCATAAACCTTCATACTGTACATCCTATCACAAAATGTACCCACCATCCCAATATTGTTACCTCTGCACTTAGTATATAGAGGTGTTACTCTTTTGACACTAAACTCGGAGTAAGCACATTCAACATTGATTCAGCCAATCAGATGAGGTTTAGTGTATCTTGTATTTACCAGAACAAGGTTTTCTGCAAAGAAGCAAATTTTACAGGCCTGGGGCAAACAAAAAAGAAGATCTCTGGCTGAAGTGACCTGATTAAGCTTTCACCATTTAGATGGCTGTCACTAAAACTTTAAGTTACATAATGTGGCACATTTACATGTTCACAATTGCCATCTCCCATACATCACTTTATGAGTGAGCAACCAGCTTGTAGTCATAGTTAATATCCATTACCGATTTGCAATTACTTATTTTAACCAGGATTACTAATTTACTTTTGGCGAAGCACTTCTGCTTGGCCTGTTGTGAGATGCTGGCATAACAAATTTAACAAAAACGCTTTCCCTCACTGACAATCTCAGTGAGGTGGCTATGTACATCATATTTAATAATGATCTTGATGTTATGACATAACACTTCACCAGACCCATTCCTTTTGCAGAACAAATCAGTAGCAAAATAATAATAATAATAAAAGAAGAGAAGTGGCACTCCCTTCAATGCATCGTGCATGTTATGCCAATGCTCTTACTCCATTAGTATTATTATTATTATTTTGTGGGAGGGGGCTGAGGAGGGAGGGGCTGTAATTGATTATGCTTGTCAACATATTTCCATATAGCCAGTGCTGCCTGTATAGTGTTTGCAATTTTGATTCTAGTATTCTAGTTTGTGATTGAACATACAATTCTGTATGCATGGAATTTCAACATAAATGCAATTTGTTCAATTTCTAAGCACTAGATCTAAAACACAGGGCCACACCTCATTTTACTATAATTTATGTTTAAAAGCTGACCCATAACTAGAACTATCAATTCATAAGCTATTGGTGACCTACCACTTGAGCCATTTCAGACGAAGCATATTGCCTTCCATTCTTGATCAATTGGTATAAGGGCACCAGTTAACCTTTCATTTCAGTCTACCTGGTTTAAGAACTTTAAGTGGCTGCACTATGATATTGTTCAGAATGTAGCTAGAGGCTTGACATACCAAAAAGCTGTACAGGACAGTACAGCTGTGATTACTCCTGTGACTGAGCAAGACTTGCTAGTGAAGGGCTTTAAAACTGGAAGGAGAACACACGTTGCTTTTGCAAGCATGAAAGCTGGTACTTCCACAAGGTCTGTGCTGCTTCCCACGCTTCATATTGCATGCTATTATTACAGTATATTGCCAAAAAAACACAACAATTTCCAGCAAGTTGAAGTTTGAAGTTTCATTCATTGCACTGCCCTTTATGGATGGTCTTTATAAACATGCATGTTCAAACAGGAACATAAGAGAGATAGTCAAGAATTGAATTAGAAAAAGTGTTAAATGACAATTTGAAGATCTAAGTGGTCAGCTTGGGGGGGAGGGGGGGGCAGCAAGTTAGCTATATCAAAATTCAAGTGACACAGGCAGAGATGTTCTAAGTGTCGTTGAAATAGGAGTGTAACATTGTGGGTGGATCCAGTCCTTAAACTGGCCAACATAATAATTATTTTGAAGTGGCAGCTCTATATCTAAAGAATAGAGTCAGAGCAGGCATTCTGCATGGCAGATGGATGTGGCTTGGCTAATTTGCCCAGTTCTGAAGAAATCTCCTCCAACAAGGGTAGCCAAGAGATTCTGGCTGCACCACCTCCAAATACCTGCCTATGACTCTGCTACATAAAGTAACTTATTGTGTGCATGTGTGTGGGTGTCTGTGTGCCATTATTTATAAATGGATGTTTAAGTAAATACATATGCTCGTTCATTTAAATACTTGTAATTATTTACCTTTCACTGCAAATCTCTTCAATGACCTCTGAAATTTATAAGACGTTGGTTCTCTCAAATAGGGAAACCGGCGACTCTATACGTAGAGATTTTTTAGGAATTGGGATTGAGTATCCATTTCTGAATGCAACTTCAGCTACATATCTTCACGACTACTAAATGTACCATCTTTTGCTGCCATTTCTTATTTGCAACTTGCCAGTTTTCTTAACTACTTCTAGTTTTCTTAACTATTCCCTTCAATAAGACAAATTTTAAAATTAACTAAATCCCCATTCTTTTTGAGACAAATGACCCACTCATATGGTAATAATTACCATCTATGGTTTGCTCTAATCGTTAGAGAGTGAAGTAGCAGATTTTAGATTGTGGTAAAATGAATACATATCATTCCACAGGGAATCCTTCCCAAATAACAAGCAAGCCTCTGTGTACACTGTGCTGACCAAGTAGTTTGCCGTGAATGCTCAGTATGGCTTCTGTCATACCTGTAAATGATGATGACTGCATCCTGCACTGACCGAAGAGGAGAAATGTGTGTGTGTGTGTAACGGTGTGTGTGTGAGGGGTGTGCACGTGTGAGTGAAGAATAATGTAACCTTGAATATCTTAATAGTCCTAATGTATAACACTCGAGATGAGAGAGGGGATGCACATGCATGATGGCTGGGAAAATAAACCTAGACCAGTATCAAATCCAATCTGCACACAAAACAAGATCTATTTCTAGCTATGTCTCTGTAACTGTTTATGAATTCCCTTACTATTATACTTTTCTGTTTAGCAAGATAATCTAGCTAGTTACACATTATTTTAGATTTTTGCTTATTTACAATAAGAAACTGAAGAACAAAACTACAACTGAACAGAAACTGACTGGAGCCAATGTGTTTATAACCAATCTAATATGCCCACACAAATGAGCCGACCAACACTAGCACAACACATCATGTGAAAGCAAATCCAATCATTGCAGCGCCAGTGTCTTATACAAACCATCAGTCAGAGTTCCTTCCACCACTTCTTGTCCTTGTCCGAACCTAAGGTTGGGTGAAGTGGTAATCATCCCATATGCAGGGCACTGGTTCACACCAATGATAGGTGGTGGGCATATCGCAGGGATACTTGGAACATCATCTTGTAGATGGAGTAACCTACCGACGTTGATCTCTTCATATTCGCTGACTTTGTCAGTATTGCAAGTGGGAGGGTCTGTCCTTGTGGAGACTGACCTGTCAATGGGTTAAAATATAATAGGAGACACAAGATATTGGAGAGATAAACAGCAATCACTATTACTTTAGAATCTCCCAATTGTAATTTATTAATGTACTACTAATCTCATATTGTAGTGCATGCACATTTCTGTGTGGAAGAACAGCTCTTGATTCCGTGTCATAAACAGCGTAGGACTTTCCAGAGAACTAATCTGGGCTGGTGCGCTCTAGATTAATCCCTTTCAAATAGTGCATGGTAAAAAACAGACTTGAGCATAGCATTCATCCAGAGGATTCTTTCAAATACAATAGAGTAATGACCATTAATTTCTCCATTATGTCTTTCTTCTAGAAATTGCCCGTCACTGACCTTATTCCTGATGAAGGCTAGAGCATCTAGTTGAATTGTCGAGAAACAATTTCAAGTTGATTATTGAGAAGGTTTTTGTATTGTCAATTACTTTGGCACAAGTTACTCCCATATACATGCACATGTAGGTGGTTGGGTGTGTTGTAGCAGCTAATACTCCAAACTGGTGGTGCAGCAGGAATGCAAACTCAAAGAGCATATATCCTAGCACAACACATCATGTGAAAGAGCATATATCCTGATACCCTCGGCCTGAACATTTGGGTAAATGACTCCATGCAGGATATTGGTCTCACTAAATTGTATTGAGAAAGCTTCAGACTATTCAACCCCCCCCCCCCTCTCCCGTGGATCTGATCTTAGAATCTAAAGGTCAAATAAATGGTAAGGTCTTTCCAAGTACAACAAATGTTTATATCAAAAGTTGTGGCTACAAATAAGTAGTGCAATTAGGCAGTATCACCACCTCTACAGCAGGCAACAGAGTCAGTGAGGCAGTTGAGAGCAGTCCTGCCCTCCCCTATGTCAGTCAGGGTGACCACGCTGTTGTTAGGGTAAAGTACACCACCAAGGAGGAGACCAACACCTGTAGACAGTAATGGGATTGAAGATGAGTGTGTTATGTTATAGTCAACACTCTTACTGGTAGGAGTGCTGGTAGAGATGTCAGTCATACTGTAAGGGCCTGTCCCTATTTCATTAACAAGAGCCACTTCAAATGTGTATGAAGTACGAGGAGAGAGTGCACTAGCAGTGTAAGTCCTGGCATCAATACTGGCAGTGGCTGTTGCTATGATTGTGCTAGATCCAGTATCTCTGTAGCGCACACTGTAATGTCTGCTCTGTCCATTGCGTAGGAGGCAGTCCTCACGTTCCCACATGATAGTGATACTGGTTAGGTTCATAGACTGAGATGTTGGTGAGGGAACACAGCAACTGGGAACTGTTGGACAAGAAACATACTTCATTGTTAAATAATACTTGTTTAGTCTAAGACTCACCAGCAGCAAGAGTAGTTTCTGTATAAGTACTTGCAGGGGAGGAGCTGTTAGGCTTATCTCATATCCTGTGGCTTCTTCCAGGGAAGTCAGTTCCTTCTAGCAGATCCACTAACAGTCACACTACCTGATGGAACACTAGCACAGCCAGTAACTTTCATGTAATGCATTATGTAAGTGTCCACAACATCTTGGGAGGACTGTGACCATGTGAGCTCTACTGATGTAGTCTGATGAGTGCCCATCAGGCTTGTGGGTGCAGAAGGAACTGCAACTTTAATATTCACGTATAGCACAGTTGATTTGCATATGATATATTTTTACATATTTACAGACTCTGTGCTCAGAACCTGTCAGATCATCATTGTTGTCAATGCTCTTAACACAGCAGCAGATCATATATACACGCTGTACAAAAACTTCACTCACACTTGGTGGCCTATTCCTAGAATATATTTTATATAACTCAAAGCAACACACTTGGAAAAGTAGTAGCTTTCAATCCATGTAGTCACTACTTACCCAGTGGAACTCTGGCTAGACCAATAAAAGCTTCTGTAGCTAGAATTGTGGATCTCGCATCAATATATTTAAAGACACTATAGAGGTGAGTAACATGGCTAAACTAAATACTGGCTCCTTACAATCCTGGTAGCTAATCATGTCAGCCTATTCTGTGAGCTGGTGGTGTGGGACTAAGCTTCAACCAGTAGCAGCTACTCTGGCATGGCACTCTAGCAGAGAATCAAAAGAAAAGTGCTCACTTTGCTAACCCAATCTCTAGTGTTGGATTGGTTACAGGCACCCAGCATCAGAGATAGGTATACCTGAATGTATCCAAGGAGACTGTGAATGCTAGCTGTATAGCTTTAGTAAGAATATTTAACTAGATTGACCCATTCAAAGAGGCTACAGTTAGCTTCAAACTCACCTCCTCACAGAGCCTCCAACCTCATTGCAGTGATGTCAACATCAATTGAAGAACTATCAGCATTTATGACCTGCATTTCAGTATTTACCCACTTACAGATGACCACATACTGGTACAGTTCTGGGCCTATGACTGTAAGGCTGCTTCACAATATGACACTGTGCCATCGTATCGTATCATATTGTCTTATTTATCACATCATCATATTGTGAGCGAGCAACACTATGTCCTCCACAACCATATGCACTCCAACTGCAGCACATATGATACAATATGATAGCACAATACAATACAATATGATGGCCAAGTGTCTTATAGCCTTTGGTCTTGGTGTGCTTGCAACTAAAGTCAGTGTCGGAAACTCTCCTTTGATGACAGGGCTAGGGCTCGCCACTCACTTTCCAACTTATTTTTGTGCCTTGGTTGGAAAACCAACACATGATCTCCCACATCAAATTCTCTGGTTATGGTCTTACGATCGTAGTTGTGCTTGTGAGCCTTCTTTGCTGCTGTTTCATTGAAGCCAGCCAACTCTCTGACAAGGGTCATTCTCTCTCTCAGGAGTCTCAAGTATTCCACCACGTTCTCATTTGTTTCTTCTTGCTCTATGCACCACATGTCTACCAGCTCGTCGAGGGGTGTTCTCATTCTCCTCCCATAGAGTAACTCATAGGGGGAGTACCCTGTCGACTTGTGGGTGGTGCCTCGGTAGGACCATAACACATAAGGTATGCATTCATCCCACTCACTTTGGTCCTTTTGTGTTAACTTGCGCAAGAGGCGTTTCATCGTGCTGTTAAACCGTTCCACCATTCCGTCGGTCTGAGGGTGGTATGGGGATGTCCGGATCTGGTGGAATCCCGTCATCTGGTGAAACTGTGCCATGGTCTTGGACACGAAGTTGGAACCATTGTCCGATAGTATTTCTTCTGGGGTGCCCAACCTGGAGAAGATATCTAAGAGACAAGTGACAATGCTTTGTGTGGTCACATTACATAGAGGGAATGCCTCTGGCCATTTTGTGGCGTAGTCTTGTACGACCAACACATATTTATTCCCCTTTTTTGTCCTCTTCAGTGGTCCGAAAACATCCATAGCAATCCTCTTGAAGGGGGTGCTTATCACGGGTAGGGGTTGTAGAGGAGCTTTCTTAACCGTTGCAGGGGCAGCCAGTTGGCAAGTTGGGCAGGATCGGCAGGCTTCCTTTACATCTGTTGTTATCCCTGGCCACACCACTCTCTGTCGTAGTGTGTCCAGAGTCCGTACTTCACTGAAGTGTCCGGCGATGGGGGAGGCATGAGCCATCCTCAGTATCTCGCTCCTGCAGATCTTAGGCACAGCCAATAAATATTTTTCTCCTATAACACTTGGTTTCTTATGTAACAGACCTCCCTTCCAGCAGAACCTACCATCCCCAGCTTCATCAGCTTGACGTCTCCACTCCTCCAGAGATGGATCCGCCTGCTGAAGAGAGCGAAGCTGGAGTGGCGAGGTCTGCTCAAGGTTCGTCTGGACCTCCGGTTTCTCGGTTACTTTTTCTGCTGCTTTGATCTGTGGGGGAGATACAAACATATCATTATCAAATTCAAATACTTCACCCAACTCGGGTTCTTGTTTGACTTCTTGAATGACTGCTCCCTGTTCTTCCTGAGCTTTTTCTTGTTCATCCTGCTCGCTCTGTTGTTTCTTTTCTTGAGCCCTGGTCACAACCATAGCTACTTCCATGTCTTCTGGTTGAGGCTCAGCCACCAATGCTTCTCTTACTAACTTTCGGAATTTAGGCACATCTTGGCCAAGAAGCATGTCCACGTTGAGATGGGGTGATACGCCCACAGCCAGTTCATAGCTCTTTCCGTCAATTTCCAGGACGATTTTTGCGGCTGGAAACCATACCTGTTTTGCACTGGCGTCATGTAAGGTATCTTCCATCTTAGACGGTGCCCGGTTTGAACACAGCGCAGATGTACCATGGACTTGGTGCACCCGGTGTCCAATAGAGCTGTCACTGGTTTTCCATCAACCATGACCTCTCTCGTCCATTGGGGTAGTGTTTTCTTTTTCTTGAAGATGCTGCAACATTGGGCACCTTCCATTTTCACTCTACAGTCTCTCCTCACATGTCCTTTCATCCCACACCTGAAGCATTCGATGGTACTTGCATTCCTCCGGTCACCCGCGTCTAGACGTTTGGGTTCTGGAACTCGTTCACGTCTTGGTGTTTGAGGGAACTGTGTTTGATATCGATTCCTTTGTTCTGTTCTTTCTGGAGGTTTCGGTCGTGTTTCTCTATCTCTTCTTTGCTGATTCCCCAAATGTCTTGCCACTGCCTCGCTTAACTCATCATAAGTAGTAGGGTTGAGGTTTCTCATTTGAGCCTGCAACCACCGTGGCAGTTTCTGTAAGGCTTGTTCTTGTAACATGGCTTCCATCATTGGTTTGCCTGCGGCCTCTACCCACTGGATGAACGCTTGCCTATGGCAACGGAACCATTCGTCTGGCTTGCTCATGTCAAATGGCACCTCGAAGGCCTTCCTTCGATATGTCTCCTCGGAGATGTGATAGGTAGCTAGAAGAATCGCCTTTACCATCCCATAATCAGCTTGATCAGCTGCTCCCAATGTTGACACAGCCATCATGCCTCGTCCTGCCAGTGAGCTTCTTAAATATATGCTCCACTGGTCCCTTGGCCAAACTGCAGCTCGGGCAGTGACTTCGAAGGTCTCCAGATACGCTCCCATGTCATCAACCCCCTCCACAAACTTCTGTAGAGTAAGTTTGGGTGGAGCAGCTCCTGGGACTGGGACGGGTACCCCTGGTGCTCTGTTGTCAGCCAAGGCCCTCAACAGCTCGGTGTGCTGTTGGGCCATCTGATCCAATCTTTGTTCCTCTCTGTCCGCTCTCCTCCTGTCGGCTCTTATCCACTGGGCCATTACATCGGTCAATTGGCCTGTTCCTTCATCCTCCTCTTCCTCACTGTGGTGACCTTCTTGAGGTGGTACCTGTTCCCTGCTCCTCAGGTGCCGGTCCCATCCTGCGCCATGTTGTCCTTCTGATAATGACATGGTGGTTGTAACTCAGATACACACACAAAAAAATGTAATTAGCCTAGTTTTTGGAGTTGGTTTTCAAGCCCCAAAGGTGTAATCACCTGGACTGTTCCCCAGCTATTACAACAATCAAAAAGTTTAACAGACAGACCTGGTGCTGGGTAGCTATCTCCCTTAGACAAGCTATCCCACTTGGGTATCTCCTCACTGAGATATCCCACCGCTGCCACCAAATGTCGGAAACTCTCCTTTGATGACCTTCTCTGGTCAATCAATAGTTCACCGATGACGCCCGTACTCTTGTCTTGCAACCCTAGGTGACTCTCACTAGTCAAACCTCTTGGTTCCAGACCTAGCAGGACCAAATAAAACCACTACTCACTTAGGATAACCACAAGCTGTAAGATGACAGTAGTGACAACAAGGAATTCTTCATACAATTACAATAACATAATACAGTGGTGACTAGGTTGTGTTCCGTAGTCTATTACAATTCCATGTAATTCTCCATGAATATGCATGTGCAAAGGAGGGATAGTCTTAGCATGTTAAGCGCTGTCTACTTATCCACTCTCTCTCTCTTTTCTCTCTCTACTCTCTGTCTTTATATACACAATTCATGTCTACACCACACTCCCTAACAATTCCTTATACGGGTACGTTCGGGTGGTGTGGTGACTTCTCATCCTGTGGTTGCTCTGTCCAATCAGGAGACTTGTAGATTCCTTCTAGAAGGTTGTGGTTGTGCACAACCTCGTCCATAGACTGCAGTGGTTTTGGTTGAGAGTCATAGAGACTTCCTTCCTGTTGAACTTCTTGTCCTCTTGTGTTTAGGGGTGTTTCCGACACTCCCCCATTGTTCTGGTGAGAGCCATGCTCTCGTGACAATCCGTCGGCATTCAGGTGGAATCTCCCTGGCTTATGCACGATCGTGTAGTTGTAGGGCTGCATTTGGAGTGCCCATCTTCCAATCCGTCCATGGCTGTCTTTTAGTCTAGCCAAGTGAATCAAGGGTTATGGTCTGTGACGATGGTGAATGTGGTACCCTCAAGGTATACTCGGAAATGTCGAGTCCCTTCCACAATCGCCAAAGCTTCTTTTTCAATGGTAGAATAGTTGACTTCTCTCGGGAGAAGTTTTCTGGAAGCAAATGCGATGGGGTGTTCTTCCCCTTCCTCATCCATTTGAGAAAGTACTTAGCCGACTCCTGTATCCGAGGCATCTGTTTGTAATAAGAAGGGTTTTTCCCAGTTAGGTGTAACCAATACTGGATAATGGGTCAGGGCAGTCTTCAATGCATCAAATGATGCTTGTATGGTATCGGACCATTTGATGTGATTCGGCTCTTTCTTTCGGGTTAGATCTGACAGGGGTGTAGCTATTGTTGAGAATGCCGGAATAAAACGTCTGTAGTAGCTACAGAGACCCAGAAAGGCTCGGACATCTTTTTTGGTTGTTGGTTGTTTAAAATTCTGGACGGCCAGAATCTTCGCTGCCTGTGGTTGCACCTTCACCTTTCCTACCACATAGCCCAAATAGTGGCATTGATTGCAGGCGAACTTGCACTTGGTTTCTTTTATGGTGAGCTTGGCTTTTCTTAATCGTTTGAAGATCTCTTTCAGGTGTTGAAGGTGGTCATCCCAAGTATGACTGTGTATCACGATATCGTCGAGATATGCGGCTGCATATTGATGTGTGCCCTCCAATACTTGGTCCATCAATCTCTGTAATGTCGATGGGGCAGATACGAGTCCAAATGGCATGGTGATGAACTCATATTTACCCCAAGGGGTGATGAAAGCTGTTTTGTTTCTGCTCTTTGGGGCGACGGACACCTGCCAATATCCTTTGGTGAGGTCTAGGGCAGTGATGTAGGTTGCACCGCCTATATCATCAATCATATCTTCGATCCGGGGTAACGGATATGGGTCGGCTCGGGTGATGAGGTTGAGCTTCCGGTAGTCTACACATAGCCGCTTGGTACCATCCTTCTTTGGTACCAAGACTACTGGCGCTGCCCACGGACTCTTTGATGGTTTGATTATCCCCAAACGAAGGAGTTCCTTGATTTCCTTCTGGAGGTACTCGTGTGAGGTGTGTGCCAGTCGGTAAGGTGGCAACCTCACTGGACTTGCATCTTCCGTCTCGATCGTGTGTTCAGTGAGTGGGGTCCTTCCTGGAGTGTCGCAGATGACGTCCTCAAACTCCTCCTTTAAATGTCGTAAATCTCCTTCCTGTTGGTCAGTCAAGTGAGTAGGATGTGGTTCTTTTCTCTCGTTCACGGGGTCTTCATTAATGTCGTCATCTACAGTAAAGAAAACTGTGGGGGCAGGGGCCTTCCATAATTTCATCCCATTAATGTGAAAGGTTCTCTCTCTCTTCCTCCCCTGTCCCATGTCTACCTCATACGTAACTTTCGATAATTTCTTTGTAATAAGAACAGGGCCTCGCCACTCACTTTCCAACTTATTTTTGTGCCTTGGTTGGAAAACCAACACATGATCTCCCACATCAAATTATCTGGTTATGGTCTTACGATCGCAGTTGTGCTTGTGAGCCTTCTTTGCTGCTGTTTCATTGAAGCCAGCCAACTCTCTGACAAGGGTCATTCTCTCTCTCAGGAGTCTCAAGTATTCCACCACGTTCTCATTTGTTTCTTCTTGCTCTCTGCACCACATGTCTACCAGCTCGTCGAGGGGCGTTCTCATTCTCCTCCCATAGAGTAACTCATAGGGGGAGTACCCTGTCGACTTGTGGGTGGTGCCTCGGTAGGACCATAACACATAAGGTATGCATTCATCCCACTCACTTTGGTCCTTTTGTGTTAACTTGCGCAAGAGGCGTTTCATCGTGCTGTTAAACCGTTCCACCATTCCGTCGGTGGTATGGGGATGTCCGGATCTGGTGGAATCCCGTCATCTGGCGAAACTGTGCCATGGTCTTGGACACGAAGTTGGAACCATTGTCCGATTGTATTTCTTCTGGGGTGCCCAACCTGGAGAAGATATCTAAGAGACAAGTGACAATGCTTTGTGTGGTCACATTACATAGAGGGAATGCCTCTGGCCATTTTGTGGCGTAGTCTTGTACGACCAACACATATTTATTCCCCTTTTTTGTCCTCTTCAGTGGTCCGAAAACATCCATAGCAATCCTCTTGAAGGGGGTGCTTATCACGGGTAGGGGTTGTAGAGGAGCTTTCTTAACCGTTGCAAGGGCAGCCAGTTGGCAAGTTGGGCAGGATCGGCAGGCTTCCTTTACATCTGTTGTTATCCCTGGCCACACCACTCTCTGTCGTAGTGTGTCCAGAGTCCGTACTTCACTGAAGTGTCCGGCGATGGGGGAGGCATGAGCCATCCTCAGTATCTCGCTCCTGCAGATCTTAGGCACAGCCAATAAATATTTATCTCCTATAACACTTGGTTTCTTATGTAACAGACCTCCTTTCCAGCAGAACCCACCATCCCCAGCTTCGTCAGCTTGACGTCTCCACTCCTCCAGAGATGGATCCGCCTGCTGAAGAGAGCGAAGCTGGAGTGGCGAGGTCTGCTCAAGGTTCGTCTGGACCTCCGGTTTCTCGGTTACTTTTTCTGCTGCTTTGATCTGTGGGGGAGATACAAACATATCATTATCAAATTCAAATACTTCACCCAACTCGGGTTCTTGTTTGACTTCTTGAATGACTGCTCCCTGTTCTTCCTGAGCTTTTTCTTGTTCATCCTGCTCGCTCTTTGTTTCTTTTCTTGAGCCCTGGTCACAACCATAGCTACTTCCATGTCTTCTGGTTGAGGCTCAGCCACCAATGCTTCTCTTACTAACTTTCGGAATTTAGGCACATCTTGGCCAAGAAGCATGTCCACGTTGAGATGGGGTGATACGCCCACAGCCAGTTCATAGCTCTTTCCGTCAATTTCCAGGACGATTTTTGCGGCTGGAAACCATACCTGTTTTGCACTGGCCGTCATGTAAGGTATCTTCCATCTTAGATGGTGCCTGGTTTGAACACAGCGCAGATGTACCATGGACTTGGTGCACCCGGTGTCCAATAGAGCTGTCACTGGTTTTCCATCAACCATGACCTCTCTCGTCCATTGGGGTAGTGTTTTCTTTTTCTTGAAGACGCTGCAACATTGGGCACCTTCAATTTCACTCTACAGTCTCTCCTCACATGTCCTTTCATCCCACACCTGAAGCATTCGATGGTACTTGCATTCCTCCGGTCACCCGCGTCTAGACGTTTCGGTTCTGGAACTCGTTCACGTCTTGGTGTTTGAGGGAACTGTGTTTGATATCGATTCCTTTGTTCTGTTCTTTCTGGAGGTTTCGGTCGTGTTTCTCCATCTCTTCTTTGCTGATTCCCCAAATGTCTTGCCACTGCCTCGCTTAACTCATCATAAGTAGCAGGGTTGAGGTTTCTCATTTGAGCCTGCAACCACCGTGGCAGTTTCTGTAAGGCTTGTTCTTATAACATGGCTTCCATCATTGGTTTGCCTGCGGCCTCTACCCACTGGATGAACGCTTGCCTATGGCAACGGAACCATTCGTCTGGCTTGCTCATGTCAAATGGCACCTCGAAGGCCTTCCTTCGATAGGTCTCCTCGGAGATGTGATAGGTAGCTAGAAGAATCGCCTTTACCATCCCATAATCAGCTTGATCAGCTGCTCCCAATGTTGACACAGCCATCATGCCTCGTCCTGCCAGTGAGCTTCTTAAATATATGCTCCACTGGTCCCTTGGCCAAACTGCAGCTCGGGCAGTGACTTCGAAGGTCTCCAGATATGCTCCCATGTCATCAACCCCCTCCACAAACTTCTGTAGAGTAAGTTTGGGTGGAGCAGCTCCTGGGACTGGGACGGGTACACCTGGTGCTCTGTTGTCAGCCAGGGCCCTCAACAGCTCGGTGTGCTGTTGGGCCATCTGATCCAATCTTTGTTCCTCTCTGTCCGCTCTCCTCCTGTCGGCTCTTATCCACTGGGCCATTACATCGGTCAATTGGCCTGTTCCTTCATCCTCCTCTTCCTCACTGTGGTGACCTTCTTGAGGTGGTACCTGTTCCCTGCTCCTCAGGTGCCGGTCCCATCCTGCGCCATGTTGTCCTTCTGATAATGACATGGTGGTTGTAACTCAGATACACACACCAAAAAATGTAATTAGCCTAGTTTTTGGAGTTGGTTTTCAAGCCCCAAAGGTGTAATCACCTGGACTGTTCCCCAGCTATTACAACAATCAAAAAGTTTAACAGACAGACCTGGTGCTGGGTAGCTATCTCCCTTAGACAAGCTATCCCACTTGGGTATCTCCTCACTGAGATATCCCACCGCTGCCACCAAATGTCGGAAACTCTCCTTTGATGACCTTCTCTGGTCAATCAATAGTTCACCGATGACGCCCGTACTCTTGTCTTGCAACCCTAGGTGACTCTCACTAGTCAAACCTCTTGGTTCCAGACCTAGCAGGACCAAATAAAACCACTACTCACTTAGGATAACCACAAGCTGTAAGATGACAGTAGTGACAACAAGGAATTCTTCATACAATTACAATAACATAATACAGTGGTGACTAGGTTGTGTTCCGTAGTCTATTACAATTCCATGTAATTCTCCATGAATATGCATGTGCAAAGGAGGGATAGTCTTAGCATGTTAAGCGCTGTCTACTTATCCACTCTCTCTCTCTTTTCTCTCTCTACTCTCTGTCTTTATATACACAATTCATGTCTACACCACACTCCCTAACAATTCCTTATACGGGTACGTTCGGGTGGTGTGGTGACTTCTCATCCTGTGGTTGCTCTGTCCAATCAGGAGACTTGTAGATTCCTTCTAGAAGGTTGTGGTTGTGCACAACCTCTTCCATAGACTGCAGTGGTTTTGGTTGAGAGTCATAGAGACTTCCTTCCTGTTGAACTTCTTGTCCTCTTGTGTTTAGGGGTGTTTCCGACAGTCAGCAGCAATCTTGGAATCAGGAAACATTGAGCAAAGCAAACCAGAGAGGAGGGCATATCATCAGCTCATCAGACATCTCTTTTGAAGCATGGACACATTTTATCTTCCCCCCCAAAAGTTGCCAAGCTTGAGCACTGGCTTGCTACTCTCAACCTTTGCTGGAGGCTTGACAATAAAAAGCTACTACCACACAACCTACAGTGGAATATTGTTACCAGAAAAGCTATGGCCATTTTGTAACTCTTGCATAGCTACCTGCAATAGAATTCTAAATAGTACATATTATCGTACTATTCATGATGGTTTTGTGGTCCGTACTTATGGATCAGAAGCCATTAAAAATACAGATGAATCCATATAGTTGGAGGCCCTGTCCTTGTAACTGTCGTACATATTGGGCAGAACACTATTAGAAATGACAATAAGTCAGATTCTGAGTGTGAGGAAATTGAGGTTCCCATGAACCACACTCTCAATTTTCTGAGTATATTTAGTAAAGTGTCTGGACAAATCAGCCGGGTATTCATGATATGAGGAAACTGCAGCAGACAACTTGTGCATACAGGGACGGAGGATCTTGAAGTCACCAGTTGGGGCAAAACACAACTCGACAGCATGGCTAATTATAGCAATGACTGTGGTCTATCACATGGCTTCAAGCTGATTAAATAGCATTCCTGGCACACACACTATGATATGCCATATATTTATTGATGTCTGCTTCACGAGACAACCTCCATACCACCATCACCAAGGAGACCAACATCTGAGAATTTATAAAGTCTTTGTGTTTTAGACTTTCTGGTAGTAATTATGTCAGTGGTACTGTAGGGGCCTGTCCCTACTATATTAACAAGAGCCACTTCAAATGTGTATGAGGTACGAGGGGAGAGTGGACTAGCAGTGTAGGTCCTGGCACCAATACTTGCTATGATTGTGCTGGATCCAGTCTCTCTGTAGCGCACACTGTAATGTCTGCTCTGTCCATTGCGTAGGAGGCAGGCCTCAAGCTCCCACCTGATAGTGATACTGGTAGGGCTCACAGACTGAGATGTTGGTGAGGGAACACAGCAACTGGGAATTGTTGGACAAGAAACAAACTTCATTGTTAAATAATACTTGTTAAGTCTAAGACTCACCAGCGGCAGGAGTAGTTCCTGTATAAGAACTTGCAGAGGAGGAGCCTAGAGTGTTCACAGCTGTTAGGCTTATCTCATACTCTATGGCTTCTTCCAGGGAAGTCAGAATGTAGCTTCGTGCTGATCCAGGAACAGTCACATTACCTGATGGAGCATTATCACAGCCTGCAACTTTCATGTAATGTATTGTGTAAGTGTCCACAACATCTTGGGAGTGCTGTGACCATGTGAGCTCTACTGATGTAGAATGAGGAGTGCCCATCAGGCTTGTGGGAGCAGGAGGTCCTACAAGTGTAATATTCACATAAGTATTTGCATATTCATAAAACAGAGTTCCTATGCCACTGCTGGAGGAAGATAAATACTAATGCTCAGGACAGGAAGTGAGGGCTATTGCATGTTGTCAGTAAGTGGGTACACCATGGGTGTGGTGAAATTAAGATGAATCATTCCCTTCTTCTGTCCATCTTCTTGGTTTTCAGAGCAGAAGTGCATGTCTTATAAATACAACCTATCTCATGGTTGGTGGCAGTAGAGCTATGGCCACAGCTTAACCAGGAGGGATGATTAGCTCGCTGAGGATGTGCAGAATGAGCAGGACTATAAGGCAGTTGCTGAGTGGCATTCACACTGCTAGCACAAGGAAGAGCATGCCTAGGCTAGTGATGTCTACTGAGCATTCTCGTGGTGCTCCAGATATGGAAGTTGAACTTTGTTTGCTAGAGTTGATCCAATGAAAACCTGTCCATCCTGACCTACTCAACTACAATACTAATTCTACGCCAAGTTCTACTATAAACTGCAAAGATAATATTGTTGTTTGTAAACTTACTTGAATTAGGTGGGAGCACTTCTGTGCTACTGATCTTCACCAATGTGCCCACTTCAACACGGCAAGTGTATGTTCCTCTATCACTAGTACTCAATGTCTGAAATGTCAGTGTCAAATTAGACACACTGCTCATCTCCGTCTTTGTAGTTGTTCCTCTCAACCAGACAATATGGCTAGCACTACCTGCACCTGACACACTGGCAGTGCATGTGAGGGAGTAGGGCTGGCCAACTAGGTTCTGTCCAGAAGGTGAGATGGTCACACTCAAACTAGTAGACACTGTAAATAGACAATGTTGTGAAGCTCCAAATTAAATTAGGCACTCAACCACACAGTGTAAATTAGCTAAAATATTATGCAATTATGCTGAGGCCTACTTATTTTATTGATGTGGTAATTAACACCACCATGTTGAGCACACTTGACCAACACCTGTAGGGCAACTTATTTCTCCTCCAGTGCTGGCAATGACATGCTCTCACCAATGGACAAGGGCTAGGCTAGAGCCAGAGTTCTCCTCAGGCCAGCCAGTGGGCATGAGGCTAGGCTAGAGTAAAGCACTATGACTACTGGTTAACTCTGCATGGCCAGAACTATAAGGACCTCACTCCATCAATGTTGTTACTCTACTCTACTCACTTAGAAGTAACATTGTTCCGAGTTGGGCAGTCTAAATTGCAAAATGTGAGAAGAACTTGTGCATCCATTACATGTGATAAATAGCAGAGCTACCCTGTAGACAACCAATGCTCATAATTATCTTACCTAAAATATTGCTACCTAAATGTGATATTAGCTCGGAAGATCTCCGAGCTTTCCTGGAATCTCTCGCTAAAGCAGTAAGCAATCAGTGCAAGGGAATAAACCTTGAAACTCATTATCAAGGATCTATGATTCTATGGTTATATATTTCCCACCTGCATATAATCGGGCCGCTCATATAAACGTAATGCCATAAGACCCCAAATGTTCCAGAGCATGGCAATGAATATGGTTGCAGAAAAGAGACGTGGCAAAGACTTCTATCTTTACAGCAACAAGCTAGCTCAAATATTTACAATCATAAGCCCAGACATGTGTATTATAAGCAGATGAATCACACATGCTCATTTCTGCTGATTTGTTTGCGGAATTTCTTGCTCATTAAAAACTGTTACCAAGTCAAAATGAGGCTGAAGCTGATCCTCTACAAATAAATCTGCTGTTAGGTTGGTGCTGTGCAACTGTTACCAAGTTCTTAAAGGAGGCGTAGCATGGGTACAGCCAACAATGAGATGTGGTATGTGCTGATTACTTAAGTGGACCATGTCGGGAAAACAACCTCACCAACTCCAGGAAACCACTAACCAGGAAACCACTCAGACACCCCAGGAAACTACTACGTCTTCAAGTCTTCAAAGACCCACAGACCACAGCACGAGGAAGAGTAGTGGCAGACCACGGCACGAGGAAGAATAGATAGTTATAATTACTTATATCTTTATATGGAATTATTGACCTAATGTATAGATAGTTTTGATGTAATATATAAGAACTGGGCCAACGCCTTGATCGAGAGAATGAATCGCTAGAGCTGAGAGCCGAAGAGACTGAACACTGTATAGTTATATATGTGTTTACGTGGTTTCTAATATTTGTCTGTTTAACTGACGTATACTTATTCAGAGGCTACTGGACAAGTGCGCTAGGAAAGCTTACAGCTACTGGGCATAGATAAACTAGGCAGCGGAGTTAGCCAGGGAGGCTAACGTTCGGACCTAGGTATTTCGGAGACTTTACCCCAGGGCGCTAAGGGATCGGCGACCCTGATTAGGATTATTAGCGGAGGTAGAAAGACCTTAGAGCAGAGGGTAAATTTTCCCGACAGTGGTGGCAGTGGTGGGATCTCAAGCAGAGGAGATACCGGACCAGACCTAGCTAGCAGAGGCAGACTGGTAGCTAGCGGAAGGAGACAACTCGGGCTAGGCCTTGGAGTTTGCAAACCCACCCTTCACTAGTGAGCGAAGAGGAGTGGAATTAGTTATTAAATTTTTGTTTTGGTTTAAATGTCCTATCCCCTTAGATCTGGAGATCGACCTCCCCGAGCATCAATGAGCCTGGCGGAGGACAGGGATGAGGACGAGGAAACACCTCGAGTCAGCCAGTTCGACCGCTTCATGGATCGCTGGACAGACCTCGAACAGGCCCGAGCGCATCGGCAGGACGACCGACGACAGAGGGACGAAGAAAACAAGGAACAACAACGTCAGGACGACCGTCAACGACGACAAGAGGACTACGAACGACAGCGGGCACAACAGGACCAGCTGGTTCAGCCGAGGGCCAGAGACAAAGGACTGAGGTGGAGAGAGCACCTCCACCACCTCAACCACCCAGACTGGCAGTGCAGAAGTTTCAGGAGGGCAAGGATGACATGTCTGCCTTCCTGGACACGTTCGAAGCGACAGCATGGGCAGGAGCATGGCACCGAGGCCAGTGGACAATCATCCTCTGTGGCTCTTTGTCTGGTGCAGGATTGACAGCAGTCGCAGCCATGCCAGCCACCCAGCAAGGGGACTACGACAGCGTGAAGAAGGACCTGTTGAGAGAGTACCGGATCTCAACAGAAACCTACCGGAGACGAACTCTCGACACCCCCTTCGACACCAGCAACCACGATGCTTGGTTCGCCAGACATAGGCAAAGCTATCACCAATGGCTAGCTTCCTCCCCACTCTCAATAACGGACACGGTACTGATGGAACTCACCCTGGCCCGACTTCCCAAATGGTTGGAGGCCAGGATGAGGAACCAGAATCCTGGAAGCTACGACGAGTTGGCAGAGTCGGTGACCAGACACCTAGCCAACTTACCGCCAAGAAAGGAGCTGGGCGACCCCCCAGCCAGATGACCTCAACCGATACCAGAAGCCCCGACCAGACAGAACCCCCAGAACCGAGGAGAGCACCGAATGCCTCCAGAACGGT
The DNA here is from genome assembly GCA_028752905.1 of Cladorhizidae sp. MBARI D1340-BT2. Lineage (NCBI taxonomy): Eukaryota > Metazoa > Porifera > Demospongiae > Poecilosclerida > Cladorhizidae > Cladorhizidae sp. MBARI D1340-BT2. The sequence goes on from JAQNBH010000011.1 coordinate 44,351,066, forward strand.
ACCCACCCCGAGGTGGAGAGCATGGGAGAAATCCCAGGAGAACCAGCCCCATACCACTTCACGAGGTCCGATGTTTTCGATGCAACCAGCTCGGACACTACCGTGCGAACTGCCAAGTCAAACAGGAGAACGCGCAGATGAGCCGGCAGAACCAACACTCATATCCCCCAACCCTTGGCTCCGAAAGGCCAAGGTGAATGGACGCTCAGCAACTGTATGGCTCGACACTGGGTGTACTCGCTCTCTCATTCACCCCCGGTGTCTGCACCAGAACCAGACACTGACGTGGAAGATACCCTACTCAACTGCCAGTACCGAGATGGTATGGTTCCCAGCAGCTCGAGTGGAGCTAGTGCTGAACGGGACGAAGAATGTACTGATTGTGGGAGTATCTCCCCACCTCACAGTGGACATGCTTGTGGGACAGGATGTTCCCCAACTCAAACACTTGATGCAGGACGAGAAGGCGTCAGGAGACCGACCAAATCCTGGAGGTATGAGTCCTGAGAAAAGCTACGCCACGACAAGGGCGCAAACTGAACGACTTGCCCAGCAAGAGCAAGCGGACCTGGAACAGAGAATCCAGGACGAGGTAACTCTTACAAACCCAGACCTCTCACCAAACCCAGACACTCTCCCCACCACTGGCTCGCCAATTCCACCTGAGTCAGAGGAGGTGAAGGAGATGCCTTTTAATTTTGAACAGGAGTTCTTCGAACAACCCCCAAAAGAGAAACGGACGACCCCAGAAGAAGGCACCAACGAGTGGTTGCCAGAAGAAGTGAGCCCCGAGCAGCTCAAGGAACTACAGCAACACGACCCCACCCTCAACCAGGCCAGGGACGAGGCCGACAAGGACAGCAGCAGATACCTGTGGAGGAATGGAATTCTACTCCGACAGCCACTAACCCAGCAGGGACACCAGCTTATCATGGTTCCTCAGGCCAGCAGGATAGAGATCCTGAGACTCGCACACAGCTCCCCCATCGCCGGACACTTTGGCCAGGAGAGAACCATGGACACCATCAGACGCTCCATGGATTGGCCAGGCTTGCACAGGGACGTAAGAGATTTTGTCAAATCATGTCCTAATTGTCAGCGGGCAAAGCCAGCCGCAAATGTACATGCACCATTACACCCTCTACCTGTGATAGGCCCCCCATTCAAGAGATTAGCAATGGATATATTTGGGCCATTGAATAGAACTAAAAAGGGAAACAAGTATGTCCTAGTGGTCGACGACTATGCCACAAAATGGCCAGAGGCCTATGCCATACCTAACACTACCTCTGAGACTATCATTAGTTGTTTGCTAGACCTCACAGCGAGAGTAGGGGTACCCGATGAAGTATTGTCCGACAATGGCTCAAACTTCATCTCAAATACAATGAAACAGTTTTGTGCCCTAACCCACATCAAACAGATCAGAACCTCCCCATACAACCCACAAACGGATGGAATGGTGGAGAGGTTTAATAGCACCCTTAAACAGCTACTTACCCAGAAGAGAAAAGACGAGAAAGAGTGGGACTAGTATTTGCCCTACATCCTGTGGGCATACCTTGCGACAAAGCATAAAAGCACAGGGTATTCCCCCCATGAATTAGTATTTGGGAAACCAATGAATACCCCAATTGACCAGCTAGCCCTAGCTTGGAAGGAAGAAAGCCGAGGAGGGAAGGTCGAGGTGGTAACTTACCTGAGAAACCTCCGAGAGAAGCTAGATGTAGTAAGGGAGTTAGCATTCGCTAATGAAACGAAGGCAAAGGTGGGCCACAAGAGGTACCACGACCAAAAGGCAAAGCAACGGAAGTTTGTGGTGGGAGACCAGGTATTAGTGTTTAGGCCTAGGAAACTCAATAAACTAATTAGTGAGTGGCAGGGACCCTTTACCATTACTGAGCAGTTAACCGATGTATCGTTCAAAGTGTCTGCAGGTCAGGGTTCGCGGAGCCTCCGTGTCTACCACGATAATGGGATGAAGGCGTGGCATCCTCCCATTTCACCAGCGTTGGTGGCCACGGAGTACTTCTCGATCGTAGGCCCTGGACCCGAGCAGCAACGAACGATAAACTCACTCACTCACACACAGGAAGAGCAACTCAACCGACTCACGACCGAGTTCGACAACCTCTTCAGCGAAACCCCAGGACGAACAGACATGGTGGAGCATACAGTCCACACAGGGGACGCCTCACCCATCCGTCTATCCCCCTACCGACTACCACACACGTCGCATGAATTCCTGCGTAAGGAGATTGCTACATTACTAGAACAAGGGTTAATTGTACAGTCTAAGAGCCCCTGGGCGGCACCGGTAGTAATAGTACCAAAGGTTGATGGAACGAAAAGACTATGTGTCGATTTTAGAAAGCTCAACCTAGTGACCCAGTCCGACCCTTACCCTATTCCCCGAATTGAGGAGGTCATCGACAATGTGGGAGGAGCAAGGTGGATATCCACGATCGACCTTACCAAGGGCTACTGGCAAGTACCCATGGAGAAGGCTAGCCAGCCTAAGACTGCTTTTGTCACTCCATGGGGAAAGTATGAATTCACAACTATGCCCTTCAGCTTGGCTGGAGCCCCCTCAACCTTCCAACGTCTCATGGAAGACACACTCTCCGACACGACATCCTACGCGATACCGTACCTGGACGACATCGTCATTTTCAGCAGCAGCTGGAAGGATCACCTTCAACACCTCCGAGCGGTATTCGAAAGACTCGACAGAGCCGGACTAACAGTGAACAGACGGAAGTGCCAGTTTGGCAAGAATACGTGTACCTACTTGGGCCACCAGATAGGCCATGGACAAGTCAGGCCAGTGGAAGCTAAAATCCAAGCCATTCAAACATTCTCAACCCCCAGAACAAAGAAGGATATCAGAGCCTTTCTAGGAGTATGTGGTTACTACCGAAAGTTCATCCCAGACTTTTCAGAAATTGCCACTCCCCTCTCTGATGCGACCAAGAAGCAGCAACCGAACCACGTCCGGTGGACAACAGATCAGCAGACAGCCTTCGTGAAATTGAAGCACAAACTCACCCACTACCCCGTGCTAAGGACCCCACAATGGGAGCGGAAATTCTACTTGCAGACAGATGCATCCAACACCGGAATTGGATATGTCCTCTCCCAAATGGACGATACAGGAGATGACCATCCACTAGCTTACGGATCTCGGAAGCTATTGCCACGAGAGAAGAACTATTCAGCAATACAACGAGAAGCTTTAGCTATTGTCGAGGGAGTGAGGCACTTTAGAGTGTACCTGGAGGGTACGCACTTTGAGGTCCAGACCGACCACAACCCTCTCACTTACCTTGACAGGCTGAAGGATGCGCATGGAAGAATAGCACGATGGAGGATGGAGCTATCCCAATACGACTATACCATCACCCACCGATCTGGTTCTCGGAATGGGAATGCAGACGGTTTAAGCCGAGAATATGATTCGCGGCTAGAGGAGGGGGAGATGTCGGGGAAACAACCTCACCAACTCCAGGAAACCACTAACCAGGAAACCACTCAGACACCCCAGGAAACTACTACGTCTTCAAGTCTTCAAAGACCCACAGACCACAGCACGAGGAAGAGTAGTGGCAGACCACGGCACGAGGAAGAGTAGTGGAAGAGTAGTGGCAGACCACGGCACGAGGAAGAATAGATAGTTATAATTACTTATATCTTTATATGGAATTATTGACCTAATGTATAGATAGATTTGATGTAATATATAAGAACTGGGCCAACTCCTTGATCGAGAGAATGAATCGCTAGAGCTGAGAGCCGAAGAGACTGAACACTGTATAGTTATATATGTGTTTACGTGGTATCTAATATTTGTCTGTTTAACTGACGTATACTTATTCAGAGGCTACTGGACAAGTGCGCTAGGAAAGCTTACAGCTACTGGGCATAGATAAACTAGGCAGCGGAGTTAGCCAGGGAGGCTAACGTTCGGACCTAGGTATTTCGGAGACTTTACCCCAGGGCGCTAAGGGATCGGCGACCCTGATTAGGATTATTAGCAGAGGTAGAAAGACCTTAGAGCAGAGGGTAAATTTCCCCGACAGACCACATGGCTTGCATGGACAGCAATAATAGCAATAATAGCAACAAGACATGGCATGTGGTGATGTGCAGTGTCCAACAACAATAAACAAGCTATAAAAAGTGTTTAACAGCCCTGGAGGTGCTGAAGCTCACACTTGGTATAGCCACCGCTACCCAATTATAATAATATAAGAGGAAAACACAAACAAACAAGCAACAAATAAACAACAACAAATATTTATTTAAAAACAAATAACTCCATTGGATTGCCTTGTTAAGGCAACAAGACCACACCCATGTAGACCTAGCCAGCCAGATATCATTTAAAACTCATGTCCACCAATATTGTCAGTGGACATAGTAGATGCAATGACTTTCTCTACAATCAGCTTACATCTACTCATTCGATGTTTCTGCTAGATGCTCTGGCCATCATCAGGAAGAATGACATGCTAAGACTTAAGTGAGGTTGATATATACCAGTAGCTATTGTTTCTGAGGTTATTTGTTGTTGACAAGATTTCTTCCAGGTCAGCTTCATCTCTTGGAAAGGGATCATCATCAGCCTCAATCTCTATCCATTTCATTCTAGAGTTTGGCCATCTTACTTGCAATAGTTGCTGCTGTACTGGCTGAACATGTGCAGACCTTTATCTTCTGCATCTCAGCCTCCTGTCCTCACAGAAACATTCAGTGGTCACTTTACTGGTAGCACTTCAGATATTATACTTAGAAATACTCAATATTCTGTTGTGTGTGTGTGTGTGTGTGCATGGGTGGGTGTACTGTACTGTGGCATGTCTTGTAATTAAATATGCAGAATGAGTGCAGGTGCTATAATCAAGGGTGTACACTACTTTACTGGAGTCCATTTGAGGGTGTGGTCTACTCCAGGGTGCACAATATCTGCACTTGCATATGCAGTAGCCACACAGACAGTCATATGCATACACTATGCCCACGTGTGGTGGTGGTGGTGGTGGTGGTGGGGGGGGGGGGGGGGGGGGGGGGGGAGGATTACAAACATTCTGGACAAGACAAGTACATGCAAATGCCCGAGAATAAAAGAGAGATTGAAATCTTAAAAATTAAAATGAAGAGATCAAGTTTCTGACTGCCATTTTCAGAGAAAGATAAGAAAGAAGGAAGGCTGCAGAAATAATAGTTGCTGAATACTGCACAGAGATTGATCTAATTCCAGCTTGTGATCCTCTATTCAGACAGCAGATATATGATTAGCCAGACATTCTGGAGTGAAGTTCACTAAACCTTGAACACGAGACTTTATAGGGAGACAGAGATACTCACAAAATGAGAGCAAAATTTGATCCTGCTTGCTGTTAGTGCCCTTCTGGTTACTGATGGCTCTATAATTATACTATTTTGACATGGAGCACTGGTGAAGACATGCCCACACAAATAGAAAGAGCAGAAGATACAGAAACAGCAGAACTAAACTCATTGATGGAGAGGATCACTGCATGCACTACTGAAACTTGGACGTCAATAGACAAGCAAGATTGTATTCCAACATGTACACCACTGCACTGGTGCTATACGTATCAGCAAGGGCTCCTAGACATTGATTACTAGCATGGTAAAGACACCACAAGTGTTCAGTGCATGCATGACATCACGATTATGATTGTAATTTAATGATCTAGAGCCAGTTTGTATCTATAATTATCATACCATACCTATCTCCACACATTGAGTCTGTGTAACACCACTATCATCAGGGAGTTCACAACAAAACTGTCCAGTACGATAGTTACCACTGTGCATGGCTCTGCGGTTAAGGTGGATCTGTTGTTCATCATCCCTGGTCCTGAAATACTCCTGAGTTCCTCCTCTGGTACCTATATTCACATTATTATGTTTCCAATGACCAAATCTATCGGGTACAGTTGCACAGCATGGACTCCTGGTAGTCCTGCAGACTAGCACATTTCCCAGGTCACTGCTCTCATAAACTGCTGTGATTCGTTCTGGCAACGTTGGCAACTCTCCAATATCCTCCAAGGAGAAGACTCTGCTATCATTAGGATAGATGCCTGGCTTAAAGGGAACAAACTGCACCGCTGCAATTCATAAGCAGGTACAAGTTGTCAAAAAAATGACTGTCCACTAGCTAACTAGAAAGCTACCTACATGCTATAATTATAATATATTATGCTAATTTCCATAATATGCTACAAGGCTTACATTGTGCTTCTGCAAATACGATACCCCGCACAAAGCAAAGTACAATAGCACACCACTCCACCTCATATCCTTTCATCCTTCACTAAACTACTTCAGACTGTTGAGTGCCTAAATTACAACTCCCACTGATGTGCTATAGAACACCACACCCTTATTTAGCGACTACGGCCATCACTACTGCGCGTAACAACCCGCCATGAGTGGACAAGGAAAGGGAAAAAAGGTTAATAACTTTGTCAGTCCATAATCCTTTCTTGTCCGCCATGCAGCATGTTTTCACCTACCTGTCCAGAAAATTTGGCGTGAGGACCATTATTTTGGAGGACATCATAATTATTATGCTGTTATCTGGTAAGTGTCGTTAACTTAGTAACCTCGCAACCCGTTCTCACTTCGCCCGCACACTGCCAGGCCAGGGGGGTAATTTCCATATGAAAGTTGGGGGGGCCAAAAGCAGTATTAAAGCTGCTTACTCTAGGGGAGTCTCTAGGGGAGTCTCTAAACTCATCCAGGATATTTTGAAAAATAGGAGTAATTAGAACTACAGACTTTGGGGTAAATCAGTGTTGAAAATATTTTCATTTTAGTAATCACCCGAACACATAACATAACCAGATGACAAACAGTATACTAGCACTAACATCTAAGAGAGAGAAAGAGACTATCATTCACATCTACTAAGAAATGGAAAAGTGGCCGAAGATGGATGAGCGCCTCTCTACTCTATCCACAAACTCATTTGTCACTTGCTTGAGGCTCAGTTCCTTCACCAGCTCTTTATGCACTGTGCATGTCATGAGATGATTAAGGCGGTTGTTCGACATTGTTGTATGAAGGTAAGACTTCACCCTCCTAAGCGCACTGAAGGCTCGTTCAGAGCTTGCATTAGTTGCCGGCATAACCAGAACAACCTTGACCAAAGACATGACCTCTGGTATGAGGGGCCAGATGCTTTTGTTCTTTTTGAGGAAATCAACGACATTTTGCAATGTATCACCACCACCTTCATCTTGACTGAAACTGCGATAGGACTCTGCCATTATAGATAGCTGGATTCTTAAGGTATCAGGGTCAAACTCAGTGTAGAACTCACATAGTTCGTCAACATTTTGTGAGACATCCTCCCCCAATGTTCCTTTCACTAGGACCTTCTCACAGGTTGCATATGTGGTGTAGTCCTTCGGATTAAAACGCTCTTCAATGCAGCTAGCTACAGTGTCCACAGCCTCAAAATTGATTTGGCGATAAAAGTTCTCTACATTGGTATGGTGCTCATGTTGAGCATTACCCTCACTATACCTTGATGGTATCTTACGGTGACGTGGAAGTGAAGGCTCATTTAGTTCCAACTTCACAGCAGCTTGAGTTACTTTTGTCCAATGGAGGCTTGCATCCCTATCTGATCGTATTCCTCATAGGACGGTGACAGATAGCTTGGCATTCGCTCGAGCATCCACTGCACATAGCTCTGCCCTCTGAAGGCAAGTGCTGAGGTTATCTGAATGTGAAAGTACTACAATGGCTAGCTGAAGACCACAGAAGAAACTAAAAGTTTGCATTTTAGTCTCCACTCCAATTATTCTTGCCTTCATTTTCAGAATAGATGCTGCTCGGACAGTCCACCTTGTTGGGCAGAAGATTTTCAGAGTTGGTGAGTCAATATTGTCTACATGGAGATCATGTTCCATTTGCCCCAGAATTTCTGATTGCTTTCTGCGGAATACTGCCTCTCTTTTTGGACTCTTCTTTATTAATTTAGTAATTTCATAAGCCATATCAAGCGTGTCTTTCAACAGGGAAATATTTTTTATTGTATCCCCGACAGCAAGATTAAGCGAGTGGCAATAGCAGTGTGTTAGCAGACATTTTTCATTCAGTTTCTTGATTTGTGCAGCAACCCCATTTTTTGTTCCAGTCATGGTCGAACATCCGTCATAACATAGCCCACAGGCATCTTGAATTTTGAGATTCATGCATAGCAGCACATCTTTTATGCAAGCAACAATTGTGTCTGCATTGGTCTGAGAAACTGACATCAGACCAATATATTCCTCACGTACTGTCATCTCATTCACCCAACATATGCAAATCACAAGTTGTTCAATGTTGCTCGCATCTGTACCCTCATCAGCCAAGATACTGTAACATCCAGATTCAGCTATGTCAGCTGCTATACCATGAAGCACTTTTAGAGCCATGATTTGTAAGATTTCATTCTGAGCATCTGGACTGATATGCTTGTCGTAAGACTTTTCAATCCATTTGCGAAGCACTTTATCATCTTCAGCTCGCAGAAGGAGGAGTTGCTTGAAATTTGACTCCTCCTCTTGCTTGCCCTTACGAAGCTGGCGGGCAAGATAGGATACACTTTGAATGATTTTCAGGAGGCAGTTCATATTTTCCTCTTTCTGACTCTTAAGCTGCTCCTTCAGCTGCTCATCAATATGACAAGGTTGAGTTAACATAGCAACTGCATGCTTGTGACATAGCGAGCTTTCGTGCTTATGGAAACCCTTGTTTTTACACAGAGCATTTTTCCAATTTCTGAACCCATCAGACAAGAAGGAGGTTTCAGACCTTGTATCCAGTTTAAGCAGTCCCTTCAAATTGGCTGTGCCACAAGTGTGGCAAATAATAGTGTCTGATAATGCAGCCATGAAAATTGCGAGTACCAGGCTGGTTGGAATGCTCGTTGATGACCCATCTTGGTTTTAGGGTATTTGATGTTGATTGGCTGGTAGGGAACTTGAGGAAGGGTATCCAGAGTCAGGGATATTCTACTGGCTTCTTGTTGCTGCTCCTGAGAGATATCAAAAGTACTTGTAGCTTGAGTCAAAGTCTAATTTTGCAAAAACAACTACAACAACAGGGTCTGTCAATATATGATTGTTTAATAAGGATTCACTGACATCAGAGGCTGAGATGCCACATAAAAATTGAGAGGCTTAATGTTGTTATCATGTGATGGATTATGACAGACGTACCTGTTCAGATTCTTCTGGGTTTTCTTCAACCTGTACATCTTGGCTATCAGATCCTTGGGCTTGATCATCAGCCTTCTCCTCAGACTCCCTTTGTCTCTTAGTTGGACTTTGACAAAAACTTAACAAGGAGGCTTGTCTTTTAGGCATGATTCACTCTGCAGCAGCACTAGCTAATTTCTCCGTTCACTCTTATATTGCTTAGTATTCCGAATAATGATTAACAGCCATTAGGTTTATAGCAGAACTCAATATAAGGCAGTGGAGAGCTTACTCACTCCACTGCTGTCACGGCAAAATCAAAATGAACCAATGAAATAACATGAACTATATAAATGTCAAAATGATCCTAACAGCTAAAATGATCCTCACACTTAAAGTGTTAGTTCCATGGTATGGTCTGAGGCTAGTTTGGTGGTTGAGTTGTCAGGCTGTTATTCCTGACATACACTAACTGGTCACATGTATTGAACCGATTAAAGTTGCCAATATTGTGGTGTTGTTCTATGGTGTTGTTCTTTCTAGCATATTTCACACCAATTACAATTATGAATGTGCTATAACTTGTTAGTCAACACCTTCAACAGCTTGCGAAAAACTCCCTTAGAAAACTTGTTTTGGCCAAAAGTTGGGGGGGCCATGGCCCCCCCAGCCCCCCCAGGAATTACCCCCCTGCAGGCTAGACCTTCACTGTGGTTAAGATGCGACTACGCTAACGAGTTTAGACTAGGGAGCTCCATAGAATCTGCATGCTTCAGCATACATTTTTTATGCCAGTTCTTTATGCCAGTTCAAAAGACGGGGCTCTCTAAAATAATGTTGCATAGCTAACTATGCCAAAGTCAACTGCAACCTAAGGGTGGTATCTCAACTTCTTGAAGGTTGCTGCAGGGGTAGCTCCTGCCTTCAGGTCCCGTCCTTTGTTTCGGGTTGCATCCCCTTGAATATTGAACTTTCACACCCAATTACGAAAATCCACCCATTAATTAATGAGCCTTCAATCTCTAAATGACTTGCCAGATGCAGCCACATACTAAAAAAGTTCCTCGCTGCCCCTATCAACCTTTCTCCATTCATCTCTTCCTTGTAGAACCCCCCCCCCCCCCCACCCCCCCTCACCCCGAAACACATCCAACACATGGCAGAGGAAGCATATATTGTGTAAAGTAACTGAATAAGAATACCAGAGAAAATTATAAGACATAAATGAGAGTATATATAGTGCTCATTATTTTCGAAGTACCAAAATAGTTCCTTCTTATGTTAACTTCTTTAGCAGTCTGGAATACATCTGTTTTGCCTGTTAAATATGCAGCAGCATCATATTATTTAGCCGAGATTCACTCAGGGTCAGCTGCAGGTATATAGTTCTTTAATCTCTGCAATGTAGAAAAAGTTCTTTCAGCTGTGGCTGCAGTTACTGGTAAGTGAGGAGGAAATAATTAGTTAGCAAACTGTAAACTTCACCTAACTTGCTTTTACTGGCCTCATCATTTCACATCAAGTGCAGATACGAGTGACTTTTTTGATCTTGTGGTTGAATGTTTTTGATTATATGTTTTCACCCTATCTGACCCTATCTATCTGACCCTATCTGGAAGCATTTGTAGATGAACAATTGGCTGATGCGTGTTTACCACTTTATCATCAATCTTCATATTTTCTGGAAGATTATATCTAAAATCGTGAGAATCATTTCCAGCATATAAAAGTACTCTTCCCAATGCTGCCTCTAGGGGCATGCCCCTGGTTTGGTCAAACCTATACGTCAATTCTTCAACAACAAATCAATTGGAATGTCATCAATAGCTTTGGTGCACACTATCCATCTTGTTGGACAAAGTGGCTTTAATGTTGGAACAACATTTGATAATCATGCCTGGAATGGTTGATAGTTTTGATGAAAATACTTGCATGATCAGCTTAAATTGTGTATAATCATGCTCAGTTTGTTCAGGCAGTTCTCAGGTCTCACATGAGTTATTATTTGACTGCCTGTGTGGTATGGGACAAGTTTTACACCCTTCTTTAAATCAGCCAGGTTCATTGAAGAGACCAAATGAGACAATAACAGCAGCTTCTTAGCTAGAGGCAAATAAACTAGCTGCATGGTCAAGAGAAATGACATTGCTTGCAGAAAACAGAATTGTGATATTCAATGGATTTACTTTGGAAGTCACAGGTAGAAATATGATATCTGAAAGTAGTTCCTTAAATCTGAACAGAAATAATAATGTACTTATAAGTTAGCTATATAGTAATTTGGTAAAATGAATAAATTCTTATTTCACAGGATTCCTTCCCAAAATAACAAGCAGGCCTGTGTGCAAACTGTGCTATCCAAGTAGTTTGCCATGAATGCTACACTTTGCTTTATCATTATGGAAATTGATGACTGCATCCTGCACTGGCAGAAGAGAGGAAGTATGTGTGAGTGTATTGCATGTGTGCATGTGCAGTTTGCCATGAATCCTCAGTTTGGCTTGAAACATGATGCCTGAATCCTGCACTAGCAGAAGAGATGTGTGTTTGTGAGAGAGAGAGAGAGAGAATTAAGTTGCCTTGTACTATCAATCTTTGTACCTATAAGAAGTAATAGTTGAGAGGAGAGAGGGGAGGCACATGCATGAGGGCTGGACAGAAGAGAGAGAACTCTATTGTAGCTGGATAATAACTAGCTGATAATGCACTGGATTCTATAGGACATGTTTTTAATATTACCTAGAATTTTTTTTTAACACTCCCATTCTTTTACCGGTAGCTATCAAACTCACAGAGAGCAAATTTGTAATTAGGACAAGTATCAACTCAAATCACCTTGACTATTTCTAGCTAATCTCTGAGACAGTTTATTTATCCTAATACTACAACCTATCATGAAAGATAAGCTGGCTAGAAAATTATTTGTGTTCATAATTGTGTAGTGCTTGTCATCTACCATCAAAAAGCTTCTGGTAAAGCTTCTACACTCGATCTGTCCAGGTTTATGTAAGAGACCGGGCTTTATAAAAGTCAGTCTTTAACTAAACTTTGAATATTCCTTTTGAGATTAAAATGAAAAACTATTATAGATTTAGTTTTGTGAGAAAGCTATAGCTATAAACTTCCTGTAGCTATAGCTGCTATATTGTATTAGGCTTGCTCCTAAGAAAGAAGTCTATAAATGAAAAATTATCAGATTAAATACTAATTTTGCCACAGCTTAGGTTAGCTATGGAACTTACTTGTGTGGTCTTGAGGGCCGTGAAAAAACACACCACAGCTGTATTAATAGCAGATAAAATGTTAAAGCTTGCACCAAAGAAGGAAGTCTATCGACTGCTACATAACTGCCCAATATTCACCCCATTCAAAGATTAATATATTCTAGCTATGCAGAATTGAAAGTAGTCAACATGTGAATAATTCTGTTGTGCATGTACCATAGGGACGCACCAAGAGCTCCAGATTCATTCACGCACATAAGTACAAAATCTCCAGATTCTGATACTTAACTAATTGTGTGTATTAAACTGCTACAATCATTGTAGCTTCCCACAACAAGACAGTGGCTGTTGCTATGATTGTGCTGGATTCAGCCTCTCTGTAGTGGAGACTGTAATATTCAGCCTGTCCATTACATAGGAAGCAGTCCTCACGGTCCCACATGATAGAGATACTGGTAGGGCTCACAGACTGAGATATTGATGAGGAAACACAGCAACTGGGAACTGTTGACAAGAAACAAACTTCATTGTTGAAGATCACTTGCTCCATTCAATACTCACCAGCAGAAGGAGTAGTTACTCTACAAGTACTTGCAGGGGAGGAGTCTGCAGTGTTTACAGCTGTTAGGTGTGTTTCATACTTGGTAGCTTCTTGCAGGGAAGTCAGAGTGTAGCTTCTTGATAGGAACAGTCACACCACCTGATGAAACACTACCACAGCCTTCAACTTTCATGTAACTAATTGCGTAAGTGTCCATAACATCTTGGGAGGGTTGTGACCATGAGAGCTATACTGATGTAATCTGATTAATGCCCATCAGGCTTAAGGTCCTACAAATGTAATAGACATATTTATATAGCACCGTTCCTTTGCCTAAGCATATATCTGTGCCCAGAACCTGTCAGATCATCTTTGTTGTCAATGCTCTTAATCGACACAGCAGCAGAACATATAAACATTCTGTACAAAATCTTACTTACACTTGGATGGCCTATTCCTAGAATATATTTTATGTAACTCAAAATTGCATACAGTACTAGGAAAAGTAGTAGTTAATCTGATTTTCTATCCATGCAGTCACTACTTACTCAGTGGGACTCAGGCTAGACCAATAGCAGCTTCTGTAGCTAGAATTGTGGATTGGATGCAATATATTTAAAGACACTATAGAGGTGACTAACATGATTACTGGCTCCTTAGAATCCATGTAGCTAATTATGTCAACCTATCTATGAGCTGGCGGTGTGGTAAGAATATTTAACTAGATAGACACATTCAAAGAGGCTACAGTTAGCTTCAAACTCACCTCCTCGCAGAGCCTCCTACCTCATTGCAGTGATGTCAACATCAATTGAAGAACTATCAGCATTTATGACCTCCATTTCAGTATTTACCCACTTACAGATGACCACATAAAAAAGAATACTGGTACAGTTCTGGCCTGCCTATGATGTAGGCTGCTTCACAATATGACACTGGGCCATCGTTTCGTATCATATTGTCCTATTGTATCACATCATCATTATTGTGAGCGAGCAACACTATGTCCTCCACAACCATATACACTCCAACTGCAGCTCATGTGATACAATACGATAGCACAATACAATATAATATGATGGCCAAGTGTCATATAGTGAACCAGCCTTTGGTCTTGGCATGTTTGCAGCTAATGTAAGCAGCAATCTTGGAATCAGGAAACATTGAGTACAGCAAACCAGCATATCATCAGCTCTGCAGACATTTAAAGCATGGACACATTTTATCTTCCCCCCCCAAAAGTTGCCAAGCTTGAGCACTGGCTTGCTACTCTCAACCTTTGCTGGAGGCTTGACAATAAAAAGCTACTACCACACAACCTACAGTGGAATATTGTTTCCAGAAAAGTTATGGCCATTTTGTAACTCTTGCATTGCTACCTGCAACAGAATTCTAAATAATACATGTTATCGTACTATATCATTACACTTATTCTCAGTATTTACAACAGCTCCTAGTGTGTTGATCATCATGGAGGCCTAGAGATGTTGCATGTGTAGGTGCATCATGTGTAGTAGAGACAACCATGCACCAGCTCTATAAACTTTCACTATGTCTTTTAATGTTATTTTTGTTGACTTGGTTAACCCGTAACCAGTGTACATATCTCTGTGTAAACTTCACTGAGTTACACATGTAGAAAAGCAACTGTAGCACACTGCACAACAACTAACTGAACAACAGTACAAACTAAAAGGAGACAGGTATTGTCTAACAGGACCACAAAAATATTTTAACATCAATAGTAAGTATTACTCAGTTTAGTATAATTATAGTATATCTAACACATACCTTTAATGTATCTTCAATCATTGCATTATTTTACTGTCTCATAAACTCCACCCTCTTGTCCTTCTCCAAGTCCAAGATTTGGTAACGTGTTAATTATCCCATTTGCAGGGCACTAGTTCACACCAATGTCTACTGGTGGTTTGCAAGCCAGAGATCCACTTGGAACTGTTTCCTTGAACGTTACAATTATAAGCGTTTAAATACTTGTAATTATTTACCTTTCACTGCAATAGAATGCAAATCTCTTCAATGACCTCTGAACTTCATAAGACGTTGGTTCTCTCAAATAGGGAAACCGACGACTCTATACGTGTGGTGTGTGGGGGAAGGATTACAAACATCCTGGACAAGACAAGACAAGTACATGCAAATAACCGAGAATAAAAGAAAGGTTGAAATATTAAAAATTAAAATGAAGAGATCAAGTTTCTGACTGCTATTTTCAGAGAAAGATAGGGAAGAAGGAAGGCTGCAGAAATAATAGTTGCTGAATACTGCACAGAGATTGATCTAATTCCAGCTTGTGATCCTCTATTTTTTCAGACAGCAGATATATGATTAGCCAGACATACCCGAGTGAAGTTCACTAAACCTTGAACATGAGACTTTATAGGGAGAGAGAGATACTCACAAAATGAGAGCAAAATTTGACCCTGCTTGCTGTTAGTTCCCTTCTGGGTACTGATGGCTATTTTGACATGGAGCACTGATGAAGGCACGCCCACACAAATAGAAAGAGCAGAAGATACATAAACAGCAAAACTCTGATGGAGAGGGTCACTGCACGCACTACTGAAACTTGGACTGTCAATAGACAAGCCAGATTGTATTCAAACATGTCCACCACTGCACTGGTGGAACTATAGCTATACGTACCAGCAAAGGCTCCTAGACATTGATTACTAGTAAGATTGTATTCCAACATGTACACCACTGCACTAGTGGAGCTATAGCTATACGTACCAGCAAAGGTTCCTAGACATTGATTACTAGCAAGATTGTATTCCAACATGTACACCACTGCACTGGTGGAGCTATAGCTATACGTACCAGCAAAGGTTCCTAGACATTGATTACTAGCATGGTAAAGACACCACAAGTGTTCAATGGATGCATGACATCACGATTATGATGGTAATTTAATAATCTAGAGCCAGTTTGTATCTATAATTATCATACCATACCTATCTCCACACATTCAGTCTGTGTAACACCACTATCATCAGGGAGTACACAACAAAACTGTCCAGTACGATAGTTACCACTGTACATGGCTCTGCGGTTAAGGTGGATCTGTTGTTCATCATCCCTGGTCCTGAAGTACTCCTCAGTTCCTCCTCTGGTACCTATATTCACATTATTATGTGTCCAATGACCAAATCTATTAGGTACAGTTGCACAGCATGGGCTTTTGCTAGTCCTGCAGACTAGCACATTTCCCAGGTCTCTGCTTGTCAGGGAATCTCTCTCCTTTATCCATGACTGCTTTCTCCCCGAGGCTAAACCTGAAGACAGAGACAGAGCCACTACGGGAAATGAAGGGGGAAGACATGGAACAAGTGGTTAATGAAGTACTACTGGACATGACCTTAAAAGAGCGCCAGAAGTCTAAGAAAGTGCAGGCTGACACGACCGCAGAATCCGGTAGTGTAAATCCTGAAAGGGCATACCTGGAAACGTGTGACGTACAAGACTGCCAAGGATTCTGATTGGTTGCCAAGGACGGTGTCCTGGAAACGGGAGGAGGTATTTAGGAGATGAGCGGGAAAATAGAAAGAAACTGAACTGTTGTAGATATAGAGAGAACTGTGATTTATTGAGTAAAGTTGTATCGCCAGAGTATTATTGAGTTTTACGTCTGAGCGTCTTATTTGTATATATGGTCTTGTTGTAGTAAGTTTACTATTGTCCAAATATACCAGTCCTTTTCGTAAGGGGTAATACAATCCGGGAAGTGGATTGATTTCGACTAACTGTGGGTTTTAGTGTGAGATTAGAATCTAAGTTGGTGGCGGGTGTGGAGAGCGGATCTGTAGGAAATCAAGTAGCTTTCCTAGTAGAAGGGTTTTCCCATCACAGTGGTGGCAGTGGTGGGATTTTCAAGTGAGAGGCCTAGAGTACAGTGCATTGCTTGAGATCTGTCTGAGTAGTTGTTGGCAGCTATCTAAGTGAGAGGTTGTGTGCAGGGACTAGATAGCCTGAGAGAGAGGTGTCTAGGGTTACTAAGAGAATTCTTATGTGATTGTGACCTAAGGTGAGAGGTCAGTACTTACTAATTGTACCAGACCTAAGGTGAGAGGTTTTGGTGGGGAACACTGTTGAGCAATTGTGTTGCTGTTGATAGGAATTGTCTATATAGCTACCAGAGTTGATAGTGTAGTGTTAGACAGGGAAACAGTCCAGGTTATTCATACCTTGGGACCTGTGAAACCAGACCCTGAAGTAGGAATTTTGAGTGGTTTTTTTACCTTCGGGTGTACGTATATTTAAGTTGTTTTTGTATTAGTTGGCATTTTTTGTTGTCAACAAGTTAGTTTTCTGTTTGTTATCTACTCGGCTTGAACATCATGTCAGAAGAACGTCGACAACATGGACAGCGGGCAGGGGAGGATCGAACTCTGATGAGTCAAGCTAGTCAACTCGAAGGACGACAAACTCCAGCTGATCCACCCATCCTGCTGAGAGGCGAAGAGGAAGAACCACCTCTTACTCACTTCATGACTACCTGGCTGGAAACAGAGACAAACCGAGTAAGAAGGGAGGACCAGAGACGAGAGGAAGATTGCAAACAGCTGTTGCTGGATCGGGCAGAGGACAGAAAGCTACAAGCCCAACAGCAACAACATTGGGCACAGTTATTGGTGGATGCCAGACAACCTGCTCCAGCAGTGGTTGTTCCGGCTCTACCTCCCTAACCACCAAGGATGACAGTACAGAAATTCCTCGAAGGCACGGATGATATGGGTGCCTATCTAGGATCCTTCGAAGTGACAGCCCGAGCAGAAGCCTGGCCCGAGAACCTATGGAGTGTATACTTAGGATTTCCTTGTCAGGACAGGGACTAACTACGGTGAATGCCTTACCTGCCAGTGACCAGGCAGATTACGAAGAAGTGAAACGTATCCTTTTGGAAACTTACCACATCTCCGAGGAAACCTACAGACGAAGAGTTTTTGAGACCACCTTCGATATGAACAACCCCGATGCTTGGATGAGATCATTCAAATAGTCTTTTTCTCAATGGGTGACCTCGATAGATGAGGATGTTGCAAAGGTGGTGCTATATGAATTACAAAAACTCCCAAGATGGCTTCAAACTCAGATGAGGAATTTGAATCTTCAAGGCTATGATGAACTGACTAAGACTGTAGTCAGGTTCATCGGAAACCAACGAAAGGAAGTCGATGCAAAGCGATCCGAACAGCGAGACCGGTTCCACCCACCGAAGAAAGACACCCCGACTCGCACTATGATCCCACAAACCAAGCAGCTGCAACGGAGCACGGAAAAGGATGGTCAGACTCCCCCTTACCAAGATATGAAGCTGGTAACATGCTACAGGTGTGGAAAGAAAGGCCACATGCAGAAGGATTGTAGAGTACGATTGGACGTAATCAAGAGTGAAGGTGCACACTCAGTTAGTCTAATACGGGAACGACAAAGCCAGAAATGGACGAAGTTTGTCCGAGTGAATGGACAACCTGTAACCGCTCTCATCGATACCGGGTGCACCAAGTCAATGGTACATCCCCGATACGTTAACAACAGAGACTATTTGAGATAGAAGATTCCCTTCGCCACAGCCAGTTCTGGGAAGACCCTCTACCCAGTAGCTCGAGTAATTGTTGAACTAGATGGCAAGAAGTGTGAATTGGCGGTGGGAGTTTCAAAACACCTGACCTCAGGTATGCTGTTGGGTCAAGACATTCCACGGTTTAGGAAGTATGTGGAGGAAGCGTTGGAAACCGACATCCAAGAGGAAATGGAGTCAACCTCACCCACATCCAAAGCCACTGAACCTAAAGTGGTGACGATCCGGACCAACGAACCTGGAGGGGTGACGATCCCTACCCAACCACCAATGAGCGAACCCAAGGTTGTGACGACCATTACCCAACCTTCAATGACTTAGTCTGTATTGGTGACGACCCGAGCCCAATGTCAGGGAGCATCCTGACAACTGCCTCTGACAACTGCCTCTGACACCTGTGGAGAAGGAGTAATAACCTGTGGGAATCGCGTTGTGACTGCCTCTGACACCTCTGGGAAAGGAGGAACAACCTGTGGGAATCTCTCACCTGATTACTCACCTACATCAGAAGGTGTAAAACCACAGAGACCAGAGAAGACAGACTACCCACAAAACGACTACGTGAACTGTGACAGAATCTATAAAAGAGAAGAACAGCAAAGAGAGAAGAGGAACAAAGAAAGAAAGAAAGCGAACGATTAAGAAAGACAATTAAGACTGAGTAAGTCTATCATCGAACAAGATAGATTACTAGTGATATTGTGCTTATTGATATATGTTTTAATGTGCATTTGAGCCATTGTTTTATTGTTCTTTAATTCCTAACAAGCTCTAGTGAGGGAGTGAGGTTAGTGTATTGGTCTTACCAAGCTCTTGAGGGCAAGAGGTGTGGTGCATCTAGGTTCTCAGACAAGGGTTTGGCGTCATCAGAAACTGCTAGTGGCTTATAATAGGTCACAGGGAGAGAGTTTCTGACATTTGGTGGCAGCGGTGGGATCAGCGAAACAGTGTTGGATCCTAGTGGAAGACAACTTGGACAGGAGTTCCTAGTTGGTCGGAGCATCGCATTGCGCTATTTTTCTTTTCTCTATTGCTACGTCAGCAGGGAAACGGCTCGGGTATTCGTATCTAGGAGCCTGTGAAACAAAACCCTACCCTAGGATATCATACAGTGTTAGTCCCTAGGGACAGTGCATATTTTTGTTGTATCCTTTTCTTTTGTTGTTTATTAGAGCGGCACTATCTTACTATATTGGTTAATTGTGTTCTGTATAATATATGCAACCCGCGAGCATGTCTCACGAACGAGCGCGGCCTGGAGAAGACCGTCAGTTACGGAGTGGTAAAATTCCTAGGGATGGTATGGCAGAAGAAGCGACGATTGCTGAAGAATCTATTATATCTGGAACGCTGCTGATGACGCGATTCGTTCAAGCAGAACAAAGACAAGCACAGAGGGAGGAAGAAAGACTTCAGCGAGAGGAAGAAAGACAGGCACAGAGGGAGGAAGAAAGACTTCTGCGAGAGGAAGAAAGACAGGCACTGAGGGAGGAAGAAAGACAGCGAGAGGAAGAACGAAGGGAGTGTGAGCAGGCACGTCAAGAAGAACGTTGGGCTCAGCTCCTATCATCATGATTTCCTCCACCATCAGCACCTCCCAAGATAAACTTGCAGAAGTTTAGTGAAGGCACCGACGATATGGGCGCACACCTGAAAATGTTTGAGGTGACAGCCAGCGCGAATGGTTGGCCAGCCCGACATTGGGCGAACTACTTAAGAGGTTCGTTGTCTGGTCAAGGGTTGACGGCAGTGGCAGCTCTGCCAGCACTGAGTCAGACCAATTACGAGCAGGTCAAAGAAGCCCTCTTGAATATCTACAAGGTAACCTCTGAAACATACCGACCAAGGTATTTGACCAGACATTCGACGGAACTAACCCCGATAGATGGTCCAGGTCGTACAAACAGTCCTTCCACCAGTGGTTGGACTCCTCCAACAAGACGGAACGAGATACTATGCTAGCACTAAAGCGTCTTCCAGGGTGGTTTGAGGGGCAGATGCGAGGGTTGAACCCCGACACTTATGAGGAACTGGGTGAGGCTGTTGTACGCTATTTGTCCAGTCAGCGACAAGGAGGAGGAATACCAAAGAAATCTGACCAGAGAGAGAGTTTTGGACCGAAACCTAGGGACACTCGGAATCACCCAAGACCACTGGAGCAGAAGCATCCAGATGCAGAGGGAAATAAAGGTGTCTACTCTCCACCCGGTAGGGACTTGAAACAAATCAAATGTTTTAGATGTGGGAAAAAAAGGACATTTTCGAAAAAATTGTCGAGTAAAAATGGACAGTGTCAATTTTGGACACAGCACATACATCCGGACGAATTTATCAACTTGGACAAGAATGGCCAAGGTCAACGGCAAGTCTGTAGTGGCGTTGCTGGACACAGGCTGCTCGAAATCCATAGTACATCCGAGGTGCATCGACAGCAAAGACCGACTAGGATGGAAAATACCCTACACCACTGCTAGTTCTCGAAAGACTTGGTTCCCTGCCGCGAGAATCGAGTTACAGATAGACGGGAAGACACACGAGCTTGCAGTGGGTGTATCACCTCACATCAATGTGGACATGCTTTTGGGGAAAGATGCTACTCAGAGAGATGCTTGAGGATGATGTCAAGGAGGAGACTCAACCAACGGAAGAAGTGAGACTTCCTGATGTGGCCATGGTGACCACAAGAGCTGGACACAACCGACAGCAGGAAGAGAACCAAGCCGCAGAGTTGCAACAGAAGCAGGATGAAGCAATCATTCAGACTCTAGAACCTTTGGAAGAGGAAGAGTCAAGTTTGGGTAACATGTACCAATTTGATGATGAATTAATTGTTGTCCCAACCCAACGTTGCTTCCCAGATAAGGCTACAGAAGATCCTCTATGGCCGGAACAAGTCACCCCTAGCCAGCTATGCTCTCTCCAAGCAACAGACCCTACACTGGAGAAATGGAGACAGGAGGCTGAGGAGGCTTAGGATGGTGATGTGTTTTGGGAGAATGGGCTACTAAGGCGAAGACCGTACAAAAAAGGGGGATACTAATTTGTTAGTTGTTCCTCAATCCTGTAGGACAGAGGTGCTGAAGCTTGCACATTGTTCCCCAACCGCGGGACATTTTGGAGAGACAAGAACTCTGGATACTCTCTGACAGAGGGTTAGCTGGCCAGGTATGACCGTAGACGTAAGAGAAGCGTGTAAATCCTGTCCAGAGTGCCAGCGAGCTGCCCCAGCAACCTTGAAGAGAGCTTCGCTTCATCCGCTGCCAATCATCAAGAATCAATTTGACCGCATAGCGATGGATATCTTTGGGCCTCTAAAAAGAACAAAAGCAGGTAACTAATATGTACTTGTAGTACAAGATTATGCAACAAAATGGCCAGAGGCGTTTCCTCTACGAAACGTGACCACAGAATCAGTAATTGACTGTGTAGTGGAGCTCACTGCTAGATTGGGGGTGCCAAGAGAAATACTCACCGATAATGGGTCAAATTTTATTTCTAAAACCATGAGAGGGTTTTGTGAGAGGTCTGGAATAAAGCAGATCAAGACATTTCCTTATCATCCACAAACTGATGGGATGGTGGAAAGATAGAACTCCACCCTGAAGTGTCTGCTTCGTAAGTTAACTCAAAAACATGGGTTAGAATGGGATCAGTGTCTATCCTATGTATTGTGGGCTTACCGTGGGACAACCCACAAATCAACGGGTTACTCGCCGTTTGAGCTTTTATTTGGCAGAAAGATGAGGACACCACTGGATGAGTTGGTAGAGCTGTGGACCAATGACCAACCCAGGAAGCAAAACAAGCTGGAAAACGAATGGAGGGGTCCGATGCAAATCACACGCAAGGTGACCGATGTAACATATGAAGTTGACATGGGCCAAGGACAGAAACAACTACGTAACTTCCATGTCAACGGGTTGAAGACGTGGCATTCACCAGCACCAGCAGTATTTCTATCTGTTGATGACATCATTGAGGAGGATACTACAGAAGGTATTCAATCACAGGAAAATAACATTGCTCTTACCTCTTCACAGACAGAAGAACTCTTACAACTGAAGCAGGAGTTTGCTGACATTATTCGTGATGAGCCAGGACTTACGACATTGGTGGAACACGTAATTGACACGGGTGATGCAAGTCCGATTCGACTACCCCCCTACAGACTACCACATGCATCGCACGAATATTTACGCAGAGAAATCAAGGAGTTGTTGGAGATGGGTATTATCTTTCCATCTAAAAGTCCTTGGGCAGCCCCAGCTATTCTAGTACCGAAGAAGGATGGAGACAAGCGTCTCTGCATTGACTACCGGAAGCTTAAAACTTAGTAACCAAGGTAGATCCGTATCCTATACCACGTATAGATGATCTAATTGATGATGTGGGGAAGGCTAAGTTCATAACAGCTTTCGATCTGACGAAAGGGTACTGGCAGGTACCAGTGGCTAAATGCCAAGAAAAGACAGCATTTGTTTCACCGTGGGGAAAGTTTCATTTCTGTACCATGCCCTTTGGACTCATGGCTGCACCCTCTACATTCCAGAGACTAATGGATCATGTGCTGGAAAGAACTCAGTCCTTCGCTGCGGCATACCTCGATGACATTATTATCCACAGCCATACTTGGGATGAACATCTCACACATCTCAAGGACATCTTCGAGAGACTTCGAAAAGCAGGATTAACAATCAAAAATCGAAAGTGCAAGTTTGCGTGTAACACATGTGTTTACTTAGGGCATATTGTGGGTCAAGGAACAGTACAGCCTTTGCTATCTAAGGTACAAGCCGTACAAAGCTTTAGGCAACCAACAACTAAAAAGGATGTGAGAGCTTTTTGGGGATTGTGTGGGTACTATAGAAAATTCATACCCAATTTCTCGTCTATAGCCACTCCCCTTTCAGACCTTACTAAAAAGGATAAACCCACATTAATTGAGTGGAATGAGCATATCCAACAGGCTTTCCAGAAATTGAAAACAGTTCTCACCAATTACCCAGTTCTATCCACACCTAATTGGCATAGATCATTTATCTTACAAACTGATGCCTCTGATAGTGGCATAGGTTTTGTTCTTGCCCAGATTGATGAGTTGGGAGAGGAACACCCAATCGCCTATGAATCCAGGAAACTTCTTCCACGGGAGAGGAAATATTCGACCATCGAGAAAGAAGCCCTGGCGGTTATCGAAGGAACCAGACACTTTCGCGTTTATCTGGAGGGTACCGAATTTACGATCCAGACTGACCACAATCCATTGACATACCTGTCACGACTGAAAGATAGCCATGGAACACTAGCACGATGGTCTCTGCTGATGCAACCGTACAACTACAAGATTGTACACAAGCCTGGCACACGCAATGCCAATGCTGATTGCCTATCACGAGAGCATGGCTCTCACTTGAACGATGGGGGAGTGTCAGGGAGCATCCTGACAACTGCCTCTGACACCTCTGGAGAAGGAGGAACAACCTGTGGGAATCACGTTGTGACTGCCTCTGACACCTCTGGGAAAGGAGGAACAACCTGTGGGAATCTCTCACCTGATTACTCACCTACATCAGAAGGTGTAAAACCACAGAGACCAGAGAAGACAGACTACCCACAAAACCACTACGTGAACTGTGACAGAATCTATAAAAGAGAAGAACAGCAAAGAGAGAAGAGGAACAAAGAAAGAAAGAAAGCGAACGATTAAGAAAGACAATTAAGACTGAGTAAGTCTATCATCGAACGAGATAGATTACTGGTGATATTGTGCTTATTGATATATGTTTTAATGTGCATTTGAGCCATTGTTTTATTGTTCTTTAATTCCTAACAAGCTCTAGTGAGGGAGTGAGGTTAGTGTATTGGTCTTACCAAGGTCTTGACGGCAAGAGGTGTGGTGCATCTAGGTTCTCAGACAAGGGTTTGGAGTCATCAGAAACTGCTAGTGGCTTATAAGAGGTCACAGGGAGAGAGTTTCTGACACCCAACGACGGGCACAAACTCAAGTCGAAGAGGATGCTGCCATCCAACAAGACCGGGATGGACCAGTGATCCACCCTCTTGAGTCCAGTGACATTGGAGATGAAGCGGAGGAAAACGAGAGAGAGGTCGAAGAGGAATTTGAAATTAATACCCAACCCGACCTAGAGGACCAGCACAACAATGAGGAAGAAACTGTTGGAGCTGAAGTGGAGGATAAAGTATTCGAGACCATCACTCCGAACCAACTCCAAAAGTTACAGTGCGAGGATCCTACATTGGAGAACATAAGAAATAAAACAAAGAAGAGAAGTAGCTCTTACTTTTGGATGGACAAAGTATGATGAGGAAACCATACCAATCCAATGGGAAGGACCTGGTGATGGTACCACGAGTAGGCAGAACAAGAATACAAGAGGACATTTCGGTCGAGAGGGGACACTCGAGACCATACGGAGGCGTTTGGACTGGCCAGGCATCGCCAGAGACGTCAGAGAATTGTGCAGATCGTGTCCAATCTGTCAGAAGGCTGGTCCTGCAGTGGTGATGAAAGCACCCCTACACTCCTTACCCATCATGCAAGAGCCTTTCCAGCGAGTGGCCATGGACATATTCGGTCCCCTTAAGCGAACACGGTTGGGAAAACAAATACATCCTAGTCCTGATGGACTACAGAACAAGGTGGCCGGAGGCATTCCCACTCAAGGATGCAACAACGGAGACTGTGGTTAACTGTCTCATAGATGTCACTGCGAGACTGGGAGCACTCAGAGAGTTACTCACGGACCATGGGTCTAACTTCAGATCAAAAGTTGTCCGACAGTATTGTCAAGCAACTGGCAACTGGCAGATGCGAACCTCCCCCTATCACCCAGAAACGGACGGAATGGTGGAGAGATTCAACCACACACTCAAGTATCTTCTGCGGAAACTCACACAAGATCCCCAAATCGAGTGGGACAAGTGTCTGCCATTTGTCCTCTGGTTGTATCGGGGCACCGTCCATAAGACGACAGGATTCTCTCCATTCCACCTTCTGTTCGGGAGGGAGATGAGGTTACCGTTAGATGACCTAGCAAGCTATTGGAAGGGGAAAGAAAATGTCAGTGAGATGAACTTGACACGCTATATGCAAGTGATGCGAGCCAACACCAAAATGGTTCGGGAAATAGCGAGAGAGAAAGAAGAAAAGGAAAAACAGACACAGAAACGGTACCACGATCGGAAAGCAGTATTGAGAGAGTTCCTCGTGGGCGACTTTGTGCTTGTGTTTCGACCTCGGAAAATGAACAAACTGTTGAACGAGTGGCAGGGTCCCTTCATCATCACAGAGAAAGTGACGGAAGTGACCTACAGGGTGGTGGACACCGCGAGGAAGATTAAGACCTTCCATGTCAATGCCATGAAGGAGTGGGCTTCCCCTACCCCTGCAGTGTTCTTGGCCCTAGAAGAGGAAGATGACGCATTCGACGCGAATGACCGAATAAAGGAGGCCCTAACCCTCCTCCAACGGGACCAACTCACTGCATTAAAGGAAACATTTCAGGACGTCATTGTTATGCAAGGGCCAATCTGACTCGGGACTTATCTTGCACAACGTGGTTTACCCAGCAACACAACCTACAGTTATACTCAACCAACTCAGCTGTATGCTAGGCAAGTATGCTGCCACCAGAGTTAATCTGCTCAAACTTTGTCAAGAAGAATAGAATTTTAATTCTATCTTAGATTAAAGTTGTACTTGAACAATAACTGACTGACTGAAAAACCTTGCTCTGCCAGAGCTTGTTATACTCAGCAGAGCAACCAAAAACATGACCAAATAATGTGGTGAACTTGTGTGTGAAGGTTGGTGTGAAACGTGTGAAGGTCATGTTTCAAACACTCAATTTAACAAGGTGATGCAATCTTGAACAAGATGATGCAAGCATGTATGATACAATTATATAACCACAGCATGATAATTGCATGAATAAGTATTCTGACATAAATATTGTAATGTTTTCAGGCCTGTGGCGTGACATCCCCCTCTTCTTCTAAAGGCCGAAGGCCATCATCAGGTAGTTGTCCAGCTGTAGAAATCCAGCTGACGAGAAAGTCCATCTGCGTTTCCGTTTTTGGAGCCTAGTCTGTATCGGATAGTGTAGGTGAATGGTTGAAGACGAATAGCCCAGCGAGCAAGTCTTCCATTGGTGAGCTTGCTGGTGTTGAGGAAAGAGAGAGCTCTGTGATCTGTCTCTATTGTAAAAGGTCTGCCAACTAGATAGACATCGAAGTGGCTACAGAATCCACTATTGCTAAGCCTTCCAACTCTGTAGCACTATATCTCCTCTCTCGGTCTAACAGTTTTCTAGAGTAGAAAGCGACTGGCAACTCTTGTTCTCCACGCTGCACACCGAGGACACCTCCAATTCCTAACATTGATGCATCAGTTTGGAGTACGAATGAGTCAGATGGTGCAGGAATAGTTAGTGCAGTGTACGAACACAAAGCCTCTCTTAGATAGTTGAATTCATCTTCCAATTCTCTTATCCATATTATTTTCTGTGGAGCGATCTTCAAGGAGATGTTCTCAAGCGAGAAATGTCAAGCAACTTGCATAGATGTGCATTTAGCTCTCCCATGAAAACGGAGCCTTGATCCGTAAGAACTTCATCTGGGATGCCTGTGCGTGAGAATGTCTCCATCATAGCATCTGCTACAGTTCTGGCATCCACTCTCTTCAAGGCTATTGCTTCTGGATATTTGCTGGCATAACACATAGTAGTCAAAATATATTTATATCCAGACTTTGTTCTTGGAAAAGGCCCAACAATGTCAAATGCCACACAACTAAATGGTATGTCGATTCTTGGCAGTGGAATTAGAGCAGCTCGTTGATTCGAGTTTCTAGCTGCTTTCTGGCATTGAGGACAGGTAGAGCACCACTTCTTGATATCTCTTGATATGCCAGGCCAGGTGAAGTGTTTACGTAGCTTGGCTGCGGTCTTCTTTACTCCAAAATGTCCTCCTGTCTTTGTAGAATGAGCAAGCTTTATTACTGCTGATCTCCTACCATCAGGTACCACAACTCTCGTCCAGATAGTGCCTAGTTCATCTTCTTCTTTATGAACTAATAAACCATCAATGTAACTGTATCCGGCATCTGGAATGTCAATAAGTTGTCTTGCCGACTCCAATGTTTGATCATTCTCCTTTTCTTGGACTAGTGCATCTTTGTCTGCACTGTCATTTGCCAAAGAAGGGAGGGGTAAGTCCAATGGATCATCACTATCCGGGACTGTCTGAACTTGTTGTTCCTGTGAGAAGAGTGAATCATCAAAATTGTAGATATCACTTAGGTTGATGGTGTTAGCCCCGACTGTGCGGTAGCTTCATCGTCCTGTTGCTGCTGGATGTCTTCTGCAGCTGCCTGAGCTCTTGTCCTCAACACGTGGGATCGAAGTTTATTCTCGGATTCGCACATCTCTCGTAGCTCCCATGCACTATCATAACACTCAAGGTCCATGCCAAGGAGGGCATCTGCTGGTTCAACATCTACTGTCACAGCAACGTCGCATTCCTCAAGGTTTCCTCCAATTTTGAATTGCACTCTAGCCATTGGATATGAGTGTACTGACTTGTCACCGAATCCTTGGACATTAATGTCTTCACCAAGGTACTGCTCTGGTTTCACAAGTCGTGGATGGACAATACTACAGTCGCTTCCAGCATCTAATCTTAAAAAGTTACACTGAGTTTCACCCACTTTGCCACAAACAAAAGCCACTCGACGAGGCTTCTTGTGAGAATATATCCTTTGTATTCTTCTAGGATATTCTGGTCTTTTGTGTCCTTTCTCATGACACAGATAACATGTAGGTGTTCTTGGACCACTATCATGCTGCTGTTTAGTGTGCATTCCACTTTTATCGACCTTTCCACTAGCAGCTGAAGTAGAGATGGGTTCTCTTTTCACTTCTCTGTGCTCGAACTTTTCTCTCCTGTATGAACCATCACTACCGCATCGGTCATACCTTGGCTGATAATTAGGTCCAGACTTCCAGGATTGTGAGGCTTGGTACTCAGTTTCCAAGTGAGCTGCCTCCATTGCTGTCTTGGGATTTCTTCCTAGGACGAACCAAGTAACATCAAATGGAAGTGTGGACAAAAAATTGTAGAGTGACAATTGGGCAATAATATCTGTCTCATCTTTACAGCCTTCAAGTCCTCTTTTGATTTTGGCTTCTATTCGAACAACCAGCTCCTGTGCAGACTCTCCATATTTCCTCTTCATGGTCCATAATTTTCTGTGAGCTTGCAGTACCGTGTCACCAAAGGAATCCAATAGTGTCATTTTAATGCTGTTATAGTCATTCCTCATCTCTGTTGGCACTCTAGTGTTGTAAATGGAGTAGGCTTTGCAAGACAATTGCATTGCCAACAACCTGGCCCAATGTTCCTGCGGTTCTTCATTCCATTCCATGGCTTGTTCGAATCTCTGCATGAAGTCAGCAGGCTTGTCGTTATCTGTCCACATTGGTATTGCCATTAGATTCTTCTTTTGGGACAAAATCTTTTCGGTTTGTTTGGCTTTGGAGTCTTCCAATTCCTTTAGAAGAGTCAACATACATTCCTGGCTGTGTCTGAACTGTTCCAGATCTTGTTTGCGCTGTTATTCTCTTTCTCTTCCCTACATCGCTCATCACGTATCTTATCTTCTTGTCTGCTTTTCTCCATGAATATCATGAGCTGTTGCATTGTGTTGACCACATCCATTGAAGCACCAGAGGCAAAGTCCTCCTTTTGTTTCTCTTCTTCCTCTGTGGTCAGAAGGGAATCCGTTGCAAGTAATGGCTTCTTTGACTTATTACGAGCCGTCATTTTGTAGACAACCACAAATAGTCGATTCAAATATTGATAGTAGCTGACTGGCTAAGTCAAAAACAAATAAACTGCTACAATTCCTGTTATGCTCTAGTATCAGACTAGCTAAGCAATCACTGTTACGAACAATTGTTATTTTAAACAAGATATTAGCTAACTAACTGGCGAGTACAATGTTACTGCCAAATGTCATCCAAGCGGTTATCAAATAGTATTCGGGCTAATATGCAAGCTAGTAGCTAACTGATTTGCAACCACCGCTGCCACCAAATGTTATGCAAGGGCCAATCTGACTCGGAACTTATCTTGCACAACGTGATTTACCTAGCAACACAACCTAGAGTTATACTCAACCAACTCAGCTGTATGCTAGGCAAGTATGCTGCCACCAGAGTCAATCTGCTCAAACTTTGTCAAGAAGAATAGAATTTTTAAACTATCTTAGATTAAAGTTGTACTTGAACAATAACTGACTGACTGAAAAAACCTTGCTCTGCCAGAGCTTCAGCAGAGCAACCAAAAACATGACCAAATAATGTGGTGAACTTGTGTGTGAAGGTTCCTGTGAAACATGTGAAGGTCATGTTTCAAAGACTCAATTTAACAAGGTGATGCAATCTTGATGCAAGCATGTATGATACAATTATATAACCACAGCATGATAATTGCATGAATAAGTATTCTGACATAAATATTGTAATGTTTTCAGGCCTGTGGCATGACAGTCATCCAGGACGAGCCTGGCAGGACATCATTGGTAGAGCACGAGATACCAACGGGAGACGCATTTCCGATTCGGTTGCCCCCTTACAAGTTGGCCCACAAGTCTGAAGAAGCCTTGCGGGAAGAGATCAAGACATTGTTACAACAACAGATTATCGAACCATCCAAGAGCCCCTGGGCAGCGCCCATCATCCGAGTAAAAAAGAAAGATGGCAAGATAAGAATGTGCGTAGATTTTAGCTTGCTAAAAACATCACCCGAGGAGATCCTTACCCATTACCAAACATAGAAACACCTATCAACGAGATTGGAGGATCAAGGTTCATCACGATGCTGGATTTATCGAAGGGGTACTATCAGGTGCACCTGGCAAAGGAAAGCAGGGAAAAGACGGCATTTGTCACACCCCATGGCAAATATCAGTTTCTGACGATGCCCTTCGGGTTGGTCACAGCACCGTCGACATTCCAGCGCCTGATGGACCAGGTTTTGCACGGCATCCATGAGTTTACGACTGCTTACTTGGATGATATCTTGATCCACAGTGAGACGTGGGAGGAGCATCTTCGGCACCTCAACATTGTGTTTGGCAAGCTACGAGCGGCTGGCCTACACATTAAAGAGAGCAAGTGCAGTATGGGAGTAAACGGTTGTGTAAACCTGGGTCACGTGGTGGGAGGAGTCATCAAGCCGATGGAATGCAAGATTGAAGCAGTGAAGAATTATCAGCAGCCGCAGACCAAAAACAGGTGAGAGCGTTTCTTGGCCTGTGCGGATACTACAGCCGATTCATACCAAACTTCTCCACGATTGCCAACCCCCTCACAGAATTGACCAGGAAGAACAAAGAAAATAAAGTGACATGGACGGAAGCATGCGAGAAGGCATTTCAGTTATTGAAAGGTGCCCTTAGTAAACCGGTACTGACGTCCCCAAACTGGGAGAGGATGTTCATCATCCAAACCGACGCTTCAGCTACGGGACTTGGTTATGTGTTGAGCCAGCGAGAGGAAGATGGAACCGAACATCCAGTAGCCTATGGATCCCGCAAGATGTTGCCATGGGAACAAAAAAAATACTCTGCTATTGAAAGAGAGGCGTTAGCCATCGTAACTGGTATCAAACATTTTCGAACATATATTGAAGGATATAAGTTGAAGGTGGAGACTGACCATGATCCATTAACTCACCTGGCAACCATGAAGGATAGTCATGGGAGGCTGGCCAGATGGGCTTTGGCTCTACAGCCATATGATTTTAGTGTGACCCATCGAGCTGGAACGGCGAATGCGAACGCCGACGGGTTGAGTCGAGACCAGGGCTCTCGAGCTAAGGTGGAGTGAGTGTCATGGAATCTCTCTCCTTTATCCATGACTGCTTCTTCCCTGAGGCTAAGCCTGAAGACAGAGACAGAGCCACTACGGGAAATGAAGGGGGAAGACATGGAACAAGTGGTTAATGAAGTACTACTGGACATGACCTTAAAAGAGCGCCAGAAGTCTAAGAAAGTGCAAGCTGACACGATCGCAGAATCCGGTAGTGGAAACCCTGAAAGGGCGTACCTGGAAATGTGTGACATACAAGACTGCCAAGGATTCTGATTGGTTGCCAAGGACGGTGTCCTGGAAGCGGGAGGAGGTACTTAGGAGATGAGCGGGAAAAATAGAAAGAAACTGAACTGTTGTAGATATAGAGAGAACTGTGATTTATTGAGTAAAGTTGTATCGCCAGAGTATTATTGAGTTTTACGTCTGAGTGTATATATGGTCTTGTTGTAGTAAGTTTACTATTGTCCAAATATACCAGTCCTTTTCATAAGGGGTAATACAATCCTGGAAGTGGATTGATTTCGACTAACTGTGGGTTTTGGTGTGAGACTAGAATCTAAGTTGGTGGCGGGTGTGGAGAGCGGATCTGTAGGAAATCAAGTAGCTTTCCTAGTAGAAGGGTTTTCCCATCACACTGCTCTCATAAACTGTGATTCCCTGTGGCAACTATGGCAACTCTCCAATATCCTCCAAGGAGAAGACTCTGCTATCATTAGGATAGATGCCTGGCTTGAAGGGAACAAACTGCACCGCTGCAATTCATAAGTACGTACAAAGTGTCAAAAAATGACAATGTCCACTAGCTAATTAGAAAGCTAGCTATATATATTATTTCCAAATGCTAAGAATAAATCAAGGCTTACATTGTGCTTCTGCAAATACGATACCTTGCACAAAGTAAAGTAGTACAACAGCACACCACTCCACCTCAGATCCTTTCATTCTGTACTGACCCTTACAAGTCCGTGCTGCAGTACACCACACCCTTATTTAGCTGAGCTTGAGAACCGCTACTGGCGCGTGCGCCTTGAGTGACAAGCGGAGGGGGGAAAAAGGTTAATAACTTTGTCAGTCCATAATCCTTTCTTGTCAGCCATGCAGCATGTTTTCACCTACCTGTTCAGAAAATTTGGTATGAGGGCTATTATTTTGGAGGACATAATTATGCGGGGGTCTTTGTTGTTCTGTTATCTGGTAAGTGTCGTCAACTTATTAACCTCGCAACCCGTTCTCACTTGGCCGCGCAAACCAGCAGCGGCCAGGTGCGTTCTCTAGACCTTCACTGTGGTTAACACTTAGCGGACCGTTGAAATTGAAAAGTAAACGTGAGATTATTCAATTCGAACGCGCATCTATTCGCAGAGACCGAGGGCGGTGGGCAATATTTAGTTTTCCTCGTGTTCCAAGAAGTGGAGGCTTGATGACAACTTCTAGGTACTACTCCTCTCTATGATTACTTACTGGTACTTCATTACTCAAATCTCAAAAGGTTTTTCAAGTATATGAGCTGATAATAATTAAAAAAAGTAAAGCGAAGAACTCTTGTTACCAAGGCTAACCTAGTGGTTTCTTTTATGACTGTTAGATCAAGCTAAATAGTGTATGAATAGTAAATAGTTTAGCTAGCGCATCTAAATAGTGTTGGAATAGTAAATAATTTAGCTAGCGTAGCTAAATAGCTAACTAGCTAGCGCTTCATGTAGCTAGCTAGCTATCGGACCCAAGTAGCTAACCAGCTAGCGCTCCCATATAGCTAGCTGGCTAAAGCACCCAAGTAGCTAGCAAGCTAGCGCCCCCATATAGCTAGTTAGCAGTTAAATGGCTATCTAGCTTAGCTAAATACCTTTTCTTTCCTGAGAACACCGTGTGATTTTGTTTTATAGTCCTTGCTCACATTCAGTTGTTCACTTATTAATATATTTTACATATAGGATTGCAGCAACATCTGTGATGAAGCAACATCTGTCATGTAATCATAACCATGAAACTAGGATGAAGGTATACTTATATAGATTCAGTCTTCTGTTTTATATGTCCTCTGTGAGTGAGTGGAGTGTGTTAGGCAGGCACCACATCTATACAGGGTGAGGTGTCTGGTGCCATCCTGCCATTGCAGAAAGCACAGTCACACCTCTGACTTCCTCACACTTGGTAATGGTGTCCCTTGCCATTCAGCCTGTTTGCCCTTCAGCTGTTCTTGGGCCTACTTCGGCTCAGCATGTGCATTGGTCCTGTCAATGGTAAACTTGAGCATGGTTGGACCAAAGAATAGTTGAAAACAATCTTCTGCACTTTGGCAGGATGGAGGAACATTAGGTCATAGTTGAAGGATGTATGGGCTACTCTGCAATGTCATCTAGAATTTAAAAAGAAATAATAATGGTTTATATGTAAAGTTTGCTTGATATAAAACATTTGTCTGTGTAGTACCTAATACCTAATAATATTAATTGTTATTGTTCTTTTATTCCAGGAATATCATACTTTCCCAAGCAGTTGTCCACATATATTGGCTAGCATCCACACGGCTGGTTCCACTTCCAACTGATCTTCCTCTACTCTGCTATCCTCTTCCTGCAGCTCTTCCCTTCCTCTGCTGTCCTCTACCTGTAGCTCTTCCCTTCCTCTGCTGTCCTCTACCTGCAGCTCTTCCCCTATTGCGATGACCTCCCATTGACATCTGCTGACTTAGTCCTATCACTGTATCTCTCCCACTTGCTCCAACATCCATACTTGCACTCTCATCCTTGGTCTCATAAAAATTGCTACTCATATCTTTCATCATCCCTACAACTATTTGAGTCACAGTATGTACAATCACCCAATGCCATTATCATCAGATAACATCTCGAGTAGAGTCAGGGTATCATAACCACAGGCTAACAACCACGAGAACTGCAGTAAAAAAAAAACACCTTCGTGGTCAAAATGAAGTGGCTCTCACGATATCGTGACGGTGGTCTACAGGTGACAATACTACTGTCACGAATACGTGACAATGGTCTTATAGATACGCCTGCGCATGTCACGAATTCGTGACAACGGTCCGCTAAGTGTTAAGACGCGACTACGCTAACGAGTTTCGATCCATAGAATCTGCATGCTTCACTGTATAAATTTTTATGTCAGTTCAAAAGACAGGGCTCTCTAATAAAATAATGTTGCGTAGGTAGGTAGAGATAACTATGCCAAAGTCAACTGCAACCCAAGGGTGGTATCTCAACTTCTTGAAGGTTGCTGCCGGGGTAGCTCCTGCCTTCAGGTCATGCCCTTGAAAATTGAACTTTCACGAAAATCCACCCATTAATTAAGGGGGGACTACACCTGAAACCACCAAAATTTGAACGCATTTTTATAGCCATCATAACTATCCCTCCCTTTCTTCTGTGAAGATACTTTTGATATCAACTTGTTGCTCATTCTGTGTGCTTTAAGATGATATGTGAAATTTCTCTATAGATACATTTTCTTAGAAGATACATCCAAAAAGGCAAGGGTCACTCCAAAAATTGCACCCCCCAAACTGCGGCGAGGATATTTCCAAAGTGCCTGGTCTACAGATGCCCAAATTTGGTTTGTAGCTTACCAAGACATTTAGCTGTGATATAACGGAGGCATATTTTTCAACACATCTCCTCTTCATTAGTTCTAAGGCATTTATTTTAAATTAAACGCAATATCTGTGACAGTCACCTCTTCTAATCACCATAACTCGGCAATGCTTCAAGTAAAAAAAAAAATCAAACCGTTATATCACAGATCACTAAAAGAGCTCTCAAATGAATTCTCAAATATTGAAATTGAGTCAAGTGTGGCAAAGTTATGTTCGCCGCAAAATCAGAACAAAATAGATTTTCAAAATTCCTGGCAATATGTGTTGAAGGAGGGACAGTTGCATTTTTGGTGGGAGAGTGACCCACATGTATTTTCCCCCTTTTTTTCTTCTTGCGGTTACCATTTTATAACTCCATAGATTCTGTAAACTTCATGGTATGGACTTGATATATAGCTCAAAAGATAGGTCTCTCTTTGTGCTCTCTGTTGATACTAAAATATTTTTCATAGGTATAACTATAGCCAAGTTACAGGAGCTACAAGTGGAGGGAACCTCAAAAACCTGAATGCCTGAACTGGCAGCATAAATATCTCCTGATTGCCAAGTGCTAGAGAGTTGAAATTAGCACCAGTGGCTAGAGGAAGCCCTGAATAGAGTAGGGCTTCCTCTAGCTACTGGTGAACTCTCTAGCACTTGGCAATCAGGAGATATTTATGCTGCCAGTTCAGGCATTCAGGTTTTTGAGGTTCCGTCCACTTTAGGTCTATATAGTAACTAGGCTATATATAGCTCCTGCCTTCAGGTCCCGTCCTTTGTTTCGGGTTGCATCCCCTTGAATATTGAACTTTCACACCCAATTACGAAAATCCACCCATTAATTAATGAGCCTTCAATCTCTAAATGACTTGCCAGATGCAGCCACATACTAAGAAAGTTCCTCGCTGCCCCTATCAACCTTTCTCCATTCATCTCTTCCTTGTAGAACCCCCCCCCCCCCCGAAACACATCCAACACATGGCAGAGGAAGCATATATTGTGTAAAGTAACTGAATAAGAATACCAGAAAAAATTATAAGACATAAATGAGAGTATATATAGTGCTCATTATTTTCGAAGTACCAAAATAGTTCCTTCTTATGTTAACTTCTTTAGCAGTCTGGAATACATCTGTTTTGCCTGTTAAATATGCAGCAGCATCATATTATTTAGCCAAGGTTCACTCAGGGTCAGCTGCAGGTAGTTCTTTAATCTCTGCAACGTAGAAAAAGTTCTTTCAGCTGTGGCTGCAGTTACTGGTACAGTGAGGAGGAAATAATTAGTTAGTAAACTGTAAACTTCACCTAACTTGCTTTTACTGGCCTCATCATTTCACATCAAGTGCAGATACGAGTGACTTTTTTGATCTTGTGGTTGAATGTTTTTGATTATAATTACGTTTTCACCCTAACTGACCCTATCTATCTGACCCTATCTGGAAGCATTTGTAGATGAACAATTAGCTGATGCGTGTTTACCACTTTATCATCAATCTTCATATTTTCTGGAAGATTATATCTAAAATCGTGAGAATCATTTCCAGCATATAAAAGTACTCTTCCCAATGCTGCCTCTAGTGGCATGCCCCTGGTTTGGTCAAACCTATATATACTTCAATTCTTCAACAACAAATCAATTGGAATGTCATCAATAGCTTTGGTGCACACTATCCATCTTGTTGGACAAAGTGGCTTTAATGTTGGAACAACATTTGATAATCATGCCTGGAATGGTTGATAGTTGTGGTGAAAATACTTGCATGATCAGCTTAAATTGTGTACAAGCATGCTCAGTTTGTTCAGGCAGTTCTCAGGTCTCACATGAATTCTTATTTGACTGCCTGTGTGGTATGGGACAAGTTTTATACCCTTCTTTAAATCAGCCAGGTTCATTGAAGAGACCAAATGAGACAATAACAGCAGCTTCTTAGCTAGAGGCAAATAAACTGGCTGCATGGTCAAGAGAAATGACATTGCATGCAGAAAACAGAATTGTGATATTCAGTGGATTTACTTTGGAAGTCACAGGTAGAAATATGATATCTGAAAGTAGTTCCTTAAATCTGAACAGAAATAATAATGTACTTATAAGTTAGCTATATAGTAATTTGGTAAAATGAATAAATTCTTATTTCACAGGATTCCTTCCCAAAATAACAAGCAGGCCTGTGTGCAAACTGTGCTATCCAAGTAGTTTGCCATGAATGCTACACTTTGCTTTATCATTATGGAAATTGATGACTGCAACCTGCACTGGCAGAAGAGAAGAAGTATGTGTGAGTGTATTGCATGTGTGCATGTGCAGTTTGCCATGAATCCTCAGTTTGGTTTGAAACACGATGCCTGAATCCTGCACTAGCAGAAGAGATGTGTGTTTGTGTGAGAGAGAGAGAGAATTAAGTTGCCTTGTACTATCAATCTTTGTAACTATAAGAAGTAATAGTTGATAGGAAAGAGGGGAGGCACATGCATGAGGGCTGGACAGAAGAGAGAGAACTCTGTTGTAGCTAATAACTAGCTGATAATGCACTGGATTCTATAGGACATGTTTTTAATATTACCTAGCTATTTTTTTTAACACTCCCATTCTTTTACCGGTAACTATCAAACTCACAGAGAGCAAATTTGTAATTAGGACAAGTATCAACTCAAATCACCTTGACTATTTCTAGCTAATCTCTGAGACAGTTTATATATCCTAATACTACAACCTATCAGGAAAGATAAGCTGGCTAGAAAATTATTTGTGTTCATAATTGTGTTGTGTAGTGCTTGTCATCTACCATCAAAAAGCTTCTGGTAAAGCTTCTACACTCGATCTGTCCAGGTTTATGTAAGAGACCGGGCTTTATAAAAGTCAGTCTTAAACAAAACTTTGAATATTCCTTTTGAGATTAAAATGAAAAATTATTATAGATTTAGTTCTGTGAGAAAGCTATAGCTATAAACTTCATCTGTAGCTATAGCTGCTATATTGTATTAGGCTTGCTCCTAAGAAAGAAGTCTATAAATGAAAAATTATCAGATTAAATACTAATTTTGCCACAGCTTAGGTTAGCTATGGAAAAAAACACCACAGCTGTATTAATAGCAGATAAAATGTTAAAGCTTGCACCAAAGAAGGAAGTCTATCGACTGCTACATAACTGCCCAATATTCACCCCATTCAAAGATTAGTATATTCTAGCTATGAAGAATTGAAAGTAGTCAACATGTGAATAATTCTGGTGTGCATGTACCATAGGGACGCACCAAGAGCTCCAGATTCATTCACGCACATAAGTACAAAATCTCCAGATTCTGATACTTAACTAATTGTGTATATTAAACTACTACAATCATTGTAGCTTCCCACAATAAGACAGTGGCTGTGCTATGATTGTGCTGGATTCAGCCTCTCTGTAGTGGATAATGGAATGTTCAGCCTGTCCATTACATAGGAAGCAGTCCTCATGCTCCCACATGATAGTGATACTGGTAGTGCTCACACACTGAGATATTGATGAGGAAACACAGCAACTGGGAACTGTTGACAAGAAACAAACTTCATTGTTGAAGATCACTTGCTCCATTCAATACTTACCAGCAGAAGGAGTAGTTCCTGTACAAGTACTTGCAGTGGAGGAGCCTGCAGTGTTTACAGCTGTTAGGTGTGTTTCATACTTGGTAGTTTCTTGCAGGGAAGTCTGAGTTTAGATTCTTGATGATAGGAACAGTCACACCACCTGATGAAACACTAACACAGCCTTCAACTTTCATGTAACTAATTGTTAATGCTCTTAATTAACACAGCAGCAGAACATAATTATATACACGCTGTACAAAAACTTGACTCACACTTGGGTGACCTATTCCTAGAATATATTTTATATAACTCAAAAGTACATACTTGGAAAAGTAGTTATTGCTGATCTGGTTTTGCATCAATGCACTCACTACTTACTCAGTGGGACTCGGCCTAGACCAAAAGCAGCTTCTGTAGCTAGATTTGTGGATCTCAGAGCAATAATTATATTTAAAGACACTATAGAGGTGAGTAACATGGCTAAACTAAATACTGGCTCTCCTTAGAAACCTGATGCAGCATACTTGACCTAATGGCAGCAAAGTGAGCATTCTGTTCTCAGTAGCTACTATATAGAAAAACACTTCTTAGCACAACTATATAGGCCTGATGGCAGTTAAACAGAACAAAATGGTGACTTCTGCTATGAGATCAAGTCCGCATCTAGCTGGTGCAGGCTATTTGATCTAAATAACAGCAATGTGAGCATTCTGTCCTCTTTTTAGCCTCAGTAGAGTAAGTTGCTTGCAGCACATCTGGAATGGTTTGACACAAGTAAGAACAAGCTATATATTCAAATAATAACAGATTAGCTACTGATTTACTATTTCAAAATGGCAGAGGCTTAAATCTCACACCTAAAATATTTATATATTACTATGAACTCCTTTAACTGCAACTTATACCATAAATGGATATCTGTCTAAACATTCATGCCTTGAAAACTATATTTCTAAATAGTAAACAGGCAGCCTCAAAACCCATAATCTTGTATCTTCCATACATCTTATTTTTACTACAACAATTGATCAATTGTTTTTCTCAGAAGCTCACTCTTGTGAAAATTGTGGCATTTGAGTATATTTTACATAAAAATTACGTCGGGAGTTTAGGAATTATTCCAAGTGGCACCTTGTAAGAAGCTGCTTGACCATAAAATATAATCAGAAATATAGAAACAAGAAAAATATGTTTCATATAAAAGTATGTATCAATTTGACAAGAAAGGAAACAAGGATTGGCCAAAGTAGACAACAAACAAAGGACCAATTTTATATGATCAGTGTGTTCAGTGGTAAAGTGTTTTATATATATTTATAGCATATATAGAAAAGTACTGGGATCAATAGCTCTGCCTTAACACAAGCATTGAGCACTATTTGTAGCCTTCATCAGCAAACTACCTTCTAAGTATTTATAGCATATATTAATAAACCTATACCTTTTTTAACAAGAGAATTTTATATATAAAACTGTTGTATATATATATACATGTATATATAAATGCATGTTTTTATTCACACATGGCAAAGAATAACATCAGCTAATATTGGTTAGTATGTGTGTGTGTGTGTGTGAGTAGTGAAGATGACATGAGCAACTTCTTGAAAGAAGCTAGTTCATGAATAATATGTTAAATTACACTCTCTAAATAGTAAGCGAGTTAGTATGGCAGAGATATATTGAGTGGTCACAAGTGAAGGAATCGCTCTGATCATGAATCAAGTGAGTGAAGGTGAAGGCATTCTTATTTACATGAAGCAAGGTTTTTTGACCATGCAGCAAAGGAATACTTGGTATATATGTGGTTATTCGACCACAACAGGGTATATAGCTGACAGTGATGTCTCACTATTTGATTTGAAAAACACAGATGGAAAAGGTTTCTCGGGTTTTTGTATGGATCTAACAGCGTTAGAAATGTGATGTAAGTGTTTATAATTATAAACAATAGAAGAAATGTTCTCTGTATTGATAAAAACTTATTGAAGTTATTCATAGCTTATAATTATACCAACTTTCTTTAAGCTAAAACAGAGCACATAGATATAGCTATCATTTGGCCACATATAAATCGCATACAATGAAGTACTTGGCTGCAATGGAGCTAAAAACCGAGCACATATGTTTATTGTGATATTCATATTTGTGTTCAGTTTGTGGTCAGTAAAATATGACCACAATGACTGGCACTATGGTGCTAATAGATGACCTAATTGCAAGAGTTCCGAGTAAATCCCTGATATTTTTAATTGTGTAACTTTTCAATTTGTAACATTGCTCTACAAACCCGATGGGGAGAGGGTTAAGCTAATTTAATAATAATACATTTTGAGAGGATTTGGAAGCAGCTTTCTTTGAGATGGCAAATGCATAATGAGTTAATCAATGCTTTCAGCAGAAATTCTCAGAATACTAAAAGTAAGAACATGCAGAAGCTGACAAGAACTTGTTATAGTGATAGTCAATTTAGCATGCTCAGTATCATTGGCACATCTCTCCTCTATTGACTAGATATATGCACTCAGCAGGAAGATGCAAAATATTTGGGGAAATAGTTAGTACAAAAACAGTGTTTATAATAGAGTAAGCACATAAGCAAGTAAAAGCTTGGAATGTTATTAATTAACTTTACTACCGACACAAATCTACAGTTAGAATTTTCGAAATGGGTATAATATATTCTTCTCAAATTACTTGATAATGACTTCTTAGTAATTGCAGGTGTCACAATATTTCTTGATAGTCATGAAGAAACATGCATGAGCAGAAAGCTGTAGTTGTAATCACTAGAATTGTGTTCAGAATTCAATATAAAGACCTTTAATTCCTCTTTTTTTCTCCATTGAGTGAATTCCAATAATATGTACAAGTTTATTTTGACTGAAAGCCTTCTCAGATGTATAAGAAAATTTTTCATGTCGCATTTTATAGAACTGCTTGAGTTTTAATATCAGCCATTAGCACTATCAAAATGCACTGAATACTTTGGAAAACCCCTAAAATTCTCATGCAGGAAGTGTTTCTCAAGCTCTTCCTCTATGCAGGTTATGTATTCTTCTCTGAAATACTAAGGAGCTAGAAACATCTTGTTTATTTCCTTCAATAGGACTATATTAGAAGATGTGGTATGTGTTGTAGACCAACTACATCTTCACATACTTCACATTTTTCAGTTGCATACCTCAGAAGTTGATCTGTGTTGGAGATGGATGGAAAGCTGAGTAAGCTGATGAAATAATATCATTGAGACAAACTACCAAGATCCTACTATCATTTTGAAG
Source organism: Cladorhizidae sp. MBARI D1340-BT2 (assembly GCA_028752905.1). Lineage (NCBI taxonomy): Eukaryota > Metazoa > Porifera > Demospongiae > Poecilosclerida > Cladorhizidae > Cladorhizidae sp. MBARI D1340-BT2. The sequence continues at coordinate 44,392,996 of JAQNBH010000011.1, forward strand.
TGCTGTTATAGTGCACATACCTAAAGCATCTTTAACCCTTTTACTGTTGTAGATGTGGGTGCCTTTCAGTGGCAAAAAAACCTGTAAACAGTTCTAAAATGGAATTTTTGTTTAATAGTTAATCACTCAAGGTCTGTGAGACTGAAAGAGGAAAACTCTAGTGCTTCTAGTAAGTATTCTAGTTGTCTTTCACCACAGATATATTATAATCATCAAGCTACAATATTTAATCTTTACTCAACTGGCTTGTGTTTTTTATGCAGTACTAAAAGCTAGGTAGCTATATACACTGTACATTTCTGGATTAGCCACACTGTCAGGGAATTCTTCCTCCCTGACTGATACCACAGAAACAGCTATTGTTGACAGCCAGTCAGAACAAGTCGTGGTGGAGAGCCCTGAGAACTTATCAACCGAGCCCACCTCCATTCAGAGCCATGGGAACTTACCAACCAAGATCACCTCCATTCAGAGCCCTGAGGACTTACCAACCACCACCTCCATTCTGAGAACTTACCAACCACCACCTGCCCAGAACTAATCAAGACAGATCTATCAGAAGGTGACATGGAGCACTCTGATTGGTCGCCAGGGGATGGTGCCATGGCGACCTGATGATATGGAACCCCAGTAGCTAGAATAATATAAAAGGAACTGTTAAACAAGTAATGTTAGATAACTAAGAGTCTGCAAGTTAAGAGCTAAGCTAGACATTAATTTGTGGCTGAGACTGTATTGTGATTGCCTTTGTGCAGAGTTATTATAACAATTCATTGTTATTTGAGGATCCAGCAATCTAGGAGAGAAGTTTGGCTTACTCTGAGACTGTCCAGTGGGTTAGACTGGGAAGTAAAGGGTAGGCGTCGCATAAGAGTCAGAGATCTGTCTGGAGGGTTAGAGTGTCCGCTCTGGAAGAAGGCTGATTCTATGACACACACAAAGCTATCCCCATGATGAAAACTTCCCACTGATTTTGTCATAAACCTATATACCGTACGTCTTGTCACAACTTAACAACAGTACAAACTGAAAGGAGACAGTGGTATTGTGCAACATGACCACAAAAATATTATTTTAACATCAATATAATATAGTAAGTATTACTCAGTTTAGTATATAGTATATCTACCTTTAATGTATCTTCAATCATAGCATTATTTTACTGTCCCATAAACTCCACCCTCTTGTCCTTCTCCAAGTCCAAGGTTTGGTAACATGTTAATTATCCCATTTGCAGGGCACTAGTTGAAACCAATGTCTACTGGTGGTTTGCAAGCACTTGGAACTGTTTCCTTGAACGTTACAATTATTCTTTGCTTCAGTCACCATTGAAAAATTGCACTCTAAAGTTACATATTTAAATAATATTTATCTACCTACCTGCTTCATTTTTCTTCGTTGTAGCTTGTCTTACTTTTTGTTTAGCCAGTAAATAATGCAATGATTGCATCATAGAACCTTTAAATAGAACAGAATAATTATTACAGATTTTATGTGCCACGCCTTAGTAAAAAAAATGGCTAAAAGGTACTCTGTGCAAGAAGTTTTGAGCTTGATAGCTAGAGGGGATGATTTCTCTACAGTCTCAGACTCAAGTTGTAGTGAAGTAGCAGAGCAACCTTGGGACCCTACTTGTGCTGAACCTCCAAGTGTTGACAGTGAGTGCAACTTAGATGACTCTGAAACTGATGACTCTGAAACTGATGACTCTGAAACTGATGACTCTGAAGTTTATGACTTGATTGAGCCAGAAGATGACCAGAGTAGTAAGAGTACTGAGAGTGATGATACATCAGGTGAGGAAGAAAACACTAGTTTGAGTATTTTTGAGGTTCCAAGTGATACCACTTCTGATTCTGATGCTGTTGAAAGAACAACAGCTCCTAGTAGTCGTAAAAGAAGTCGGGGAAAAGGAAGCTCAAGTGGTCATGGAAGAAGTTTGGGACAAGGAAGCTTACGTGGTCGAGGAAGAAGTCGGGGACAAGGAAGCTCACGTGGTCGAGGAAGAAGTCGGGGACAAGGAAGCTCACGTGGTCGAGGAAGAAGTCGGGGACAAGGAAGCTCACTTGCTCGAGGAAGAAGTCGTGGACAAAGAACTGCTAGCATCGCGGGGAGAGGGAGAGGGAAAAGGTCATGTGTATCACGTGCGTCTCTATCAACCTTACCTGTAAGTGTGAAAAGCATAACTGTAAAGGATGCTACTTTTGTCCGTGCTGTTAGTGATACATTTTGTCCACTGCGTGAGCCTGGACCATATGTTCCACTGAATACAGAAGTTGACCCGTTAGTCTTTTTTGAACTCTATTTTGATGATAACGCTGTAAATCGTATCATAAACAGTACACTGGCATATGCAGACTCCAAAAAAGATGAGCTAACGGATTCTTATAGCAAGTTTATGAGGATTCTCTTTGCAAAGCCTGATCTTATGTCTTACATTGGGGCTCTAATTCTTTTGGGTATTCATGGAGTATGCAATTATAGGTATGCGTGGAGTACAAAGAAAGCTCAGGTTCTGACGCGGCTTAGTGAACTGCTAACTTGTGAACGATATGAAGTAATAGGAACATTTTTGCATCTTGTTACACCAGCTGAAGAGTTGTCATTGTCTGGAAACCGATTATGTAAAAATTTACCTTTACATAATTACATAAAATCGAGGTGTTCAGATCTATATCAACCTTTACGTCAGTTGAGCATTGATGAACGGATGGTAAAGAGTAAAGCTAGGACACACTTTCGACAGTATATCCGTAACAAGCCAACTAAATGGGGTTTCAAGTACTGGGTGTTGGCAGATACCACAGGTTACACCATTGATTTTGATCTTTGGAAGATCAGCTCAAAGCTCTGGTAATGGGCTTTCTTTCGATGTTGTGATGAAGCTTCTTGAACCCTATGGATTCCAAGGTTATGAATTGTTTATTGACAATTTCTACACGAGTCCAAACCTCTTACATGAGTTGGTAAATCTTGAAATTGTTGCCACTGGAACATTGAATGTTACACGAAAGAATGTTCCAGATGAAGTTCATGTGATGAAAAGATGTGTTGAGAAGCTTCCTAGAGGTTCAGGCTATTACTTCAGAGCAAATGGTTCTCATATTACATATTGCATGTGGCATGACACGAAAACAGTTGCGCTAGCATCAACAGCCTATCCTGCCCACTCTGAAAACACTGTACTCCGGCGGGTCAAGGATCCTCTAACACAAACTAGCGTAAGCGCAGCTGTTCCTTGCCCAGTTATGTTAGAGATGTACAACAAATCAATGGGTGGTGTGGACAAAAGCGACCAGTATATCAGTTACCACAAAGTTTTGAGAAAAACTGTGAAGTACTGGAAAACTACCTTCTTCCATCTAGTCGATATAGCTGTTGTGAATGCTTTTATCTTATACAACTGGTTTCTAATAGAAGGCTCCAAACAACCTGTTAGTGGAAATCAATTTCGAGATGCACTCATCCTGAAAATCATTTCAGTATATGGTCAAGAAACACGCACTGAAGTCCAAGCAGGTCGTCCGGTTCGTTCATTCAAAGTACGCCATGGCAGCAAGATTTTTGACAAAAAGAGCAGATGTGTGTATTGCCACCTTCATAATGCTAATTCTATCACACAACGTAAATGCCTCGACTGTCCCTTGCATCCAGCACTTTGCCAAACTGTGGAACGAGATTGTCATTCGAGTTGGCATAGTGATACGTTTGCAAGAATCCGAAATCTATGGTATAGCCATCGCCAGCAGAGTACAAGCAATCCTGGACAAGCTGCTCCATCTGCACGTGGACGAGGTCGCCCCAAAGGGAGTATAAATCGGAACAAACGGAGAGGAAACTATCGTACAAAATATCAACATTTCAATTCAATATTTCGTTCACTTTACAAATTAAATTTAACATGAATTACATATCATTTGAAAGAGAATTTAATACTGGTTATTATGGTACTAGAATTATGCATGTGGGATAAGTTATTCTTGAGATAAATATTAAAATGGTTGAAAAAAATAAAATGTTGTGTTCTTGTAATTAATTTGAACATCATTCAATTATAATACTAAATTGGAATGGATAATGTGATTCTGTAATCTTTGCTGATTCAGATGATATTAACTCTTTGACTGCGGTGGACATATATATATATATGTCCGACAAAAATTGCACTCGTACGCGGTGGACATATATATATGTCCTTAAAGGACTAATGGTTTTTGACTCGCAGTAAGGTGCTGCTTATCGGTACAGCCACTCACGAAGCATCTGCCTATTGTCTGCTTATTGGTACAGCTGCTCACAGTGTTTAATTCACTTGTACTGACCTGGAATTATCAACTATCTTTGGACAAAGTGTGCTTATGTAAGGTGGTTATGTATCTTCACTCTAGATGCTTGATAGAGTATTATGCTGAATACAAGTGATGGATAGATAATTATTATAAAGTGCTGTGTATGTTAAAAAGAGATGACAGTGATGATGATTTTGGTGGATATATTGATGAGAATTATTGTGAAGGTGTGGAGGATGGTAAAGAGGGTGTGGAGTATGGTAAAGAGGGTTGGAGGATGGTGAAGATGTTGTGGATAGTGTAAAGATGAAGAAGGTCGTAGGAGTAGCTCCAGTGAAAGTTCAAGCAGCTCCAGTTCAAGCAGCTCCAGTTCAAGCAGCTCCAGTGCCATCAGCTCCAGTGGCCATCAGCTCCAGTACCAGCAGCTCCAGTGCCAGCAGCTCCAGTGGTAATATCTCATTCAGTCAGACATCTGGTTGCACAGTTGATATGGAAGGAAAAGCGCCCATTGACTTTGCTCAGCCTTTTCTCGATGACACTATCCTAAGGAGAATTGTGGAGGAAACAAATTTGTAAGCAGACCAATTTATAGCTTCGAATCAAGACCTACCTCCTCAATCTAGAATGTGAGGTTGGAAAGCTTGGCACAGTTAGCGAGATAAAGAGCTCTCATTATATCCAGCGTGGACAATCATACCAGCTTGGAAGAGAAATTGCTGTCGATGAATCAATTGGATTCAAGGGGAGGGTCTGGTTCATCCAGTACTTGTCCATGAAGCCCACAAAGTGGGGTACGAAAGCTTATGTCCTGGCAGACAGCTCTAGTGGATATACCTATAGTTGGAAGCTGTATGTAGGTGAGGAGACTTTAGTATACTCACAATAATATGATAAATACACTTGTACCATCTCTAAAAAGTAGTGGCTTTGGTGCATTTGGTACAGTTCAGGTGAACAGGTTGCATGTATCAAGGCCAAAGACAAAATGAAAAAGAATCTGTAAGTACAAATGGTGTCCATGCCTTGAAATGGATGGACAAGAGAGCTGTGACCATTCTGAGTACTATCCATGATGATAGCACAGTTGGTAGATCATCCAAACTAGCTGAGCTGAGATACATACTAGCACTAGCTATAGAACAACTTGGTTTGCTTGGTAGTCTACTAGTTACCTCCAATGCTTGCTATTGCTGGCTATTATATCAGCCTTCTTCAAGCGCTGCTAGCTATAATGATCATCTAAAACTGCCAACTTCAAGCGCTAGCTAATTTGCCAGCTATAAAGATCAGCTCAAACTGCCTATACACTTCAAGCGCTAGCTACTTGGCTATCTAAAACTGCCAACTTCAAGCGCTAGCTAATTTGCTAGCTATAAATATCAGCTAAAACTGCCTATACACTTCAAGCGCCATCTAATTTGCTAGCTATAATGATCATCTATGTAACAAACTGGTTAGCTTATCCATATAATAATACCTACTTGGAGTCTAGCTTCACTTGTCTTGCCATCTCAAAAGGTTCTTCTAGCCAGGTGTTGGGTAGAAAGTTAGGAGATAGTCAGAATATCACTAGTATGCTCACCTCAAAAATACAAAACAAAACCAATTAAAAATCAGGTGATTTCAAAAACGGGTGATTCAATAAACAGCCTCCGCGTGCAGGGGAAATTACTGGTAAATCCCTTCGCAGCCAAAGAGTTAAATGTTCAACCATTTAGTGTAGAAGTAGCCAGCAACCATGCTTACAAAAACGGGACTCATTTTCACAAGATTTAATTACTGAAGCAAAGGGTTAAATACTTGTAATTATTTACCTTTCACTGCAATAGAATGCAAATCTCTTCAATGACCTCTGAATTTTATAAGACATTGGTTTTCTCAAATAGGGAAACCGGTGACTCTATACGTAGAGATTTTTTAGGAATTTGGATTGAGTATCCATTTCTGAATGCAACTTTAGCTACATATCTTCACGACTACTAAATATACCATCTTTTGCTGCCATTTCTTATTTGCAACTTGCCAGTTTTCTTAACTACTTCTAGTTTTCTTAACTACTTCTTAACTACTTCTCTTCAAGAAGACAAATATTACTTCTTTTTAAATCCCCAACAAGCAAGCCTCTGTGTGCACTGTGCTGACCAAGTAGTTTTCCGTGAATGCTCAGTATGGCTTCTATCATACCTGTAAATGATGATGACTCTGCTTCCTGCACTGGCAGAAGAGGAGAAATGTGTGTGTGTGTGTGTGTGTGTAACTGTGTGTGTGTGTAACGTGTGTGAGGGGTGTGTGTGTGAGTATGTAACCTTGAATTACCAATCTTTGTACCTTTAATAGTGTTAATGTATAACAATTAAGATGAGAGAGGGGAAGTACATGCATGATGGCTTGGATAATGAACCTGGGGAATTAGAACCAGTATCAACTCCAATCAACACACGCTATTTCTAGCTATGTCTCTGAACTGTTTATGAATTCCCTTACTATTATACTTTTCTGTTTAGCAAGATAATCTAGCTAGTTACACATTATTTTAGATTTTTGATTATTATATAACAAGAAACTGAAGAACAAAACTACAACTTGAACAGAAACTGACAGGAGCCGATGTGTTTCTAACCAGTCTAATATGCACACACAATATGCACACACAAATGAGCCGACCAACACTAGCACAGCACAACATGTGAAAGCAAATCCAATCATTACAGCGCCAGTGTCTCATACACACCATCAGTCAGAGTTTCTTCCACCACTTCTTGTCCTTCTCCGAGCCCAAGGTTGGGTGAAGTGGCAATCATCCCATATGCAGGGCACTGGTTCACACCAATGATAGGTGGTGGGCATGTCGCACGGATACTTGGAACATCATCCTTGTAGATGGAGTAACCATCCTTGAGGTTGATCTCTTCATATTCACAGACTTTGTCAGTATTGCAAGTGGGAGGGTCTGTCCTTGTGGATACTGACCTATATACCAATGTGTTAAAATATAATAGGAAACACAAGATATTGGAGAGAGAAACAGCAATGACTATTAGTTTAGAATCTCCCAATAGTAATTTATTAATGGACTACTAATCTCATATTGTGTATATAGTGCATGCACATTTCTGTGTGCTCTTGATTCACTACTAATCTCATATTGTGTATATAGTGCATGCACATTTCTGTGTGCTCTTGATTCCGTGTCATAATAAACAGCATAGAACTTTCCAGAGAACTAATCTGTGCCCAGTGCACTCTAGATTAATCCTATTCAAATAGTGCATGGTAAAGAACAGACTTGAGCATAGCATTCATCCAGAGGATTCTTCAAATACAATACAGTAATGACCATTAATTTCTCCATTATGACTTTATTCTAGAAATTGCCTGTCACTGACCAATTGTAATATTGTACTGATGAAGGCTAGAGCATCTAGTTGAATCGTCAAGAGACAATTTTTTGAGAAGGTTATTATCAATTACTTTGGCACAAGTTACTTCCACACACATGTAGGTGTTTGGGTGTGTTGTAGCAGCTAATACTCCAAACTGGTGGGCAGCAGGTATGCAAACTAAAAGAGTAAACATTTCATGTATCCAGATACCCTCGGCCTCAACATTTGGTTAACAGACTCCATGGAGGATATTGGTCTCACTAACTTGTATTGAAAAGACTTAAGACTCCTCAACCACAACCCCCCCCTCCCCATTGTGGATCTGACCTTAGAATCGATAGGTCAAATAAATGGCAAGGTCATTCCAAGTGCTCCAAATGGAAAAGATTTTATATCAAAAGTTGTGGCTACACATAAGTAGTGCAGTTGGGCAATAACAGCAAAGGTTAAATTGCAGTGGGAAAATCCCTGCCATCTTCTTATAAGGTGACACAGTGTGTTAAGCATGAGACTAACACTAACCTTCTCTTAGCTAAGACAACAATGACCACAATGAGGATGAGGATCACAATAATGGCCACCACGCCCACAACTGCTGCACCAGTAATGACCTCAACTCCAAATCCTCCACTGCCTAATATATAATAAAAAAGTAATATAAAATAAATGAGCACATTCAAAACCTACTAATTAAAATGCAACACATCCTCTGCTGCTATTTACCATGGACATGCAGCATAAAATTCTGCCTGTACACCGCTACTGTTCCAGTAGGTAGGAGGATAGACACCTCACATGTGTATCGTGTGTTGTCAATATCACTGGTGACCCTCTCTATGTCCAGAACCAGTTGTTGCTGTCCTGAAGTACCGCTAGCTAGCAGTGCTCCACTGTTGGAATCACTCAACCATTGTATAGACAGCACTGTCAGGTTGCTAAAGCAAGTGACACTTGCAGATGATCCAAGAGGATATGAAGTCTGCTGTCCAGATAATGCACTTGCTAAAGAAACAAAGGGAAACATGAAGAAAGTGTTCAATAATAGTAAGTATAGAACTTGTACATTGGTATGTCATTGTTGTAGTGGCTGCACTTTGTCCTCTGCTGTTGCTGACTGAGCAGCTGAAGGAGCCACTGTAGTGGCTTAGCTGAGAGCTAGTGATGGAGAGGAGGTTGTGGTAAGTGGCAGTGGATGTGTCCACAACCCTCTGGCTCTGTTGGTAGGAGGGGCCACTCCTGTTCCAACTGACGCTGCTGGCAGGTCCTCCAGTGGATGCACAAGTGAGAACACCTGATGTGATGTTGTAGGTCAGAGATGTTATGAGGGGTGAGCCTGAGGAGAGTTATAGTAGAGTAGCAATACACACGAGTATGAGATGCTTAGTTACTGTACCAGCCTCTGGAGGGTATATCCCAACAAACACTTGCTGGGGGTTGTATTGACTGTCTGGTACAGCACAGGTGAACATTCCTGTAGGCCCTGAGGCAGCACCTCTATGATGCAGCAAGACAGCACTGGCTCCTCTACTTATGGAAAATGATGCATCTACTCCAGAAGATTTCGCTCCTTCAACTTTAGTTCCCCCAGGCAGCACCCAATCACCATACCCAACACCTTCTTCAGTATCACCACTTCTACAGCAGGCAACAAGGTCAGTGAAGCAGTTGAGAGCAGTCCTGCCCTCCCCTATGTCAGTCAGGGTCAGCAGACTGTTGTTAGGGTAAAGTACACCGCCAAGGAGGAGACCAAGACCTGTAGACAGTAATGTGATCGAAGATGAGTGTGTTATGTTATAGTCAACACTCTTACTGGTAGGAGTGCTGGTAGAGATGGCAGTCATACTGTAGGGGCCTTTCCCTACTTCATTAACAAGAGCCACTTCAAATGTGTATGAAGTACGAGGGGAGAGTGGACTAGCAGTGTAGGTCCTGGCATCAATACTGGCAGTGGCTGTTGCTATGGTTGTACTGGATCCAGTCTCTCTGTAGCGGACACTGTAATGTTCAGCCTTTCCATTACATAGGAAGCAGGCCTCACGCTCCCACCAGATAGTGATACTGGTAGGGCTTACAGATTGAGATGTTGGTGAGGGAACACAGCAACTGGGAACTGTTGGACAAGAAACTCACATCACTGTTACATATTAGTTAGTCCATTCAATACTCACCATCCGAATGTGTCGTTGTCATATATGGACTTGCAAGGGAGGAGCCTGCAGTGTTCACAGCTGTTAGGCTTATCTCATACCCTGTGGCTTCTTGCAGGGAAGTCAGAGCGTAGCTTCGTGCTGATCCAGGAAGAGTCACACTACCTGATGGAACACTAGCACAGCCTGCAACTTTCATGTAATGTATTTTGTAAGTGTCCACAACATCTTGGGAGGACTGTGACCATGTGAGCTCTACTGATGTAGTCTGAGGAGTGCCCATCAGGCTTGTGGGAGCAGAAGGAGCAGCAACTGTAATATTCACATATTGACATTTGCATAAAATATACTCGGGCTAGACCAATAGCAGCTTCTGTAGCTAGAATTGTGGATCTCGCATCAATATATTTAAAGACACTATATAGAGGTGAGTAACATAGCTAAACTAAATACTGGCTCCTTACAATCCTGGTAGCTAATCATGTCAGCCTATTCTGTGAGGTGGGGTGTAGGACTAAGCTTCGACCAGTAGCAGTTACCCCAGATATAGTTTCTGGCATGGCACTCTAGCAGGGAAACAAAAGGGCAGTGTTCACTTTGATATCGCAATCTCTAGTGTTGGATTGGTTATAGACACCCAGCATGAGAGATAGGTATATCTGAATGTATCAAAGGAGACTGTGAATGCTAGCTGTATAGCTTTAGTGAGAATATTAACTAGATTGACACATTCAAAGAGGCTACAGTTAGCTTCCGACTTTCCTCCTCGCAGAGCCTCCAACCTCATTGCAGTGAAGTCAACATCAATTGAAGAACTATCAGCATTTATGATCTCCATTTCAGTATTTACTCACTTACAGATGTCCACATAAAAAAGAATACTGGTACAGTTCTGGGCCTATGATGTAAGGCTGCTTCACAATATGACACTGGGCCATCATATCTTATAATATTGTCCTATTGTATAGTATCATCATAATTATTGTGAGTGAGCAACACTATGTCCTCCACAACCATATGCACTCCAACTGCAGCTCATATGATATGATACCATAGGACAACACAATACAATATGATGGCCAAGTGTCATATAGTGAAGCAGCCTTTGGTCTTGGCATGCTTGCAGCTAGAGTCAGCAGCAATCTTGTGAGCACAGCAAACCAGAGAGGAGGGCATGTCATCAGCTCTGCAGACATCTATTTTGAAGCATGGATACATTTTATCTTCCAAAAAAATGTTACCGGCAAGCTTGGGCACTGGCTTGCTACTCTCAACCTTTGCAGGTTTGACAACAAAAAGTTACCACCACACAACCTACAATGGAATACTGTTTCCAGAAAAGTTATGGCCATTTTGTAACTCTTGCATAGCTATACAAAATACCTACAACAGAATTCTTAATAGTACATGTTATCGTACTATTTCATGATGGTTCTGTGGTCCGTACTTATGGACCAGAAACCATTAAAAATATGGTTGAATGCATATAGTTGGAGAGTCTGTCCTTGTAACTGTCGTACATATTGGGCAGAAGACTATTAGAAATTACGATAAATAACATTCTGAGTGTGAGGAAATTGAGGTTCCAGACTACTCTCATGAACTGCACCCTTTATTTTTGGTAAAGTGTCTGGCCGGGTATTCATGATATGAGGAAACTGCAGCAGATAACTTCTGCATACAGGGATGGAGGATCTTGGAGTCACCAGTTGGGGCAAAACACAACCCGAGGCAGCATGGCTAATTATAGCAATGACTGTGGTCTATCACATGGCTTCAAGCTGATTAAATACCATTCCTGGCATACACACTATAACCTGGCTGATATGCCATACATTTATTGAGGTCTGCTTCATGAGACAACCTCCATACCTCTATACCACCAAGGAGACCAACATCTGAGAATTTATAAAGTATTGTGTTTTAGACTTACTGGTAGTAGAGATGTCAGTGGTACTGTAGGGGCCTGTCCCTACTTCATTAACAAGAGCCACTTCAAATGTGTATGAGGTACGAGGGGAGAGTAGACTAGCAGTGTAGGTCCTGGCATCAATACCTGCAGTGGCTGTTGCTATGATTGTGCTGGATCCAGTCTCTCTGTAGCGCACACTGTAATGTCTGCTCTGTCCATTGCGTAGGAGGCAGGCCTCAAGCTCCCACCTGATAGTGATACTGGTAGGGCTCACAGACTGAGATATTGGTGAGGTAACACAGCAACTGGGAACTTTTGGACAAGAAACAAACTTCATTGTTAAATAATACTTGTTAAGTCTAAGACTCACCAGCTGCAAGAGTAGTTACTGTATAAGTACTTGCAGGGGAGGAGCCTGCAGTGTTCACAGCTGTTAGGCTTATCTCATACCCTGTGGCTTCTTCCAGGAGTGTCAGAGTCTTCCTTCTGGCAGATCCAAGAACAGCCACACTACTTGATGGAACACTAGCACAGCCTGAAACTTTCATGTAACTAATTGTGTAAATGTCCACAACATCTTGGGAGGGCTGTAACCATGTGATCTCTACTGATGTAGTGTGAGGAGTGCCCATCAGGCTTGTGGGAGCAGAAGGAGCTGCAACTGTAATATTCACATATGGACATATTTATATAGCACAGATCATTTGCCTAAGATATACTTTTACATATTTACTGACTCTGTGCCCAGAACCTGTGAGATTATCATTGTTGACAATGCTCTTAACACAGCAGCAGAACATATATACGCGCTGTACAAAAACTTCACTCACACTTGGTGGCCTATTCCTTATTTTATATAACTCAAAGCTACATACTTGGATAATAGCTAGTCTGGTTTTCCATCCATGTATATGTTCCATCCAATCTAAGAATTCTGCCCAATCTATAGATTGTGCAGCACAATCTATGAATTCATAGATTGGATGCCTATCTATAGATTGTGCTGCACAATCTATGAATGCCAATCTATACACTTCAAAACATAGTAGATTATTAACACTTATGGCAGCTTATTAACACCCTTTGCAACAGATTCATAGATAGGATGGACATTATGTGTTCCATCCAATCTATGAATCTGAACAATCTATAGATTGGGCTGCACAATCTACGAATTCATAGATTGGGCTGCACAATCTACGAATTCATAGATTGGGCTGCACAATCTATAGATTGGGCAGATTCAGCAGAGACATGGAGATTCATAGATTGGATGGAACATATATAGCTAACAATAGTGTTGTAGAACAGTTTCCTACAGAAGTAGTAGACATAAAACATAATGTTGGATTGGTATTCTTAAGCCTTATAACGGCCGAGATATAATAGCAAGTTCGAAATGCAGTTGATAATCGGTCGTTTACGCTATTTGAAAAAGTATACATTATAGATATAAATTGTTGAAGTAATTTTATACTTTTTACAGTGAACACTGGTTGTTCTTTTGAGAGGGTAGTTTGATGAATGTTATCCAGTCCAGGGAATGGTGTCATTGTCCCGCTCTCAAAGCACTTCTTCAAGTGAGTTCTCATTAGTGATTGTTTCCACACACAATCACAGGGAGGAATTCCGTGGCAGATAGCAGTTGCTGTCGCGATTGCAAAGAGGCCACAGTCTGTTGCACCCACTTGTTCTTGGGCCTCCATCAAATGTACTGTGACATCAGACTTGGTCGTAAGGGAGCAAATTTGATCGGTTACGTTCTTACTCAATCTAGTGGTATTCAGGCTATCATATACTCTGACATCATCTTGAAATACACAACCAATGCCTATTGCTCTCATTGATTAGCTGGACTCCATTTGATTTCATTTCTTTCCACTGGTTAACCTGCCCAAGCAGAGTATTCTGCAGACTATATTGACTGCTGGAAACTGCTTCTGCAGAAATATTTGTGCAGCATTGATATGCCTATCATTTAATCAATTTCCCTCTTCAAGAACTTCTTTGTCTCTGATGCTGAGGAATGGATCAGGTAGCCAGAATTCTATGCTGACCTGTTTGACAATATCAAGTGTATTATCTTTGTGAGTCTGACTCTCTATGACTTCCTTTCAGTATTCTCACTATCTTTGCTCCTTTTGCCATTGTTATGGTCTTGCTCTAGGCACATCCATGAGAACTGTCACTGCCATAACCTCCATAGCATTCCTTGCAGAATTCTTCAAATATCTTTTTTTGGTCTACACTTGCCATGTCACTTTTCTTTATCTGCCAAGTCCATGACTCCATGTGGAACTTTTTCTCAGTATCACTTTTTTCTACATCATTACACTCTCAGTTGCAATCATCACTTTCTCTGTTGCAAAGGGTGTTAATATGCTACCATGCTTTGAAGTGTATTGATTGGCAGGCAGTAGATGGGCATTCATAGATTGTGCAGCACAATCTATAGATTGGGCAGATTCATAGATTGGATGGAACATATACGCGCTGTACAAAAACTTCACTCACACTTGGGTGGCCTATTCCTAGAATATATTTTATATAACTCAAAGCAACACACTTGGAAAAGTAGTAGCTCATCTTGTTTTCAATCCATGCACTCACTACTTACCCAGTGGGACTCTGGCTAGACCAATAGCAGCTTCTGTAGCTAGAATTGTGGATCTCACAGCAATATATTTAAAGACACTATAGAGGTGAGTAACATGGCTAAACTAAATACTGGCTCCTTAGAATCCTGGTAGCTAATCATGTCAGCCTATTCTGTGAGCTGGTGGTGTGGGACTAAGCTTCAACCAGTAGCAGCTACTCTGACATGGCACTCTAGCAGAGAATCAAAAGAAAAGTGCTCACTTTGCTAGCCCAATCTCTAGTATTGGATTGGTTTATTATACAGGCACCCAGCATCAGAGATAGGTATATCTGAATGTATCAAAGGAGACTGTGAATGCTAGCTGTATAGCTTTAGTGAGAATATTTAACTAGATAGACACATTCAAAGAGGCTACAGTTAGCTTCAGACTCACCTCCTCGCAGAGCCTCCAACCTCATTGCAGTGATGTCAACATCAATTGAAGAACTATCAGCATTTATGACCTCCATTTCAGTATTTACTATTTACCCACTTACAGCTGACCACATAAAAAAGAATACTGGTACAGTTCTGGGCCTATGACTGTAAGGCTGCTTCACAATATGACACTGGGCCATCGTATCATATCATATTGTCCTAGTATCACATCATCATAATTATTGTGAGCGAGCAACACTCTGTCCTCCACAACCATATACACTTCAACTGCAGCTCATATAATACGATAGGATAGGCCAATACAATACAATATGATGGCAAAGTGTCATTATAGTGAACCAGCCTTTGGTCTTGGCATGCTTGCAGCTAAAGTCAGCAGCAATCTTGGAATCAGGAAACATTGAGCACAGCAAACCAGAGAGGAGGGCATATCATCAGCTCTGCAGACATCTCTTTTGAAGCATGGACACATTTTATCTTCCCCCCAAAAAGTTGCCAAGCTTGAGCACTGGCTTGCTACTCTCAACCTTTGCTGAGGCTTGACTATAAAAAGCTACTACCACACAACCTACAGTGGAATATTGTTTCCAGAAAAGTTATGGCCATTTTGTAACTCTTGCATAGCTACCTGCAACAGAATTCTAAATAATACATGTTATTGTACTATTTCATGATGGTTCTGTGGTCCGTACTTATGGATCAGAAGCCATTAAAAATACAGATGAATCCATATAGTTGGAGGCTCTGTCTTGTAACTGTCGTACATATTGGGCAGAACACTATTAGAAATGACAATAAATCAGATTCTGAGTGTGAGGAAATTGAGGTTCCAGACTACTCTCATTAACCACACCCTCTATTTTCTGAGTATATTTGGTAAAGTGTCTGGGCAAATCAGCCGGGTATTCATGATATGAGGAAACTGCAGCAGACAACTTCTGCATACAGGGACGGAGGATCTTGAAGTCACCAGTTGGGGTAAAACACAACCCGAGGCAGCATGGCTAATTATAGCAATGACTGTGGTCTATCACATGCTTCAAGCTGATTAAATACCATTCCTGGCACACACACTATAACCTGGCTGATATGCCATACATTTATTGAGGTCTGCTTCACGATACAACCTCCATACCACCATAGCACCAAGGAGACCAATATCTGAGAATATATAAAGTCTTGTGTTTTAGACTTACTGGTAGTAGAGATGTCAGTCATACTGTAAGGGCCTGTCCCTACTTCATTAACAAGAGCCACTTCAAATGTGTATGATGTACGAGGGGAGAGTAGACTAGCAGTGTAAGTCCTGGCATCAATACTGGCAGTGGCTGTTGCTATGATTGTGCTGGATCCAGTCTCTCTGTAGCGCACACTGTAATGTCGGCTCTCTCCATTACGCTGGAGGCAGGCCTCACGCTCCCACCTGATAGTGATACTGGTAGGGCTCACAGACTGAGATATTGGTGAGGGAACACAGCAACTGGGAACTGTTGGACAAGAAAAAAACTTCATTGTTAAATAATACTTGTTAAGTCAAACACTCACCAGCAGCAAGAGTAGTTCCTGTATAAGTACTTGTAGGGGAGGAGCCTGCAGTGTTCACAGCTGTTAGGCTTATCTCATACTCTATGCCTTCTTCCAGGGAAGTCAGAATGTAGCTTGTTGGTGATCCACTAACAGTCACACTACCTGATGGAGCACTAGCACAGCCTGAAACTCTCACGTAACGTATTGTGTAAGTGTCCACAACATCTTGGGCGGGCTGTGACCATGTGAGCTCTACTGATGTAGACTGAGGAGTGCCCATCAGGTTTGTGGGAGCAGGAGGTCCTACAAGTGTAATATTCACATAAGTATTTGCATATTCATAAAACAGAGTTCCTATGCCACTGCTGGAGGAAGATAAATACTAATGCTCAGGACAGGAAGTGAGGGCTATTGCATGTTGTCAGTAAGTGGGTGCACCATGGGTGTGGTGAAATTAAGATTAACCATTCCCTTCTTCTCTTTATCTTCTTGGTTTTCAGAGCAGAAGTGCATGTCTTATAAATACAAGCTATCACATGGTTGGTGGCAGTAGAGCTATGGCCACAGCTTAACCAGGAGGGATGATTAGCTCTCTGAGGATGTGCAGAATGAGCAGGAGACTATAAGGCAGCTGCTGAGTGGCATTCACACTGCTAGCTAGCACACACAAGGAAGAGCATGCCTAGGCTAGTGATGTCTACTGAGCATGCTTGTGGTGCTCCAGATATGGAAGTTGAACTTTGTTTGCTAAAGTTGGTCCAGTGAAAACCTGACCACCCTGACCTGTTCCTCTGGGCCTTATACTCAACTACAATACTAATTCTATGCCAAGTTCTACTATAAACTGCAAAGAGAATATTGTTGTTTGTAAACTTACTTGAATTAGGTTGGAGCACTTCTGTGCTACTGATCTTCACCAAAGTGCCCACTTCAACACGGCAAGTGTATGTTCCTCTAGCACTAGCACTCAATGTCTCAAATGTCAGTGTCAAGGTAGACACACTGCTCATCTCCGTCTTTGTAGTTGTTCCTCTCAACCAGACAATACGGCTAGCACTACCTGCACCTGACACACTGGCAGTGCATGTGAGGGAGTAGGACTGGCCAACTAGGTTCTGTCCAGAAGGTGAGATGGCCACACTCAAATTAGTAGACACTGCAAATATGAAGTTCCAAATCAAATTAGGCACTCAACCACATGGTGAAAATTAGCTAAAATATTATGCAGTTAGTCTTAGTTATATTATTGATGGGGTAATTAACACCACCATGTTGAGCACACTCCTGTAGGGAACTTATTTCTCCTCCAGTGCTGGCAATGACTTGCTCTCACCAATGGACAAGGGCTAGGCTAGAGCCAGAGTTCTCCTCAGGCCAGCCAGTGGGCATGAGGCTAGGCTAGAGTAAAGCACTATGACTACTGGTTAACTGTGCATGGCCAGAACTATAAGGGCCTCCCTCCATCCATGTTGTTACTCTACTCTACTCACTTAGAAGTAACATTGTTCAGAGTTGGGCAGTCTAAATTGCAAAATGTGAGAAGAACTTGTGCATCCATTACATGTGATAAATAGCAGAGCTACCCTGCAGACAACCAATGCTCAGATCTTACCTAAAACATCGCTTCTGATATTAGCTCAGAAGATCTCCGAGCATGCCTGGAATCCCTGTCTTTACAGCAACGAGCTAGCTCACATATTTACAATCATAAGACCAGACATGCTGTATTATAAGCAGATGATGCGGAAGTTCTCGCTGTTACCAAGTCAAAAAGAGGCTGTAGCTGATTCTCTACCAAAACATCTGCTGTTAGGTTGGTGCTGTGCAACTGTTACCAAGTCCTTAAAGGAGGCTATAGCTGGCCCGACATGGGTACAGCCAACAATAGCAACGAGATGTGGTATGCACGGGTTACTTAAGTGGACCCCACGGCTTGCATGGATAGCATTAATAGCAACAAGACATGGCATGTGGTGACATGTGCAGTGTCCAACAACAATAAACAATCTATAAACAATGTTTAACAGGCCTGGAGGTGCTGAAGCTCACACTTGATATAGTCCACCGCTACCCAATTATAATAATATAAGAGGAAAACACAAACAAACAAGCAACAAATAAACAACAAAAAGTATTTATTTACAACTACGTTGGATTGCCTTGTTAAGGCAACAAGACCACACCCATGTAGACCTAGCCAGCAAGATATCCTTTAAATCTCATGTCCACCAATATTGTCAGTGGACATAGTAGATGCAATGACTTTCTCTATAATCAGCTTACATCTACTCATTCAATGTTTCTGCTAGATGCTCTGGACATCATCAGGAATAATGACATGCTAAGACTTAAGTGAGGTTGATATATACCAGTAGCTATTGTTTCTGAGGTTATTTGTTGTGGACAAGACAGCTTCATTCTTGGAAAGGGATCACCATCAGCCTCAATCTCTATCCATTTCATTCTAGAGTTTGGCCATCTCATTTGCAATAGTTGCTGCTGAACATGTCCAGACCTTCATCTTCTGCATCTCAGCCTCCTGTCCTCAAAGAAACATTCGGTGGTCACTTTACTGGTAGCTCTTCAGATGTTATACTTAGAGACACTCAATATTGAGTTGGTGTATGTGTGTGTACAATACTGTGACCTATAAGTGTGTGCACTGCAATGCAACATTAAATATTCAGAATGCGTGCACGTGCTATAATCAAGGGTGTACACTGCTTCACTGGAGTCCATTTGAGGGTGTGGTCTACTCCAGGGTGCACAATATCTGCACTTGCATATGCAGTAGCTACACAGGCAGTCATATGCATACACTATGCCCACATTCTGGACCAGGCAAGCTGGACCAGGCAAGTGCATGTAAATGCTCAAGAATAAAAGAAAGATTGAAATCCTAGAAAATTAAAAATGAAGAGATCAAGTTTGACTGCTATTTTCAGAGAAAGAAGGAAGGCTGCAGAAATAATAGTTGCCGAATACTGCACAGAGATTGATCTAATTCCAGCTAGTGATCCTCTATTCAGACAGCAGATATATGATTAGCCAGATATTCTGAGTGAAGTTCTCTAAACCTTGAACACGACACTTTATAGGGAGACAGAGATATTCACAAAATTAGAGCAAAATTTGACCCTGCTTGCTGTTAGTGCCCTTCTGGTTACTGATGGCTCTATATACTATTTCGACATGGAGCACTGGTGAAGAACCGCCCACACAAATAGAAAGAGCAGAAGATACAGAAACAGCAAAACAAACTCATTGATGGAGAGGATCACTGCATGCATTACTGAAACTTGGACTGTCAATAGACAAGCAAGATTGTATTCCAACGTGTCCACCACTGCACTGGTGGAACTATAGCTATACGTACCAGCAAAGGCTCCTAGACATTGATTACTAGCATGGTAAAGACACCACAAGTGTTCAGTGCATGCATGACATCACAATTATGATTGTAATTTAATGATCTAGAGCCAGTTTGTATCTATAATTATCATACCATACCTATCTCCACACATTCAGTCTGTGTAACACCACTAGCATCAGGGAGTTCACAACAAAACTGTCCAGTACGATAGTTACCACTGTGCATGGCTCTGCGGTTAAGGTGGATCTGTTGTTCATCATCCCTGGTCCTGAAGTACTCCTCAGTTCCTCCTCTGGTACCTATAGTAACATTATTATGTGTCCAACGACCAACTCTATTAGTTGCACAGCATGGAGTCTTGCTAGTCCTGCAGACTAGCACATTTTCCAGGTCACTGCTCTCATAAACTTTGGTTTGTCCTGTCAACTGTGGTAACTCTCCAATATCCTCCAAGGAGAAGACTCTGCTATCACTAGGATAGATGCCTGGCTTGAAGGGAACAAACTGCACCGCTGCAATTCACAAGTAGTGTCAAGAAATGACAATGTCTACAGCTAACTAGAAAGCCAGCTACATAGCTATACCAATATATATCTTTTCAAATGCTAACAATAAATCAAGGCTTACATTGTGTTTCTGCAAATACGATACCAAGCACAAAGCAAAGTGCAACAGCACACCACTCGACCTCAGATCCTTTCATCCTGTACTAAACTACTTCAGACCGTTGAGTCCCTAAATTAAATCCCACCGTGAGACCGATTGCTATAGAACACCACACCCTTATTTAGCTGTGCTTGCGCCACTGCGCGTAGCCACCAACTGGGCCTTGAGTGACAAGCGGAGGCAAAGGAAGGGAAAAAAAGGTTAATAACTTTGTTAGTCCATAATCCTTTCTTGTCAGCCATGCAGTATGTTTTCACCTACCTGTCCAGAAAATTTGGCATGAGGGCCTTTAATTTGGAAGACATATCGGGAGTTATTGGTTGTTCTGTTATTTGGTAAGTGTCGTTAACTTAGTAACCTCGCAACCCGTTCTCATTTCCCCCGCGCAAACCCAGGTAGACCTTCACTGTTGTTAAGATGTGACGAGTTTAGACTATGGAGCTCCATAGAATCTGCATGCTTCACTGTATAAATTTTTATGCCAGTTCAAAAGACAGGGCTCTCTAAAATAATGTTGCCTAGGTAGGTATAAAAGCTAACTATGCCAAAGTCAACAGCAACCTAAGGATGGTAATCTCAACTTCTTGAAGGTTGCTGCAGGGGTAGCTCCTGCCTTCAGGTCATGTCCTTTGTTTCTGGTTGCATTCCCTTGAAAATTGAACTTTCACATCGAATTACGAAAATCCACCCATTAATTAATGAGCCTTCAATCTCTATAAAATGACTTGCCAGATGCAGCCATAAACTAAGAAAGTTCCTCACTGCCTCATCAACCTTTCTCCATTCATCTCTTCCTTGTAGAAATCCCCCCCCCCCCCAAACACATCCAACATGTGGCAGAGGAAGCATATATTGTGTAAAGTAAATATCTGAAAAAATAAAGATAATAAATGAGAGTAGATATAGTGCTTATTATTTAGAAGTGCCGAAGTAGTTCCTTCTTTTATTATCTTCTTCAGCAATCTGGAATACATCTATTTTGCCTGTTAAATATGCAGCAGCATCATATTATTTAGCCGAGGTTCACTCGGGGTCAGCTGCAGGTATTCTTTAATCTCTGCAATGTAGAAAAAGTTCTTTCAGCTGTGGCTGCAGCAGGTCGAGTGAGGAGGAAATAATTAGTTAGTAAACTAAACTTCACCTAACTTGCTTTTACTGGCTTCATAATTTCACATCAAGTGCAGATACGAGTGACTTCTTTGATCTTAGTAGTTGAATGTTTTTGTTCACCCTATCTGGAAGCATTTGTAGATGAACAATTTGCTGATGCGTGTTTACCACTTTATCATAAATCTTCACATTTTCTGGAAGATTATATCTAAAATCACGAGAATATTTTCCAGCATTTAAAAGTACTCTTCCCAATGCCCCTGGTTTAGTCAAGCCTATACTTCAATTCTTCAACAACAATATCTATTGCCTCATTAAATAGGATCACCAAATGAATGTGGTATAATCTAATCTTCTAGGTTGACATCTTTGATGAGGCAGCACAGGTTGCCAAGAAAAACTAATGGACTAGGTACATTACATTGTAAAACTCGTCAAAATGTCATCAGTCTGCCTTAGGATGTTCACAACCAATCGGGATGCTATATAGCACTGGTACTTGTAATGAAGTTTCTTTACCCACTAGGTAATTGATAACTGTTCAGTAGTTGCGAAAGAAAACTTCAGACCAAAATTTTCCTGAAAATCATGAGCTTTCATAGCATACAAATGCCTACCTTGTTCAACAATTTCCAATAAAATCAATTGGAATAATATCATCAATAGCTTTGGTGCACACTGTCCATCTTGTTAGACAAAGTGGCTTTAATGTTGGAACAACATTTGAAAATCATGCCTGGAGTGGTTGATAGTTTTGGATAAAATACTTGCATGAGCAGCTTAAATTGTGTACAAGCATGCTCAGTTTGTTCAGGCAGTTCTCAGACCTCACATAAGTTCTTATTTGACAACCTGTGTGGTATGGAACAAGTTTTACACCCTTTAAATCAGGTACGTTTATTGAAGAGACCAAGTGAGACAATAACAACAGCTTCTTAGCTGGAGGCAAATAAACTGGCTGCATGGTCAAGTGAAATGAATCGCATGCAGAAAACAGAATTGTGATATTCAGTTGATTTACTCTGGAAGTCACAGGTAGAAATATGATATCTGAAAGTAGTTATATACCTGAAATCTGAACAGAAATATGTACTTATAAGCTCTATAGTAATTTGGTAAAATGAATAAATTCTTATTTCATAGGATTCCTTCCCAAAATAACAAGCAGGCCTGAAAAGAGACATGGCTAAGACTTCTGTCTTTACAGCAACAAGCTAGCTCACATATTTACAATCGTAAGACCAGAATTATACGCAGATAAATCACACATGCTCATTTCTGCTGATTTGTATGCGGAATTTCTTTCTCCTTGAAAACAGTTACCAAGTCCAAAAGAGACTGTAGCTGATCCTCTACCACAACAGCTGCTGTTTGGCTGGTGGAGCACTCCTGTGCAAGTCTTACCAAGTTCTTGAAGGAGGCTGTAGCTGACCCTACATGGTAGAGTCAACTATAGCACAAGATGCAGTTTATGCTGATTTTTTTCAAGTGGACCACATGGCTTGCATGTGTGCAATCCAATAATGGCAACAAGACATGGCATGTGGTGACATGTGCAGTGTCCAACAACAATAAACAAGCTATAAAAAGTGTTTAACAGCCCTAGAGGTGCTGAAGCTCACACTTGATATAGTCCACCGCTACCCAATTATAATAATATAAGAGGAAAACACAAACAAACAAGCAACAAATAAACAACAAAAAGTATTTATTTACAACTACGTTGGATTGCCTTGTTAAGGCAACAAGACCACACCCATGTAGACCTAGCCAGCAAGATATCCTTTAAATCTCATGTCCACCAATATTGTCAGTGGACATAGTAGATGCAATGACTTTCTCTATAATCAGCTTACATCTACTCATTCAATGTTTCTGCTAGATGCTCTGGACATCATCAGGAATAATGACATGTTAAGACTTAAGTGAGGTTGATATATACCAGTAGCTATTGTTTCTGAGGTTATTTGTTGTGGACAAGACAGCTTCATTCTTGGAAAGGGATCATCATCAGCCTCAATCTCTATCCATTTCATTCTAGAGTTTGGCCATCTCACTTGCAATAGTTGCTGCTGTGCTGGCTGAACATGATGTCCAGACCTCTATCTTCTGCATCTCAGCCTCCTGTCCTCGCAAAAACATTCAGCACTTTACTGGTAGCTCTTCAGATATTATACTTAGAAATACTCAATATTCTGTTGTGTGTGTGTGCATGTAGGTGGGTGGGTGGGTGTACTGTTGCATGTGTTATAATTAAATATGCAGAATGAGTGTATGTGGTCTAAGGGTGTACACTGCTTCACTGGAGTCCATTTGAGGGTGTGGTCTACTCCAGGGTGCACAATATCTGTACTTGCATATGGCAGTAGCCACACAGGCAGACATATGCATACACTATGCCCACATGTGGGGGGGGGGGGGGGGGGGGGGGGGGGAGGATTACAAACATTCTGTTGACAAGACAAGTACATGCAAATACCCGAGAATAAAAGAGAGGTTGAAATATTTAAAATTAAAATGAAGATACCAAGTTTCTGACTACTATTTTCAGAGAAAGATAAGAAAGAAGGAAGGCTGCAGAAATAATAGTTGCTGAATACTGCACAGAGATTGATCTAATTCCAGCTTGTGATCCTCTATTCAGACAGCAGATATATGACTAGCCAGACATACATGAGTGAAATTCACTAAACCTTGAACACGAGACTTTATAGGGAGACAGGGATACTCACAAAATGAGAGCAAAATTTGACCCTGCTTGCTGTTAGTTCCCTTCTGGTTACTGATGGCTCTATATACTATTTTGACATGGAGCTCTGGTGAAGACACACCCACACAAATAGAAAGAACAGAAGATACAGAAACAGCAAAACTAAACTCATTGATGGAGAGGATCACTGCATGCACTACTGAAACTTGGACTGTCAATAGACAAGCAAGATTGTATTCCAACATGTCCACCACTGCACTGGTGGAGCTATAGCTATACGTACCAGCAAAGGCTCCTAGACATTGATTACTAGCATGATAAAGACACCACAAGTGTTCAATGCATGCATGACAACACAATTATGATTGTAATTTAATGATCTAGAGCCAGTTTGTATCTATAATTATCATACCATACCTATCTCCACACATTCAGTCTGTGTAACACCACTAGCATCAAGGAGTTCACAACAAAACTGTCCAGTACGATAGTTATCACTGTGCATGGCTCTGCGGTTAAGGTGGATCTGTTGTTCATCATCCCTGGTCCTGAAGTACTCCTCAGTTCCTCCTCTGGTACCTATAGTAACATTATTATGTGTCCAACGACCAACTCTATTAGTTGCACAGCATGGAGTCTTGCTAGTCCTGCAGACTAGCACATTTTCCAGGTCACTGCTCTCATAAACTTTGGTTTGTCCTGTCAACTGTGGTAACTCTCCAATATCCTCCAAGGAGAAGACTCTGCTATCACTAGGATAGATGCCTGGCTTGAAGGGAACAAACTGCACCGCTGCAATTCACAAGTAGTGTCAAGAAATGCCAATGTCTACAGCTAACTAGAAAGCCAGCTACATAGCTATACCAATATATATCTTTTCAAATGCTAACAATAAATCAAGGCTTACATTGTGTTTCTGCAAATACGATACCAAGCACAAAGCAAAGTGCAACAGCACACCACTCGACCTCAGATCCTTTCATCCTGTACTAAACTACTTCAGACCGTTGAGTCCCTAAATTAAATCCCACCGTGAGACCGATTGCTATAGAACACCACACCCTTATTTAGCCGTGCTTGCGCCACTGCGCGTAGCCACCAACTGGGCCTTGAGTGACAAGCGGAGGCAAAGGAAGGGGAAAAAAAGGTTAATAACTTTGTTAGTCCATAATCCTTTCTTGTCAGCCATGCAGTATGTTTTCACCTACCTGTCCAGAAAATTTGGCATGAGGGCCTTTAATTTGGAAGACATATCCGGAGTTATTGGTTGTTCTGTTATTTGGTAAGTGTCGTTAACTTAGTAACCTCGCAACCCGTTCTCATTTCCCCCGCGCAAACCCAGGTAGACCTTCACTGTTGTTAAGATGTGACGAGTTTAGACTATGGAGCTCCATAGAATCTGCATGCTTCACTGTATAAATTTTTATGCCAGTTCAAAAGACAGGGCTCTCTAAAATAATGTTGCCTAGGTAGGTATAAAAGCTAACTATGCCAAAGTCAACTGCAACCTAAGGATGGTAATCTCAACTTCTTGAAGGTTGCTGCAGGGGTAGCTCCTGCCTTCAGGTCATGTCCTTTGTTTCTGGTTGCATTCCCTTGAAAATTGAACTTTCACATCCAATTACGAAAATCCACCCATTAATTAATGAGCCTTCAATCTCTATAAAATGACTTGCCAGATGCAGCCATAAACTAAGAAAGTTCCTCACTGCCTCATCAACCTTTCTCCATTCATCTCTTCCTTGTAGAAATCCCCCCCCCCCAAACACATCCAACATGTGGCAGAGGAAGCATATATTGTGTAAAGTAAATATCTGAAAAAATAAAGATAATAAATGAGAGTAGATATAGTGCTTATTATTTAGAAGTGCCGAAGTAGTTCCTTCTTTTATTATCTTCTTCAGCAATCTGGAATACATCTATTTTGCCTGTTAAATATGCAGCAGCATCATATTATTTAGCCGAGGTTCACTCGGGGTCAGCTGCAGGTATTCTTTAATCTCTGCAATGTAGAAAAAGTTCTTTCAGCTGTGGCTGCAGCAGGTCGAGTGAGGAGGAAATAATTAGTTAGTAAACTAAACTTCACCTAACTTGCTTTTACTGGCTTCATAATTTCACATCAAGTGCAGATACGAGTGACTTCTTTGATCTTAGTAGTTGAATGTTTTTGTTCACCCTATCTGGAAGCATTTGTAGATGAACAATTTGCTGATGCGTGTTTACCACTTTATCATAAATCTTCACATTTTCTGGAAGATTATATCTAAAATCACGAGAATATTTTCCAGCATTTAAAAGTACTCTTCCCAATGCCCCTGGTTTAGTCAAGCCTATACTTCAATTCTTCAACAACAATATCTATTGCCTCATTAAATAGGATCACCAAATGAATGTGGTATAATCTAATCTTCTAGGTTGACATCTTTGATGAGGCAGCACAGGTTGCCAAGAAAAACTAATGGACTAGGTACATTACATTGTAAAACTCGTCAAAATGTCATCAGTCTGCCTTAGGATGTTCACAACCAATCGGGATGCTATATAGCACTGGTACTTGTAATGAAGTTTCTTTACCCACTAGGTAATTGATAACTGTTCAGTAGTTGCGAAAGAAAACTTCAGACCAAAATTTTCCTGAAAATCATGAGCTTTCATAGCATACAAATGCCTACCTTGTTCAACAATTTCCAATAAAATCAATTGGAATAATATCATCAATAGCTTTGGTGCACACTGTCCATCTTGTTAGACAAAGTGGCTTTAATGTTGGAACAACATTTGAAAATCATGCCTGGAGTGGTTGATAGTTTTGGATAAAATACTTGCATGAGCAGCTTAAATTGTGTACAAGCATGCTCAGTTTGTTCAGGCAGTTCTCAGACCTCACATAAGTTCTTATTTGACAACCTGTGTGGTATGGAACAAGTTTTACACCCTTTAAATCAGGTACGTTTATTGAAGAGACCAAGTGAGACAATAACAACAGCTTCTTAGCTGGAGGCAAATAAACTGGCTGCATGGTCAAGTGAAATGACATTGCATGCAGAAAACAGAATTGTGATATTCAGTTGATTTACTCTGGAAGTCACAGGTAGAAATATGATATCTGAAAGTAGTTATATACCTGAAATCTGAACAGAAATATGTACTTATAAGCTCTATAGTAATTTGGTAAAATGAATAAATTCTTATTTCATAGGATTCCTTCCAAAAATAACAAGCAGGCCTGAAAAGAGACATGGCTAAGACTTCTGTCTTTACAGCAACAAGCTAGCTCACATATTTACAATCGTAAGACCAGAATTATATGCAGATAAATCACACATGCTCATTTCTGCTGATTTGTATGCGGAATTTCTTTCTCCTTGAAAACAGTTACCAAGTCCAAAAGAGACTGTAGCTGATCCTCTACCACAACAGCTGCTGTTTGGCTGGTGGAGCACTCCTGTGCA
Organism: Cladorhizidae sp. MBARI D1340-BT2; assembly: GCA_028752905.1. Lineage (NCBI taxonomy): Eukaryota > Metazoa > Porifera > Demospongiae > Poecilosclerida > Cladorhizidae > Cladorhizidae sp. MBARI D1340-BT2. Next base: position 44,420,602 of record JAQNBH010000011.1, read on the forward strand.
AGTCTTACCAAGTTCTTGAAGGAGGCTGTAGCTGACCCTACATGGTAGAGTCAACTATAGCACAAGATGCAGTTTATGCTGATTTTTTTCAAGTGGACCACATGGCTTGCATGTGTGCAATCCAATAATGGCAACAAGACATGGCATGTGGTGACATGTGCAGTGTCCAACAACAATAAACAAGCTATAAAAAGTGTTTAACAGCCCTAGAGGTGCTGAAGCTCACACTTGATATAGTCCACCGCTACCCAATTATAATAATATAAGAGGAAAACACAAACAAACAAGCAACAAATAAACAACAAAAAGTATTTATTTACAACTACGTTGGATTGCCTTGTTAAGGCAACAAGACCACACCCATGTAGACCTAGCCAGCAAGATATCCTTTAAATCTCATGTCCACCAATATTGTCAGTGGACATAGTAGATGCAATGACTTTCTCTATAATCAGCTTACATCTACTCATTCAATGTTTCTGCTAGATGCTCTGGACATCATCAGGAATAATGACATGTTAAGACTTAAGTGAGGTTGATATATACCAGTAGCTATTGTTTCTGAGGTTATTTGTTGTGGACAAGACAGCTTCATTCTTGGAAAGGGATCATCATCAGCCTCAATCTCTATCCATTTCATTCTAGAGTTTGGCCATCTCACTTGCAATAGTTGCTGCTGTGCTGGCTGAACATGATGTCCAGACCTCTATCTTCTGCATCTCAGCCTCCTGTCCTCGCAAAAACATTCAGCACTTTACTGGTAGCTCTTCAGATATTATACTTAGAAATACTCAATATTCTGTTGTGTGTGTGTGCATGTAGGTGGGTGGGTGGGTGTACTGTTGCATGTGTTATAATTAAATATGCAGAATGAGTGTATGTGGTCTAAGGGTGTACACTGCTTCACTGGAGTCCATTTGAGGGTGTGGTCTACTCCAGGGTGCACAATATCTGTACTTGCATATGGCAGTAGCCACACAGGCAGACATATGCATACACTATGCCCACATGTGGGGGGGGGGGGGGAGGATTACAAACATTCTGTTGACAAGACAAGTACATGCAAATACCCGAGAATAAAAGAGTGGTTGAAATATTAAAAATTAAAATGAAGAGATGACTGCTATTTTCAGAGAAAGATAAGAAAGAAGAAGGCTGCAGAAATAATAGTTGCTGAATATTGCACAGAGATTGATCTAATTCCATCTTGTGATCCTCTATTTTTTCAGACAGCAGATATATGACTAGCCAGACATACCTGAGTGAAGTTCACTAAACCTTGAACACGAGACTTTATAGGGAGACAGAGATACTTACAAAATGAGAGCAAAATATGACCCTGCTTACTGTTAGTGCCCTTCTGGTTACTGATGGCTCTATATACTATTTTGACATGGAGCACTGGTTAAGACACACCCACACAAATAGAAAGAGCAGAAGATACAGAAACAGCAAAACTAAACTCATTGATGGAGAGGATCACTGCATGCACTACTGAAACTTGGACTGTCAATAGACTAGCAAGATTGTATTCCAACATGTACACCACTGCACTGGTGGAGCTATAGCTATACGCACCAGCAAGGGCTCCTAGACATTGATTACTAGCATGGTAAAGACACCACACGTGTTCAATATGCATGCATGACATCACGATTATGATTGTAATTTAATTAATGATCTAGAGCCAGTTTGTATCTATAATTATCATACCATACCTATCTCCACACATTCAGTCTGTATAACATCACTATCATCAGGGAGTTCACAACAAAACTGTCCAGTACGATAGTTACCACTGTACATGGCTTTACGGTTAAGGTGGATCTGTTGCTCATCATCCCTGGTCCTGAAGTACTCATCAGTTCCTTTTCTGGTACCTATATTCATATTATTATGTGTCCAACGACCAAATCTATTAGGTGTAGTTGCACAGCATGGACTCTTGCTAGTCCTGCAGACTAGCACATTTCCCAGGTCACTGCTCTTATAAACTTTGGTTTGTCCTGTCAACTGTGGTAACTCTCCAATATCCTCCAAGGAGAAGACTATGCTATCATTAGGATAGATGCCTGGCTTGAAGGGAACAAACTGTACCACTGCAATTCAAAGCAGGTACAAAGTGTAAAAAAATGACTGTCCACTAGCTAACTAGAAAGCTAGCTACATAGCTATTACCATAATTATGCTAATTTCCAAATGCTAACAATAAATCAAGGCTTACATTGTGCTTCTGCAAATACGATACCCCGCACAAAGCAAAGTACAATAGCACACCACTCCACCTCAGATCCTTTCATCATGAACTAAACTACTTCAGACTGTTGAGTCCCTAAATTACAACTCCCCGATTTGCTATAGAACACCACACCCTTATTTAGCGACTACGGGCATCACTACTGCGCGTAGCCACCCGTGACTGGGCCATGAGGACTGGGCCATGAGTGGACAAGCGGAGGCAAGGAAGGGAAAAAAAGGTTAATAACTTTGTCAGTCCATAATCCTTTCTTGTCAGCCATGCAGCATGTTTTCACCTACCTGTCCAGAAAATTTGGCGTGAGGGCCATTATTTTGGAGGACATCATTTTGGAGGACATCATAATTATGCGGGAGTTGTTCTGTTATCTGGTAAGTGTCGTTAACTTTGTAACCTCGCAACCCGTTCCCCCGCGCAAACCTGCTGCGTTCTCTAGATAACGAGTTCAGACTATGAAGCTCCATAGAATCTGCATGCTTCACTGCATACATTTTTATGCCAGTTCAAAAGACAGGGCTCTCTAAAATAATGTTGCGTAGGTAGGTAGAGCTAACTATGCCAAAGTCAACTGCAACTTAAGGGTGGTATCTCAACTTCTTGAAGGTTGTGCTGCAGGGGTATCTCCTGCCTTCAGGTCACGTCCTTTGTTTCTGGTTGCATTCCCTTGAAAATTGAACTTTCACATCCAATTACGAAAATCCACCCACTAATTAATGAGCCTTCAATCTCTAAATGATTTGCCAGATGCAGCCACACACTAAGAAAGTTCCTCACTGCCCCCTATCAACCTTTCTCTTCCTTGGAGAAATCCCACCCCCCACCCCGAAACACATCCAACACATGGCCTAGGAAGCATATATTGTGTAAAGTAACTGAATAAGAATATCAGAAAAAATTATAAGACATAAAGATAATAAATGAGAGTATATATAAATGAGAGTATATATAGTGCTCATTATTTAGAAGTAACAAAATAGTTCCTTCTTTTGTTAACTTCTTTAGCAGTCTGGAATACATCTATTTTGCCTGTTAAATATGCAGCAGCATCATATTATTTAGCCGAGGTTCATTCAGGGTCAGCTGCAGGTATTGTTTAATCTCTGTAACGTAGAAAATGTTCTTTCAGCTGTGGCTGCAGTTACTGGTACAGTGAGGAGGATACAATTAGTTAGTAAACTGTAAACTTCACCGAACTTGCTTTTATGGCTTCATTATTTCACATCAAGTACAGATACGAGTGACTTCTTTGATCTTAGTTTTTGATTATATGTTTTCACCTATCTGGAAGCCTTTGTAGATGAACAATTTGCTGATGTGTTTTTACCACTTTATCATATATCTTCATATTTTCTGGAAGATTATATCTAAAATCATGAGAATCATTTCCAGCATTTAAAAGTACTCTTCCCAATGCTACCTCTAGGGGCATGCCCCTGGTTTGGTCAATCGCATACTTCAATTCTGCATGCCCCTGGTTTGGTCAATCCCATACTTCAATTCTTCAACTATTCCCTCATTAAATAGGATCACCAAATGAATGTAACACGACATTTTTGACAAGGCAGCACACTGAAAATCAGGAGCTTTCATAGCATACAAATGCCCAACAATTCCAATAAAATCAATTGGAATGTCATCAATAGCTTTGGTGCACACTGTCCATCTTGTTGGACAAAGTGGCTTTAATGTTGGAACAACATTTGATAATCATGCCTGGAATGGTTGATAGTTTTGGTGAAAATACTTGCATGATCAGCTTAAATTGTGTACAAGCATGCTCAGTTTGTTCAGGCAGTTCTCAGGTCTCACATGAGTTCTTATTTGACTGCCTGTGTGGTATTGGACAAGTTTTATACCCTTCTTTAAATCAGCCAGGTTCATTGAAGAGACCAAATGAGACACTAACAGCAGCTTCTTAGCTAGAGGCAAATAAACTGGCTGCATGGTCAAGAGAAGACATTGCATGCCGAAAACAGAATTGTGGATTTACTTTGGAAGTCACAGGTAGAAATATGATATCTGAAAGTAGTTCCTTAAATTTGAACAGAAATAATAATGTACTTATAAGTTAGCTATATAGTAATTTGGTAAAATGAATAAATTCTTATTTAACAGGATTCCTTCCCAAAATAACAAGCAGGCCTGTGTGCAAACTGTGCTATCCAAGTAGTTTGTGCCATGAATGCTACACTTTGCTTTATCATTATGGAAATTGATGACTGCATCCTGCACTGGCAGAAGAGAAGAAGTGTGTGTGTGTATTGCATGTGTGTGTGTGTGTGTAGTTTGCCATGAATGCTCAGTTTGGCTTCATCTTATTTGAAACATGATGACTGAAACCTGCACTAGCAGAAGATATGTGTGTTTGTGTGAGAGAGAGGGAATTAAGTTGCCTTGTACTATCAATCTTTGTACCTATAAGAGTTGAGAGGAGAGAGGGGAGGCACATGCATGAGGGATGGACAGAAGAGAGAGAACTCTGTTGTAGCTGCATAATAACTAGCCATGAATGCACTGGGGATTCTAGGACATGTTTTTACCTTTACCTAGCTAATTTTTTTAAACCCTCCCATACTTTTACCGGTAGCTATAAAACTCACAGAGCAATTTGGTAATTAGGACAAGTATCAACTCAAATCACCTGAAAAAAGTTGGCTATTTCTAGCTAATCTCTGAGACAGTTTATATATCCTAATACTTCAAACTATCTAGCAAGATAAGTTGGCTACCTATACATTGAAAATTATTCGTGTTCATAATTGTAGTTGACTTGTAGTACCAGCAAAAAGCTACTGCTAAAGCTTTTACACTCAATCTGTCCATGTTTCTGTAAGAGACCGAGCTTTATAAAAGTCAGTCATTAACTAAACTTTGAATATTCCTTTTGAGATTAAAATTAAGTAGACACTTAAACGTGAAACACTATTATAGATTGAGAAAGTTATAGCTATAAACTTCATCTGCAGCTATAGCTGCTATATTGTACTATGTTTGCCTGAAGTGTATAAATGAAAAATTATCAGATTAAATTCTAATTTTCCCACAGCTTAGGTTAGCTATGGAACTTATTTGTGTGGTCTTTAGGGCCGTGAAAAAGCCAACCACAGCTGTATTAATAGCAGATAAAATGCTAAGGCTTGCACCAAAGAAGGAAGTCTATCGACTAAATACTAGCTACATAACTGACCGCATTCAAAGATTAGTATATTCTAGCTATGCAGAATTGAAAGTAGTCAACATGTGAATAATTCTGGTGTGCATGTACCATAGGGAGGCACCAAGAGCTCAAGATTCATTCACGCACATAAGTACGAAATCTCCAGATTCTGATACTTAACTAATTGTGTGTATTAAACTACTACAATCATTGTAGCTTCCCACAACAAGACAGTGGCTGTTGCTATGATTGTGCTGGATTCAGCCTCTCAGTAGTGGACAGTGGAATGTTCAGCCTGTCCATTACATAGGAAGCAGTCCTCATTATAGTGATATTGGTAGTGCTCACACACTGAGATATTGATGAGGAAACACAGCAACTGGGAACTGTTGGACAAGAAACAAACTTCATTGTTGAAGATCACTTGCTCCATTCAATACTCGCCAGCAGAAGGAGTAGTTCCTGTACAAGTACTTGCAGGGGAGGAGCCTGCAGTGTTTACAGCTGTTAGGTGTGTTTCATACTTGGTAGCTTCTTGCAGGGAAGTCAGAGTGTAGCTTCTTGATAGGAACAGTCACACCACCTGATGAAACACTACCACAGCCTTCAACTTTCATGTAACTAATTGTGTAAAGTCCATAACATCTTGGGAGGGTTGTGACCATGAGAGCTATACTGATGTAATCTGATTAGTGCCCATCAGTCTTATGGGAGCAGAAGGTCCTACAAATGTAATAGACATATTTATATAGCACCGTTCCTTTGCCTAAGCATATATCTGTGCCCAGAACCTGTCAGATCATCTTTGTTGTCAATGCTCTTAATCAACACAGCAGCAGAACATATAAACACGCTGTACAAAATCTTACTTACACTTGGATGGCCTATTCCTAGAATATATTTTATGTAACTCAAAACTGCATACTAGGAAAAGTAGTAGTTAATCTGATTTTCTCTCCATGCAGTCACTACTTACTCAGTGGGACTCGGCCTAGACCAATAGCAGCTTCTGTAGCTAGAATTGTGGATCTCAGAGCAATATATTTAAAGACACTATATAGAGGTGAGTAACATGGCTAAACTAAATACTGGCTCTCCTTAGAAACCTGGTGCAGCATACTTGACCTAATGGCAGCAAAGTGAACATTCTGTTCTCAGTAGCTACTATTTCTTAGCACTACTAGTAGGCCCTGGCGGATTATGCTAGCATAATTTTGGGGAAAATAGGTGGTTCAGAGAATTGAGAATAATGCTGGAAAAATAGGCAAGCTTTCAGGAAAAATAGGCAGACTTTCAGGAAAAATAGGCAGACTTTCAGGAGAAATCGAAATGATTTCTTAGATTAGACATAAGAGTGACTGAATGCATCACAGTAACAGCTTATCCACACCTCTCAAGTCAAGTCAAGCATCTTAATTAAAAAGCATGCAGGATATGGCTGGGTAAGAAGATTCTTGCTGGTATATACCAGTTGTGAAATAACCACAGTGTGGTCATTTCACTGCAAGCAAGTATTGTCTACTTGTAAAGGGTTAGTCTGCTTGGCAGTTAATTACTTTATTGTGTACAGACCACATGGCCAAGTCATTGTGCACTGAACAGTTGAGTTTGTAGCTAGCTATTTGTAGCTGAAGTATATGGCTGAGACAATAGAGGCAGGACTAGATGGTGACATTGACAATGTGTGTGACATCAATGAAAGTACCAGCTCAGACTACACAGAGTTGCCAGTCACCAATCTTGTAGATCTGCTTAAACCTCCTCAGCCATCAGCATTAGCCAGAAAAAGGAAGATTGGCATCAACCTTCCTCCTGTAGGAAAGAAGAGAGGAAGAAGCTGTACAAACAATGATCCTTAGTCAGTTTCTCCAGCTGAAAGAGTGAAGGCTTACAAAAATGAACCTTTGACAGTGAGCAATAGCAAACTGTTTTGTTTCGGCTGCCGGGAACAACTCTCTGTAAAGAAAAGTTCCTTAGAGTTTCACATCAAGTCTCTGAAGCATGTGAGGGGCAAGGAACGTTTGGTATCGAAAGAAAAGTGTCAATTAGGCTTAATGAGGTCACTCCGGCAATTTGATAAAGAAGTTCATCCATCAGGTGAAACATTACCCGATTCTACCCGTATGTACAGAGTGAATGTAGTGACTGCTCTACTAAAAGCAGGTGTTCCTCTCAGCAAGTTAGACACCTTTAGGGACCTACTTGAAGAAAATGCATTTACCCTATCTGATTCATCACACCTTCGTCGTCTGATACCATACATCTTGCATGATGAAATCAGTAAACTGAAACAAGATATTTGCGGGAGACATGTAGCAATCATTTTTGATGGAACAACCCATGTGTGTGAGGTGAGGCCTTTGTGATTGTTCTACGTTACATAGATAAAGAGTGGGCTATCAAGCAGCGTGTTTGTCGGCTGATGCTTTTAGCTAAATCCATCACTGGAGAAGAATGTGCTCGGCAACTAATAACTGCTTTGTCAACTGAGCTGTCAATTACTTCTAATTTGATTATAGCAGCAATGACGGATGTGCATCAGTGAATGATGTGGTAATGAGGACCATATCTGTGATCTATAATAAGATAATGGATATCGGCTGTTTTTCGCACACTCTGGATCATGTTGGAGAAAGAATGAAAACACCTATCTTAGATGTGTTCATAAAGGCTTGGATAAGCTTGTTCGCTCACAGTCCGAAGTCAAGACTTGCATGGAAAACACAGACTGGATTGTCCACTCCAACCTATTCAGCAACCAGATGGTGGATGTCAGGGACCCCCCTGACTGACCAAATACCAGAGTGTGAACCACACAGAGGAGGGACGAAGGACACAGGAAGTAGTGTCACGAAGATATTCCAACCTGATAAAGAAGCCGAACAAGTGGACAGTTCTGGTTGGACCAGACCAGAAGCAGGAAGGCCACTCGAAATGACCTAATATGGTCATTTCCAGAGCACTAATGAGGATGCTGCGGTCTGAGGGCGTAAACAGTTATTAAATTATAAAAGGACTAAACTATTATTATTAGCTAGAGTTAGAGTTGAACTGTTTTGATAAGAACTTATGTTATTGCTGCTAAGTTGTATTACTACTGTTGTATTGTTCTGTGGGAGTAAAAGAGATTGTTATCTCCCCGAATGAATCGTAAATACTCTAATCTCTCTCGAGTTGTCTATTAAGCGTTAGGCGCTACTCAAGTTGTCTAATAAGCATTAGGCGCTAACAATAAGGTTGTTAGCTGTGGGAAGTCTGAGCTGAGGAATTTCAATTGCGCAATAATTGTTATCAAGGCCAGGCTTGATAAGTGGGTGGCTATACTGTAGTTCAGCAAAAGCGGCTGGAGCTAAGTAGGCCAACGCTTACATTGGTGGCAGCGGTGGGATTCCAAGCGGCGAATCCTCTACCGAGTTGAAGATTGATTTTTTTTGTTTCGAGTTTGCACAGGCAGGTGCAACTCCAGAACGTTGCTGGGTGTTGTTGTTATCTACAGGATTGAGCTATCATGTCGGAAGAAAGACGACACAAAACTCGACCGGGCGAAGACCGATCCCTAAGAAGTAGGGTGGGGCAACAGCTAACGGATCCACCCCCTGTGGCAGAAGCTGAGAACATAGAGAGTGCTACTATGGACCGTTTCATGCAGAATTGGATGAGAACAGAGGCACAAAGAATAGAGAGAGAGGACCAGAGAAGGGAAGAAGACCGTCAACATCAGAAACAACAACAAGAGCGTTGGGCACAGATGTTGATGGAAGCAAGACAGCCAGTTCCAGTGGCTGTGGTGCCAGTGCCACCCCCCCAGACCACCAAAGTTGACGATACAAAAATTTGCAGAGGGCACTGACGACATGGGTGCCTATTTGGGGGCACTTGAAGTAACTGCCACAGCTGCAGTATGGCCACAGGCTCAGTGGAGCATCTACTTACGAAGCTCACTATCTGGCCAGGGACTGACGGCTGTTAACGCTCTGTCCCCTGCCGATCAGACCGATTATGATGTGGTTAAACAGACACTGTTGAGCACCTACCACATATCAACTGAGACCTACCGACGATGAGTCTTCGATTGTGTATTTGATCAAGCCAACCCAGAGGCTTGGATGAGGTCTTTCAAACAGTCCTTCTCCCAGTGGGTGGGAGAGACAGGAGGTGGAGTTTTTGATAGCGTGCTAATTGAACTAGCCTTGCAGAAACTACCGAGATGGCTACAAAGCCAGATGAGGAACCTGAATCCTGGGGGATATGATGGGCTGACAGAGGCTGTAGTCCGCTACTTGGGAAACCAAAGGAAGGAAGGGGAGGTTAAATGGCCAGAGAAGAAGGAACCGTACCGCCCGCCCCTGAGAGACACCCAGGACCGACACAGAGTACCAGAGCCTAAGAGACTGATTGACAGTTCGAGAGGAGCCAACCCAGACACATTCCAAAGAGATATGAGGTCTGTTGAGTGTTATCGGTGTAAAAAAATGGGACATATGCAAAGGGATTGTAGGGTTAAGCTAGAACGAGCAAATTGTGCAATACCCTCCCTTAACGGGTTACCTTCTTGGTCTAGGCCTGTACAGATAAATGGAAACCCTGTGGTGGCTCTCATAGACACAGGATGTTCTAAAAGTATGGTGCACCCTAGATGTGTGACAGAAAAGGATTATTTGACCTGGGACATTGGGTACACCACTGCTAGCAGTAAGAAAATTTATTTTCCAGCAGCTAGAATATTGCTGAAAGTGGATGGAGATAAAGAGGTGGAGTTAGCAGTGGGGGTGTCAGAGCATTTACAAACTGATATGTTGTTGTGGTATGATATACCACAATTCAGAAGGTACCTAGGACAGGCTCTTGATGATGAGGCAAAGAAGGACGGTAACGCCCCATCCCCCCAAACCACACACCCCAAACATGGTATGAAGACGACCCATACCCAACCACAGAATTCCTCGAGCAGAGATGCAGAGTCGACCCCACACACTTCCGCCAGACCGGAGAAGAGCATGATGGTCACCCGAGCTCAACAGAAGAAACAAGATGAAAATGAAGAGCGAGCTCGCTTACAGCAGGAGCTAGATGAACCCATCATATCTACCCTGGACCCAGTCGAGGAAGGAAGTGAAGCGGAGGACGTCCAACCAGACCTGATTGATAGAACTGGAAAGGAGGGAGAGACTGAAGAAACAGAGGGTGGAGTAGATGACGTCATTACTACAGAGGAACTAAAAAAGGCCCAGAGGTATGACCCCACTCTAAACACCATAAGAGCTAAGGCTGATAGTGGTAATGACGATTATTTTTGGAAGAATGACATCTTAATGAGGAGGCCTTACCATGTGATGGGCAAGAACCTGATTGTCTTACCCAAGGTAGCTAGGGGGAAAGTGTTAGCTATGGCTCATAATACTCCATGGGCTGGGCTCTTTGGGCAAGAGAGGACCCTGCATGCAATCAGGGTCAGAATGGATTGGCCAGGAATAGCAAAGGAGGTAAAAGAGATGTGTACGTCCTGCCCCCTGTGTCAAAAGGCTGGCCCTGCGGTGACTACTAAGGCCCCCCTACAACCCTTACCCGTGATAAGAGAGCCCTTTTCCAGAGTGGCTATGGATATTTTTGGACCCTTAGAGAGAACAAAGGCAGGGAACAGGTACATACTTGTGGTTATGGATTATGAGTCCAAGTGGCCGGAAGCCTTTGCCTTACCAAACATGACTGCCGAGACGGTAGCCAATTGTTTGGTAGAAATCACGGCCCGGGTTGGGGTACCAACGGAAATCATATCCGATAATGGGTCCAACTTTGTGTCGAAGGTTATGAAGCAGTTCTGCAGCCTGGTGGGAATGAAACAGATTAAGACCTCCCCATATCATCCACAGACGGATGGTATGGTGGAGAGGTTTAATGCCACCCTAAAAAGATTGCCGAGAAAGCTTACCCAAAACCCGTCGGTCGAATGGGACAAATGCCTCTCCTATGTACTATGGGCATACAGGGGCACCGTTCATAGAACCACGGGGTTTTCCCCTTATAATTTGCTGTTCGGGAGGGAGATGAGGATGCCCCTCGACCAGATGGTCCGTTATTGGAAGGGAAAGGAAGAGAGTGATGAGTCGAGTGTGGTAGAGTACGTACAGACACTGAAGGCAAACATGGAAGTGGTGAGAGATCTTGCCTATGAGAGAGAGATAAGTGAGAAAGCAAAACAGAAAAGGTATCATGATCAAACAACCAAGGAGAGAACATTCATAGTGGGTGATTACGTGTTAGTTTTCAGGCCAGTAAAGAAGAACAAATTAATGAACCAGTGGGAGGGACCGTACCCCATTAGCAAAGTTGTTACAAGTGTGACGTACCAGGTGGATGTGGGGGCTACAGTCAAAAGGTATAGAACCTACCACATTAACTGCATAAGGAAGTGGACCTCCCCTGTGGCTTCTGTGTTTATGGCTTTTGATGAAGAGGAAGAAACCTCTGACAAAGTGAAGGAATGCACCTACACCCTGCCTCTCTCTCAACACATAGAATTGAAGACTCTGAAAGAAAAGTACAAGGATGTTTTTCAAGATATACCGGGTAGAACACACTTGATACAACATGATATACCAACCGGTGAGGCCACCCCTGTGAGATTACCCCTATACAGGTTGGCTCATTCTGCCCTAGACACCTTGAAGGAAGAAATTAAGACCTTACTTAATCAAGGGATTATAAGAGCTTTTAAAAGCCCTTGGGCGGCCCCTATTGTACTAGTAGCCAAAAAGGATGGGTCTCGTCGAATGTGCGTGGACTATAGGAGACTTAACAAAGTTACAGTTAATGATTCCTACCCTTTACCCAACATAGAGGAACTCATTTCGAGTCTGGGGTCCTCTGCTTTTATCACCACCTTAGATCTATCAAAGGGATACTATCAGGTGCCTGTGAACCCTGAGCATGTACACAAGACGGCTTTTGTCACCCCTCAAGGTAAATATGAGTTTTTAACAGTGCCTTTTGGGCTAGTGTCAGCCCCATCCACCTTCCAGCGGTTGATGGATGAGGTACTGGAAGGGTTACAGAAGTATACAGTGGCATTCCTTGATGACATCATCATTCACAGTGACTCTTGGAATGAACACCTGACACATTTGGAGGTAGTGTTTTCCAAATTGAGAAGTGCTGGGTTGACAGTGAAAGAAAAGAAATGCACCTTCGCTAGTGGGAGCTGTGTATACCTCGGGTATGTAGTGGGAAGTGGGAAAGTTAAGCCTATGAATGACAAAGTAGCTGCGGTGCAAGACTTTAAAATGCCCTTAAACAAGAAAGATGTCCGGTCCTTCTTAGGATTATGCGGATATTATCGCAAGTTTATACCAGACTTTGCGACAATAGCTACCCCCCTGTCCGAACTCACCCGAAAGAAAGAATCAAACAAAGTGAGATGGTCCGACAAGTGTGCCCAAGCATTCTCTCGCCTTAAAGAAGCCTTAATGAAAGCCCCGGTGTTAGTCACCCCGGATTGGACTCTGCCTTTTGTATTACAGACTGACGCCTCTGCCACTAGGCTGGGGTATGTGTTGAGTCAGGTAGACAGGGAAGGAGAGGAGCATCCAATAGCATACGCTTCTAAGAAGTTGTTGGCCAGTGAACAGAATTACTCGGCTATCGAGCGGGAGGCTCTAGCCATAATAAGAAGAGTCCAACATTTTCGTACGTACTTGGAGGGTACCCACTTTATTATCCAAACCGACCACAACCCCTTAACCCACCTGACTAATCTAAAAGATAACCACGGCAGATTAGCTAGGTGGGCTCTCTCTCTTCAACCCTACAGTTATGATATTGTTCATCGCAGTGGCAAAGCCAATGCGGATGGCCTTTCCAGAGACCCAGGGTCTCTGACCAATGTTGGGGGAGTGTCAGGGACCCCCCTGACTGACCAAATACCAGAGTGTGAACCACACAGAGGAGGGACGAAGGACACAGGAAGTAGTGTCACGAAGATATTCCAACCTGATAAAGAAGCCGAACAAGTGGACAGTTCTGGTTGGACCAGACCAGAAGCAGGAAGGCCACTCGAAATGACCTAATATGGTCATTTCCAGAGCACTAATGAGGATGCTGCGGTCTGAGGGCTTAAACAGTTATTAAATTATAAAAGGACTAAACTATTATTATTAGCTAGAGTTAGAGTTGAACTGTTTTGATAAGAACTTATGTTATCGCTGCTAAGTTGTATTACTACTGTTGTATTGTTCTGTGGGAGTAAAAGAGATTGTTATCTCCCCGAATGAATCGTAAATACTCTAATCTCTCTCGAGTTGTCTATTAAGCGTTAGGCGCTACTAAAGTTGTCTAATAAGCATTAGGCGCTAACAATAAGGTTGTTAGCTGTGGGAAGTCTGAGCTGAGGAATTTCAATTGCGCAATAATTGTTATCAAGGCCAGGCTTGATAAGTGGGTGGCTATACTGTAGTTCAGCAAAAGCGGCTGGAGCTAAGTAGGCCAACGCTTACAGTGGAGTAAGTTTGAAGTTATCCACAAATTGCATGACATGTTTGGAGATGTGCCTGATTTTCTGCATGGCAGTGATTTACCTCCATGTACAACTGGAAAACTACTGGAAATCATTGACGATCAAGCAGCATGTAGGAAACTGAAAATTGAGCTCGCTATAACAGTAGATGCAATGGAACCATTCGTCAAGGCAACATACTCATTGGAAGGTGATGGGCCATTAGTGTTAGTTACCTATCAGCGATTATGTCTTCTGTATTCTCATGTCTCGTCACAATACTATCCAAATGTGGCTGCAGTCTCTAAGCATCTGTCAGGAGGAAATTGTACACGTGAGTGCCAACTTATAGCTTACGCCAAAGCTTGTTGTGTCCCTGCCTACTCGTACTTCAAGGAGAAGTTTGACAGAGATCTCAGGCCCATTGTACTTGCCTTTAAGGCAGCACGTTACCTTTCACCTTCAAAAGTGAATGAACTCAAGGCAACTGCTGTTGATATTGATTCACTTACTGTCTTCCCATTCTTAAACACAGAAGTGATTAATGGCTTAAAAAGTCTGAGTTACCTGAATATCTTGCAGCAGCTGAGGATGTTTCGGATAGCGTAGACCCCATTGAGTGGCCATGAGGAGAATGGTAGATTGCTCACACGTGTAGATTAGTCTTATTGGTGCAGCCTTCGTCAGCTGCAGCTGAACATGCATTCTCAAGTTTGAGCAATACCTTTTCTACGAAGCAAGAAACTTCTTTGGAGGATTACTTAAACTTTCTGTTATGTTACAGTACAACTATAGTCTATAGATAATTGTAACTGTTAAAATGTCTCGAATCTTGAATCCTTGATTGCCTATAATATATTCTCTTTTTAAATAATGTAACAATTGTTTGTCAAAGCATAATTGAGAAAAAGAGGTAGGCCTATATTGAAAAGAAAAATAGGTGAATATTAGGAGCATAATTTCATAAAAGGAAAGAAAAATAGGTTGAATGAAAAGAAAAATAGGTGAATATTATGAGCCTAAAAGGAAAGAAAAATGGGCAGAAATTCGAGCATAATCCGCCAGGGCCTAACTACTAGGCCTGATGTAAAATAGTTACAGTTAAACAGAACAAAATGGTGACTTCTGCTATGAGATCAAGTCCGCATCTAGCTGGTGCAGACTATTTGATCTAAATAACAGCAATGTGAGCATTCTGTCCTCTTATTAGCCTCAGTAGAGTACGTTGCTTGCAGCACATCTGGAATGGTTTGACACATATAGGAACAAGCTATTCTAATAATAACAGCAAATATAGCATTAGCTTCTGATTTACTATTTCTAAATGGCTGAGGCTTAAATCTCACACCTAAATATTTATATATCACTATGAACTCATAAATGGTGCTATCTGTCTAAACATTCACGCTTTGAAAACTATATTTCTAAATAGTAAACAGGCAGCCTCAAAATCTATAATCTTGTATCTTCCATCCATCTTATTTTTACTCTTATTTTTACTACAACAATTGATCAATTGTTTTTCTCAGAAGCTCACTCTTGTGAAAATTGTGGCATTTAAGTATATTTTACATAAAAATTACTTCCATGATTGGGGAGTTTAGGAATTATTCCAAGTGGCACCTTGTAAGAAGCTGCTTGACCATAAAATATAATCAGAAATATAGAAACAAGAATAATATGTATCATATAAAAGTATGTATCAATTTGACAAGAAAGGAAACAAGGATTTGTCAATGTAGACAACAAACAAAGGACCAATTTTATATGATCAGTATGTTCAGTGGTAAAGTGTTTTATATCATATATTATTAAACCTAATCCTTTTTTAACAAGATAATTTTATATATAAAACTGTTGTATAGTGCCTGCCAGCATTACGACCCAGTTCTTTAAAAAAAAAAAACTCTCTAATTAAACATCCGATTTCAATTTTTCTTTTTGCTAAACGCAGCGCGCAGCCATCGCAACGCTAATAAAATACGTCGCAACGCTAATAAAAGACATACCGTCATAGCGTTATTTAGCGTTGAAAAGCGTCGAAATACGTCCAAATTGACCAATGAGGAAGCTGGTTTATGACCAACACGTGCGACACGTTCACAATAAATAAACGCGACTCTAAATCTTTGACGTTTATTGCCGTCAAGGTCGCGATTGAGTTCTGCCGATTTTCATTCGTTGTTTGCTGCTGATTCACTTTCCAGTACTCTACAATGGCTGAAGTTCCTTACTCAAGAAAGAAGAGACTCGCTGAAAAATCTGCGCGGATGAGGGAAGGGAAAAAGAGCAAGCGGCAGCTAGAGATGGATGAAGAAGCAGCTCTTCCACAAGAACCAGAGCTCTTCTTAGAGCTTCCAGGTCTTTCCCAGCTGCGTGCTCCTCTCCAGCAGCCTGGCACTTCCCTGGTACTAAATTATAATAGCTAGCTATACTTTTATTAACTGTGCTATAATGTGCAGCAGCCTGGCACTGCCCAGCAGCCAGTCCTTTCTCAGCAGCCTGGAACTTCAATGGTACTAAATTAACTAAATGTAGCTACTTACTGTTATCATCACTATGTTATAATGTGCAGCAGCCTAGCACTGCCCAGCAGCCTGACCCTTCTCAGCAGCCTGTCCCTTCTCAGTCTCAGCAGTCGGTCCCTTCTCAGCAGCCTGGAACTTCAATGGTACTAAATTAACTATACCTACTTATTGTGCTATGATGTGTTGTAATAAATCATTACTGTGTTATAATGTGCAGGAGCCTGGCACTTCCCAGCAGCAGCGTGATCCATTGCTAGATGAACAAGATCTCGAGGTGATGGGACCAGAGTGGATGACTGACAGTGTAGATGAGGATCTGGAGGAGAACGTCATTCCACAGGATGTATTCGACGACTGGATGATGACGTTGACTCGAGCACAGAGAAAGATGTTGTCTGTGTTGCTGTTTCAATCTTTTCAGAACAGAAGATGGGGAAACTCGCTGCTGCTCAGGAGTCTGCTTCTATTACAGGTTTGTATGGATATTTATTTGGGGGGGGGGGGGGGGGGCACCTTTCATTGGAAGATTATATAACCAAACAAATTAACAAAGTGTCCTCGGACACACACACACATATATATATATATATACATATAGAAACAATAAGTTAGGTGTATGCAAGTCAAGGTTTTGGAATATAGTGACTGAGAAGGGACTATGTGTATGTATATATAATACTCAAGGAGATAATATAATATTCTTGTGTATTAATTCATAGGATTTCATGAGAGAACAGTACGAAGCTATGCCAAGGAATTCTCTGAGAATAATTGTAAATTTAAGGATAGCAGACAAGGGACGTACGAGAGACTTCATGTGCTCAATGATGATGAGTTGCGGGAGCGAGCATCAAAGTGGGTTCGTGAACATGCCTTCATGAAGGGATCGCCCAACATGACTGCTTCCATGTTCTGTGAGTTTGTGAACTCCACTCTCCTTCCATCTCATCATCTTCCACCCCATTTTCCACGATGCATTTCTCTCCACACTGCCATTCGGTGGTTGCATAAGCTTGGTTTTAAACCAATGAGCCACAAAAAGGGGGTGTACATCGACGGTCATGAGCGGGAAGATGTAGTGAAGGATCGGATCAATTTTCTGGATGAAGTTCACGAGCTGCAAGAGAACCATCACCCTCGCCCCTTGTGTAGCGATGAATCCCCACCTGAAGCATCCTCATCAGTACCTCCAGCGTGCCATGACAAAAAGATAGTTATGATATATCATGATGAGTCGATATTCTGTACGTATGAAGCTCAAACATGGATGTGGGGTGAGAAAGATAAGCCGGCCATTCTCCCAAAGACAAAGGGTGCGGGAATAATGGTGAGTGATTTTATTGAAGAACATGGTGGGTATTTGAAAATGGACGAGGAAGAGCTGGCTTTAATTAGAGATTCGGATCCAGAGTCTAGAGACTTTCCTTCTGAAGCGAGGGAGACATTAGAGTACGGTACAGAGCGTGAGGGATATTGGACCAGTGAAAAGTTTATGAAACAAATTAAGAGGGCTGTAAAGATAGTGGAACATAAGTACACCTCAGCAATGTACTCGGTTATCTGGCTGTTCGACCAAAGCAGTTGCCATAAGGCTTTCGCGATGGATGCTCTGAACACGGCAAAAATGAATGTGCGATCTGGAGGTGCACAACCTGCACTGAGAGACACAGAGTGGCCCCCTGATAGTGGAATTACCCAACGAA
Source organism: Cladorhizidae sp. MBARI D1340-BT2 (assembly GCA_028752905.1). Classification (NCBI taxonomy): domain Eukaryota; kingdom Metazoa; phylum Porifera; class Demospongiae; order Poecilosclerida; family Cladorhizidae; species Cladorhizidae sp. MBARI D1340-BT2. The sequence goes on from JAQNBH010000011.1 coordinate 44,438,735, forward strand.
TGGTCGATTTGAAGGGAGTCCCCAAGGGCATGAAGAAGGTGCTGGAGGAACGTGGGATAAACACTTCTTCCCTGACTGGCCCACAGATGAGAGTTATCCTGGCTAACCATCCAGATTTTGCAAATGAAAAGAACGTTGTAGAGAGTTACCTTCTGAGCAGGGGTCATATGGTACGATTAATACCGAAGTTCCACTGTGAACTAAACCCTATCGAAAGGGTTTGGGGGAAGGCGAAATCCTTTACACGTGCCCACACTAATTTTACCATCGCCGGATTACGAAAGCTTATACCTATAGCTTTGGACTCTGTATCTCTGGACACAATACGCAAGTATTTCAGGAAGTCTAGGGAATATGAAAAAGCATACAGGGAGGGCTACAAGGCCGGAAAGGATGTGGAACAGGCAATTAAATTATATAAATCACACCGACGTATTTTCTCAGACTTTCTGAGTGTGTAACTTTTGAACAAATTATAATTTTGAAATTCAGTCTTACAAATTTGTTCTACTTTAATTTAGTGTAATTTTGGTCATATTTAAAAAAAATTCTGTAAAGGAAATCACAAGATATTTATTTTTTCATATTGAAAAGGAAAACATTTTTATAAAAATGATAAATGTAAAACTTACAAAAGTGTCTTACAATTATGATCAGCAATATACACTGTTATGGTTGAGTGCATTGTAAAGTTTTAAGGTTACTCCATTAATTTTAAAATTAATTTTTTAATAGTTTTTAAGACTTTATTGTTAACAAAACCACAGTGTGGTCAATGTCGTTGCTATGGCAACACAACTTTGTGGCCTTAGAGATGACATCTTCATCTGCTTCTCTACCAAAAAGCATGAATTTATGATGTTTCCTTCACCTGTAATAAAAGATTAAATATGAGTGGGTAAAAATATATAAACTGGGTCGTAATGCTGGCAGGCACTATATATATATATATAAATGCATGTTTTTATTCACGCATGGCGAAGAATAACATCAGCTAATATTGGTTAGTATGTGTGTATGTGTGTGTGTGTGTGAGTAGTGGAGATGACATAAGCAACTTCTTGAAAGAAGCTAGTTCTTGAATAATATGTTAAATTACACTCTCTAAATAGTAAGCGAGTTAGTATGGCAGAGATATATTGAGTGGTCACAAGAGAAGGGATCGCTCTGATCATGAATCAAAGAGTGAAGGTGAAGGCATTCTTATTTACTTGAAGCAAGGTTTTTTGGACCATGCAGCAAAGGAATACTTGGTATATAGTTGTGGTTTTTCGACCACAACAGCTGACAGTGATGTCTCACTATTTGATTTGAAAAACACAGATGGAAAAGGTTTCTCGGGTTTTTGTATGGATCTAACAGTGTTAGAAATGTGATATGATTGTTTACAATTATAAACAAAAGAAGAAATGTTCTCTGTATTGATAAATTGAAGTTATTCATAGCTTATAATTATACCTGAGAGCACATAGATAGAGCTATCATTTGGGTCACATATAAATCGTATACAATGAAGTATTTGGCTTCAATGGAGCTAAAAACCGAGCACATATGTTTATTGTGATATTAATATTTGTGTTCAGTTTGTGTTCAGTTTGTGGTCAGTAAAATATGACCACAATGACTGGCACTATGGTGCTAACAGATGACCTAATTGCAAGAGCTCCGAGTAAATTCCTGATACTTTTAATATGTAAGTTTTCAATTTGTAACAGTGCTCTACAAACCCGATGGGGAGAGGGTTAAGAAATAATAGCTAGTAATTGCAGGTGTCACAATATTTCTTGATAGTCATGAAGAAAGATGCATGAGCAGAAAACTATGCCCAGCTGTAGTTGTAATCACTAGAATTGTGTTCAGAATCTTATGTACTTCAATATAAATACCTTTAATTCTTTCATTGACTGAATTCCAATAATATGTACAAGTTTATTTTGACTGAAAGCCTTCTCAGATGTATTAGAAAATTTTCCATGTCGCATTTTATAGAACTGCTTGAGTTTTAACATCAGCCATTAGCACTATCAAAATGCACTGAATACTTTGGAAAACCCCTAAAATTCTCATGCAGGAAGTGTTTATCAAGCTCTTCCTCTATGAGATTATATATTCTTCTCTGAAATACTTGGGACAGAATCATCACACTTGCTAGAAACATCTTGTTTATTTCCTTCAATAGGACTATATTAGAAGATGTGGTATGTGTTGTAGACCAACTATATCTTCACATACTTCACATTTTTCAGTTGCATACCTCAGAAGTTGATCTGTGTTGGTGATGCATGGAAAGCTGAGTAAACTGATGAAATAATATCATTGAGACAAACTACCAAGATCCTACTCATTTTGAAGTTAAGAGCTGTTATAGTGCACATACCTAAAGCATCTTTAACCCTTTCACTGTTGTAGGTGTGGGTGGAATGGGAGAAGCTGTAGTCTGGTAATTACCTTTCAGTGGCAAAAAAAAATGTAAACAGTTCTAGAATGGAATTTGTGTTTATTAGTTAATCACTCAAGGTCTGTGAGACTGAAAGAAGAAAAATCTAGTGCTTCTAGTAAGTATTTTAGTTGTGTCTTTCACCACAGATATATTATAATCATCAAGCTACAATATTTAATCTTTACTCAACTGGATATCTTGGCTTGTGTTTTTTATGCAGTACGAATACCTAGGTAGCTATATACCCTGTACATTTACGGATTAGCCACACAAAGCTATCCCCATGATGAAAACTTCCCAATTACCTACTGATTTTGTCATAAACCTTCATACCGTACGTCATGTTACAAAATGCACCCACCATCCCAATAATTATTGTTACCTATGCACTTAGTATATAGATGTGTCAATCTTTTGACACTAAACTCGGAGTCAGCACATTCAACCATGATTCAGCCAATCAGATGAGGTTTAGTGTATCTTGTATTTACCAGAACAAGATTTTCAGCAAAGAAGCAGGCCTTGGGCAAACAAAAATGAAGATTTCTGGCTGAAGTGACCTGATTAAGCTTTCACCATTAGATGGCTGTCACTAAAAATTTAAGCTACATAATGTGGAACATTTACATGTTCACAATTTCCATCTCCCATACATCACTTTATGAGAAGCAACCAGCTTGCATGAAATTTAGTATCCATTACCGATTTGCATTTACTTATTTTAACCAGGATTACTAATTTACTTTTGGCGAATAACTTCTGCTTGGCCTGTTGTGAGATGGTGGCATAACAAATTTAACAAAAATGCTTTCCCTCACTGACAATCTCAGTGGGTGGCTATGTACATCATATTTATAAATGATCTTGATGTTATGACATAACACTTCACCAGACCCATTCCTTTTCACAGAACAAATCAGTAGCAAAATAATAATAATAATAAAAGAAGAGAAGTGGCACTTCCTTCAATGCATCATGCATGTTATGCCAATGCTCTTACTCATTAGTATTATTATTATTATTTTGGGGGAGTGGGCTGAGGAGGGAGGGGCTGTAATTGATTATGCTTGTCAACATATTTCCATATAGCCAGTACTGCCTGTATAGCATTTGCTATTTTGATTCTAGTATTCTAGTTTGTGATTGAACAAACAATTCTGTATGCATGGAATTTCAACATAAATGCAATTTGTTCAATTTCTAAGCACTAGATCTAAAACACAGGGCCACACCTCATTTTAATATATCTTTAAAAGCTGACCCATAACTAGAACTATCAATTCATAAGTTATTGGTGACCTACCACTTGAGCCATTTCAGATGAAGCATATTGCCTTCCATTCTTGATCCTTTGGTATAAGGGCACCAGTTAACCTTTCGTTTCAGTCTACCTGGTTTAAGAATTTTAAGTGGCTGCACTATGATATTGTGCAGGATGCAGCTAGAGGCTTGACATATCAAAAAGCTGTACAGGACAGTACTGCTATTGTGACTGAGAAAGACTTGCTGGCTTTACAAATTGGAACGTTGCTTTTCCAAGCATGAAAGCTGGTACTTCCACAAGGTCTGTGCTGCTTCCCACACTTCATATTGCATGCCAAAAAAAACACAACAATTTCCAGCAAGTTGAAGTTTGAAGTTTCATTCATTGCACTGCCCTTTATGGATGGTCTTTATAAACATGCATGTTCAAACAGGAACATAAGAGAGATAGTCAAGAATTGAATTAGAAAAAGTGTTAAATGACAATTTGAAGATCTAAGTGGTCAGCTTGGGGGTGGGGGGGGGGGGGGGGCAGCAGGTTAGCTATATCAAAATTCAAGTGACACAGGCAGAGATGTTGTAAGTGTCATTGAAATAGGAGTGTAAATATCGAGGGTGGATCCTGTCCTTAAACTGGCCAAGATAATAATTATTTTGAAGTGGCAATTGGAAAGCTAAGGAATAGAGTCAGAGCAGCATTCTGCATGGCAGATGGATGTGGGTGGCTTGGCTAATTTGCCCAGTTCTGAAGAAATCTCCTCCAACAAGTGTAGCCAAGAGATTCTGGCTGCACCACCTCCAAATACCTGCCTACATAATGTTAATGAAAATAACTTATTGTGTGTATGCATGCAATCGCATGTTTGTGTGCACGTGCATGTGTGTGGATGTCTGTGTGCCATTATTTTTAAATTGATGTTTAAGTAAATGCATATGCTTATGGAGGATCATTACGCTTATTCTCATATATTTACAACAGCTCCTAGTGTGTTGATCATCATGGAGGCCTAGAGATGTTACATGTGTAGGTGCATCATGTGTAGTAGAGACAACCACGCACCAGCTCTATAATATGTCTTTTAATATCATTTTTGTTGACTTGGTTACCAGTGTACATATCTCTGTGTAAACTTCACTGAGTTACACATGTAGAAAAGCAACTGTAGCACACTGCACAACAACTAACTGAACAACAGTACAAACTGAAAGGAGACAGGTTTGTCTAACAGGACCACAAAAATATTTTAACATCAATTGTAAGTATTAGTCAGTTTAGTATAATAGTATATCTAACACATACCTTTAATATATCTTCAATCATAGCATTATTTTACTTTCCCAAAAACTCCACCCTCTTGTCCTTCTCCAAGTCCAAGATTTGGTAACGTGTCAATTATCCCATTGGCAGGGTACTAGTTTATACCAATGCCTACTGGTGGTTTGCAAGACAGAGATCCACTTGGAACTGTTTCCTTGAACGTTACAATTATATATTTACCTTTCACTGCAATAGAATGCAAATCTCTTCAATGACCTCTGAGACGTTGGTTCTCTCAAATAGGGAAACCGGCGACCCTATACGTAGAGATTTTTTAGGAATTGGGATTGAGTATCCATTTCTGAATGCAACTTCAGCTACATATCTTCACGACTACTAAATGTACCATCTTTTGCTGCCATTTCTTATTTGCAACTTGCCAGTTTTCTTAACTACTTCTAGTTTTCTTAACTACTTCTCTTCAGGAAGACAAATTTTAAAATTAATTAATCCCCATTCTGTTTGAGACAAATGGCCCACTCATATGGTAATAATTATCATCTATGGTTTGCTCTAATTGTTAGAGAGTGAAGTAGCTGGGTATTATTTAGATTTTAGATTGTGGTAAAATGAATACATATTCATTCCACAGGGAATCCTTCCCAACATAACAAGCAAGCCTCTGTGTACACTGTGCTGCTAAGTAGGGAATGCTCAGTATGGCTTCTATCATACCTGTAAATGATGATGACTGCATCCTCACTGACCGAAGAGGAGAAATGTGTGTGTGTGTGTAACGGTGTGTGTGTGAGGGGTGTGCATGTGTGAGTGAAGAATAATGTAACCTTGAATTACCAATCTTAATAGTCCTAATGTATAACATTTGAGATGAGAGAGGGGAGGCACATGCATGATGGCTGGGAAAATAAGTATCAAATCCAATCTGCACACAAAACAAGAGCTATTTCTAGCTATGTCTCTGTAACTGTTTATGAATTCCCTTACTATTATACTTTTCTGTTTAGCAAGATAGTTACACATTATTTTAGATTTTTGCTTATTGTCGTGGAAATGCACCAGGCCTTCTGGCTATGCAGAACTATTTAATCTGCACACCTCGATATCTGTCTTTCCAGATGTCGTAAGGGATGCTCGGTCTCCACTTGACGTCCTGCAACCCAAACCAAACTCAGCCACCCTACCCACTTGGTAGATGCTGGATTCCTCAAGGTAAGAATTTAGTTACCTTACAAATAAGAACTAACAATAGTTAAATATTATTAGTAATGAGATAATGCAAGAGAATAGTAATACACAACAGTATTACAAACTAGTATCTATAGTTTACAAGTGAAGTTCTCGGTGCTGTTGGCTGTATCTTAAGCTCGCTTTCAGTCTACATTGCAGTATCTAAATAACCTAGCTAACATCAATCCTTTTTATAGGCTAGCTAAAACACAATGTCACAAAATACTCGATCACATAATATATCCATATAAGGTCCTATTCTAGTGCTGTTCTGACGTAACATCAGTGGTGAGCAACTGGGTGCTCAATCAGACTCAGTGGCGCTGTGGTCTTTGTGGTGTCCACAACATCTGGTGTGTGTGTGGAGAGCGTGTGATGGTTTTCTTGTTGTGGTTGCTCTCTTTCTCGGTTGTTCAGGGATGGAGCCGTGATGTCTGGTGGTCGGTTGGCGACATCAGTCAGGATGTCCGGTTTTCCTGACACTTATTTACAACAAGAAACTGAAGAACAAAACTACAACTGAACAGAAACTGACAGGAGCCGATGTGTTTATAACCAGTCCAATATGCCCACACAAATGAGCCGACCAACACTAGCACAACACATCATGTGAAAGCAAATCCAATCATTGCAGTGCCAGTGTCTAATACACACCATCAGTCAGAGTTCCTTCCACCACTTCTTGTCCTTGTCCGATCCTAAGGTTGGTAATCATCCCATATGCAGGGCACTGGTTCACACCAATGATAGGTGGTGGGCATGTCGCAGGGATACTTGGAACATCATCTTGTAGATGGAGTAACCTACGAAGTTGATCTCTTCATATTCGCAGACTTTGTCAGTATTGCAAGTGGGAGAGTCTGTCCTTGTGGAGACTGACCTGTCATTGGGTTAAAATATAATAGGAGACACAAGATATTGGAGAGAGAAACAGCAATGTCTATTACTTTAGAATCTCCCAATAGTAATTTATTAATGGACTACTAATCTCATATTGTAGTGCATGCACATTTCTGTGTGAGAACAGCTCTTGATTCTGTGTCATAAACAGCGTAGAACTTTCCAGAGAACTAATCTGGGCTGGTGCGCTCTAGATTAATCCCTTTCAAATAGTGCATGGTAAAGAACAGACTTAAGCATAGCATTCATCCAGAGGATTCTTTCAAATACAATACAGTAATGACCATTAATTTCTCCATTATGTCTTTCTTCTAGAAATTGCCCGTCACTGAACTTATTCCTGATGAAGGCTAGAGCATCTAGTTGAATTGTCGAGGGATGATTTCAAGTTGATTATTGAGAAGGTTATTGTATTGTCAATTACTTTGGCACAATTTACTCCCATACAGATGTAGGTGGTTGGGTGTGTTGTAGCAGCTAATACTCCAAAGTGGTGGTGCAGCAGGAATGCAAACTCAAAGAGCATAATCATATCCAGATACCCTTGGCCTCAACATTTGGTAACAGTCTCCATGCAGGATATTGGTCTCACTCAATTGTATTGAGAAAGCTTCAGACTATTCAACCTCCCCCCCCCCCCCCCCCTCCCGTGGATCTGATCTTAGAATCTAAAGGTCAAATAAATGGCAAGGTCTTTCCAAGTAAAACAAATGTTTATATCAAAAGTTGGCTACAAATAAGTAGTGCAGTTAGCAAAGATCAAAGTACAGTGTAAAAATCCCTGCCATCTTATAAAGTGGCACAGTGGGTTAAGCATTAGACTAATACTAACCTTCTCTTAGCTAAGACAACAATGATCACAATGAGGATGAGGATCACAATAATGGCCACCACGCCCACAATTTCTGCAACAGTTAATGACCTTAACTCCAAATCCTGCACCTCCACTGCCTAATTAACCAAAAAAGTTAATACATACACTGTAATAGTTAATTAAATGAGCACATTCACAGACCAAATTTTGGGAATAGGGAGGCAATTATTGCTCCACTGAAAGAGCCTGCTCCAGCTGCATTACCAGCTGAGACTTGCACAGCATAGGCAGTGTTCTCATCCAGGCCTTCAATGCTGGTCTCACTGGAGTCATTGCTCGCAGTCTTGTACAAGGTGTTGGGTTCTTGTCGTTTGCTGCCACTTGGTAAAGGGATATAGACCACAGTGTAGCCGGTGATGAAGCCACACGCTTAAGACAGAGTCAGCCTGGTCCAGGACACTGTCATCATGCTGCCAGAGATCCTCAATGCCATGATATTCATAGGTGATATACTTGGTGTTACAAAATATTGGTATATGCAGCACCTACTAATGTTACTGAGATATGAATGGAAGTAGTTATCAAGTTCTCTAGTGAAAACCACTGTAGAAGCTGCAACACTGACATTGTACGAGCAGGGGTGGCTCAGCCACTCTAAGGTTGGGTGGGCCAGGGGTGGCTCAGCCAATTTAAGGCTGGATGGTTCAAAAGGAGGATGAGGCCGCTTGCGGCCACAAAAAAATATTTTTTAAATGTTTGCAAATAGCCATTATAAGGTCATAATTTTTGTCCAACCTCTGTTTTACCATGGTTTGAGTCACAATTGAGTTATAAAATTACACATTACAACCAACTATTGCATACCTGTGTTCATTGGCATCAATGAATTGATTACCAATATCTAAAAGGTTGATTTTGTCCAGTCTATCCTGATGCACATACAAAAGTAATAAGTTATTAGGACAAAGTTGAATCATTGTAGATCTGAGATAGGTTTTGAGATGCCTAAGGGCACTTAATGACCTATCACATGTTGCATTCATTGCTGGCAATACAAGCAACAGTTTCACTAAGACAATGACTTCCAAAAATAGATGGTTAGCAGTTTCAGATAGTCCCTTAAGGTATGAAACTGTACCTGATAGTGAAATGTCTTCACTCAACTAATTGTACAGTGTTTTACGCTGCACCTCAAGGTCATCATAATAATATCGTCATGATAATGGCTCCTCACAGCTTCCACTTCTTGTTCATGGGAATGTCCTTGGCATACTTTGAGGAGTAACTACTCTAATTTTGAGTAGATTTGGTAACCTGGCTGGTCAAAACGGTCTTCAATGCACTGTATGCACAAGTCTAAAGCTTCAGAAAATATCCTCCTGTAGTAATCTTCAGGCTGTGATGGAAAATCACCTCCACTGTCACCATCTTCATAGCGCTTTGGAAGCTTTCTCTTTCATGGAAGAACAGGATCACCAACATCTACCTGCATTGCCTTCATTTTGACAACCTTCCAAACCCCCTTGAAGTTATCATCATCTGTACGCATTCCCTGTATGGTTTGCTTAACCATTGTAGCAACTTGCTGGCCTTCTGTTGCAGACAGATTCTTGTGCTGCAGTGTACGGCTTAAATTGTCTAAATAATTATCTTAACAACAACTGTGCTAAAGAAATGCCTCCCAAAAAATCAAATGGATAGGGAAGAAATTCCAGGTATTCGGGCAGTATATATCCTTTGACCGATCATAAGCAACAGCCCCTAGCTCCTGAAGAACAGTGTAATTGTCAAGTACACTCTTGAGTGAGTCTTCATGCACCGTTCAACAGGTAGGACAAAGTTGCTTCAATCCAGGAGTGTCTGGTTCCAATTCTTCTTTTAATTTCCTAAAGATTCCATCACGCTTCGGTGAAAATTTGACTAACTGACATAATTCATAAGTTGTATCCTTGAATCCCTTAGCAATTTACATCTTTTCATAGTGTCTCCTGCAGCCAAATTTAAGGCGTGCCTATAACAATGGGTATATTATAGCACAGGGCTCATCATCTCTGATTTTGATTGCTGCTCCACCCTTTGCTCCTGACATTGTGCTGGCCCCATCATAGCACTGACCTCTTACCTTGTGTATATCTAAGTTCAAGGCCTAATAATACACCCTTGATTACTGTGTAAATGGTTGTAGCATCTGCACTGTCAAGCTGATACAAACCTAAAAGTTCTTCATGTACATCAAGGTTATTGTCTACCCAACTGAAAACCAAAACTAGCTGTTCTTTGTTCGATGCATCATTTGCTTCATCAGCCATAATAACGTAAAAATATGCTTGCTGCAAATTAGCTGCTATATCACGAAGAACAGTATTTGCCATTAATGTTATAATTTCATTTTGTATGTCTTTAGAAACATACGTATCATTTTAACGAGTAAGCCATTTTGAGTTGTTAGGATTATCAATTGAACGAAGAAGAAACAGATAAATAAAATTTGAATTTAATTCTTTGCCATCAGTTCCCCATTTCCTCAGAGGAATACCTTGCCTAGCTAGGAACTGTATATTTTCTAAAATTGTTTTCAATATCTGATCATTTCCAGGGTTTTTTACTTGCATGACCGATGTGAAGCAGCTCATCGATGTCCTTAGCTTGGGTTGGTAAGATAAAAAGGGCTTCACATGCCTCCCTATGATACTCAGACTCATGGTGTTTCTTTATCTTAGATATTCCATCTTTCCAATTGGAAAAGCCAGCTGATATCTATATAAAATAAGATATGGTAGATGTAAATATATATTTATAGCTAACTTGCTAACTATAGAATATACTGCACTATCTGATCTTTTCGAAGCCAAAATCTTCTTTTGAGCCACTGCCTATGTACAAGCATGGCAAAAAATGGCGTCCTTCTCTACATCACAGTGAAGAAATAGGTAATCCTGAAACCACTGTGCTTGAAAGATCTCAACCTTGTGACCCATACTTCTTCTTGGGGAAATTAAACGTTTTCCTTGGATGAAAAGATTCACTAACAGCCATCAATCCAGCTGGCTCTACTTCAGTTGAAAGGTCAATAGCCTGTTGACCTTTGAACTATAGTGTAGCTAGTACAGCTAATTGAAAATTTCATTCACTGTGGTGTCTACTGATCACTTAACAGACAATCTATTGTTTGGTCACTATGTAGTGACCAAACAATAGACTGTCTGTTACATATAGCAGGCAACTAGCATATATATTTTTTTGAGAAAAGTTGGGTGGGCCACGGCCCACCCTACTAAGCCACCCCTGAGGGGATACCAGCAACTACAACATCAGCAATCAGTCAGTCAGCCATTGCAACATTATGACATGCATCCACTCTCTCTCCTACCAAGACCACTAGCTGTATACCTAGTCACCTCTCCATCACTGGTCATATACTCTATTACTGCTCCTCGTGCAAGGTCATTGATCCTGACCAAGAAGGATGTGATGACTCCATTTGGCACAGCAGGAGGAGACCAGAAGATGATCAGAGTAGAATCACTAGGAGATGTTGTAGCTAATCCTCTGACAGGTCCAGACTCTTTATAATATCAGATGACATCATATTCTATATATATTATTAACAGCAAGTAAATCATATTTAACTTACCACTGTCACTGGTTGTAAATGGCATTTCTGCACTTGATTTTCCAGTACTATCCAACTAATTTCTGCACTGTATGACATAGTTATAATCGAGATTAGTGGTATAGAGTAGGTCAGACATCCAACATCAGCAGTCACTGCTGAGCTCCTATCTAGTGGTCCTGAAGTAGTTCCATACACCACCACACAAATTTCTTTTTGTATGGAATTAAAAGGTCCCACAAACATCCACTGAACAGTCACTCCGGACGATGTGATATCAGTGACCATAATAGAGGTCAGAGGACGCACTAAAGATTCAAATTAGATCAAAATAAAATTAATATGCCACAAAGCCTCTGGTGATACGTACCACCAGCATAGAGCATAAAATTCTGCCTGTCCACCACTACTCTTCCAGTAGGTAGGCAGATCGACACCTCACATGTGTATCGTGTGTTGCCAATATCACTGGTGACCCTCTCTATGTCCAGCACCAGTTGTTGCTGTCCTGAAGTACCACTAGCTAGCAGTGCTCTACTGTTGGAAGCATTCAGCCATCGTATAGACTGCACTGTCAGGTTGCTAAAGCAAGTGACACTTGCAGATGATCCAAGAGGATATGAAGTCTGCTGTCCAGATAATGCACTTGCTAAAGAAACAAAGGGAAACATGAAGAAAGTTATCTATAATAGTAAGTATAGAACTTGTACATTGGTATGTCATTGTAGTGGCTGCACTTTGTCCTCTGCTGTTTCTGACTGAGCAGTTGAAGGAGCCACTGTAGTAGCTTAGCTGAGAGCTAGTGATGGAGAGGAGGTTGTGATAAGTGGCAGTGGATGTGTCCACAACCCTCTGGCTCAGTTGGTAGGAGAGGCCACACCTGTTCCAAGTGATGCTGCTGGCATGTCTCCAGTGGATGCACAAGTGAGAACACCTGATGTAATGTTGTAGGTCAGAGATGTTATGAGGGGTGAGCCTTAGGAGAGTAACAGTAGAGTAGCAATACACACTAGTATGAGATGCTTAGTTACTGTACCAGCCTCTGGAGGGTATATCCCAACAAACACTTGCTGGAGGTTGTATTGACTGTCTGGTACAGCACAGGTGAACACTCCTGTAGGCCCTGAGGCAGCACCTCTACGATGCAGCAAGACAGCACTGGCTCCTCTAGTTCTGGAAAATGATGTGTCTGCTCCAGCAGATGACCTTCCTAGCACTCGAGATGCCCCTGGGAAAAACCAATCAGCAGTCACACCACCACCTCTACAGCAGGCAACAAAGTCAGTGAGGCATTTGAGAGCAGCCCCTCCCCTATGTCAGTCAGGGTCACCAAGCTGTTGTTAGTGTAAAGTACACCACCAAGGAGAAGACCAAGACCTGCATATAGTAATGGGATTGAAGATGAGTGTGTTATGTTATAGTCAACATTCTTACTGGTAGGTGTGCTGGTAGAGATGTTAGTCATACTGTAAGGGCCTGTCCCTACTTCATTAACAAGAGCCACTTCAAATGTGTATGAAGTACGAGGGATGAGTGGACTAGCAGTGTAAGTCCTGGCATCAATACTGGCAGTGGCTGTTGCTATGATTGTACTGGATCCAGTCTCTCTGTAGCGCACACTGTAATGTCCGCTCTGTCCATTGCATAGGAGGCAGGCCTCAAGTCCCCACATGATAGTGATACTGGTTAGGTTCACAGACTGAGATATTGGTGAGGGAACACAGCAACTGGGAACTGTTGGACAAGAAACTCACTTCATTGTTAAATAATACTTGTTAAGTCTAAGACTCACCAAGAGTAGTTACTGTATAAGTACTTGCAGGGGAGGAGCCTGCAGTGTTCTCAGCTATTAGGCTTATCTCATACTCTATGGCTTCTTCCCGGGAAGTCAGAGTGTAGCTTGTTGGTGATCCACTAACAGTCACACTACCTGATGAAGCATTATCACAGCCTGCAACTTTCATGTAATATATTTTGTAAGCGTCCACAACATCTTGGGTGTGAGCTCTACTGATGTAGTCAGTGGAGTGCCCATCAGGCTTGTGGGAGCAGAAAGAGCTGCAACTGTAATATTCAAATATTTATATAGCATAGAACCTTTGCATTTATACTTTTACATATTTACAGACACTGCCCAGAACCTGTCAGATCATCATTGTTGTCAATGCTTTTAACACAGCAGCAGAACATACATACGCGCTGTACAAAAACTTCACTCACACTTGGTGGCCTATTCCTAGAATATATTTTATATAACTCTACGCTACAGTAATACACTTGGAAAAGTAGTAGCTAATCTGGTTTTCGATCCTTGCACTCACTACTTACCCAGTGGGACTCGGGCTAGACCAATAGCAGCTTCTGTAGCTAGAATTGTGGATCTCACAGCAATATATTTAAAGACACTATAGAGGTGAATAACATGGCTAAACTAAATACTGGCTCCTTACAATCCTGGTAGATAATCATGTCAGCCTATTCTGTGAGCAGGTGGTGGGACTAAGCTTCAACCAGTTGCAGCTACTCTGGCATGGCACTCTAGCACAGTACCAAAAGAAAAGTGCTCACTTTACTAACCCAATCTCTAGTATCGGATTGGTTTATTATACAGGCACCCAGCATCAGAGATAGGTATATCTGAATGTATCCAAGGAGACTGTGAACGCCAGCTGTATAGCTTTAGTAACTAGATACACATTCAAAGAAGCTTCAGACTTTCCTCCTCACAGAGCCTCCAACCTCATTGCAGTGATGTCAACATCAATTGAAGAACTATCTCCATTTCAGTATTTACCCACTTACAGATGACCACATAAAAAAGAATACTGGTACAGTTCTGGGCCTATGATGTAAGGCTGCTTCACAATATGACACTGGGCCATCGTATCGTATCATATTGTCCTATTCCATCACATCATCATATTGTGAGTGAGCAACACTATGTCCTACACAACCATATACACTCCAACTGCAGCTCATGTGATACAATACGATAGCACAATACAATACAATATGATGGCCAAGTGTCATATACTGAACCAGCCTTTGGTCTTGGCATGCTTGCAGCTAAAGTCAGCAGCAATCTTGGAATCAGGAAACATTGAGCACAGCAAACCAGAGAGGAGGGCATATCATCAGCTCTGCAGATATCTCTTTTGAAGCATGGCTACATTTTATCTTCCAAAAAAAAAAGTTGCCGCCTAGCTTGAGCACAGGCTTGCTACTCTAAGCCTTTGCTGGTGGTTTAACAACAATAAGCTACTACCACAAAATCTACAGTGGAATATTGTTTCCAGAAAAGTTATGGCCATTTTGTAACTCTTGCATAGCTATTCAAAATACCTGCAACAGAATTCTTAATAGTACATAATTATTATCGTACTATTTCATGCTGGTTCTGTGGTCAGTACTTGTGGATCAGAAACCATTAAAAATACGGATGAATCCATATAGTTGGAAGCTCTGTCCTTGTAACTGTCGTACATATTGGGCAGAACAGAACACTATTAGAAATGACGATAAATCAGATTCTGAGTGTGAGGAAATTAAGGTTCCAGACTACTATCATGAACCACACCCATTATTTTCTGAGTATATTTGGTAAAGTGTCTGGACAAATAAGCTGGGTCTTCATGATCGCAGGTAACTGACAACGTCTGCATACAGAGATGGAAGATCTTGAAGTCACCAATTGTTTAAAACACAATCTGAGCAATGACTGTGGTCTATCACATGACTTCAAGCTGATTAAATACCATTCCTGGCACACACACTATAACCTGGCTTACTCGGCCATACATTTATTGAGGTCTGCTTCATGAGACAACCTCCATACCACCATACCACGAAGGAGACCATCTTGTGGAAATTTAAAATCTTGTGTTTTAGACTTACTGGTAGTAATGATGTCAGTGGTACTATAGGGGCCTGTCCCTACTTCATTAACAAGAGCCACTTCAAATGTGTATGAAGTACGAAGGGAGAGTGGACTAGCAGTGTAAGTCCTGGCATTAATACTGGCAGTAGCTGTTGCTATGCTTGTGCTGGATCCAGTCTCTCTGTAGTGCACACTGTAATATCTGCTTTGTCCATTACGTAGGAGGCAGGCCTCACGCTCCCACCTGATAGTGATATATACTGGTAGGGCTCACAGACTGAAATGTTGGTGAGGGAACACAGCAACTGGGAGCTGTTGGACAAGAAACTCACTTCATTGTTATGGGGGCTATTGCAAGTTGTCAGTAAGTGTGTGCACCATGGGTGTGGTGACATTAAGATGAGCATTCCCTTCTTCTCTCCATCTTCTTGGTTTTCAGAGCAGAAGTGCATGACTTATAAATACAAGCTATCACATGGTTGGTGGCAGTAGAGCTATGGCCACAGCTTAACCAGGAGGGATGATTAGCTCTCTGAGGATGTGCAGAATGAGCAGGACTATAAGGCAGCTGCTGAGTGGCATTCACACTGCTAGCTAGCACACACAAGGAAGAGCATGGCTAGGCTAGTGATGTCTACTGAGCATGCTGGTGGTGCTCCAGATATGGTTCGTTTGCTAAAGTTTGTCCAGTGAAAACCTTACCAGCCTGACCTGTTCCTCTGGGCCTTATATGTAACTACAATACTAATTCTATGCCAAGTTCTACTATAAAATGCACAGTGAATGTTTTTGTTTATAAACTTACTTAATGTGAGCACTTCTATACTGATCTTCACCAAAGTGTCCACTTCAACACGGCAAGTGTATGTTCCTCTAGCACTAGCATTCAATGCCTGAAATGTCAGTGTCAAGGTAGACCCACTGCTCATCTCCATCACTGTAGTTGTTCCTCTCAACCAGACAATACGGCTAGCACTACCTGCACCTGACACACTGGCAGTGCATGTGAGGGAGTAGGGTTGGCCAACTACAGTTCTGTCCAGAAGGTGAGTTGGTCACACTCAAACTCATACTTGCCAACTTTCCATAAGTTAATTCCGGGACATTAATTTTTATATACGGCGCGAATTTTCGACGACGCTTCCTAATTAGCGTGCGCCTTTCCCTTGACCACGCCATTAATTTTATACGCGATTTTCGAGAGCAGGGGAAGATGTGGGTCACTTCTTGGTACCTAACTAACCGGTTCATCTCATCATACAGCTGTGAGGTAGTATTCTCTGTAGATTTCTGGAAGAGGCGGTTGAATTGATCCATTGAGGGCAAGATAAAAGAACAACAGAGGTTTCGTCAGAGGATTCTCAAGCCTTGAAAGAATGCTACAGACCTTAGCTATTTCAGCTTCCTCACAAGACAAGAAGAACGACTTCAAACCATCATACTGCATGAGGTAACGATTCACACACTTCAGAAGCTGAGCCATCGTGTGGGGCAATGCTTCAAAATCACCCCTGGCTCAGTGGTGAAAAGTGAACACCATAGGATGACAAATTGCTGCTCTCTTGCTGCTATGGAAGGAAGTAGTAGAATATGTCGATGAAGAGCTGGTCAATGTTCACTGGGAGTACTTTCAACCCACCTTTGACTGTTAAATCAGCCAAATGGCAGATGCAACCAACATCATACAAAGTTGGGATCTCATCCTTAATCAACTTCTGCACACCTGACCTCACTCCTTTCATAACTTTGGTGGTATCAAACAAGAAAGACACTGCATTGTCAAAGCTGAGCCCATTCTTAGTCAGTGACTTCTTCAAGGCTTGAAACAAGTTGGTAGCTATATCAATGTTCACAACAGGCATATCCAAGAATCTCGTCCGTACTTACTACCCTGGATCAAGAAGCCTCAAAAGAATTATGCAAGATTCCCTCTTGTCATGGGATTCATCAATCATCAAAGAGAATGGACCACTTGACATTGACTCCATAACTCTCTGTATGAAGTAAGGAGCAATAGCTTTCTTTACTATGGTGGTGGTTTTGGTGTGGGAACAGGATAATTTCTTTGCAATTTCAGAGTCTGGGAACATCTTGCTGAAAAGCTTGGTGGCATGGTCACTAGACAGAAAGGATATGTTGTGCTTAGCAACAAATGTAGCCCACCTGACCTCTGCTTCGATTACTTGATCACTTCTGTGATGTTGGAAGAGAGAGGTGGTTGGAATAGTTGATAGCACAGCCTTTGACATATCCTTATGTTTCTTGCTCTTGAGGTGAGATGTGACATCATTACGGCCACCATGGGTAACACCAAAGTCGATTGCACACAGAGTACATCGGGCATACAAGTGACCTCAAATGAAGGCAAGACTACTGACATTACTATTGCATTGAACACAAGCAGCACACTGTACCCATGATGTTATTATTTACCCTGTATTTGCTGTATTCCATGCTTACTTAC
Source organism: Cladorhizidae sp. MBARI D1340-BT2 (assembly GCA_028752905.1). Taxonomy (NCBI): domain Eukaryota; kingdom Metazoa; phylum Porifera; class Demospongiae; order Poecilosclerida; family Cladorhizidae; species Cladorhizidae sp. MBARI D1340-BT2. The sequence continues at coordinate 44,456,612 of JAQNBH010000011.1, forward strand.
TTTGTCAATCAATTTCATTATATATTTTTTATTTATACCTTGAAACTCTTGCCTATCCCTATCCCCTGAAATTCTTTGATCCATTTATTGTCAAAATGGCATTCTCTCCTCTGCTTCTTTGTTGTTGCAGATTTCCACACGTCCACTACTAGCATTCCCCCCTTGTAGTCTGATTGCTCCTTGAGAACACACCCCTTGAGAACACCCCCCTAAAAGACAGCAAGAAGCAGGCCATTATATGGCCTTTATAAGCTGTTGTGACCTACCAGCAGCTTGATTTAACAACAGTCGCAGTAGTAATTATTTCAACTATTCTGAATTAAAAAGAATTACAAAGAATTTGTTTATGATGACGATGGTAGGAGGTGCCAAAGACATAGGACTTTAGGTGGTATTTCCTCTTCTCCCACCACTTGAGCACATTTACCATACATGGAGAATAGTAATAAGAACATTAAATAACTTGCTACAGTTTTCAAGTCATAAAAACACATTCCATGAATTATATTATGAAGAATATAATTAACTTCCAACACATAGGTAGCTAAGTGTCCCTATTCTATTTTATGAATTGATAACTGTGGTAATGGCCTGGTAGAGACAGTCAATGACAACAGTTGCATAAATTAGCTTGATTTTTATGACCATTGACACCCCCTCTTAGGGCTAGGGCTAGGGCTAGGGTAGTATCTCATAGTTATTAAGTTTATGTGCAGGAAATGGACTTACACAGTATATTTTTGTCTCGGTATTGAAGTGTTTAGATATCCTTTATACGCCCACACACACACACACAGTTACACACACAGACACACTCTCACACAAACACACTAACACACACACAGAAACACCCACACATTTATGTATATAAGGAAGTGCAGCACACACCCATATTTGTTGAGCTTAGTTTAAAAGTAGCAAATAGCAAACATAGCAATATCACGACAAAAACTCACTGTCATCTTCTTAGCTGCATAAATGAAAGTCTCAGCCATTACTAGCTCTAAAATGACTTGAAGCATGCATAAACCATTATCAAGGTATTATTAAACTGAAATTGATTTTTATGACCTATCTACCTATCTATCTGTCTCATATTCATTCCTTTGCATACCTTGCACAAAAAGGTCCATTCATCATTTTAGTACAAGAATACTCCATTTTTTTAATGTTTTGCCACGGCTTATATCCTTCCTTGCTTGTGAAAATGCAATCTGAAAGGAGTGTCATGGGTAAGGTTCACTGATTTTACCACTGATACAGAGAGTGCAGCAAATACAAACTCATCTTACCAGTGAGGGCTCCCTTCCATCACTAATAAAATGTTGAGAAGGAGGCACTAACTAATGCTGGGGGATCTGTTCTTCTTCTCTATTGTTTAAAGTTCTCCTCTGTGACAATGTTAAAAGAGGCGTAAAACAACCGCACAAAAAAAGGAAGCAAGAATCATCGACTAGGAGCAGAAACTTTTTATCTAAAAAGAAACAGGCTAACTCATCAAATAAAGAAAGGAAACAGGACTGTAGTCATGTAGAGTCACAGCAGATAATCTGAGTCTGAGTGTAGAAGAGACTTAGTGAAATATTTCTCCTGTAGCTAATGTTGCTTGGTATTTTGGTTAAGCTAGCAGACCAAAAATGTTAAAACTAAAACTAATAAATTCATCTTTAAGTATCTTGTTTCCTCCGACTATCTGATTTCTCGTGACACCATAACTTGTGGACCAAAAGTACATTCCTAACAATTTTCAGAGTTTCCCCAAAAAATTAATGAAATCTCTCAATGAACTCTCAGTTGACATAATACATTACAATATCCTTCTCAATAATCACTTGAAATTGCATTCTCTCAACATTTTGACCAGATGCTCTAGCCTTCATCAGGAATAATGAGACATCTGCTTCTTGATTGAGTAAAAGCCAAAATAATAATGATGCTCATATGTGAATCCTAGCCATCATAAAGGAAGTGTAATGTCAGTTAGTTCAGTGCCAAGATTATTTTTCTGTGAAGAAAGTTATAATACTAAATATATAGTAGTAGCTAGCATCTCTTTTTTTAATATGGGTTTTATGTATGAATGCTTATTTCTAAACCATAAACTTATCCAGAATAAACTTTGTGTAGCCCGCAAAGATCACCCAAGGATAGTTTTAAGCCATGTATATATGGGCCTTTGAAATGAAGAAGTAGCTCCTTTCATGCTATTTGTGATTGTCAACCGCCATTTGCTTTAACAAACCTGCATGTGTCTTTAAATATTCCCAGTTATACACACAGTGCAACACAGCAGCATTAGCAACAAATGCCCCGCAAGAAGCAGTGAAAATAATTGTTATCCTGAAATCACCAATGCAACCAAAGAGAAAACAAAAATTCCTTAATCTACAGAAATCTGTCAAAATTAAGTGAATGATTTTTCAAATTTTCATTGAACCATTAAAGCGAACATAACTAAAACATAAATTGTCTAGTGCTCCATTACCCCCAATGACCAGCCATGCAATAGTAGAGGCACTAAACTAGAGCACCACTCAGGAGAAGCTGTTTACAGCAGGAGAATTAAAAAAATTAATCGCCTTCACCACAAGATCATTGACAAGGATCGGTACATCTACTAAATACAATAGCAGCAATCTAGTTTGGAGATTAGGAGAAGCTGCACATAGCCAGAGGTGAATGTAAGAATTATGAATCTTTGTAGCACAGCTACTAGATGCTTAGTTTCTGTTTCATGGATAGCACAACTACGGGTTGGCTAGTCCCATCTTCATTGGAACAAAATATACTGGGTGCCTAGACCCTGCTTTATGGGGAGCACAGGTACTGAGTGCTTAGTTCTTGCTTCATGATATTGGGTACCTGAATCCTGTTCATGGTGAACCCAAGCAACGTGTAATGGACCATTTTAAACCCTTTGACAGTTTTGTGAGTATTTGCACCACCATGAAAATAGTTTTTGCCTCAAATCAGCCAACTTTGAGTGTAGATTTTGACTCAATCTATGAATATTTGCACCTGTTCTCTTTTTATTTTGTTTATTTTGCATGCATGACTTTTGGGCGGGGTCATTTGTACATGTGGACTGTCTGTTTACTACAATTATTGCTCCAGAGTAGGTGACACAGAAGAAAGCTGATGTTTATGGTTTATGTGTAAGTGACCATGTTTATCCACACCTACATGTTTTTATAAATTTGCAAAAATCAGCGTTTTGGGCAAGTTATGGGCACCTCTTGGTCTCATGCCTGAGTAAGTGATGTTCCATGCACTGACTCTTATAGTCAATAGTTACTACCAGCTAGGTTTATAGAGGTCGGAGAAGAAATGGTGGTAAAGGCAAGAATCATACTATGGCCATGAAAAGGGCTCCATCTCCAGTGCCCCAGGATGGACTGTAAATGTTGCTAGCTTTGCTAAAATTATTTTATAAGTCATATAAGTTTATATAATGAGTAATAATACGTTCCTGAAAATAATTATCATTATCTTCCCTCACTCTTTTAAGCTTACCACAGCATGCTATAGCAAACAACATACCAGAGAGTCTTTAGACTGAATTTTAACAAACACTTCTTTTAGAGACAGTGTCAGATGGATTCTATGAATTCAAAGGATTTCACAAAGAGCTGAGATATGAGAGTGAATTCTTCTTATTTTCTGTCCAGTTACTGTTATCTCCATAGAAAGTAACTTGGCACAACTTGACATAAACTAGAGTAACTTTACACAGCTTGACTAAAAATGGATGAATCTATGGGAGCCACTATGTTTTCAAACCACCATGATATAGGTAATAAAGAAAAGTTACTGTATGTATAAATGTGCTATTTCGAGCAATTGCTTTGAGAAGGTTTTCTGGTTTTTTTATGCCTCTCTTCATCTGATCAAGGCATTTTCTCATTGCTAGGACATGTAGTGCAATAGTCTGTCATGTTTATATGATTGCGAATTAAAGGAGAACGTACTCTATGAGATCGCTGAGTAAAAGATTTATCTGAATTTTGGATGCCTTAAGAGATTATTTTCACTCTTTTAGAAGCTATCTCTCTCCATTTTATTGCCTGGTGTGTATGCATGGGTATTGATTGATATTGACACTTCCTTAGGTAATGCATATTATATATTTCCTGTTTTTAATTGATCAACAATGAAGAATTCCTGATAATTATATGCTCTCTCTCCTAGATTCGCTATATCCACTAGGCTTTCTTCTATTTAAGAACCATGAAGCCTGTTTCATTTCACTTGCTGCTTGAGAGAGCAGCATCAAGTGTAAACACACACAGTGAACTTTGCTTTAACTTGGCTTGACTTTTATATCAGCTACAATTGAATGACAATTGGTGACTACCTTCTTCTTTGCACTGAACAATTGAGTGGTTATATCATAATGGAAACTTGTCTTCACAGCTAAACCATGTAACCAGTTGACATTTCCATGCAGCCATCTTTTTTACACAATTTTTTTAACCAGCCAGTTCTCACAAATAATTTTTTCTCTCTGACTATTTCCTTGTGTACATAAGCACTTGTATTCAAAGTAGGTGAAATGTTCATATTCTTTACGAAAGAATGAGTAAATTTATGATGATAAATACATAGATACTTGGACATATATAGCGCAGATGCAACGAAGCAAACAGTATTTACTTTTCTATTCAAATCCTGGGAGTGTGCTTGCCTTACTTGCTATTCATGTTGTATTGATGTCATTGCTATAAGCTATAATAGTGTACTTTCTATTCGTATTGCTTAACATGAGGTGTATTAGTCAATCAAATTAACAAAAGCAAGTTAACATACTTACTTATGGTTTTATAAAAAATAAGTTTTGTTTTAATATTAATACCTATAATGCGTAAATATCATGTCCTGAAATTTTGGAGCTGTTTGAGAGTGTTGCCTTTGAGCTATGACATAATAAAACAGTTATATCCTCGGGAGAGCATGCATTTTGCTATGGCTTGGGATGACATGAGCCGTATATTTCTAAGGTGAACCTGTATACTAATGACTGTTGGAGCTACTCACTATTTTGAGGCCTTTCCTTTAGTGCAGTAGGTATATCTTTTATGCAAGTCATCTCTGTAAATCAAGGCTAACTTGAAAAACAGAACAAAGTAGAGAAGCTGAAGAAATTATGGCTAATTGCACACATAAAAGCCTCCATAACAACGCTCCATTCACGAACAGTAAGTGCATCTATCTAGCTAACTGCAAATGATTATTTTGTCCTCTAGAACTAGAGGTTAGAATTATCAATGCCACATATTTATACCTCAAGTAGAGTTTTAGCCACTGGTTTAAAAAAATCACATCCATCCAAAAGTGTTCCACCACATATAGACAGGTTTTAGCAAAGCCAGTCACATAATTATTATAATATTTAGTTCCTTTTTTGTGAGACCACTTTCAAATATTGAAAGCAGTCTTCCTAATGAGGTGGTCGTCCACTAGAGATGGATGAGGTAATTAGTAGACCTAAATAATATTACATATGTATGTACCATGAATACAATAAAATATGCATACGATTAGGGTAGTTCACTTTAATTTGTTTTGCATTTTTGGATATCTCTAGCATAGTCCCCTCTACAATAGCTTGACTCTTGCATCAGCTCCACTCACTCGGTCATCTTGTGAGCTAGAGGAAAATAACACAATTGATAGAAGTATTTGGTTGCAGTTTTGATTTCCACACCTGGTGTGCTGTCTAATTCATCTTCATTGTCTACACTATCATTTCCTTTTCACTTTTCCTCCCTGATGCTAGTCAGCAAGTTTACCTCACAATATCCTTTTTAAGGTTTTCAATAGTTACTAACTCTCCTCACAGTTCATATTCCGGCAGATCATGCCAGTTTCGGCCAACATGGTTTGTAGCTTGGACTCAACTACAACATCAACATTAATAGTGCAATCAACTAAGGTATCCAGAAATCTGCACTTGGCAATAGTCATGGAAGGCACTGGATCTCATCCATTTTTAATCACATTATTGCATGTAAAATTCTTTGCCAGCATGGATGCCCAAGTACATGGCAATGAATTTGCTTCCTATATTATGACAAAGAAATGATATTTCAAGCAAACACCTCTCGACTATTTATAGTGTAATATTGATAGTGAAGGTCTCCACTCTTTGGCTAGTAAACAAACAGAAACCACGAGTGGTCCCTCCAAGCACAAGGACCTAAAGAAACTGTGTGCTTTCTTAGACTCTACGACAAATTTATATCACAGTTATTTACTTTCACCTTACCTCTCAACCATTTGCTATGCAAGAGAATGATGGTCCAAGATGTTGATTAGTCTTTAGGGTTGTTTGTACACAACAACTCACAGTTACCATTATGCTTACACTGTGATGCATCTTCTTATGGAGTTTGAATAATTTTTTGGCATATTAATTGGTTGATGGCTCTGAAGGCCCAGTGCTAATATGTCTTATTTGAGTGTGAAGGTGACCTCTAGTTGATAAAATTAAAAACTTCCTATAATTGCAAAGGTTGTCTATATTTACACGAAGTTCTCATTAACTGCTTTAGTAGGCAAACTTTTCATTGACTGAGTTGCTTTTTGGTATAGCAATAGCAGCTACCATAGCTACAGCTGTGGCTATATCTCTTATAAGGTACTCCAATACTCAATTGGAAAAAGGCAAGCCCACGACTCTTGCTGCAATCAGATTGCAATGTGGTCTATTATTCTTCCAGAATAAAAGCATGATCCACACTTTAGATCAATAAATCAATTGCAATGCCAATAGGTTGTCTAGATTCACTTTGATGGCCAGAATGATTTGAGAAGTGCGGCTATCACACTCAGTTATAATTTTACACTTGGTTACCATATTGAAAGTCTGGCATTGACTGTCTGACAACTACGTGAGCTACTAATAAGAGCCAATACTGGGAAGTGTTGGGTCACACAACAAAAGGATGGCCCAGTGAGATTTTAAAAGAATTGTAAACCCATTACCAACACAGTTGAGAACTTAGCAATGGAGCAGAGTGTCCACTGCAGGAATTCAGGTAGTTACCCGCAAGAAATATCAGTCACAAATTCCGAGAGAGTTCCATGCCCAGTCATCTAGGTATGATAAGGGTGAAAGCTGTTGCCAGATTGTGGTATGGAGGCCAGCTAATAATCAGGATATTGAAACAAAAACATGGAAATCTCTGAAGCCTGCCAATAATTGCTGTAACAACCGGTAAGGGTCATACCTGACACTGGCCATTGGAGCTTGAGAAAAAATCCACATTCATTTTGCTGCTCCATGCAAATGCTCAATATTTTATGTAATTGTGAATGCATATTAAAAATGGTTAGAGGTAATGCCAATGGTAGCCATCATTAGTAAAAACTTTAGAAGGTTGCAGAATTATTTTTTATACATGGCATGCCAGATTCATGGGCAGCCTCTAATTATAGTCAACATACTTTGGGTTATGCTTATGAAATGACTTGTAACATCGTATCCTTTCTAATCACATCCTGTGTGTGATCATTGCTTGATGTATCAATGATACCTGTGTGAAGTGAAGTTGATTAATAAATGAATTTTACTGGTTTTGATAAACAAGGGTAAACTAATTCACTATGGCTTAAACCACTTGCTCAGGTGGTAGGCAGTTCGGAGTACAAGAGATGCTCATGTACAATTGCTATAAGTTGTCTAACATGCAAAGGGGAAAGGTGGGAGGGGAGAGTAGATTTTTTTCCATATCATGCTAATCACACTGCTATTTGAAGATTAGAAGTTTTGGCCCCCTTGTAGAATCCTTAATAAAATTAGAGAGACCCAATAGCCTAGGAATTTTCACCTTTCAGGAACATATTTAATTCTCAAAACACCGATATCAGCCAATTTATGAACAAAAGATTTCTTACTCTGTATGTAACCCAATAGTAAAAGCTAATTGCTCATTTGTGTACAAATCATAATTACCCGGAATTTTTTTCGGTATCTTGTCATGTGATTTTATATCACCTTTCAATAGTATACATGAATTCATATTTATATCACTGTCAGTTATTAGTTATATAGCCAAAATTGGATCTGAAGATAAACAAAAATTACACTGCAGGACCAATAATTATTAATACATATCCTTCATGCATGTAGCTAAGTACAGCATCAAATGAGAGCTTTATGGGGTGGGTGGCTGTGTAAAAAAACTCGACAGAAAAAACATTTTGGTGACGATTTTTTTAAATTGCCAACACCACTATGCCTCATGATGACACATTTTATTACCAATTAGGACACTCGAGCTTCACTTACCAGTTGGAAGTTGATTGTAGGTCAAATATTCCTGCAGAACCATAAATATAATAGGGATCTCCTTTTTTTTATATGGCAATGAACAAATTCATTTTAAAGCAGATAGAGAGATCTATTCTCTTGACATTATCACATGAATAGGCAACATTGCAAATAAAAAACAGGAACATTTTACCTGTCTACACTATATATGTTAAAGTCAAAAGTTCATGTAGGTCCCATTAGCTAGCTATGTCAATGTGCCGCCACCAATCAAAAATGGATTTGACTTTTGACATCAAAAACGTTATTCCTGGAACAATACTTTGTCTACAAGTCTTACTTGTGAAAGGGGATAACTTAGGAAGAACAATATCATGGAGCATTGGATAAATATTTATGACTGTGATTGGCTGTTATTAAAAAATATCAGATAAGAAATGTCATATGCAGTCTAGAAGTATGCCTTATCAATGGGGCACTGCACAGAATAGAGCAGAGCACCCTCCCTGCTCTTGCCCTGGCTACTTGTACTCAGGAAAGAAGCTGGTATAAACTCTATGGTAGTGATTAGTGAAAGCTAGGTCAGGACATTAATTTTTGTCTCTTCCTATACACAAAGAAAACTACTTCAATTATTTTGCAAAGCAGGTTGCATCATCATTCACTATCATTGAAGTTGGGTGGCAGTCACCTCTACACTGTTACCACTGCTATGCTACACTATAACTAAGTCACCGTACAATTTTGTGCACTTCCAAGCTCATCTAACAATAACTCCCTATGGAAAAAAAAAGTAGGGGGAAAAAATAATAATAATAACAACGATCCTAGCCAGTGTTCAACGAGGTCTGCCATTACTTCACCCTATTTCCCTTCAAGGTAGCCTAATATGTCTCATGGTCCAATGCAGCCGACCTTACTTTTGCCTGTCTATATAGTTGCATACATGCATAATATCTATGAGAAGCTAGAAGCTAGTTAGCTAAGGTCATGGCTCAAGCTCCAGTTCATAGGCTACTTACCTACAACAATGGTCCTGACTATTAGGGACAGATTCTGAATCAAGTGTGGAGCGGCAAGGGCTATGGGGATCACTACTTACAAAAATAGGCTACTTTCCTACTTTGGACAATAATTCACTCGCTACATTAAAAAAATGACACAATCTGCACTTCAATTCCATGAGTACCTGCTCTAGCTAAATGGCACTATTCACATCCTACTGGTCACACACGTTGGATTTACTTGGGGTCCCTCTTTGAATGTGTCCGCATAGCTATCATCTAGCTATGTACTTAAATAACTAGCTAGCTACTTAGCGGTGCTTTGACTATATAGTGTAAATACCAATCACACTGTAGGTAGCCAGCTATGTTGTAACAAGAGGATTACTTACCTTGAGGCTACGCATGTAGGACAACGCTTGAACACTCGACTGAATAGCAGCTACTGCGCACTGTCTATGTGCAGTTGCTGTAATGACATTCATAATGCCACAAATGTGTAAACGTGTTGACGCGCAACGTTTGAAGTTTGACATAGCGAAGCTATCAAGATGGTCATGAAAACATGAGAACTAGTTTTCCAATGGTAAGCTGTCAGATTATTTGTTTTGGGGATATATTAAACCAATAATACCTGTGTGGATGCGTGATTAAGAAATTCATTTCCTAGGTTTGCCAACACTATCAGGCAAGCCAGCACGTCTACTAGCTTAGTGTTTTGCATAATTATTTGATTGTGCATAGAATACAGAGCTAGTTGATACTGTACACATAGAAAACAAAGGTAGCTCTACAAACAGTGTGCCTCTACCGCATCAGAGACTACTGGACTCTCTCCATTAGAAGACAGCACTAAAACAAAACATTGTGCAATCATCATGCTTGCATCACAACTATGACGTAGATTTACTTGTATATGTGTGTATGTGTGTGTTTGTGCCATCGAACTTTCACCCTTATCCATAACACCCCAAGCTACTGGTTTGCAATGAGAACAAGAAGGCCACACTATAGACTGCCTCACTGTATGTGCAAATATCTTTTTTTTCTTCCAATAGTTAAATTTTCCAATGCACTTAGAGTTTGCAAGCAAATATGAGTTTGTACCTGCATAGTAATTACAACAATAGACAATAGAGCAAAATAAATCAGTTAAAGGCAATAAATGGCTTAAAACATCAATGGTGTGTGCATTAAGCGCATCAAGAGGTAAGTTAAAAAGTGCTTATTTAAAATGGATCATTCATAAAGTTGTTGTAATTGATAAATTAATGCATGTCTTGTGAACTTTGAGAAATGTTTGGAAATAGAAATGACCATGAATAATTTAATAGAGAATCCAGAGCATTCAGTAAAACCTCGGTTCTCAAGTGTAGGAAGTAGAGAGCACAACACTTCCACTATCATATTCTCACTTGGTATACCATCTTCCTTTCACATTAGTGTGCATTTCCTGCAATCAAACTTGCTCCATCTTCCAGTTCACTTCTTTAGAGATAGATTCTAGGTTGTCAATTGGAATATCTTCCTTTGACTCGGAAAGCATCTCCAGTCCTTCCTAATGCTGGGCCAATAATTTGTTTCCTGTTCTCTCCCGCTACCCTATCTTCCTCTCTTACTCTCTGAATTTGACTTTGCTTCTTCTTTCCCTTCAAGTTCACACAAAATATAAGATTACAGCTAGTCCTTCCGAGACCTTTAACATTTACTATTGTACTTCCTCAGTCTCTTCTTCCTAACTTCTGCACATGCTCTCTTACACATTATATTTCAACTGTTAGAGTCTCCAACCACAAGAGACCTAACAGATACCAACCATGGTAATTTACTGCCACCAGAATCTCTCTCTAGCTAAACTCCAAGCTTGACAAAAGAGTTTTAGATCTTAAGTAGCTTATATTAAAACAACATTCGAGTAGCAGAGTATGAACATAGGATGAGACTGACCAAGCCTGGATTTACAGAGGGGTTTAAATACTCTTGCAGCCAGGCTTTTACAGCTTATGATGTTGATAACAGTGTGAGAGGAGTAGAATTACTGTATGTCCCTACAAGACTTATCTAAGAGTGTGAGATGATATCATAATTGTCCTATGTGTTGATAGTCTGGGGTCATGAGTTCTGACTGTCCTATATATGTGTTTATAGTCTGAGGTCATGAGTTCTAATTCTATAAGCTCTATTTATAACTATATTTATAGTTTGATCTTTGCAGGGCTGCTCTCTGCAGCCAGTCAGGTCTGATGCCTGACACCAACCTTGCCCAAAAAGTCTTTCTTCATTTGCATTGTTACTCCTAATTTCCATAAGTTTCCTACAGCTTATTTATCATGCTTGGATATAGCTGTTTCTATCTCACAAGCACACCTGACTTTAGATATGTCTGACAATTTATTCTATCCTATATATACCTCCAAAGAAAATATTATTTCTTAGAATCCCCAAATTTGTAGAATAATTTCTCTGATTTTTTTAAAACCATCCCCTTGGTAGTGTGTTCATCCCACCCTCGAACTCACTTGAACTCTACATGTTTGTGTAATTTCAGTTTGTCATAAACACGTATCTGGTAATGGTCGTCACAATCACATATTCGAAAATTGAGAGACTAATATGCCTAGCTCTGACTAAATCGTAGCAGGACCTCATATATTCATTGGTCCTTTGAGTTACGTAATATTTATGGCAGCTAATTATCAGAGGATTCTCAGAAATAAGCCGGTTTTGTTGTTCATTCTGACCACTTGCTATCTTCTGTCTTCCAACCGATTTTCTGACCATTGGTCACCTGTTGATGATGACTGAGGCCACTCTCAGGAAGAAAAGGGGTATTAATAGTGCCTATATTACATGCCTTGGCACCAGAATTAGGCAACTTGAAGGCAATTCTGAGCAAGCAAATACCCTTGAACTTGCCTAGCAAATGAGAAGAAGTTGGACAAGCTTGATTTGATCAAATCTCAACACTCTACAACTTACTGATGTTACTGACAATTATGTCACTCTACATAGTTTGATCAGCACAATGATGAGATATGGACTCGTTCACCATCCATATATGCCATGTGATGATAATTTTTTCCTTCTTAGCTGACACCAACCCTTAATAGGTAGCATTTAGGAGGTTATGGCACTTAAAAGAGGGTCATATGGCTTTATCAATGGAATCAGAGAGTGTTGTTTGCTTCATCAGCATGAGAAGCTGCTATCTGACTTCAACAATTAGCTTGCACATGTTCACAATAGCCTGCTCTCACTTGATTTCGATGGTGTGTTGAACTCAGCACTTCAACCTGAATTGGAGAAAGACATCTTCGATTGTATCCTCGAAACAAAGAAGTCACCTTGATCTCGAACTCATGTATCAACTATGTCAGATGTCAAGTGAGTTAAGCTCCCCCAGGTTGACTTTCCAACGTTCGATGGATTCATCCTTATCTGGAAGTAGTTCTAGGTGCAATTCTGTGTCTATTCCCACAGCTTTTAAATCTTTCTGACTAGTAAATGCTCATGTATTTGCATTATGAATGAGGGATCTGTGAATCCCATCATTGAGGGCCATTTTATAAAGAACACATAAACAATTGAGTCTCTGTAGGCACAATAATTATGATCACCCATGTCCGACTCATTAAGGTCATGTTCGGATAATTGTTGATTCCCCCCATTTGAAGAATGCAATGGAAGGAAATTGCATCTTTACATGATATAATAATATTATAGCAATATCTTTGTGCATTGAATGCAATGGAGGACAAAGGTCCATTTAACACCTTGGTAGACAGGGGCGTACCCAGCATAGAGCGCTCGGAGCGTGCGCACCCCCCTAGAGTACAGAATGAAAAGGAAAAGAAGAAAAAAAGAAGGAAAAAAAAGGGGAAAAAAGGAAAAAGAAGAAAAAAGGTTTGGCCAAGAGTAATCCACATGCGCGTGCATGCAGTAACTAGAGAGCCACCTCGAGTCGTGTTCCATGACAAAAGTTCTCAAGCTAGCTCAGTGACTGTGTGGTTGATTTTTGATTTGAGCTGCCAACTATATACATCTCAGCAGAAATGCCACCGAAAAAGAAGCAGAGAATTACACTTTTTGACTTCAGAAATGCAATGACAGAGAACCGACTTAATGCCCTTCTTCTGCTCTTCTGTCATAGAGACATTTCTTACAGCATAAACCTTGATAACGTCATAGACCGATTTGCAAAACTTAAGCCACGGAGAATGCTGCTACTCAATCCTCTCAACTAGTCCCACTAATCATTTATTTTTGTCATATGATGTACTTTATATAATGTAAATACCGGTGATTTGATCGGTTAGCTATATGGACATATTTCTAAGATATATTTTTTAATTGGTGCCAGCCATTCTGATCACAAATTGGTTTTCCGCATGCAGCAATACACTTAATTGAGCTATTCTATTTGGTTTTGACTATAAAGGCCTTGGAGAGAGCACCCCCCCTCTCTAAATCCTGGGTACGCCCCTGGTAGATGAGTTCAAATTGAATCATTGCTATCATTAGTAGAGCAAGAACACTTCTAACATTCCAAACCACTAAACTCCCGAATTCATCCATCTCTGCAGTCAAATTCTGAGTCGTCCATTTCAGAACAGGGCCGAAGACTAGAAGTGATTTGATTTTGGCTACGAAGGGCAGCAAGCTTATCACTTTATTTACAAGTACATGTTACACTTGTGCACAGTATGTGCCATAGTACATGTCCATAATTATGTTCTCTGCCTGAAGGTTATTGATTATCGTATGAATTGTTTGCGACTAGGATTTTTTGTTTGAAGTTATGTGTCTTCATTATTGTAGGAAGTGTCAGAAACCTCATCATAAGCTATGATATCTGGAAGTCAAGATTCAAGCTCCCCCTCCATCTATCTTGAGCAGTCTCTCTGCAACTCCTATCTCAACTCATGTAGTCGTGAGAATCAAACCAAACCTGCTGCTCATGATGTAACATCAGCTGACTGAGGCACTTTGTTGGCAAGCCTTCGCTGATCTGGAGTAAACATGGTTACCAATTTTATTACTGTTGCATGAGAGCACAAGGAGCTTGTCGAGTTCCTCAAACAACAGAGGACTCAAGTGATCAATTCTGACTTTTTCATATCAGAAATATCATATGGAATTTAATTCCCGAACATGCACCACACTTTGGCGATCTCTGGGAGCTGTCAAAAACATGAAAATGCACCACAAATGTATTGTTGATATGTCAAGCTTACCTTCCAATAATTTACAACTGTCTTTGCTCAAATAGAAACCTGTCTAAACAGCAGACACTTGAAGTCCTACCTTGTGATGACATAGGCATTGCTCAGATCCAAGGTTACTTCCTGACCACTTGAATCTCCTGGAGTCCCTCTTCCTCTTGTCGCTCATTTATCTGTGGCATTTCTGACATCTTTCTTCTCCATTTTGATTCTTCCCCCTGCATATCTTACCCCATCACTTGATGCAGAGTAAATCTGTGACTGAACAATGTCTTTTATGGCAATACGTGTCCTCCACTATATCCACACTTCTATTTCTCAGCATGTTCTGTCCATACTTTTGTCAGAGGCACCCTGCCATAAGATTTAATAACCCCCTTAATTTTTCCGCCTGATTTAGTACTCTCTCAACCTCGAACACCTCATGTTTACCTGGTAAGCAACCTTGTCATTCCCATACTTTCCTCATTCACCACCTTCTCTGCTGCAAGATATCCTACCATCTTTTCCAAAGGTCCTTTAACCTCTGCCTTCCAACTCCACCCACAATTTCCAACTATTCCAACAACTTCAATTCAATTCTTGACGGGTTTTTCCAACTCTTCTACCCTCAATAGAACATTAAGCACACATCACCCATTTGATGAATTCCCATCACCTTAAAACTGCAGACCTCGCCACTCTCCCTATGCTCAAATTGCCTTAACACTTCCCTAGTCAATAAAATATGTGCTGTGTTGGTGATGTTTAATTCAGCACCATCCATTTTGTCTGATATTATTTCTCTACTAAATCCTGATTCCTAAATATGAGCTTATTATTAAAATATCTTACCAAACTCTCATTGCTCTTACTTATCCTCCTTCCATTCTTCATACCGACACACTTTCCAACCAGTATTTTTTCACGTTTGCCCACATCATGAACATCTCCCTTTCACATGTTTGTTCCAAACAAGTTACCAGAACATTGACTACCAACCCAGTTTTCTTCATTCGAAACCATATCATCTCCCTCAGCCATCCCAACAGAGACACTGTGGTACCATCACCCATGTGGCACTTCACCACCAATACAACATGAGCCTTACTCCAAGTTTGCTTAATCGCTAAAAACACAACATCACTACCATTATTTTCAAGGTCTAGGTACTGCCTGTTTGGGCCTTTAGATGTAAGGGATGCATTCATGATTACAGATTCATGTCATTGTTTTACACAGTGATTGATGTTTTTAAAAGAGCTGATATTTGTGATTACAAACTTCTGTGAATAACCATGTTGTTGTTGCTGGTATTATATTCTGCTGAAGTCTTCTATATTTTAGTGTGCAGATCAATTGTCCTATATTACTACTGAGGTTCTCTTCTAGTGAACCAAATGTTGAAAAATAAATAATAATGATGATAATGAATAATAATAACAACAACAATAAAAGAAACAACATCAACCAAAATAACAACAAAAATAACAACAACAACAATAAAAATAACAACAACAACATAATATATTTTAAAAATATATATAATTATATAAAATAATAATGATAATAATTCAGCGAAATAAAAAAATACAAATAAATAAATAAACAGTTTTAGAGAATAAACAGTAAAACAACAATAATAATATAATTTAAAAGTAATATATATATATATATATATCAACAACAACAAAAAAAAAACTTTTTTTTTTAACAAACAAACAAAAAAAAAAGCAAACAAAAAAATTAAAAATTAAAAACAAACAAATAAGTAAATAAATAAATAATCAATCAATTAAAATATAAAATAAAGACATTAACAATGAATGATAAATGACCGAATACAGAAACATCAAGGTGGTCAATGGCTTAAAATTGAGGCTCTTGAGAGTGGTCCCACAGAGCAGCCAGGCAAGTCCATTCCACCATCTCGATTGAACCTCTACACTTTGGTGCTTGCTGGCCCACATGTAATTCCTCCTACTAGCAGTTGTTTTTGCTTTCTGGCCTGGTCTAAGATGGTAACTTCGTCTCACTAAATAAGATGTCCGTTATCCCATGCATGCACAGCAATTGCAGATTTGTCTTTAGCACACATTTTACAGGCATCTTCATTCTAGGATCCAGTCTTCTGTTGGTCTCCCATTCATGGTATAGACTTGATATATAGCTCAAAAGATAGGTCTGTCTGTGTGCTCTCTTTTGATACAAAAACATTTTTCAATTACTTCCCAAAACTGTAAAGGGTGAGGTACACAATGCATGATTGCATACTAGCTGGTAAAAGATTCTTCACTTTGCTCAGTTTGTCCTCAGAGTTCTTTCCGATCTGAAAAAAACTTTGGTGTTGAACCTCCTGCAGACCTGCTGATGTCTTCACTCATTCCTAAGAGGAATTACCACAATAGGACCGACCCTTCTTGTGGATCCACGATCTTAAATTTATTTTCCCCATGACCCGCCATGTTAAATAATTTACGCTTAGCCCTAGCCCTAGCCCTAGCCCTCAAGACTACTATTTAGAACTTGTATAACTGAATTTGTCTGGCACAATTATTTTCCACTTGTAAATCATTGTTTTGGATGAATTTTATAGGTTTGAATATGTGTCACTAAACTATAAACATGTATACATCAACATAGAAGACCAAGCAATCGCAGGAGAAATTTACTTTACAAAGTTTGTTGCAGTTACCAATCCTTGTTGTAAATCATTTTTCTCGTCTTACTAAAGTCATGTTTCCTGACAGCATGATTGCTGAGGTCTACTATTGTGCATGCCAGCTACTGCCAACATCACACTTGCCTTGGCAGCTGCACTGAGAGATGTGGTTTTTCAGTTTCTTTTCACTATCTTATGAGATGGGGGAAATGATCAAGCGGATAGGAAATAGTTTGCTGTTTGGTGAGGTTTTTAGGATAATCAAGTCCATTAGGTTGTGACCTCATTTCTAGCAATGCCTACGTGCAAAGTTGTTACAGCAGAGATCATGTTTGTAGGACTGAATGGAAGAACATAAAATGTCATTGGAGAATGTCGTTGTCTATGCATCTGATACAGCAAATGTCATGGTTGGCAAAAAAAAATCTGTGCTTAGCCATATTCAGGCTAAGTGGCGACATATTTTTTGGTTTCTGTCATCTGCTGCTCTTAAACCTCTCCCAGTATCTGTAAATGTTTTCTATCACTTCATGTATAGTGCCAAGATATAGGAGAAATTTTCTGAGATCTAAATTGTGGTTGACGATATTAGACCACTATTAGGTATTGAAACACAGTACTTCCAGGTGGTCAAGTCTGCTCCAATGCCCTATGTATTTATTCAACAACTGCTTTGCACACATACTTTGACCAGTTAGCAGAACTGAACCAATTAACCACTAGCTGATCTGCATGTTCTTTGACTAGAGGACTATTTCAAACATATTATGTAGGTCTCAAAGATCGTTCACATAACAAAATTACAATTACCTTCTCAAGTAATCAACTTGAAATTTACTCTCTAGACATTTCAACTAGATACTCTTGCCTTCATAAGGAAAAATAAGCTGCTAAGACTCCCATGAGCTTAATATATACTAGTAGCTAGCTATGTAACATGTGATTCAAACCACACCCTGGGCATGCATCCAAAATTAATTAATACCCCAAACAAAAAATAAACAAAATAAACAATAATAAGTAAAAGACAAGCTTTAGTTTAATGATAGTCCTAAAACATTAACAAAGTATGATAAATAACAATACAGAAAAATTATAGTGGTCATTGTGAAGTTGAGGCTCTTGAGAGTGGGCATCCAGCAGACAGGCAAGTCCATTCCACAATCTCGATTGACATGCTCACTTTGGTGATAGGCTGATTTTCAATGCCTCCTTCACTAGCAGTTCCTTCTGTCTACTGGCCTGCTAAGATGGTAGCTTCTTCCCATAAAATAGAATATCCCATTGTCCCATGTATGTTCAGCAATTGCAGATTTCTCTTTCGCACAGATTTTATGGGAATTTTGATGTTCTTTCATTCTGCTATCCCAAGTAAACTAAAATAATTATAACCTTAGTCCAACAATGTGACTGCATAATATGTAGAAAAAACTAGTAGGACAAGTAGTACACTGCACAGCCTATATTTAAGAATAGCAAAACAGAACAGAAATATTTATCTATGACAAAATAAGTCACAAATGATAAGGTTGCATTTTAAAGAACACCTAATTAGTGTTAATCTACTGCAGCGTCAACTACCACAACATTTAAAATTATGTAAAATTAAAACATGGTTCATTAATCATGCATTGGTGTATTCACTTTGAATTCCTTCCACACACTATTGTCCACCTCCGAGACCAAGGTTGGATGTGGTCGCAATATTTCCATATGCAGGACCCTGGTTCACAATGGATTGTTGGGCAATAGGTATCTCATAGTTTGTGGGACCTTCGTTATCTTGAATTTCTCCACATTCATACACATTTTCAGTGGGGATATCAAGCCTTGTGGGCACAGACCTGATAGTGTGTTTGATATGAGATCTGGAAATTAGAGAATATGAATTTTTTAGTTATTAGTTTAACACAAAATTACCTACTGAATGAAACTCCTTTATATTATCTGGAACAAAATATGAAAGTCCTAAAGCAGAGGTAAGTATTAGCAGATAGCTAGAAAGTCTCTTTCTGAATTATTAATAATTATTATCTTGCACAATTGTTTTCTAAAATCTTAATACAATTCAGAAAGTGCATGGCATTTGGGGGAGAGAAGGTGGTGACCATTTCCTTACCGTTCTATCATACCAACTTGCGAGACAGTTCAAAGGTCACATGTAAAATAGTGCAAGCTCAGTAATAGAAAACTTAGGTGATATGTGCACTCTGGAGTAGTACAGACACATGCATACTCTAATATAATAGTAAGTACTAAATTTAGTAGCCAGAGTTACATTGGTAGTAGCTATATATCTAATTACAAATAAAACAGGCATGTAGCAAAAGTGGTATAAAGTATTGCATTCAATGAAAATACTTGGTTGATGATATTTCTAATTTACCTCTTAGTAACACCATTATATGCACTAGTCTGGCCATAGCTTAAGCAGTTGGATAATCTATGCTGCTTTTGTTTAGCCATTGGACACTGCAATAAATTATATTAGTGGGAGACCCAGCATTACCTGGACCAAAAAGAGAAGTGAAACTTGTCTACATTATTGAATTACTACTCTCTCTTTGTGTATGTGTATGTTTATGTGTGTCTTTACAATGTGCTGGATGACACAGCCTTCTTGAAAGAAAGATTGTTTTGTCCTTTTTGTAGCTTTTTTATGTATGCAGGTATATAACTCAGGAACAGTAAACTGATCAAGATCAAGCTTTGTGCAACCCATAGGTGATTTTAAGGAAGAAAAAAGTTTCGTTTGCTTTTTTGAATGAGATATTTGCCTTAACAAAACAGCTAACAATTGCAAGTCTACTAAAATGAGCCACTTCTTCCATTGTAAAAAAAAATTATCATTGATACGAAACCTTTAGATGGTTTCTATCGGCATTGCTCAATTATCCATATTGCTTTGAACCAATTATTGGCATCTTAATTCACTCATAATATCAAAGTTTATAGAATTTTATGGAACAATTACTGACATCGACAACCTTGGTTAAATTGCTCTCATAGTTGTTCTGACTAGAACCATAAAGATACAGGACTATTCGGGCAGGCTGACTAATAAACTTTATCCAGTTAGTTACATATCTTTTATTTTCATTAGGATGCTACAGGGTGTTAAGAAGGTCAGGGTGAGTTATGCAAGCTGCTTTTGCAGTGGTTAAGGATTGTTGACCGGTCCTGCATACAGGCATTGAGCATTACACTATAGACATCTTGGCTAGGTTGCTCATGGTATGAAGCAGATTGCTGATGAATTTAACTGCTAATGAGGAGACAGAACTTGATGGATTCATCCAGGTAGTTGAGAAGATCTAATGTGGCAAAAACAGCATAGATTAAGGCACAGCAGAATTTTTCCTGAGAGAAAGAAGTTCTCGAGAGGAGAAGATTTCAGATGATGGGCTACTGGAAAACGAATGGACAAACCTGGCCATAAGTATATTATATTTGCCTGCTGTCATTTTTGCACAAACAATTTTCTAATCTATGATACTGATGGAAAAGAGAATTTTGTTTATTTTCCAATGTGTAGCATGCCTACATTTATTGGTATTGTAGCTAAAATTTATCTTCATATTTCTTTTATTTATAAAATGGAATATTTTGGGTGACAAATTTATCACATTTAAATCAAGTATGAAAATGGTATCAATGTGAAAAGTTATAAGCAAATTCAATGTATTATGGATCTGTTAGTGTCCTGCTAAAACATAAGCATCAAACAGCTAGTGTATATTGAACTAACTGCCAGTGACTAAGGCATACCGAATTAGTCTAAATATCTACACGTGTTCCTTTTAACAGCTGATTCTGCTCAATATCTTCTTCATATTATCTAAGGCAACCAAATATCTGTATTAAATCACACTTCTTTTAATAGAGTAAAATTGCATCTGTGACCGTGGGCGTGGAATGGCTCTTCCACTGTTTTTTATTTTTTATTAAGGAAAGTTTCCAAATAGTTTGATATCACTTTGTTTTAGTTTGAGGACCACATAAAAAGTTCCTTTGACTTCTTATAGAAATAAAAATGTATTTCTTGTTGAATTTATATATGCAATTTTGATGCAGGAGCTAATAGACTAAGTTTTTATTGCTAGCCTTGAGCCCACGTCAGAGGTACATTGCAACCAATTTGCTCTGTGAAGTAAGTCTATTTGCCAAAGGTGAGAACAATCCTAGACACACGCTCACTGTTGGAATCATGTACGAGCTATATATATGTGACATTGTGGAGAGTGTTGCAACTTATTATGGAGGAATAGTTGCCTGCAAAGTAATGGTGCTATAAGACATGAGCAACATCCTGTAAGTGCCCTACACATTTGTAGAATAAATAGTAGCATGTAATTCAATACAGTTGTAGCTAATAATAAGTATGGTAAAGTAGTAATTCTTGCTGCTAATATGTGAATTGGCTAAGTACTCTGCATGAATAATCAATACTGTTTCCAAAGAAGAGATGGTCTATTGTTGCTGGACAGACTTTGTCTTACATAAAACAACAATAAGAACAACGACTAAACATTTGTAATTTAGAAACTGTTTATAGGAGACAATGCTCTATTAGATGCTAGTGTTTAAAGATTAATGGTGGACTGCTTTAAATCTTGGTTAACATAGCTAGAGAGGAACAACAAAACAACAAAAAAGAAATAAGATTTATTTAAAAACAAACGATAACAAGGGTACAATGAAAGGAAACAAGAAAACAAAAATGTTTAGACATTTAACACTAATTATCATTTAACATTAATTAGCTATTTTACTGCAGTATTAAATATTTCACATGCATAAGTTAGAAACGTAATGGTTTTCCAAATGTCTGTGGCATAAAACAGCATAAAACATCTTTGGTATTGTATAACAACATACCTACTTATTAGAAAACACAATGCTAACTGTGGGTTATTACGTATCACTAACCTTTGAACTATGATCACAATGAGGATGAAGTTCAAAATAATGGCCACCACTGCTACAACTGCTGCACCTATAAATGCCCCAATTCCAAATCCTCCTTCTTCACTTTCTAATTAATAAAGATATAAACCAAGTAACAACAAAAAGAATAAACATTCACAAATCAATTACTTAGAACAGAGCCAATCATTGTTCCACTGGATTTCCCTAATCCAGCTGCAGTACCAGCTGAGACTTGCACAGCATAGGCAGTGTTTTCATCCAGACCTTGAATGGTGGTCTCACTGGAGTTCTTGCTCACATTTTGGTACAAGCTATTGGGTTCTTGTTGTTTGCTGCTGCCTGATGAAGAGAAGTAGGCTACAGTGTAGTGAGTGATAAATCCACGGGCCTCAGACAGAGTCAGGCCGGTCCAGGAAACTGTCATCATGTTGCCAGAGATCCTAGTCACTCTGACATTCTTAGGTGATATATTTGGTTCTATACACCATAGAAAAGTTAATATACAGATATATGCAACTGAGATAGGACTTACCAAGTTCTCTAGTAAAAACTACTACAAAAGAAAGTCTCCCTGGCCCTGCCTCATTAACAGCTGCAACACTGATATTGTAGGGGACACCAGCAACTA
Source organism: Cladorhizidae sp. MBARI D1340-BT2 (assembly GCA_028752905.1). Classification (NCBI taxonomy): domain Eukaryota; kingdom Metazoa; phylum Porifera; class Demospongiae; order Poecilosclerida; family Cladorhizidae; species Cladorhizidae sp. MBARI D1340-BT2. Next base: position 44,479,308 of record JAQNBH010000011.1, read on the forward strand.
AAACAGAAATTAATCATTCACCAACTGTAACATTTGAAATGATATGAACTCTCTCTATTACCTAGATCACTAGCCATATAGCTAGTCACTTTTCCATCCTTGGTTGAAATATATGCTACTCTCCTTTGTTTTCTAAGGTCATTGATCCTGATGAAGAAGGATGTGATATTTCCATTTGGCATAGCAGGAGTGGACCAAGAGATGACCAGAGTACTGTCACTAGGAGATGTTGTAGATAAACCTCCCACAGGTCCAGTCTCTGTGTAAATATCATGTGCACACAGCAATGTATTTATAAACCTTTCTGTGTGCATTCTGTATGTGTTCATTTAACTTGTCTTCAATAACCGCTCACACAGAGGACCCAAGGAGGGTGGAACCAGTAAAGATAGAGGTATACCAACCAAGGGAAAGACATGAACAGGGTTTTTACCAGTGGGATCAGTGGTAACTTCACTAAGGGATGAAGATAGGCTTAGTTTGGGGCTTGTATACCTTGCCATCTGGCTATGCCATGCACCAAAGGTTTAAAACAGCCATGGCAGCCAAATTAGATATAGGCTCAGTATATTGTAATGCTTTTTGTCCCTTTCTGCAGTGGGGGGGGGCAGTGGTGGGATTATATGCTACTTACACATATAAGTCCACTAAAAGGCAAGATGAAAAGTGGCCCAAATGCTCTCTACATATAAAATACCTTGGTCCTTTATGTCTGTATGTATGTGTGTGTGTTCATGCATGTGTGAGTGTGTGCATGCAGGTGTGTGTGTGCTTGTGTGTGTTTGTGTGTGTGTGTGTGCATGTTGCAGTTCATTTTCTTAAACCTGAATGAATGACTGCTCAAAAAGAGGACCCAGGGAGGGTGGAATCAGGGAGTAACTAAACCAGGGGAAAGACACGGGCAGGTTTTTTAGCTCATTGGCACCTGCCAACCTGTCAGCTAGTACTTTCAGGACATAGAACTGAATTAATCATGACAAATCAAATTTTATTAGGACATACTTTACAAATGTTGTTAACATAAAATGGAATGTTGGTAATCACAAGAGTTTTCCTAAGTACATTTTTAAATGGAAAACTGGTTCATAGTGACAGATCTTGCACTTGATAGCATAACTTTTGCTATGAGGTATCAGCTCCAGACCACCTTACTCATCTTAAAACTAAGTGAACCATAGACAGTAGTTGGATCAAGGTTTCGCCTCTCCTCTGCTTCTATCTTCCTGACAATATTGAAAGGTCTTTAAAGGTCAGCATTCGAATGAGGAAGTCACTAATTTAGACAAGTATTGATATTTCAGTATCAGTGCTGCCTAAAATGATCGATAGCAGCACATTCATTGGGATTATATGTATGTAGATGAGTATGTTATAAAAGAGATAAATGTAGTGCTTACTGAGTTATTAAACTACCAATCAAAGATTTATTACCGTTACGTGGAAGAAATGTCAGTGTGTTGTCATGAAAGGCAATGTTGTTACCTTTTTTTATACACTTGTCTTATTACAGAGTTGACCCATGCAGTAAGTTTTACACAAGATCAGGCAGATTCTACTGGTAGATAATCTGATCTAATACTCACCATTGGCAGCTGCTAATTAAATTTATCGTCTTATATATCAATGAAGTAATTGCACATGAGTTCACAACTTGTACAACAGATAAATGGTTACCAGAATACACTAGCAATAATATTCCCATTTAACTTTAGTACAACCTAGGGCACAAAACTCAGGTTTACAATATTCAGGACCAGGACAAACCACACAAAATCATTACTGTCCAAATATGCTCTGAATGGTATGCAGGTCCGGCAGTTACATACCCTGCAAGGCTTTCCCCTGAAGCTTTATCTCTGTCCTTAATTCCACTGATAAAGAGGACATGTGGAGAGTGGTACTAGAGAGAATAGAGGCAATTCCACCAGGAGTAGAACAAGGCAGAACTTTAGTAAGCCATACACTCTTTTCATGCTATACATATGCCAGGGCCATACCCCAAGTTTTAAAACAATCATAATAGTGCAACTACGACAAATATAACTAGAATAAGACTATATAGAGGTAACTATACATAGGTAAGAAAATAGGCTGGCTTTTGGGTCCATAGGCCAAGCCTTTTGGCTGGCCCTAGAGCTCTAAAACAGTCATAAAGGCCAAAGTAAGTTTTATAAAGGGTGAGCACTGTAATATTTTTCTCGGCCCTTTCTGTCTCACTGTTTCTTTGTCTCCATATCTGTATGGTTATATTATCGAGGTTGTAAAAACTTATTACCTTGACATTTCACTCCAGCATCCTCTGAGTGACTGCATTTGTGATTTTCAATGGAATTTGAAATACAGTTGAAGAGATTATTCTCATTTCCAACACAATTGATATTGTCTAGCCAGATTCTCCGAGAACCATCAGGTAGAGGAAATTGAGTAAGTGCAGTTGCTCCAGAAGCAGAATATCCTAGCTGTTTGCAAGCAACTTGTGCTTCAGCAGTTCCCCATCCATCGTCACACACAGTGCCCCAGTTGTTGTTGTAGTAGACTTCCACACGTCCGCTAGTGGTTGTGCCTCCTTGCAGTCTGATTGAACCTTGAGGACATAGTATTTGTAGAATAAACTTGAATATTTTTTGTGACAGTTAAGCAAATTGATGATTTGCTCTTTAAGTAGTGAATATTTATGTATATTCAGCTCAGACTGCTATCAATCACACAAGAAAAGATATCCTTAAAGGGCAACTGCTGTACATTTCCCTGTTTTTCTTTATATTTTGATAGTCCTTGCTATAATAACATAATGTAAAAAGTATTATATTTTAAATTGCAGTCCCCATGGCTATACAACCTTCATTGTACAATTAGCTTGTGGCTTGATAATGTATACTGTGGGAATCATTCGAAGTTAAGTGTTCAGGCCTATTGCATAAGCAGATACTTGTACTCAGTAGCTTGTGTGTGGATAAATGATAGCAAGAAGGTGAATGCCAGTGTGGCAGTTGCTGCTTACAACAAAACCAGCAGAGATTGAGTTAGCTTCTTTATTTTCCTCAGAATCCCCAAGTGAGGAAGAACTGAGCTGACCAAGTGAGATGGACTAGGGAGAAGTGGGAGCCCACTTTCTCGGTTTGTTGCTTTCACTTTGAAGAGAGCTGTTACGAGCTAGGTCAAGGTTAATAGAGATCCTTGGCTTGGAGAAGAGTATATGGATAATACACCATGATGGAGCTCCAAGTGGGATTTGTGATGGATGTGCAGCTATTACAGATCATTTCCCTGTATTTCTTTATAAAGCTTTAGTTAGGAGAAAGGTACGGTGAGGGTAGTTCAACATTTGGATGAGCAAGGGCTTTCCTTGATTTGCTAGTACATGTAACTGATAGACACTATCAAATTGCTAAGTGTGCACACCTTACTGACCATCGATAGGATGTTTGGCACATGGCTAGAAGTATTGAAATTATATATTTGGCATTTCTATATAGCATTCCCCCCAAAAGATAGAAACAGTCAGCAAGGAGAAGGATTGTGCATGTGTGGGTGGGTAGACAAGGAGCGTGGTTAATCACTTATACTGGTCTGCTGTCTCCACACCAAGTGGAAATGGAGAACAGATTAGAGGGAAATGGATGTCACTTGACAATCATATTCACAACATTCCAGTGGCATTCAGTTGCTTTACCTAGGTGTGAGCATCCTTTCTTACATGGGCATCGTAAATGAAATTTTGGATTCATTTTTAGTGATCTGCTAACTTATTATATTCTAACTTCTGTGCAGGCACCAAAGCAAGCCAGAAAGTCACAGCAATAATAACAAACACAAGGTAGATGTTGCGAAGCTTTCTCCAAATTACCAGACATCATGCTGTGAGGCTTTTCACAGCATAGTTATACATTTTGCTCCCAAGTCAACCTGCTTCTCATATGTTTTAATACTTTCGAGGTCTGTTGTTACATTTGAGTTATACTGCATTGATTTCAGTATTCACATGATCTTTACATACATAGATTGATTGTAGCTGGCATCACTCCACTACAATGAGAATAAGGAAAGAAAACAAGCTATAGCAAAGGAGGGAACAGCAGATTTTGTATCCACAACTCAAATATAAGAAGGAGGGTTATATTGGTGGGAAGGTGGTGGAAGACAGTAGACAGTACACTATTATATATTACTACTACCGCAGGTATGCTGTGTCATTTCTATGTTAGATTAGGTTGCTGACATGTTCACAAAAGCTCTTAAGAGTGTCCTATAATTCCTTGGTTGCATTACGTCTTCACCTCATCCATTATGAGATAGTTATAGTCGGCATAACAAAACTAATACTGAGCATCGAAGCAATTTTCATGAGCTTGATTTTGATTGCAAAAAATCCCACTTGTTGTAGTTAGTTGAAATTGCTATGTTAACACAGGGTAGTTAAACCCAGTACAAGTTTCAGAAGGAAAACTTGCTCGATTTTTGGTCACTGCACTTGCTAGTATAAACAACTCAAATATATTTTCCTACACTTCCTGGGCCCTGGTCTACTGTCTATATGCTGTACATCTGTACTTCCTGTAGAAAAATGGAGGAGAGAGGGAAAATATGACACACATAATATACACACATACATGCAATGTAGTTGGTGGAACAGATATTTGGACCCAGACATTCAAGCAAACAGCCTCAAAACCTAGGTGCTCAGTGATGCAGCTCACAGGAAGTTATAGTCATTATTTTTCTCTAATATATTAGGTATTTCTTTGCCACATAGACACTCCCTGCTTGTCTCCATTGTACTGCAGTGACTACATAGACACCTACGTTAAGAAATGAATCATTATTAGATGCAACAATGGACATGGGCTAAAGATATAGGTATACTAAGTCACTTAGCCTGCCCTCTGAATCATACTATTCACTGAAAGAAGAGATGGAACTGTCTGAGGTTGTAATATCAGGATCAACCTATCTAGAGAAGGGATTGGGTCTACTGCCAATTTTTCTTTGGGTTCAGCTACTCTGTCAGAATTTTCCTCTCCTGATCTTGATGATAGATAGTTATCAAAACTTTCTTTGGGGTGGTATCATTATGTTCACTACCACATGTAAGCAGAACTACAAGAAAATGCACTGGGAGTACAAATGGTAGGACTCCTGCTCTCCCACAATGCACATCATTAGCTGGCCTCTCACTAAGGAATGCATTCATACATTACAACTTTGTATCTCCCTGCAGACTGCAATTTAAAATGTAATACTTTTTACAGGGTTTTATTATAGCTAGAACTATCCAAACATAAAATATGGGGGAGTACTGCAGTTGCCCTTTAAAAAAAGGTGTTTGGTATTATGTACCCAAATTCATTGAATTACATTTCTCTTGTTTAATATACGTTCCTGAGTGATCATTATGATTATTGAATTGCACTGTTTGGTCAGTGTTTACAACCATAAACAGTCTTGACTCAAGGCAGTAACAATTGACAAGGTTAATTAAACCTTGTTGCAACTTTGTGAGATTAATCCAAGGAGTATTAAACTTGGTTACACAACCTTGTTATTGTATGGTTTCTCTGCTTAACCAGTTGAATGTCATAAGCACGTACAATGATAAACAAATTAAAAAAGAACTGTATGCACTATATAACAGATTGTGTTTTCTGCACATTTCTAGCTACCTACTCAATCATGATAAAAATGCTCAGCAATTTTATTCTAATTTGAACAGGGCGAGGGAAAAAATACAAGGCTGACAATTGCAATTCCAGACATGAATGGCTCTTGAGGGTTATTACAGGATGCTTTCATGATGAGGAAGCACAGCCAACTTTTCTGGGGAACTAATCTGAACCCCTCCTCACTCGAGAAAGGAGATATTACCAGATGTAATTCTGTGGTGTAAATTTTGTTGCATTGTAGCACAACAAAGTCCTGCAGTGTGTTTGTTTGCTTTCCTCAATACAGCAAGTTTCCAAATCACACTGCAGCTTATTATATTGCAATCTAATGATGTGAACAATTTGAAAAGAAAATTCCTTATAAAAGGTTATAGCTATAAATATAATGGCTATAAAAACCAGAAATTAAGTTGAAGGTCAATATATATCTGTAATTGTCTTTTTTAATCAACAAATTTTTCAATTGAACTTTATTAATGCTAATTTTGAATAAAATATATTGTAAAGAGAAAAAAATCTATAAGTGATAGGCAGTGTAGCTGGATTAATAAGTGCCTTGCTATGTGAGAGGCTCATGTATGCAATTTTATATGGACAGCAGTCATTATCATTGGAGAGGATTTGGTATGAGATAGTAGGCCCAAGCATAAAGATGCAGATCAATGTAGTGTTATAAAGAAGCAAGAACTTCTAATGTAGGCCTTTTCTCATTCTTCAACCTGTTCACTTTCACCTCCTCTCCCACCTGAGATTGCCATTGCAATAGCCCCTGGAAATCTACATAATTGTGCGAACATGACATGGTCTCAGGAAGTCCTTCCATAGGTCTGAAGGACTGTGAAAATGACAGGAGAGACAGGCAGCAGCCAAATATAGTATACCAATGTCGTGAAGCTAGTAAATTCAATTTCTATTATTCAAGTAGTTCAATTTCTAACAAATACTTCTTTGATTTAATTAGAAAAAGGAAAATTAAAGTGACTTTATTGTTTTTTAATGCCATATATTTGATTAAGCTACCACCATTAGAGATGTTCTTTGTGCATGTGTAGAAATAAACCTGATATCATGAATTGCACATACAAAAACATCCTAGTTTATTACAAAATAATAATATTCACTGCATCATTACCTTGACAGCTTACTCCAGCATCCTCATTGTGATAACAGTTATGTATTCCAAGTGGCCTAGCAAGACAGTTAAAGAGACTGCTTTCAGTTCCCACACAATCAACATTGTCCAACCAGATCTTCCCAGTGCCATCAGGAATAGTAAATTGATATAGTGGACTAGCTCCAGTCGGAGGAAATCCTAGCTGTCTGCATGCAACTTGTGCATCAGCAGCTCCCCATCGATCATCACAAACTGTGCCCCAGCGATTGTTGTTGCAGATTTCCACACGTCCACTGGTAGTACTCCCCCCTTGCAGTCTGATTGCTCCTTGAGAACACACCTCTAAGAGACAGCAAGAAGCAGAACATGATATGGGGCTTTATCAGGTGAATATTGATGTAGGTTTGTAAGCTGTTGCTGCTTTATTGTAACAACAATGGTAGTGGCAAAATACATTAATTATTTAAGTAAACACTAACCTATACATGGAGATTAGCAATAAGAATATCCAATAACTAGCTACAGTTTTCGAGCCATAAAAACATGTCATAAATTACAAGATTCCACTAACATCTAAGTAGCTGAAGAGTCCCTATTCTGTTCTATGAATTGGTATCTAGTGTAATGGCCTGGCTGAGACAGTCATGACAGCAGATGCAATTGTATATAGGCCATATTTAAATTTGTAATTTTATGCTCTTTCACACCCCTCAAACAAGAAATATTTTTATGCAGTATTTTACAGTTATTAAGCGTAATACTTAAGTGTGCAATACAGTTTATTTTTGTCTCAGTTTTGAAGTGTCTAGATATTCTTTATACACACACGCAAACACATTCACACACACACACACACTTATGTATATAAGGTAGCGCAGCACACTCCCCAGGTTGATTTAAAAATAGAAAATAGCTAACAATGCACATCATAACTAAAACTCACACTCTCACTTTTTAGCTGGGTCTCAGCTGCTACAAGCTCTATGATTTTAAGCATGCTTCATTACCTAGGTATTATTTTTCATATTCAAATGATTGCATACCTTGCACAAAAAGGTCCATTAATAATTTTATTACAAGAACACTCCATTATTTCTGATGTTTTGCAATGACTAATATCCTTCCTTGCTTGTGAAAATGCATTTGTCAGGGCTAAGAGATTTGCTGATTTTACTGATACACCAGTGCAATAATACAAAGTCATCTACCCAGTAAGGGCTCCTTTCCATAATGTGTTGAGAAAGAGCATGAACTAATGCTAGAGGAGCTGTTCTTCTTCTCTTTTTTTTAAAATTCTTTCCCATCACAATGCTGAAGGAGTGTGTACTACAACATTAAAACCAACGAAATTAAAATCAACAACTGGGAAGGAAACTTTTTATTAAAAAAAAAAAAACTATATTGGAACAACTCATCAAATAAAAAAGGTAAACAAGACTGTAGTCATGTAGAGCATAGCCAGACAATCTGAGTCTGAGTGCATAAGAGACTTAGTTATATACTTCTCCTGTAGCTAATGTAAATAAAGAAGGGAAACAAGTCTGTAGTCATGTAGAGCATAGCCAGATAATCTGAGTCTGAGTGTATAAGATACTTAGTTAAATACTTCTCCTGTAATGTTGCTTGCTGAACTGGCAGACAAAAATGTTAAAACTATTAAATTCTTCTTTAAATATCTTGTTTCCTCTGACTGTCTTATTCTCTTGACCTCATAACCTGTGTACCATAAGTTCTTTCCTAACAATTTAAATTCAGTAGTTACAAAATTTTCCATAGATTATTAGTCTGAAGACTAAAATGATAATGATGCTCATGTGTGTGCAATATCGATCATCGCAGTTGCAAAGGGTCAATTGGTTCAGTGGAAAGCTTATTTTTCTGTGTAAATATGTTTTTTATGTCTGCTTATTCTTCATGAACCAATGGACTTATCCAGATTAAACTTGGTGCAGCCCTTAAGGACAACACAAAGAAGATTTTAATCCAAGTATATTTCCAAAAAACCCAATAAGTAATGACCCTCTAGTGATAGCCCATGGCAGCAGATTCAAAGACAAGGCATATTAAATAATTATGTATTTTGAGGCTCATTCACCTACTTAAAAAAATTATAGTTATTAACTGCACTTGTGAATTGCCTAGACATTTATTTGAAGCATGTACATCATATATATTTACATAAATGTATGTATGCATAAGTCATTAATTTTGGTCTGTCTGTCTGAGGATAGTGAAAGAGGACTCCTCCACTATTTGATGTCTTTGTTGTCAGAGTCTGTCCTGGTATTGGCAAATTGCACATGGCATGCTGGAGAGATTCAATGTTTTGGCTAGTTGACATTTATCAGGTGTAAGTGGTTTACAATTTAGGGGAACCATTTAAAATACTAGCTAGAGCACAGTGCAAGGTTCAGGGTTGGCAAGTGATGGGTGGAAAGAAATGAGGTTGAAGAAGTGGTGCTACTCACTATTTTGAGTATAAGTTAATTAATTAAATTCATATTTATGATTTTTCCAGAAGATTGTAATTAGTGTTGAAGTGCACTGTTTGGTCTTGGTTCTAACAACAATAATCTACCTTGAATCAAGGCAGTAGTATCAAAAGTATAAAAATGAGTGAATTGACAAGGTTACAACCTCATCGCAACCTTGTTACAAACTAGTAACCATGTCAATTCTAAAGTAGTATTCAAACTTGGTTGTGACAACTCCATGTGGGCTCTCTGGTAACTCTTTGACTGTCATAAGCATATCAAATACAAAAACAACTCAAAATGAACTGTGTGCACTAAACAACAGATAGTGTTTTCTGCACATTTCTAGTAGCTATCTGCTAAATCATGATAAATTAGTCATCAACCTTTACTCCAGATTGAATAGGTTGTGGGGAAAATACAAGGCTGATGATTGCAATTACAGATATGTGATAGGATCTGAGAAAAGGGGTCTTATGTTAGAGTTTTGTGATATGCCCAAAATAAGCTCAAAGTTATAGTTTGACTATTTTTCTTTTTTTGTACTACAGGCATCTACTAACTTTCCTTTACATTTGTGTGAAGTCTGAAGGCTCCTGCTTGCTTCTTTGTAGGCAAGAGTGAGGTTAGAACATTGGTGTTCAAGAAGTTGCTACGTGTGTAACGGAACTGCATTGCCATGTAACACAGAGAAAATACTGACTGCGTATGCGGAAAGATGGGAAACCCCCACATAATGGGGGGATTTCCTACTAGCTGCTATAGTGGCCGCATGGTTAACAAACTAACAAAGGAATGGATTCATCAAGTGCACAGGAAGCTGCAAAAGCCATTAATTTAAAACGCGTTTTTCTCAAAATGAATGCTTCAAGCATCTAGCATTCAGGCTTTCATAACTTTTGTTCTGAATGGAAATAAGTGATGATTTAAGTTCCAAAATATAGGCATTGCTTGTTCTTTCACCTGGTATCACTAACTCAGTTTTTTTAATTTTGTACCTAAGACCCCTTTTCTCAGATCCTAATAATTCTTCATGGTTTTTACTTGTGATTCATGCTCTTCTGTTATGAAAGCACAGCTCTTTTCATACTGGGAACTTATCTGAACCCTGTCCACTTGTACAGAAGGCAATAATTCTCTCATTCACAAGTGATAGGTAGTAGAGTGCTTGCACAGATGCAGTAGAGCCTGTCTGTCAAGTTTTTATTTGTGTTAGACTCATGTTTATAAGGTTGTGTGGACAGCAGCATTTGGAAATGAGTTAGTATGTATGTGATAGTAGTAAGCCCGACAATGAAGAGATATGTTTACTGTAGGTGTGAAAAAGAAGAGTTAATTCCTAATAAGGATATTTTTCTTAGCTTTATGCAACCTGTTTGCTTCCTTCCCTCTCCTACCTGAGGTTGCTAATAATAATGACGTTTTTTCAGGACAGATTTGAAGAACTGGTAAAATGACATGAGAAAGAGATGTGCAGAAGTAAATGTAATTTACCAAATGTCATGAAGCTCACAGGGTAAAATATTCAGAGCTTTTCCATTGTGAGATAATTTTCATTGTTAAATATTGTTCCTGTAATTAAATTTTATACACATTTTATAAAGTATGGTAGCTTTATGATTTCTATGCTGCATAATATTCAGAATTAACTACAACTAATAATATTAACCATGATATTACCTTTCTTTGTACAGAGAGAAATGACCATGGTATCATGATTTCATGTGAAAAAACATCCTAGTATATTACAAAATAATAATATTCACTGTTTCATTATTACCTTGACAGCTTACTCCAGCATCCTTATGGTGATGACAGTCATGTTTTCCAAGTGGCCCAGCAGCATGACAGTTAAATAGACTGCTTTCAGTTCCAACACAATGGACACCATTCAACCAGATTGGCCCAGTGCCACTAAGGACAGTATATATAGCAGCTCCAGTAGGAGGAAATCCTAGCTGCCTGCATGCAACTTGTGCATCAGCAGCTCCCCATCCATCATCACACACGGTGCCCCAAGTGTTGTTATAGTAGACTTCCACACGTCCACTAGTAGTTGTGCCTCCTTGCAGTCTGATTGAACCTTGACAACAAAGTAGATATAGTAAATTCAATTTTTTTGTGACAGTTAGATAAGGAAGTTGAAGATTTGGCCTTCAAATAGTTATATACCAGCATACAAGAAGAGAGAGACTTAACAAGATTGTAGAGTGCAACTTGATCCTCGAGTTAATTTGTTCATAATAAGAGCTATATAATGTTATGGCTATAACAAAACTTAGAGCAAAGAAATATATCCAGGTGAGCCTCAATTATTGATAGCAAAATGCTTAAAATATAACCCAGTATAACCGTGTAAAATAATTTCAAGATATTTCCAAGAAGTGGCCTCGAATTGACAGCCCAGATAGCAGTTCAAACATAATACATTTATAAATTTGTATTTTTAGGCTCATTTACCATTTAAAAAATATTTAATGTCATTAACTGCACATGTGCATGTTTTATTTCGGCATCAAATTGGTTAGATGTTTGTTTGAAGCAACACATATATATAAATAATATGTCTATGTATATAAAGTACTACCATAATAATATATCAGTTGGTCTGTCTGCTTGAGAAGATAGCAACAAAGTTACCACGACTAATTGATGTCTATAATTATAGTAAGCATCAGTCACCAATATTATTGGCTAATTGACTAATGATTATCATGAACATATGTTATGCTGGGTAGATTTTAAAAACAAAAACAATGTTTTGGCTAGTTGACATTTATCACTGTTAGTCATTTACAATTTAGGGAACTATTAATTTTATATAATATAGACACAATGCAAGGTTCAGGGTTGGCAAGTGATGAGTGGAACGAATGAGGTGAAAGAAGTGGTGCTATTACTCACTATTTTGAGTTCATTAAATTCCATATACGAATGATTTTCTTTCCAGAGTTATTATAATTAGTATTGAAGTGGTCAAGGTTCTACAACCTTGAATCAAGGCGTTAGCAAAAGTATAAAAAAATGAATGAATTGACAAGTATGCAACCTCATTACAACCTTGTTACAAACTAGAAACCACTAAGATAGTATTCAAACTTAGTTGTCACAACTTTGTCTTTTCCATGCGAGTTCTCTGGTTAAGTATTTGACTGTCATAAGCAATCAATGTTGCCATAGTGTTGGAACTGTTTGGATTTTTGACCCTTAAATTTTCTGTTTGGATTTTATCAATAAATGTTTGGATTTTTTATCATTAGAAAACTGTTTGACATTTCATGCATATCAGACCATGTGCAGCCTATTTCAAAACCACTCTCTGTGGTATTAGCTGAGTGTGGTCATTTTGTGGTCACCTGGTCTGTGCAAGAATATTCATGTGGTCACTTGGTCTGTGCAGGAATATTCCTGCAGTCCTGTGTTATTATGTGGTCACCTGGTTCTGCACTATACTGTGTTCACCCAGGTCTGTGCAGGAATATGCTTGCAGAGCCTAAATTCTTGTGCTATCTGGTTGGGTATTTAAATCCTGATTTGTGCAAGAGTTAGAATCTTTGTCAGTAGTGAGTGTCAGAGAGAGTTAGCTATGGCATCTGCAGAACCCAGTACTTCAAGGTAACCAGAAGAAGATTCTTCAGATATAGATTCTGACTCTGATAATGAGGTTTCACAAATTGACATTGACAGTCAAATCTCTACATCTATCAGGTCTTCTAAGTCTGAAAAAAAGAGATTGTGTGTCTATCGTGGACAGTATGCAAAGACTATCCCATGGGCCACAACATTGAGAAAGGGCTCTTCTTTTGCCTTCTGTATGAAGTGCTCTCATGATATAAACCTTGAGGTGGTACTAGAAGACACCAGGAAACGAAATTACACAAATACTCAGAAAAAGATGGTGTGGGTGTACTGCCTCTACAGTCCTAGGCCAATAAGAGAGGAGTCTGTAATCCGTGCATAACTACTCTTCACATATTTCCTTGGAGAGCACAATCTTGCCTTTCAATTGGGAGATCATTGGGAGATCATTGTACCAAACTATTCAAGTTGATGTTTCCTGATTCTTCTATTGCTAAAGACTTTAAGTGTAGTCATACTAAAGCAACAGCTGTGTTGAAAGTTATTGTCCAGGATTGTTGGAAAACGATTTCTGCAGCAGTTAGAGAGACTAAATACTTCAGCCTCCAACTGATGAGACAACTGATATTACCATTACATAACAAGCTGCTATTATGCTTCCATTCTTCGATAACACCCAAGGACAGGTGAGATGTGTCTTCTTTGCCCTAGAGAGTGTAGAGAGGGCAACTGCAGAGCTGCTATTTAACGCAATCGATTAGCATTTTCAAGAATCCACTACCCTCCTTTATGATAATCTTGTCGGATTAGGTACAGATGGGGCCAATGTAATGTTGGGAGCACGAAATTCAGTGATGTCACGGTTACGATGTAAGCAGCCAGCTTTAGTTGCTCTTTAAATGCACTAATAGCAAATGAGGCCTGCAAAGTCTTGCGATGAATTGGAAGATCTGACAACTGATGTTTCCAGAAGAATCCAAGGAGGCTGCGACAGTTTTGAAGAATTTCAGAGTTTTGTGGAATGCAAGCCACACAAGTTGTTAAAAGCATGCCAAACACGATGGCCCAGCCTTGAAGCTTGTGTAAATCGTCTTATCGAGCAATATGAAGCCTTACTTTCATACTTTCGAAGTACTGAGGATATGCAGGCAGTAGTGAGAAGAGTAAAAATTGTACTTGAAAAGTCTCTGGACCAAAGCTTACTTGCTCTTTCTATGTTCTGCATTACCATAATTTCAACAGGTACATGCAGCAGCAATCTCCAATTCTTCATGTTCTCTACCTAGAGCTTAATACGAAAATTTATGATGCGGTTCATGGATAATACAGGCGAGTAATTTGGAAGTTACCAAATAAATTATGGCAACAATGTAAGCATTTACAAGGATATCAATTAATCAAAATGAATTGTGGGCACTAAACAACAGATTATGTTTTTTGAACATTTCTAATAGTCTGCTAAATCATAATTAAATAGTCAGCAACTTTTATTCCAGATTAAACAGGTTGAGGGGAAAAATACGAGGATGATGATTGCAATTATAGCTCTTCAGAATATTTACTTGTGATTCAGGATGCTCTTCTGTTGTGATAACAAAGTCTTACTGGGAATTTATTTTAACCCTTCTCTTCGTGAGATAGAAAGCAATAATTCTCTATCAAGTGATAGGTAATAGTGTGCTTGTATAGCTGGGGTAGAGCCCGTATGTCAAGTTTTGATTTGTGTTAGGCTCATGTTTATAAGGTCGAATTGTCAGTAGGATTTGGATACGAGTTAGTATGCGATAGTATGCAGTTATAACAATGAAGAGATATCTTTACTGTTGGTGTGAAAAAGAAGAGTTATAGGGGTTTTTTCTTAGCTTTCTGCAACTTGATTGCTTCCTTCCCTCTCCTACCTGAGATTGCTAATGCAATAGATCCTTGGGTAATGATGTCCTTTCAGGAATTCTATCCACAGATTTGAACAACTGGTAAAATGACACAAGAAAGAGAAGTGCAGTAGAAAATATAATTTACCAATGTCATGAAGCTCACAAGTTTAAAGCTTAAAAAATATCTAATTAAATTGTATGCTCATTCTAAGATATTAAAAAGGAGAATTATGGTAGCTTCATGATTTGTTTCTGCATGATATTCAGGTTTAACTACAACCATGAAAATGTATTAATCTTTGTACATATGTAGAAATAAACCTGACATCATGAATTAGATGTGGAAAAACATCCTAGTATATTACTATTCCTCTGTATTACCTTGACATCTTATTCCAGCATCCTCATTGTGATGACAGTTGTGCGTTCCAAGTGGCCCAGAAGGACAGTTAAAGAGACTACTTTCAGTTCCAGCACAATGGACATCATCCAACCAGATTGGCCCAGTGTCATTGAGAACAATATATGTAGCAAGTGCAATAGCTCCAGTAGGAGGAAATCCTAACTGCCTGCATGCAACTTGTGCATCGGCAGCTCCCCATCCATCATCACACACGGTGCCCCAGGTGTTGTTGTAGTAGACTTCCACACGTCCGCTAGTAGCTGTGCCTCCTTGCAGTCTGATTGAACCTTGAGAACAGAATATTTGTAATTTGGTAAAGTGAATTATTTATTTTTTGTTACAGTTAAATAAGGAAGTTGAAGATTTAGTCTTCAAGTAGTGAATAATATTCATGTAGATTCCATACAGACTGCTATACCAGCATAACAAGATTACTAGATCCTCGACTTAATTTGTTTTTCATAACATGAGCTATAACCAAACTTAGAGCAAAGAAATATATCCAGGTGATCCTCATTTATTGAGAGCAAATGGTTCCAAATGTTACCCAGTTACCATGGGAATTAATTTCAATGATAATTGACAGCCCATGATCAAACATAAGGTATATATAAATTTGTACTTTTAGGCTCATTCACAATTTAATTTTCATAGTATATTAACTGCGCATGTGCAGGAAGTCTTTGCATGAATTTATTTCGGTATGAAATTGCCTAAGATGTTTGCTTGAAGAAATAAATATATGTCTATGCATATAAAGTAGTAGCATATGTCAGTCGGTCTGTCAGTCTTTAGAAGAAAGCTATGTAGTAAGGGTCACAGTCACCAGTGTTGGCTTATTTGATATATAAACTAATGATTGACATGACCACATGACATGCTGGATAGACTTCAAAAACAACAACAATGTTTTGGCTAGTTGACATTTATCATGTGTGAGTGATTTACAATTTATGGAAACTATTTATACATACTAGCTAGTAACCCAGTGCAAAGTTCATGGTTGGCATGTGATGGGTGGAAATAAATAAGGTTAAGGAAGTGATGTTATTACAAACCTACTCACTATTTTGAATACAAATCACATAATTATATGAATGATTTTCTTTCCAGAGTGATTATAATAATTAGTATTGAAGTGCACTGTTTGGTCAAGGTTCTAACAACCATCGACCTTAAGCCTGTAACAAAAGTATAGAATTGACAAGGATACAACCTCATTACAACCTTGTTATAGAAACCATGTAATTCTAAAGTAGCATTAAATTTGGTTGTCACAACTTTGTCTATTCCATGTGGCCTCTCTGGTTAACTGTTTGACTAAGGGGGGACTGTACCACAGAAACTAGATTTTTTTGATTTTTCTCTTTCTTTTGTTCTTTCTTTTAAACTATTCTTGTATCTTTCAAACTATTCTTGTATCTATACTCTAGCCATTTGCAAAGTTTTAGAGGCATTGGATACTCCATTCCGAAGTTATGTTGGTTTTTATCCATGCAATTTCACTCATCTTGATTCAAGAATCGCGAAGAGACGGCCAACTGAAGGGGAGACAGTTGGCATTTAAAAAAAATTTACTTGCTGTTACAATTTTAGAGCTCTGTAGCTTCTGCAAACTTTACGGTATGGACTTGATATATAGTTCAAAAGATAGGCCTCTCTGTGTGCTCTCTTTTAATACTAAAATATATCTCATAGGTATAACTATAGGCAAGTTACTAGACCCTAAAATGGAGGTACCTCAAAAACCTGCCTCCCAAAAACCTCATCCAAAATAACTCCAGATTGCTAAGTGCTAAACATTTGAAAATGGTACGAGTAGCTAGAGGAAGCCCTTGGCTATTCAATGACCTTTTTTATTAGGCATTAAAATTTTAGTACGTGGTCAAGTCCGCGCTCATCCGTTTAGTCCACTTGTCGTTAGGTAGCTTTAGCCAGTCACTGTCATACTAGCTTTTAGCTAGTCTGTTATGGTCTGTTGTCGATGCAACTGCAGTGGGCACTGTATCAATAATTATATTCGTGCTGTCGACAGAAAAAACAATGTGTGAACTGCTTGCCCATCCGAGGCGGAACATGTCATAACTCAGTCTCTGGTGGGTATACACCAGCTCCAATCATCCCCATCTCATCCTCAGGCTCTGTCTCTTCAGTTGTTGGTTCTATTAACAAACCTGTTTGCCATGAGGGAGATGTCGACCCCTTTCCAACCAATGGCTCACCTGACCTCGCCCCTGTCCAACATTCTACATCTACTACCCAACCTTCTGTAACTCTACATCATCAATCTTCTCCACCCACTTCCTTGCTGCAAGTTCCACCTCTCTCGTCTCAGCCACCATCTACATCTGCTGCTACAGTCCCCACCTCTATCACTAATACTGGTCTACCAGCTGATCATCAAATCACTCTCCCATCCATAACTTCCATCCTTAGGGCAAAGACCACCACCCTTAAGCATGTCCCTAAAGGAGCAAGAGATGCTTGGGCCGGTCTTTTAGGCGAGGTATTTCGTGACATTGTGGCAGATCCTTCAGATATAGCTGCCTGGAGCAAGGTCTTTATTATACCACGATGTATTCTGGCTGCACCTAAGCGAGGGGGCGGGAGCCATTGGAGTGCTACAGAAATTCTCTTCAAGATTTGTATACGTAGGTGGAAAGGGGGTGATTTCCTGGGTCTATGGTCTACTGGTGGAGTTGACTTCCAACCTTCACAACCACCAAGGGAAGCATCGGAAGGTGACCCCAGAGTTGCTGAAAGTGGCCAATTCTAGATGGGCTCGGAGCACTGTGGAGGACGGTCAATATAAGAAAGCTATCCAGATTCTTACGTCAGATGGGCTTGTTCCGGGAGATGCTGATTCCTTTGATGGCATGCTGTCTAAACACCCTCAGACACCACCACCTTCTACCAACTGACCCCGTACCATCTCCTGTCAGGGTGTCAGCGGAGGATGTCATCTTTGCAGTTAAGTTGTTCCCCAATGGCTCTGCTCCTGGCCCATCTAATTTTAGAGCTACTCACATCAAAGAAGCTATATTCTGTCCCTCACTAGATAGACGAAATAGTGCCCTTCTAGCCCTTCAGGGATTGGTCACCTATGTGCGGGTGATGTTCCCTCTGAAGTTATTCCACATCTCTGTGGGGCTTCTCTCCTTGCAAGCAGGAAGAGGGGGGGTTGGCTTAGGCCCATTGCTGTTGGGGAAGTCTTGCGCTGCCTAACTTCCAATTGCATCTCAAGGGCGGTGAGAACAGAGTCCTTCAAGGTCCTTGCCCCTTCACAAGTTGGAGTGGGAGTGCCGGTGGGATGCGAATCCATTGTTCATGCCTTGAACCAGGTGCAACAGGATATTGACATTCTTCCTGAGAAAAAATGGACACTATTACTTGATTTCTCTAATGCCTTCAATGGGATTGATAGGGGGTGTATGTTCAAGGAAATAAGAGACCGCATACCCTCGATATCTGTTTGGATGGAGATGTGCTATGGTACTAGATCTCTCCTCCATTTTGGTAATTATTCCATCTCCAGCTGCAGTGCAATCCAGCAGGCCGATCCGTTAGGCCCACTCGGCTTTTCTCTGGCCCTCCATCCGCTAGTTGAGAAGATCTGCAAGCAGGTGCCAGGCCTCTTGAATGCCTGGTATCTTGATGATGGATCACTGTGTGGTTCAGCCAAGGATCTGACCATTATTGAACAAGATAGTCCTGCTCGAGGCCTCCATTTGAATCGACTGAAATCCCTTTTACACATACCTGAGGCCTCCTGCCCAATTCCTAATCCCCTCCCTTCGGATATCCCCATCTCTCGTGAAGGGTTCATCATGTTGGGTGCCCCACTAGGTCCTCCCTCATTTTGTGAAGCCACACTCATGAACCGGGTAAAGAAATTGGAGAAGATTCTATCCTGCCTGCCTGACCTCCAGGACTCGCAGATGGAGACAACGCTGCTACGTTCCTGCCTGATGCTTCCAAAGATAATTTTCACCCTCCACACATGTCCCCCTTGCCATCTCCAAGAGGCGTTGAAAGCTTTCGATAACACCATGCGGGAAGCCGTCTCTGACCTTTGGTTGTCCATTGTCTGACTGGTCATGGGAAAAAGCAACTCTTCCAAGCTCCCTAGGGAGGTCTCAACATCAGACAGGCTTCGCTAC
This sequence comes from Cladorhizidae sp. MBARI D1340-BT2, assembly GCA_028752905.1. Lineage (NCBI taxonomy): Eukaryota > Metazoa > Porifera > Demospongiae > Poecilosclerida > Cladorhizidae > Cladorhizidae sp. MBARI D1340-BT2. The sequence continues at coordinate 44,498,572 of JAQNBH010000011.1, forward strand.
ATGCCCCAGCAGCTTTCCTTAGCTCTTTGCATGCCTCTTAAGGTCTCATTAGCAGTATACTTGGGAATATGCCAAAGGTTTCCCCTCATGCAGCCTCTGCTCTGTCCGAATTGGCCCTGAATGCAGCAAAACCGGAATGGTGTTCTCTCCAAGACATTGATGTTCCCCTTACACAAAAGGCCCTATCTCGCTCAATAGATAAGACAGCCTATGGTTCTCTCATCGCTCAGGCCCCGGACATGAGATCAAAGGCTTTGGCTCTCTGTTGTGCAACTCCCCATGCAGGTGATTGGCTCAATGTTGTTCCTTCCCAGGCCATTGGTCTCCATCTTTTCGACGCTGAGTTCGGTCTGTGCATGCAGTATTGGTTGGGAATTAGGATGGCTGAGGACGGAACTCAGTGCTCCATATGCCAGGTTATCACTGACCCTTTTTGGTGATCACCAGGTTGGATGCAGTGGCAACGGTGATAGGATCTTTCGGCATGACTCTCTTAGGGATACACTATATTCTGCCGCCCAAGAGAGAAGTGCCGGCTCTTATTTCAGGATCCGCTAGCCACCCAGCTGATGTTTTCCTACCAATATTGAAAAGGGGCCAACCAGCTGCCATTGACATCAAAGTCATCTCGCCCCTTCAACAGGCGACAATTGCTGCAGCCTCCACCCCTCAAGGTCATGCACTATCTGTTGCCAGAGCCAGAAAGATGGCTGTTCATTCTGCGCCCTGTCACTCAGTGGGGGTCAACTTCATCCCAGTAGCAGTAGAGGCAACGGGAGGTTGGAGTGAGGAGGGGCTGGACACCATCCAGGCAATTGGACGACTCCAAGGGCAGCGCCGAGGGATGCCTCCAGCAGAGTCTATATGCCACCTCTTCCAACGTTTTGGCCATCTGCCTTTGGAGAGGTAACGCAGTCATGTGGTTGCGTCGTCTTCTAACCCTATCTCTGGGCAGGCCTGAATATGGACTATTTCTGTTGTTGTTGGTTATGTTGTTGCTGTTATACTTCGTACTAATGATTTTTAAATTATATAGCTGCGGGTGGAATATTGATTACGTTGATTTTCAACGTAATCAATTTTCCACCCGCGTGCTTGACCACGTACTTACATTTTAACGCCTAATAAAACGGTCATTGAATAGAGGCAGGCTTCCTCTAGCCACTGGTACTAATTTCAAATCTTTAGCACTTAGCAATCTGGAGTTATTTTGGATGAAATTTTGGGGATGCAGGTTTTTGAAGTCCCTCCACTTTAGGTTCTAGTAACTTGCCTATAGTTATACCTATGAAACATATTTTAGTATATATTAAAAGAGAGCACATAGAGAGACCTATCTTTGAGCTATATATCAAGTCCATACCATGAAGTTTGCAGAAGCTACGGAGCTCTAAAGTTTAACCACAAGTAATTTTAAAATGCCACTGTCTCCCCTTCGGTTGGCCGTCTCTTCGGGGTTTTCTTCTATTCTTGAATCAAGATGAAGTGAAATTGCATGGATAAAAACCAACATAACTTCGGAATGGAGCATCCAATGCCTCTAAAACTTTGCAAATGCTAGAGTATAGATGTTATTTATGAATTTTGGGGCATGGGAAGTACAAGAAACTACAAGAACAGATCAACATTTTACATGTGATTCCATAAACTCAAACATTTCATTGCCCTATATAACTTCATAAATGTTTCCTTATTTTTTAATAAATCTTGTGTTTATTAGCAGTAATGGTCATAACTTTACTACACTTCACTCAAATATATATATTTTTATATCACCGGATAGTTCTTCTAATTCTCTAAGGAATGTATGAAACAGATTTTAATTACTTCAAGTAGTTGATAAGTTATGGTTATTTGAAATGTGAGCTTTAGGATTTTCTCGGGGATTTTCCCCATAGCAAACGGGTTGGCTTGCTACTCAGCAACCACGATGGTTATTGATAATCTGTTTCTTACATACCTTAGATTTTTCTCTCCTCTTTCAGCTGACCCAAGTATGGGACTTTGATCTTGAAAACTCGGGCAGTTATGATCACATAGCTGATAATGGTCATTTGGGGGGGGGGATCTTGATGTATCTTCTAAGAAAATATGTTTCTAGAGACATTCAACATATCATTAGGAAGCACAAAGCATAAGGAACAACTTGAATTTTTTAATCTGCATAGAATGCATAGAAATATAGCGATTTATAAACCTCTGGTTTTTCTGCGGTACAGTCCCCAGTAACAGTTGCCTAGGAGGAGAACTCCATCAGCCAAACAGCAGACCTGAGCCCGGGTCTATTGTAGCATATGAATTGTTGATAGCATCTTTAACAAGCCTACCTATAACTAATGATCCTCACAGGGCTGCTAAACAGCACTATATGCGCATGTACAAGGAAATCAATTACAAAAACAAATAAAAAAGAATTGTGTGCACTAAACAAAAGATTTTTTTTTCTGCCCATTTCTAGAAGTCTTCTAAACCATATGAGACAGTCAGAAATCTTTACTCCTGATCGAACAGGTTTAGGGGAAAGATAGAAGGCTGATAATTGCAATTAAAGAGCTCTTCAGGGTATTTACTCGTGATTCAGGATGCTCTTCTTTTGCGAAAGTAGAGCTACCTTTTCTTACTGGTAATTGATCTGAACCCCTCTGCTCTTGAGATAGAAAGGCTATATCACTAGAGATAGGTAGTAGTGTGCTTGTATAGCTCAGGTAAAGCCTTTAGGTCATGTTTGATTTGTGTGAGGATCATGTTTATAAGATCATGTGGACAGCAGCATTTGGAGATATGTTTGTATGCGATAGTAAGGCAAGTTACTGCAGTGGTGATAAAGAAGTGTCAACTACCCAAAGGGACTTTTTTCATTGCTTTCTGCCACCTGTTTGCTTTCTTCCCCTCTCCAACCTGAGATTGCATATGCCTTGTAATGACATTATTTCAGGACTATCTGCAGAACTGGTAAAATGACATGAGAATGAGAAGTGCAGCTGAAAATATAGTATACCAATGTTGAAGATCATAAAGTAAAATATTCAGAGTTTAAAAATTTATTGTGAGATAGATGATTTGGAGGAGTTTGAATACTTCTGTCAACATCCTTGACACAAAGTTGCTGCCACTGTTGGTCAGGATTTCTTGTGATATACCAAAATGGGAGAAGAGATTGAGCATTGCCGAGTCTGTTGACTCTGTATCTGCTCTGCAGAGCGGGACTGCTCTGGGATAACAGGTGGCAAAGTTCATCAATGTTAACTATTGCCATTTTTGGTTCTAGGCAGGGGGCTGACTCTGTCTGCAGCAATTCTACAAAAGGGCGTGTCGATGGTCGGGAGTGGTATTAATGGGGCTCTCACTTTGACCCATTTGGCATTCTTCTGGCAGCTCTCACAGGACTTGCAGGCGTTCCTGATATCCTTGTCCATTCCTGATCAGAAGAAGTGCCGGCAATCTTTTTTTCCTTTCTTTCCAGACAAAGTGGCTGCTAGAGGTGTTGTGTGGGTTTTTGATGATATTATTGTGGTGAGAAACTGGCTGTGCCGAGGTTATCCAGGGTGTCTCTCACGAGGCCGTGTTTTATGATAAACAAAGAGTCCTCATCGTCGATTTTGCTCCATTCGTCCTCTAGCGATGGATCAGTCTTTTGTTGCTCTCTTAAGTAGTCTTTGTCAACAGGCTATGTGTCAGTCATAATGGTTCCTCTAGCCTCTTCTCTCGTGTTGATTTTTTGGGTTTGATTGTGGTCTGCATGGTTCGACATTGTCTGGATCAATAATAGTATCAGTCGTTGCAATCCTATGATTAGCTGCAGCCCCTATTGTTACAGGATGCTGCCTTGGCAAGATCATAGGCAAGTCCATTCTCAGTAGGGCATCTGCATTAATACCATCATCAACTGCTACCATCCATCTAATCCATTAGTTTCCCAGTTCCACCATCACATTTGCTTGTCCCAGGTCTTTGACTCGCCCAATTCCCTTTTCTTTGATCATCTCTGTAGTGTAGGCATCATTTCCAGATGTAACACTGTTATCTCTGAGCCTAAGTCAAGCTTAAGCCATTGCCTGGTAATCCTATCAATTTCTTCATTCACATACAGGTCGTCACTCGCATTGACATTCAGTATGACCTGGACTTGCTTTTGAGGGCATTTGGCACTGATGTGCCCCCACTCCCTGCTGTTGAATCATTGTGTACCAGTCACATTATCCAAATACTTCTTCAAGTGTCTTTTGTCTTCTGCTCCTGTGAGAAGTCTGGGGGTGGGGATGACCTTCAGTGGGGATGTGTGGCCATAGGTTACGTTGCTCAACCCATCTCTTTAGCTTAAAAATCTTGTGTGGTTCCATAAGCCTTTCCAAACTATATTGCGTAGCTAGGTCAGCTGGTTCTTGGTACATTGTTGACTTCCTGTCTGTGATCCATGTGTCTGTCTCTAGGGTGAAGTGTTCCAATAGTTTGTCAGTTAGGAGACAGTCTTTAATAGCCTCTGGTATCTCAGACTCAAGTCATCTGTAAGCAAGTCACTCAGCAGCAGGCACAACCTTTCACTGTCTCATTGTAGTGACCTTCTGCTACTAGCCAATCTATCCTGAATTTGGCTTGAGTGATCCCAAAGCAGGTGAGAAGGTCATCCTTTATCACTTTATAGGTTCCATAGCTGAAGTGTTTGGCCTCTTTGTACAGGAGCCTGCTTAAACTGCTGACATACCACCCATGATTTCAAAATATTGCAATCTATGCCAGGACAACACATGTGACTATAAGCCAGGCATTTTATCCATTGCATCCCAGGCTGGCTGGAATGGAAAAGCTGTATGTTTGCAGCTTCTGTGGGATTACTACTCAGATTCCAAGCAGCATGATACACTCTCCCTCCGCTGTTAAGTCATTACGGTGCTTCATCCAGGGTTTGAGACTCTCCTGTGGAAAGTGCAATGGCCAACCATTCCTGATCTGTCTAAACACCTTGGAAAGAACTGGGTCAGACATGCTTAATATGTTGTAAATAGCATTGCAATCTGGCCAATATCCAATAAAGTGACCTCAGGTACTTCTTCATTTGAAGTGTGCTGGTGTATTGGCAGTCTAGACATGCCATCTGCAATGCAGTGTAATGTGATTGGCTTCAATACGATCTCATAGGTGTAGGCTGATAGTAAAAATGCACACCTCTACATCCTAACTAGCTGCAGCTAGGCCTTCTTTGGGCCTAAGATAGCTTGTGATCTGTCACCAATGTAAACTCTCTACTATAGATGTACTGGTGATATTTCTTCACTGCAAAGATCAAAGCTAAGGCTTTTGTATCTATTTGACTGCTCACTTAGCAGAAGGGTTCTGGAGGCATAAGCAACAGGATGCTCTGTTCCATCAGGCAGAATATGTGATAAGACTGCACACCTATGCCATAGGCTGAGGCATCAGCTGCCATATGAATGGGTAATTCTGGATAATAATGAACAAGAACCTAGGCTGAAAGCAATGCTTGTTTAGACCAATTGAATGCTCTTTCACAGGCATTACCCCATTTCCAACTTGCATAATTCGTGAGTAAACCATTCGGAGGGTAGAGTTTACCACCTAGACCAGGCAATAACTTCAAAATAATTCAGTAGGTCTAGAAAGGCTCATAATTTTGAGATATGCGTGAGTCTGGACCCATTCAGCACAGCATCCACCATGTAACGTGTAGCATGGAGACCTTGCTTGTCTATAGTGTGCCCCAAATAATCGACTGAAGGTTGAAAAAAATTGCACTTCCTTTTTATTATAAGTCCATGCTTTTTTTAACAATCTTAACACTCACCTAATCAGCTCAGTACATTAATACCGACAAAGGTCTGTATAAGTACAAGAGGTTACCTTATGGTGTGGCCTATGCTCCTGCCATTTTTTGGAATCAATGTTACATAGAATTCCTAATGTGAGTGCGTGCATCTTGGGAAAACTGAGAATTTAGCCATCCTTATTTGTCATCCAGGAGTATGCTGTGTGCCTGTGACAGATCCAGTTTTGTGTGATCTTGGAACCATCTGTGAGGGTAGCAAATAGCTCCTCCGGCTTTGATAAAGGTTGTTGGTCAGTTTCAAGGACAGGGTTTATGGTCACCTTATAATCCTCACAAATCCGGAATCTTCCACCTTTTTGGGGTACTGCAATGATTGCAGCCATCTCTGAATATGAAACCTTCTCAATAATTCCTGCTTCCTCAATCCTTTCCAACTCCTCTCCAATTGCTCCTCTGATAGCACTTCTAGGTCTGAAGAACTTGGGACTAGCCCCTTCCTTGTTTGCAAAGTTGCTTGGTAGTTAAGTGTGGATGGTTCCTTCTTCTCTGAAAATTTCCTCATATTTCATAAGTAGGTTCTCTAACTGGTGAGCTGCATTTACGTTGGAAATTTGGTTCCAGTTCAGGCACAATGGCTTCAACCAGTTTCTTCCCAATAAACTGGTTCCTCTTCCTTTGATAATGAAAATTTTGTCTGGCCATTATACTCGACATTGACTTCACATTCACCCACAACAGATAAGGTTTCTGCCATGTATGTCTTCAGTGCGACCTTCGACTCATGGAGAGGTAACTTTGGAAACAGGGATTTCTCAGCTTCCTGTGAGATTGATAGTCACTGCTGCCCCTGTATCAACTTCAATGGTTACCATTAATTTTGATATCCACCATTATTGGTTTTGAAGTCTCTTCATCAAAATTTGTGCAGGGCAGGAACTTATCTTCCTCTCGATCATCATACTTCTCTCCTCATACTTCTCTCCATCATTAGTTCTAGAGTTCATGGACTTTTCTGAGGTGACACACCTAGTGTTCCATAGTAACTTTATCACTGAATGAAGTGTGGTTAATTAACACACACACACAAAACCACTACAGTTATCCTCAATCTTCTTTAAATGTTCTATCCTGCCAGTGAGTTATTTATTACGAGGTTAACCATTTCCTAGTTTAATTGTCAGAGTGAAGTATCTTCTATAAATGTCCAGGGAGTTATTTTCTCACTAGTGAACTACATGATGACATGACATGATTGCCAACATTTCCACAGTTGAATATGACTAGGGCAAGCTTTAGTCATCTAAATTTGAGCCAAATTGTAGAAATACCAACGTAGTAATCTATTTATATATCACCTTTTGCGGCAATAGGTATGATCTTTACTGTCATAATAAATGCCATATGTCCATGTACAGAAAATACTTGTGCTCTTTATTTGGAAATGGAGTGGAAATCTTTCAGAGTGCATACAGCAAGAAATCTTAATGTGCAAATAGTAAGTAAGATGACTGAATTAAAAATAAAATAACAATGACACGGAAAAATAATGGGTTAAAAGGATATAAATTGCTTTATAAATTGCTTGAGTATAATTTTTCACTCTTGATATTATGTCCTTTTTATATTTGGTATAGCAAAGGCACTTTTCCTGATGAGATGCAACTAGCTCTTGATGGCCAAAAGGAAGAAGTGAGGACTATAATATGTTAATGTCTTTTCTTGAAGATGCAGGGAGTAAAATTGTTAAATTTATCAAATAATGAAGTAAGAGTTGGACAATACCGTTTATTTTAAATATTATACTTTGATATCATATTCATAGGTCAGTTTTAACATGTATCAATTTAGTTGCAGAGACCGACTCCGATTGATAATTCTGCTTTGAAAGAAATGGCAGAAAAGGTGATAGCTTGCACAGGGTTGGCTTAACTTTCTTTTGGAAATAGATTCTTCTGGGAATCATCTTCATTCTTCACATCACAACTCCTCCACAACTTGAATTCTTATGGCATTATGTCTAGTTACTATGCTCTGTTTGCCATCACTTCCAGCATGACCAGTCTCTTGCAGTTTAAATCAGATAATTTGTATTGAACTATTCTTCTCGCATAGGTGCAGTCAAGGCCTTAAAAATGCAATAAATGTAAAATATGGTGACTCTAAGCTTGGACTGGGCACACAGAAAATTTGTTTTTCTACTACCCACACTGTAAATACAGAAGTTTGCAGGACACACCCAAAGCATTGCACACTATTGATATTATGGTGTGGTTTTTCACATCAAACTTTAAGCGAGTTTTTTTGTATACTGAGCATATGTAGCACATTAATCTTGTCACATGGTTACCTGCAATTCTAAATAATTATAGCCAATAAATTAATCATCAGGACTGAAATGAAGCTATGGTTACATAAGCAGCAGCATTTAGCACCAATTTTTCTGTTTGTTAAGAAGTTAACAGAGTGTATATACCACATATTATCAGTCAGTGATTGCAAAATCTCAAACAAGACCTAAAAGCTTACCACACCTATCATAAATGCTCCAAATATATGTTATTCTAATTAATGGATCTTCATTTCTTTGTTAGCTCAATTTCTAATAATTAATCTCAGATGATATCTATATTTTCTATTTTTGAGTTTTATTTGCCTATCAACCTCTGCTGCACTAGCTTAGGTTTGTACCTAGAGCTTTCTCATGCAGAACAGAAGCACTCTATAGAAAACTGTAGCATATTATACAATTAGGTTGTGTAGTTAGCCCAAGCTGTGGGCACTTATAAACTCAGTAGCTAGCTACTCGAGTAAATTTTAATTTGTGGACTTCCATGATTGGACCAAGCCTAGACAAATGCAGCAGCTACAGCTGCTGTGGATTGTAGCTATAGTTTTCTTATGGTGCTCTTTTGAGGTTCACTGAGTGCGTTTTCTAGAATGTTTTATAACAAGTAAATTGCGTAACTAATATAAGCTGTGTAGAAATATTAGAAACTTGGATGGGGAGTCCTCAGATACTTCTCTTCAAGAGTTGTAAGTAGTTGTGGAGTAATGAATCATAGAGAGTTGCCTGCTTTTGGAGAATAGACTTATTTTTTATTTATCAAAAACAGTTTCCGAGTGTGGGATACTTACAATGATTTCTGATACCTGTTCAATGGATTAATGGAGATTCTGGATGACCTTCTAAAACTAATCGGAACTTTTCCTTCCTGGTAGAGGAGGCATCCTGTATTGATTTCCTTGCAGTATCTTTTGTTGTAGTTATAGAACGGCATAGTGCTGTGTAGTTTATGTCTGCTTTCCTCAATGGAGCAGACTCACATCAAACAGTGGCTTACTATATTTGCACTATTATGATATGAACTATTTGAAATGTGTTAGGGATCTCTCAGTGGACATAACAAAATTACAATGAGCTTCTCCATAATCAACTTGAATTTTACTCTTTCAAAGTTTCCACTAGATGCTCAACCTTCATTAGGTATGAACTGTTTGGAAACACGTTTTGCACAGGCACTGTATAACGCTTTAATTAACTATGATGATAGTTTTTCTTTAATGGGTGAATTATTCAGGCCATTCCTGCTGTTTCATGAAAATATTCTGGAAATAACTTTCCATGTTATTGCGTAGCATTTTGAAGGATTGAGCTCATGAGATTTTAGATATATTTCTCTGCTGTAAGATTTGTTGTAGCCAAAGCTTGAGGAAGGCTCGAGCATCTACCTGAAACTTTTAGTTGCAAAATAAGTTGATCATTGAGAAAGTCTTTAATTTATTGTTAAGCCTATAGCTAAAAAGCTAGCTCACTAGAAGGATAGTAGGAGTATAGATTTCAGCCTGAGCTCTAGGTTTAACTCTAGCTAGTCCTTAGCATTTCTCTGACATGTATATTTACTCTCAATGAACTCTCAGATGACATAATAACATTAAAATCACCTTCTCAATAATCAACTTCAATTTTTATTTCCTCGATGTTTCGACTAGATGCTCTAGTCTTCATCAGGAATCAATGAAGAAGACTAGTCCAAACGTCGACCGAAAGCTAATTATTAAGAAGATGATTTTAATGTATATTTATGCTAGTGTGTCTACAAAAATTCTCAAAACATCTCTTCCATCTCCATATCAGTAGGAAAAAATGCTCTGCAACAATGCAAGTGTGACCAGTCTTCAAAATAGAATGATTTTATCATCAAATTTATACATAAATTAATGTACTATTGAACTATATAGTACTGCAATTCTATATTCCCCATTAAATATGTCATTCAATGTGTACAATCATTTGAAAGAAAGTCCTGTTAGCCCTCTGAATAAGCACGAATCAAATATGGAATATATCTTAGTGTGCATGCTTATTACCTTGACAATTCACTCCTGCATCATCCGAGTGACTGCAGTTGTGGTTTCCAATAGAATTTGAATTACATTTAAAGAGATTGCTCTCAGTTCCAACACAGCTGATATTGTCCATCCAGATCTTCCCAGAGCCACCAGGGACATCAGAACCAGTAAGTGCAGTAGCTCCAGTAGCAGAATATCCTAACTGTCTGCAAGCTACTTGAGCATCAGCAAAACCCCATCCATCATCACACACAGTGCCCCAGGTGTTGTTGTAGTAGACTTCCACACGTCCTCTAGTAGTTGTGCCTCCTTGCAGTCTGATTGTACCTTGAGAACAGAGTATTTGTAATTTGATTAAATGTGAATTAAAAACAAATTGTGACAGTTAGAAAAGGAATTGATGATATAGTCTTTAAATAGTGAATATTCATTGTTGTGCCAGAAAAGCAACTCAACAAGATTGTAAAATTCTAGATTAATGCGCGGTATAATTTGTGCTATTTTTGATAATAATTTATATAACCAATTCTGGTCATGCTATATCAAGCTTTGGCTACAAAAAATCTTACAGCAGAGATTTATATAGAAGTGAACCTAAAATCTCATGAGCTAAATCCTTCAAAATGCTAACTGAAAGCATGGAAAGTTATTTCCAGAATACTTTCAAGGAATGGCCTGAAAATGATAGCCTGTTCAGACATAAGAAATTATATTTTTAGGATAATTCATCCTCTTTAAAAATATAATTATCATCATAGCATTATACAGCTCCTGTGCAAAAAGTGTTTCCAAACAGTTTCTTCCTGATGAAGTTTGAGCATCTAGTGGAAGCTTTGAAAGAGTAAAAAAAATATATTGAGATGCACATTGTGTAATTTTGTTATGTCCGCTGAGAGTTCATTGAGAGTGTTTTTTTCTTCCGGTATCAAATTCCCTAAATATTTTTTGGCCTATTAAATAATATAATGTTTGTATATAATTATGTGTATATGTATATAAAGTACTATTGTCTGTCAGTCTCTCTTGACAAAGTAGTGAAGGAAGTTTCTATGGCTACTTGGTATCTATATAATCACAATAATATGTCACCATCAGATATGTAAACGAATTATTAACATGACCACATGGCATGCTGGATAGATCTTAACTGCTTCACCACTGTAGATGCCATGTGATTTTTTTTTACGTGACAATGCAAAAAATTAGTATGTTAGAGTTGGGCACAAGCTCAAGCATACCCAGTGCTCTATTAGAGTTTGATTTTGCCATGGTAATTAAGGCAACCATGATATCAAACTCATCTATTAGAATTGCTTATGAGCTAAATGTGGAAGATGTGTTAGTTATGCTGGATAACGATGATTTTGAACATTCTGAAGTAGGAAGTAGTGATGAGGAAAGTGACCCAGAAGAGTTAACATCTATGATTGAAATCCTTGATTCACAGTCCATTTTTCCTGGCCAGAGACAGTTGTGCTGATCTGTCTAGGGATTAGATATGGACTGTGATGATGGTGAAGAAATGAATAAGAGATCCAAGGTAAATAAATAGATATTCTAATAAGAACTATCTTAGTACATTTTTTTCCTCCCACAAATACCAATCTGAGCAAAATAGCATTAGCCCGGTTACTTGGCGGGTACTAGCTATCTATTTATTTAGCTAGCTCGTTACACAGACACTAGCACTACATACTCCACAAGCTCTATCTTGACTTTCACTCTGTTTCCACAGTATGTGTGTATGTGTGTATGTGTGTTTGTATTGTTTGACATTACATTGTGTTACCTGTCTAACACAACATTTTCATCACAAAATAAAAATATATATATTCATGTTATAAAGTGTGTAGTGAGTAATATTAAGTTATATATATATATCTTCTCTAATCCCCAGCATTCTATTCATATTCTTCCAAAAAGACACTGAAATCAAAGACAAATAATGGTATTCATTGTTTATGGTGTGTTGCTAAGCAACCTAATGTTGACCACAATGTTCATAATTCTATATGGACAGCAGTGGTTGGAGAGGATTTGGTATGAGTTAGTAGGCCCAACCAACAAGACACAGATTCAATGTAGTTTGGATAAAGAAGCAAGAACTTCTAATGTTGACTTTTTCTTATTTCCAACCTGTTGACTTTCTTCCCCTATCCCACCTGAGATTGCTACTGCAATAATCCCTGGAAATGCATATATATCTTCCAACATGACATGGTCTCAGGAAGTCCATCCAAAGGTCTGAAGAACTGTGAAAATGACAAGAGAGACCGGCAGCAGAAAAATATAGTATACCAATGTCGTGAAGCTCACAAGATAATACTTTTAAAAAATCCTATTTCTATTATACAAGTAATTCACTTTCATGAACTTTACTATCTAACAAATACTCGTTTTGAAAAAGGAAAATTAAGGTGTCTGTATTGTTTCTTAGTACACTATAATACTGAGATTAAGCTTCAAACATGATAATTATTTCTTTGTGCATGCGTATAAGAAACCTGATATCATGAGTTACACTGTATAAACACATACTAATAGATTTCCAAATAATATTCACTCGAGCATTACCTTGACAGCTCACTCCAGCATCCCTCCAGTGGAGGCAGTTGTGCCTACCAAGTTCATTAGCAATGCACTTAAAGAGGCTGCTTTCAGTTCCAACACAATCAACATTGTCCAACCAGATCTTCCCTGTGCCATAGGAGTATTAGATCGATGTAGTGGAGTAGCTCCAGTAGGAGGAAATCCTAGCTGCCTGCATGCAACTTGTGCATCAGCAGCTCCCCATTGATCATCACACACTGTGCCCCAGCGATTGTTGTTGCAGATTTCCACACGTCCACTACTAGTACTCCCCCCTTGCACTCTGATTGCTCCTTGAGAACACCCCCCTGAGAGACAGCAAGAAGCAGGACCTTATATGGCCTTTATCAGGTGAATATTCATGTAGGTGGGTAAGCTGTTGTGACCTACCAGCAGCTTTATTGTAACAACAATTATAGCAAAAGTAGTAAGAAGATCAAATAACTTGCTACAGTTTTCAAGCCATAAAAACACATATCATGGATTACAATATTATTTAGCTTCCACCAACATCTAGGTAACTGAAGAGCCCCTATTCTGTTCTTTGAATTTGGTAACTGTGGTAATGGCCTGGGAGAGACCGTATGACAGCAGTTGCAATTTTAAGCCATATTTATATTTGTATTGTTATGCTCATTCACAACACTCAAACAAGAAATCAGTTTTGTAGTATTTAATAGTTATTAAGTGTAATACTTTACATGTGCAGGCAGTGTGGATGCACAGTTTTATTTTGTCTCAATATTGATATTCTAGACACACAAAACATACCCACACACACAAGCACACACACACACAAGCACACACACACAAATACACAAAACACACACACACAAACAGACATGCATAAATACACACACAAATACACACACAACCAATAGACACAAACATAATGTGCTCAAGAGTCCTTTATCCCGTCACACTCGCATGAGTGTCTACATGTTAGAATGTACATAGCACCTATTATTAGTCAGTAATTACAAAATCTCAAACAAGACCAAAAAAGGTTGATTTTGATTAGTCCGACGATAAAGCATATTATATTATTATCAAAGATGTAGTCGTACCTAGAGGCTGCTAAAACTTCAACAGAATCATGAAGCTTCATTTTGATGAACCAAAGGTCAGTGCCTGTTTCGACTGGTGATAGCTACAACTTGCTATCAATATTATATAAATATGAGTCAGTGGCTTTTTTTTAAATGGACCAAGAAGGCTTGATTTTGTTGGACTAAAGTATATAAACAATGTAGACCTAGGCTGAGCTAAGTTCATTCACAACCAAAGAGGAGTATATATATAAAGTGTAATCTCCGTATCGTCATAAAGCTGCAGACTTAAACATGTGTTGAAATTGTGTGTTTATTTGTGCTGCTGTCCTTTGTGTAGGGTGCGATAGTTGGCTATGGTTTATTTTATCTCTGTGATGTAGGATGATTCTTCATCCACAATCCCATCACTATAATGGCACTACCAACATTTCAGATTGTTCTTTGACCCTAGCCAGTACATCCCTTAACTATCCAGTAACAAGAAAGTTTTTTTATAAGGGGTTTTTCAAATTGAGTAACCAAAAAGGATCCAGCAAGAGGCTGTTTATGTTTGGAAAGCCTTTAAAATTAATTTTAGGAAAATTGATTTCATGGTATTATAATTATTTACATAATAATAATTATGAAAATGTTTATTAACAAGGATTATAATGCAAGTACATTTGGTCCATTCTAAAATTTCTTTGTCCTACCACTATTAATGCTAATCAAATAACCAGATTCCTTTTCCATTCTGCATGAGTACTATTGAGGAAATAAACATTATCTATAGTAATTTTAGTTTCATATATACATGCTAATTAAGTATCCCTCTGTTTGGGCACACTGTAGGTAATTATCTAATCTCCTGAGCTGTTGCTGGCTTTTACATGAACATGAACTTCTAGGTTGAGTATTTAGCAGGTGAAGATGTTAAGAAGCATTTGTTAACAGCACTGCTTCAGGTAATCAACCAATATAATCATTTAGTGAAATCAATATAAATTAGATAGCCATTGAAAATATTCTTCATCAAATATATTACTGTGAGGGAGGTCATCTGAGTAGAAATCAATGGCTTCTTTATTTCTAGAGGAAGTTTCATTAGAGAAATCATTAGGTAGAAGTAATTGCCAAAAGGTTGATTTTGATTAGCCAAAGATTAGGAACCAACTCTGCTAGTATTATGATACAGCATACTCTGGGCTGAGCTAAGGTCATTCACAACCAAAGAGGAGTATATACGTAAAGCATCTCTATATTGTCACCAAGCTGCTGAATCAAGCACATGCTTGAAATTATGTGTTTATTTGTTCTGCTGTCCTTTGTGTAGAGTGCTAAATATTTACCTCTGTGATGTAGGTTGATTCTTCATCCACAATGCTATCATTACATCATATAATGACACTACCAACACTATAGATTGGTCTAGCCATTGCGTTGACCTTAACCACTACATTCCATAATTATCCAGCAACATAAACAGATTTATTTAAAGGATAAATTGAGTAACTGGCAAGAGACTGTTCACATTTGGAATGTCTTTAAAATGAATTTTAGCTAATACCCCGGGGGCGAAATAGGTTTAACAGACATGGCGTGCTGTAAAAGGTTGGTTGCCAAAAATCATATCTATATATATTTATAAACAAAATGTATATGGACAACCTTGTCAACAAGCTACTGGAAATCCGTAGGAAGCCTCTGAACAACATTAACCATGAATATCACACTTTTGGCATGATCAGTCATTGTGGTTTATCATTGTCCCACGAATAGAATTTAGTTCTAGCAACCCCAAAGTCTATAAGTAATTATGACAACTTGTACCAACTGACTACAGTAGCAACATTAATCTTTGTACCTACGAATAGTCAAGGCACTCTTGCTAATTACAAGCATTGTACATGGTTGAATTAAAGTCCACTACCAAATGGTATTTGTTTAGCTCCTATATTGGGAAGAATTGGCAGGTGACTGTGCCTAGAGCTGGAGTTGACCATTGGTTTAGGTAAGTACATTAATTAAGCCAGCTAGTGCTAGTGGTAGTAGCACATATCACAACCCCCTACTTCCTGGCTCAAGTGCAGAAAGTATCGAGTCTTACAGCAGGTTAAGTACAGCTGTTAAAAATTCATAGTAGCTGCTTTGCTGATAGTAATGCTACAAGAAAATGCAGCAGTAGCTTATGAGCCAGAAACCATAGTAGCAAACTGTTCAAATAAATTTCCACTAAATAAAAAAATTCTCCCATTATGTCAATTTATGTTGTAGGTATCTGACAGAAGATGACTAGTTGTACAGGAAAAAGGATGCTGGAGGGAACCATGTCACTGGAACGACTGAAGAGAAAGTGCAAAGACATGCTTACAAACTACACCAAGTGTGTCATATGTCAAGGACCTGCAATCAAACGACTGTTGAACATTCAGCTAATAACCAACAGCCCCAAAACTTCTTGTAGCCATGACCTGTCGACAGGATCAGACCTACAGAAGGTTGCACCATGATGTAACCAAGGACTCATGGATGGCAGAGAGTCCTCCAAGTGGCATGCCAAATGCAGAAACTTGTACATCAATGAAAAGAGCTACAGACTAGCAGAAAAGAGGCATCCAGGAGCAAGCTGCACAATGCTGGCTCAGCCAGAATGCAGTACCTCAACCAAAATGTCCATCATTCCAGCAGCATTTGATGCCAAGAGTACATGCAT
The DNA here is from genome assembly GCA_028752905.1 of Cladorhizidae sp. MBARI D1340-BT2. NCBI lineage: Eukaryota > Metazoa > Porifera > Demospongiae > Poecilosclerida > Cladorhizidae > Cladorhizidae sp. MBARI D1340-BT2. The sequence continues at coordinate 44,515,037 of JAQNBH010000011.1, forward strand.
CATATGTAATAAAAGGTGGCTGAAAGGAAAGACACCTACAGCCAGAGTGTCAACAGCAACCAGCCAACAGGCGATAGTTGAGAAAGCCAAGAAACTGAGTAGAGAGGACATTTTGCTAAGACTGATTGGCAAGGACATGACATGGTCGCAAATGACATATCATATCACATACCATTCATGAATGCATTCAAGGCAACACCAGTCCCGACTGGTTAATCTGCACAGAAGAATCTGTATGATGTGGCTTTGAATCATCTGGTGAAACAGCTAGAAATATCGCTGTTCCTTTCAGGAGAAATGTGGCTTCCTGATCAAGTGCTTGCGGGACAACTACCAGGTGATTCTCCAGGAGCTAGGAGTAAGGACTGCAGACACGTATAGGACCAACAAGTCAAAATACCAATCTGCAGGCCCAGGAAAAATTTATGAAGTTTCAGCCCTCCTACGAATGATACAGATCATTGCTAGTGGGGGTGAAGTTGACATAGTCAACTTCATCGGCACTCATGAATGCAGCAAGACACCCCCATCACTGTTCAATGAAGATGAAACCATGAGAGCTGCAGGAACAAAGGTCAGTCTAGTTAAAGTCTTGAAGGAGGACACCAAAGTGAACACTGCACCTGATCTACCACTACAGAAGAGGAAGACGGTAGATGCTATACATGCTTTTCATCACTGGTCCTTCCACAAAGATGAAACATTTGGAGCTATTGCAGTGTGCTACAGAAACAATCTTCTGATAGGTGTACCTGATGGCACAGCCATCATACATTTCTGCTGTGACATGTACAACTCACTGAGCCTGAAGTCTTCAGAGCGGCAGCATAGGTACACCCAGTCACGACCACAAAGGCAGTTTGAATCAGTGAGCAGTACAGAGACCCTGACCCGCAGGAGTTCTTCTCTGTGTCTGCCAACAAAGCTGGACTTCTGAGCTTCCTGTGTGAGACATGGTGACAGGAGGAGCAGCTTGCTCCAACCACAGGCTCAACCAGATTGTACTTGGGTGGTGGCTTCACAAGAAAAAATAAAGAGTGTACTGCTTACAGAGGGTACAGTTACTGATGTCACTGCTTTGGAGTCCAAACAAGAGGCTGATACTAAGGTCATACTGCATTCTGTTTACAGTGTCCAGAACGAGAAGGTGGACAGAGTGTGATCATACATGCAAATGATACAACTATCATTGTTATATGTGTGTACTATGCTGCAACGCTGCTGAAAGATTTGCCTGAACTATGGGTTCGAACTGCACAAGAGAGTTATCTACCAATCCATGAGATTGCTGCTGCACCGGGACCTGCAAGCAGCCGAGGACTTCCCTTTATTCACAGTCTGAGTGGATGCAACATCACCAGCTACCACTACTTTACTGGGAAGAAGGTGTGGCTAAACAGGAGCAAAACAACTGACATTTTGGCATTGGAAGACTTTGCAGATGATGATCAGAGTCCAGCTTAGATCACAACAGATGTTATCAACCAGGCAAAGGAGCTCGTAGTCGCTGTATATACCAACAAGTGTGATGATTTCGAGGGCTCGGACCTTGGAAGGCTCAAAGTTCACAAGTTCCTAAACAACAAGTCTACTCTCCTGAAATTGCTACCACCCACAGAGAATGCATTCCTTCAATATCTCCATAGAGAATGCATTCCTACAACATCTCAAATGTGTGGCACTAGCGACAGCAATCGACAAGAGTGCTCACATTTGCAAGCAGAGAGTTTAACCTTGTGAGGATTTTGGATGGGCCATGGATGATGGAAGCTGGTACCAGTGCAATCCCCACACCCAAGCAGATGATGCAATTAATCTCCTGTGGCTGTACTAAGGGCTGCAACAGAAACTTCTCATGTGCAAAGAAAAACATAGCCTGTTATATAGGCTGCTGGTGTCAGGGAACGAAAATGAAGTGCAGCCGTGCCCACTACACTGGCCACCTTCTACAGCAGCAGTGAATCGGAAAGTGATAACTAACAGCACTAATTTATTTTAGACCAGTGTATTTTATTAGCTTTGTATAAGGTACATACATTATTCACAAAAAACAATTAAATCCAGGATTGAGCGTGGATTTGAACAATTATTTATTGTTTCCCCCCAAAATATGCCTTGATATTGAGATGTAAACTGTTCAGAGAGTATTAACAATTTATTTGGTTTGTTGGAATTAAGTTTTTCCCCTTCAGCATTCTCAAGGAACACAGATAAACCATAATGACTAATTACCGCTAAAGGTGAGATATTCACTTATATGGTCAGTGGCTTCCTACGGATTTCCAGTAGCTTGTTGACAAGGTTGTCCATATACATTTTGTTTATACATATATATACATAATATTATGATTTTTGCCAGCAAACTTTTTACAGCACGCCATGTCTGTTTTGGTTTTTTATCAGGTTTCGCCCCCTGGGTATAAGTTGATTTCAGGATAATACAATTATTTACACAACAATAATTATGAGAATGTTTATCAACAAGAATTGTAATACAAGTACATAATTATGGTCCATTCCCAAAAATCTTTATCCTACTACTATTATCTGTTTTAAAGCTGAAAACAATTAAAATGCTAATCAAATAGCCAGATTCCTTTCCATTCTGCATGAGTACTATTGAGGAAATAAACATAATCTATAGTAATTTTAGTTTCATATGTCCATGCTAAAGCAGTTAAGTATTCCTCTGTTTGGGCATACTATACGTATATTCTCCTGAGCTGATGATGACTTTGACATGAACATGAACTTCAAGGCTTAGTAGCAACAAGTGAAGATGTTAGGAAGCATTTTGTTAACAACACTGCTTCAGGCAATCAGCCAATGTTTCTATTTGTGAAATAAATAATAGATTAGATGTCCAATGAATCTACAAATATATTAGTGTGCAAAGGAGGTCACCTGAGTAGAAATCAATGGTCTCTCTATTGCTAGAAGATGTGTCGTTATAGATATCACTAGGTACAAGTTCTTGAAGAGTAGCTTCTTGTTGACAATGTAAAAGTGATAGTGAGATATTTCTACAAAGAAATAACCAACTGAGAGATATTCATGGTTTGAACAATGTTGTTGGTGCTTACTAATTTGTGCCATTGAAATATTACAGAGGAATTTTTAGTACAGTGGCAACAGCTATTGTCTAGACTCTAGAGTCTCATCTAAACATCAGTTAATATACGTAATGGAGAACTTTACTATCAAATGAATACTCTAGTTTTTATTTTTCTTGATGAATGCTAGAGCATCAAGCCAAAACCTAGAGTGAGTGAATTCAAGTTGACCATCGAGAAATAATTTATCATCTTTGTTGATGTACGCTTGATTGAATTTAGTGATAAGAATATTAACCTCCAGGCATTTAAATCAATCATCCTCATTAACATCATTGTGCTGTCTAATTTTCATTATTTCCCCCCCCCCTATTTGTATTGACAATTATACATTTTGTGGGAGTGCCAGCACGTGGATACAGAGGCTGAAGAGGAATCAAAGAAACGACATTATAACAGACCGAAACATCCTGAGAAGTTTGGGTTTAATACCCTAGTAATTCCAGAGATTTTGAGATACTTTTAGTCCTAGAGAGCATAAAAAGAGCTGCCACAGCATGCAATTTGATTCCTGAGTGGCAGGATAAAAAAATACAAACCGCCTGCTTTTTGGCAGGCCATAGTTAAATCTTCAGTCAAAACTATTATTGTTGCAGTGGCTTTAGCAAACAACATTTAGGTGGTAAACTGACCAACCAGCATCAAGGAACGAAGCAGAGCTTTTTCTCCTATTCATTTTTCCTGACTGCTCCATGGATGTTTCTAGCAGTGTCTATTTGTGTGCCGAATATGCTTGCCAAGCAAGCCATACCACTGTTTTAGCAAAGGAAGCAACATCCTAGAACACACTTAGCCTTTAATTCCACCGTAAAGTATGCCATGACACACCATCTTTAGTCGTATAATTATTATAGTAATGACTTTATAATACAATGTTAACATATTTTGTTTATCAATAAATATTATGTTGATTTTGTTTGTAACTTTGGCATCACACAGGCACAAAATGGATATTAGTTTGTGTTTTCCTTTGTTATTTTTTTATATATTTGTCTGAACAAAAGCCTCGCGGTGTTTCCACTTTCCCCCTCTATTGGACCTGGCCTATATTAGACCTGTTCTCTACTAGACCTGACCTATAGTAGACCTGACCTATATTAGACCGGAGCTCTACTAGACCTGACCTATAGTAGACCTGGCCTACATTAGACCTTAGCTCCATTAGACCTGACCTATGGTAGACCTGACCTATATTAGACCTAAGCTTTACTAGACCTGATCTATAGTAGACCTGACCTATATTAGACCTTAACTCTACTAGACCTAACCTATAGTAGACTTGACCTATATTAGACATGAGCTGTTTTAGACCTAATCTATAATAGACCTGACCTCTATTAGACTTAAATTATAGTACACCTGACCTATATTAGGCTCTATCAGACCAACATATAATAGACCTTGCCTCTATTAGATCTGACCTCTACTAGACCTTACCTATAGTATACCTTTATAAAAAGTATAAAAAAACACCTGGGATGTATTTATGCCATTTCGTTGCCATTACAATAGCTGAATTGCTATTCACCTCTCCCAGTGCTGAGGCATGGAAATGTTTTACTCTAATTACAGGTTTTCCTACTTCATTCATATATGGTTCATGGTCCTAACTAGCATGATAGCTCAGTAATGTCAGCTACTGCTTTATAAGGACAAGGTATTGCAAGACTTAATATGTATAAGTCATAATTGTTTTCAAGTTTTCTAAAAAAATGTTATAGTAAGTCCTATATAATAAAGGCACTATCATGAACTTACAGTGTTATAGAGCAGTATCGCAGCAATGGATCCTTCGTAAAGAGTAAGACAGCTAGCCGATCGCGCGAATAAAAAGGCTGCTTGGTATGACGCCAATTGGCATCAACCGCCGTCCAGAGCACCCACGGGCGTGACGCCAATTGGCATCTATCGCCGTTAATCGGTTAAGTACAACTTACCCACAGGCAACTTGACGGCAGGCAAATTAATTTCATATGTAGTATGAGCAACATGTGTTATTCCATTTTGTGTCTTTTATTAAATTACTTGCAAACATTATTCTTTGTGACACTATTTTCTAAACTAATGAACTAATGCAATGATATTGATAGTATTCTACTTTGTAAACACTTTTTGCAAACTATAATTACTAAGTATGTGAGAAAAAGTGTAATTTTACAGAAAATGAATTATTCTGAGGTAGATTTGTATTCATACCTTTAGGAATCTACTAATGATTAGTCTTTGCCTTCAGGTTTTGATATTATTGACTCGGGACATATAAAAGATGATACGTTGGCTTATGCCAATAACTGTTTTTTTTGGAGGGCATTGACTAAATTATGCAGGGTCTATCATATAACTTTATCCCGCATAAAAATCTGTAATTAGAAAACACAGAATGCCACATAATTAACATTTTCAAGGTCTCTTCTTCATCATTTAAAGTTAAATTGCATTAAAGGTTAGATAATCAATAACAGTAGCAAATCAATAAACATATGTTAATAACTTACTTTTGTGAGCTAAAGCAGTATGTAGAGAGTACAATAGCATGAGTGATAGAACACTTGGAAATTTGGCCTGCTTGAGAAAAATGGTGGACAAACTGTTCATCATCTGAGACAAATGTGATGGGAAAGAATAGATAAGCAATTTTAGACATAATTATCCTTGAAAATAAGCAGAAAGGAGGAATGCAAATGAAAGCTACAAGGTGAAATAGCTAGGCCTCAAGGTCAAATGCAATCAACCTTATTTTTGCCTATCCAGTTGTATATACAATGATAAAGATCAATGACACGCCATTGTTATCTGTGTGTATCCAGAAGTTAGCTGGCTTTAGTGGCTTTGGTTATGGCTGGCTATAGTAATATATCTCTAAGTAGAATGGCTATACATCTAGATGGTGGGGATTGATCAGGGGGTCTGGACCAACCTTTTTCAATCATGATATGAGATTAGTGACTATATGGATATGGACAAGCTACATAAACACAATCACAGATTTCAAATCCATGTGAGTGCTTACTCAAGCTAAATGTCCGCTAACACACGTTCAAAGTAGTTGGACTCCCCCTTTGAATCTGGCTATATCAGACCCTACCGGTGAAGTAAGTAGCTATAGTTGTAAGGTCAGCACTCACTTAAAATAGCTACCCAGCAGCTAACTTACGGCGGTGATGTGATTAGACATACCACAGTAGGGAGATCAACCTGCTTGCTATATATACTTACTTTGAGCTTACGTGTGTAGGAGGCCTGAACTCACAACCACTTCAGTTGGATCGACCTCTCGACAACGTAATTGCGATTACGTCATTATAATTTATAATTGTACAACCTGCGACGAAGACATATTAGTGTCAGAAGCGCTGCCGCATACAGTTAGTAGGGTCTTAACTATCAAGAAAAAATGTAAAAGAAAAAGCGAGGTACATATGTTCGTTCGTGAACATCTAAGACACTACAAATGGAGGTATGGCTGGATGGTTTCGAATGGCAGGGCTGGATTGTTTCTATGGCAGCACTGGCCACAGGTTTAACTAGGCTACTCTGTAGAGTCTCCTAGTCCCTACTCTATGCAAGAGCTGACGTAATACAAGAGTCCAAATTATTTGTGAATGGTTGATGCAACAGAAAATGCCTTCCCTGTAACTGCTCAAGTAAAGATTTCACAGTGACTCGCAGTTCCCCTGCTAAAGTTTGGATTGCAGTCCGAGTAAATTGGAACTCCAATATATGCTCACTGCAATTGTATGCTTGAGGCTTAGGAGGACCTATGCAGGGAAGGGTGTCATTTGGATAAGTCTTTATAGAGAATGGTTACCCTCAATCCATCATCACATTTCCTCTGTCAATACATCTAATTGCAGAAAGGAAGATAAGTACACCGATTCAGGTGATCAGGAATCTGAAATATGTAGCAGGGATGAGTGAAGACATCAAGAGTGTCTACAGGAAGTTTAATATTGCAAATTGGGAAGAATTCAGAGGGCACAATTGGGCAGAGTGAAGGATGAATTACTGTGTTTATAACCAACTTCATCAGTAGAGCAAAACATACAAAATAAGACACACAAAACAAATGAATGACTAACCCCAGATCTCAAGATACCTTGTGATAAGAGAAGGACTTGGCAAAGGCGAGGAGCATATTGGTTTAATGTTCAGGGAAATGCATCTGAGTTCCAAACACAGGGATGACCCGGGCTCGGAAGATACGGTATGAGGCAGTTATGACCGTTGAGGCTGTTTTGTCAAGAAGATTTGTTGCATCAGATAGAGTTAGCGAGGGAAATATTTGGCGAAGTGAAGAGCAAGTGCAGGGCATCCAGTGACCCAAGGCACCAATCTCTCAATAGTAATGAGTGTGGCAGAGTGGCCATGTGAGTCGAGATCACTTAGGGCTAGTTGGTAATTTTTCTTGTTCTCTTTCCGACACTTGACATTGGTCAAGGGACTCTTGTATGGGACAGTAAGTTCAAGTTGGATGACTTTCCCAGATCTGACAATCACGATATCTGGACGAGCCGAGGTATCTAGGATGACTATTGGAATGGTGAAGGTGGATTCTCACTTGCTCTGGATTCTGGTCTGCATACATCCTTTCTCCAGGGTCAAGGTGATTTGTTAGAACGGGACCAGTTTCTTCAGAGCACTGTCGTGTCTCCATGTATATATCCCCTGGGAGAGGGCCAACGGACATCCATTGAGAATATGGTGGATGGTACTCCAAGGGCTGTCATACAGGAAGCACTTTGCATCCAGTTTCATTTTCCAGAGTCTCGTGTTCAAGGTTTAGAGAACTTCACTCCGGAATGTCTGGCTAATCATTTATCTGCTGTCTGAATAGAGGATCACAAGCTGCGATGAGATCAATCTCTGTGCGGCATTCAGCAACTATTATTTCTGCAGCCTTCCTTCTTTCTTATCTTTCTCTTAAAATAACAGTCAGAAACTTGATCTCTACATTTTTTATTTTTAAGATTTCTTTTATTCTCGGGCATTTGCATTTGTCTTGTTCAGTAATCCTATCCCCCCCCCCCCCCCCCCCTCCTCCACCACCACATGTGGGCATAGTGTATGCATATGACTGCATGTGTGGCTACTGCATATGCAAGTGCATGCACCCTGGAGTAGACCACACCCTCAAATGGACTCCAGTGAAGCAGTGTACACCCTTGATTATAGCATGTGCACTCATTCTGCATATTTAATGTTGCATTGCAGTGCACACACTTATAAGTACAACACATGCACAGTATTGTACACATACACACACAACTCAATATTGAGTGTCTCCAAGTATAACATCTGAAGGGCTACCAGTAAAGTGACCACCGAATGTCTTTGTGAGGACAGGAGGCTGAGATGCAGAAGATCAAGGTCTGGACATGTTCAGCCAGTACAGCAGCAACTATTGCAAGTGAGATGGCCAAACTCTAGAATGAAATGGATAGAGATTGAGGCTGATGGTGATCCCTTAGAGATGAAGTTGACCTGGAAGAAATCTTGTCCACAACAAATAACCTCAGAAACAATAGCTACTGGTATAATTATATCAACCTCACTTAAGTCTTAGCATGCTATTGTTCCTGATGATGGCCAGAGCATCTAGCAGAAACATTGAATGAGTAGATGTAAGCTGATTGTAGAGAAAGTCATTGCATCTACTATGTCCACTGACAATATTGGTGGACATGAGTTTTAAATGATATCTGGCTGGTTGGGTCTACATGGGTTAACCATTAGTCAAAGTGCTTTACTCCAGCCTAGCCTCATGCCCGCTGGCCAGCCTGGGGAGCTATCACTCACTCACATGTAGTGCCAGAGGTCAGCACCTGCATGGTCCTCACTTCACTCAGCCAGAGAATTAGTCAGGTCAGCCCTAGGTTCAATTCTGGCTCTTGCCATAGCCCTTGGCCATTGGTGAGAGCAAGTCATTGCCAGCACTGGAGGAGAAATAAGCTCCCTACAGGTTTTGGTGAAGTGTGCTCAACATGGTGGTGTTAATTACCACATCAATAATATAACTAAGCCTGTAGCCTAACTGCATAATATTTTAGCTAATTTACACTGTGTGGTTGAGTGCCTAATTTAATTTGGAGCTTCACAACATTGTCTATTTGCGGTGTCTACCAATTTTTGGTGTGACCATTTCACCTTCTGGACAGAACCTAGTTGGACAGCCCTACTCCCTCACGTGCTCTGCTAGTGTGTTAGGTGCAGGTAGTGCTAGCCGTATTGTCTGGTTGAGAGGAACAACTACAGAGCTGGAGATGAGCAGTGTGGCTACCTTGACACTGACATTTCAGCCATTGAGTACTAGTGATAGAGGAACATACACTTGCCGTGTTGAAGTGGGCACTTTGGTGAAGATCAGTAGCACAGAAGTGCTCCCACCTAATTCAAGTAAGTTTACAAACCACAATATTCTGTTTGCAGTTTATAGTAGAACTTGGAGTACAATTAGTATTGTAGTTGAGTATAAAGGCCCACAGGAACAGGTCAGGGTGGACAGGTTTTCACTGGACCAACTTTAGTAAACAACAATATTCTCTTTGCAGTTTATAGTAGAACTTGGTGTAGAATTAGTATTGTAGTTAAGTATAAGGCCCAGAGGAACAGGTCAGGGTGGGCAGGTTTTCACTGGACCAACTTTAGTAAACAAAGTTCAACTTCCATATCTAGACATCACTAGCCTAGGCATGCTCTTCCTTGTGTGTGCTAGCTAGCAGTGTGAATGCCACTCAGCAGCTGCCTTATAGTCGTGCTCATTCTGCACATCCTCAGAGATATAATCATCCCTCCTGGTTAAGCTGTGGCCATAGCTCTACTGGCACCAACCATATGATTACTTGTATTTATAAGACATGCACTTTGCTCTGAAAACCAAGAAGATGGAGAGAAGTAGTGAATGGTTAATCTTAATTTCACCACACCCATGGTGCATCCACTTACTGACAACATGCAATAGCCTCCACTTCCTTCCCTGAGCATTAGTATTTATCTTCCTCCAGCAGTGGCATAGGAACTCTGTTTTATGAATATGCAAATAATTATGTGAATATTACACTTGTAGGACCTCTTGCTCCCACAAGCCTGATGGACACTCCTCAGTCTACATCAGTAGAGCTCACATGGTCACAGTCCTCCCAAGATGTTGTGGACACTTACACAATACGTTATATGAAAGTTGCCTGCTGTGATAATGCTCCTTCAGGTAGTGTGACTGTTCCTGGATCAGCACGAAGCTACATTCTGACTTCCCTGCAAGAAGCCACAGTGTATGAGATAAGCCTAACAGCTGTGAACTCTGCAGGCTCCTCCCCTACAAGTACTTATACAGGAACTACTCCTGCCACTGGTGAGCTTTAGACTTAACAAGTATTATTTAACAATGAAGTGAGTTTCTTGTCCAATAGTTCCCAGTTGCTGTGTTCCGTCACCAATATCTCAGTCTGTGAGCCCTACCAGTATCACCATCAGGTGGGAACGTGAGGCATGCCTCCTACGCAATGGACAGGCTGAACATTACAGTGTCCGCTACAGAGAGACTGGATACAGTACAATCATAGCAACAACCACTGTCAGTATTGATGCCAGGACTTACACTGCTAGTCCACTCTCCCCTCGTACTTCATACACATTTGAAGTGGCTCTTGTTAATGAAGTAGGGACAGGCCCCTACAGTACCAGTGACATCTCTACTAACACTCCTACCAGTAAGAGTGTTGAGTATAATGTAACACACTCATCTTCAATCACATTACTGTCTACAGGTCTTGGTCTCCTCCTTGGTGGTGTACTTTACCCTAACAACAGCGTGGTGAACCTGACTGACATAGGGGAGGGAGGGGCTGCTCTAAACTGCATCACTGACTCTGTTGCCTGCTGTAGAGGTGGTGATGTGACTGGTGATTGGTTTTTCCCAGGGGGATCTAGAGTTCAAGGTAGGTCATCTGCTGGAGCAGATAAATTATTTTCCAGAAGTAGAGAAGCCAGTGCTGTCTTACTGCATCGTGGAGGTCCTCAGGGCCTAGAGGAGTGTTCACCTGTGCTGTACTAGACAGTCAAGGCAACCCCCAGCAAGTGTTTGTTGGGATACAACCTCCAGAGGATGGCACAGTAACTAAGCATATCATACTAGCTACTCTACTTTAACTCACCTCAGGCTCACCACTCATAACATCTCTGACCTACAACATCACATCAGGTGTTCTCACTTGTGTATCCACTGGAGGACCTGCCAGCAGCATCACTTGAAACAGGAGTGGCCCCTCCTACCAACAGAGCCAGAGCATTGTGGACACATCCACTGACACTTACCACAACTTCCTCTCCATCACTAGCTCTCAGCTAAGCCACTACAGTGACTCCTCCAACTGCTCAGTCAGCAACAGCAGAGGACAAAGTGCAGCCACTACAATGACATACCAATGTACAAGTTCTATACTTACTATTATTGAAAACTTTCTTCATGTTTCCCTTTGTTTCTTTAGCAAGTGCATTATCTGGACAGCAGACTTCATATCTTCTTGGAGTATCTGCAAGTGTCACTTGCTTTAGCAATCTGACAGTGCAGTCTATATGATGGCTGAATGCTTCCAACAGTGGAGCACTGCTAGCTAGTGGTACTTCTGGGCAGCAACAACTGGTTCTGGACATAGAGAGGATCACCAGTGATATTGACAACACACGATACATGTGGGGTGTGCCTACCAGTAGTGGTGGACAGGCAGAATTTTATGCTGCATGTTAGTGGTAAGTAGCACCAGAGGATGTGTTGCATTTTAATTAGTAGGTTTTTATTTTAATACAATTAGAATCTTTAGTGCGTCCTCTCACCTCTATCATGGTCACTGACATCACATCGTCTGGAGTGACTGTTCAGTGGATGTTTGTGGGACCTTTTGATTCCATACAAAAAGAGACTTGTGTGGTAGTGTATGGAACTACTTCAGGACCACTAGATAGGAGCTCAGCAGTGACTGCTGGTGTTGGACGTCTGACCTACTCTATACCACTAATCTCACTGGCCCCAGCCACAGATTATAACTATGTCATACAGTGCAGAAATGAGTTGGACACTTCTGGAAAATCAAGTGCAGAAATGCCATTTACAACCAGTGACAGCGGTGAGTTAAACATGATGTACTTGCTGTTAATAATATATATAGAATATGATATCATCTGATATTATACAGAGTCTGGACCTGTCAGAGGATTAGCTACAACATTTCCTAGTGACTCTACTCTGATAATCTTCTGGTCTCCTCCTGCTGTGCCAAATGGAGTCATCACATCCTTCTTGGTCAGGATCAATGACCTTGCACAAGGAGCAGTAACAGAGTATATGATTAGTGATGGAGAGGTGACTAGCTACCCAGCTAGTGGTCTAGGTAGGAGAGAGAGTAGATGCATGTCATAATGTTGCAATGGCTGACTGAGTGATTGCTGATGTTGTAGTTGCTGGTGTCCCCTACAATGTCAGTGTTGTAGCTCTGAACTGGGCACGTCCAGGGAGACTCAGTTCTACAGTAGTTTTCACAAGAGAACTTGGTAAGTCCTTCCATTCATATCTCAGTAACATTAGTAGGTGCTGCATATATCAATATTTTGTAGGACCAAGTATATCATCTATGAATATCAAGGCGTTGAGGAGCTCTGGCAGCATGATGACAGTGTCCTGGACCAGGCTGACTCTGTCTGAAGCACGTGGCTTCATCACTCACTGCACTGTGACCTACTTCCCTTTACCAAGTGGCAGCAAACGACAAGAACCCAACATCTTGTACAAGACTGTGAGCAATGACTCCAGTGAGACCAGCATTGAAGGCCTGGATGAGAACACTGCCTATGCTGTGCAAATCTCAGCTGGTACTGCAGCTGGAGCATACTCCTTCAGTGGAGTAATAATTGCCTCTCTACTCTCAACATTTGGTGTGTGAATGTGCTCATTTAATTAACTATTATGCATTTTTTGGTTTGTTAATTAGGCGGTGGAGTTGCAGGATTTGGAGTTGTGGCCATTACTGGTGCAGCGGTTGTGGGCGTGGTGGCCATTATTGTGATCCTCATCCTCATTGTGGTCATTGTTGTCTTAGCTAAGAGAAGGTTAGTGTTAGTCTCATGCTTAACATACTACACTTTGACATTTCCTGTTATTGCCCAACTGCACTACTTATGTGTAGCCACAACTTTCGATATAAAATCTTTTCCATTTGAAGCACTTGGAGGGACCTTGCCATTCACTTGACCTTTAGATTCTAAGGTCAGATCCAGGAGGGTGGGGGGTGGGAGGGTTGTGATTGAGGAGTCTGAAACCTTCTCAACACAATTTAGTGAGACCAATATCCTCCATGGTGCATGTTTCTGGATAAGTATTACTCTTTGAGTTAGCATACCTGCTGTGCCACCAGTTTGGAGTATTAGCTGCTACAAAACACCCAACCAGCTCAGTCTTCTATCAGCAGTCCTCCCAGAGTTTCTTACACTAACCTGACCTTCAAAAAATAATTTATAATGTTTTTCTTTGATTCTGATGGTAAAATCACAAATGCTTGCCAAAATGTGCTAGAGTTGGTTGCAAGTGGAATTACCTGAGAATAGCTTTCCAAGTGTGGAAGTAACTTGTGCCAAAGTAAATGACAATTCAATAACCTTCTCAGTTAGCAACTTGAAATTGGATCTTCATCATTCGACTAGATGCTCTTGCCTTCATCAGTAATAATTGACAATACTACAATTGGTCAGTGACAGGAAAATTCTACAGGAAGGTCATAATGATAGTCAATACTGTATTTATATTCGAAAGAATCCTCTAGTCTATCAGGATGAATGCTATGCTCAAGTCTGTTCTTTATCATATTTGAAACGGATTAATCTCGAGTGCACTAGGCACAGATTAATTCTCTGGAAAGTACTATGCTGTTTATGACATGGGATCAAGAGCTGTTCTTCCACACAGAAATGTGCATGCACTATATACACAATATGAGATTAGTGGTCCATTAATAAATTACTATTGGGAGATTCTAAAGTAATAGGCATTGCTGTTTCTCTCTCCAATATCTTGTATCTCCTATTATATTTTAACACATTGCTCCACAAGGACAGACCCTCCCACTTGCAATACTGACAAAGTCTGTGAATATGAAGAGATCAACCTCAAGGAAGGTTACTCCATCTGCAAGAATGATGTTCCAAATATTCGTGCGACATGCCCACCACCCGCCATTAGTGTGAACAAGTGCCATGCATATGGGATGATTACCACTTCATCCAACTTTGGGCTCGGACAAGGACCAGAGGGTGTGGAAGGAACTCTGACTGATGATGTTTATGAGACAGTGGAGTTATAATGATTGGATTTGCTTTCGCATGATGTGATCAGCTCATTTTTGTGGGCGTATTAGACTGGTTATAAACACATTGGCTCCTGTCAGTTTCTGTTCGGTTGTAGTTTTGTGCTTCAGTTTCTTGCTGTGATAGAAAACAAAAATGTAATTATTTGATATAAGTATTATTGTATTTACTGCAAAATTGCGTTATTGTTTGCTGTGAAGAATTGTTTAAAATTGTTTAAAATTACTATAAATAAAGCATTATTAAAATGTATAATACGCATTTGGAAATTGCATAAACTCTAATTGCACACAAGAAATAATAGTATACATGGAAACGCTATGTGCCTAGAATTTAATCACATACTAGAATACCTAACTAAAATAGAAAAGTCACTGGCAAGAGGACTTACACTAGTTACGTGATGATCATAATTAGCCATAATCTGTGCTCTACTTTCCAGCAGTAAGCTAAAGAAGTGAGAGTAGGGATTTGACTAGCAAGAGGCATTGGGAAAAAACGGACTGATAACTTTCTTGTATTCATCGGAGCTGACTATTAACTCAATTGTTGCAGTTATATGTGATGTTAACTTCAATGTACATTATTCATACAGTAATGACATAGACATCATGCTATATGAATCTCTATGAAGATGAACTACTCAAAATGTGTTTTCTCCTTGATGAATACAGTTGCAAGACATCCAAATGTCTACTTAAGGAAAGTCTTGTGTCTATAGTGCACTATTGTTGAGTGTTTTTTTGTTGATGTTATGATTTCTTGAGTATTATAATGATAGCAATAGATATTGTTCTAGCCTGATGGGTTGAGATTTTTAGCAGCCCACTCTAAGTAGATCAAGAGTTATATACCAATCTTCTAAAAGCATTCATGGAGCTGAATAAATAATATATAAGTGAAAAAATTCCCCACTATGCAACTTTACTGAAGAATTACATCAACTTCTGATTATTCTCAATGAGCTCTATTCCTAAGATTCACTATTAGCAGTGCATCAACCAATACAGATGTGCAGTTGGAATCAATATATCATTATACACACTAACAAGTTCTAGGCTGGCCCTTTGGAACTCTGTATATCTATACGTATGTGGAATATTGTTATTGATTGAGTACAGTTACTGAATTAAGTGTTTATATACACTTAACGTATATAGCTATGAGGGATACTACAGTGATCATAGATGACTATTAGTTGGCTGATCATAATACGTGAAGAGGTAGACTCTTCTTTGCTTTAATTAGACTACACATACTTGTAACTCGATCATAATTATATAGATCAAATTTTTAAAAAAATACATTGGAATGAACTGTCAAAAAAGGAAGGCACAAGAATGTATGTATATACACCACAATCAGTTAGACAATACTTTAAATCACTACACCAACCATTATAAAAGCAGTCCAAAATAGGTATATAATAGCTTATAATATGGTAAGTGGTTCTCTAACTAGTTATGGTAAACATGAAAACTTTTTGTTCTTTTTTTGGACAATAAACTCTTTGATTGTTTGGCAAGAGCATGCAGACAAATGTCGAGAATTAAAAATTTAATTGAGAATGTCATTCTTGTTTTATTGTCTTGTTATTTTTTTAATTATTCTTATTGTTGTTGTTGTAGTTTTTATATTGCATCACTGAAGAACTACACAGTATTGTCTAACTGCCCTCTGGGACTCAAGCACTTATAAACTCTATATTGCCAATCAGTCGTGCCACTATCTGGTAATGTGTGTTGAGTGGTGCATGGAGAACATATTGTACACTAAGCCAATTATCACATGCCATTTTTGCTTTTAATGTCTCCTCTAAATATAATAACAACAAACGGCAACAAACAGAGAAGTATGCAATAGCTGACTTGTTAGGCCATGGTGGCTGTTATAATGCTCCATGGTCATCTTCCTCTTTGAAGAACAAAATTTATATTAACTGCACACTGCCAACTTCTTAAAATGTAGCTGGACACTAACCATGTCACTAGATTGTAGATAACCTTTCCTTGGAGATCTTCTAAAAGCAGTGAGGACTTGCTGAAACAACTTGGTTGTAAGGCTCAATATTGCATATATACTCATGAGCATGTTTATTACAATAATCTTCTCAATAATCATCTTCAAATTGTCTGACATTTCGACTAGATGTAGTCTAGACTCTAGAGCATCTAATGAGAGAGTACAATTTTAAGTTGAATATTGAGAAGGTTATTGCAATTTACAATTTAACTGAGAGTTCATTGAGAGCAAGTTTTTGTATTGAAGATCTTTACTGACACTTTTGTGATGAATTGGGAGTCTTCTGGAAATAACATTACAATGGATGTAAATATTGAATGCATGTTGTGTGTAGGAGAGAAAGTAGATACAGTATTTGTCTATTACCATTTTTTAATTCTTGTTTCCTTTGATTTTTGATTATTATTATTTTACTATCTTGCTATTTGCTATCTTTAAATATTGCAATATTGTTGCTTCCTTCAAGAACTTGGCAACACTTCTTCTGGATATCTCCAAAATTAACCAACAATAGCAGATATCATTCTTTACCGTAAATTTTACACACACACAATTGACTACTGGTAATTGGCCTGATTTTGCAGCTATTGCCACCTTATGATAAAATCCACAAAGTAGCATTTATTGTATGTCCAAACCTTTTTCACATGTAAACTAATCATTGAACTAGAAATGAATGCAAGACATTCTGTAGCGAGCCAAGGTGCAAAAAATGAAATCCCAAGCTGCCATCGTAATACTATAATATATACACTAAGCTGTAAATTATCAAATTAGATTGTAATATAGATAGTACATTACTTGATATTTTCAAGGACTACCCATGTCAATATTGGTAATGATCTTTTCATTTTAGGACTTCGTCAGTGACAATCATTTTCATGTTAGCAAACTCTGTCCATAGCTAGAGTGTGTTGCTTGATAGAGTGGCCAAGTCGGAATGAAACTTCACCTGGCCTAAGGAAGCTCCTCTAACGTGGGCTGCTGTGCTTTTCCAATACTTTTTTTCATTTTATAACGCCAGCTCTTTCCCCCCAAATTTCAGTTCTCTTTGTTCTGCTGTTTCAGAAGAGCAGGATTTGACTTCTCTCTCTCTCTCTCTCATTTTCTGAAGTTTAATTTCTTTATCCATTCTGGTATATATATCGCTGAGAAATCTGCAGCTGTAAGTAGGTATGGTTTTACTCTGCACATACATGTATTATCAAACATATTTATCTAAATTCGTAGGCTTGGTGCAGAGCTGTAGCAGATTGCGTTGTAGTTTTTCATTGGTAGATTTCCTTCTTTGGTCCTAGACAAGACCACTATAGTTTCTAATATATTTGTGGTTTGTAGCAATAGTGAAGAGCTGCACTGAAAACCACAACAAAGTAAGTTGAATTGTGCAACTTACACTAAGCCCTAGCGCCATAGCCTTAGCCCTGATGTCAGGGGTTATTCAATACATTAACAATAACATTAATTATTTATTGAATAACTGGGATTCCTTGTTCAGAACATATCCACCTGGATTTTAAGACAAGGTGTAAATTATCACATTAACGGGCTGTTGTTCATATCTACTATCCCTCTCAATGAACTCTCAGTTGATATAAAATGACTTTAGCTACATTAGCTCTAGCATAACTAACAGCTAGCATTCTATTAAAGCTAGCTACCTAGCACATGGTCATAATTGTCTTGAAGAAAGTAACTTACGACTCACAATTTGAGCTTCTAAAATAAATTGTTGGACAGTGGAGCCTAGTTTTTCGATTAGATCATCTTAGCTTCAAGATTTCAAAGGCAATCTTCAAGGTTTAGTTAATGGCATAATTTTATGGACTCCTTCACTTGTAGAAGCATGGAGAGTGTAAAAGCTTTACCTGAGCTTAAGGAAGTTTCTTGATTGTGGATGATGCCAAGCGCTAGATAACAATGACGTCTATAAAAATAAAGTACAGTTAGAATTGATTTTGAACCCGAATAGTTTTCCATATGTAGATAGTTTCTAGATAGAGCTAAAGTATGTCCAATCAATAATTATACATTAGGACTCAAAGATACGAAGAATGGTAATACAAGGTAACATTATTTTACACACACCCACACGCACATTCACATACACACACACATATTTCATATAATACCACATCACAGAGATTCTGCTACATCACATTCCAAGTGTTTCTACACTTCAAAAGCATGTCTATATAATTATAGCAAAGTAAGTTTTCCATAGAAACAGGTTAGCTATAATATATAGAGAAAATAAATTGCTAGCAAGATAGTGAATAACAAGTATAACAGATCAATGTTGCTTCTACGCTTTAACTATTTGTCCTAGTGTTTATGCGATATTTTTCTAACAGCAAATAGTAAATCTAGCTTGTAGGTAACTTAGTGTATATTAGTCATTCTTCTGTCAGCAAAATTTATAATTAGTGCCCAGATGTGTGGTACAACACTATTTTCTTATTGCATCCTGCTCTTCTAAGAAGCCGAGTTATCGTGAAGGTAACATGATGTAGTTGTTCAATATTAGGTAGCCAACTAAAAGTTAGACTATCCTCTACCCAAACACAAGTTAATTTGTTCATGACAATTATGATCATGAGCTAGATCTAATACACTGCTAGCAGTTAGTTTTGCTAGAGTTAATGTAGCAAAAGTCACTAACTTTTGTCTTCTGAGAGTTAGTTGAGATGAATAGTAGATTTGAGGAACAACTCATAATAATTATTATGATAATTCTCATCTTGTCTTCAAATGCAGGTGGATATGTTCTAATGAAGGAAACTCTGTGAAATACAGTTCTTCAATGAATAATTGATGTTAATGTTAATGTTTTATATAAATAAAATAAATCATCTGAAAAATCAGGAATAAAACTGGAGGGTTGAATTGGAGTAGGAGGAGCTGCAAGTGAGTGCGAGGGAGTGGCTTGATAACTGTGATGGTAGGGGGAGCTGAAAACTGTTGAGGAGAGGTAGTTTGTTCTTTGGAATGTCAAAGGAGCTCCACTGCCATTGAGCTATATACTGGTAGACACAAATATCAAGTGAAGCATCGGCTGCTTGTGTTCCTCTGCAAAAATTCCCTGGTCCAGATAGCCATAGAAGTCATTGTCCAAGATATAACTTGGGGCCTGTCCCAGTACTCCAGCAAGAAATCTGGTTAAAATTGTCAGTTGCAAACAATTCTATATATTTCATAGTAAAAAGAGGGGAAATGTCAGTTGCCTATAAAAACAAGCTAAAATGCATAAATATGTTGCCACCAAATAATGGGATTTAGCACACACACTGAATGTAAAGCCACATTAGTTAAGACAGATGTCCCATTCTGATTTTTACAGGTGAACATTCAGTGAATAGAGACATATATAGAAACATACATACATACATACATACATACATACATATGCCCTGTGTGGCAATATCAAGTTCTCCGTCCAACTCCCATGTGAGGGCTCGCTTTGCTTGCCAACAAGTTCTCATTTATATATTTTCTAGAAAAGTGGAGTTGCTGAATAAGCTCATCTCTACTTAATTATTGCATAACAAACTCAGACACATGCACAAATACACTCACACCCACCTAGACAATTTTGATAAATGTCCAGAAGAAATTACCAATTTTGGTGTTTTACTGAATCAACAAACAAATATTCATTGCCAGTCAATGAAGATCTGTTAGGATGAACTTGCGATGATCTCAATTCTATGAGTGAGAGAAAAGAGATATGACCCTTGAATTCTAAATTTTAATAGCGTCTTCCTGTCAGCCAGTTTACAATATCATGAACAGCACAAGGTATATATGCTGGAAATGTATTTGGAGCTAATAATTTGTTACTTGAGTGAGTTTTAGCTGAGACATTGACCTTTGCTTTTTAAGGTGTGTAGTCCCTATCTAGTGTAGTCCCAATCTATCCAAATAAGGGAACTTCCATACTATGTAGTAGGTATATATATTTGTATGTGTATGTATGTATTTATGTATGTATGTATGTGTGTATGTGTGTATTTGTGTGAGTACATTTGCTAAAGTTTTTCACAGTAGGTTTTGTTAGGGCCACAAAACTTATAATTACTTTCTAATTGAAGTTGAGTGGAATTATATTATCCAGAGCAAAGTATTTTTTTCTCTAGCATATATATAAAAAGTCTGAAGATCATTGGGTAGATCCATGTGGAACAACTAATGGAAGGGTGCACTAATCGGAGCACTTTGCTAAGTAGATCTCGACAAGTCTATGCCCATCAATATTTCCCTTTAATGTGGCGGGATGGTTCAGGTGTCATTGTCCAGTGGCTAGAGGTTCTAATGTTCAGACAAATGGTCATGTAATATTCAAGGACTCAAAATTTTCCACACACCTCAAGGAATGTGCTGCATCTTTCCCACATGCCCATGATGCTATGTTTAGCGTTGTTAGAGTTTATTAAGTAGCTGTGGCTACAACAACTTCAAAAATAGACATCAAAATAAAGTTTCCCTCTCTCTCCTTGCATGTCCACTTTAAGTCTGCTGCACATCTAATTCATCTTGATCCTACACACAACACCTATTTGCACTCTAGTTGTGACCTTAGGGCATATTCTAGATCTATGTGCTTGTATTATCACAGATGTTAAAAACGATAGTGGAGATTTACCTGGACAACTATTATAAAAGGGTAGACATAATGTTTTCTTATATATATATATATATATATATTTTTAACATATGAATTACTTGAAACCACTGTGTAGTTAGACTGCTAGCAATGGGTTTAGACTCCAATTAACATCTCGCAGCTTGCTTTTGTATCTCTTGTGACTTATATTGTAATGAGTTGAAATAGCTCGTTCGACCTCCTCATAGTCTGCCTCTACATAAAGCTGTGCACAATATTAACTCCTGCTTTTTCAGTAGGTAAAAGCAACATATGTAACAGCCAATCATCTTTATCAGTCTCATTGACTTTTCTAAAGTCAATAGACATTCCCCTATCACATCTGTTTTACTATAATGCTATTAATTGAGGTGGAGTTGCATCTCAGGTCTGCCTCCGATGTTTCACACTCTCCTTTTGGTCTTTTCGCAGCTGAAGAATTCCTTCCATATTTCTTGCTAAACAGTCTAAGTTGTATACGTTATGTCTTTGCTCCAAAGTCATACCAATTCTTCATTTTTCACTTGTTATGTCAAACATCTCCTACCAACTGGTTGGTCACCTTATATGTATATCCAACACACAACGTCTTCTTGATTTATAACTCCTACATACCTATGGGGTCCTTATATTGATCTTTTCAGTGATTGATGTCCCACCACTGCCACCATATGTGATGGACCAAGCAGTTAGTTTGAATGAATTCCCTGATAAAACTAGACTTGATGTCCAAGAGACTTCTACACTGCCACAGCTTGTGATGTCTCAGGATTTAATTGTAAACTATTGACCTCAATCAAAAGCTTAAGAATACAGTGCCCAGCTGTACAATATGAGCATTCTCTCTTCTAAAGTAACTAAGCAATCAATAATTATTAGCACTAAGCATACGTCACTATTGTTGCCTGTATATTCATGTATATAACAACCATTGATGTTATCTTGCACTAACAATATAAATCCAGTAACTTGAGAGAAAAGTGCTTTTAGCTGACATCGTAAGATGAAATAATTAGAATGAAAATCATTCTGTCTCTTTGTAACAACAAAACAAAAACCGATCTGGCATTGCTGAGCCTTAACTCGAAGAAAAGGTCAGAATGCCAGACTATCACTTCTCTACTCCATCACTTGTTGATGAATTCATCTGTGGCACACATATCCCTTGCATCTTTTGGAAGGTGTTCATTGGAGAGATGGGCTGGGTTAGTGATCCCAAAAGGGGAACACAAGGAAGCTGCAGAAAATGAGAACTTGGAAGTATGCCATAGCTTATCATGTTTGAAACTGCTACCAAATCTTATAGGAGGAGACCTCACAGATATATAAAGATGTCAAATGAAGATAACTGCTTGGGGGGTGAGGTGCTTCACATCCACATTTTACACATACAGATCACCTTTTTAATTCTGATACAGCCTGAACTGTCTGATTTCTGGGAAACAGACTGTGCATGAAACCATGATCATCATTATTTGTATGATATGTTGATGTATTTAGGCACTATGACACCCATGCAAGTCATGAATCACATTTATTTCATGCTACAATGGTTTAGGAGTCAACATAAAAATACCGTAAATTTGTTCATCTTTTTATTTGCCCTGAAACATGCCAAATTAATTTAGAGTTTAGGAAGGTAAAAAAATTATTTTAACTGTATAAAAAGAGAAATATGCTTTGCATTTGAAGTTGTCAGCTGAAAATCACTGTTCATAATTGATATAATCATAAGGGTCTTTCATAATTATCAAGAATTTCATTAGCTTATATAAAAATGGGAGTAGGAAAAATCAAATAGCGTAAGCAACCAATTATCACCCAAGTTTTGTCCCAATGCTCTATCTTACTTGCAGATTGTGCTGAAAGACTTCATTCCAGACCAGGAGCTCCATCAACCATTTAACAGTGAACTGGTGTAGTCTCATTCCTGGATTCGTGGGTGGTATGGGGAGGTAAACATAGCATGATAATATCATGTTCCCTTGCAAATCTAACTGCATCAGGCTGATAATGTGTGCTATGCCCATCGAGAAGCAACAAAAGGGGGCGCCCATGAACTGTAAATTGAAGGAAGTGTTCAACCAACCATCCTTCGAATAAGTTTGTATTGATCCAGCCATTGTCTCACTTAACCCATACCGAGTTCCCGGAACCTCATCTTTGGTCCATGCATAGTTGAGATTTCGAGCATCAAAAATTATCATTGGCGGAATTGCTTGACCAACTGCACTAGCACAAGCTACCACTGTAACTTTCCCCTTCTTGCCAGACTGCCTATATCGAATTTTCTTGAACACAGTCTTAGCAACAGTATTAGGGACTTTGTAATCGAATGGCACACCACTCTCATTAACGTTATATATCTGAGCCGGTTTTGAATGCAGATTATGTTTATCAAGAACATCTTTGAGCAGGGAGAAGTATTGCTCCATCGTTTCCTTGTTAATGGCGTTCATTCGAACATGAGCAGTGGTATCACTTCTTCTGAGTGACAAATCACCTTGACGCTCAATAAATCTATTCCACCAACCATGAGTAATGCAATCTTTTTTCAGCAAACCCTTCTCTCTGGCAACATACTCTGCTATATGCATGACATCCTTTCTTGTTTTATCATAGCCTACAGTTGCACACTGCTTCAAAAAGGAGCCAATTCATGTTCCTCCTGGCAACATAGGTATGGCCTAGGCCCCGGTTTGTCACCATGTTTTACTCTGCCACTTACTCGATTCTGCAAAGTGGATACAGGGACCCCATGATCACCAGCTGCTTTATGTATCCCTTGGCCTCCTTCAACTGCCTTCATTGCTGCTTCCATTTGCTGGTCAGTCCATTGTTTTCGCTTTACTAATGGCCTAGGAGCTGGGTTGCTAGATGATGACGGCGATGTTTCAGATTTTCGCCTAGACAAGTCACACCCTTCCGAGGCATAGCTATGAAATGAAAGGGTAGAAGAGCTAGAATATAGCTCCATAAATCACTGAAAAGACTTACCTAAGTGCAAATCGAGCCTACAAACAAACTCTCTCACGCTTCTTCACACCAACACTCCCGCTTTCCTCCGCGCACTTTCGGATATTTGACTGGGTGATAATTGATGCACTATTGGTTGATAATTGATGCTGGTTGATAATAGGCTATATACTTTCTAAAAGTATAACAATATTGTTGAAAATATTGTTTCCATGCATCAATAGCAGACTACAGTAGGATTTCAGAATTCGCACCCACTAGCAAAATTAATGATTAAACTATAGAGGTGGGTGGAACCGACATTTAGCTTGTGTGTATGAAAGGAGTGCAGGCTGCAGTTGAGAGAAACAGTGCTGAGTTTCAGATCACCAGAGTATCTAAATGCAGCAGGTTCAAAACCACATGGTTGAGTTCCTCTCCATCAGCATCCCCTATCATGCAAGATAGACGAGGCCTCCTATAACTCTCTCTTAACTTCTGCCCATGACACCTGCTCTCGAGCCCTTGTCCTATCCTCTGAAATCTCATGTGTTGGTGATTGGCTGAGATTCTCAGCCCTCCAAAACCTGCAATTCCACCTGTTTTTAAGCTACTGGCTTGGTGAGACAATGAAAGATAATGAATCCAGTTGCCACCTCTGTATCATGACCAACTGTTTTTGGAACCACCAAGGGGACTGAGGGGTTAACAGTGACCTTTGATTTCAGGAACAAGGAGCCGTCCATCTGATATCTTTCTCCAAAATTGGAGCATAGGCCTACCCTCTGCTCTAGACATCTCAGTAACTACGGAAAATAAATTTAAGAAATTTACAAGAAACTGCAGTAATGGTCTTGAATTGACAGCCTAGACAGAGCAGTTCATACATAATACATTTATATATTAGGCTCATTCAACATTAAATTTTTTTTAAATCTGCACTGTGCAGAAGTCTCTGCTTGAAATTTATTTTTATTTTGGCATCTAATTTCCCAGATGTTTGTTTGAAGCAATACATATATTATATGTCAATGTATATAAAGTAGTAGCATATGTCAGTTGGTCTCACTGTCTTGAAAAGATAGAGCAACAAAGTTCCCATGACTAATTGCTTCTATATATGTAGTAAGCATCAGTCACCAGTATTGTCTAATTGGACATACTAATGATTGGCATGACCACATGTTATGCTGGGTTGATTTCAAAAACAAAAAGAATATTGTGGCTAGTGGACATTTATCAGTGTGGGTGGTTTACAATTTAGGTAACTATTTATACATAGACACAATGCATGGATCAGGGTTGGCAAGTGATGGATAGAAAGAAATAGATGAAAGAAGTGGTTACAAACCTGCTCACTCTTTTGAGTTCATTAAATTCACAAATATGAATGATTTTCTTTCCAGAGTTATTATAATTAGTATTGATTGTTTTAAGATGGTAAAAAAAGTATAAATATGAATGAATTGACGAGGATACAACCTCATTACAACCTTGTTACCCAAACTAGAAACCATGTCAAATATTATTCAAACTTGGTTGTGACAACTTTGTCTTTTCCATGTTGGCTCTCTGGTTAACTGTTTGACTGTCATTAGCATGTACATGGATATCAATTACAAAAACAAATCAAAATGATCTGTGTGCACTAAACAACAGATATTGTTTTCTGAACATTTCTAGTAGTCTACTAAATCCTGATAAATAGTCAGCAAACTTTACTCCAGATTAAACAGGTTGAGGTGAAAAATACAAGGCTGATGATTGCAATTACAAACATGAAGAGCTCTTCATGGTATTTACTTGTGATTCTGGACACTCTTCTGTTGTGAAAAGAAAGTCATATTTTCTCTTTAGGAATTTCTTTTAGACCTTCTCCTCTTTAGAGAGTAAGCTATATCACACATGTGATAGGTAGTAGTGTGCTTGTGCAGCTGGAGTAGAGCCTGTATGTCAAGTTTTGATTTGTGTTAGGCTCATGTTTATAAGGTCATATGGACAGTAGTATTTTGAAACGAGTTTGTATGTGATAGTAAGTGTAATAATGAATAGATATGTTTACTATAGGTGTGAAAAAGTAGAGTTAATTTCCCATAGGGACTTTTTTCTTAGCTTTCTGCAACCCGTTTGCTTCCTTTCCTCTCCTACCTGAGATTGCTAGTAGCTACTTGTAATGACATTCTTTCAGGAAGTCTATCCACAGATTTGAAGAACTGGTAAAATGACACGAGAAAGAGAAGTGCAGAAGGAAATGTAATTTACCAATGTCATGAAGCTCATAAGGTAAAATATTCAGAGCTTTAGAAATATCCATTATGAGATGTTAAATATTCTTCCTGTAATTAAATTTTATACTCATTCTAAGATATTTTATTTTAAAAATGGTAGTTTCATGATTTGTTATTATGCAGATTTAACTACAACCATGAGAATTTATTCTTTGTAAATATGTTGAACTAAACGTGATATCATGAGTTTCATTTGGAAAAGCATCCTAGTATTATTACTATTCACTGTTTCATTACGTTGACAGCTTACTCCAGCATCCTTGTGATGACAGTTGTGTGTTCCAAGTGGCCCAGAAGGACAGTTAAAGAGACTGCTTTCAGTTCCAACACAATGGACATCATCCAACAAGATCGGTCCAGTGCCATTACGAACCGTATATAGAGCAGCTCCAGTAGGAGGAAATCCTAGCTGCCTGCATGCAACTCGTGCATCAGCAGCTCCCCATCTATCATCACACACGGTGCCCCAAGTGTTGTTATAGTAGACTTCCACACGTCCGCTAGTAGTTGTGCCTCCTTGCAGTCTGATTGAACCTTGCATTTGTAAATTATAATAAAATGAATTCGAAAAAAATTGTGACAGTTAGAAAAGGAACTTGATGATTTGTGCCAGCATACAAACATAGAGAAGAAAAAAGACTAACAAATTCTACTTAACAGATTGATGCCAGTTATAATTTGTGATCTTTCTCTTAATTTTTTTAATATAACCTGCTACATCATGCTCGCATGCTAAGGGTACAACAAATCTTACAGCAGATAAATATATCCTGGTGAGCCTCATTTCTCAAGAGCTAAATGTTTCCAATGTTACGTATGTGAGAGGCTCATGTTCACAATTCTATATGGACAGCATCAGTTGGAGAGGATTTGATATGACTCAAACATAAATACACAGATCCAATGCAGTGTGCTAAAAAAGCATTTGACCTATTTTGATTCTCCAACCTGTTCACGTTCTTCCCCTATCTCTCCTGAGATTGCTAATGCAATAGTCTACATACTTATACCAACATAACATGGTCTCAGGAAGTCCATCCAGAGGTCAGTACTGTGAAAATGAAAAGAGAGATTGGCAGCAGAAGAATATAGCATTTGTCGTGATAAAATAGTAATAGTTCAATTTAAAAAAATCTAATTCCCATTATTCAAGTAATTCAATTTCATTAATTTTCTAACAAATACATGTTTGGAAAAAGGAATATTATGTGGCTTTATATACTCTATGATACTCCGATTAAGCTACTATGATAATTTATTAGAATATGTTCTTTGTAACATGTGTAGAAATAACCCTGATGTCATGATTTGCACATATAAAGACATCCTAGTACATTTCATCAAATAATATTTACTCTACCATTACCTTGACAGCTCACTCCAGCATCCCTCCAGTGGAGGCAGTTGTGCCTACCAAGTTCATTAGCATCACAGTTAAAGAGACTGCTTTCAGTTCCATCACATTCAACATTGTCCAACCAGATCTTCCCCATGCCATCAGGAGTATTCCATCGATGTAGTGTAGTTGCTCCAGTAGGAGGAAATCCTAGCTGCCTGCATGCAACTTGTGCATCAGCAGCTCCCCATCGATGATCACACACTGTGCCCCAGAGATTGTTGTTGCAGATTTCCACACATCCACTACTAGTACTCCCCCCTTGCAGTTTGATTGCTCCTTGAGAACACACCTCTAAGAGATAGCAGCAAGAACAGCATCTTATATGGCCTTAATATTCATGTAGGTGCATAAGCTGTTGTGACTTTCTAACTATTCTAAATAGTGAATTACAAAGAATTACAAAGAGATGGTTGGCGGATAATGATGGAGGGAGGTGCCAAAGACATAGGACCCTAGGTGCCAAACATTAAGTAGTTCCTCTTCTCTCATCACTTGAGCACATTTCCCATCCATACTTGGAGAATAGTAATAAGAACATCAAATAACTCGCTACAGTTTTCAAGTCATAAAAACACATCCCATGAATTATATTATAATTAGTTTCCACTAGCATCTAGGTAGCTGAAGAGTCTCTATTCTGTTCTATGAATTGGTAACTGTGGTAATGGCATGGAAGAGACAATGAAAACAGTTGCAGATATATTATATAAGCCATATTTAAATTTGTATTGTTACCATCCACACCCACCCCCTCTGTAGTATTTCATAGTTACAGTTTATTTTTGTCTTGTTATTGAAGTGTATTTATATATACACACACAAACACACCCTCACACACAAATGCACACACACTAACACACACACAGAAACACCCACACACAAACACATACACTTAAGGAAGTGCAGCACACTCCCATGATAGTTGAGCTTAGTTTAAAAATGGCAAGCTAAAAACCCAAACAAAGTGATATCATCAGAAAACTCACAATGTCGTCTTCATAGCTGTGTAAATGAAGGTCTCACCTGCTACTAGCTCTAAAATAACTTTAAGCATACTTTGAACCGACTAAAACAAATTCAAAACCCTGAAATTGATTTTTATGGATCTCTCTCTCTCTCTTATCTGTCTAGCATAAAAAGGCCATTAATAATTTTAGTACATGAACACTCCAATTTTACTGATGTTTTGCGCCTGTCACAATGTGAAGTGTGGAAAACAACAACAAGAAAGAGTGAAACCAAAAATCAATGACAAGGAACAAAAAACAAATAATCAAATAAAGAAGGGAAACAAGACTAGTCATGTAGAGCACAGCCAGATAATCTGAGTATGAGTGCATTAGAGACTTAGTTATATACTTCTCCTGTAGCTAATGTAAATAAAGAAGGGAAACAAGTCTGTAGTCATGTAGAGCACAGCCAGATAATCTGAGTCTCACTGTATAAGAGACTTGGTGGAATACTTTTCCTGTAATATTGTTCGGTAGTTTGGCTAAACTGGCAGACAAAAATATTAAATTTATCTTTAAGGATCTTCCTTCCTCTGACTTTCATATACTCTTGATCCCATAACTGTGTACCATAAGTTCATTCCTAACGATTTAAATTCATAAGTTACCAAATTTTCCATTGACTATAAATTAATAGCCTGCTTTTTGATTCAGTAAAAACCATGACGATGCTCATATGTGTGCAATATCGATCGTAGCAGTTGCAAGAGGATTTAATGATTTGTGGGTTCAGTGGCAAACTTATTCTTCTGTGAAGCAAGTTTGTAAAATTGAATATTTAATATATAAAGTGATATTGTGCATTTTTTAATATGGGCTTTATGTATGTCTGCTTATTTCTCAGGAACCCATGAACTTATCCAGACTAAACTTTGTGTATCCCTCAAACATCACCCAAGGAAAGTTTTAAGCCAAGTATATATTGGTAAGAAACTTTTGAAATGACGAAAGTAGCTCTTTTCATGCTATTTGTGATTGTTGTCGGCCATTTTGTTTAGAGAAATAACTGTGTATGCGTCTTTAATGTTCCCAGTTATACACAGTGCAAGCATAATCAAGCAACCCTACAAGAAGCAGTCAAAATAATTATTATCCTGAAATCACTAACAAAACCAGACAAAATTTCCCCAAATCTACAGAAAGCTGTCAAAATAAAGTGTAAGATTTGAAATTTTCATTGAACCAGCAAAGCAATCAAAAGTAAAATGTAGTGCTCACCATCAACAATGACTAGCCAAGGAATAGTAAAGATACCAAACTAGAGCACCGTTCATGAGAAACTGCTAGCTGCAGGATAAAAAAATCCCCTTCATTGCAAAATCCTCGACAAGTAGTGGTACATCTACGAAATACTAGAGCAGCAACTTAGGGTGGCTATCAGGAGAAGCTGCACATAGCCAGAGGAGAAGTGAATACTCTGCATCTTTGTAGCAGTTACTGGGTGCCTAGGTCTTGTTTTATGGGTAGCACTACCACTGGTTGGCTAGACCCATATCCATGAAAAACAAATTTACTTGAAACCTAGGCCCAGATTCATGTGGAGGCAAAGTCCTGTGTAATGGAGAAAAAAGCTCATTGTAGACTGACAGTTTTGTGGGCATTTGCACCATGCTATGAATAGTTATTGCCTCATATCAGATTACTTTGCGGTTGGAATTTGAATATTCTGATCAATATTTGCATCATTTCCCTTATTTCCTTCCACCCCCCCCCCCCCCCCCCCACCCCGCCTCCTCTCCCCTGCATTCCTCTACCACCCACCTGCACCAAAAAAACACTGGGTAACTTGCTATTATGTTCTTAAGCTGGTGTGGCATTCAGAAAGATAGCTTTAACAGCAGGGCATGATCTCTCAATGAACTCTCACATGACATAAAGGCTTTTTCAATTATGAACTTGAAATTTACTCTCTCAACATTTCAGCTATAGATGCTTTAGAGATACCTAGTGCAGCTCGTGATAAAGGTGATAGTATCTAGCCAAGACATTGAGATAGTAACTTAAAAGTTGATTATTGAGAAAGTCAGTGTAAGTGTATGATCTGTTATCAATACATGTACTTGCATTATTCTATGTTTTGTCCTGGCAGTGCCGGGCATATAGAAACATCATGGGGAAAACCAGATAATACTTTGTGAGGTATTTAAGGTGCACCCAAACAATGAGGAAGTACATCCCTCACTTTGTGCAGTATTTGGGGCACACTGTTAGTTGCATTTCTCTCAGTTTTAGTAGATAAAGTATGTTGGAAAAAGATTGCATCCTGCTTGCGAGCATTCATGAGTGGTTTATCAGGACCTTCGATGAAAACAAATGCAAAATTTGAATGGAGTATTAGTATCTTTGGTTCTCAATGTTAGTCCTTGATATAGGTTCATGACAATTGACCACTCGCTAGTGGTTCATAAAGTTTCTTTGCATTATACGATACATATATATATATATAAGAAGTCTTCTTCAGAAATGCATATCAATGAGCAAGATAAAGTAACCTGGTTTTTGAGTGCTAGCTGAGGTTAAAATTGAAAGCTGCATATTCTATAAATGGAGGTACTTGGGTTTTCTGTATTTTCAGTATGTTCTCCATCAATCATGTCCTACAATACATTAATGAATGTCTCCTCTGCATTCCATCTATATAGCTTGCTCTATTTGGTAGTCGCTGTCTAAGAGAGTATCCCATGTCTCCTCTGCATTCCATCTATATAGCTTGCTCTATTTGGTAGTCGCTGTCTAAGAGAGCATCCCATGAGTGATAGTACCTGCAAGATGAGTTTTACCTTACTAGCTTGATAATTATAGTCTTTATGCTCAAGAGTCCTTAATCCTGTCACACTCGTATGAATGTCTACATGTTAGAATGTGCATGGCACCTATTATAAGTCAGTAATTGCAAAATCTCAAACAAGACCAAAAAAGATTTAGTCCGACGATAAAGCATATTACATTGTTATCAAAGATATAGTTGTACCTAGGGGCTGCTTAAACTTCAACAGAACGATGAAACTTCATTATGATGAACTAAAGGTCAGTGCCTGTTTTGACTGGTGATAGCTATCAATAATGTAAACATACCAATTTCAGTTAGTGGCGCCCAAGAATGCTCGATTTTGTTGGATTAAAGTGATTGTTTATATAAACAATGTAGACCTAGGCTGAGCTAAAGTCATTCACAACCAAAGAGGAGTATATATGTAAAGTGCAATCTCTGTATCGTCCAAGCTGCAGACTTTAACACATACTTGAAATTGTGTGTTAATTTGTGCTGCTCTCCTTTGTGTAGGGTGGGATAGTTGGCTATGGTTTATATTTATATCTGTGTTGTAGGCTGATTCGTCCACAATCCCATCACTATAATGGCACTCTACCAACATTTCTGATTGTTCTGCCAATGCTTTGACCCTAGCCACTACATCCCTTAACTATCCAGTCACAAGAATAGGCTTTTTATAAGGGGTCTTCAAATTGTGTAACCAAAACAGATCCAGCAAGAGGCTGTTTATGTTTGGAAAGCCTTTTAAGGTAAATTGTTTTCAGGGTAGTGTAACTATTTACATAATAATAATTATGAAAATCTTTATTAACAAGGATTACAATGCAAGTACATTTGGTTCATTCCCAAATGTCATTATCCTACCACTATTAGAGTAATTAAATGTTAATCAAATAACCAGATTCCTTTTTCATTCTGCATGAGTACTATTGAGGAAATAAACATTATTTTAGTTTCATTTATCTATGCTAATTAAGTATCCCTCTGTTTGGGCACACTGTAGCTAATTGTCTAATCTCCTGAGCTGATGCTGGCTTTTCCATGAACGTAAACTTCAAGGTTGAATGTTTAGCAGGTGAAGATGTTAAGAAGCATTTGTTAACAGCACTGCTTCAGGTAATCAACCAATGTAATCATTTAGTGAAATCAATTTAAAATCCATTGAAAATATTCTTCATCAAATATATTAGTGTGAGGGAGGTCATCCAAGTAGAAAGCAATGGCTTCTTTATTTCTAGAAGATGTATCATTAGTGATATCATTAGGCAGAAGTAATTGCATAGTGACCGCAAAAGGTTGATTTTGATTAGCCAAAGGTTAGGAACTAACTCTGCTAGTCTGATGATACAGCATACTCTGGGCTGAGCTAAGGTCATTCACAACCAAAGAGGAGTATATCTCTGTATCCTCACCAAGCGGCAGAATCAAACTCATGCTTGAAATTATGTGTTTATTTGTTCTGCTGTCCTTTGTGCATTTACCTCTGTGATGTAGGTTGATTCTTCATCCACAATGCTATCATTACATAATATAGATTGTTCTAGCCATTGCGTTTACCTTAAAAGGCTTTCCAAACATAAACAGCCTCTTGCTGGATCCGTTTTGGTTACACAATTTGAAGACCCCTTATAAAAAGCCTATTCTTGTGACTGGATAGTTAAGGGATGTAGTGGCTAGGGTCAAAGCATTGGCAGAACAATCAGAAATGTTGCATTATAGTGATGGGATTGTGGACGAATCAGCCTACAACACAGATATAAATATAAACCATAGCCAACTATCCCACCCTACACAAAGGAGAGCAGCACAAATTAACACACAATTTCAAGTATGTGTTAAAGTCTGCAGCTTGGACGATACAGAGATTGCACTTTACATATATACTCCTCTTTGGTTGTGAATGACTTTAGCTCAGCCTAGGTCTACATTGTTTATATAAACAATCACTTTAATCCAACAAAATCGAGCATTCTTGGGCGCCACTAACTGAAATTGGTATGTTTACATTATTGATAGCTATTTTTAAAGGATAAATTGAGTAACTGGCAAGAGGCTTTTCACATTTGGGAAGCCTTTATAATTAAGTTTAGCTAAGCTGATTTCAGGATAATAATTTACACATTAATAATTATGAGAATGTTTATCAACAAGAATTGTAATGTAAGTACATATGGTCCATTCCCAAATTTCTTTATCCCACCACTATTATCTGTTTTAAAGTTGAAAAGCAATTAAAATGCTAATAAAATAACCAGATTCCTTTCCATTCTGCATGAGTACTATTGAGGAAATAAACATAATCTATAGTAATTTTAGTTTCATATGTCCATGCTAAAACACTTAAGTATTCCTCTGTTTGGGAACACAGTAGGTAATTATCTAATCTCCTGAGCTGATGCTGGCTTTTACATGAACATGAACTTCAAGGTTGAGTTGCAAAAACTTTTAACAGATGAAGATGTTAAGAAGCGTTTGTTAACAGCATTGCTTCAGGCAATCAGCCAATGTTTGTATTTGTGAAATAAATATAATTATATCCAACAAAAATATTCTTCAACAAATATATTAGTGTGAAGGAGGTTATCTGAGTGGAAATCAATGGCCTCTCTATTGCTAGAAGATGTGTCGTTAGAGATATCAATAGGTACAAGTTCTTGAAGAGCAGCTTCTTGTTGACAATATAAAAGTGATATATAGTGAGATTTTTCTTGGTGGTGCTTACTAATATGTGACATTGAAATATTACAGAGGAATTTTTAGTGCAGTAACAACAGCTATTATCTGTAATGCAGATAATAATGATTTTCTTTCAAATGGATACTCTAGTTTTCATTTTTCTTTATGAATGTTAGCCAAAACATAGAGTGAGTGAATTCAAGTTGACCATCGAGAAATAACTTATCATCTTTGTTGATGTACGCTTGATTGAATTTAGCGATAAGAATATATTCATGTTTACCCTCCAGGCATTTAAATCGATCATCCTCATTGACATCATTGTGCTAATTTAAGCTGCTCATGCAAGTATTTTATCCAAAACTATCAACCACTCCAGGCATGATTTTCAAATGTTCCAACATTAAAGCCACTTTGTCCAACAAGATGGACAGTGTGCTATTGATGATATTATTCCAATTGATTTTATTGGAAATTGTTGAACAAGGTAGGCATTTGTATGCTATGAAAGCTCATGATTTTCAGGACAATTTTGGTCTGAAGTTTTCTTTCGCAACTACTGAACAGTTATCAATTACCTAGTGGGTAAAGAAACTTCATTACAAGTACCAGTGCTATATAGCATCCCGATTGGTTGTGAACATCCTAAGGCAGACTGATGACATTTTGACGAGTTTTACAATGTAATGTACCTAGTCCATTAGTTTTTCTTGGCAACCTGCCTCATCAAAGATGTCAACCTAGAAGATTAGATTATACCACATTCATTTGGTGATCCTATTTAATGAGGCAATAGATATTGTTGTTGAAGAATTGAAGTATAGGCTTGACTAAACCAGTGGCATTGGGAAGAGTACTTTTAAATGCTGGATAATATTCTCGTGATTTTAGATATAATCTTCCAGAAAATATGAAGATTTATGATAAAGTGGTAAACACGCATCAGCAAATTGTTCATCTACAAATGCTTCCAGATAGGGTGAACAAAAACATTCAACTACTAAGATCAAAGAAGTCACTCGTATCTGCACTTGATGTGAAATTATGAAGCCAGTAAAAGCAAGTTAGGTGAAGTTTAGTTTACTAACTAATTATTTCCTCCTTACTCGACCTGCTGCAGCCACAGCTGAAAGAACCTTTTCTACATTGCAGAGATTAAAGAATACCTGCAGCTGACCCTGAGTGAACCTCGGCTAAATAATATGATGCTGCTGCATATTTAACAGGCAAAATAGGTGTATTCCAGATTGCTAAAGAAGTTAACAAAAGAAGGAACTACTTTGGCACTTCTAAATAATGAGCACTATATCTACTCTCATTTATGATTTATTGCTGAGCCTGTTAAGGCCCATTTATTATCTTTATTTTTTCAGATATTTACTTTACACAATATATGCTTCCTCTGCCACATGTTGGATGTGTTTCAGGGGGGGGGGGGATTTCTACAAGGAAGAGATGAATGGAGAAAGGTTGATGAGGCAGTGAGGAACTTTCTTAGTTTATGGCTGCATCTGGCAAGTCATTTTAGAGATTGAAGGCTCATTAATTAATGGGTGGATTTTCGTAATTGGATGTGAAAGTTCAATTTTCAAGGGAATGCAACCAGAAACAAAGGACGTGACCTGAAGGCAGGAGCCACCCCTGCAGCAACCTTCAAGAATTTGAGATACCACTTAGGCTGCAGTTGACTTTGGCATAGTTAGCTTTTATACCTACCTACGCAACATTATTTTAGAGAGCCCTGTCTTTTGAATTGTCAGACTGTAAATCAGACAATCTACGTAGCATGTCACAGAGGCTGTATACGTGGGGTTGATTGCTGTGTCACAAACGCCGTGACAAACGCTCTCTACTCAATTTCATGAACTAATAGTTATACATGCATCATGTGCAATATTGTACATGTAACTGTATGTGTTATACATGTAACAATTTATAAAAATTTATACAGTGAAACATGCAGATTCTATGGAGCTCCATAGTATAAACTCGTCACATCTTAACCACAGTGAAGGTCTAGAGAACGGCCTGGCAGCAGCGCGGGGGAAATGAGAACGGGTTGCGAGGTTACTAAGTTAACGACACTTACCAGATAACAGAACAACCATAACTCCCGATATGTCTTTCAAACGGTCCTCATACCAAATTTTCTGGACAGGTAGTTGAAAACATACTGCATGGCTGACAAGAAAGGATTATGGACTGACAAAGTTATTAACCTTTTTTCCCTTCCTCCGCTTGTACTCATGGCCCAGTCTCTCGGGTTGCTATATACGCGCAGTAGCGAGCACAGCTAAATAAGGGTGTGGTGTTCTATAGCACATCAGGGGGAGTTGTAATTTAGGGACTCAACGGTCTGAAGTAGTTTAGTACAGGATGAAAGGATCTGAGGTGGAGTGGTGTGCTGTTGTACTTTGCTTTGTGCAGGGTATCGTATTTGCAGAAGCACAATGTAAGCTTTGATTTATTGTTAGCATTTGGAAATAATATAGCTATGTAGCTAGCTTTCTAGTTAGCTAGTGGACATTGCCATCTTTTGACAATTTGTACCTGCTTGTGAATTGCAGCGGTGCAGTTTGTTCCCTTCAAGCCAGGCATCTATCCTAGTGATAGCAGAGTCTTCTCCTCGGAGGATATTGGAGAGTTACCACAGTTGACCGGACAAACCAAAGTTTATGAGAGCAGTGACCTGGGAAATGTGCTAGTCTGCAGGACTAGCAAGACTCCATGCTGTGCAACTACACCTAATAGATTTGGTCGTTGGACACATAATAATATGAATATAGGTACCAGAGGAGGAGCTGAGGAGTACTTCAGGACCATGGATAATGAACAACAGATCCACCTTAACCGCAGTCCCATGTACAGTGGTAACTATCATACTGGACAGTTTTGTTGTGAACTCCCTGATGCTAGTGATGTTACACAGACTCAATGTGTGGAGATAGGTATGGTATGATAATTATAGATACAAACTGGCTCTAGATCATTAAATTACAAACATAATTGTGATGTCATGCATGCATTGAACACTTGTGGTGTCTTTACCATGCTGGAAATCATTGTCTAGGAGCCTTTGCTGGTAAGTATAGCTATAGCTCCACCAGTGCAGTGGTGTACATGTTGGAATACAATCTTGCTAGTAATCAATGTCCAGGAGCCTTTGCTGGTACGTATAGCTATAGCTCCACCAGTGCAGTGGTGTACATGTGTTGGAATACAATCTTGCTTGTCTATTGACAGTCCAAGTTTCAGTAGTGCATGCAGTGATCCTCTCAATCAATGAGTTTGTTTTGCTGTTTCTATATCTTCTGCTCTTTCTATTTGTGTGGGCGGTTCTTCACCAGAGCTCCATGTCAAAATAGTATATAGAGCCATCAGTAACCAGAAGGGAACTAACAGCAAGCAGGGTCAAATTTTGCTCTCATTTTGTGAATATCTCTGTCTCTGTATAGTCTCGTGTTCAAGGTTTAGTGAACTTCACTCCAGAATGTCTGGCTAATCATATATCTGCAGTCTGAATAGAGGATCAATAGCTGGAATTATATCAATCTCTGTGCAGTATTCAGCAACTATTATTTCTGCAGCCTCCCTTCTTTCTCTGAAAATAGCAGTCAAACTTGATCTATTCATTTTTAATTTTCTAGGATTTCAATCTTTCTTTTATTCTTGAGCATTTACATGCACTTGCCTGGTCCAGAATGTTTGTAATCCCCCCCCCCCCCCCCCCCCCCCCCCCGCCACACGTGAGCATAGTGTATGCATATGACTGCCTGTGTAGCTACTGCATATGCAAGTGCAGATATTGTGCACCCTGGAGTAGACCACACCCTCAAATGGACTCCAGTGAAGCAGTGTACACCCTTGATTATAGCACGTGCACTCATTCTGCATATTTAATGTTGCATTGCAGTGCACACACTTATAAGTACAACACATGTACAGTATTGTACACACACACACACAACTCAATATTGAGTGTCTCTAAGTATAACATCTGAAGAGCTACCAGTAAAGTGACCACCGAATGTTTCTGTGAGGACAGGAGGCTGAGATGCAGAAGATAAAGGTCTGGACATGTTCATCCAGTACAGCAGCAACTATTGCAAGTAAGTTGGCCAAACTCTAGAATGAGATGGATAGAGATTGAGGCTGATGATGATCCCTTTCCAAGAGATGAAGCTGACCTAGAAGAAATCTTGTCCACAACAAATAACCTCAGAAACAATAGCTACTAGTATATATCAACCTCACTTAAGTCTTGGCATGTCATTATTCCTGATGATGGCCAGAGCATCTAGCAGAAACATCGAATGAGTAGATGTAAGCTGATTGTAGAGAAAGTCATTGCATCTACTATGTGCACTGAAAATATTGGTGGACATGAGTTTTAAATGATATCTGGCTGGCTAGGTCTACATGGGTGTGGTCTTGTTGCCTTAACAAGGCAATCCAACGGAGTTGTTTGTTTTTAAATAAATATTTATTGTTGTTTATTTGTTGCTTGTTTGTTTGTGTTTTCCTCTTATATTATTATAATTGGGTAGCGGTGGACTATACCAAGTGTGAGCTTCAGCACCTCCAGGGCTGTTAAACACGTTTTATAGCTTGTTTATTGTTGTTGGACACTGCGCATGTCATCACATGCCATGTCTTGTTGCTATTATTGCTATCCATGCACACAATGTGGTCCACTTAAGTAATCAGCACATACCACATCTCGTTGCTATATATTGTTGGCTGTACCCATGTAGGGCCAGCTACAGCCTCCTTCAAGGACTTGGTAACAGTTGCACAGCACCAATGTATTTTGTATAGGATCAGCTTCAGCATCTTTTGGACTTGGTAACAGTTTTTAATGAGCAAGAAATTCCACATAAAAATCAGCAGAAATGAGCATGTGTGATTCATCTGCTTATAATACAGCATGTCTGGTCTTATGATTGTAAATATGTGAGCTAGCTTGTTGCTGTAAAGACAGCAGTCTTAGCCATGTCTCTTTTCTGCAACCATGAACCAGATTATTCATTGCCATGCTCTGGAACATTTGGGGTCTTGTGGTATTAAGTTTATATGAGTGGCCCTATTGTATGCAAGTTATGCAGGTGGGAACACTGGGAAATATAAAATCATAGATCCTTGATAATGAGTTTCAAGGTTTATTCCCTTGTACTGATGCTTACTGCTGTAGCGAGGGATTCCAGGCATGCTCGGAGATCTTCTGAGCTAATATCAGCCATTTAGGTAGCAATGTTTTAGGTAAGATATGAGCATTGGTTGTCTGCAGGGTAGCTCTGCTATTTATCACATGTAATGGATGTAATGAAAGCACAAGTTCTTCTCACATTTTGCAATTTAGACTGCCCAACTCTGAACAATGTTACTTCTAAGTGAGTAGAGTAGAGTAACAATATTGATGGAGGGAGGCCCTTATAGTTCTGGCCATGCAGAGTTAACCAGTAGTCATAGTGCTTTACTCTAGCCTAGCCTCATGCCCACTGGCTGGCCTGAGGAGAACTCTGGCTCTAGCCTAGCCCTTGTCCATTGGTGAAAGCAAGTCATTGCCAGCACTGGAGGAGAAATAAGCTCCCTACAGGTGTTGGTGAAGTGTGCTCAATGGTGGTGTTAATTACCACATCAATAATATAAGCAGCCTAACTGGATAATATTTTAGCTAATTTACACTGTGTGGTTGAGTGCCTAATTTGAATTGGAGCTTCATAACATTGTCTATCTACAGTGTCTACCAGTTTGAGTGTGACCATCTCACCTTCTGGACAGAACCTAGTTGGCCAGTCCTACTCCCTCACATGCACTGCCTGTGTGTCAGGTGCAGATAGTGCTAGCCGTATTGTCTGGTTGAGAGGAACAACTACAAAGACGGAGATGAGCAGTGTGGCTAGTTTGACACTGACATTTCAGCCATTGAGTGCTAGTGATAGAGGAACATACACTTGCCGTGTTGAAGTGGGCACTTTGGTGAAGATCAGTAGCACAGAAGTGCTCCCACCTAATTCAAATAAGTTTACAAACAACAATATTCTCTTTGCAGTTTATAGTAGAACTTGGCGTAGAATTAGTATTGTAGTTGAGTATAAGGCCCAGAGGAACAGGTCAGGGTGGTCAGGTTTTCACTAGACCAACTTTAGCAAACGAAGTTCAACTTCCATATCTGGAGCACCACGAGCATGCTCAGTAGACATCACGAGCCTAGGCATGCTCTTCCTTGTGTGTGCTAGTTAGCAGTGTGAATGCCACTCAGCAGATGCCTTATAGTCCTACTCATTCTGCACATCCTCAGAGAGCTAATCATCCCTCCTGGTTAAGCTGTGGCCATAGCTCTACTGCCACCAACCATGTGATAGCTTCTATTTATAAGACATGCACTTCTACTCTGAAAACCAAGAAGATGGAGAGAAGAAGGGAATGGTTAATCTTAATTTCACCACACAGTGCATCCACTTACTGACAACATGCAATAGCCCTCACTTCCTGTCCTGAGCATTAGTATTTATCTTCCTCCAGCAGTGGCATAGGAACTATGTTTTATGAATATGCAAATACTTATGTGAATATTACACTTGTAGGACCTTCTGCTCCCACAAACCTGATGGGCACTCCTCAGTCTACATCAGTAGAGCTCACATGGTCACAGTCCTCCCAAGATGTTGTGGACACTTACACAATACATTACATGAAAGTTGAAGGCTGTGATAATGCTCCATCAGGTAGTGTGACTGTTCCTGGATCAGCAAGAAGCTACATTCTGACTTCCCTGGAAGAAGCCACAGGGTATGAGATAAGCCTAACAGCTATGAATACTGCAGGCTCCTCCCCTGCAAGTACTTATACAGGAACTACTCTTGCCACTGGTGAGTCTTAGACTTAACAAGTATTATTTAACAATGAAGTTTGTTTCTTGTCCAATTGTTCCCAGTTGCTGTGTTCCCTCACCAACATCTCAGTCTATGAGCCCTACCAGTATCACTATCATGTGGGAGCGTGAGGCCTGCCTCCTACGTAATGGAGTGAGCCTACATTACAGTGTGCGCTACATAAAGGCTGGATCCAGTACAATCATAGCAACAGCCACTGCCAGTATTGATGCCAGGACTTACACTGCTAGTCCACTCTCCCCTCGTACATCATACAGATTTGAAGTGGCTCTTGTTAATGAAGTAGGGACAGGCCCCTACAATACCACTGACATTACTACTACCAGTAAGTCTACTTTATAAATTCTCAGATGTTGGTCTCCTTGGTGGTATGGTGTTATGGAGGTTGAAGCAGACCTCAATAAATGTATGGCATATCAGCCAGGTTATAGTGTGTGTGCCAGGAATGGTATTTAATCAGCTTGAAGCCATGTGATAGACCACAGTCATTGCTATAATTAGCCATGCTGCCTCGGGTTGTGTTTTGCCCCAACTGGTGACTTCAAGATCCTCCGTCCCTGTATGCAGAAGTTGTCTGCTGCAGTTTCCTCATATCATGAATACCCGGCTGATTTGTTCAGACACTTTACTAAATACGTTCAGAGAATAGAGGGTGTGGTTCATGAGAGTAGTCTGGAACCTCAATTTCCTCACACTCAGACTCTAATTTATTGTCATTTCTAATAGTGTTCTGCCCAATATGTATGACAGTTACAAGGACAGGGCCTCCAACTATATGGATTCATCTGTATTTTTAATGGCTTCTGATCCATAAGTACGGACCACAGAACCATCATGAAATAGTACGATAACATGTACTATTTAGAATTCTGTTGCCGGTAGCAATGCAAGAGTTACAAAATGGCCATAACTTTTCTGGAAACAATATTCCACTGTAGGTTGTGTGGTAGTAGCTTTTTATAGTCAAGCCTCAGCAAAGGTTGAGAGTAGCAAGCCAGTGCTCAAGCTTGGCAACTTTTTGGGGGGAAGATAAAATGTGTCCATACTTCAAATGAGATGTCTGCAGAGCTGATGATATGCCCTCCTCTCTGGTTTGCTGTGCTCAATGTTTCCTGATTCCAAGATTGCTGCTGACTTTAGTTGCAAGCATGCCAAGACCAAAGGCTTATTCAGTATATGACACTTGGTAATCATATTGTATTGTATTGTCCTATTGTATCGTACCATATGAGCTGCAGTTGGAGTGTATATGGTTGTGGAGGACATAGTGTTGCTCACTCACAATATGATGATGTGATACAATAAGACAATATGATACGATACGATGGCCCAGTGTCATATTGTGAAGCAGCCTTACAGTCATAGGCCCAGAACTTTACCAGTATGTGGTCATCTGCAAGAGGGTAAATACTGAAATGGAGGTCATAAATGCTGATAGTTCTTCAATTGATGTTGACATCACTGCAATGAGGTTGGAGGCTCTGCGAGGAGGAAGGTCTGAAGCTAACTGTAGCCTCTTTGAATGTGTCTATCTAGTTAAATATTCTTACTAAAGCTATACAGCTAGCATTCGACAGTCTCCTTAGATACATTCAGATATACCTATCTCTGATGCTGGCTGCCTGTAACCAATCCAACACTAGAGATTGAGTTAGCAAAGTGAGCACTTTTCTTTTGATTCTCTGCTAGAGTGCCATGCCAGAGTAGCTGCTACTGGTTGAAGCTTAGTCCCACACCACTAACTCACAGAATAGGCTGACATGATTAGCTACCAGGATTGTAAGGAGCCAGTATTTAGTTTAGCCATGTTACTCACCTCTATAGTGTCTTTAAATATATTGTTGCGAGATCCACAATTCTAGCTACAGAAGCTGCTATTGGTCTAGCCAGAGTCCCACTGGGTAAGTAGTGAGTGCATGGATGGAAAACCAGATTAGCTACTACTTTTCCAAGTGTGTTGCTTTGAGTTATATAATATATTCTAGGAATAGGCCACCAAGTGTGAGTGAAGTTTTTGTACAGCAC
Source organism: Cladorhizidae sp. MBARI D1340-BT2 (assembly GCA_028752905.1). Taxonomy (NCBI): domain Eukaryota; kingdom Metazoa; phylum Porifera; class Demospongiae; order Poecilosclerida; family Cladorhizidae; species Cladorhizidae sp. MBARI D1340-BT2. The sequence continues at coordinate 44,558,185 of JAQNBH010000011.1, forward strand.
GTATATATGTTCTGCTTCTGTATTAAGAGCATTGACAACAATGATGATCTGACAGGTTCTGGGCACAGAGTCTGTAAATATGTAAGAGTATATCTCAGGCAAAGGATCTATGCTATATAAATATGTCCATATGTGAATATAACAGTTCCAGCTCCTTCTGCTCCCACAATCCTGATGGGCACTCTTCAGACTACATCAGTAGACCTCACATGGTCACAGCCCTTCCAAGATGTTGTGAACATTTACACAATACGTTACATGAAAGTTACAGGCTGTGCTAGTATTCCATCAGGTAGTCTGACTGTTACTGGATCTGCTAGAAGGAAGATTCTGACTTCCCTGCAAGAAGCCACAGGGTATGAGATAAGCCTAACAGCTGCGAACACTGCAGGCTCCTCCCCTGCAAGTACTTATACAGGAACTACTCTTGCTGCTGGTGAGTCTTAGACTTAACAAGTATTATTTAACAATGAAGTGAGTTTATTGTCCAACAGTTCCCAGTTGCTGTGTTCCCTCACCAACATCTCAGTCTGTGAACCTAACCAGTATCACTATCAGGTGGGAGCGTGAGGCCTGCCTCCTACGTAATGGACAGGCTGAACATTACAGTGTTAGCTACAGAGAGACTGCATCCAGCACAATCATACCAACAGCCATACCAACAGCCACTGTCAGTATTGATGCCAGGACCTACACTGCTAGTCCACTCTCCCTTCGAACTTCATACACATTTGAAGTGGCTCTTGTGAATGAAGTAGGGACAGGCCCTTACAGTATGCTCTGCCAGCACTCCTACCAGTAAGAGTGTTGAGTATAATATAACACACTCATCTTCAATCCCATTACTGTCTACAGGTCTTGGTCTCCTCCTTGGCAGTGTACTTTACCCTAACAATAGTATGCTGACCCTGACTGACATAGGGGAGGGAGGGGCTGCTCTCAACTGCCTCACTGACTCTGTTGCCTGCTGTAGAGGTGGTAGTGTGACTGCTGATTGGTATTTCCCAGGGGGATCTAGAGTTCAGTCATCTTCTGGAGCAGACACATCATTTTCCAGAACTAGAGGACCCAGTGCTGTCTTGCTGCATCGTGTAGGTGCTGCCTCAGGGCCTACAGGAGTGTTCACCTGTGCTGTACAAGACAGTCAGGGCAAACCCCAGCAGGTGTTTGTTGGGATATACCCTCCAGAGGCTGGTACAGTAACTAAGCATCTCATACTAGTGTGTATTGCTACTCTACTGTAACTCTCCTCAGGCTCACCCCTCATAACATCTCTGACCTACAACATCACATCAGGTGTTCTCACTTGTGCATCCACTGGAGGACCTGCCAGCAGCGTCACTTGGAACAGGAGTGGCCTCTCCTACCAACAGAGCCAGAGGGTTGTGGACACATCCACTGCCACTTACCACAACCTCCTCTCCATCACTAGCTCTCAGCTAAGCCACTACAGTGGCTCCTTCAACTGCTCAGCCAGCAACAGCAGAGGACAAAGTGCAGCCACTACAGTGACATACCAATGTACAAGTTCTATACTTACTATTATTGAAAACATTCTTCATGTTTCCCTTTGTTTCTTTAGCAAGTGCATTATCTGGACAGCAGACTTCATATCCTCTTGGATCATCTGCAAGTGTCACTTGCTTTAGCAACCTGACAGTGCAGTCTATACGATGGCTGGATGCTTCCAACAGTGGAGCACTGCTAGCTAGTGGTACTTCTGGACAGGAACAACTGGTTCTGGACATAGAGAGGCTCACTAGTGATTTGAACAACACACGATACACATGTGAGGTGTCCATTCTCCTACCTACTAAAAGTGTAGTGGTTGCCAGGCAGAATTTTATGCTGCATGTTAGTGGTAAGTAGCACCAGAGGATGTGTTGCATTTTAATTAGTGTGCTTTCATTTTAATCCAATCGGAATCTTTAGTGCTTCCTCTGACCTCTATCATGGTCACCGACATCACATCGTCCGGAGTGACTGTTCAGTGGATGTTTGTGGGGCCTTTTAATTCCATGCAAAAAGAGACTTGTGTGGTGGTGTATGGAACTACTTCAGGACCACTAGATAGGAGCTCAGCAGTGACTGCTGATGTTGGACGTCTGACCTACTCTATACCACTAATCTCACTGGCCCCAGCCACAGATTATAACTATGTCATACACTGCAGAAATGAGTTGGATAGTACTGGAAAATCAAGTGCAGGAATGTCATTTACAACCAGTGACAGTGGTGAGTTAAATATGATGTACTTGCTGTTAATAATATATATATAATTGATATCATCCAGAGTCTGGACCTGTCAGAGGATTAGCTACAACATCTCCTAGTGACTCTACTCTGATCATCTCCTGGTCTCCTCCTGCTGTGCCAAATGGAGTCATCACATCCTTCTTGGTCAGGATCAATGACCTTGCACGAGGAGCAGTAACAGAGTATATGACCAGTGATGGAGAGGTGACTAGCTACACAGCTAGTGGACTAGGTAGGTGAGAGAGTGGATGCATGTCATAATGTTGCAATGGCTGACTGAGTGATTGCTGATGTTGTAGTTGCTGGTATCCCCTACAATGTCAGTGTTGTAGCTGTGAACATGGCAGGGCCTGGCAGACTCAGTTCTACAGTAATTTTCACTAGAGAACTTGGTAAGTCCTTCCATTCATACCTCAGTCACATTAGTAGGTGCTGCATATAATTATATATATTTTGTAGAACCAAGTATATCACCTATGAATATCAAGGCGTTGAGGATCTCTGGCAGCATGATGACAGTGTCCTGGACCAGGCTGACTCTGCCTGAAGCACGTGGGTTCATTACTAACTACACTGTGGCCTACTTCCCTTTACCAAGTGGCAGCAAACGACAAGAACCCAACACCTTGTACAAGACTGTGAGCAATGACTCCAGTGAGACCAGCATTGAAGGTCTGGATGAGAACACTGTCTATGCTGTGCAAGTCTCAGCTAATACTCGTGCTGGAGCAGGCTCCATCAGTGGAGTAATAATTGCCTCTCTACTCCCAACATTTGGTCTGTGAATGTGCTCATTTAATTAACTATTATGTATTAACTTTTTGGTTAATTAGGCGGTGGAGTTGCAGGATTTGGAGTTGAGGCCATTACTGGTGCAGCAGTTGTGGGCGTGGTGGCCATTATTGTGATCCTCATCCTCATTGTGGTCATTGTTGTCTTAGGTTAGTGTTAGTGTCATGCTTAACACACTGTGCCACCTTATAAGATGGCAGGGATTATCCCACTGCACTTTGACCTTTCTGTTATTGCCCAACTGCACTACTTATGTGTAGCCACAACTTTTGATATAAAATCATTTCCATTTGGAGTACGGGAAAGACCTTGCCATTCACTTGACCTTTAGATTCTAAGGTTAGATCGAGGGGGTGGGTGGGGGGGGGGGGGGTGGGGCTGTGATTGATTGGTCTGAAGCCTTCTCAATACAATTTAGTGAGACCAATATCCTCCATGGTGTATATTTCTGGATAATATATGAAATGTTTACTCTTTGAGTTAACATACCTGCTGTGCCACCAGTTTGGAGTATTAGCTGCTACAACACACCCAACCAGCTCAGTCTTCTAACAGCAGTCCTCTCAGAGTTTCTTACACTAACCTTACCTTCAAAATATAATTTATAATGTTTTTCTTTAATGTGATGGTAAAATCACAAATGCTTGCCAAAATGTGCTTTTGTTGCAAGTGGAATTACCTGAGAATAGCTTTGCAAGTGTGGAAGTAACTTGTGCCAAAGTAAATGACAATACAATAACCTTCTCAGTAAGCAACTTGAAATTGGATCTTGATGATTCGACTAGATGCTCTTGCCTTCATCAGTAATAATTGACAGTACTACAATTGGTCAGTGACAGGCAAATTCTACAGGAAGGTCATAATGATAGTCAATACTGTATTTATATTTGAAAGCATCCTCTACTCTATCAGGATGAATGCCATGCTCAAGTCTGTTCTTTATTATGATTAATCTTGAGTGCACTAGGCACAGATTAATTCTCTGGAAAGTTGTACGACATGGAATCAATGACATGGAATCAATAGCTGTTCTTCCACACAGAAATGTGCATGCAATACAATATGAGATTGGTAGTCCATTAATAAATTACTATTGGGAGAATCTAAAGTAATAGTCATTGCTGTTTCTCTCTCCAATATCTTGTGTCTCCTATTATATTTTAACACATTGGCAGGTCATTCTCCACAAAGACAGACCCTCCCACTTGCAATGCTGACAAAGTCTGTGAATATGAAGAGATCAACCTCAAGGAAGGTTACTCCATCTACAAGGATGATGTTCCAAGTATCCCTGCGACATGCCCACCACCTATCATTGGTGTGAACAAGTGCCCTGCATATAGGATGGTTACCACTTCACCCAACCTTAGGCTCGAACAAGGACCAGAGGGTGTGGAAGGAACTCTGACTGATGGTGTTTATGAGACGCTGGCACTGTAATGATTGGATTTGCTTTCACATGATGTGTTGTGCTAGTGTTGGTCAGCTCATTTGTGTGGGCATATTGGACTGGTTATAAACACATCGGCTCCTGTCAGATTCTGTTCAGTTGTAGTTTTGTTCTTCAGTTTCATCTTGTAAATAAGCAAAAATCTAAAATAATGTGTAACTAGCTAGATTATCTTGCTAAACAGAAAAGTATAATAGTAAGGGAATTCATAGACATAGCTAGAAATAGCTCTTGTTTTGTGTGATGATTGGAGTTGATACTGGTTCTAATTCTAGGTTTATTGCCAAGCCATCATGCATGTGCTTCCCCTCTCTCATCTCTAGTGCTATACATTAGAACTATTAGAGCTACAAAGATTGGTAATTCAAGGTTACATTATTCTTCACTCACACATGCACACCCCTCACGCACACACCTCTTCGGCCATGAAGGATGGAGTCATCATCATTTACAGGTATGATAGAAGCCATACTGAGCATTCACGGCAAACTACTTGGTCAGCACAGTGCACACAGAGGCTTACTTGTTATGTTGGGAAGGATTCCCTGTGGAATGAATATGTATTCATTTTACCACAATCTAAAATCTAAATACCCACTCTCTAACGATTAGAGGAAAACCAAGGAAAACCATAGATGATAATTATTACCATATGAGTGGGTCATTTGTCTCAAACAGAATGGGGATTTAATTAATTTTATAATTTTAAAAAGAAGTAATATTTGTATTCCTGAAGAGAAGTAGTTTAAAAAACTAGAAGTAGTTAAGAAAACTGGCAAGTTGCAAGTAAGAAATGGCAGCAAAAGATGGTACATTTAATAGTCGTGAAGATATGTAGCTGAAATAATGCATTCAGAAATAAATATATACTCGATCCGAATTCCTAAAAAATCTCTAGGTATAGAGTTACTGGTTTCCCTATTTGAGAGAACCAACGTCATTTAAAGTTCAGAGGTCATTGAAAAGATTTGCATTCTCCTATTGCAATGAAAGGTAAATAATTACCAGTATTTAAACGCTTATAATTGTAACGTTCAAGGAAACAGTTCCAAGTGGATCTCCGGCTTGCAAACTACCAGTAGACATTGTTGAGAACTAGTGCCCTGCAAATGGGATAATTAACATGTTACCAAACCTTGGACTCGGAGAGCGACAAGAGGGTGGAATTTATGAGACAGCAATGATTGAAGATACATTAGATGTATTAGATATACTATATGCTAAACTGAACTGAGTAATACTGACTTTTGATGTTAAAATATTTTTTGTGATCATTTTAGACAATACCACTCTCTCCTTTCAGTAAACAAAGTTCAACTTCCATATCTGGAGCACCACGAGCATGGTCAGTAGACATCACTAACCTAGGCATGCTCTTCCTTGTGTGTGCTAGCTAGTAGTGTGAATGCCACTCAGCAGCTGCCTTATAGTCCTGCTCATTCTGCACATCCTCAGAGAGCTAATCATCCCTCCTGATTAAGCTGTGGCCATAGCTCTACTGCCACCAACCATGTGATAGCTTGTATTTATAAGATGCACTTCTGCTCTGAAAACCAAGAAGATGGAGAGAAGAAGGGAATGGTTAATCTTAATTTCACCACACCCATGGTGCACCCACTTACTTACAACATGCAATAGCCCCCACTTCCTGTCCTGAGTTATGTTTCTCCAGCAGTGGCAGAGGAACTCGAATATGCAAATAGTGAATATGTCACTTGTAGGACCTCCTGCTCTCACAAACCCGATCAGTCTACATCAGTCTCACTCACATGGACACAGTCCTTCCGAAATGTTTTGCACACTTACACAATTAGTTATAGGAAAGTTGCAGGCTGCGACAGTGTTCATCAGGTAGTGTGGCTGGATCAGCAAGAAGTACACTCTGACTTCCCTGCAAGAAGCCACAGGGTATTAGATCAGCCTAACAGCTGTGAACACTGACAGCTCCTCCCCTGCAAGTAATTATACAGAAACTACTCTTGCCACCGGTGAGTATTAGATTTAACTAGTATTATTTAACAATGAAGTGAATTTCTTGCGCAACATCTCCCAGTTGCTGTGTTCCCTCACCAACATCTCAGTCTGTGAGCCCTACCAGTATCACTATCATGTGGGAGCATAAGGCCTGCCTCCTACGTAATGGACAGAGAAGACATTACAGTGTCCGCTACAGAGAGACTGGATCCAGCACAATCATAGCAACAGCCACTGCCAGTATTGATGCCAGGACTTACACTGCTAGTCCACTCTCCCCTCATACTTCATACATATTTTAAGTTGCTCTTGTTAATGAAGTTGAGTTAGGTCCCTACGATACCACTGACACCAGTAAGTCTAAAACACTAGACTTTAAATTCCCATATCTAGGTCTCCTTGCTATAGAGGTATGTGAGGTTGTCTCATGAAGCAGACCTCAATAAATGTATATATGGCCAAATCAGAAAGGTTATAGTGTTATAGTGTGTTTGCCAGGAATGCTATTTAATCAGTTTGAAGCCATGTGATAGACCACAGCCATTGCTATAATTAGCCATGCTGCCTCAGAATGTGTTTTATCCCAACTGGTGACTTCAAGATCCTCCAGCCCTGTATGCAGAAGTTGTCTGCTGCAGTTTCCTCATATCATGAATACCCGGCTGATTTGCCCAGACACTTTACCAAATATACTCGGAAAATAAAGGGTGCAGTTCATGAGAGTAGTCTGGAACCTCAATTTCCTCACACTCAGAATGTGATTTATCGTAATTTCTAATAGTGTTCTGCCCAATATGTACGACAGTTACAAGGACGGAGCCTATAACTATATGGATTCATCCGTATTTTTAATGGCTTCTGATCCATAAGTACAGACTACAGAACCAGCATGAAATAGCACGATAATATGTACTATTAAGAGTTCTGTAGCAAGTATTTTGTAGAGCTAAGCAAGAGTTACAAAATGGCCATAACTTTTCTGGAAACAATATTCCAGTGTAGATTTTGTGGTAGTAGCTTTTTGTTGTCAAACCTCCAGCAAAGGTTGAGAGTAGCAAGCCAGTGATCAAGCTTGGCCCAAAAAATATTTGAAGATAAAATGTGTCCATGCTTCAAAAGAGATATATATCTGCAGAGCTGATGATATGCCCTCCTCTCTGGTTCAATGTTTCCTGATTCCAAGACTGCTGCTGACTTTAGCTGCAAGCATGCCAAGACCAAAGGCTGCTTCACTATATGACACTTGGCCATCATATTGTATTGTATTGTCCTATTGTATCGTATTATATGAGCTGAAGTTGGAGTGCATATGGTTGTGGAGGACATAGTGTTGCTCACTCACATTAATAATGATGATGCAATGGACAATAATTATGATACGATACAATGGCCCAGTGTAATATTGTGAAGCAGCCTTACGTCATAGGCCAAGAATTGTACCATGTTTTCTTTTTTATGTGGTCATCTATAAATGGGTAAATACTGAAATGGAGGTCATAAATGCTGATAGTTTTCTTCAATTGATGTCGACATCACTGCAATGAGGTTGGAGGCTCTGCGAGGAGGAAGGTCTGAAGCTAACTGTAGCCTCTTTGAATGTGTCTATCTAGTTAAATATTCTCACTAAAGCTATACAGCTAGAATTCACAGCCTCCTTTGATACATTCAGATATACCTATCTCTGATGCTGGGTGTCTGTATAATAAACCAATCCAACACTAGAGATTGGGTTAGAAAGTGATCACCTATCTTTTGATTCTCTGCTAGATTGCCATAGAGTAGCTGTAGCTGTAGTAGCTGCTACTGGTTGAGCTTAGTCCAACACAGCCACCTCACAGAATAGGCTGACATGATTAGCTACCAGGATTCTAAAGAGCCAGTATTCATGTTACTCACCTATATAGTGTCTTGAAATATACTGCTGTGAGATCCACAATTCTTGCTAGAGAAACTGCTAATCGTCAAGGTCAAGTCCCACTCAGTAAGTAGTGAGTACATGGATGGAAAACCAGATTAGCTACTACCTGTAGCTTTGAGTTATATAATAGATATTCTAGGAATAGGCCACCCAAGTGTTAGTGAAGTTTTTGTACAGTGCGTATATATGTTCTGCTGATGTGTTAAAAAGCATTGAGAACAATGATGATCTGACAGGTTCTGGGCACAGAGTCTGTAAATATGTTAAAATATATCATATGCAAAGCAACTGTGCTATATAAATGTCAATATGTGAATATTACAGTTGCAGCTCCTTCTGCTCCCACAAGCCTGATGGGCACTCCTCAGACTACATCAGTGGAACTCACATGGTCACAGCCCTTCCAAGATGTTGTGGACACTTACACAATACATTACATGAATGTTGAAGGATGTGATAATGCTCCATCAGGTAGTGTGATGGATAGTGGATCAGCACGAAGCTACACTCTGACTTCCCTGCAAGAAGCCACAGGGTATGAGATAAGCCTAACAGCTGTGAACACTGGAGGCTCCTCCCCTGCAAGTCCACATTTGACAAGGACACATTCAGATGGTAAGTATTGAATGGACCAAGTAATATATCACAGTGATGTGAGTTTCTTGTCCAACAGTTCCCAGTTGCTGTGTTCCCTCACCAATATCTCAATCTGTGAGCCCTACCAGTATCACTATCAGGTGGGGGCGTGAGGCCTGCCTCCTACGTAATGGACAGAGCAGACATTACAGTGTCTGCTACAGAGAGACTGCATCCAGCACAATAATAGCAACAGCCACTGCCAGTAATGATGCCAGGAGTTACACTGCTAGTCCACTCTCCCTTCGTACTTTATACACAATTGAAGTGGCTCTTCTTAATGAAGTAGGGATAGGCCCCTACAGTAACACTAACATCACTACCAGCACTCCTACCAGTAAGAATGTTGACTTCTATATAACATGCTTATCTTCAATCACATTACTGTCTACAGGTCTTGGTCTCCTCGTTGGTGGTGTACTTTACCCTAACAACAGTGTGTTGACTGTGACTGACATAGGAGATGGCGGCACTGCTCCCAATTGCCTCACTGACCTTGTTGCCTGCTGTAGTAGTGTTGATACGTAACTATAAGAAGGTGATGGTATGTGGTGAGTGGATGCTGCCAGGGGTAACTAAAGTTTAAGGAGCGAATTCTGCTGGACATCATTTTCCAGAAGTAGAGGAGCCCAGTGCCGTCTTGCTGCATCGTGTTCTGCCTCAGGACCACCTATTGGAGTGCTCACCTTTCAGTACCAAACAGTCAAGGCAACCCCCAGCAAGTGTTTGTTGGGATTTACCATCCAGAGGTTGGTACAGTAGCTAAACGTCTCATACTAGTGTGTATTTCTACTCAACTGTAACTCTCCTCAGGCTCACCCCTCATAACATCTCTGACCTACAACATCACATCAGGTGTTCTCACTTGTGCATCCAGTGGAGGACCTGCTAGCACTGTCACTTGGAACAGGAGTGGCTACTCCTACCAACAGAGCCGGAGGGTTGTGGATACATCCACTGCCACTTACCACAACCTCCTCTCCATCACTAGCTCTCAGCTAAGCCACTACAGTGGCTCCTTCAGCTGCTCAGTCAGCAACAACAGAGGACAAAGTCCACCCTCTACAATGACATACCAATGTACAAGTTCTATACTTACTATTATTGAAAACTTTCTTCATATTTCCTTTTGTTTCTTTAGCAAGTGCATTATCTGGACAGCAGACTTCATATCCTCTTGGATCATCTGCAAGTATCACTTGCTTTAGTAACCTGACAGTTCAGTCTATACAATGGCTGAATGCTTCCAACAGTGGAGCACTGCTAGCTAGTGGTAATTCTGGGCAGCAACAACTGTATCTGGACATAGAGAGGGTCACTAGTGATATTGACAACACATGATACATGTGTGATGTCCACATCCTCCTACCTACTGGAAGAGTATTGGCTGACAGACAGAATTTTATGCTGAATGTCTATGGTAAGTAGCACCATAGGATGTGTTGCATTTTAATTATATTATTTTAATTAGGTGGTGGAGTTACAGGATTTGTAGTTGAGGCCTTTATTGGTGTAGTAGTTGTGGGCATGGTGGCCATTATTGTGATCCTCATCCTCATTGTGGTCATTGTTCTCTTAGCTAAGAGAAGGTTAGTGTTGGTCTCATGCTTAACACACTGTGCCACCTTATATGGCAGGGATTTTCCCACTGCACTTTAACCTTTGCTGTTTATTGCCCAACTGCACTACTTATGTGTAGCCACAACTTTTATATAAAATCTTTTCCATTTGGAGTACTAGTAAAGACCTTGAATATTTGCCATTCTTTTGACCTTTAGATTCTAAGGTCTGATCCAGGGAAGGGAGGGTTGTGGTTGAGGAGTCTGAAGCCTTCTCAATACAAATTAATGAGACCAATATCCTGCATGGAGTCTATTACCCGAATGTTAATTAAGACCGAGGGTGTTTGGATATCTGAGATCTTTATTCCTTGAGTCTGGATCACTGCTGTGCCACTAGTTACTAGTATAATGCTTAACTAAGAGGCTTGTTGTTGTGTAGTGTCAGGGAAACCTTCCCTGACTGTTGACAAAGGAACCACCATGAACAAAGGAACCACCATGAACAAAGAACCCACCATGAACAAAGGAACCACCATGAACAAAGAAACCACCATGGACAAAGGAACCACAATGAACAAAGAAACCACCATGGACAAAGAAACCACCATGGACAAAGAATCCACCATGGACAAAGAAACCACCATGGACAAAGAAATCACCATGGACAAAGAAACCACCATGGACAAAGAAACCACCAGAGACTGGTGACCTCAAACTGAGTGCTATAAAAGAACATTGTAATTTAAATAAAGGGAGAGAAAAACACTAAGAGAAGAACTGGAACTGAACTTGTGTAAGGAGGGATAGACTGTAAAGCTAGGCTTGTATGGTTATCTCTGTGTAATCTCTGTGTATGATTGCTGATTGAGTATATCACTTATCTTATTAATATATATACCATTCTATTAATAAGAGGGATACAGGGACTACTGGAGTTGGCTGATTTCGGGTTGGATCGAGGATCACTAGTGAGGAGAGACTGGTGACAAGGATCTAGCCGTCGTATAAAATAGTGTCTCATGCCAATTAGTTAAAGGTTCTAATTGGACGAGAACTGATTTTATCACATTGGTGGCAGCGCGTGGGATAATACTTGTTTCATCCTTCGGGAGTGGTGCATATTTCTTTTGCTTATTATTAATACTTGTTTCATCCTTCGGGAGTGGTGCATATTTCTTTTGCTTATTATTAATACTTGTTTCATCCTTCGGGAGTGGTGCATATTTCTTTTCCTTATAATTGTAGTGGTTGTATGCGCGACTAATATCACTTTTCTTCACACTTGTATCTCAACTCGTCTTTCTGAAAGAATGTCACTCCCAGGAGAGGACCGACGGACAAGAAGCCAGACTACTCTTGCGCCCAGAGACACCATTGAGGAGGGGGAGGAGGATTCCCTCCACCACCACCAACCTTTTTCAACACCTGCTAACAGTCAACAGCAGGGGGGTTCGAGAACAGAGATGATGGCTACATGGCTTCAAGCAGATGAAGCACGGGCACTGAGAGAGGAAGAGAGGATGGATCGGTACCGCTGTGAAGACCGCGACCGACAAGAGCAACACCGCCGTGAAGACCGCGACCGACAAGAACTCCAAGAGCAACACCGCCATGAAGACCACGACCGACAAGAACGCCAAGAGCAACGATGGCAACAACTTTTGGCAGAAATGCGTAATCCGGCAAGGGAAGAACAATTAACCCCCATGCCTAAACCGACATTACACAAATATGTCGAGGGAGTAGACGACATGGGTGCTTTTTTAGATACCTTTGAAGTAACTGCTGAAGTAGGAGGGTGGCCAAGGAGACAGTGGACTGCCTGCCTACGTAGTTCGTTGTCGGGACAGGGGATGCTGGCAGTGTCATCGTTGACTGCTATGGAACAGCAGGACTATGATGTTGTCAAAGCAACCCTGCTCTCTACATATCAAGTCTCCACAGAGAGCTACAGGAGGAGAGTGTTTGAAGTTAACTTCAACCAAGGGAATCCTGAGAATTGGTTCCGGGACCGAAAACAATCGTTTAATCGTTGGATTCAATCCAGTGGTAAGTCCCAATATGACACGTTATTAATCGAATTAACGTTGCAGAAACTTCCTCGATGGCTAGAAGCGAGAATGAGGCAGCTCAATCCAGCCTCTTATGAAGACCTGAAAGAAGCTGTAGTACGCTATCTGAGCTCATCCAGAGGAGAGAAGGAAGTATCCTCAACACAGAAACCTGAGCAGAAAAGGAGTTGGAGAAGCGCAACTAATGAGAGCCGCGAAGCCAACGAGAGAGGCGGACGTTTTCCACCTAGCCGCAGGGATGAGCACTACAAAGGTAACACTAATAGTAGTACGATGCAAGGAAAAGAAGCTAAACCGCTGGAGTGTTATCGTTGTGGAAAACCTGGGCATATGAAAAGAGATTGTGTTGTCAAGTTGGAAAAAGCAAACTGTGAGATAATTAAATGTGAGAAAGTACCAGCTTGGTCTCGCAATGTGAAGGTCAATGGTAAACCAGCAGTAGCGTTGCTTGATACAGGGTGCACGAAGACCATAGTACATCCTAGGCACATAAAAAAGACAGATTACCTACCATGGAAAATTGCATACACCACAGCCAGTGCTCGAAAAACATATTTTCCAGCAGCCAAGGTAGTGTTACAAGTGGATGGAGACAAAAGGCTAGAGTTAGCTGTAGGAGTTTCAGGACATATAACTACTGACCTTTTGTTGGGGCATGATGTTCCCAATTTCCATAAGTATATTAGGGAAGCGATGGAGACAGAGTCCAAAAAAGAAGAAAACATTCCAACCACCGCCGCAATCACAGAGTCAACAATGGTGACAACAAGGGCTCAGCAACAGGTGCAAACCCAGATCGACACTCAGTTGCAGCTTCAACAGCAGGAAGAGGAACCAGTCACGCACTCTCTTGACTCTGAGGGAAGTGGAAGTGAGATGGAAGAGGATGTAGCTGAAGAGTCTAATCCAGTGGCAGCTGTACCAGTGGAGTCCAAATTTGAGGAGGATATAGAACGAGTAGGTGAGACTATTCCTCTGCAGGTCGCAAGGGACGACTCAAGGAGCACAGAAGTAATGAGCATTGATGCAATCTCACCTGAGCAACTGCAGCAGGAGCAGCTGAAGGACACAACTTTGATGAAAGTGAGAAAAAAAGCTGATAGCAAGGGTAGTCCTTACTTTTGGGAGGGAAGATTACTAATGAGAGAACCCTATCATGTTGGTGGGAAAAGCCTAGTGATAGTGCCTAAGATGGCAAGAGTAAAGGTCTTAATATTAGCTCACAATTCAGTAGTGGCTGGGCATTTTGGACGTAAAAGAACCTTGGAAGCCATTAGACAACGATTGGATTGGCCAGGGATTGCTTTAGATGTAAAAGAACTTTGTCAGTCGTGCCTCATTTGCCAGAAGGCTAGTGCCCCAGTAGTGACTAAGGCACCACTACACCCTTTACCTATTGTCAAGGAACCGTTCTCCAGGATAGCTCTAGGTATCTTTGGGCCCTTAAAAAGAACTAAGGCTGGGAATAAGTATATTCTTGTGGCAATAGATTATACCACAAAGTGGCCGGAAGCATTTCCGTTAAAAAACACCACAGCTGAGACAGTAGTAAATTGTTTAGTCGATTTAACTGCCAGAGTAGGGGTACCACAAGAGTTACTATCAGATAACGGGAGCAATTTCATGTCAAAAGTGATGAAGCAGTTCTGTAGCAGAACTGGAATCAAACAGATTCGAACCTCCCCATACCATCCCCAAACAGATGGTATGGTGGAATGGTTCAACAGTACTTTGAAGAGGTTGTTGAAGAAGTTAATGAACAACCCAAAGGTAGAATGGGATGATTGCCTACCTTTTGTTTTGTGGTCCTATAGGGGTAGTGTCCATGCGACCACAGGATTTTCACCTTTCAGGCTATTATTCGGAAGGGAGATGAGAACACCCCTTGAGAATTTAGCTAGATTCTGGAAAGGAAAAGCAGAAGAGTGTGAGGTTGATGTTATCGAGTTCATTCGAACCATGGAAGCTAACATTGAACTAGTGAGAGAATTGGCTCAGGAAAAAGAAAGGAAAGAGAAACAGTCTCAAAAGAGATACCATGATAGAAAAGCTATTGAAAGACAATTTGAGGTTGGGGAATTTGTTTTAGTATTCCGACCGCGAAAACAGAATAAACTGTTAAATGAGTGGCAAGGCCCATTTCCAATTGTGAGAAAGATCACTGAGGTAACTTATCAGGTGGACACGGGAAAAACAGGCAAACCACTAAAAACTTTTCACGTGAATACCATGAAGTTATGGACTTCGCCAGCCCCAGCAGTCTTTCTAGTGGAAGACCAAGAATTAGACGACCAGTTCAATTTGAACCAGGTATCAAAGGCGCGTTCTCTCTCTCACATGCAACACACACAATTAAATCAATTGAAACAACAATTCAAGGATGTTATCAAGGAAACCCCAGGAAAGACTGACTTAATAGAGCATGTGATAGCTACAGGGGATGTACTACCAATACGATTGCCTTCGTATAGGTTAGCACACACAGCGAAAGAATTTTTGCGCTCGGAGATCAAAACTCTTTTAGATCAGGGTATCATTGAATCTTCTCACAGTCCTTGGGCAGCGCCCATAGTTTTAGTTCCTAAAAAGGATGGGGGGACAAGGATGTGTATTGACTACCGCAAATTGAATTTAGTGACCAAAGCAGACCCATATCCACTACCAAATATCGAAGAGCTGATTGACAACATAGGTGGAGCCAAATTCATAACTACATTAGATCTAGTTAAGGGATACCACCAAGTGCCTGTGGAAAAGGGGAGTCGAGAAAAAACAGCTTTTTCAACACCTTATGGGAAATATCAATATCTCACAATGCCCTTTGGTTTGGTGTCAGCCCCTTCCACATTTCAAAGACTTATGAATTCTATTTTAGAAGGATTACATGATTTTTCCTCCGCGTATTTGGATGATATAGTAATCCATAGTACCTCATGGGAAGATCATTTGAAACATTTGAGGGTAGTGATGGAAAGGTTGAGGGCAGCGGGGTTAACCATAAAAGAAAAGAAATGTAATTTTGGGGTTAGTCAATGTTGTTATTTGGGTCATCTGGTTGGTGATGGTCAAGTTTGCCCGATGTCGTGCAAGATCGAAGCCGTGCAGAACTACATGATCCCAAAGACGAAGAAGAACGTTCGAGCATTTCTAGGACTCTGCGGCTACTATCGCAAATTTATTCCATCATTTGCTATGATAGCTTGCCCCCTCACGAACTTAACAAAAAAGATGAAAGAAAACAAAGTGATCTGGACAACGGAATGTGACACAGCATTCCAAGCATTAAAGAAAGCTTTGACAGATCAACCGATTCTATCAACTCCAGATTGGACGAAGCAGTTTATATTACAGACAGACGCCTCAGCAATGGGGTTGGGTTATGTATTGAGCCAAATAAATGACAAGGGAGAAGAGCATCCAATTGCATACGGCTCGCGGAAATTATTGCCCAGGGAGCAGAATTATTCAACCATCGAGAGGGAGGCACTTGCGATCGCTGCTGGTGTAAAGCATTACAGAGTCTACCTAGAAGGTACCAAGTTCAAGATCGAGACTGACCACAACCCTCTTTTGCATTTAGCAAACTTAAAGGACAGCCATGGTCGATTGGCTAGATGGGCTTTATCATTACAAGCCTATGACTTTTTGATCTCTCATAGATCTGGTTCAGCAAATGCAAATGCTGACTGCCTTAGTCGAGACCAAGGGTCTCGATCTAACGGGGGAGGAATGTCAGGGAAACCTTCCCTGACTGTTGAAAAAGGAACCACCATGAACAAAGGAACCACCATGAACAAAGAACCCACCATGAACAAAGGAACCACCATGAACAAAGAAACCACCATGGACAAAGGAACCACCATGAACAAAGAAACCACCATGGACAAAGAAATCACCATGGACAAAGAAACCACCATGGACAAAGAAACCACCAGAGACTGGTGACCTCAAACTGAGTGCTATAAAAGAACATTGTAATTTAAATAAAGGGAGAGAAAAACACTAAGAAGAACTGGAACTGAACTTGTGTAAGGAGGGATAGACTGTAAAGCTAGGCTTGTATGGTTATCTCTGTGTAATCTCTGTGTATGATTGCTGATTGAGTATATCACTTATCTTATTAATATATATACCATTCTATTAATAAGAGGGATACAGCGACTACTGGAGTTGGCTGATTTCGGTTGGATCGAGGATCACTAGTGAGGAGAGACTGGTGACAAGGATCTAGCCGTCGTATAAAATAGTGTCTCATGCCAATTAGTTAAAGGTTCTAATTGGACGAGAACTGATTTTATCACATGTAGCTCCAAGTTCAAAGATAGGTACACGCCTTTTCATCATACTTCCAGTGTTTTATAATTTCACCTGCAGCTCCCTCCCCCTTTCTCCTGCAGTCAGTGCCACTGGAAGTGTACAGGCTGTTACCCACTCTGCTTTTCCTTTGCTCTCTAGTGAAAAGACAGTGGCAGGTTCAGGGGGTGTATTTAGGGGGCCCCCCTCCTCCATTGGCTCTGCCAAGTGCCCATACAAGTGATCATTTATGCTCAGTAGAGGCTACTTAGAAAACTAGTAGCAATTATCATCCTTATTATAATTATCCTAGCCTAGACTAGTGCAGCTGCTGTTGAGACATCTGAGATTTGTCATATAGCTCTCTCACAGCACTCAACCACTCTAATGAAGACCATGATATTAGTTGGGTAACTAGCCTAGCTGTGTGCGTTTGAAAAACTTAGCAGCTAATCAAGTCCTCCTTTATTTGTGGACTTCCTTCTCTGGACCAAACCTTGACAATGCTGCGGCTAGATTGAACATATTTATACCAAGTAAGTAGGTAGTTTAAGCTGTGTACAAGCTTACCTGAGGCTGCTTCTCCAGACATTTGTGCTCACACGAGTTGTACATCTTGGATGGATAACCAATGCATAGAGCCATCCAGTTACCTGCTTTGGACAAGTAAATTAAAGTTTTATTATATCAAAAAACAGCTTCAGTGTGTGGGAGATTTAGCATGATAGCTCCTTCCTCTTGGAATAGTTCAAATTAAATAAATAAAATGAAAATTGAAACACCCAACAAAACAAGTACAAATAAAATTAAAAAGTCTACTCCAATTTTATAATATATAATTATACAAATATGCATGTGCAAATAATGAATTCAAGTTTCCTCAATGTTGGCAATTACACATAACAACATGCTCCAGATCATTGTGGATGTTGGGGAAACTCAATTGCAATAGGTGGCAGGTTTTAGAACTTCCTATTGCATCCTAAGTTTTACTATAAAGACCCCCCCCCCCCCCCCAGGTCGTAAACTTGTACAGATCTAATTTGTTGTTTAAAGTCACTGCACATAAAAGGCAAGAATAGGAATACTAATTTGAGCATTTATGGCATGGAGCTTATCGTTTAGCTTTGCCAAAGATAGTAATGGTGAAATTAATAGTCATTACTGTATTGTATTTGATAGCATACTCTAGTCTAGCTGGAAGAATGGTAAGCTCAAGTCTGTTCTTTGCCATGCACTGTTTGAAACAGACTATTCTAGAATGCACTAGGTGCAGATTACTTGGCTGGAAAGTGCTCCACTGTTTATCACATGCTATTCTTCCACACAGAAATGTGCCTGCACAATACCATAAGAGATAACTTTAAACTAATCCATTAGTAAAATTAATTACTATTGACAGACTCTAAAGAAATGGTCATCACCATCCTCTCCCCTATACCTTGCATCTATTCTTATATTTTAACACTTTGTCAGGTCAGTCTCCATAAGGACAGACCCTCCCACTTGCAATATTGGCAGAGTCTGTGAATATGAAGAGATCCAGCTGAAGGAAGGTCCGCCTACCCACAATGAATCTGTTCCAAGTGGACCTGTGACTTGCCAACTACAGGTAGAAACTGGTGTGTGCCAGTGTCCTACATATGGGATAATTACCACTTCACCCCACCATGGGCTTGGAGAAGGACAGGAAGGTGTGGAAGGAACTCTGACTTATGGTGTTTATGAGATGATGGAGGAGTGATAATGATTGGATTTGCTTTCATGATGTGTTGTGTGTTGGTCGGCGCATTTGTGTGGGCGTTGGTTATAAACACATTGGGTCCTGTCAGTTTCTGTTCAGTTGTAGTTTTGTTCGTCGGTTTCTTGTTGTGATAGATTAAAAAAAGTAAAATATTCCATTTGGTGGCCTGTTCGGGTGTATGTATGTAGTTTTTACTGCAAAAATCTATTAATATTAATTTTGCTGTAATGAATTTTGTTTTTAAATGACAACCATTTCCCAGTATTAAGCAATTGCTTTTTTCACAGACATTATAGAAATTGTACAAACTCTAATTTAAGGGAAATAATGATGTCAAGTACATGTTGAAATACAACTATTGTACATAACTAGTCACACACTAGAATCACAATAGCTAATCCTTACTGGTTTAGACTTACATTAGTTATGTGACAAACATAACTAGCTCTACTCACTGCACTACATTGCTGCTTAAGGCAAGCTAATGCCTAATGTACTGACATAAACTAGCATGAGACTTTGGAGGGAGTGCCTCTTCCCTTTTTTTATTCAGCGGAAGTGTTTTATGGACATGATTGGGTGTGGTTGAAAATGTTGTCATCAATTTTAGACATATTATTGATAGCAGCATCATGTCATAGTCCTTGCCATGCTCTGTGACTATCAATGAGGACAACCTGATTATGTCAGAAGTTTCTCATGTTCTTTCTCTGTGAATACCTGAAGTTGCAGAACATCAAAACCTCTGATCTGATTGGTCATATCAAGGAATGTCTTGTGTCTGCAGTGAACTGTTGTTAAGGAGTTGTTCTTATAATTTAGATTTCTTGAGTATGCAATAGTTGGTAGTCCATATGCATGGATTGAGATTTGCAGAATACCTCTCTAAGTAGATGGAGAGACTAGAAATTTGCTGATCATTATATTATACATGTGGCCAAGTAAAAACATTCCCCATGGTGCAAATTACCAAAGGATTTACATCCTACTTCAGCTAATGGTCAGTGGCCTTATTCCTCAGAGCCATTACTCCTCTAAATGAGACAACACATTAGCAGAGCAAGGGACTATACAGATGTGCAGCTGGAAGAAACAGACCTGTTATAGCTACTAACTGACAAATTCTAGGCTAGTTCTTTGCAACCCTTACTATGCTTAATGCCTGGAGTCCCAATGTTATGTGGAATTGAACAAATGCTTGTTATTGACTGGTTCAAATGAGGAGACCTTATGGATAATTAAAGATTATCTGAATAAGCACATGATATTCTACAAGTTATTTGTAATTGAAAAACAACAACTTGTCACTGAGTTAATGAGTATATATTATATTATAGCTAAGCATCGAGGTGTTGTGAGGCCAAGGACTACTCCCCACCCCCCCCCCCCCCCCTCCATACCTGACACTCCCATTCCATGGATCCAACTGTGTTATAAATATGCTGAACTGAAATGAAGTGTATAATAATACATTATGTAGTTTAATATATGCAATTACTTACTTGTCAGAAATTAGATAATTCTGTTTCATCCATACATGCAAGAAACTAGACATACTATCACAAGAACAAAATGACATTGTCGGCTGGTCAAAAATGAAGAAGCAAAAAGTAATCCATGTAGCTAAACCACAACTAATAGAAGGGCTGAGTGCACAAAGTCCATGAGCCCAATGTTGGCTAAAATTGAAATACATCATGGGCATGTCTTATACTTGAGGAAGGGCTATTTCTAAGTCTATTTTATCACTTTTTTGTGATGCTAGAGGTTAAAGGTAGTTTTCATGTTTTATGCATGGCAAGCCAACAGTAATGTGTGGGTAAGAGTTTGTATAGTCGTATTATCAAGGTCTGGGTTTCCTAGCCGTCTAGGGGTTATACTTGACCTTTCCTCAATTCCAGTTCCAAACCTATAATCATCTCTTCCTTTGGTTTACTTTACTATTCCATTTTTCTGGTGTAATGTTTACTAAACTGCCATATGTGTGTACGATTACTTAGTCAACAGATATCACTAACATTCAATTTCCACTTCCTTTAGGAAGAAATCCCTTTAGCTACTAGGAAAAGAAAAAGGAAGCTGGAAAAAAGAAAGTGAAATGTTAGAAATAGGAAGAGCGCATCAGATTTGTAACTAAAACTGGAGGATGGTGGAGCTTTATATCCTAGAGAGCTAGGGCCTTTAACAAAAAAAACATTCTGTTCATTATTTAGTGAGGGTGAAAAAGAGAATACTCTATCCTGGTTTAGGCCCGAAGGTTAACCAAAATACTGTCACCTATTTGTGAACTGCACAAAAAGCAGTGCTAAGACAGCGATCATGAAGTGACTTGTTAAAAAAACAGAATATTCACCAACTCTTGTAAAGTTTACATAGCTACAATGAATATTGCTGGATGGATATATTCACACATTACTTTATCATCACAAATCAAATGTTCTGAGCGGTGAGAATGTGTTAAAAATAACATTTTGCTAGTCTAAGGAATTAATGTTCGTAGTGTTGATATACCATTTATCGAGGCAGGGAAATAATGATTTCTCCCTTAACATGCAGTGTAAGGATAATACCAAGCCGAATCACATTTCTGGTGATATCAATAATGAGATCACCCAACATGGGCCCATTTCCATCCAAATCATCGCACTACTCCTGAAATGATAATGTTTTATCTAAGTGAAGATCTTTGTTTCAATAGCTAAAATGCATCATCCTTGTGGTGAAAAATATGAGAGTCTGTTAGCTGTGGAGTTTGAACTTAGTGGGAGTGCCAGCCCAGTATGAATATTGTAACAACTGATTTGATACACATCACAATTTGATCTGTCGTCAATCACGAAGCGATATCTGTCCTAAATAAGAGGATTTTGAACTAATAACAGAGAAGTAACTTTTGCAATGCCTAACAAAAGCATCTTCACTACCATAAAGAAGACAAGCTTGAAGAGCATACTTCCTTTGCTCCATCTGTAACCATGCTTAGTTTCTGTTTCAAACAGGACTTTCGAGTTCCTGTTTTACTTGTGTGTGAAATATTCTATGCCATCAGCTTGGTTTGTACAGCTTTGGTATACACAACTGATACAGCCCAAACTCGAACTGGCAATATGGCATACTGGGCACGTCCGGTCCTGTTCTTAATAATTATGGGCCAACATGTGTCTAAAATGTGCCAGCCACTGCCTAAAACTCTGTTTCATCCATACGTGCAAGAAACTAGACACTCTATTACAAGAACAATTTGATGCATTGTTAGCTGCTCAAAAATGAATAAACAAAAATTAATCCATGTAGCTAAACGACAACTAATAGAAGAGCTGAGTGCACAAAGTCCATGAGCCCAATGTTGGGTAAAATTGAAATACATCATGGACATGTCTTATACCTGAGGAGGGGCTATTTCTAAGTCTATTTTATCACTTTTTTGTGATCCAAGAGATGAAAGGTAGTTTTGATGTTTTATGCATGGCAAGTCAACAGTAATTTGTTGGTAAGAGTTTGTAAAGTCGTATTCACGGTCTGAGTTTTCTAGCCTTTTAGGGGTTATACTCGACCTTTCCTCAATTCCATAATCATCTCTTCCTTTTGCTTACTTTACTATTCCATTTTTCTGGTGCAATGTTTACTAAACTGCCATATGTGTGTACGATTACTTAGTCAACAGATATCTCTAACATTCAATTTCCACTTCCTTTTGGAAGTAATCCATTTAGCTACTAGGAAAAGAAAAAGGAAGCTGGAAAAAAGAAAGTGAAATGTTAGAAAAAGGAAGAGGGCATTAGATTTGTAACTAAAACTGGAGGATGGTTGAGCTTTATATCCTAGAGAGCTAGGGAAATATTGCCTTTAACAAGAAAAACATTTTGTTCATTATTTAGTGAGAGTGAAAAGGAGAAGACTCTATCCTGGTTTACGCGTGAACGTTAACCAAAATACTCTCACCTATTTGATCCATTGCACAAAAAGCAATGCTAAGACATCATCATGAAGTGACTCTGAAAAAACACAGATTATTCACCAACTCTTGTAAAGTTTACATGGCAACAATGAATATTGCTGGATGGATATATTCACACATTACCTTATCATCACAAATAAATGTTCTGAGCGGTGAGAATGTGTTAAAAATAACATTTTGCTAGTCTAAGGAATTAATGTTCGTAGTGTTGATATATCATTTATCGAGGTCGGGGAATAATGACTTCTCCCTTAACATGCATAAGCATAATACCATCCGAATCATATTTCTTTGATATGAATAATGAGATCACCCAGCATGGGCCCATTTCCATATAAATCATCGCACTACTCCTGAAATGATAATGTGTTATCTAAGTGAAGATCTTTCAATAGCTAAAATGCATCATCCTTGTGGTGAAAAATATGAGACTCTGTTAGCTGTGGAATTTTTGAATTTGTGGGAGTGCATAGCCCAGTATGAATATTGTAACAACTGATTTGATACACATCATAATTTGATCTGTGGCAAATGTGATATCTGTCCTAAATAAGAGGATTTTGAACTAAAAACAGAGAAGTAACTTTTGATGCATTTTGCAATGCCTAGCAAAAGCATCTTCACCACTGTAAAGAAGAAGAATATTACACAAGCTTGAAGAGCATACTTCCTTTGCTTAACATGATCCATCTGTAACCGTGCTTAGTTTCTGTTTCAAGCAGGACTTTCAAGTTCCTGTTTTACTTGTGTGTGAAATATTCTATGCCATCAGCTTGGTTTGTACAGCTTTAGTATACACAACTGCATACCCGGACTCGCAATATGACATACTGGGCATGTCTGATCCTGTTCAGTAAGTGTCCAGAGGTCTCTTTGCATTAGGATGACACTCCTGAGCCCACTGGAAGAGCTCCTTGGCAAACTCAACCTTGCTGTCAAAGTGGATATTAGCTCCCAGCCCTCTGCTCAGAGCACACACAAACTCAGCCTTGCTCCTCACCTCCGCCAAGTGAGAGAGACCATTCATGGTCACTCCTACTTTGGTGGTCTCTATGATCTTAATATGGGCCAACATGTGTCTAAAATGTGCCGGCCACTGTCTAAAATTGGCTTGTTCATTGACCAGTTTCATCCCCCCCCCCAAAAAGGGTAACGCTCTCCATTAAATCATTATTGAACCCCAGAGCTCATTCAACTCGTTTGATGCTGACCCACTATGAGGTTGAATATGATTGGGCATGAACTGCAAAAAAAAAGCCAAACTGGAAACAAGCCCATCAGTGAATAAATGTGTGTGCACAATATGCAAAAATATCTGGAAAAAAATCCTGTCAAGTGCGCGGGTGGGAAATGAATTTCGCATAAAACTCATTTTCCACCCCCACACTTGACCACGTACTTAGCCTAATAAAAACACTAGTAGGGCAGGTTGGTTTTTACTTATAATTATTCACGCTATTGCCTTTGGTCTGTGATTGTTTTCATTGTTTTACTACTATGCAATGGACTATATAATTTATTTATTTATCAAAGTATATTACTGCAAAACCCAGATAATAAATGTGTTTTCTTATCTTCTTACTTTTCTGTGCCTTTACGATGGCTATGCATTTTTTGTATGGGAGTAAGGGTAAATGTCGAAATAATCAGGCTGAGGGGGGGGAAATGATGGAGGAATGGTTGAGAATCCCTGCCCTAGAGCACTCAATCACCTTTTTCATTAGGCGTTAAAATTTTAGTACATGATCCAGCGCGCGGGTGGAAAATTGATTTCAACGCCCTCAATTTTGCCTTTTCCTTATTCAATTATCAGGTACGGCAATTATTTACCCCATGCCATGTCATTTTTTACCAGCAGGGTTTAAATTTTCCCCTGGTTGAGAACCCCTGCTCTAGGGCTACCTCTAGCCACTCGTCAATTTTTTGGCTATTCTGGATGGGAACTTTGGGATGAAGGTCTTTGAGGTTCCTCCACTTTATAGTAACTTGCCATATTTATCCTATGAAACATATTTTAGTATTAAAAGAAAGCACACAGAGAGACCTATATTTTGAGCTATATATCAAGTCCATACCATGAAGTTTGCAGAATCTATGGAGCTCTAAATTTGTAACCACGAGTTAAATTTAAAAAATTAAAAGATGCAGCTGTTACCCCTTATGTGTAGCCACAACTTTTGTCTTTTCCATTTGGAGTACTTTTACCATTCACTTGACCTTTAGATTCTAAGGTCAGATCGAGGGGGGTGGGGGGGTTGTGATTGAGGGGTCTGAAGCTTTCACAACACAATTTAGTGAGACCAATATCCACCATGCTGTCTGTTTCTGGATAAGTGTATGAAATGTTTACTCTATGAGTTAGCATACCTGCTGTACCACCAGTTTGGAGTATTAGCTGCTACAATACACTTCTATCAGCAGTCCTCCCAGAGTTTCTTACACAAACCTGACCTTCAAAATATAATTTATAATGTTTTTCTTTGATGTGATGGTAAAATCACAAATGCTTGCCAAAATGTGCTAGAGTTTGTTGCAAGTGGAATTACCTGAGAATAGCTTTGCAAGTGTGGAAGTAACTTGTTCCAAAGTAAATGACAATACAATAACCTTCTCAGTAATCAACTTGAAATTGGATCTTGATGATTCAACTAGATGCTCTTGCCTTCATCAGGAATAATTGACTATACTACAATTGGTCAGTGATGGGCAAATTCTACAGGAAGGTCATAATGATAGTCAATACTGTATTTATATCTGAAAGCATCCTCTAGTCTATCAGGATGAATGCTATGCTCAAGTCTGTTCTTTACCATGCACTATTTGAAATGGATTAATCTCGAGTGCACTAGGCACAGATTAATTATCTGGAAAGTCCTACGCTGTTTATGACATGGAATCAAGAGCTGTTCTAATGTGCATGATTAGTCCATTAATAAATTACTATTGGGAGATTCTAAAGTAATAGTCATTACTGTTTCTCTCTCCAATATCTTGTGTCTCCTATTATATTTTAACACATTGGCAGGTCAGTATCCACAAAGACAGACCCTCCCACTTGCAATGCTGACAAAGTCTGTGAATATGAAGAGATCAACCTCAAGGAAGGTTACTCCTCCTGCAAGGATGATGTTCCAAATATCCCTGCGACATACCCACCACCTACCATTAGTGTGAACCAGTGCCATGCATATGGGATGATTACCACTTCACCCAACTTTTGGCTGGGACAAGGACAAGAGGGTATGGAAGGAACTCTGACTGATGGTGTTTATGAGACAGTGGAGTTATAATGAATGGATTTGCTTTCACATGATGTGTTGTGCTAAGCAAGTGTTGGTCAGCTCATTTGTGTGGGCATATTGGACTGGTTATAAACACATTGGCTCCTGTCAGTTTCTGTTCAGTTGTAGTTTTGTTCTTCAGTTTCTTGCTGTGATAGAAAACAAAAATGTAATTATTTGGCATAAGTGTAATATTTACGGCAAAATTGCGTTGTTTGCTGTGAAGAATTGTTTAAAATTAATGGTAAATATATATTACCACTATAAATAAAGCATTATTACTTTTTTCACTAAAATGTATAATAGCATTTGGAAATTGCATAAACTCTAATTGCACACAAGAAATATATATACGTGGAAACACTATGTGCATAGAATTTAATCACATACTAGAATAATAGAAAGGTCACAGGCAAGAGGACTTACAGACGATCATAATTAGCCATAATCACTGCTCTACTTTCCAGCAGTAAGCTAAAGAAGTGATAGTAGAGACATGACTAACATGAGACATTGGGGGGAAAAGGGACTTATAACTTCTTGTATTCATCGGAGCTGATCTATTAACTCAATTGCTGCAGTCAAATGTGAACTTCAAGGTAATTATATGACATTATTCATGCTGCAAGGACAGTAATGACATAGACATCATGCTGCATGAGTCTGAATTATAAAATGTGTTTTCTCCTAGATGAATAGAGTTGCAAGACATCCAAATGTCTATGCTATCAAGGAAAGTCTTGTGTCTATAGTGCACTATTGTCGAGTGTTTTTTGTTGATGTTATGATTTCTTGAGTATGTAATGATAGCAATAGATTATTGTTCTAGCCTGATGGGTTGAGATTTTTAGCAGCCCACTCTAAGTTGATCAAGAGATTACCAATCTTCTAAAAGTATTCATAGAGCTGAATAAATATAAATAAGTGAAAAAATTCCCCACCATGCAACTTTACTGAAGAATTACATCAACTTCTGCTTATGCTCATGAGCTCTATTCATATTCCCCTAATAGACTAGCTATTAGCAGTGCATCAACCAATACAGCTGTGCAGTTGGAATCAATATATTATCATTATATTAATTACACAAACAAGTTCTAGGCTGGCCCTTTGGAACTCTGTATATCTAGAATATTGTTATTGATTGGTTCAAATGTGTAGCTAGAGTACAGTTACTGAATTCAGTATTTATACACATAAAGTAGCTATGAGGGATACTACAGTGATCATAGATGCAATTAATTGGCTTATATACACTACTTTGCTTTAATTAGACTACACATACTTGTAACTAGATCATAATTATATTAAATTGATTAGATAAAATAACAAATTAAAATGAACTGTCAAAAAGGAAGACAAAGGAGTGTATGTATATACAGTACAATCAGTTAGACAATACTTTAAATCACTACACCACCCATTATAAAAGCAGTCCAAAATAAGTAGCCTTGATTTTATATGGTAAAGGATTATCTAACTAGTTGTGGTAAACAAGAAACCCTCCATTTCTTTCCTTTTTTTGACAAGAAACTCTTTGATTGTTTGGCGAGAGCATCCAAACAAATGTCGAGAATTAAAAGAATGTCATTCTTGTTTTATTGTCTTGTTATTTTATTATTATTACTAATGTTGTTGTTGTAGCTGTTTCTAGTGCATCACTGAAGAACTACACAGTATTGTCTAACTGCCCCTGGGACTAAATCACTTATAAACTCTATATTGCACATTTACCCAATCAGTCGCTGGTAATGAGTGTTGAGTGGAGCATGGAGAACATAATATTGTACACTAAGCCAATCATCACATGCCATTTTTTGCTTTTCCTCTAAGCATAATATCAACAAACAGAGAAGTACGTATGCAATAGCTGACTTGTTAGGCCATGGTGGCTTTTATAATGCTCCTTTATCGTCTTCCTCTTTGAAGAACAAAATTTATATTATCTGCACACTGCCAACTTCTTTGTCAATGTAAAAATGTAGTTGGACACTAACCATGTCACTAGATTATAGATAACTTTTCCGTGGAGATCTTCCCAGAGCAGTGAGGACTTGCTGGAGCAACTTGGTTGTAGGCTCAATATTGCATACTCATGAGCATGTTTATTACAATAACCTTCTCAATAATCATCTTCAAATTGTCTCGACATTTCGACTTGATGTAGGCTAGAGCATCTAATGAGAAAGTACAATTAATTTTTTTTAAGTTGAATTTTGAGAAGGTTATTGCAATTTCATGTTTTTGTATTGAAGATCTTTACCGATACTTTTGTGCTGAATTGGGAGTCCTCTGGAAATAACATTACAATGAATGAAAATATCGAATGCTATATACACAGTTTTGAAGGATCAGTTGGTATTCCATTATGCATTGCACAGGCCAGCAAAGTTTTCAAGGGCATAATTATAGTGGAATAATTAACTTGACAATCATACTGCAATAGCAATACATTGCTTGGCTTATTGCACATTAATTATATGGAAGTTGACAAAATATAATCAATTAGGATAGGACTCAACCTTACCATGGATATTCTCCTTATATTATTTTATCACCTAAACACAAGTTCTTTTTGGAAAATATTCAGGAGAACAGGAGTCATCTAGACCATCTTGAATCTGATCTCTTTGCCCAACTAGTAAGCAAGCCACAAGTAATATTGACTCTTTGCAAATAACAATGGAATCATCATCTCATGGACCCAATCATTTCTCAAGACATACCTGTGGTGATTTAGCTATGATGAACAAGGTTTCTAGTTATTTTGCTCTGTAAACTAACCATCATTATTTTCAGTAATACTGAACAATTGTCCACAACTTATCAAGGGAATGCTACAAATGTAGACAACTATATAATGGGTGATAATTTGATCAGTCGTACTCTTGAGCGCCACGGAACCAATACCACATTTCCTTAACAAGAACTTTCTAGCAAGTGCGATAGTTCTATCTAACATGGCAGAGAAATATTCCAAGGAGATTTGATAAAAGCTAAATCACAGCATGTTTTTATTTCCATTGAAGAGTTTTTCAGATAAGAATATTTTGAAGCTGCATGAAGGATGAGCTGGGTAGGCATTTCCTGCAAGAGAATTTTGGTTTCGTTCAAAGCATTGAGTGTATTTTGATAGATAGTGATAATGGACAAGAATTTCAATCCTGTGAAAACTCAAGCAGTTCTCAGCACAATCATGCTAGGATGCTTCCAGACACAATAAACATGTAACTATATATTATTGGAATTCAACAATTGGTTATGATGCATTCAATGCCAATCAAGAGGAATCAAAGATCCTCATA
Source organism: Cladorhizidae sp. MBARI D1340-BT2 (assembly GCA_028752905.1). NCBI lineage: Eukaryota > Metazoa > Porifera > Demospongiae > Poecilosclerida > Cladorhizidae > Cladorhizidae sp. MBARI D1340-BT2. Next base: position 44,587,426 of record JAQNBH010000011.1, read on the forward strand.
TTGAAGTAGATACATTAACTTCTGAAAACAATACCTGCTCCTCTCATACGGAGTTCATGGTAATAGTTATTGTTAATGAGCTGCTCTCTATATTGGAGATGAAGCTTGCCTCAATGAAAGGTTGAAAGTGAAAGTTTGTGGTGACAAGTATGTTTGTTCCTATGGTGTGTATGGATATATTTCCATATGAATAGAGGTATGTGTATATCTATGCATGTTGTTGTACGTCATTAATAAATAATTTATATGGTAAAGGGGTTCTGGTTCTCTACATGGGTATTTACTATTCGCTTTCTTCTTTTTTTGGACAGATCAATCCAAAAACATTTTTGTTTGTTATAAAAACGTGTTTTTTTTAAAAAAAATGTCTGTTTTGCTTTTGTTTCCATTATATTAAATTTGAGCAGTGAAGACTAAACTACTGTCTACTGTATTCTAGGACTCGAGGATACTAATCTTCTTGTACACTACAATGCATACATATATAGAACATCTTCTTCATATTCATATCTGTGCTCATTTGGACGACTTTATACATTATGCAAATCTACACGTACAACATCTAAATTTGATTCTACCCATAGAGACTACAAAGTAGAACAAACAGAATAGTAGCAATGGAATATCTTGATAAGATTATCTGTACACAGGTGGACAGCACATTTAGCATGTCTTATAGAGCAAGCAGTTTGCCAGGAGTACCCGTTGAAAATAAAGTGAATCAGGATAACAATAATTATTCTGCTCTAGGTGTGAGGTACTGGAGATAGTGTACCACACCATAACTAGGCTGGATAGAAAACTGTCTGTTATGTCAGCCTTCTACATCACTTCCAAAAAGATGCAGAATGGTGTGTGGATTGAAACCTCCTAACTTCATTATTCCTGATGAAGCCTAGCCGAAACATGGAGAATGTAAATTTTACATTGATTATTGAGAAAGTCATTGTCACACACACACACACACACACACACACACATTCAATCAAACACATAAACACACACATACACACACACACACGCAATATGATGGGAAAATAGGCACAGGCTACAACCATCTTTCATCACTTTACACCCACCCCAGTTACACCTACTTTTCCCAAAAGGTCACCATCCAAGCCCAGATTATGTGTTCAATTTTAATTCCTGCAGAGATCTGAACCATACAGAACTAGGCCTCATAACATGCATAGGTGGTTCAATTGTGCAACGGTGAAAGCCACTGGCTAAAAAAAAAAGGGGGGGTAGGAGGTGGGGGGGGGAAGAGTGTGTTGGGGGGAGATTAAATTACTTATGGCTACTTGTCAGGATCAAATTCACTCGCATATCTGTTTGACCCAGCCAAGATCGATAACTGGTTATAAGAAAAATCTGATGCTCTATTATAAGTCGTCACAAACTTGATTGTGCCTGGTTCTAATTCAAAACATATCTGTAGCAATTTTGAACTTCAACCTCCCCTGCACAATCAATGGAGAGCACTAGCCTTGAGCGCACATTAAGACGGTTGTGGATGGGCAGCAATGGGTGGATCCAGGGGGTGGCTTTGGAGACTGAAGCCCCTCCCTCCAAATAAATCATATTCATTATTATTATAACTGCAATAGCTAGACGGTATGAGGCCTGCTTTGTCTCTATAATCGACACATCATCATTTGAGGAGTTCAGTATTTGAGGAGTTAGTATTTGATTTGATATAGGCGACTTTTAAACCTTAGGTTATTTACTGCAGTGCAGCTGCAATCACATTCTATTGGAGTGTGATGGATTGACTTCGAACATTGTGAATTTTTTTATGTGTGATTGAAATAATGTGGAGCTTGAGGTTTCTCTTATGTATTAGTTTTCCTCCAAGTAGAGAGATCAACCATGCTTTATATTATTTTTATAAATGGTAATCAGGGGAAACTGAAGAAAATACATCCCAACTATATAGTTTACATTGCTGTGTAATAATGGAAGGCCTTACAAAAGTGGTGGTATACCTCCTGCAGCCTTCAAAGTTTATTATGTGGCTGATACACATGTATACTCATTACATTCTGATGTGTGAATAACTTGTATATTTTTCCTGTGATTTTGTTAAGACCATTTTCAGCAATTTTTATTTTGTACAGACTAATATCTTTTACGTTTGGAATGATAATCAAAATATATTCCTTTGTCGCTTATGCAATGCATATGTCTTGCATCTTATCAAACACTTGATATCTCTCCTCTGCTTATAGTTCAAATTATCCTTTTCCAGCCTAGATCTTAGAATGCCAAACACTCTGCCATGCAGGTAATTTGCCTTGCTTACACTTTTTTCTGGAGCCATCCTCCATAACAGCTATAATGTCTATGAGAGTGGGTCTGGTTGGGGCAGGGATAAAATTTAAACCTTGTTTAATTAAAACCAAGTAGAAATTAGAGAAGATGTTAACAATATAACTAGAATACATAATTATATACATACATACATACATAAATAACTATATAGCTAAAATGTTAATGACAAGTTAAATTCCCGACCAACCCCAAAGCAGATAAGGCATTCCTCCTCTGGACTGATGACACTGAAGGAAGTGCGCATGGGTATTCACCTTCCAAGTTCTTTGCCTTATCCAGAGGCAGAGCTCTTTCAGGAAAGCCATCCCGATGACCCCCAAAGACTCAATGGCCACAGGCACAAAATTAGGCATGCATATTTATTTATGATGGGGGGGTGGGGGGGAAATAATTGCATAAATAGATACTTAGAGCAATATGTATATATAGATAGGATTCTCTTGTAAAAAAAATATAATAATAGTGGGGTTTACCGATATATACTATATATACCTATTAATATACTGAACACAAAAAAGTGAGTCTTTTATTTGTCATCTACATTGGTAAAACCTTGTTTCCTCTCAACAATTTTTCATATATTATAATAATCAACATAATATTTTGTCTTGTTTCTATTTATATATATTATGGTCAAGAAGCTCTACAAGAAGTCATTTGGGATAATTCCTGAAAATAACCAATAGAGTGTATATATATGTGACAGGCTCTGGGAAAAGGGCCCACTTCGCGCAGATATTGAAATTGAGATACAACCTAAAACAGTGCCTAGGCCTAAATTTTATAAAATCCATTTTATTAGCTTATAAGTATCTATTATCTTTTAGCTAACTTTCTGTGAAGTTTGATGACCTAAAAGCGTCTGTTTCTTGCCGAGCGTAGCCTTAGAAAACTCGGACTCAATTCTTCTCTATATACGCGCAACCGAGTTTAACTGGGTTTTTTTGGTTGTTGTTTTTCCCCGCAAAAAGAAATTTTTTTTTTTTTTTTTTTTGCAATAACTTAAGGCAATACAATAATGCAGTATAGAGTACAACGTCCTTTTAAGTAAGTAAGAACAATAAATAATTAATCTAAAGAGTTCCATCAACCTCGGCCCCAACTGCCGGCGGAAGAATACTACGTGCACACGGAAGTATGGGAGTTACCCGCGCGCCTTTATAACACGTTACCACAGTAACAACAGCTGCAAAATGACTTTTCAAACTAGTGCTGCTAGAGCTGTGAATGGTTTGCTTCACTTTTGTGAGAAAGACCAACAACCCTTGCTAGATATCTTACAAGACTACTTCAACACTCCTTTTGAAGGAGAAATGGACAGTGATGATGTGACTGGAGCAGCAAATCATGGTAAGTTTAGTGAAGACATAGGTGTGTGTCCATGGAGCCCCAAAAAATTATCATACTACTGAATAGCTGAATAGCAAAATATACACTGTATTGACAAAAATTTGTATTTAGGAGTAATGTGGAGTAATGTGTTGGAATTATAGTACATCTGTGTGCATACTATTTACAGAGACAGAACTTTTGTGCAATAGCAGAGTGGTAGAGGTTGGCGAGATGGGTGTGGAGGAGGAGATCAGTGAGGATGAAGAAATTGAGGAGGAAGATTTGGACCGTGATGATAAGCAAGTGAGTGAAGCCCTGGAGAATCTTCACATGATTGATGGCATCGAACCAACTCTTTCCGACATCGAGGAAAATAAGCAAGTTGGAGATTTCTTGGATGCTGGATGTGGTTGTCGTCTTCGTGATGGGGGAAGTTTCTCTCCCATTTTCCTTGACAGCATGTCTTTGATTTCGCTCACACTGCAATTCCCAGACACACAATGAGTTGGACATCTTGCTTGGGCAGCTCATGGCTACCTCAAATTCGATGGAGATGGTTCGGCATTCACTGTTGATTAGACAGAAAAAGTACACAAAATATAACCATCAGGGGCAACCAGTGTGTCCTTCCATGTTTCGTTACCTTCACACTGTTGGCGAGAAACGAATGAAGAACTTGGTGACACACTTCAAGGACAATGGGCTTGCACCACGTGTCCATGGAAACACCAGGCATCTTCCTCACAATGCCCATGCATTTGCTTCGGTAGAGTTTATTGTCAGATTCTTACTAAACTATGCTGATCAGAATGGCCTGCTCCTTCCTGGTCGCATACCAGGTTATAGCAGATCTGACATCAAGCTGCTACCTTCTAGCGTGTCCAAGAGAGGGATCCGGAGGGTGTATTGTGAAGCTGCTAACTCCACACCCTGTGCATGTCCTGCTGCATACTCCACCTTCAATAAGCTCTGGCAGTCACTGCTTCCATCCATTATTATTATGAAACCTATGTCTGACTTGTGCTGGCAATGCCAACAGAACTGTACAGCTATCCTCCGAGCTGCTAACTGTCCTGATGTGGAGAAATGTGCTACTATAAAAGCAGCAGAAGAGCACCTTCAAATTGAGCAGCTGGAAAGGTCGTTCTACAAAACCACCTGTGACGAGTGCTGGCGAGAAGTCCGGGAGTACTTCACCTGAAGATGAGAAGGATAGTACCTGTCCTTTGCCAGCTGTCCCCAAGCCTTCCAGCACTCCCTCCTAACCAACTGGTAATCAGAATAAAGAGGATTATCTTCCCTCTGCCAAGAAACGCACTTGTATGATCTGCAGAAAGGAGGGACATAACAGTAGATCAGCAACAATAAGTCTTTAACCAATGTTGTTGTAACACTGAATAATAATTATTATTCTTGTCCTACTTTTTATCTCATAATAGTTTGTTCTAACAACAACAAAAGAGAGAAAACTGGGTTAGGACAAGTAGCCGGCTTACTGCTGACCTGAAACTAAGTTTAATAAACACTAACTGTAGGCTAGAAACAAGTTAACTATGGGCTAGAAACTAAACACCAACTATGGGCTAAATAAATAAAGGCTAACTGTGGGCTAGAAAACAAGTTAAATAAAGGCTAACTGTTAACTAGAAAACAAGTTAAATAAAGGCTAACTGTGGGCTACAAAACAAGTTAAATAAAGGGGCTAGAAAACCAGTTAAACAAAGGCTAACTGTGGGCTTCTTAGAAAACAAGTTCAATAAAGGCTAACTGTGGGCTAGAAAACAGGTTAAATAAAGGCTAACTGTGGGCTAGAAAACAAGTTCAATAAAGGCTAACTGTGGGCTAGAAAACAAGTTCAATAAAGGCTAACTGTGGGCTAGAAAACAAGTTAAATAAAGGCTAACTGTGGGCTAGAAAACAAGTTAAACAAAGGCTAACTGTGGGTTAGAAAAGAAGTTCAATAAAGGCTAACTGTGGGCTAGAAAACAAGTTAAATAAAGGCTAACTGTGGGCTAGAAAACAAGTTATAACTGTGGGCTAGAAAACAAGTTCAATAAAGGCTAACTGTGGGCTAGAAAACAAGTTAAATAAAGGCTAACTGTGGGCTAGAAAACAAGTTAAATAAAGGCTAACTGTGGGCTAGAAAACAAGTTAAATAAAGGCTAACTGTGGGCTAGAAAACAAGTTAAACAAAGGCTAACTGTGGGTTAGAAAAGAAGTTCAATAAAGGCTAACTGTGGGCTAGAAAACAAGTTAAATAAAGGCTAACTGTGGGCTAGAAAACAGGTTAAATAAAGGCTAACGCTAGAAAACAGGTTAAATAAAGGCTAACTGTGGGCTAGAAAACGAGTTAAACAAAGGCTACCTGTGAACAAAGGCTAACTGTAGGATAGAAAGCAAGTTAAACAAAGGCTATCTGTGGGCTTCTTAGAAAACAAGTTAAACAAAGGCCAACTGTGAGCTAGAGAACAAGTTAAACAAAAAAGTTACAGTTGGTGGTTGAACACAGCTAGTAATATCTCTCACCTGCTTTTCCTCCCAAGAATAGCTGCTTGATTCATGGAGGCACGACGTTTTGGGGGGCTCTAGTGGTGTTCTAAGTCCTTGGCTGCGCCGTGGAAGCGAAGAAAAGCTCCTCCAAGAAGTGTGTGACTTTTCTCCACGAACTATGAAGGGCGTATCTTGTAGAATCACGTGCTACCTCAAAACGCGTAACGCGGAAGATTACGGAAATAGAAAATTCCCCCGTAAGCAAACATTGAAAGACCGTTTTCATGCCTTGTACTTAACTGTGTTAGATCGGTCGTAGCTCAGCAAACCAACTAGCTATGATGACGCTTCTTAGACCATTTTGAAGGTAATAAGGTGTGCTATATCTTAGTACCAATAACTTAACCCTTTTCGCAGAGCCTGTCACATATATGAATGCAACATTGAAAAAATTCCTATGCAGAATATCCAATTGAGAAACAGAGTAGTCGAACACAATCATAAGAACTATTGGGTGCTTCTGACACTAAACTTTCTATGGATAGATCTATTATATGCAAGTCATGATGGGAAAGAATATTATATAAATACGTAGATGTTTAAAAAGAGCAAAATTTATATATAAAATTCTCTTGTTAAAAAAGGATTAGATTTACCAATATATACTATAAATATATATACCACTGAACATACTAAGCATATAACATTGGTGCTTTGTTTGTTGTCTACATTGGCAAATCCTTGTTTCCTTTCTTGACAAATTGATACATACTTTTATATGAAACATATTTTCAATGTTTCTATATTTCTAATTATATTTTATGGTCAAGCAGCCTCATACAAGGTGCCACTTGGAATAATTCCTGAACTACCCAATCATGGACGTAATTTGTATGCAAAATATACTCAAATGCCACAATTTGAGCTTCTGATCAATTGTTGTAGAGAAAACATGCAGCTGCATCTGCTCCGCTCAACTTGCCTTCATATTGCACACACACAAGAGTGGTTATTGGGTTTACCACCTTTCTATGTCATACAATAGAGAAACAGATTAGCCACTGCAATGCATTGGATAATTTTAAGTCAGCCAGTAGGGAAATTATATATATCATGAATGGAACTATTGCACACAAGTTATGTGTGTGGAGGATAGTAGGAATAAGATTGATGGAAGATACAAGATTATGGCTGTTATTATTAGAAAACCTTATTCCTACAAGTGCCAGATGTGCTGCAAGCAACTTACTCTACTGAGGCTAAAAAGAGGACAGAATGCTCACATTGCTGTTATTTAGATCAAATAGCCTGCACCAGCTAGATGCGGACTTGATCTCATAGCAGAAGTCACCATTTTGTTCTGTTTAACTGCAACTATTACATCAGGCCTAGTTGTGCTAAGAAGTGTTTTGCTAGTAGCTACTGAGAACAGAATGCTCACTTTGCTGCCATTAGGTCAAGTATGCTGCACCAGGTTTCTAAGGAGAGCCAGTATTTAGTTTATACAATTAGTTACATAAAAGTTGAAGGTTGTGGTAGTGTTTCATCAGGTGGTGTGACTGTTCCTATCATCAAGAAGATACACTCTAACTTCCCTGCAAGAAGCTACCAAGTATGAAACACACCTAAGAGTTGTAAACACTGCAGGCTCCTCCCCTGCAACTACTTGTAAAGGAACTACTACTGGTGAGTATTGAATGGAGCAAGTGATATTCATCAATGAAGTTTGTTTCTTGTCCAACAGTGTCCAGTTGCTGTGTTTCCTCATCAATATCTCAGTCTGTGAGCCCTATCAGTATCACTATCATGTGGGAGTGTGAGGACTGCTTCCTATGTAATGGACAGGCTGAACATTCCAGTGTCCACTACTGAGAGGCTGAATCCAGCACAATCATAGCAACAGCCACTGTCATGTGTATATACATACATTGTGGGAAGCTACAATGATTGTAGTAGGTTAATACACACAATTAGTTGAGTATCAGAATCTGGAGATTTCGTACATATGTGCGTGAATGGAGCTCTTGGTGCATCCCTATGGTACATGCACACCAGAATTATTCACATGCTGACTACTTTCAATTCTGCATAGCTAGAATATATTAATCTTTGAATGGGGTGAATATTGGGCAGTTATGTAGCAGTAGTATTTAGTCGATAGACTTCCTTCTTTGGTGCAAGCCTTAACATTTTATCTGCATTAATACAGCTGTGGTTGGCTTTTTCATGGCCCTCAAGACCATACAAGTAAGTTCCATAGCTAACCTAAGTTGTGGCAAAATTAGTATTTAATCTGAAAATTTCATTTATAGACTTCTTTCTTAGGAGCATGCCTAGTACAATACTGCAGCTATAGCTGCAGATGAAGTTTATAGCTTTCTCACAGAACTAAATCTATCACGTTTAAGTGTCTACTTAATTTTAATCTCAAAAGGAATATTCAAAGTTTAGTTAACAACTGACTTTTATAAAGCTCGGTCTCTTACACAGAAACATGGACAGATCGAGTGTAGAAGCTTCACCAGAAGCTAGATGACAAGCACTACAAGTCACTACAATTATGAACACGAATAATTTTGATAGCCAGCTTATCTTGCTAGATAGCTTGTATTAGGATATATAAACTGTCTCAGGTTACTGGTATATAGGCATTTGTATGCTATGAAAGCTCATGATTTTCAGGAAAATTTTGGTCTGAAGTTTTCTTAAACAACTGAACAGTTATCAATTACCTAGTGGGTAAAGAAACTTCATCAAGCAGCATTGCTAGCATCCCGATTGGTTGTGAACATCCTTGAAAGGCAGACTGATGACATTTTGACGTGTTTTACAATGTAATGTACCTAGTCCATTAGTTTTTCTTGGCAACCTTTGCTGCCTCATAAAGGCATCAACATAGAAGATTAGATTATGGTGAGATACCACATTCATTTGGTGATCCTATTTAATGAGGCATAAGATCTTGTTGTTGAAGAATTGCAGTATGGGATTGACCAAACCAGGGGCATGCCCCGAGACACAGCATTGGGAAGAGTACTTTTAAATGCTGGAAATGATACTCGTGATTTTAGATATAATCTTCCAGAAAATATAAAGATTTATGATAAAGCGCATCAGCAAATTGTTCATCTACAAATGCTTCCAGATAGCGTGAAAACATATAATCAAAAATATTCAACTACTAAGATAAAAAAATGCACTCGTATCTGTACTTGATGTGAAATTATGAAGCCAGTAAAAGCAAGTTAGGTGAAGTTTAGACTAACTAATTATTTCCTCCTCACTGTACCTGCTGCAGCCACAGCTTTTTCTACATTACAGAGATTAGGAACTACCTGCGGCCGACCCTGAGTGAACCTCGGCTAAATAATATGATGCTGCTGCATATTTAACAGGCAAAATAGATGTATTCCAGATTGCTAAAGAAGTTAACAAAAGAAGGAACTATTTTGGTACATCTAAATAATGAGCACTATATATACTCTTGTGGCGGCGCAATTACGGAACAGTAATCGGGACATAACTCCCTTGACTTTTAATAATAAATATTCGAATTGATGATCACCTTTTGTTACGTTGTATTGATACTCTCTGTCTCTCTCATGAAGTTTCAATTCTCTTTCTCTATCGGGTAGAAGAGATATAACGGTGACACAGAATCTCGCAGGGAATCCTAATCATAGACTTCCCTACATTGGTGACCCCGACCTCCACGTCCACAGTGTTTCAGCTCAACAGCGTCAATTCCTTCCTCTTCGGCATTATGGCTGAAGCACAAGCACTTGCAGATGCTTTAATGGCGGCTACAGTCAATGCAGTCGCCCTCAAACCACCAGAGTTCTCGCCTGACAGGATCGAATACTGGTTTATAGCCATCGAAGCGGAATTCAACCTCCGCATTCCTGCCATTACCCAGGACCAGACCAAGTACAGCTACGTGGTGGCAGCACTCAAGGGCCAGGTCATGGACATGGCGATCGACATCATCAGGAACCCCCCTGCTGATGGCACTCGCTACCAAGTCATCAAAGATCGCCTCCTTTCCACGTTTGGTCAAACACCCTTGGAGAGGAGCAAGAGTCTTCTAGACTGGCCTGGGATGGGTGATGGAATGCCATCAGCACTCCTCAGTAAGATGCTTGCATCCCTACCAACTGGAGAGGACTCTGAGCACATCCCGTTTAAGGCCCTTTTCCTACGACAGCTTTCAGCAGATGTCCAAGACCACCTGGCTCGTTCTATAGCTCTGACAACCCATCAGCTGCCGATGCCTACTTCATGCTCTCTGGTGCCCACCTGAACCAGCCATCATCACTTGTTGGCAACGTCGATGTTACAGCCATCGATCACAAATGCCAAAAGTGCAGGACTAAGACCGACACCAGTCTGTGTTTCTACCATGGGCGGTATGGAACGGAGGCAAGGAGATGCACCCAGAACAACTGCCAGATGGCCCATATTCCCCTAGCTAAGACACCGCCAGTGGGAAACGCCAACGCCGGCCACCAGTAGCCGTGGTGGCTGGCGCAACAACTTCAAGGCTTCTACATGTCCAGGATAGGGCCTCGGGATGCTCCTTCCTCATCGACACTGGTGCAGAAGTCTCTCTCGTCCCGGCTTCTCCTGCTGACCACCACACACAGCCGCTTCCTCTGCCCATTCTGCCCCACAGGTGGTAGCCAATGGGACAGAAATTAAAACTTATGGCACACGTTGCATTCCACTCCAGTTTGGGTGCAAGCGCTTCCAAGGGACTTTCATCGTCACTGACGTGAACCAGGCCATCCTCGTGGCAGACTTCTTACGTGACAACGGACTGCTAGTCGACCTGGGAGGACAAAGCCTCGTTCACTCTGCCATGCACGCCACCATCGCCGCATCCAGCATTGTGTGTAAACCAGTACCTTTGACCGTAATCAAACCTCCTCAGGTAAACAATGTCTATGCCAACTTACTCACCTCTAGGCCAAAACTCACTGAGTTATCTTTACGCAAGGACAGGGTCCCCCATGGGGTCGAGTTTTGTATCGATACTGGTCAGTTTCCTCCTCTCCGCTCGCCAGCCCGGCATTTGTCCCCCGACAAACTCGCTGTCGCAAAGGCTGCATTCAAAGCGATGGAAGATTTTGGGATCGTCCAGCGCTCCTCCAGTCAATGGGTGTCCCCACTTCACATTGCACCCAAAACTGGTGATGGTTGGCGCCCATGCAGGGACTTTAGACGTCTCAATGGCAGCATCAAGACTGACTGCTACCCGGTGCCTCACATCCAAGACATCGCCGGCCAACTCGCTGGTATGACCATTTTCTCATCGACTGACCTGAGGGCTATGACCAGATTCCGGTACGTGCTATGGACATCCCCAAGACAGAGTGATTACTCCTTTTGGCCTTTTCGTGTTTCTGCGAACACCTTTCGGCCTTGCAAATGCAACCCAAGCATTTCAGAGACTGATGGACACAGTCTTGCGGGGTCTGCAGGGCGTATTCATTTACCTAGATGACATCCTGGTAGCCAGTTCCTCCCCCGATGAGCATCTTCGGGATCTCACTGCCATTTTTGATCACCTTGAACTGCATGGCCTCGTCATTCACCCAGGCAAGTGTGTCTTTGGTGTTGATGAGATAACCTTCCTCGGTCATGTGGTCAATGCCGAGGGCATACGACCCATGCCAACTCGGGTGACAGCCATATAAGATTTCCCCCGCCCGGCAGTAATCCAGGCCTTCCTCGGAGTAATTAACTTTTACCACAGGTTTGTACCTGCTGCTACCCAGCTACTTCAACCTCTCTACACTGCTTTGGTTGGCCATCCCGCCCGGACCTCTCTGGTGAAATGGTCGACCACCATGGATAAAGCATTCCATGATGCAAAGACTGCTCTGGCCTCTGCTGCCCTCCTGGTCCATGCCCATGCAGATACTCCCACGGCTGTAACCGTTGATGCTTCAGATATGGCCATTGGAGGCACTCTTGAGCAATTCACAGATGGCCTCTGGCGACTGCTGGCCTTCTTCAGCTGCAAGCTCCAGCCGGCCCAGACAAGATATAGTGCATTCGACAGAGAATTGCTTGCTGCCCACGCGGCTATCCGTCACTTCAGTTATTTCCTGGAAGGACGCCAGTTCTCACTGTTTACCGACAACAAACCACTCACGTTTGCCCTCGGTAAGATCTCAGATGCCTGGTCTGCACGACAACAGTGCCAGCTCTCAGCGATCTCAGAATTCACCGTGGACATTAGACACGTGGCAGGCAAGGACAACGTGGAAGCAGACGATCTTTTCCGTGCTGCCATTTCGGCCATCAGTGGAGGCATTGATTTCTCTGCCCTTGCAACCGCACAGCTCGCAGACCCAGTCGATATGGCTGCCTGCCGGACAGCCTTCAACTTAATCCCTTTGGACCCAATCACACCACCCTGTTGTGTGATGTGTCTCTTGGTCGACCACATCCCCTCGTACCTGTCTCTTTCCGCCGTCGCATTTTAGACAGCCTTCATGGCCTCAGCCATCCAGGCATACGGGCAACCCGCAAGCTGGTAGCCCGCAAGTACGTCTGGCATGGCCTTGGTCGATAGGTTGGAGAATGGGCCAGGACATGCATCGTTTGCCAATGAGCCAAAGTCAACCTCTACCATCGTGCTCCACTATCTGAGTACAACGAGACCATGATTCGAACATGTGAATGTAGGGCCACTCCCACTCTCTAAAGGTTTCACCCACCTCCTTACAGTAGTAGACAGAGTGACTCGCTGGCCATAAGCAATTCTTCTGGCTAGCACAAGTAACAATGACGTGGCTGATGCCATCTTGAGCGGATGGATTACTCGTTACGGCCTTTCCTCCGATGTCTCCTCTGTCAGAGGACCCCAGTTCACATCTCAACTCTGACAAGATCTCTCCAACCTCCTCGGACCCAAACTGCATCAGACTACGGCTTACCACCCCCAGGCGAATGGCCTTGTGGAAAGGTTCCATCGAAGCATGAAAGCGTCCCTCAAAGCACGCTGTCAATCACCCTCGTGGACATCAGACCTTCATTGGGTCATGTTAGAATTCCGGACCATGCCGAAGGAGGACCTAGGTACATCCCCAGCAGAGCTAGTGTTTGGATCGCCACTCACTGTCCCCAGGGACTTTGTGGTCCATTGACAGGGCGAACCAGTTCCGGAACTTCTCCGCCGCCTCCGTGACAATGTGGCAGAACTCAGACCGGTCTCCCCAGTGCACCATAGCTCTCCCATGTAATGGAATTGTCCTTTGAACAGCGCAGCGCTTTGCCCACTGTCAATCCACAACTTCCACCCGACACCTGAGCCTACCCCTTGGTCTCTCTCACCAAGTAGCCTACTCAAGCCAGTCCCGTCAGTTAGCCACTTTTGCTAACTAACCCAATTCTCCTTGAGGTTGGTATATTATAAATCAATAACAGAATACCACAATCACTCAGTTCTTAGTTCAAACAGTACAAGCAAGAGAATCTCTCTAGCTAACTCTCTCTCGTTATTTTGACAACAGTTCCTTTTTTATATTATTCGAGCCAGTCCTCCATTTTTGTCATCCGTTACCATGGACACTTCTCCTGGCAACCAATCAGCTCCCTCCATGTGTATCTGCTTCATCACTCCACTCTTCAAACCAGTCAGGTGAGTTCTCGAATCAGGTGAGTCTTCTTCTCTTCTTATTAATTCTTCACCAATATAAGTCTCATTCCCTCTGTGGGTTTGTAGTGTGGTTTCCTGTGTGTGGTAGCTGATTGTTCTCGCTTGTGTGTCTTCTTGTGGGTAATTAGCTGTCAGGGAGTTTCCTGACACTCCCCCATCGTTAGAACGGGACCCGGGGTCCCGACTAAGGCCATCAGCGTTCGCGTTTGCTTTTCCAGCCCGGTGTATCACTGTGAATCGATAGGGTTGCAAGGAAAGGGCCCATCTGGCTAGCCGGCCATGGCTGTCCTTCAGGGTAGCCAGGTGAGTGAGTGGATCGTGGTCAGTCTCAATCAGAAACGTCGTCCCTTCCAGGTATGTGCGGAAATGTTTTACTCCCGCTACAATTGCCAGGGCCTCCCGCTCTATTGTAGAATATTTTTGTTCCCGGGGAAGAAGTTTCTTCGATCCATAGGCCACTGGGTGTTCTTCATCGTTCTCTCCTTTCTGACTTAAAACATAGCCTAGTCCATATGCCGATGCATCCGTTTGAAGTATGAATTGTCTCTCCCAGTCTGGGGCCATTAACACTGGTCGACTGATTAGGGCATCCTTCAGATCTTGAAACGATCGTTCACACTCCGTACACCACTTCACAACGTTTTCCTTGTTTTTTCTCGTTAGTTCCGTTAGTGGGTTAGCCACTGAAGAAAAGTTGGGTATGAATCTCCTATAATACCCACAAAGACCGAGAAAAGCTCTCACTTGTTTCTTTGTTTTCGGACGTTCGTAGTCTCTTACGGCATCAATTTTGCAGTCCATCGGTCTAACCATTCCTCCTCCCACCACATGTCCCAAGTAAATGCAACAGCTCACTCCGAAGTTGCATTTGCTGGCTTTAATACGAAGTCCGGCCAGCTTCAATCTTTGAAAGACTGTGGTGAGGTGTTCAAGATGCTCCTCCCATGTTGAGCTATGGATGATTACATCGTCCAAGTAGGCTGTAGAGAATGTGTGGATTCCTTCCAAGACATGGTCCATTAATCTCTGAAACGTTGATGGGGCGGTGGCAAGTCCAAAAGGCATTGTACAGAATTGATACTTGCCATACGGGGTTACGAAGGCGGTCTTTTCTCTGCTGGACTCTGCTACTGGCACCTGATAATAACCCTTCGTTAAATCGAGGGTGGTGATGTACTTGGATGTCCCGATGTTGGTAATTAGTTCCTCAATGTTTGGCAGGGGGTAGGGATCTCCCCGTGTAACTGAATTAAGTTTGCGGTAATCCACACACATTCGAATACCCCCTTCCTTCTTTTTGACCAATACAATTGGGGCTGCCCAGGGGCTCCTTGAAGTTTCGATTATTCCTTGTTGTAGCAATGTTTTTATCTCCTCCCGTAGGGCTTCCTGGGAGTGGTGGGCAAGCCGATACGGAGGTAGACGAATAGGAGCAGCGTCTCCTGTCTGGATCTCATGCTGTACCAGTGATGTCCTTCCTGGCACATCCTGGATTACATCCTCGAAATGGTTCTTCAGCTGGGTGAGCTGTTCTTGTTGGTTGAGAGAGAGTGATCCATTCTTTTCTTTTTTATCATTCGAATCGAATGTCCCGTCAACTTCCTCATCCAGAGAGAGAAATGCGGCGGGGGCAGGGGAAGTCCACAGCTTCATAGCATTCAAATGGTAAGTTTTTGTCTTCTTTCCTGTGTCTACCCGGTAGGTAACTTCAGTGACCTTCTTGGTCACTATGAAGGGGCCTTGCCACTCGTTTTGTAGCTTATTTTCCTTCCGGGGACGGAACACCAAGACAAAATCTCCCACGGCGAATTTTCTTTCTACCGCTCCTTTGTCGTGATAATACTTCTGCTTTGCTTTCTCTTTCTCCCCCTTCTCCTTTGCTAGGTCCCTCACCAGCTCAATATTCGCTTTCACCACTTGGAGATGCTCTACTAGATCTCCTGTTTCTTTCATCTTTCCTTTCCAGAACTCTGCCAACTCGTCCAGTGGCATTTTCATTTCCCTTCCAAATAATAAGTGGAAGGGGGAGAATCCCGTTGTTTTGTGTACGGTGCCTCTGTACGCCCAGAGGAGGTAGGGTAGGCACTTATCCCATTCTGTCTTTGGATCTTGCGTCAATTTCCTGAGCAGGTGCTTAAGAGTACTATTGAACCTCTCCACCATACCATCCTTCTGTGGGTGGTATGGGGAGGTCCTTATCTGGCGGATTCCAATGGTATTGCAAAACTGCCGAACTGTCTTTGAAATGAAATTTGACCCATTGTCTGTGAGTAGTTCCTGTGGCACTCCCATTCTTGCCGTCAATTCAATTAGGCAATCCACTACTGTCTCTGCCGTGACATTTTTCAAAGCAACTGCTTCTGGCCACCTGGTGGCATAATCCATCATAACCAGGATGTATTTGTTTCCACTTTTCGTCCTTTTTAGGGGACCAAATACATCCATCGCCATCCTTTGGAAGGGCTCTGTTATGACGGGTAATGGGTGTAAGGGTACTTTTGCTACCATCGGCGAACTCGCTTTCTGGCAAATGGCACAAGATTTACATATCTTCTCGACATCCTTCGCTATGCCAGGCCAGTCCATTCTTCGTCTGATGCCAGAGTTCTCTCCCTTCCGAAGTGTCCTGCGATAGGGGCATTGTGGGCCATTCGGAGCACCTGATTCCTGGCTGCTTCTGGTACTACCACCAAGTCTCCGCTGTTGATGTGGTAAGGCTTCCGCATCAAAACTTCTTTCTCCCAAAAGTAGGGGCTGTTTGGTTTTCCTGCTTTCTGTCGGACTCGTTCCAAAGTTGGGTCTGTACATTGCAGCTCTCGGAGCTGGTTTGGTGAGATGGTATCGAAAATGGAGTCTTCTGCTTCCTGTTTTGGTTTAGGATCTGCTTCATTCTCGTGGTCAGGAGGAGTTTGGGGTTCCTTGCTTTGTTGGTGGGCTAGAGTAGCACCATCGTTGTCTGAATTTTCCTCCTCTTCACTTTCCTCATCACTGGATTCTAGTGTATGTATCACTGGTCCATCTCGCTCTTGTTGGATGAACTCTTGCTCTTCGGCTTGAGCTTGGGCTCGCTGTTGGCCACGGGTTGTCACAAATCCTGACTCAGTTGACGGTTGGGTGTTGGTTGCCAGGGACTCTGGCTCAGCGGCTGGTTGGGTGTGGGTCGTCACGGATTCCGGCTTAGCTCGACCACTAACTTCCAGGGCTTCTCTTACATACTTCTTAAACTTTGGGATGTCCTGCCCCAACAGCATGTCTGTGGTCAAGCAATCTGTCACTCCCACTACCATGTCAAACTTTCCTCCGTCCAGCTGGAGAGTGACCT
This sequence comes from Cladorhizidae sp. MBARI D1340-BT2, assembly GCA_028752905.1. Lineage (NCBI taxonomy): Eukaryota > Metazoa > Porifera > Demospongiae > Poecilosclerida > Cladorhizidae > Cladorhizidae sp. MBARI D1340-BT2. Next base: position 44,604,567 of record JAQNBH010000011.1, read on the forward strand.
TGGCTGCTGGGAATAGTGTTCTCCTTGCACTGGCTGTGCCATAAGGAATTTTCCAGGGTAGGTAATCATTCTCTCTTATCCACCGGGAATGTACAATCGACTTAGAGCAGCCAGTGTCAATCAACGCTGTAACAGCCTCTCCGTTTATCTCCACCTGTCTCGTCCACTGGGGTAAATCTCGGCTCTGTTCTCTGGCAAAGTGGGCTCCCTCCAACTTCACCCAACAGTCACGCTTGAGGTGCCCTTTCTTACCACATCGGTAACATTCCAGGGTCCTCACGTCCCTTGTTTGTGTAGGTCTCCCTTCACCACTTCGTCCCATCTCTAGTACTTTCGGTTGTGGTCCTCGATGTCTGGATGGTGTGTCCTCACGGAGTGCGGGGGCAGGTCTAAATCGATCTGTTCTCTCTGATCTCCTTGGCACCTCTCCTTCTTTGCGCTGGTTCCCGAGGAACCGAACCACTGCTTCACTCAAATCTCTGTAGTCTACTGGGTTCAAGTTCCTCATCTGCGTCTGTAGCCATCTAGGCAATTTGCTGATGGTTAGTTCATAGAGTACTGCCTCGAATGCTGGTTTGTTAGTGGCTTCGATCCACTGTGTGAAGGACTGTCGGTACGCTCGTAGCCACGCTTCTGGATTGGTTGTGTCGAAGGTTACTTCAAACACCTTCCTCCTGTACGTTTCCATTGAGATATGGTATGTAGCTAAGAGGGTCTCTTTTACCACTTGGTAGTCAGCCTGGTCCCTCGCTGTTAAGGCTGCTACTGCTACCAATCCTTGGCCACTCAGGGAGCTCCTTAAATACACACTCCACTGATCCTGAGGCCAACCTGAAGCTCCAGCCGTTACCTCAAACATTTCCAGGTATGCTCCCATGTCGTCGGTTCCCTCGACATATTTTTGTAGGGTAAGTTTGGGCAGTGGGGGTGGAAGTGCAGGTGCTCTCCCAGCTGCTGCTCCTTGAGCACGGGCGAGAAGCTGTTCCCAACGATCTTCTTGCTGGGCTTGTTGCTGGCGGTCACTCTCCCGTCTCTGCTCTTCTCTTGCAATTCTCTCCTCCTCTTTCTGCACTCTTCTCTCCTCAGCTTGCTGGCGGTCTTCCTCCTTCTGTTGCTCCAGTCGAGCCAAACGCTGTTCTTCTCTCTGAGCTCGTCCCTGCTCTAGTTGGAGCCATTGTTGCATGAACCGATTCATGGGTTCGTATCCACCTTCTTCTAGCTCAGGGGGCTGTGCTTGGCTCCGAAGACGACGATCCTCTCCTGCTCGGTTACGTTCTTCCGCCATTGTAGTTGAGACGGTCACAATCGAGTGAGAAAAAAAAATTAATAGTAGCTCGTAAAACCACTAAGATTATAACAACAGCAATATGCACTTGACCACTAAGGATCAGAAAACAACTCGACAAGATATTGGACCTAGCAGTCAGGGTCTAGGCTTTTCAAGTCCGCTCGGCACTGATCACTAGGGCTGTTCACCCTGTTAGCTACCTCAGCTCTGCCACGATACAACTTCTGTCTAGTAGCGACTTCGACTCTTACAGAACAATTGCACCCTACCAGAACCTCTTACCTCAGGTCTGGTACAAAGATTAGTTACAGACCTCTCACACTAAGACAGTTGATTAGCTAGTCTTAGCTTGGTTCGGAATCTTGACTCTACAAGATCCCACCGCTGCCACCACTGTAATGGAATTGTCCTTTGAACAGCGCAGCGCTTTGCCCACTGTCAATCCACAACTTCCACCCGACACCTGAGCCTACCCCTTGGTCTCTCTCACCAAGTAGCCTACTCAAGCCAGTCCCGTCAGTTAGCCACTTTTGCTAACTAACCCAATTCTCCTTGAGGTTGGTATATTATAAATCAATAACAGAATACCACAATCACTCAGTTCTTAGTTCAAACAGTACAAGCAAGAGAATCTCTCTAGCTAACTCTCTCTCGTTATTTTGACAACAGTTCCTTTTTTATATTATTCGAGCCAGTCCTCCATTTTTGTCATCCGTTACCATGGACACTTCTCCTGGCAACCAATCAGCTCCCTCCATGTGTATCTGCTTCATCACTCCACTCTTCAAACCAGTCAGGTGAGTTCTCGAATCAGGTGAGTCTTCTTCTCTTCTTATTAATTCTTCACCAATATAAGTCTCATTCCCTCTGTGGGTTTGTAGTGTGGTTTCCTGTGTGTGGTAGCTGATTGTTCTCGCTTGTGTGTCTTCTTGTGGGTAATTAGCTGTCAGGGAGTTTCCTGACATCCCACAACCTCAATTCCGGCCTCCCTCTCTTTGGCAAAATTTGTCTTCATTCGTCACGACAGCCACAAGTCACCCCTACAGCCACCTTACGATGGCCCATTTCGTGTATTGACCACAGGGGACAAATTCTTCAAAGTCCAGGTCGGCAATCACGCGGAGACCATCTCGATTGATAGGCTGAAAATTGCACATGTTGATGAGTCTGCCGAGGTCCAAGTGGCACAGCCACCATGCTGTGGTCGCCCCCCTCAACGTCCCCTAGCACAGCCCATTCTCCGGCCAACTCAATACTCCCCGGACCCATCACACGGGATACAAAGTACCCCAATACTAGGAACTACACGCTCTGGATGAAGATTCAAGACACCGGCAAGGTTTTTGGACTGAGCTACCCGTGGATGATACAGCTTCATTAAGATCAAGTCAGTTCTGGGGGGAGCTGTGTGGCGACGCAATTACAGAACAGTAATAGGGTCCCTTGACTTTTAATAATAAATATTCGAATTGATGATCACCTTTTGTTACGTTGTATTGATACTCTGTCTCTCTCATGAAGTTTCAATTCTCTTTCTCTATCGGGTACAAGAGATACAACATTGACACAGAACCTCGTAGGGAATCCTAAACATAGACTTCCCTACACTCTCATTTATTATCTTTATGTCTTATAATTTTTTCTGATATTCTTATTCAGTTACTTTACACAATATATGCTTCCTCTGCCATGTGTTGGATGTGTTTCAGGGGGTGGAGTTTCTACAAGGAAGAGATGAATGGAGAAAGGTTGATAGGGGCAGTGAGGAACTTTCGCTACATCTGGCAAGTCATTTAGAGTGGAAGGCTCAGTAAATTAATGGGTGGATTTTCGTAATTGGGTGTGAAAGTTAAATTTTCAAGGGAATGCAACCCGAAACAAAGGACATGACCTGAAGGCAGGAGCCAACCCCTGCAGCAATCTTCAAGAAGTTGAGATACCACACTTAGGATGCAGTTGACTTTGGCATGGTTGGCTCTACCTACCTACCCAACATTATTTTAGAGAGCCCTGTCTTTTGAACTGGCATAAGTGAAGCATGCAGATTCTATGGAGCTCCATAGTCTAAACTTAGCGTAGTAGCATCTTAACCACAGTGAAGTCTGGTTCAAGTGAGAACGGGTTGCGAGGTTAATAATCTACGGACACTTACCAGATAACAGAACAATGTCCTCCAAAATAATGGGCCAAATTTTCTGTACAGGTTGGTAAAAACATGCTGCATGGCTGACAAGAAAGGATTATGGACTGATAAAGTTATTAACCTTTTTTCCCCTTCCTTTGCCTCCGCTTGTCACTCAAGGCCCAGTTGGTGGCTACGCTGGTTCCGTCGCAAGCACAGCTAAATATAAGGGTGTGGTGTTCTATAGCAATCAGTCACGGTGGGATTTAATTTAGGGACTCAACGGTCTGAAGTAGTTTAGTACAGGATGAAAGGATCTGAGGTCGAGTGGTGTGCTGTTGCACTTTGCTTTGTGCTTGGTATCGTATTTGCAGAAGCACTATGTAAGCCTTGATTTATTGTTAGCATTTGAAAAGATATATATTGGTATAGCTATGTAGCTGGCTTTCTAGTTGGCTGTAGACATTGTCATTTCTTGACACTACTTGTGAATTGTAGCGGTGCAGTTTGTTCCCTTCAAGCCAGGCATCTATCCCAGTGATAGCAGAGTCTTCTCCTTGGAGGATATTGGAGAGTTACCACAGTTGACAGGACAAACCAAAGTTTATGAGAGCAGTGACCTGGGAAATGTGCTAGTCTGCAGGACTAGCAAGACTCCATGCTGTGCAACTAATAGATTTGGTCATTGGACACATAATAATGTTACTATAGGTATCAGAGGAGGAACTGAGGAGTACTTCAGGACCAGGGATGATGAACAACAGATCCACCTTAACCGCAGAGCCATGCACAGTGGTAACTATCGTACTGGACAGTTTTGTTGTGAATTCCCTGATGCTAGTGATGTTACACAGACTGAATGTGTGGAGATAGGTATGGTATGATAATTATAGATACAAACTGGCTCTAGATCATTAAATTACAATCATAATTGTGATGTCATGCATGCATTGAACACTTGTGGTGTCTTTACCATGCTAGTAATCAATGTCTAGGAGCCTTTGCTGGTACGTATAGCTATAGCTCCACCAGTGCAGTGGTGGACATGTTGGAACACAATCTTGCTTGTCTATTGACAGTCCAAGTTTCAGTAATGCATGCAGTGATCCTCTCAATCAATGAGTTTGTTTTGCTGTTTCTGTATCTTCTGCTCTTTCTATTTGTGTGGGTGTGTCTTCACCAGTGCTCCATGTCAAAATAGTATATAGAGCCATCAGTAACCAGAAGGGAACTAACAGCAAGCAGGGGCTCTCATTTTGTGAATATATCTGTCTCCGTATAGTCTCGTTTTCAAGGTTTAGTGAACTTCACTCCAGAATGACTGGCTAATCATAATATATCTGCTGTCTGAATAGAGGATCACTAGCTGGAATTAGATCAATCTCTGTGCAGTATTCAGCAACTATTATTTCTGCAGCCTTCCTTCTTTCTCTGAAAATAGCAGGCAAACTTGATCTCTTCATTTTTAATTTTCTAAGATTTCAATCTTTCTTTTATTCTTGAGCATTTACATGCACTTGCCTGGTCCAGAATGTGGCCATAGTGTATGCATATGACTGCCTGTGTAGCTACTGCATATGCAAGTGCAGATATTGTGCACCCTGGAGTAGACCACACCCTCAAATGGACTCCAGTGAAGCAGTGTACACCCTTGATTATAGCACGTGCACTCATTCTGCATATTTAATGTATGCATTGCAGTGCACACACTTATAAGTACAACACATGCACAGTATTGTACACACACACACACAACTCAATATTGAGTGTCTCTAAGTATAACATCTGAAGAGCTACCAGTAAAGTGACCACCGAATGTTTCTGTGAGGACAGGAGGCTGAGATGCAGAAGATGAAGGTCTGGACATGTTCAGCCAGTACAGCAGCAACTATTGCAAGTGAGATGACCAAACTCAAGAATGAAATGGATAGAGATTGAGGCTGATGATGATCCCTTTCCAAGAGATGAAGCTGTCTTGTCCACAACAAATAACCTCAGAAACAATAGCTACTGGTATATATCAACCTCACTTAAGTCTTAGCATGTCATTATTCCTGATGATGGCCAGAGCATCTAGCAGAAACATCGAATGAATAGATGTAAGCTGATTGTAGAGAAAGTCATTGCATCTACTATGTCTACTGACAATATTGGTGGACATGAGTTTTAAATGATATCTGGCTGGCTAGGTCTACATGGGTGTGGTCTTGTTGCCTTAACAAGGCAATCCAACGGAGTTGTTTGTTTTTAAATAAATATTTTTTGTTGTTTATTTGTTGCTTGTTTGTTTGTGTTTTCCTCTTATATTATTATAATTGGGTAGCGGTGGACTATACCAAGTGTGAGCTTCAGCACCTCCAGGCCTGTAAACACTGTTTATAGCTTGTTTATTGTTGTTGGACACTGCACATGTCACCACATGCCATGTCTTGTTATTATTGCTATCCATGCAAGCCATGTGGTCCACTTAAGTAACCCGCGCATACCACATCTCGTTGCTATTGTTGGCTGTACCCATGTAGGGCCAGCTACAGCCTCCTTTAAGGACTTGGTAACAGTTGCACAGCACCAACCTAACAGCAGATGTATTTGTAGAGGATCAGCTACAGCCTCTTTTTGACTAGGTAACAGAGAGAAATTCCGCATCATCTGCTTATAATACAGCATGTCTGGTCTTATGATTGTAAATATGTGAGCTAGCTTGTAAAGACAGGGATTCCAGGCATGCTCGGAGATCTTCTGAGCTAATATCAGCCATTTAGGAAGCGATGTTTTAGGTAAGATATGAGCATTGGTTGTCTGCAGGGTAGCTCTGCTATTTATCACATGTAATGGATGCACAAGTTCTTCACATTTTGCAATTTAGACTGCCCAACTCTGAACTATGTTACTTCTAAGTGAGTAGAGTAGAGTAACAACATGGATGGAGGGAGGCCCTTATAGTTCTGGCCATGCAGAGTTAACCAGTAGTCATAGTGCTTTACTCTAGCCTAGCCTCATGCCCACTGGCTGGCCTGAGGAGAACTCTGGCTCTAGCCTAGCCCCTGTCCATTGGTGAGAGCAAGTTATTGCCATCACTGGAGGAGAAATAAGTTGCCCTACAGGTGTTGGTGAAGTGTGCTCAACACGGTGGTGTTAATTACCACATCAATAATATAAATGAGCCTGTAGACTAACTGCATAATATTTTAGCTAATTTACACTGTGTGGTTGAGTACCTAATTTGACTTGGAGCTTCACAACATTGTCTATTTGCAGTGTCTACTAATTTGAGTGTGACCATCTCACCTTCTGGACAGAACCAGCCCTACTCCCTCACATGCTCTGCATGTGTGTCAGGTGCAGGTAGTGCTAGCCGTATTGTCTGGTTGAGAGGAACAACTACAAAGACGGAGATGAGCAGTGTGTCTACCTTGACACTGACATTTCAGACATTGAGTGCTAGTGATAGAGGAACATACACTTGCCGTGTTGAAGTGGGCACTTTGGTGAAGATCAGTAGCACAGAAGTGCTCCCACCTAATTCAAGTAAGTTTACAAACAACAATATTCTCTTTGCAGTTTATAGTAGAACTTGGCGTAGAATTAGTATTGTAGTTGAGTATAAGGCCCAGAGGAACAGGTCAGGGTGGACAGGTTTTCACTGGACCAACTTTAGCAAACAAAGTTCAACTTCCATATCTGGAGCACCACGAGCATTCTCAGTAGACATCACTAGCCTAGGCATGCTCTTCCTTGTGTGTGCTAGCTAGCAGTGTGAATGCCACTCAGCAGATGCCTTATAGTCCTGCTCATTCTGCACATCCTCAGAGAGCTAATCATCCCTCCTGGTTAAGCTGTGGCCATAGCTCTACTGCCAACAACCATTTGATAGCTTGTATTTATAAGACATGCACTTCTGCTCTGAAAACCAAGAAGATGGAGAGAAGAAGGGAATGGTCAATCTTAATTTCACCACACCCATGGTGCACCCACTTACTGATAACATGCAATAGCCCCCACTTCCTGTCCTGAGCATTAGTATTTATCTTCCTCCAGCAGTGGCATAGGAACTCTGTTTTATGAATATGCAAATACTTATGTGAATATTACACTTGTAGGACCTCCTGCTCCCACAAGCCTGATGGGCACTCCTCAGACTACATCAGTAGAGCTCACATGGTCACAGCCCTCCCAAGATGTTGTGGACACTTACACAATACGTTACATGAAACTTGCAGGCTGTGATGATGCTCCATCAGGTTGTGTGACTGTTACTGGATCAGCACGAAGCTACACTCTGACTTTCCTGGAAGAAGCCATAGAGTATGAGATAAGCCTAACAGCTGCAGGCTCCTCCCCTGCAAGTAGTTATACAGGAACTACTCTTGCCGCTGGTGGGTCTTTAAGACTTAACAAGTATTATTTAACAATGAAGTTTGTTTCTTGTCCAACAGTTCCCAGTTGCTGTGTTCCCTCACCAACATCTCAGTCTGTGAGCCCTACCAGTATCACTATCAGGTGGGGACTTGAGGCCTGCCTCCTACGCAATGGACAGGCTGAACATTACAGTGTGCGCTACAGAAAGGCTGCAATCAGTACAATCATAGCAACAGCCACTGCCAGTATTAATGCCAGGACCTACACTGCTAGTCCACTCTCCCCTCGTACTTCATACACATTTGAAGTGGCTCTAGTTAATGAAGTAGGGACAGGCCCTTACAGTATGACTGACATATCTACCAGCACTCCTACCAGTAAGAGTGTTGACTATAACATAACACACTCATCTTCAAACCCATTACTGTCTACAGGTCTTAGTCTCCTCCTTGGCGGTGTACTTTACCCTAACAACAGCGTGGTGACCCTGACTGACATAGGGGAGGGCGGGGCTGCTCTCAACTGCCTCACTAACCTTGTTGCCTGCTGTAGAGGTGGCGATACTGAAGAAGGTGTTGGTGCGCGTGGTGAGTGGATATTGCCAGGGGGAACTAAAGTAGTGTCATCTTCTGGACCAGACACATCATTTTCCAGAACTAGAGCTCCCAGTGCTGTCTTACTGCATCGTGGAGGTGCTGCCTCAGGACCTACAGGAGTGTTCACCTGTGCTGTACCAGACAGTCAAGGCAACCCCCAGCAAGTGTTTGTTGGGATATACCCTCCAGAGGCTGGTACAGTAACTAAGCATCTCATACTGGTGTGTATTGCTACTCTACTGTAACTCTCCTCAGGCTCACCCCTCATAACATCTCTGACCTACAACATCACATCAAGTGTTCTCACTTGTGCATCCACTGGAGGACCTGCCAGCAGTGTCACTTGGAACAGGAGTGGTCCCTCCTACCAACAGAGCCAGAGGGTTGTGGACACATCCACTGCCACTTACCACAACCTCCTCTCCATCACTAGCTCTCAGCTAAGCCACTACAGTGGCTCCTTCAGCTGCTCAGTCAGCAACAGCAGAGGACAAAGTGCAGCCACTACAATGACATACCAATGTACAAGTTCTATACTTACTATTATTGAACACTCTCTTCATGTTTCCCTTTGTTTCTTTAGCAAGTGCATTATCTGGACAGCAGACTTCATATCCTCTTGGATCAGCTGCAAGTGTCACTTGCTTTAGCAACCTGACAGTGCAGTCTATACGATGGCTGAATGATTCCAACAGTAGAGCACTGCTAGCTAGTGGTACTTCTGGACAGCAACAACTGGTGCTGGACATAGAGAGGGTCACCAGTGATATTGACAACACACGATACACATGTGAGGTGTCCATTCTCCTACCTACTAAAAGTGTAGTGGTTGCCAGGCAGAATTTTATGCTGCATGTTAGTGGTAAGTAGTACCAGAGGATGTGTTGCATTTTAATTAGTAGGTTTTTATTTTGATTCAATTAGAATCTTTAGTGCGTCCTCTCACCTCTATTATGGTCACTGACATCACATCGTCAGGAGTGACTGTTCAGTGGATGTTTGTGGGGCCTTTTAATTCCATACAAAAAGAGACTTGTGTGGTGGTGTATGGAACTACTTCAGGACCACTAGATAGGAGCTCAGCAGTGACTGCTGATGTTGGACGTCTGACCTACTCTATACCACTAATCTCACTAGCCCCAGCCACAGATTATAACTATGTCATACAGTGCAGAAATGAGTTGGATAGTACTGGAAAATCAAGTGCAGAAATGCCATTTACAACCAGTGACAGTGGTGAGTTAAACATGATGTACTTGCTGTTAATAATATATATAGAATATGATATCATCTGATATTTACAGAGTCTGGACCTGTCAGAGGATTATCTACAACATCTCCTAGTGACTCTACTCTGATCATCTCCTGGTCTCCTCCTGCTATGCCAAATGGAGTCATCACATCCTTCTTGGTCAGGATCAATGACCTTGCACGAGGAACAGTAACAGAGTATATGACCAGTGATGGAGAGGTGACTAGCTACACAGCTAGTGGTCTAGGTAGGAGAGAGAGTGGATGTCATGTCATAATTATTGCCATGAATGACTGAGTGATTGCTGATGTTGTAGTTGCTGGTGTCCCCTACAATGTCAGTTTTGCAGCTGTGAACATGGCAGGGCCGGGTCGAGTCAGTTCTACAGTAGTTTTCACTAGAGAACTTGGTAGGTCATATCTCAGTTCTCAGTTACTGTACGTACAAGTTTTAAATAATTTTGTACACATTAGCACTGTGAAGCAAAATAAAATAGCGTGTTAATTATTAAAAAGCATGGTAGGAAAGTAAATGCTATTTTAATTTCTATGAGCATTTTTGATTTTTATTTCTGTGTGGATTTCACATGGAGATCAATATTTGAGTAAACACTTTAAAAGCCTTTGCATAACATATGCCTCATTTCAAGGTAAATTAAAGCCTTCAAACATCAGGTGGATGATATAAGTTGATCCTTGAAGCCATTTACCAAAGCTAAGCCTTGAACTAAACTAAGACCGAACCTTAGCCCAAGACATGGCTCAAAGTAAGCAAAGCCTCATGTTAGCCTTCCCCCATCCCCTACTTCAGGCCTGTCCCATACTCAATTTGGCAAAAACAGATTGACGTGAGTCCTTTGCTAAAATGAAGTCATTTCCCACAAGTTTAGGTCAAGGGCATCAGTAAGTTCTTGATGATAATGAAGCACAATAAGGTGATTTTAAGCGGGCTTGTGTCATAGTGCTCCTGAGATAAGTTTTTAATTCTTTTCAATGCACTAAATGACCTCTCGGAAGTACTGTTTGTGGCTGGCATCACAATGAGAAGTTGAAATACTCTACAAACAGTGCCGATCAAGGTTCGCTGAGCTGGGCTTAAAGATTGGAGGATTTTTTGATGGTTTTTCTCCTGTTTCTGTCTTTTCTATGAAGAGGATTTTGAGCACTTTTAATTCTGCCTCTAGATCATCTTTACTGAAGTCCTCTTCATAAAAATCACAAAAAGAGCTGAGTTCATACATGTAGCTAATCCTTGCCAGAGCAGACTTTAAAAAGTAACTGTTCGACATTCGAATAGATCTTGAATCCTGGCTGATCAAACCTGTCAGCAATACTAGTAACTGCGAGGTCAAAGACTTCAAAATAGATCTGCCGATAATGATCTTTAGCTGTAGGAGGGTGTTCTGGTTCACTCTGCCCTGGTTCATAGCGTCTTGGCACCCTAGGAAGTGAAGGTTCTTCAACATCTAAATCAACTCTCTTAATTCCCAAAACAAGTTAAAATGTTCTTCAGATCTCATGCTTTGTAGAGTTTTGATGGTGATTGAAATAATTTCTTGTCCACACTTGACAATGCAGGATTTTGTAGCATCATGCTAAGCTTGTCAGTATGTCTTAAAATAAATTGTGACAGTAAAAGCCCAAATAGAAAACAAACATTGTTCATTTGACTTGCAATCCCTCTAATTCTAGCTTTCAGCTCTGTGTCAGATGTGGATACCAGTGCTCTCTCCCATAAAACTTGAATTTCCTTATAATTAGCCAGAATACTGGTGATTGCATCTGCTCGGACTGTCCACCTGGTTGAACAGAAGGTTCGAATGCTAGGAGAAATACTTCCAATTTCTTCCTTCACGAGGTGTAACATGGCTTTGGAGAAAACTTAATTAACTTCACCAGTTCAAAGCTGGTATCGAGACAGTCTCTCATGATGCAAGCTCTCTTAACAGTGTCACACATACCTAAATTCATTTTCATGAAAGGTATTTGAAAACGTAAAAGGATGCAGCCACAATACTCTCTGCAGTAGTGGATTGAAGATGATACATGCCTAAAAAATCCTCGCTTGCTTCAAACTGTTCATCTATCCATCTTATCACTACTGTCAACTGTACTTTGTTTGAAACATCGGTTGTTTCATCCACCATTAATGTAAAGTAAGGAGACTTATTGACAAAGGAAAGGATCTTCCTGATAACATGATTGGCCATGATCTCTAGAATTTCATTTTGATTTTCTGGAGATACATATTTTCTTTGACTTTTATTTAGCATGTGTCAATTGCTTCATTGTCTTCAGCTCTTAGTTTGAGCAATTGAATCAAGTTGGATTCAACTGCATTAGCTTTCCGAAAAGCTATACCTTGCCTAGCAAGATACCTTAAACTTGACAGAATGGTCTTGAGGATTTCACGTGCATTTTCTTTATCTCGCTTATGAGCTTGACTCAATAACTCACTTATATCAGAAGTTGCTTTTGGCAAAGTTATAATAGCTTCAACAGCCTCAGCATGCGTCTTAGACTCCTGGTGTTTTTTGAAAGCCCTTGTTGCATCTTTCCAATTGTGAAAACCTGTACTGACCTGTAAGTATATATGTGAGAGACTCTTCATAGCAAAACAAGCAGCTATTATAATTAGTACACTTACATAGGTTGTTGATGCATTAAGGCTAGTTTTAATCCGGTTCAAGCTGAATGCTTTAACACACGTATGACAATACACTGCATCTTCAGCCTCGTTATAATGTAAAAAATTCCAAGGGGAGAACAATTGACTCTGAAAACTGCAGTACACCACTTTATTCTGCCTTTTTGGAAACTTGTAGGAAAGAGGTTGATGTGGTTCTCGTGGCAACTCTGGTAGTAGGATTCCTGACCATGTGGCAGCTACCTTGAGTCATGTGAGCAGATTATACCACAAGAAACATTTTTGTGGTCCATAGTAATTATGTGTCTATGCATGAGAGTGCAATTTACACTTACAAGTTATTAAGTATTAAAACCACAAATATTTACTGGACTTGAAAATTAATAAATGTGGTAGGAATATTGAGAATGAAAAGTGGTACGGTTGAACCAACCGTACTGGTGGCTACACCACTATACTGTATGCAAAAATGAAAGTGAATCGCAGTTCCGAACATCCTGATTTTTAAACAGTGGGATTGGTCGCCTCAAAACTAAAATTTTAGAGAGAGAGAGTACAAATTATATTGTGTTCTATTCTCTTGTGGATGAGTTAATCAAATGAAACATGGACTAAACCAAATGAGCTCAGGGAATGGCACTATCATTGAAGGATGATGATGTGCCAATTGCTTGAGAGGAAAAGAAGAAAGGAAAATACATCACAAATATGAGCACTTATGGTGGAACACTCAAGAGCTACTGGCTAGCTCTAACATTTACGATTATTTTCAGCTAACAATGTTCTGTGGATTTCTCAGCTTTTTGTTTCTTACTGCCAAAGTTTTATAAACAGCATTGGCCGAAATTGAAAGAGAAATCTCCAGTAATAGCATTATGTACATATGTCAACAATAGCAACTGTGGTACATATGCTGATGTTTGTGTAGTGGACTACAAGGTGCACTTAGATATAGGCAACAATAGCAACAAGACATATTATGCTGATATATGTAGTGTTTCAACTACATACAAGTGGAAAAGTGAACAAAATGTTCCTACTTAGATGGCTGCTCTTTATTTATCCAGTGCAACCAGGCCATCCCCTGTGTTAGCTGCTCTATATTTATTCAGTGCAACCAGGTCATGTACAGTCTGAGCTGTTCTCGACGCACCCGAGCTATCTCCAGGGACAAGCTATATAGATTATTTGATCAGCCTTATTAAGCCTCAGTTGTTTTTTTGTTATCCTCACGACATGCCTACTGACCTTTATGATTTTGTAAATGAGCTTTTGAAAAATTTATTCCAGTGTTTGAAATACAGATACCAAAATAGATAATGCTGACACATGATATGCACATGGACATGATTTGCTTTCTTAATGAATGTTCTCTTAATGAATGTTCATGCAGTAAGTATTGTTACTAATGGCCAGCACATAGTTTTAAACCACTCTGTCTGTACATTTTTTACTTGCCTTATTCATGCCCTCAGATATAAAGAGGGGTAACAATCCAGGAAGATTCTATAGTAATGGCTGCCCTTCAAAACAAGGCAATGAGGACATCTTGGTGGACGTGCTAAGTTTATTATACTCAGAGTTTGGAGTAGTCCCACTTGGTCGGGCCAAGTCTTATGCTGCCACATCTTGCAAGCAATTGGCTGATGGAAATTTGCAGAGCAAGGCAGGTCTCTACTGGATCACCAATGGCACCAGCACACAACAAGAATACTGCAACTTCTGAGTTCATGTGTTACAATTGTATGTATGGACTGTAAAGATTATTTAGTGAGTGCTTTGTATTGTAGCCTCTCCCCTCCCCTGCTGGCAGCATGAGAATTTTACTGCCTGCTCCAAGTGAAGGGAATGGTGCCTGTTGTGTCATATTTTTACTGCTTTGTAACAATGTAATATTATACAGTTCAAAACATGCAAGATGTGTAATTAGTTGGTGATGCATATGTTATAGCTACATTAGGCTACACACAGGCAAAGATAGATTCTCATGACATTTTGCTGGTGATATTTTCATGATGGTTTGGACCAACATGCACGCCTGCTGACAGACAACAAGATTACTTTACCTGCTCCTCTCATATGGACCTCATGCTAACAGTTGTTGTTTATGAGCTGCTCTCTGTATTGGAAATGAAGCTTTCCCTCAATAAAAAGTTGAAAGTGAAAGTCTGTGGTGCTACACAAGTCTGTGTCAATGATGTGTTAGCTAGCTATGTATATAGATGTTTGTTGCTATGGTGTGTGTGTGTGTGTGGCACTATGGATATATATGTATATGTATGTGGCTATCTCACCACATGAATATAGCATCTATCTATGCATGTAGTTGTCTAGAATTTATAAGGCATTTAGCTGTTTCTCTATACTTCCCTGTTCCATTTCTTCTTTTTTTCCCGACAGATCATTCCAAAAACTTTTTTTGGTATGTTATAAAAAAAAAATTTTTTTACTCTGTTGTTTCTATATTTTATAGTTGAGCAGTGAGGACTAAACCACTGCCTAACTGCCTTCTAGGACTGGAGGATATTTATGTGTCTATATTGTTTCATCCTCTTGTACACTATCAGTGCATACACACACCTTCTTCCTATTCTTATCTGTGCTCATTTGGACCACTTTGTACATTATGCAAATCTGCACATACAGCATCTGCTTCTAATGTTGATTGTACCCATAGAGACTACAAGGTCTTGTAAGGCAAGCACTTTGCACTTAGGGAGGGAGGGGGGAGTAGAAATGTAACTGATGGTGGAAAAGCAAGTGGATCAAGATAATAATTATTCTTGCTCAAGGTGTGAGGTTCAGGAGATAGAATAAAATGATATTGGTCAGTATACCACACCTCAACTAGGCTGGATACATAACTGTCTGTTATGTCATGTTAGCCTTCTACATCACTTCCAAAAAGATGCAGAATGGTGTGTGGACTGAAACCTAACTTCATTATTCCTGATGAAGGCTAGAGCATCTAGAGTGTAAATTTCAAGTTGATTATTGAGAATATCATTGTTAATTAATTCAGAATGATGGGAATAATAGGCACAGGCTACAATCATCTTTAATTCTAGTCAACACATTACCACCACCCTACTTTTCCCAACAAGTCAACTATCCAACCAGTTTAAGTAGCTACTCAACTTTAATTCCTGCAAACATAGAGTACTGGGCATCGTAATCTCTGAGATCTTGCAACATCATCTTTTTTTTTAATGAATTTCTGCAAGAACGTCATTGCATAACAACTGCACCAAGTCATGGTGATAGCCTCCTCAAATCATCAAGTTAATAAGATGTGTGAGGGATGATCATATAAATAGCAATAACCAGTGTCACTGCAGATTTGATCCGACCGAATATGATCTGGGGGGATCAAACCGGCTTGCATGTATGATCCATTACTTTGGAGAATTTGAACAAGTTCGTGCAAAAGAGAACTACAGAAATAAATCAAATATTCAGGACGGTATCCACTTCTATTTGAAAGAATAATAATGTTATGCAGTGGATTAATGATGAAGTTAGCAACAACACATGGTAGAGTCTTGCCAGGATGAAGTGACATCCAGGTATAATAGCCACAAACATTTTTTGTTTGTTAATTTTGGCACCTTGACTGTAAGCAAGTAGCTAGCTACTGTATCCATGCACTATAAAAAATAAAGTGTGCAACGCACACCAAATAGAGTGTGCTGGGCCGTCGCTATACGCACACTCATATTGAAGCATGCAGAACACGCTACTTATAGTGTGTAACACACACCATTTTCAGTGTACACACCAAAATCATGTATCACCACTAAGGCTCGATAAATTATGCTAGCATTTTTTTTGGAATTTTAGGTATGGCAAAGCATTAGAGAATAATGCTAGCATTATAGGTAGCATTTGGTAGCATTTTTAGAATTTTAGGTGATTTATATCCTGTGAGATAGTCAACAGCCTACAACCTACAGCTACAGAGGTAATGTAGTTGCGATGTAAATTGGACCCTGTAAGGATGTAGAGTGTAATTAGACCACCTGTTCCTAGCTTTTCTATTAGCACATCATTATTATTACTCTAACTAGGCACCCCAAAGTACAGCTGTCAAAACTAGCATGCCCACGGCCACTGCATAACTTACTTAAAAATTTGTAATGTCAACAGGAAATTTCATTAGTGTGCCATAGGTTGTAAACTACTAAAAGGTATGTTAGTAATCAAGGCAACTGTCACTCACCTGACTCATCTTTCACCTTTGCTTGAGCACATGGTTGGCAATAGCTAGTAAAGGAATGGCTGCAGAAACAAATAGCTGTAGTATTTCTTCTGACACAGACAGTGGTCCAGAAATTGAGGCTTGAGCTACTGGGCCTAGCAAGCTACTGGGCCGAACACTGCCACTAGGCCTGATAAGAAAGTAGCTAATCTTCTGGACAAGCTTACGAGTCCTGCTCTATCTGACCTCGCAAGGAAGTGGAAACTAAAATGTAATCCTCCAAAAGGGTTAAACAAGGTAAAAGTGTTGTTGCTGCTGAACCAGTTATGATTTCAATCTCTACAAGGATAAGAGAAAATCTGACTGTTATTATGGGAAATTTGTTTTGCAATGCCTGCAGAGATAATGTATCTCTTAATAAGAGTGTCTTAACTCAGCACATCAAACATGCCAACGGAAAAGAGCATTTGGCATCAAAGGAATTGAGAGAGAGGAACATAATGTGATATGTTAAATAAATATGACAAGGAAAACCACCCTATTGGAGAAGGACTTTCAGATGTAGTTCGAGTCCATCGAGTAAAAGTAGTCACAACATTTTTAAAAGCTGGGGTGCCGCTTGCTAAGATTGATTTTTTCGGGATTTATTTGAGGAAAGTGCATTTAGGCTTTCCAACAGCACCAATTTATATCAACTTATGCCTTTTATTCAGCATGAACAGCGAGAGAGCATAAAGAAGGAAATTGATGTTAAAGAAGTGTCTTTAATTTTTGAGGAACAACCCATGTTTGTGAAGCAATGGTTATACTGCTGCACTTTGTTGATGACAGGGAACATACAGCAGCATGTTGTTCGGCTAATCATGTTAGCTAAGAGCCTTACAGGTGAAGAACTTGCACGTCAATTGCCTATCTACTGAGCTAGGTATTGCCTCCAACCTGGCTATGCGGGATCGCTGTGAACAATGTAGCAATATGCGCATTGAGTATTGTCTTCCCACACATTTTAGATGTAGTGTGCTTTTCTCAAACCTTGGATCACGTGGGGAAGAGAATTAAGACACCTGTACTCCGAATTTATAAATGGTTGGGTTGGGCTTTTTTCAAGCAGTCCAAATACGAAATTAGCCTAGAAGACAGCTACAGGTTTACCAGTACCAACATATTCAGCCACTCGTTGGTGGTTCATGTCGGAATTAATGAACCACTTGCTTAAAGTATTTGGTGAAGTTTGTTCATTTCTTCAAAATGTTGATCTTCCACTCTCAAAGTTGAGGCTTTAGGAGATTCTTGATGACCCTCCTAAGAATCGTAAGTTACAGATGGAACTTGCAATGAATTGATGCTGGTGAACCTTTTGTTAAATCGACATATCGCCTGAAAGGGGGTGGGCCACTTATATTCAATGCATATGAAAAAATAAATGCTTCTATTTCCACTCAGTATTATCCAAATGTCAAAGCAGTTGCCAGCAAGCTGTCCTCCAAACCTGTTTGTGAACAGCCACTGATTGACTATGCTAAAGCATGTGTTGAACTTGCATACAGATACTACAATGAAAAATTTGGAGATGACCTCAAGCACACTGTTGAAGCTTTTAAGTATGCTAGATTGTTTGACCCGGCAATGATTTGTGAGTTAAAACCATCCTGTAATGACATTGACCAGTTAAAAGTATTTCCTTTCCTCAGTTCTGATAAATCAGCTGGACGAGTTAAAGTGTGAACTGCCTATTTATAATATTATAGCTAAATCAAATGGAGTTTCTCCAGACACGAACAAATTGGATGGTGGAAGAACCATGAAAGTAAACTTCACGGTGGTCAAGAGCATGCAAAACAGTTTTTCTTGTACACAGCCCACATCATCAGCAGCAGAGTGTGTTTTTCACTTTAATCCAGTAATTTTACTGATCTACAAACATCTTCTATGGAAGACTACATTGAAACATCTGTTATGCACCAGTACAATTATAGGAAATGAATTTTGTGAATTGGAATAATTAGAATAATAGGTTTGATCATTATAATAGGGCACAGGCATGAGAATTTTAGAATAGAATTATAGGTGGAAAAATTAGCATAATTTATCGAGCCCTACCCCACACAGCAGAATGAAAGATGCCAAAGAAAACTGCCATTTACAAACTAAAATGAGGTTAACAATGACGATACAAAGTCTCTGTACATGTATAATATTATATTCATAAATAAATTATAGTTAAACCGGTGAGGCCATAAAGTGTTTCACAGTTATTGATGTTTTTTTGTCAGGGGAACTGAAGGATGAGCACTTCCATAAATGCAACACCTGCAGAATATTGAATAACAAAAGCATAAATTAAATAAAACTGAGTATATCAAAACATAAAACTTCTGAAACTATTTTGTGGTCTGCAACAATGAAGGCTTGCGTAGCACTCTCGAAGCTCCCCACTACCAGCACATAAGGAGCAAGGTTAAGGAATTCCTTGACAACTGACTTAACATCTGTATAATCCTGGGTAGAGAAAAAGGTCATGGTCAAAAAAGTTTGTCAGTAATGAAAACTGCCATGCTGTAACACTGTGCTATGCATGGGGCTAAATAATAAGCCCTCACAGCCTTTATAACAACTACGGGGGTTCTCGTCTACCAAAATTCACCTCTGTAAAGAATATAACTTTGTTGGGATCTGATCTGATTCGGGCACCTCATTGCAGAAGAGATAGAACTGTCAGAGCAAGAAATGTACTTCCTTGTATTCCTACACCAATAGTGGACACACATAATCCATATATATATTTCACCCCCTCCCCCAATTTTTTTTACCTTCATCACACTGCAGATCATAGCATATCAGAAAATGAAGTCTTGTGTTGTGCTTCGATCTTTTCTTGCTCTGTCATAGCAGTAATTTGAGTCCAATGCTCTTTGTAAGAGCTCTCAATTTCTCCTCACTCATAATTAGCTGGATTTCAACCATCAGACAAAAAGTACCATGAGCATGAATCAGCAGAAGGGTAAGCACTACCAAGACATTACTAAGTACACACATACATTCACCATGTTCTGGTGTTGCGGTTAGAAATCATGACATGCTAAGTGACTTACTAATGTCTCAACTTTTTGCAAGAATGGAAATCTGGAAAATATATGGCAAAGGAACGTTTAATAATAACCCTTTTTATTTTCTTAAATTGTACCTGTAAAAATGAATGCCATTTATTATGCACTTGGGGATTTTCTTTCTTTCAATGTACCTGTAGAATGTAAAGTTTTTGTATGCCGGAAATAGAGCTGGGTGGCTCACAGACTTTCTTATTCCAGGCGATTTCCTGATCTTTGTCACCTAAAAAAAATGTGCACATTATAAATAAATGAGATTACAATAAATTGATAACAGGTTGCACAGACCCAGTGTTGAACAGACAGATGCACCATACAAACCCAGCGTCTGTTCAGACAGATGCACAAAACACAAACTCAATATTGTACAGGCAACACAAGTAATAGGGACATATAGCTATATACAACACAGTCAAGTCCATACATTGCCACAGGAATGCAATCAAGAGGTTACACACAAGTTTAAGATGGTGTCAATCTAGGTTTCTTATCACAACAGAACTCTTCGAACCCGTTCATTATGCTGTGTACCATAACATCTTGTAAAACACTGCATGCATGTACACAAGGTGAGACTCATAAAACATAGTAACTGGATTGTTCATTTGAAGAAAGGGTACTTTTCTATAACACACAAAGTTATCTTTATATGGGTAACGCTTGAATCGCAGCACAATGAAGCCACCTCAGACAAAAATGTTGGCATTTCCTTGGTGACAACTTCACAATAGCATAGTCACCTTCTAGTTGGTGTGGATAATGCTTTGGCAGGCAAGGGATCCGGTAGTGGAATGATATCATCCTCTAACTTTATAACTTTGGATTTCATCCACAGAGTACAAGAGAGGTAATTATTACGCATATCAAGACACTTCCAGCTTTGTTACAATTCAGTTTGTATTGTAAAAGGTAGAAAAATCAGTCATATGGCTGGTGTAGTTAAAACAAAGTGAAACAATATCAAGGCATGGAGTATTGCTTACAGGTGAGCACATCCTTACCTCTACCTATTATTGGAGGCAGCTGCATCAGTATAAACAAAAATTGGAGGAAGGTCATAATGATACTGCCATCCTTACCACAAATTTACCCCTCCAGGTCTATTCTTGTCTTTTTCATAGACCTCACAATCGCTTCCTAGATCCACACTCTTCGAAAATCCTGTTGAAACTAATGCTGGTGGATCCAGATTCTATCTCGACCGCGATGCTTTGTCAGTAAGCCAACATTTTCACCATTCCCATGTGACTTTTCCCAGTTCTAAGTAGGTCACCAAAACTTGCTTAGGGCACGTATCCAGATTCTATATCCCAACCGGATACTTTGTCAGTAAGCCAACATCTTCACCATTCCCAGGGGTGGATCCAGGAATATTGGAGGTAGGGGGGGAGGGGGGGGGCAACATTGAAAATCATATATATTGTGCTGTTTAAAATCTAGGATCTGATGACATGTGTGTCTGTGTGAGGGGGGGAGGGGGGGTGGGATGTTCTTTTTTAACAAAAAATGTTAATCAATAGGATTTGCTAGGAGAAGTCGGCGTTGTTGCCGAATAGAATATTCTTTGATCACCTCCATGGGCTCAAGAAGAATATATTGAGGAAAATAAATCATTGCTTTGACGACCCCCCCCCCCCCCTGGAACCACCCTTGATTCCCTTGTGACTTTTTCCTGTTCCGTCCGTTCTAAAATCACCAAAACTTGCTTAGGGTGCGTCAAACAGCATGCAGCTGGCTCGGGTGCACGGGTCAGGGAAATGTAGTCACGTGAATTGGCATGAACATCACATGAGGATTACATGGTTTTCACATCATGCAAATATTTTTTTCCTTTCTACATAACGAAGAGCTGCTGTTTTAAGGTGAGAGGGAAATTCGTGCTAAAATTGTGTTACCCAGCGATTTTTATGATCCTCAATCACCATGAATTCTCAACTGTGCAGCTGGTTTGGTGCTAGAAAAATGAAAGAAGTTGTGGCGCAGTTCATGCTGGTTTTCACTTTTGTTGTGCAATATCAGGGTGTTCTAGAATTACAGTAAATATCATTCCTATAGGCAGCATTTCTATCCAGAGGAACATTGGATGGTATTACCTTTGATGCTCCTGCAGCTTGACCAAAGTTATGGTACAACTTCTCTCTAAGTATTGATGGTTCAAGTGATCCAGAAGACAGCTTCCCTTTGTCTATGAAACAAGCTGGACTATTTTTACTTTAAGTCAACTTTTTACTCTAAGTCAAAAAAGGAAACTTTGTTGAACACGTTATAGAATTTATCATGATCATTTATACTCGATATTTTGTCAATATCGATGTTTGTTTCAGAAATTTGAATAAGGGTGTCGGAGGGTGGGGGGGGGGGGGGGGGGGGGGGGGACAAAGATCAATTTTATAAAGAACTGAGGAGGCAGCACTCCATAACGAGCATAAATGAATTTATGTTCTCTGAAGTCACTATAGGTGCTACCTGGGAATGTGATACCAGTACATGTTTTAGAACAAAACAGATCAACACTAAAACTCTGGTGTATGGTACACATCTATAGTATGCACTGCCAGCAAATGTTACATCCATGGATCTTCATCACTATTATCAACATCCAAGAGATTGGCTCCAGAGAAGTGTTACTGCTTGATCATTATGACGGGCCCTATAAACATCTAATGAAAAGCATAGCATGTACTTGTAAACAAGGTGTAAATCAAGAGGTAATGTGTTGATTGAAATCACTGTACTGATTGCATCATTCTAATGTGTGCTATATACACTAAATAACCTAAGAAGTGTGGTGCACACTCTTTAAACAACACACTTAGCAAATAAGTGTGCTCTGCACACTCATTTATGTGTATAGCATGCCAATTAAAGCTAATTACAGCAGCACACATATGGTGTGCTAGGCATTTAGTGCGCTCCAGTTTTTACAGTGTCATAACACTTAAAAACATTCCTTAGCCATCTGTCATTTATGCCAATTCTACGGGTACTGTTGGAATAGCTTTGTGAGTCTCATGATTACCATATCAAAGGTCATGTAGAGTATGCCAGAATATGAAAAAGAAGCCTGGAAAATTAAATAGCTTCACTCCATCTTATACCAGTACCCACATAATCCATGGCAGCATACTGTAATTAACAACTTTCACTAAGAAATTCAAGGAACTCTACTAAGATTTCAATCATAGCGATGACAAGATAAAATGATTAGAAGCATAAAAGACAAACAAAGTGGACTTGAGTTGATTACTTCCTGGGTGGGATCAATTCTACTAGCTATATGTTCTAGTATGGCTACATAAACATGTTATACATAGAGGATCAGTACATACAGCAGATCCGTACCACGATGGCTCTAGTGTTAATAGGTGTTTAAATATCGAGGCAGTGAAGGCTAGCTAGCTAAAAAAATCCTGGCTGGGGGGGGGGGGGAGATTAAATCGGGGCATACTTGTTCTGCGGGACCAAATTCACTAGCATATCTGACCAGATCGATAGCTGCAGTTTTTAGCCAGGTTGCCCGCTGGTCCCAATCTGACGTTTATCTATTGTTATTTATTATCGTTGGACTCTGATTGCTCAAGGTTCACCCTGAAGCAATCTTGAACTTGACCTCCCACTGCACGATCAATGTACAGCACAGATCCAGCTTGAGTGCACATTATAGAGTGGTTGTGGATGAGCGGCATGGGTGGATCCAGGGTAGCTTTGGAGGCTGAACCCTCCCTCCCCCCTCCCCCCTCCAACTTAATCATATTCATACGACTGAGACCTGCATTGTTCCATAAATCTCATCAACACTGGATCATTTTCTGAGGAGTTCAGTTTTTCATGTGATAGCTATAGGCCATCCAGATTTTAAAAAGCTTAGTTTTTTACAGTTTGCAGCTGAAATCACATTCTATCTGAGCAGAGTGAGTAAATCAAACAGTAAGTCTGTACTCAACATGTCTTTAAGAATTCGTATCTTGAGAAGACATCATGTAAAGATAATAGCCAAGACAATGGATTTACACCAAGAATTCTATCAGCTACATTCCAATATAACCTGACCAGATTATTTTACTTCAGTGATGGAAATTCAGTACCTGGTGGTAGTCTAAGCAGTGCTTCTCTGCCTCAAACTTCACATTCTGTCTCGAATGCTAATGATTCATTACCAGAAGATGATCTGTCTAACTCATCTCTAGCTGGGCAGCTGGTGCCACAATTTCTGCGAGGTGATGCCTATGATGGCCGAGTACTATGACAGGAAAATCAAAAATAGCAGCTGCACATAATATGCAAAGGCAGTGCATGCCCATTGTGCTGCACATCAATTCAATCTTTGTGTAGTCATATTTTGTGGTGTTCAAGATGTAAGCAATATAATGCAAACTGCTGATAAAGTATCATTCTTCTTCGGAAATTCTCCTAGATGATGGACAGAACTTGAAGTATGGAATGATGGCATCATGGAAGAAAGAAAAAAGTTAGAAGGGATGTGCTGAACCAGATGGGTGGAGTGTTACGAAGTCCTCCAAAAAAATTGACTTGTTTTTGTCTAGTTATCTAGAGGCAGTTCTGCAACCGATTGTAACAGAGATTGCCGTCCTGATGTTCAAGCACTCCTATTGGCTATGTCTCAGTTTTCCTTCATATTTACTTTGGAAGCTACACACAGTATTTTAGCTAATACACAAGCACCGAGTGTGAAGCTTAATGGGCCTTATGTGGAAGTAGCATATGCCTGCCATAAAGTAAAGAATGTAAAATGTGTTCTTCATAGGTAAAGGTTGAATGTGGATTCATTTCATCGAAGAATGTAAACAAGAGCTCTTAAAATGGCTCAAACTGTTGGTAAAAAGGAGTCCAGACTATGTCAAGCTAATAGACAGCAGCATCGTTGAAATATCTAGGCCCAGAATTGTAGTGATTACTTCTGTCTAATTCTCACAATTCCCTTGCTAGACCACCCTGATCCCTGAACTTGAAACCAGGTTTGATGAAGCTTCATTTGCTCCCATAATATTTCTGAGTTCATGCTCTTACTTCCTTCAGTAAACATTAATGGAGACAAACCATTCCACATTCAATTTCTTCATTATTTCATTCTATGGAGATGATTGACAACTTTTATCAGCATTTGATCTTGAGTTTGACATGTGGAAACAAAAGTGGGAAAGTCAAGCCCAGCTGGCCTCTGACCTAGATACCCCAGAAAAGCCTGCAACATACAAATATATAGTTTTCTCCCAATATTCACATACTTTTACACATCATAGCTTCACTTTCAGTAACAAGCTGTAGGTGGGAACAGGCTAGAATTGCATAATGACCTACTCCAGAAGACTTTTTGAGGAATTTTCCTGATGTAATCCCTAACACATGTAACTGTAACTTGAAGTTCTATTTTTATGCATTTTGTGTATTTTTGTACATTTATCGTATTCTTTGTACTTTTATCAAACTATCAAACTTTACTATGCATCTGCCATTGTATGGCCATCATAACATTGTAATAGTTCCAGGTGTTCATACAGGATTTACAGTATGGGGGGGTGTCAGGGAAATACTCTCACCTGACAGTGGCAGAACCAGCAGGTGGTGTTGACAGCAGAACATCACTATCTGTGGGATTAACAAAGGGAAATATACATGTGAAAGAACAAGCCTCTCATGTGAACGAACAAGCCACTGATGTGAGCAAACAAGCCACAACCACACCACAGACAACAAGCAAGAACACTCACCTGACTGAGGAGCCTGTGGCATTGGGTGACCCAAGTGAAGATGATTGGTCCAATCCAGAGGTTGGCAAGGAGACCAGTAACCTCAAACTGAACTGATAGAAAGAGTATAAAAGGAGACTATGGATAAGATAAAAACACGCTATGGCCTATGCCCAAAAGAACTGATACCTGATTGTTGAACTTTAAGAACTGTTGTAAGAACTTTGTTGATAGTGTTGATTGACACGGTGTATGTGTGATTCTCTATCTGTATTTAATATCTAACATACTTGTTTCAAGTGGGTAGCCAGTATCTCAGGGAGAGATACTGAGTTTGGCTTGGGATAAGATTTCTAGCAGGTGGCTAGGAATAGGTCCCAGGCGTCGGACGAAAGAGTGGATCTGACTGAGCAGTTAAAGTGTCTGTTTCAGCAGAAGGACGACTTTCCGTCACATTGGTGGCAGCGGTGGGATCTCTAGAGAAGGATCAGAAGAGAAGGATCTCTAGAGAAGGATCAGAAGAGAAGGATTTCTAGAGAAGGATCAGAAGAGAAGGATCTCTAGAGAAGGAGTTCTAGAGAAGGATATCCCGGAGTCAAATAGCTAAGGACTCGAGGTAGAGTTGAGAAAGCTGACGGATTACATAGGGGAAAGTGTTCTGTTGTGTTGGGGTTAATTACTACAACCCGAGGTGAGAGGTTGAAGTAGTTGTATCTTTTGGAAGATTGATTGTCAAGGACATTTTGAGTGTTTTATTAGTCCCTCGGGACAGGTGCATATCTCTTTTACTTATCAGTTTAGTAGTTTTGGTGCTACTAATATCCTTATAATATTCGTATTGTGCATATTTTTGGTGGTTTTTGTGCCACTAACGTTTTCTTTTCAGCTCTCTCATCTCTTTGGAAGATATGTCGTTTACAGGTGAGGACCGGCAGACAAGAAGCCAGACGGCAATGAGCTTCGCTACACCAAGGGAAATCCGCGAAGGCGGCCCTCCTGAAGATTTATCTGTTGTAACGCTGCTACCCTCTGAAGAAGGAGGAGTTGCAGGAACGCAAATGATGACAACATGGCTTCGAGCGGATGAAGCCAGGGCACAGAGAGAGGAGGAGAGGATGCAGCGCGATGAACAGAATCGGCGCGAAGACCGCGATCGACAAGAACAGCGGGAACGAGAGGAAAGAGACAGGCAATGCCGCGATGAACAGAACCGGCGCGAAGACCGCGATCGACAAGAACGGCGGGAACGAGAGGAAAGGGACAGACAATGCAATCAAGAAGAGCGATGGGCAACGTTGGTGGAGATGATGCGAAGGTCACCTGTCGAGGCAGCAAGATCACCTCCACCGTGTCTATCCCAATTGTCATTACAAAAATTTGACGAGACAAGGGATGACATGGGAGCGTTTCTGGACACATTTGAAGTGACAGCCAGGACAAATAGATGGCAGGAAAATCTCTGGGCAACCTATCTACGGAGTGCATTGTCAGGCCAGGGAATGGTTGCCAATTCTTCACTCACTACCGAAGACCAGACATCCTACGAGGTCGTGAAGCAGACTCTGCTGTCTGTGTACCAGGTCACTGAGGAAGCTTATAGGAAAAAAAATTTGATACGCCGTTCGACTCCGCTAACTCAGACGCGTGGTTCCGCAGCCGCAGCCAGACTTTTGACCGTTGGTTGCAAACCAGTAAGAAAAATATTCATGATTCTATTTTATTCGAACTTACCTTGCAGAAATTACCTCGGTGGCTAGAGGTGAAAATGCGCCAGCAAAACCCTCCCACATATAAAGATCTCCAGGAGATGGTGGCTAGGCATATCAACACATCGGGCCCCGAGCGCAGACCTGAACAAAAAAGGCATCAGCAAAGTCCACCCCGAGACTTTAGACAATTCCGAGAAACCAGTGGGAGACCCACCTACAACAAACAAATGGAGAAAGGTGGTAGTAATACTCAGGTTTTTGGTCCAGCAAAAGATTTAAGACAACTGACGTGTTTTAAATGTGGGAAACCAGGTCATTTTAAAAAAGACTGTAGGGTCAAGTTAGAAAGTGGGAATTGTGCAATCTCTATGGAGAAAAACATACCTGCATGGTCTAGACCCGTAGAAATAAATGGGAAGCCTGTGATTGCGTTGTTGGACACAGGGTGTTCAAAGTCCATAGTTCACCCTAGGTGTGTGAGGCAAGAGGATTACTTGCCCTGGACTATCCCATACAATACAGCCAGTTCCAAGATAGCGCGCTTTCCAGCCGCCAAAGTAACCCTACGAGTAGATGGGGGGAAGAAAGTAGATATGGCAGTGGGAGTAAGCAGTCACCTAACATCTGACATGCTCTTAGGCCATGACATTCCTTTTTTTCACCGTTACCTCAGACAAGCACTCGAAGAAGAGACCCAGAAAGAAGAACAACCATCTTCACCCACTTTCATGACCACTGAGCAGAGCATGGTGACGACCAGAGCCCAGGAGAAGGCTCAGAAGCAGCAGGAGTATGCTGAAGCTCTCCAACAAGATCTGGAGGAAGCTGTCGTGCATCCAGTGGCACTCAGTGACAGTGAATGTGAGGTGGAGGAGGAAGAGGATGAACAGGAATGTGAGGTGGAGGAGGAAGAGGATGAACAGGAGCTAGATCCAGTCATAGTGGACGGTGCGAGGGATGAATTTAGCCCAGCTGACTCTCTCTCTTTGGAACTGCCAAATGACGCTAGGACTGATGATCACCCTACACCAGAGGAGGAGATTCAAGCTGATAGCATCTCTTCAGAACAGCCTAAACAAGAACAGTGTACCGACCCAACTCTAGAGCGAGTGCAGGAGAAGGCAAACAAAGGAGGAAGTCCCTATTTCAGGAAAAACGGTATGCTAATGAGACAACCTTATTCAATACAGGGAAAGGATCTCCTGGTACTACCTGAGATGGCCAGAGAGAACGAGGAGAGAGCAAAGACGCTGCATGATCGAAAGGCGACAGCCCGGACATTCGAGGTGGGAGATTTTGTTTTAGTCTACAGACCCACTGTTAAGAATAAGATCCTTAATGAATGGCAAGGTCCCTTTATGATTAGTGAAAAGGTCACTGAAGTTACTTATAGAGTGGACACAGGTGCATGTGGGAAGAGAGTTAAGACTTACCACATCAATGCCATAAAGAGGTGGTCTTCCCCAGCCCCTGCAGTGTTCGTGGCAGATGAGCAAGAGATGGACAGCATGCCTAACCCTGAGCTAGACCCAAAACCCAAACTACTCTCACTAGAGCAGAGTAGGCAGTTAGCTCAGCTGAAGGAGAAGTTTTGTGAGGTGATACAAGATGTGCCAGGTCTGACCTCATTAGTGGAGCATGAGATCAGAACGGGAAATGCACCACCTGTTAGGTTGCCTCCTTACCGATTAGCACACAAGGCTCAAGAGTTTTTAAGGGATGAAATACAAACCCTACTCTCCCAGTCTATCATAGAGCCTTCGAAGAGCCCTTGGGCAGCCCCCATAGTGTTGGTCCCCAAAAAGGATGGAGGTACCCGGATGTGCGTGGACTACCGTAAGCTAAATGCGGTAACCACAGGAGACCCCTATCCCATACCTCATATAGAGGACTTGATAAATGAAATTGGCAAAGCTAGGTTCATCACAACATTGGATCTTACCAAAGGCTACCATCAAGTACCTGTAAACAAAAGTAGCCGAGAAAAGACGGCGTTTATCACACCATATGGTAAATACCAGTTTAGAACCATGCCCTTTGGGTTAGTGTCCGCTCCTAGTACCTTCCAAAGGCTGATGGATCACATATTACATGGCATCCATACCTTTGCCACAGCTTACCTGGA
This sequence comes from Cladorhizidae sp. MBARI D1340-BT2, assembly GCA_028752905.1. Taxonomy (NCBI): domain Eukaryota; kingdom Metazoa; phylum Porifera; class Demospongiae; order Poecilosclerida; family Cladorhizidae; species Cladorhizidae sp. MBARI D1340-BT2. Next base: position 44,633,677 of record JAQNBH010000011.1, read on the forward strand.
CGATATCTTGATCAGAAGTGATACCTTGCCAGAACATCTCGACCACTTGGACGAGGTATTCAGAAGACTTCAGAAGGCAGGTTTACATGTAAAGGAATCGAAGTGTGACTTTGCAGTCAATGAATGTGAATATCTGGGGTATATGGTTGGGAATGGACAGCTTAAACCAGTAGAGGGGAAAGTACGAGCAGTCAAGGAATATGCTAGACCTAGTAATAAGAAACAAGTACGTGCTTTCCTGGGTCTCTGCGGGTATTACCGTCGGTTTATACCCTCATTCTCTACTATAGCTACCCCCCTGACTAATTTAACCCGTAAAAACAAAGAAAACATTGTTAAATGGTCAGAGGAATGTGAACAAGCCTCTACCCTTTTAAAGGAAGCCCTAGTGAGTAAACCAGTATTAGTAACCCCTGACTGGTCTAGTGAGTTTATTTAGCAAACTGATGCCTCTGACTCAGGCCTAGGCTACGTGTTAAGCCAAATAGACAGTGATGGAGCCGAGCATCCGGTGGCTTATGGGTCAAAGAAACTGTTACCCAGAGAGACCAAATACTCCGCTATAGAGCGTGAGGCACTAGCCATAGTGCAGGGTATTCACCATTTCAGAACCTATCTGCAGGGTACGAAGTTCACGGTCGAGACGGACCACAACCCACTCACCCGACTTGGACACCTAAGAGACTCGCACGGGAGATTAGCAAGATGGGCTCTGGCTCTACAACAGTACGAATTCGCCGTTAAGCATCGAGCCGGAACCGCCAATACTAATGCGGATGGATTGAGTCGCGACGGGTCGCGAGGAAAGGAAAGGGGAGTGTCAGGGAAATACTCTCACCTGACAGTGGCAGAACCAGCAGGTGGTGTTGACAGCAGAACATCACTATCTGTGGGATTAACAAAGGGAAATATACATGTGAAAGAACAAGCCTCTCATGTGAATGAACAAGCCACTGATGTGAGCAAACAAGCCACAACCACACCACAGACAACAAGCAAGAACACTCACCTGACTGAGGAGCCTGTGGCATGGGGTGACCCAAGTGAAGATGATTGGTCCAATCCAGAGGTTGGCAAGGAGACCAGTAACCTCAAACTGAACTGATAGAAAGAGTATAAAAGGAGACTATGGATAAGATAAAAACACGCTATGGCCTATGCCCAAAAGAACTGATACCTGATTGTTGAACTTTAAGAACTGTTGTAAGAACTTTGTTGATAGTGTTGATTGACACGGTGTATGTGTGATTCTCTATCTGTATTTAATATCTAACATACTTGTTTCAAGTGGGTAGCCAGTATCTCGGGGAGAGATACTGAGTTTGGCTTGGGATAAGATTTCTAGCAGGTGGCTAGGAATAGGTCCCAGGCGTCGGACGAAAGAGTGGATCTGACTGAGCAGTTAAAGTGTCTGTTTCAGCAGAAGGACGACTTTCCCTCACAGGGGGGAACTCAAAACGTTAGGCATTTACATAATGGGAGTGCGTAAGCAAGCCCCAAGTACGGAGGTCTGGGGGCATGCCATCCAAGATTTTTTTGGCAAAATCGATGCTCTCAGATTGATTCTGAGACATTTTGAGGGTACTTTCCTATAGTTAAAGTACTAGCACATGGACAGAACATTCTAGATTAATACATTATTGAACTGTGATGACACAGAATATTCCAAAATGTATATAAAGAGCACATGCTTCAGCCAGTAGCATTCTGCAAACAAATATGACCCAGAGAAATACAAACCTACTCAAATGGACCTCAGGACTTTTTTACCAGAAAGCGAGTGCATGCTGGGTCTGGTAGTGATTCTGAGGACGACGAAGATGTAGTCCCAACTACATCGACTAGTGATGCCTAGACTTCCACCAATTCCGAAGCATCAGTAGGTAGATCAGTGTGTTCCAAAGCGCAGAAGAGGAAACTCTACAAAGCCAGGCTCAGCTACATGAAGGAGTGGGAGCATAAATGTCCTTGGGTGTACTGCGATGATCCTAAGCAGGGCATGTTCTGCAAGCTCTGCCAGAAGCAAGGAAATGCACCTTCTATGGCCAGGGGTGCATGGACCACTTGAGGAATTCTAGATCACGCTACTGAACAACTCAAGGAACACAGCCAGTCAAAATGGCACAGAGATGCTGTTATCCATGCTCGAATGGCAGAACAAGGAAAGGAGCAGAGTGTCCTACAACTGCAATGTTCATCAGATGCTAAGGAGGCTGAAAAAAGGAGAGCAAAGAACATAAACATCGATATGTTTTCTTGCCAAAAATCGCCTGCCGCTTACAACCACATTCGATCCCCTGGTCCAGTTGCAAATTGCATATGTAGATGAACTTCTCCAGCAACATGTCAAAGAGGCTCCACAACATGTTCAGTACACATCCAAATTTTCTGCAGTGATACTTTTAGAGGCCATCAATAGCTGGCTAGATAGGAAGATAATTGAGAGCTTAAACTCAGGCCCATACTTCTCTGTGTTAGCTGATGAGTGTGTAGATATTAGTACTACAGAAGAGCTGTGCATCTGTTGTCGGTGGAGCAAAACCAGAGGAGCACTTCCATGTGCGCCCAAGATGCTGCTACCATTTTAGTGGTTACGCACCAGCTGTAGGTCCTCCATCTTCCCATGGTTCATGGAAGGTTTCCTGTCAACAGTCAGGGAAGGTTTCCCTGACAAGACATCACGTGATGCTGAAGCATATGGTTTTGATGCTCTCCTTGCTACTTACACTGGAGTTGCTAGTATTGTGTTCCTTCAGAAGTTCTGGATATCCTGGCAAGGATGAATCTTTCGATGCAAAGTTAGCTACTCGATTTGAGCAGGTTACCGGTACTTCTGAAAATCACGACGGTTCAACTCGAACATTTAAAGACTGAAAGAAGAGTGGTTGGGTTCAGTCGAGTCTGAAATATCTCTGTTGAAGGAAAACACGATATAACACTCAGCACACATGGATCTGCACGAAGCCATTGGTCTTCTATCACAACCACAGCCGAGTATCGAACTCCAGTTGCAATTCCATACGTCGATTCCCTTCTTCTAAATATTAAGATCCGATTTACTGATAAAGCCGTGAAGATTGTTACTGCCAAGTCCATATTCAGTCCCTCTCTACTACCTGCTGAAGCATCCTTACCATCATACAGCAGCGAGCAAATCAAGATTCTTGCGGAGTTCTTTGGAAAAGAAGCAGAGGTTGAGTATGCGAGGACGACTTTACCTCACCTACATTGCTTGATGGCGATGAGCTTCTTTCAGAGTGGAAGATATTTAGACGGGCTTTGCTAGTGGAGAAAAAGGCTATAATGGAACGTAAGGAAGAGTCGGTATCTCCTAGCATGCAAGAAATCCTGGACGAGATGAGCATGTCACATAAGTACGGAGGAATTTCCCCTGAGAAGTGGAAGCTATTGAACATTACAATGGCACTTCCTGTTGGCACAGCAACAGTAGAGCATTCCTTTAGTCAAATGAAGTTGATTAAAACTCGCCTATGCAGTCGTCTATCTGACTCGAACCTAGAACATTTAATGAAAATTAGTATAGAGGTCCTCCATTGACCGATGTGGACTTTAATGGAATTCTCGACATTTTTAAAGACGCATTTTACTTTAATTTAGCACTACTGAACTCACTGTATTGTAATTTTCACCATACATTATTGCATATCTTCGCTTATATGTTCATTATAATTTTTATTATGTTTGAATTTGCTACAGAAACAGAGTAGCCAAAGACATTCATCAGAGCTCCTGGTTCTAAAATTTCTATGGATAAACCTAGTTATGCAGATAATGCAATTAAAAACCTAGTTAAAATTATATAAGATGCTAACAATATATATAATAACTAAATAAATACATATAATATTATAACTAAATAACTAGTAACTAAATAACTAAAATGCTAACGATAAGCCTAGGGGCCTGTCACGACAAATTTGTCCCCCCCATATTTGGTTCCCCCTGGAACTATTTCTTTAAAAAATATGTTACGCCTGGAACTTTTTACTTGAAAAAAAGTTCCCTCTTCAAAAATAAAGGGCTAGGGCAAGGGCTAGGGTGGGAACAAAATTTTCAATAAGGTGGGAACAACTTTTGAGGGGGAACAAATTAAACGTTACAGGCCCACCAAGAGCAGGGGCCCACCAAAAACAGGGGCCCATTCGCAACCTTTTTTTCCCGTACCCGTTAATTGAAAAGTAAACGCGAGATTGGTGCACGCCAGAGACTCAATATTTAGTTTCTCCTCGTGTCCGAAGAACTGGAGGCTTGATAGAGGAGTTCTAGGTGCTACTCCTCTCTAGGATGACTTACTGGTACTTCATTACTCAAATCTCAAAAGGTTTTCAAGTATATGAGCTGATAATAATTTAAAAAAGGAAAGCGAAGAACTCTTGTTGCCAAGGTGAGGAACTAACTTTACTTCAGCTAACCTAAACGTTTCTTTTGTGACTGTTAGATCAAGCTAAATAGTGTACAAATAGTAAATAGTTTAGCTAGCGCATCTAAATAGGTAATAGCGTAGCTAAATAGCTAGCTAACTAGCTAGTGCTTCATGAAGCTAGCTAGCTAACGGACCCAAGTAGCTAGCGCACGCATATAGCTAGCTGGCTAAAGCACCCAAGTAGCTAGCAAGCTAGCGCACCCATATAGCTAGTTAGCAGTTAAATAGCTATCTAGCTTAATAGCCTTTTCTTTCCTGAGAACACTGTGCTGTTTTTTTAAATATAGTCCTTGGTTGTTAATATATTTTACATATAGGATTGCAGCAGCATCTGTGTTGAAGCAACATCTGTCATGTAATCATAACCATGAGAGACTAGGATGAAGGTATACTTATATAGATTCAGTTTTATATGTCCTCTGTGAGTGGTAGGTCTGAAAGCTGACGGTAGCCACGGTACATCTGTACAGGGTGAGGTGTCTGGTGCCATCCTGCCATTGCAGAAAGCACAGTCACACCTCTGACTTCCTCACACTTGGTAATGGTCTCCCTTGCCATTCAGCCTGTTCGGGTACTTCTCAGCCAGGTTGGGCCCACTTCGGCAACCTATGCTCAGCATGCGCATTGGTCCTGCCACTGGTAAACTTTATCGTGGTGGGTCCAAAGATAGCGGAAAACAATCTTCTGCAATTGGCAGGATGGAGGAACATTACGTCCTGGTTGAAGGATGAATGGGGTACTCTGTGGAGCAATGTCATCTAGAATTTGAAATGAAATAATAATGGTTTATATGTAAAGTTTGCTTGATATAAAAACATTTGTCTGTGTAGTAGCTAATAATATTAGTTAGTATTCTTATTGCAGGAATATCATACCTTCCCCAGCAGTTGTCCAGATATATTGGCTAGCATCCACATGGCTGGTTCCACTTCATCTGATCTTCCTCTCCTCTGCTATCCTCTTCCTGCAGCTCTTCCCTTCCTCTGCTGTCGTCTACCTGCAGCTCTTCCCCTATTACCACTACCTCCCATTGACATCTGCTGACTTAGACCTCTCACTGTATCTCTCCCCCTATTTCCACTTGCGCCAACATCCATACTTGCAGTCTCTTTCTTGATCTCTTCAAAATTGCTATAATTATACTCATATCTATTTCTCATCATCACTACAACTATTTGAGTCACAGTATACAATCACCAATGCTATTATCATCAGATAATATCTCTAGTAGAGTCTTGGTATCATAACCACAGGCCATTTATAGTAACAACCATGAACAGCGTAACTGAACAGGGTAACTAACCGCAGTAAAATAAAACAAACCGTCGAGGTCAAATTAAAGTGACTGTCACGATATCGTGACAATGGTCTTATAGATACGCTTGCGTGTGTCACGAATTCGTTGTCCGCTAAGTGTATACTATATTAAAAAAAGAAATTATGGTTCAATTTATGTGAAGCTCAGTCAGGGATGGTCTGGGATGATGTAAACAATGGAATGTACTGAGCCCCAACGACAGTTGCTCTTGTGAAACTGGTGCCAAACTCGCAGTCTCAAGCGGCCGCGGTATATGAATATGTAAGATCCTGTCAAGCAGCGGCAGTTAGCTGGGTATGACCACTGCCAGAGGGCCAGTACACAAGGAGTGCGTTTCTTGTGCCGAGTGGCCCAAAGAAGCTCGAAGCCTAGGGGCCCTGCCTTGGGCTAATACGGCACTGCTCCTGCTGCCCTCGAGTTTTTAATACTGCATGGCTGATACCTCCTCTCTATACTCATTACGTTCTGAAGTGTATAATTTGTATTGTCTTCCTGTGATATTTAAGTCCTTTTTCAACAATTCGTATTTTGTATAGACTAGTATCTTTGTAAGTTTGGAATGATAATCAAAATTATTTTGTCATTCCCTCTACAATGGAAATCTCTTATATCTTCTCCAATATCCTGATATCTCTCCTATGCTTCTAGTTCAAATTATCCTTGTCAGCCTAGATCTTAGAAAGCCACACACTCTGCCATGCAGGTAATTTACTTTGAAACCATCCTCCATGATGGTCTTGTTGGGACAGGGACAAAGTTTAAACATTGTTCAAAACCTACTGTTGATCATAGGTTCACTACCCACCACTTTTCACATATTTTGGGTCATTAGGGAGACATAGTCTAATTGTTCTCCTGTCAAATAGAGATTGAAGCTTGCTCGCATGTTTTTCCTTGATAATTCTGTGGTTCTTTTCCACTTTTTTACCACAGAGTTTTTTTTAATTATTTTTTATTAATCTCATGCAACATCAAAACTTTCTTCGATTGGCTGCTTATGGTTGACTTTGTGCTCTCTCTTATAACTTTTAGCTGTGAAATAGCGGAACTCTGGTACAACAGTGGTACACATGATTTCATATGGAAAATATTCATCCAATTTGTTGTGGACCATGTTTGTGCAGTCACTTCCTAGTGCTTGAATAAAAATATTTTTGTTCTTGTTTCAAGTTAATTTTTGGATTGTCTATTATTATAGTTTAGTAGAGGGCAACTACACCAGGTCAGTGCTAACAAATTCCAAGTCAAGAGGTTCAGGGTTTTCCAGGGCTTTTAAACACTTTCCTAATTTGTTCATTGTGTTGTACACTACATATATCAGCACATGGCATGTCTTGTTGCTATTGTTGACTCTGCCCATATATACTACATTGTCCACTAAAATTAATAACAAACAGCACATTCCATATCTTGTCGCCTTTTGATTGTACCCATGCTTCACCTTCCTTCAAGGATTTCTACAAGAGAACTCAACCAACCAGGGAGCAAATACTTTGCTAAAAGCTACAGCCTCCTTCAGACTTGGTAAGTTAAGAGAAAGGTTAAGAGAAAGTCAAGAAATAAAAAATTGGAACTGAACACAGGTCATTCATTTTATGTACTTATAATACACCTTTGCATTACTTGATTGCATTATCAACAAAATTTCTCAGCACAAGATACAATTGAGAAACAGAGTAGCCAAAGACATTCATCAGAGCTCCTGGTTCTAAAATTTCTATGGATAAACCTAGTTATGCAGATAATGCAATTAAAAACCTAGTTAAAATTATATAAGATGCTAACAATATATATAATAACTAAATAAATACATAAATAACTAAATAACTAGTAACTAAATAACTAAAATGCTAACGATAAGTTCCAACTCCCGACCGACCCTAAAGCAGAAAAGGCATTCCTCCTCTGGACTACCACTGAGAGACGCAGTAAGAGGTGAGCATGGGCATTCACTGTTATGGATACTCCAGAAGTGTCTCCTTAACCAACCGAGTGTGATAATTTAATTATAAGTCACTTAGAACCATTAACCACAGCTGTGTCATTATGAACTAAATACTTAGCAAGGCTTAGCAATTATATTAGTACCTCATAAGGTCTGGCTGGGTTTCAGGGCTGGAAGCTGTCATGGAAACAACCTTCCATGACTTGAACTACACAACAGATACTGGAAATGTATTATTATGTAATTATTACACAATACACAGTAGTTGTTACATCACCTATGTATACGGAGAAACAGAAGGTTGGAAGGACAGATGGAAAGGTCTGATTGGACAGTCGAACCTCGTGATCTAAAATAAGATATAGGATAGCCTGTTAGACAGAACTGGAGAGTTGAGACTAGGATGTGATTTCCTATGGGACTATATTATTCTATCTAATGTTGTTAAGTCAGATTGATGGGAATAAACAAGTGGTCTAGCTAAGGGAGTAGAGCTAGGCATCGCAGGGAGTATTCTGTGGTTCGGTCTAGATGATCCAAGGGTACCAAGAATACATTTCCCTGACATTGGTGGCAGCGGTGGGATTCTTCTCTCATAGAAGATCCCGGACCAGCCTTTAAGTAGTGTAGAGGTTTGGAAGTTTAGTTAGAATAGATCAGGGCTACAACCTGGGCACGGCCTATGAGGTTTGAGAACCAACCCTGGATAGCTAGTGTGGAGGTGTCTTTTTTTTGTTTGGTTGGTGGAGGTGGGGTGAAGGATGAGCAATGAGGACAGGAGAGCCCTGAGAGAGTCTCGCCGTCTCCAGAGCAATGCTCCCGAGGCCTCTCCTGGGGCAGTGGACCCCATGGAGAAATTCCTGTCCCAATGGTTGCAGATAGACCAACTAAGGATAGAGCAAGAGGAGAAAAGGAGAGCAGAGGAGCGGCAAAGGCAAGACGAGCTCCAGGAGAGACTCATGAAGAACCAGACCGAACAACAAGAGCGTCTGATTCGACTGCTAACAGAAGTCCGAGAGCCTGCAAGGCTACTTCCGGCCGTGGCAGAGTCTGCTGCTTGTACCCCGAAACTGACCATGCACAAGTTCCAGGAAGGTGTAGATGACATGGGAGCCTTCTTGGATGCGTTCGAGGCGACTGCAGTGGCTGGAGGGTGGCCACGACGCCAGTGGACGGCCTTTCTGCGTAGTTCCTTATCAGGAGTGGGCTTGACTGCCGTAGCTGCTATGCCTGCCAACAGCCAGGCGGATTACTGTTCAGTGAAGGAAGTGTTGCTTCGGGAACACAGGATAACAACTGAAACCTTCCGAAAGAGAACATTTGATGTACCTTTCGACACCATCCATCCCGACACCTGGCTAGCAAGACACCGCCAGAGCTTCCAGCAGTGGTTGGCATCATCCCCCCTTGATGACCAGGAAACAATGCTAATGGAGATAACACTCAAACGCCTGCCCCGATGGTTGGAGATTCAAATGAGGAACCTCAACCCTGGCAACTTTGAGACACTGAGCGAAGCAGTTGTGAGGCACTTGTCTAACCAGTCACGGAGAGGGACAGAGCAGCCAAGACCAACTGAGAAAGCGACCGAGAGAGGGAGAACTCGCCCCGAGACTCCTTTCCGGTCGGGACCTCAGCAACAGGCCCCCAGACGACTTGGCTGGGACAGACCGACGCCGAGGGGAAGTCAAGAGAGTGGGGAAAACGGACCCCCATCCCAAAGAACCAACCAGGAAGTCCGATGCTTCCGTTGCAACCATGTGGGACACATGAAAAGGGACTGCAGAGTCAAACTGGAACAAGCGCAGCTGGTGGGCGAGACAACCAGGGAAGAGACCTCTAATCGTTGGACAAGGAGGGCTAAGTTGAATGGACGAGTCGTGAAGGTGTGGCTAGACACTGGATGCACGAAGTCCATGGTGCACCCAAGATGTGTGCAGGAGAAAGCCAAGCTGGGGTGGAGCATACCATATGCCACAGCCACCTCCAGCGAGACATGGTTCCCAGCAGCCCGGGTGGTGCTGAAGCTGGCTGGGAGAACCTACCATCTGACGGTAGGCATCTCGCCTTACCTACCGGTGGATATGCTGGTGGGGCAGGATGTGCCCCAGCTGAAGCAGTTGCTGGCAGGAGTGTGCTCAGAGAAGACACAACTCGCCAGGGAGGACACGAGTGAAATGGCCCTCGTAACCACCAGAGCACAGGCACAGACACGAGTGCAGGAAAAGGAAGTGTCACGGGTACAGCAAGCAGACGACGAGGTCGTACTGACAGACCCCACAGACGGAGACCACGAGGAAGAAGAGAAGGGAAATGAACTCCCTTACAATTTTGAAGACGAGTTCTTCACCGAGAAGAGAATCGAGAAGGAGCAACAGACCAGAAACGAGGCGGAGACTGTTAGCCTTCCCGACCGAATGCCCCCAGATGAATTACGGGCCCTACAGCAAACAGACCCATCCCTGGAAAAGATAAGGACACAAGCAGACCGAGGAGAAGAACCATACCTTTGGGAGAATGGACTCCTCATGAGGAAGTCGCTCACAGTGGACGGGGGGAACTTGGTGGTGGTGCCGCATGAAGCTCGGACGGAGATCCTAAGGATGGCCCACAACGCCCCTACAGCCGGACATTTCGGGCAAGCAAGGACGCTCTCCACCATCAGGCAGAGCATGGACTGGCCGAATATCGCTTCAGACGTAAGGTAAATGTGCATGTCTTGTCCCACCTGTCAGAGAGCCAAACCTATAACCGCCCAGAGAGCACCCTTACACTCCCTACCCATAATAAGCATACCATTCGAAAGGGTGGCTATGGATATATTTGGGCCCCTGAAAAGAACGAAGGGAGGGAACAAGTATGTGTTGATAATCATGGATTATGCTACCAAATGGCCGGAAGCGTTTCCTCTCAAGAATACCTCAACTGAGAAGCTTCTGGGCTGTTTGGTAGAGGTCTTTGCTAGACTAGGGACCCCCAAGGAAATCCTCTCGGATAATGGTAGTAATTTCGTCTCACGCACCATGGCCCAATTTTGCCGGTTAACAGGCATCCACCAAATAAAAACCTCCCCATATCACCCCCAAACTGATGGTATGGTGGAGAGGTTTAATGCTACCATGAAGAGATTGCTAAAGAAGCTAACCCAAAAGAGTGAGAGAGAGTGGGACCAATGTCTACCATTTGTAGTGTGGGCCTACAGGGGAACGGTCCATAGTACCACAGGGTATTCCCCTTTTGAATTGTTGTATGGGAGAAGGATGCGAACCACGATAGATGAATTGGCCCGATATTGGAGAGAGAAACAGGGAGAGGAAGGTATAGAGGTCATTGAGTACCTGAGAATACTGAGAGAGAAGTTCGAATTAGTTCGGGAGGTAGCAGCGAGTAACGAGAGACAAGCTAAGCAAGCCCATCAGAAGTACCATAATCGAAAGGCTACCGAGAGAGAGTTCAATGTGGGAGATTTTGTGTTGGTTTTTCAGCCACGGAAAACAAGCAAACTCCAAAATGAATGGAGAGGGCCGGTAATAATTACCCGGAAGTTGACGGATGTAACTTACCAAGTAGATTTGGGGGAGGGGTCGAAGCGGTTGAGAACCTTCCATGTGAACGGAATGAAGGAGTGGCATTCTCCAATGCCAGCCGTGTTGCTAGCCGTGGACAATGAACCAAGCGACCCCGAACCCAATGAAACACCACAATGGGAGGAGCATCTGAATCAACTTCAGCCCTATCAAAAGGAAGCATTACAACAACTGAAGGCCGAGTTCAGTGAGGTGATCAGCGACGTACCTGGAAGGACGGAAGTGGTGGAGCACACCATCAACACCGGGGACGCATCCCCCATCCGACTCCCACCATACCGACTCCCCCACTCATCGCACGAATTCCTGCGATAAGAGATAAAGACATTGCTAGAGCAGAACATCATCATACCCTCCAAAATCCCCTGGGCCGCCCCAGTGGTGCTAGTACCAAAAAAGGACGGATCGAAGAGGCTCTGCATTGACTTTCGGAAATTGAACCAGATCACCCAATCCGACCCCTATCCAATTCCCCGGATAGAGGAACTTATTGACAATATTGGAAACTCACAATGGATTACCGCCATAGATTTAACAAAAGGCTATTGGCAGGTGCCCATGGAAAGGTCAAGCAGAGAAAAGACAGCATTCATAACACCGTGGGGCAAATACGAGTTCACCACAATGCCATTTGGACTAGTATCTGCCCCATCGACCTTCCAGCGAATGATGGATCAGGTCTTAGACGACACTCAGGAGTACGCAAGTGCCTACCTGGATGACATAATTATTCACAGCAGAAACTGGGAAGACCACATTACCCACTTACGAGAAGTGTTCACGAGATTGAGACGAGCAGGACTAAGAATAAAAGAAGAAAAGTGCAAGTTTGCATGCAACACCTGTACCTATCTAGGCCATGTGGTGGGAAGAGGCCAAATCAAACCGATGGAGGCCAAGGTGAATGCAGTAAAGAACTTTGACACCCCGAAAACGAAGAGGGAAGTACGAGTATTCCTTGGACTTTGTGGCTATTATCGGAGATTTATTCCATCGTTCTCGACAATAGCCACCGCCCTCTCGAACCTAACACGGAAGGATATGCCAAACAAAGTGATATGGACGGACCAGACAAGAGAGGCGTTTGAAAAATTGAAAGAATTACTATCTCAAGAACCAGTTCTACACCCACCTATTTGGGGGAAGGAATTCATACTGCAAACCGACGCTTCGAGTTGTGGAATCGGGTATGTGTTAAGCCAGCGGGACGAACTAGGCGAGGAGCATCCAATTGCCTTCGGTTCCAGAAAGCTACTTCCCAGAGAAACCAAGTATTCGGCCATTGAGCGAGAAGTGTTGGCAATAGTGGAGGGGGTCAAACACTTCAGGGTGTATCTCGAAGGAGTACACTTCCGCATAGAGACAGACCACAACCCTCTTGTGCACCTTTCTAAACTGAAAGACAGCCATGGAAGAATTGCCCGATGGATATTGGCCCTTCAGCCCTATAACTATACAATAGTTTATCGTGCGGGACGGAAAAACGGAAATGCGGATGGACTCTCTAGAGAACAGTGTTCTCAACTAGAGGAAGGGGAGATGTCATGGAAACAACCTTCCATGACTTGAACTACACAACAGATACTGGAAATGTATTATTATGTAATTATTACACAATACACAGTAGTTGTTACATCACCTATGTATACGGAGAAACAGAAGGTTGGAAGGACAGATGGAAAGGTCTGATTGGACAGTCGAACCTCGTGATCTAAAATAAGATATAGGATAGCCTGTTAGACAGAACTGGAGAGTTGAGACTAGGATGTGATTTCCTATGGGACTATATTATTCTATCAAATGTTGTTAAGTCAGATTGATGGGAATAAACAAGTGGTCTAGCTAAGGGAGTAGAGCTAGGCATCGCAGGGAGTATTCTGTGGTTCGGTCTAGATGACCCAAGGGTACCAAGAATACATTTCCCTGACAGAAGCCTATTTAAAGAACCAACCAATGAAGCCCAGTCAGTGGTTGCTGAGATTGGTTAACTGGCTGTAAGCTGAATTGTATTTATTTCACCTATATCTTGTTGGTCATCTGGCCCCTCAGCCAGATCAATCCATAAATTCACCTCCCCAGTTCTTTGCCTTATCCCGAGGCTGAGCTCATTCGGAAAAGCCATCAACCTGGCCCCGATAACCCACAAGGACTCAATGGCCATGGGCACAAAAAGTGGCATGGATATTTATGCATGATGGGGAAAAAAGAGTTACATAAATAGATAGGTTTCTCTTGTCAAACATACAGGGCTTTATAAATATATGCTAGATTTATTTTAACCTATTAATATACTGATAGTATAATATTGGTCTTTTTTTTGTCATCTACATCACTCATCAAATTAATAAATACATACATTTTTATATACAAGATGTGATAAACTCTGAGCTTAGTCTGATTATACGATTAAACATTGTGGTGATTTATTTATTTATCATTTGCTATGATGTCACCCTTGTTTAGTGCTGTAAAATACCGTGTTTTTATTTATGAAGGAGTTCGGTGCTTTTGATAATGTATTGCAAGTTCAATAGCAAGTTGACTTGCATGCAGCACTAGTAGTTAGATTAGTAGAGTACCAGCTAAGACGGTACATCTGGTGACAAGGATAGATCTGGCAAAGAGGACTAACTGTCCAGCGAGAAGAGAGAATGGCTGCCATCATGCATCGATCTCAGAGTTCTACCACAAAAAGGAGAACTTGACCTCGTGCATCAAGAGGTAGCACCATTATTCTGTTGAACAATTTTGTAACTGAACAGAAGCAGCGAGCCATCCTTCTTTCCGCATGTGGAGCGGCAACTTTCAAGCTGGTTAGGACACTACAGCGCTGAATTTGAAACTACCGGTTATGCTCAGCTTGTACAGGTCATTAACGACCACTATGATCCTATTCCATCTTGCATCAGCAACGTTTCAAATTTAATAGTCATACGAGAGCATCATGAGAGTCTCAGTCGAAATATGTAGCAGCATTATAAGCTTCAGCAGCAGTTCAAGGTCTGAAGGAAATGCTACATGACTGTTTGGTTTGTGGAGTGAACCACGATGGAATACAGCAGCTGTTGTTGGCGGAAAAAGTTCCCACTTTGAAAAGGCATTCGAGTTAACTTGGCTATTGATTCAGCAGAGAAGGATGCTCGAGCAATTAGGAATGCCAGGGTGAGGCAACCTTCACCCATGGAGATGCATCAGTTCCATATTTCAAGGAGGGGCGTGGTGAAAGGAGAGACAAACCTATACACACCTCAAAACAAACCTGTATGTTATAGGTGTGGAGGAGAACAGATATATGGCTCCAGATTGCAAATTTCGAAATGCTAAATGTCACAATTGCAGACTTATTGCAAGGGCATGTAGGAAAAAGCCAACACTGATGGGACATAAAGGCAAGCGAACAAAAGAGCATCATTATTTGGAGAATGAAGTCAAAATACAAGGACACTCTGAAGACAGTGAACAGTCCTATTTACCTAGGATAGTAGCAAACACAATGCATTCATGGTAGATGTTTACATCAACCAAATGCCAGCAGAAATTCAATTTGATAATGGTGCAGCCCTCACTCTCATTACGAATGAAATGTACAAGTGGATAGAGAAGAGGACTCATATCCAAAAGCTCCAGGACACTGATGCCAAGTTGCGGACTTAGACTGGGGAGAAAGTGCCCTTGCTTAGGTCACTATGGAGTTGGAGTTGGGTGAGAAAAAGGTGGTGCTAAATACATGCATGGTAGAGGAGGAAGTACCATACCTGCTTGGCAGAGATTGGAATACAGCACTCAAATTAAACGTTGGGCTAATCATCATTCTGGTGCGTAGCAATCAGTTACAGGCATTGCTAGACAAGCATGCAAGCTTGTTCAATAATGAGATAGGTATACTGAAAGGAACCAAGGTAAAGCTACATGTAGACCCAGAAGTCAAGCTTAAGTTTTTCAGAGTTAGGTAAGTACCTTACTCTCTTAGGGAGAAAGTTGAACATAGCTTGAGAGACTTGAATGCACAGGCGTAATTTTACCTGTCAAGTTCAGCAGTTGGCCTGTAATGAAAAGCAATGGTACTGTAAGAATCTGTGGAGACTATAAGATTACCATTAACTTTGTTTCTCAGGTAGACACTTATCCTTTACCTAGAATGGAGGAGTTGTTCACTGCTCTGAATGGTGGAAGGCATTTCACTAAACTTGACATTTCTCAGGCTTACCTACAGTTGGAGTTCGAGACTGACTCTAAACATTATGTCTCTGTGAATATACACAAGTGGTTATTTCAGGTTGCCCTTTCGAGTATCAGCTGCTCCATCTATTTTTAAAGGTGCATGGAAGACCTGTTACAAGGGTGCAATGGTCTTTCTAGGTATCTAGAGTGACAGGAAGCATAGCAGAAGAGCATATGGACAATCTTGAATGTGTCTTGGGCAAGCTAGTGTTAGCAGGAGCTCGATTAACAAGGCTAAATGCTCATTTATGTTACCTAAAGTTTAATACCTTGGGCATGTGATTGACAATGATGGTTTGCACCCCACTGATGAGAAAATTTAGTCCAATAAATAAGTGTGAGATCAACTAATATTACTCAGTTGAGAGCAGTCTTAGGGATTATTCATTAATATGGAAGTTCATGCCTAACCTATCCTCACAGCTGTCTCCATTGTATCAATTACTATGTAGAAACTCGAAGTTAGTTTGGACAAGCAAGTTGAAACAGGCTTTTGTAGTTGCTAAGGGAGCATTAAAGGCTAACTCACTATTGGTCTGCTATGATAGTGCAAAAAAACCTATTATTACTCAGTCTCCTACCTAGACCACTAGCTGGTCACTTCTCCATCATTAGTCATATACTCTCTCGTAAGGTGATTGATCCTAACCAAGAAGAATGTGATGACTCTATTTGGCACAGTGGGTGGAGACCAGAAAATGACCAGAGTAGAGCCACTAAGGGATATTGTAGCTATTCCATTCAGAGATTCAGAATGTGTGAAGTGTTAAGTTATCAATTTAATTTTTAAATGTTAATTGACTAACCAGACACTAGTTCTAAATGACATTTCTGCACTTGATTTTCCAGTAGTGTCAAACTCATTTCCACACTCTATGACAAGTATATAATCTGTGGCTTAGGCTAGTGGGATTAGTGTTATAGAGTAGGCCTGACAGATACCATCTGCAGTCACTTCCGAGCATTGGTTATTTAGTTGTCCTGAATTAGTTTCATCCTCTGACTTTAGAACTTTGGATTTCATCTACAGAGTACAAGAGAGGTAATCATTATGCACATCAATACACTTCCAGCTTTGTTACAATTCAGTTTGTATTGTCGAGAAAAGATAGAAAAATTAGTCTATGGCTGGTGTAGATATAAACAATGTGAAGGGATGGAGTATTGCTTACAGTTGAGCACATCCTCACCTCTACCTAGTATTGTGTAGCTGCATCAGTATAAACAAAAATTGGAGGAAGGTCATAATGATACTGCCATTCTTGCCAATTTATTTACAAATTTACCCTTCCAGGTCTTACTCGTAACTTGTCTTTATCATAGACCTCATAATCTCCACACTCTGCTTCGAGAAAATAATGCTGATTCTATAGCGAACTCAATGCTTTGTCAGAAAATCAACATCTTCCCGGTTTCCTTAAGAACTTTTTCCCGTTCTAAGTAGGTCACTAATACTTGCTTAGGGTGCATCAAACAGCATGCAGTAGGCTCGGGTGCATGGGTCGGGAAAATGTAGTCACATGAATTGGAATGAACGTCATGTGAGGATTACACAGTTTTCACATCAGGCAAAAAATATTCCTTCATAGTTCTACCTGATGGATGAGGATGAAGGTAGCTGCTGTTTTAAGGTGGAAACTTCGGAGAGGAGTTCATGCTAAAATTGTGTTACCAAGCGATCTTTATGTCACACAATCACCTGGAATTGTCAACTGTGCAGCTTATTTGGTGTTAGAACAATGAAAGAAGTTGTGTGCAGTTCATGCTGGTTTTCACGTTTGTTGTGGAATATCAGGATGTTCTAGAATTACATTCCACATTTCTATTCAGATGAACATTGGATAATATTACCTTTGATGCTCCTGTAGTTGAAAAGAAGCCTTGACCAGAGTGATGGTACAACTTCTCTCTAATTGGTGATGGTCCAAGTGATCCAGAAGAGAGCTTCCCTTTGTCTATGAAACAAGCCGGACTATTTTTACTCAAAGTCAAAAAAGGAAACTTTGTTGAAGACGTTATAGAAATATCATGATCATTTATGCTCAATATTCGATGTTTCTTTCAGAAATTTGAATAAGGGTGTCGGGGTAGGGGAGGGGGGGGGCGGACAAAAATCAATGTTATAAAGAACTGATGGGAAAGGACTCCATAAAGGAGCAAAATGAATTTATGTTCTGTGAAGTCATTATAGGTGCTACCTGGGAATGTTATCATATAGTATATGTTTTACGACAAAACAGGTCAACACTTAAACTCTGGTTTATGGTACACATTTGTAGTATGCACTTCCAGCAAATGTCACAAGCATGGATCTTCATCACTATTATCAACATCCAAGAGAATATATGGCTCCAGAGAAGTTTTATTGATCTGCATCTTGATCATTATGACGGGCCCTAATAATGAAAAGCCTGGAACGTACTTTTAAACAAAATTTTTACCTTCCTGTTTAAAATATTTATAACTTAAAAACTAAAGGGAATATTGGTAAGCAATATGGATATAATCTAAAAGCTAATGAGCCATACTATTATTTTTTTAATTTCAAAAGATTAATAAACCACACCCATAACAAATTATAAATTATATAATTTGAACTTAGATAAAAATTTAGGAATCAATATTCGTTCCGATTTCTTCAAATTTTTGTACAATAAAGTTCCTTTTTTATGACTTCAAACTATTACACAACCATCAATCATCACCACTGAACAATTTTTTCCCCATTGAAGATGTGTGAAATATGATAAATTTCATTATTTTATATTGCCGGTATTGGCATAAAAATGTATACGATTCCCATTTTGATCTCAAAAAAGATGTACATGTGTAGTTTTATTGTGTAGTATGGATATGTACTAAACTCTAATAAACATGTAATATATGTATACTAAGACCTAATGTTAGATCATACTTACTCAAATGACCACAAAGCCACACCCATCTGCGATTATGGTAGATTGTCAATAACAATAATTATATTTCTAGCAGAAAACAGATATTTATTTCAACAAGTTTTAGTTCCTCATATGGTGGTCACATTGACTAGAATGCCAAACTTTGAAGCAGTTTCTGTTGGGTTCAAAGCAAAGATACATATCACATGCAACACACTTCAATCTGGTGCGGTGTCGGGGTTTCTTCAATATTTTGCACAAATCACAATATTGTCGCTCTTCACGAGGAGTGTGTGTAAGCTGGTGAGGAGCCCTAATACTCTGTTTGTGTGAAGGAGATAATAAGGTTTTTTCAGAACCATCTCTTAGGTCACATAACCGAGCTACCAAATTCTCCCGAAATGCTTTGTGAGTACATTTTTTGCATTCTTCTTCAGGTAGGTGGAGTTTGTACAGAAGATATGAATTGGTCACCATTACGTCAAAAAAATGCCAAAAAAGGGTGCGCCAATACTTTTGAGTCTTGCGTAGAATATTGTAGTAAGATATAGCCTGGTCCGAAAGGTCAACACCTCCCATATATTTGTTGTACTCTACTATAGGAGGAGGAATCTTGACTTCCTTGCGCAATAATTGACCAGCTTTATCTTTCATTTTCCGTATCACTTTCTCATTGCCTGTGGCAGTATGCATAGTTGAAGCCACAGTTACTACTTTAGTGTCTTTCCACATAACATACACTAAGCTTTTGTCCCGAACCCATCGACCTTCTCCCCGTTCAGTACACGATTTTGCTAGTTCAGTCTTCAAAGATTTGAGACATTTAGGAACATTACGACGTTTTATATCAATTGTACCACATGCTTCGAACCCATTTGCTTTGAGGTACTCAAATAAGATAGGGCTAGAATAGAAATTGTCAGTGAAAAGTCGATATCCTTGATTTTCCAATCCTTTTACTAAATCAATTACTACATCATATGCTAAACCATTACTTGATCGTACTTCTCCTTGCTTTCCCCTGTACACTGTAAAGCGATAAGTATAACCAGTTTCAGAGTCACACAAACACCACAGCTTGAAGCCCCACTTGACTGGCTTACTCTTGATGTACTGGCGCATTGGAAAACGACCCTTTGATTTCACCATGCGTTCATCGATTGAAATATTTAGATCTGGTTGAAAGTAGCGCTGACTTGAATCGTTCAAGTGTTCCATCATTGGTCGAACTTTACACAACCGGTCACTAAGATCTTCTGTGTCAATATCACTCACATGTAAGAATCCCCAGAGACTAAAAAACTTATTTCTGCTGATAATACTTCGCCCTGCAAAACTTCTACCATAAAGGAGAAATGAATCTCCTGTAGTCGTCCAATAATCAGTGTAGTATGCCAATTTTTCCAAACCGAAATAAATTAATAAGCCAACCAAATTCAATAACATAACTGCTGTCATTCCAGGGTATCGAGAATAATTATATGGTGATCTGTCTTTATTCTTTTCAGCATACTTATCAGAATTCTTGCATATTAGTTTTATTATATCTTCAGTAAAAAAAAGCTTGAAGAAATAAGAGGTGTGAAAGATTCATCATAACTGGCAACATATGAACCTGGTTCACGCACTGGGTTGAATGGGTGTACAGTCAATGCTGAAGTATCAGGATTCTCAAGAGTATTGACATGTGATTGGGAGATACTCTGTCTGCATGTAATACCCGAACTTCCTCCACTGTTATATTGACCTCTAGGACGGGTATTTCCTCGTATTCTACCCCTACTTCTCCGTAGACCACGTCGTCCGCGAGAACGGTGTCCTTGAACACCTCTTCCAGCTCTGCTTCTAAGAGGCTGTTCTTCCTCAGAGGATGGTGAAACTGAGGGTACTGGAGTTGCTTCCAGAGGAAATTCAACAGCAGTGGCATTGGATCTATATAACAATTAAATTATGGTAAATATATAGCTAAACTCTAGCTATCCAAGTAGAGAGCTGTAACTATAGCTATCTGGACTTACCCAGTAAATGTATCTCCATCAAAACTATCTTCAGGATCAGAAAGGTCACATACTGAGTCCTCACTGCTGCTGCTATCCAAAAGTCTCAAAACCTCTTCCAAACCCAAGGTAGCAGCTGTTACTGACTGAGTAGTGGGCATTGAGCCAGTTGCCATCTTGTTAGGATAGCTAACTAAGTTTGAACAAAGCAAAAAAAAATGTATTGGATATCGCTTACCAAGTATTTCAAATGAAAGATAATTTCCCCCTGTATTTGAATATATGCATCCTGTTAACACAGGATGCAGAGTTTATTTATTATAATTAAATTGGTAAGTGCGCCCGTATGGGCTCAAAAATTAAAGGGTTAAAATCACAGTACTGACTGCATCATTCTAATGTGTGCTAAATAACCTAAGAAGTGTGTGGTGCATGCTCTTTAAACAGCAAATAAGTGTGCTATGCACACTCATTTATATAATTTGTGTGTATGGCACACTAATTACAGCAGCACACCTATGGTGTGCTAGGCATTTAGTGTGCTGTACATGCTCTAGTTTTTACAGTGTAGAGGCAGAGAAATAACACCATGAACCATATAGGCATTGTCTATGTTGAAGAAGTACCTAGGTCTTTAATTAGTAGGAAGCTATTATTCCGGCAATGGAGAGCTTTGAATATGATAGTTAGTTGGTCAGGGAAAACCTATGTTTGTGGGTAAGTAATTGAATTATGGTTATCACATTTATCATTGTACCATTTCATGTAAAGTTATAATATTTTATCAGGAAAATATTTTAAACAGTTCAAAAACAAGTAGACTAAGCTGCAGTTTGGTGTATAAATGAGGCAGAAAAGTTCATCTGTCCAGTGTAAAGGGATTTGAAGTGGTTGCCAGGTTCCCAAGATGTATGGCTTCCTGTGCAGCCTTCACACTAAAGAAAGAAAGCAAACTTGGCTGGATTAATTTTTGCTGTAGACATAGCATAATTTAGAGATATGTGAGTTATATTTGATCACCTTAATGGTGAATTATTTGAAGATTTTGTAAAATTTTCTCCTGACATTATGAGTGTAATAAACCACAAATAAGTAATCTATTAAAAAAAACTATAGAATATTGGGTGAGTGGGTAGTGGGGTAGCTAAGTGTCATGCAAATTAGTTGAGAAATGGAACAGATTTTGCCACTTAAAAATCATAAAGGATTGATGGATTTCTAAGATATCCTATTGAGTTTAAAAAAAGAAGCTATTACTTGCTTATCGAATATGAATGTAGTAGGCAAGTCAAAAACATAGACCATTCAGAATTCAAGCAGCTGTTTCTAAGCAGTCAAGATGTCCAATTGACTAGCTTTAGAGGATGTGATTTTTTTGGTTCTGGATGATGACTTGGGACTCTTTGAGAGTGATAGCAGTGATGATGAAGGTGATTTCATCTTACATTGGTCAGGTTAATGTCAACTCTAAAGCTCTGCTAATATATTGTTTGGTGGAGTAATCATGCCTGAATTAACCAATTGAGCTGACTATATTATGTCAAAATGACCAACAATGAAGAAGGCATTTATAATGAGTTTAGCAATAGTTAGCTGTGAAGTTCATAAGTGTAACATTAACTGAAAAGCTGTTTCAGTGTCCTTGTTTCTAGTTTGTCTGCAGTAAAAGTAGTACTCTAGCTGAGCAATATTTTTATCTTTATATTTGAAGAATGAAGTGAGGAGTGGACAGTTGACTGAGCTTCATCAATTTTAGTGATACTACTTTCTATAGTAGCTATCCCTATTGCTATGGTTACCCCAGCTAAATCCAAAAGGACTGCCTTGTTATTCTCATTGGATACAAAACACATCAACAAAAGAAGTAGCAAGTTCAAATGACACTTGCAGTTTTGTGGTTAATTTTTATGTCAACAATCACTGACCATAATGTTGGCTAATACAAATGCTATCACATAGAGTATGGTTGCTAGGGACTTTTCAGAATTATTTCTGAGAGAGCAAGGAATATATTACTCGTGTTTATTTAACCAATGAAAGGGTTAAATACAAAGTGAGACCAGAAGAGCAGATATACAAACCCCTTCAACACTTAGCTTATTAACTGCTCTGCCTAGTGTACTGCATGTGTGCTTGAGCAATTTCAAAACATTCCAACTAAGGCAAAGTAAACAGCAGAGAGACCAATGTAGAAAAGTTTTTTCATTTGGGGGTTGGTTTTCAATCAAGGCTATAACCAGACTAATTTCCAATATTCAACATCATATTCATGCAGGGGTTAAGTGAAGTTAAGGATGTAGCTGGACCTTTGGAAAGATAGGGAGCTAATAGCAAGGCAAGAAAGCCAAGAATCTGTATGGAATGAGTGGAAATCTCAGAAAGGAGAGTTGCAGTGCCAGATAGCCATATATAGCTAGATCAATATTTATCCACCCCTCACCCCTTCTAATTAATCACATACACACACATACATACACATAAACAAACAAATACATACTCACACTCACATGTATACAGACATGCTCTGCCAATTAATCGCCTGTTGGTCATTCTGCCTTAATAATAAGTAAGATGACTGAGCAGCATATATTTACTAATAAATAAACTGCTGTAAATTTTAATTGATTACCCCTATATTGAAAAATCTTACTTATACAAATATGTGTATGATTACTCTGAGCAGCCACTTTGTAAACTCTCAGCTAATCATCAAGCAACTTATTATCTGTATAGATACAAGGCAAACTACATATATGTGATCTGATTTTAGAAAACCGGACTAAACCCAATGAAACATTCAGATATAGGTAGTTTTATTAGCAAAATAATAATTTCGTATTGCACCAACAGCTAAACCTATCCTTCAGTAATAAACCTGTGGCAGCAATAAGCCCAGGGAATTAGTTCTAGGGGACAAAATAAGTCTTTGCTGTTAGCTATATCCAAGCACTTGCCTTTCGTGAATGGAGCATTGTTATGCTCGCTTTGAGCTTGCAAATATGGCACTTTTCCTTCAGCTGCCATGCTTTCTTCTGCTATCAATTAAGCCTTGATTACAAAGATGAATTGTGTAGAAGACATAGCTTGGAAACACACTCAAAGAGATTTAAACCTGAACTTTAGAAAAAAATCATTCAGGTTTTATTTTCCTTTTATACAGTGTGTACTGGCCTTTGGAGCACCTATAACAGTTCAGTACACTATCTGTGACTTTGCTGTATTGTAGACTTAAAAAGAGGTCCTTACTAAACTATGCAGTCTTTGCTACTGTTTTATAGTTAGCTTTTCCCTAGGTAGAGCTGGGCCTATGTCTCTCTATATATATATGGTAGAAGAGGCCAGATTCAAAGGGGATTAAGGTCTAAGTATTTTGAAACAAAAATTATCATGCGAATTCAAATTGGATTTCTCTATTTACAAGAGGCACATTTTGTAGCTTGTGAATTATGTTTCTCAATAGGAGAATAAAGAAAGATGACTAACAGTTACCAATTCAATCATAATTGTAAAAAGGTGTAGAAACTTCCTAAACTGCTCTACCTACCCCACGCCCATGAGATGGAAATGAGCTGGAAAGATACGACAGCTCCACATAATGCTCTGTACACTTACCTGCTTTCGAAGTGCAGCTTATTAAAGTTATTGTTATGAACTCCAGCACTATCATCCAATACCGACCATGCTCCTTAGACATAAATATGACATAAACTCTACTTGAAGTCAACAAGATAGCTCTTAAGCCGTGGCTGAACAACTATATTTTTGTAAGAGCCCTCTACTGCGCATACTCATCCCTAATTATCCCACATCGCCTCTTATCCTTTAATAACCCAGCTGACAGTTCTCAGTTTAAATTACAACCACGCACCTTCCTGACCATGCATGGACCTCACATACCTCTCCACCTGTTAACCATTGTTTGCCAATTTATAAAACTTCGGCGTACTTTTGCCATTTACTTCCTCCTCCCAATCCTTCTAATTTCTCACCTTCAATTTCTCTTTTACAGATACAACCTCGTTCTTTATTTCATACTTTCTCCTCAAGAATTCATATTCTTCCGACCATCCGATTCCTCCATCCGCTCTTAGTTTATTTGCAACCAAATCTACTCTGTTCCAACACCTCTAATCTCTTACCAAACAAAACCTTCATTTCTTCCCTCCTGCTCATTCCACCCCATATCTCCCTATATTGCCACTCCTGCTACTGTATTACTTGCCCCCAACAATCTCCTACCAACTCTCATATATGCTGACCCCAACTCTTGCAAGCAACTCTTTGGCTGCATACTCCATACTAGGTCTCACCAGAAGCTCCCACAGCATTCAAACTCTGTCTACTTCCACCTGCCTATTCATCTATGTCACCTTTCGAGCCATTCTTTGCCATCTTCCGTAACTGAACATTACCATGTAGCTTCCTATCAAACCATACTCTTAAGTACTTGAATTCTTCGACCTCTTCCAATATCTCCTCACCTATTCTCCAATTCACTCCTGCTTCCTTCTCCCTAACTATGACTTTGCTGTTCTTACTATTAAACTTCTTCTTCCACCTTAACACATAAGCCTGTACCATATCCAACATAGCTTGCAGTTCCACTCCTGACTCTGCCAGAAGAACAACATCATCTGCATATATAAGTGTCCCACACCATGAGCCTTCCACCTTGACTCCTAGCTCAGCCCTCTCCAACTCTTCTGCCATTCATATCAAATAAATATTGAAAAGAAGTGGAGACAAAGGACATGCCTGCTTAAGTCCGTGAACCACCTTGACCTCCTTCTGTTCAATATCTCCGTCGTCTCAACCATACTATAAAAATTCTACACATATACTCAATTTTTTAATTCTACTCTATATTCTGCCTCAACTTGTGTCATAGTCCTTCCCTCCATGCACTGTATATGCCTTACTTATGTCCAGGAAAGCCAGGTATAAACTTTTTTTCTCGCTCTTCCTTACTTCACAAACTCCTCTTAACACCAACCACTGGTCCGAACATCTCCTCCGATTCCCAAATCCTCTTTGTCTTCCTTCAAAATCTTATCCTCAGACCATCCCAAGATCTTCGTCAACACTCACACAAAGACCTTCACCACACTACAACCAAATACAATCCCCCCATAATCCCCAACTTAGTGCTTGTCGCCATCCTTGAGGAGAGGTTCTAGTAAACTCCTCTTCTAGTTCACTTGGCAGCACTCACTCCTCATCACAACATTTGTCATCTGCACCATCAACTCTACCAACCTTCTCTACCTCCATACATCAGCATCTCATTCAAGATACCAACAGGGCCTGGTACCTTTCCTCTCTTCAAACAATTCATTACCTCTATTACATCATCCCAATTTCACACATACCTAATATATGCTCACTCACATCTCCTATCTCTAATTCTGGTTCTGGCATCCTCTCTTTTTCCTCCCCAGCTCTTCCCAGTATTTTTCCATCACCTCCAACACCTCGTCTTCCTCCTCCACCATTCTTCCCTTCACTCCTTTTATCCTTCTCTATTTCCTGTTTGCTCATCATTCCAAAACAGTTTACAACTAGTCCCACCCTCTTGCTAATCTTTCTCTTCTGCAGTCCCTTCTTCTCTTTCCTATTTCTTTTTTTACTTCCTTTCTTGCTTCTCTATAAACATCCCATAGTTGTCTTAATGTAGCCTCTCTCTCCCCTCTATTTCTTGCTTCTCTATAAACATCCTATAGTTATCTAAATGTAGCCTCTCTCTCCCTTTCTTCCTAGCTTTCCTCAGCCTCATACATTTGTTCTTCTTAACACCAAGCAACCTCTCCACACCCTATGACCATCCCTCTGATCTGTCTGTAATCTTCTTCCTTCCAATTTCTTTCTCCGCTGCAGCAAAAAAATTTCCTTCACCTACCCAAATCTTTTCAACTATGTTTCCTCCTTACTCCTGCTTAACCTCTCTCACCTCTTCTTCCCACCCCATGAACATTTCCTCCACTGCCTCCTGATACTCCTCCCAGTCTAGCCTATTGTAAACTTTCCATTTATATCGCTCTCTTCCCACTTATATCTCTCTTCTACCCCACATAATTTCTCCCCATATAATGTTATTGTCCAACCTCACATCCAGCTTGTCACAGTCTTCAACTACCCCCCTAGCTACATCCATGTCTTCAGCAACATATATTCTATGACTGACTTTCTCTTCCCACATTCCCACCTCCACATGCCCTCGCAGCACAGCAATTTGTTCCCTACAGACTTCCAGCCAAACCAACTCCAACAACCTCCTGTTTGGGTTGTCCTCCGCTTCTAATCCAATCTTTGTATTGAAGTCCCCCATCATCCCAACCTCTAAACCTTTCTCTTCTTATTCACCACACCCTCCTGCAATATCTCAAACGATCACTCTGTCTCTCTCACTCTTACTCCTTCTCGGTTCACATACACTACCCCTAACATAGTTTTCTTTCCCCATGCTCTGCTAAACTCCACCCATAGCAAACCTTCTCTTGACTTCCTTTCCCTACTGTCATGCACCAGAACTCCCACACGTATACTCACCCGCCTGCCAACTTCTCTATTCTTGCTGTATCACTCGTATCCTTCCATGCTCACCTCCTCCACTTTCTGCTAAAATCTCAGTGCTAACCCCAGCACATCAAACTTCTTTGTACCCAATACTCTCTTCAAGTCCACCTCACTTTAATACCATCCTCTACAATTATCAAATGCCAAACTCAACCTCCCAGTTTCCCTATCCTTGGTCTCTCTTCTACCCTTAACAAACTTTTGCAATCGCAACAGAGATTTCTATTACAAAATGGGAAATGGACACTGGTCATAAATAATGCAGGCTTATTAAAAATTTAAATCAGGAAGGTTGCATGGTGAAGTGAACGAACAAGAAAACAACAGCACATTCTTAGTGGAGGGGAAAAAACTGGCAAGTGAGAATGGCATTAAGTTTGCAGAAAAGATAACTGCAGATAACATTTTCTGTACACAGTGGATTTAATCAGGTTGCAATGATTATCTGAAAATAGTTATCTGAAATCTGAAAATATGTGCTTAAAACAAATATATATTATAGTGAAGATTTTTGTTGTGTGAAATCATTTTCAAATTATTTAACATTAGACCTTTCCCAAACGTTACAAGCTGTCCTTTGTGCATGGTGTGCTGACCCAGTAGGTTGCCATGAGAATGATCAGTTTGGATTTACCACACTGGAAATGATGATGACTGCATCCTGCACTGGTAGATGAGGAGAATTGTGTGTGTTTGTGTATTTGTGTGTATGTGTGTGTTTGTGTGTGTATATGTGTATGTGTAAAAAATATTTACCTTGTATTATAATCTTTCTATCTTTTCTAGTCCTAATGTTGAGGAACTGACAATGCTGCTGAGACAATGGGGAATCTATAAGATACGTTTTTGCATTTAGCTAGCTACAATTTTTTTATTATCAAATCAAACTTTTTCAGATTCATTTCACTTGTCAATACGACTATCAACTTCACTAAACAATCAGGCAACTTCAATTTGAAATTATAGCCAGCATCAACAGACAAAACTTACTGAAGTTCGGATTCAGCTTATTATTCCATACATGTCATAGCTCTATCTATATAGCTTTAAAAAAATTATGTCTCAAAAATAATACTTGCTGTTTTCTTACCTTCATTGCACAGCACTTGGAATGATTCACAATCGAGAAGTTTCCTTGTAGTAAAGCTGTTTAGTTGCATAAAAGGTTAGGTATTATGCATGGAAGTTTTAAAATTTCTTTACATATTCTCCACACAATAAGAGTGTGTAATTGCCTTAGCTATGACTTGGGTGACCTTTAGGGTCAATTACCCAATTTTTCATTATAGCCCTTTTAATTAAATATTCATGTTGGGTATCAAACTAAAGGTCTTACTTTGTGCAGTAAAATAAAACTTGAATCATGTCCATACTTCATTCCATTCCCAATTTATTGACACTTTCAGGAAGATACATTTTACATTTCATGGTCAAACATTATGCATAGATGTGGCAGCAGTTTAGCACATGCTGCTACACCACAACACAAGTTAATGGTATAGGTAAGCTTGAATTGCACTTTGAAGCATATGCATTGTGTTTGAAAGGATTATCCGAGTTACTTGCTATCATCAAGTCAAGTCTACACAGTCAGTAACTCTCATGTGCAACATTGCTATACAAGTAATAATAATACGTATGTTGTACATCGTACCTAGGTGAGGTTTTAACAAGTTGAGCTTAATGTACACTAGTGTTTGTATTGGTATGTTTTCCTCTGGTCTTCGTTTCCTCTACAATGGCCAAACGTGATGATAGATGCCACAATACCTAGAACATTATAGCAGCTCTAGCTCTGGCGGAGTTTTGTAGTTATAACTTTATAATGTCAAGCAAGTACCCTATTGGAAAAAAACCACATATTACCTATAAGTACCTTAAATCTCTGGTAAATTTTCATTTGTGGATTTGTTTCTTTTGGCTAAGCCTCAATGCAGCATCTATAGTTAAAGATATGGTTTGTATATAGCTAGGTAGAGCTTTCTCTAGATGCTCTTTGAAGTTTATCAAGGGGTCCTTGTAGAATGCTCTATATCAAGAAGTTGTGTAGCTAGTATGCACCAGCAGCTTGCAGATATTTATACTCACAAGTTATAGATCAACAAAAGCAAAAAACCACAGTTTTGTTGGAGGTAGCCAAACATCTTAGGCCAGGCCAGAAGCTAGAAGGAATAGGGATATTGCACATTAGCTTAGCGGTTCAGTTGACGAATATTATTTGTTTTGGGGGCAGGGGGTAGCTACTCATTTAATTGTTATTATTGTCTTATTATAATAAAAATATTTCATAATTTTGTTTTGCATTATTTATTATTATTATTGTTGTGGTTGTTGTTGCTGTTGTTGTTATTATTATTATTCCATTGTTGTTGTTGTTATTGTTATTATTGTTGTTATTGTTGTTATTATTATTATTACTATTATTATTACTATTATTATTACTATTATTATTACTATTATTATTACTATTATTATTACTATTATTATTACTATTATTATTACTATTATTATTACTATTATTATTACTATTATTATTACTATTATTATTACTATTATTATTACTATTATTATTACTATTATTATTACTATTATTACTATTATTATTACTATTATTATTACTATTATTATTACTATTATTATTACCATTATTGTTACTATTATTGTTACTATTATTTTTACTATTATTGTTATTATTATTGTTATTATTATTGTTATTATTATTGTTATTATTGTTGTTATTGTTATTGTTGTTGTTGTTTTGTTGTTATTGTTGTTATTTGTTGTTGTTATTGTTATTAATATTGTTGTTATTATTGTTGTTGTTATTGTTGTTATTATTGTTGTTATTATTATTGTTATTCTTATTGTTATTATTATTGTTATTATTATTATTACTATTACTATTACTATTACTGTTTGACCCATGGAGAACCCCATACCACAACAGACTAACTGAACCATTTCCTAATTAGGGCATAACCAGAAGTAACCACTAGAATGTATAATTAGCTAGATCAAGTGAACTGATATATTACCAAATAAGGTCCTCAGGTGGTAGCCTATTTAAAAGGGAGCCAACATAGAATCCCAGACAGAACCAGCTGAGTTGTATTCTGAATGAAGCATCTTCTATGATCTTTTCCTCTACCTGATCCATTCATCCCGCAACTTCCCCAAATCCCTAACAATTACTATTACTATTACTATTATTACTACTATTACTATTACTATTACTATTACTACTATTATTATTACTATTATTATTACTACATGTACTATTATTATTACTATTATTATTACTACTATTATTATTATTACTATTATTACTATTATTATTACTATTATTATATAGTAACATTACTATTATTATTACTTCCTATTATTATTACTACTACTATTATTATTACTTGTTGTTGTTGTTATTGTTGTTGTTGTTATTATAGTATAATTATTATTACTATTACTACTATTATCATCATTACTTATCATCAGTAATAATTATTACTACTATTACTACTATTATCATCATCATCATTATTATTGTTGTTGTTGTTATTATTATTTTTGTTGTTATTGATTGATGTTGTTGTAGTAGTTTTAGTTGTTATATATATATTTTATTGTTGTTCTTCTTATATATTTTGTTGTTGTTGTTATTGTTATTATTGTTGCTGTTGTTATTATTATTATTATTATTATTATTATTATTATTATTATTATTATTATTATTATTATTATTATTATTATTATTATTATTATTATTATTATTATTATTATTATTATTATTATCCTTATTATTATCCTTATTTTTATCACATTATCATCATTATTGTTATCATCATTCTTATCATCATTATTATCATCATTATTATTATCACATTATTATCTCATTATTATCATTATTATTATGATTATTATTACCTTTATTATATTATCATCATTATTTTTATCATTATTATTATCATCATTATTATCATAATTATTATCATCATTATTATCTTCATTATTATCATCATTATTATCATCATTATTATCTATTATCATCATTATTATCATCATTATTATCATCATTATTATCATCATTATTATCATCATTATTATCATCATTATTATCATCATTATCATGATTATTATCATCATTATTATCATCATTATTATTATTATTAATCTTATAGTGAAAGTGATTAGGCTAATAACAGTGATCAATGTTAAGAACAGCTGATATTGTCCTGCATAATTGCTTACACATGAAACTCTAGGGCCAGGTACTTAATTCCAAAATTACCACTATTATCATTCTTTTAATTTTTATATTATTAACACTCTATTTGTGAGGACTAGTTTTATGAAAACAGACCAGCTAGAAACAATTACTTTCCTACATAGACAATAACCAACCTTACATGTATAAGCATTGCTACGTACGGTCCGTTACCTCACACACGACTCCTTTACCTCGCGCATGCATACTAGCACACATTCATTCGCTATACACATTTCCTACTGATAACTTGTTGAACTCGTCCAGTTGCATCAGCTAGGTGAATAGCTTACTGAGCTTAACTATGTGTATAGCGAATCTTCGATAGTGATTGGTAGTACCTAGCCCCGCCCGAAGAAGTTAGGAGGGGGACCGTTGTTCGATATTTCCAATTACCGCCCACCCGCCTAATGGCTGTTGACTGCCCATACCCCGGCTGCGACTTCTCGACACCAGCAGAGTTGATCCCCGTGGTGACTGCGGCCGTGCTGAATGGACACATGCTGATCCACAGCCAGGCGACCCGGGCTAAGCCCACCCCGGTCAAGCGCCCAGAGATAACGGCCGGGGGCACCACTGAAGCCTGGCACTACTTTGCCACCAGATGGAGGGCATACTCCATGGCAGTAAGACTAACGGGCACTGATGTGGCCATCCAGCTGCTCGAGTGCCTCGAGCCGAAGCTAAGAAGGGACGTCACCCGCAATGCGGTGGACCCTTTACCCATTGAAAAAAATTCGGAGACAGACCTCCTCGCTGCCATCAAGGCCCTTGCAGTGCGGGAGGAGAACCCGAAAGTGGCCAGGGTCGCCCTCTCCCGCATGGTGCAGGACCGGGGGGAACCCATTCGCTCGTTCGCTGCCCGCCTCCGAGGCCAATCTGAGGTGTGCAGGTTCACACAAAAGTGCTCTGGCTGTGAAGTCGTCAACAGCCAAGGGGAGCAAAGAGTTGCCGATCAACTCTGCATCGGCCTGGCAGATGCAGATAATCAGGAAGATCTCCTAAAAGACACAAACCAAAACATGACTGTCGAGGAGACAATCAGGTTTGTCGAGGTGAGGGCCGCAGGCAAGCGGTCCGCGGTCACCATCACCACACCCACCTCGACAGACTCATTGGGTGACGACCATGACCAAGGGGATGCTATCAATAGCGCGTACCGACGCCAACAGAGACAGCCAAACCCAGTCACACCAAGGACAACACAGACCTGGACCCAACGCCGCTCACCCATCTCCCACACACACACCCGGAACCTGCCCCAACAGAACAGAGGGCAACCCAGCAACACCACCCGCCCCAAGATCAACCCGAAGGCAGTGTGTTGCTTCTGTGGCCACCAAGGCCACGGTGAGAGGGAACGGACAGCGGTGCGAAGGCTCGAATGCCCCGCCTTTGGCTCCACTTGCTCCTCCTGTGGTAGACAACACCACTATGCACAGATGTGCTGGTCGAGACAGGCGGAGCAAGAGAGCGCGATCTCCGAGACAGTGGCAACCATGACCGAGGGATCGCTACCACACCAATCGTGGGACTCCAGCACCATGACCTGGACCCAACGCCGCTCCCCGCCCCAACCCAACATGGAGGTGAGAGTCTCGTCCCACCGAGAGGATTTCAGGGCCCACGGCCACACCCTCAGGGTAGAAAGGCACAATATCGCCACCACAGCCCTAGCTGACACGGGGTGCCAGAGCTGTCTGGCAGGCCCAGCCCTTATGAAGGAACTGCTCCTTACTGACCACGACCTGGTCCCGGCCACGCTCCTCATGAGCTCCGCCAGTGGCAACCCCCTCCCCATCAAGGGTGCCGCTCTCCTCAGAATATCCACCCACTCAGGCCGTGAAACGCGGCAGATGGTATACTTCAGCGACCTGGCCTCCAAACTATATCTCAGCCTGGCCAGCTGCATCGATCTGGGACTGATTCACACGGAGTTTCCCCTCTGCAAGCAGACGCCACCTTCGAGAGACGGCACGGATGCATGGGCGACCCCGAATCGGCCCCCACCCCCTGAAGTCGCGAACCTGCAGACCAGAACTATGGACAGCCCCTCGACACCTGTGGTGAGCAAACCTTCCCATAACCAACCCAGACCCTGCTCATGCCCCACCCGTGCCCCGCCCCCTGTCAGACCCACCTCCCTGCCATTCCCTGGCACTGAGGCCAACCGTCACAGGCTTGAACGTCACTTGCTGGACTTATACTCAGCAAGTGCGTTCAATGTCTGTGAGCATCAACCCCTTCCCATGATGTCAGGACCCCCCCTCTCCCTCAACATTGACCCCAACGCCATCCCCAAACCCTGCCACAACCCCATTGATATCCCAATTCATTGGCAGGACGAGGTGAAGGCCGGCCTTGACCGGGACGTCCGCCTCGGCGTGCTGGAGAAGGTCCCCCTGGGTACGCCCGTCACTTGGTGCCACCGTATGGTCATCTGCACCAAGAAGGACGGGTCACTCAGGAGGACCATCAACCTTCAACCACTCAACCAGCACGCCACGCGCGAGACCCATCACTGCCCATCCCCATTCCATCAGGCAAGAGCCGTTCCAGGCAACACCAAAAAGACCATCTTCGACGCCTGGAACGGCTACCACTCCGTGGCCCTCAAAGAAGCTGACCGCCATTACACCACCTTCATCACCCCCTGGGGAAGGTACCGCTACTGCTCGGCCCCCCAGGGGTACATCGCCTCAGGTGATGCCTACACGGCCAGGTACGATGCCCTCGTCGCCAACGTGATGTCGAAGACCAAATGCATCGACGACGCTCTGCTTTGGTCGGACGACATCACGGGAGCATTCCACCAGGCGACTGAGTGGCTCCACATCTGTGCCGTGAACGGCATCACCCTGAACCCGCGCAAATTCCGCTTTGCCCAGGACAGAGTGGAGTTTGCCGGGTTCGACATCACTCCCTCCGAAGTACGACCAGCTCCGAGGTTCCTCAACTCTATCACCGACTTCCCCACCCCAGCAAGCATCACGGATATCCGCGCCTGGTTCGGCTTGGTGAACCAGGTCGCCTATGCATTTCCCTCACCGCCACCATGTTGCCATTCAGGGCCCTCCTGAAGCCCACCTCACCATTCCTCTGGACACCAGCCCTGGACCACGCGTTCCAGGCATCCAAGTCGGAGATTGTAGAGAAGATTCGCGACGGGGTGGCCATATTCGACCGAAACCGCCCAACCTGCCTGGCAACAGACTGGAGCAAAGACGGGATAGGGTACTGGCTATTCCAGAAGCACTGCCAGTGCCCATCCCGGGAGATCCTCTGTTGTCGGGAGGGTTGGCGCGTCACCCTTGTGGGTTCCAGGTTTACCCACCCTGCCGAGTCCCGCTACGCCCCTGTGGAGGGCGAGGCTCTGGCAGTGGCGGATGCCTTAGACAAAGCCCGGCACTTCGTCCTCGGGTGCAGCGATCTAGTGGTAGCTGTAGACCACAAGCCCCTCCTCAAACTGTTCGGGGATCGCTGCCTCAAGGACATACCTAACCCACGCCTCCGCAACATCAAGGAGAAGACCCTCCGGTACCGGTTCCGGATGGTGTACATTCCTGGCGTTAAGAACCTCACCAGCGATGCCCTCTCACGCCACCCATCCGGAACCCGGACGCCTCCCCAGCTCCACCTCCCCGATGATGTTGCGAACCCCAGCCCAGCCTGTCCGGGCAGCCCTGCCTCCACACTCTGCGCCATCACCAATACCACCTCTGCGCATATAGACGAGTCCGGCCTCTCCACCGCCGTCTGCAAGGCAATCTCTTCAATCCCCATCAGCTGGGAGCACCTCCAGACAGCCACCGCCTCCGACGCTACCCTTCAGGACCTGATGTTTTATATCGAGCAAGGCACACCCGACAACAGGCAGATGCTCCCAGCCCCCATCAGGGACTACTTCTCAATCCTCCCACACCTCTCCATCGTAGACGGTGTGGTATGCTACGGGTAACGACTTATCATCCCCACATCCCTGAGACCAACTTGCCTATCCACCCTCCATACAGCCCACCAGGGCACGAGCGGGATGACTGCCAGAGCCACCTCCTCCCTGTACTGGCCGGGTATGCCCGCAGACATCGCTGCAACCAGGAACAGGTGCCCAGCATGCAACGGCAACGCCCCCTCTCAACCTGCCATGCCGTCAGTCACCCCAGAAGAGCCAGAGTACCCCTTCCAGCACATCTGTGCGGATTACTTCCACCACGAAGGATCCGCATACCTTGTGCTGGTAGACCGGTACTCTGGCTGGCCAATCACCAAACCGGCCACCAACGGCACAGCAGGCCTCGCCACCATACTGAGAGAGACATTCAGCACCTATGGCATCCCCACCACTCTAACCTCGGACGGCGGCCCAGAATTTGCCGCTCATACCACCAGGGAGCTCCTCACCTCTTGGGGCATCCACCACCGCACCTCCTCTACCTATAACCCACACTCCAATAACCGAGCAGAGACCGCGGTCAAATCCATGAAGAGGCTCATTTCGGGGAACACAGGACCAGGAGGCACACTCACCACCAAATTCCACAAGGCCCTCCTGGTCTACCGCAACAGCCCGAACCCAGACACAAGGATGTCACCCGCCGAATGCGTATTTGGCCGCCCCATCCGTGATGCACTACCCGGCCTCCCCACGCGGCTGCGACAAACCCATGCATCAGAATCACAACTCCACCAGAGGCAACAAGCCAGATCCCATCGCCAAACCCTCGGCAGAGCACGCTGGGACGAACACACCCACGGCCTTTCCCCCCTTCGTTGCGGTGACAGAGTATTCATCCAAAATCAGACAGGCCGCCACCCAACGAAGTGGGACAAAACTGGATTGGTCGTGGAGGTGCTCCAGTACCACCAATATGCCATGAGGATGGACGGATCAGGCCGCCTCACCACAAGGAACAGACGATTCCTACGTCGTCAGACGGAGACTCAACCAGCCCAGCCGACTCACCCGCTCAGCCGTCCGCTGCCTGGCACTCCTCCCATTGCATACCCC
The DNA here is from genome assembly GCA_028752905.1 of Cladorhizidae sp. MBARI D1340-BT2. NCBI lineage: Eukaryota > Metazoa > Porifera > Demospongiae > Poecilosclerida > Cladorhizidae > Cladorhizidae sp. MBARI D1340-BT2. The sequence goes on from JAQNBH010000011.1 coordinate 44,669,928, forward strand.
CCTCCCATACCACCAACCTATATTCCACCCCCCATTGAATACCCCCCTCCCATACCACCACCATCTACTCCACCCCAGATCGCCCCCCCACCGCTCCCGCCCCCTCAACCGATACCCCAGACCAAACTGCCCCCTACTACACCGGGGACACCTGTACATCCACCATCAACATCAACAAAGCCAACCGGACGCAAGCCCGCCCTGCTGGCTACCCCGGCAGACGGACGATCATACGCCTCCGTCGCCGGCACCGGAACCCCGCCTCATCGCCCCACCCAGACCGCCCAGAAAACCCTGGCCTTGACGCCCGCCATCAACCCCCCCAAGAACCCCAACCCAGCGGCCGCGCTGAGACGCAGCAAGAGAGGAGCAAAACCAGTCGTACGCTACGGACAGAGAACTATCAGTCCCCCTTAAGACGGACTTGGGGGGAGATAGACAATAACCACCCTTACATGTATAAACATTGCTACGTACGGACCTTTACCTCACACACGACTCCTTTACCTCGCGCATGCATACTAGCACACATTCATTCGCTATACACATTTCCTACTGATAACTTGTTGAACTCGTCCAGTTGCATCAGCTAGGTGAATAGCTTACTGAGCTTAACTACTACAATGCTGCATTTTTTCTGCAGCAATTATCAGAAACAGTTTTACTTTCAACAAATATGTTGTTTATAAAGACTGGAATGGATAACAAAGGAAAATTTAAGCCCAAACAGCAAGACTAGTCGGTCTATACTTACTTCATTTATGGACTTTTTCTAAGTTATGTTTCTCTGCACTAAATCAGAGCATCTTCACCATTACATTCTCATCTTCTAAACGACTGTAATATGGAATTCCTAGGTAGTTTTACTTTTGCTACGAACCAATACCATGTTGATACTATTTGAGTGATGATTGCATCAATGTTAGATAGATGTTGGTTGGCGCATACCAAGAAGACAACTTCACTGGTATAATGAACTAAGTTGTCATTGTAGAAACAACTGTAGTAAATTGAACAAGAGTATCACTGAACCGAAACTGAAAGGAGACAATGGAACTTAAAAGTCCAATAAAGCAGCACAAAAAAAATTAATCTTTTAACAAAAGTAGTAGCTAGGTATTACTTTGTTTAGCATAAAAGTACAGCTAACACATATGAAAATTAATACCAATCATTATTATTACAAAGTCTCATAAATTGGAGCCATCTTATTTCCATCCACCACCACTTCCTGTTCTTCTCTGAGCCCAAGGTTTGCTGAAGTTGTATTTATCCCATATGCAGGGCACTGGTTCAGACCAGTGATAGGTGGTGGGCATCTCCCAGGTAAACTTGGAACAGCATCCATGGAGGTTGTGGGACCTAGCTGGATCTCTTCAGTATTGCAAGTGGGAGGGTCTGTCCTTCTGGACACTGACCTGAAAATGTTGTAATCTCTATTAACAGCACAGTATAGAATATGCATGACAGCTACTCTACTGCACTGTCAACTACCACAATATGTAAAATCATGTAAAACTCAATTAATCGGTGCATTAATTTGTTATAAACTTCATCACTTTGAATTCGGTCCACTCACTCTTGTCCACCTCCTAGACCAAGGTTCGATGAGGTGGCAATAATTCCATCTGCCTGGTTCACAGCATTCTTTTTTGGTTGCTGGGATCGTGCAGCTACACTTGCAACAGGTATCTCATAGTCTGCAGCACTTTCATTGTGAATTTCTCCACATTGATAGACACTGTCAGTGGGAATGTTACTTAAGGATACAGAACTTCTGGGATTGTGTTTGCTATGAGATCTGGAAATTGTAGAGAATATCAATTTTTGCATTATTGGTATCAGGTCAAAGAACACAAAATTACCTACAGAATGAAATTGATATCTGCCCTTACATAATCTAGAACAAAATATGAAAGTCTGATTTTAAGGAAGAAAAAAAGTTTAGTCTGCTTTATTGCCTAAACAAAACAGCCAACAATTGCAAGTCTCCTAAAACGAGCCACTTCCTCCATTGCAAAAAAACAAAACCAAAGAGTTTTTTAATTTGAGATTTGAAATCTTCCTTGGATGGTTTCTGTGGATTGGCCCATAAAATACCCATACAAACTCTAAGCTGTCAAATATCGACTTTGCTCATTTATTGACACTGTAGTGTCATACTTACATAACTATAATATCATATTTTCCAACCCTCGTAAGTTAATAGCAGAGCATTATAGACCTATGGATAAGTTCACTTAGTATGCAAGAATCAACCTCCTGCACTGCACCTGCAGTGAGTTGTATTTGCGGGACCCTTCTTGTACCAATAATTGGTAGCTTCGCTACACACATTTGGTGCTATATATTATACAAGGTGTGAAATCTAATGCTTGTCCTTGGTGCTATGGAATTGCATAGCATATGATCAGCAATGATCAATTGTTTTATAGGCCACAGACCTTAAATGTAGATAGTTAATTACTATTTATGGAGACAAATTGCTACGGATAACTAGCTCGTTTTACTGCTGGAGATAGCCAACACAGTACAGATGATAGTAGGAATTGACATATCTTCACTGCTTAACTTACAAGAGACATTCTGGCCTAATTCACAAGCTGGCTCCTTTAAGTAGGCTGCCAGCCATGAACCCAGGCCAGACTATATAAGGCAATATGCATGCCAATGATCAGTTCTCTCTCTGTGCATGATCTATTCTATGGTTAAAACCTAAATAGTAATTACATGTTGCAGTGTAATTCTCACATAAACGAGACGTTCCCTCGTATGACACTTCAGTTTATCATAAGAAGTCCTACTTGTGGCCTACTTCCTGAGTCCTGTGCACTGCACATGAGTGATTGGAAAGTCATGAATCTAGTTGGTCATGTGATTTCGATACATACGCTGCTAGCTGAACTAACTTTGATGACTATGTCATACTGAATCAGCTGCATGTGTGTCCCTTTAGCAGTCAATTCAGTTCAATATCTCCTTATCTAGTGAGATAAAACACATTATCTGAGTCTACCAGGCATCTCTATTATATCACACTTATTGTAAAAGCTGGATAAAATCGTATCTATGAAGGGATGGTCTCTTATTGTTGGAAACAGTATCGATTATTCAACCAGATTAGTTTTACTATAAATACAACTCACTGCAGGTGCAGTCCAGGAGGTTGATTCTTGCATACTAAGTGAACTTATCCATAGGTCTACAATGCTCTGCTATTAACTTACGAGGGTTGGAAAATATGATATTATAGTTATGTAAGTATGACACTGCTGGAATGGCAGAGATAGCTCTTCCACAATTTTTTATTAAGTGAAGTTTTTATAATTATACCCACTTGATTTTAGTTTGAGGGCCACATAAAAAGTTTCTTTGAATGATTATAGAAATAAGAATGTCAATGTAATCTTGATGCAGGAGCTTATCCCATGAGAAGACTATGGTTTTATTGCTAGTCTTGAGTCTACAGCAGAGGTGCTTCACAACTGATTTTCTCTGTGAAGTATGCTTGTTTGTCAAAGGTGAGAACAATCCTAGACACAGGCTCATCACTGTTGGAATAATGCACAAGCCATGATATGTGACATTGGGGAGAGTTTTGCAACTTCTTAGGGAGGAATAGTTGCCTGCAAGGTAACAGTGCTATAAGACATGAGCAACATCCTGTAATTGCCCTACACATTTGTAGTATGAGTAGTAGCAAGAAGTTTAACAGGAAACTAAAGACAGTTGTAGCTAATTAATAGACATGGTCATGTAGTAATTCTTTCTGCTAATATGTGAAAATGTTGGCCTTTATAGTAAAACTAATCTGGTTGAATAATCGATACTGTTTCCAACAATAAGAGACCATCCCTTCCTTGAGAAGTGATGACTCCGAAACTACATTTTGTATACTTAACTGCTTTTGCAGTGCATGAAAGCGTGCTAATCATGAGTTGGATAGGAAACTGACTGACATTGGGCTAGCATCCCCATCATTGCTTTGACTAACTTGGTGGATGGCCGAAACAACCGAAACCAAACCTCAGATATACCACCAAGAAGGTGTGTTGATGATATAATCAATATTTTAATTAAATTAGAGGCTACTCATTATTTTTACCTATTGGTATCGAGACCTCTGGAGTATTTGGGTCTGAGGCAAAGAGTTTTCTCCAAGGGCTAGGTACACGCCTCAAAACTGAGTCTGGTGACCCTCGTGCCTACCATTTCCTGCTGCAAAGAATTGCAGTTGCAATCCAATGAGGAAACACTGCTGCAGTGCTTGGATCAAGCTCAGTTATACCTGACGATCATTATTTCTTAAATTAAATTGTAAATAAATTATTTTATATTTATTTATTAATTAATTACATATTCATATTAGCTACATGTATATATAATAATTATATTCAATTCAATTCAATTCAATTAAAATTAAATTAAATTAAGTTTGCTGATGTGCTATGTAGTTCGATTGCAAAGCACTAAGCTGTTAGTAATTAAAACATTCTTCCAAAAGATTTTCAATTTTTATTTACTCACTCTATTTTACAGCTAGATGCTCTTCACTCTAGCCTTCATCAGGATAATGAAACTAGCGCATCTAGCAAAACTTCGAGAGACTAATATTTCAAATTGATTATTGAGAACATAATTGCAATAAGAATACTCTTATATATGTGAAAACACTTATGTGTGTAGCAATAAACCTGATGTAGAACAACTTTTGATATATTGGGTTAGTTATCTTGTGCAACTACCAAGCTCTTTTAAAAGATTGTAGCAGATACCTTACCAACTAACAATAACACAACAACAATAAGAACATAACAATTCAGAAAAATGTTTATAGGGGACAATGCTCATATTGGAGTCACGGATGCTATCTAATGGTGGACGTGTCTAAATCTTGGTTAACATAGCTAGAGAGAAACAACAAAACAAAAAAGGACACATAAAAGAAATAAGACAAACATGCTTTATTTAGAGACATATAATGACATGTCAACAATGAAATCAAATGAGGAAACAAAAATGTTTAGAGGAACTTTAACTTTAACTCTACTTTTGTTCAAATATTTCAAGTGCATTTAGAAACACAATGGTTCTGCATATGTTGTTTGAATTAAAATGTAGCTTAAAAATATTTTGCTATTGTTGTAACAACATATATGCTTATAAAAAACACAATTCTAACTGTTGGGTTAATATCTATCACTAACCTTAGCACTATGACCATAACAATGAGGATGAAGTTCAAAATAATGGCCACCACTGCTACAACTGCTGCACCTATGAAGGCCCCAATTCCAAATCCTCCTTCATCACTTTCTAATTAAAAAAGATATAAACCAAGTAACAACAAAAATAATTCACGTTCACTTACTTAGAACATAGGCAATTATTGTGCCACTGGAATTCCCTAATCCTGCTGTTGTACTAGCCGAAACTTGCACAGTATAGGCAGTGCTTTCATCCAGACCTTGAATGGTGGTCTCACTGGAGTTCTTGTTCGTAGTTTGGTACAAGCTATTGGGTTCTTGTTGTTTGCTGCTGCCTGATGAAGGGAAGTAGGCTACAGTGTAGTGAGTGATAAATCCACGGGCCTCAGACAGAGTCAGGCTGGTCCAGGAAACTGTCATCATGTTCCCAGAGATCCTAGTCACTCTGACATTCTTAGGTGATATATTTGGTTCTAGACAGCATAGAAAAGTTAACATACAGACATATGTAACTGAGATAAGAGCAAAAGGACTTACCAAGTTCTCTCGTAAAAACTACTGTAAAAGCAAGTCTCCCTGACCCTGCCTCATTCACAGCTGCAACACTGACATTGTAGGGGACACCAGCAACTAAAACAGAAATTACTCAGTCAGCAACTGTAACATTGGAAATGATATGAACTTTCTCTATTACCTAGACCACTAGCTGTATAGCTAGTCACTTTTCCATTGCTGGTCGATATATATGCTACTCTCCTTTGTTCTCTAAGGTCATCGATCCTGACCAAAAAGGATGTGATATTTCCATTTGGCATAGCAGGAGGAGACCAAGAGATGACCACAGTAGTGTCACTAGGAGATGTAGATAAACCTCTCACAGGTCCAGCCTCTGTATAAATATCATGTGCATACAACATATATATCAATGTATTTTCAACCATTTCTGTGTGCATATTGTGTGTTTCTATTACTTGTCTTCAATGACTGCTCACTCAGAGGATCTAAGGATGATGTGACCAGTAAAGATAGTAGTAATGAACTAGGGGAAAACATGAACTGGGTTTTGACCAGTTAGACTTGTGGTAACTTGACTAAGGGAAGAACATAGGCAATGTCTGTGCCATCTGACCATGCCATGTTCCCAAAGCTTTAAAGCAACCATGAAGGTGCTACATAGGCTCAGTATTGTAATTTTTTCTGGCTCTATATGCAATGAATGTACACAGATAGGGGGCAATGGTGGGCTTGTATGTATGCTATTTGCACATGGAAGTCCAATAAAAGTGTAAGTAAAGAAGTGGCCCAAATGCTCTCTACATATAAATACCTTGCCCGTTTATGCTGCATGTATGTGTGCATGTGTGTGAGCATGTATGTGTGCATGTATGTGTGTGCATGCATGTATGTGTGCGTGTGTGTACATGTGTGTGTGTGCGTGTTGCAGTTCATTTTCTTATGCCTCAATCTCTACCCACAAAGCTGACCCAGGGAGGATGGAATCAAGAGGTAAGGGGAAACTAAGCCAGGGGAAAGACACGTGCAGGATTTTGAGCTCATATGTACCTTAATAATATTTCTATTCTTGCTTATTTGCTCTCTGCCATTTAGTTTTGCTGGAAGTGAAAATCTGCAAAGTAATGATGCCTTATTGAAGTATGAATTACTCCAGATACCAGCCTCTCCTGCTCTTCTTCACTAACCAGACATAAAAAGCATGTTCAAGATATCACTAGTAGCATTGTTTGAGTAATAACTATCCAATTAGGGATCAAACTGAGGATTAATCAGCAGATTAAGTGATGAATTCAGAAATTGTAATCTATATAGCTTGGTTCCTGACGAGTCACTATTCTATCAGTAGCTTTACTAACTATAAAAATTATTATAACTACTATCTAAGAAGTAAAAAAATTCCACTAACAAAACATAATGGTTTCTTGGAAAAATGGAAGGAACAAAAATGCTCAGAAAGTAGGTTCATGTATTCACTGTTTTTGGATAACATCAATGATTTACAAAGTGAGAATTTTTTTTTTTAAATGCACACTTTATAATTTCATTCATGGAAATTCAAGATAGACATGTGTATTATGATATTACATTTGTCAATAATAATTATATCCAACTTTTTAAGAAGTAAACACTTAATTCCAAACTTCTTAGCAAATTGTGTAATTGGTAGGCAGATATTCAGAGACACTGGTAAATTTCACTTACATACAAGCTGAGTTATCACATAACTAGTCCAATGCCAGGGTAGCTGCTTCTAGCTCCAATACTTTATAAGAAAGCCATGAATTGTGGGTTGTAACTTACTGTGCATTATATAGCTCTTGTGTAGAAAAAAAAATTCTGAAAGAACTCAGAGTTGACATAGTAGAATATAATGACTTCTCAATGATCAACTTATTTTCATTTTTGCTCCTCTAAACTTCACCTAGATGCTGCAGGAATAAATTGTGTTGAAAGCTCAAGCTTCTACCTGAAATGTTTAGGAGCAAACATAAGACAATCATTTGTTTAGCTAATAGCTAAAAATCTATCACACTGTTAGAAGTATGATTGGCTTGTGCTCTAGGTCTAGCTTGGCTAACATTTCTCTAACGTGTATTTACGTTAATGTGTGCACATAAAGGGTCAAAATATCTCCTTATCTCCATATTTGTATGGTTAAAACGCTATAGCTATGCTTGTGAGACCAGTCTTCAAAGAGAACTATAATGTTTGCAAAAAATTATAATGTAACATGGGACTGTACACTATTGCAATCATATCTAAATTGTTATACACCCATATTGTGGGATTGATTCGAACATTGTATAGTTGCTTATGTGTGATTGTAATGTGTGCAGTTTGTGGTTAGTGTAGCTGTAGTGTGGTCAGGCTTATCATCAGTCTGCAAGATCTTGCAAAACTTGCACAAACCTGCCAGATCCTGCTGCTGAGGTTAAAACCCTGCACCCTTTGATGTGTGTTTGTGGTCATAGATTCTGCAAGAACATTGCTCTGTGTTGCTGTGCCTATAACCTGTTCTGTTCTTTGCATATTCTTACTTAGCTCTTAGTGCTCTGAGTGTAGCTGAGTCTGTCCAACTGAGTTGTGTTCTATCTTCTATATAATAATAATTTGACTACATTATTGGAGATTCATTGCGCTACCTTGAAACCTCTGCGATAATCCATCACACATATTTTTTAATAATTATGTTTTTTAATGCATACACACATTTGAAACCAAGCCCTGAAAACCATCTGAGAGATCATGAATCACATATGAGATAAATCTTAGTATACATGATAATAATAACTTATTACCTTGACAATTCACTCCGGCATCATCAGAATGACTGCAGTTGTGGTTTCCAATGGAATTTGAAATGCAGTTAAAGAGACTGTTCTCAGTTCCAACACAATTTATATTGTCCAGCCAGATCTTTCCGGAGCCTTCTGGTACAGCAAATCCAGTAAGTATAGTGGCTCTAGAACCAAAATATCCTAGCTGTCTGCAGGCAACTTGTGCTTCAGCAGTTCCCCATCCATCATCACACACAGTGCCCCAGGTGTTGTTGTAGTAGACTTCCACACGTCCGCTAGTAGTTGTGCCTCCTTGTAATCTAATTGAACCTTGACAACAGTAATTTGAATAAATTGTGACAGTTAGAAAATGAACTTGATGATTTTAGTCTTTAAATAGTGAATATCCAATATAGATTGTTGTGCCAGCACACAAACAGTGCCATTACGAACCGTATATAGAGCAGCTCCAGTAGGAGGAAATCCTAGCTGCCTGCATGCAACTCGTGCATCAGCAGCTCCCCATCTATCATCACACACGGTGCCCCAAGTGTTGTTATAGTAGACTTCCACACGTCCGCTAGTAGTTGTGCCTCCTTGCAGTCTGATTGAACCTTGCATTTGTAAATTATAATAAAATGAATTCGAAAAAAATTGTGACAGTTAGAAAAAGAACTTGATGATTTGTGCCAGCATACAAACATAGAGAAGAAAAAAGACTAACAAATTCTACTTAACAGATTGATGCCAGTTATAATTTGTGATCTTTCTCTTAAATTTTTTTAATATAACCTGCTACATCATGCTCGCATGCTAAGTGTACAACAAATCTTACAGCAGATAAATATATCCTGGTGAGCCTCATTTCTCAAGAGCTAAATGTTTCCAATGTTACGTATGTGAGAGGCTCATGTTCACAATGCTATATGGACAGCATCAGTTGGAGAGGATTTGATATGACTCAAACATAAATACACAGATCCAATGCAGTGTGCTAAAAAAGCATTTGACCTATTTTGATTCTCCAACCTGTTCACGTTCTTCCCCTATCTCTCCTGAGATTGCTAATGCAATAGTCTACATACTTATACCAACATAACATGGTCTCAGGAAGTCCATCCAGAGGTCAGTACTGTGAAAATGAAAAGAGAGATTGGCAGCAGAAGAATATAGCATTTGTCGTGATAAAATAGTAATAGTTCAATTTAAAAAAATCTAATTCCCATTATTCAAGTAATTCAATTTCATTAATTTTCTAACAAATACATGTTTGGAAAAAGGAATATTATGTGGCTTTATATACTCTATGATACTCCGATTAAGCTACTATGATAATTTATTAGAATATGTTCTTTGTAACATGTGTAGAAATAACCCTGATGTCATGATTTGCACATATAAAGACATCCTAGTACATTTCATCAAATAATATTTACTCTACCATTACCTTGACAGCTCACTCCAGCATCCATCCTGTGTTGGCAATGGTGACTTCCAGGTTCATTAGAAACACAGTTAAAGAGACTGCTTTCAGTTCCATCACATTCAACATTGTCCAACCAGATCTTCCCCGTGCCATCAGGAGTATTCAATCGATGTAGTGTAGTTGCTCCAGTAGGAGGAAATCCTAGCTATCTGCATGCAACTTGTGCATTAGCAGCTCCCCATTGATGATCACACACTGTGCCCCAGAGATTGTTGTTGCAGATTTCCACACGTCCACTACTAGTACTCCCCCCTTGCAGTTTGATTGCTCCTTGAGAACACACCTCTAAGAGATAGCAGCAAGAACAGCACTTATATGGCCTTTATCAGGTAAATATTCATGTAGGTGCATAAGCTGTTGTGACTTTCTAACTATTCTAAATAGTGAATTACAAAGAATTACAAGGAGATGGTTGGCGGATAATGATGGGGGGAGGTGCCAAAGACCTAGGACCCTAGGTGCCAAACATTAAGTAGAGGAACTCTCATCACTTGAGCACATTTCCCATCCATACTTGGAGAATAGTAATAAGAACATCAAATAACTCGCTACAGTTTTCAAGTCATAAAAACACATCCCATGAATTATATTATAGGTAGCTGAAGAGTCTCTATTCTGTTCTATGAATTGGTAACTGTGGTAATGGCATGGAAGAGACAATGAAAACAGTTGCAGATATATTATATAAGCCATATTTAAATTTGTATTGTTACCATCCACACCCACACCCTCTGTAGTATTTCATAGTTACAGTTTATTTTTGTCTCGTTATTGAAGTGTTTTTATATATACACACACAAACACACCCTCACACACAAATGCATACACACTAACACACACACAGAAACACCCACACACAAACACATACACTTAAGGAAGTGCAGCACACTCCCATGATAGTTGAGCTTAGTTTAAAAATGGCAAGCTAAAAACCCAAACAAAGTTATATCATCAGAAAACTCACAATGTCATCTTCTTAGCTGTGTAAATGAAGGTCTCACCTGCTACTAGCTCTAAAATAACTTTAACCATACTTTGAACCGAGACTTAAACAAATTCAAAACCCTGAAATGATTTTTATGGATCTCTCTCTCTCTCTTATCTGTCTAGCATAAAAAGGCCATTAATAATTTTAGTACATGAACACTCCAATTTTACTGATGTTTTGCGCCTGTCACAATGTGAAGTGTGTAAAACAACAACAAGAAAGAGTGAAACCAAAAATCAATGACAAGGAACAAAAAACCAATAATCAAATAAAGAAGGGAAACAAGACTAGTCATTAGAGCACAGCCAGATAATCTGAGTCTGAGTGCATTAGAGACTTAGTTATATACTTCTCCTGTAGCTAATGTAAATAAAGAAGGGAAACAAATCTGTAGTCATGTAGAGCACAGCCAGATAATCTGAGTCTCAGTGTATAAGAGACTTGGTGGAATACTTTTCCAGTAATATTGCTCGGTAGTTTGGCTAAACTGGCAGACAAAAATATTAAATTCATCTTTAAGGATCTTCCTTCCTCTGACTTTCATATACTCTTGATCCCATAACTGTGTGTACCATAAGTTCATTCCTAACGATTTAAATTCATAAGTTACCAAATTTTCCATTGACTATAAATTAATAGCCTGCTTTTTGATTCAGTAAAAACCATGATGATGCTCATATGTGTGCAATATCGATCGTAGCAGTTGCAAGAGGATTTAATGATTTGTGGGTTCAGTGGCAAACTTATTCTTCTGTGAAGCAAGTTTGTAAAATTAAATATTTAATATAATTATAAAGTGATATTGTCCGTTTTTTAATATGGGCTTTATGTATGTCTGCTTATTTCTCAGGAACCCATGAACTTATCCAGACTAAACTTTGTGTATCCCTCAAACATCACCCAAGGAAAGTTTTAAGCCAAGTATATATTGGTAAGAAACTTTTGAAATGAAGAAAGTAGCTCTATTTGTGATTGTTGTCGGCCATTTTCTTTAGAGAAATAACTGTGTATGTGTCTTTAATGTTCCCAGTTATACACAGTGCAAGCATAATCAAGCAACCCTACAAGAAGCAGTCAAAATAATTATTATCCTGAAATCACTAACAAAACCAGACAAAATTTCCCCAAATCTACAGAAAGCTGTCAAAATAAAGTGTAAGATTTCAAATTTTCATTGAACCATCAAAGCAATCAAAAGTAAAATGTAGTGCTTGTCAGAAAAAGCCCTGACAGCAGAAGCTGTTAGAGGGGAAACATGTCAGAGGGAGGTTGGAGTGTCAGAGAAAGCCCAGACAGCTGTTAGAGAGGAAGCTGTTAGAGGAGAAACACGTCAGAGGGAGGTTGGAGTGTCAGAGAAAGCCCAGACAGCTGTTAGAGAGGAAGCTGTTAGAGGAGAAACACGTCAGAGGGAGGTAGACACTACACACCCACAAGTGGCAGTAGACACCCACCAACTCAGAACCATCAGAACCAAAACCGCAACTATGGATCATCCCACTTCAACAGCAGAGACCCCTGATTGGTTGGAAAAAGGAACTCCTGATTGGTCAGATCAGTCTCTGAGGAGAATGATCCTAGGCACAACACAAGATAAACCAGCTGCCTATAAAAGAACAAGAGACTTTGAAAGAAAAGAGAGAAGGAGAAGGAGTAATCAACAAGCCGGAAGAAAGAAGGAAAGCCCCGCAACAAACTAACTCCTCAATGAACTGAAGAGAGACTCAGAATGATGTATTGATAGATGTGGTCGTGTACATCATTTTGTTATTGTTGATTATAATCAACTTACCTTATACAGAAAAGGAGGGCAGAGGTCTAGAGAGAGAAGACTCTGGTTGATTATATACTTGGTCTAGATAAGGCTATTGTGAGAGAGAAGCAATAGTAAGGTCTGGGCGTCAAAGAAAGCGAACCTGGAAAGAGAAGTTGTGCTGAGACTTCTTCTGAAGAATTATATTGTTAGGAAGTAATATTCCTAGAGTGGGAAGAGGGTTCGCCTTTCTCACATTGGTGGCAGCGGTGGGATTTCGCTGTAATAGGAAATCCCGGACCCAGGCTGTTGTCTAAAGAGATAACAGGTTATAGCAAGCTAACAAGGGGAAACAGTCCAGGTGTGACACCTAGAGGATTTGTGAATCAATAACCTTGGAAAATTAGCTGCTGGGAATTATTATCATTTATTTTTGGTTTGAGTTGTTGTAATTGTTGATTATCTTGTCTGTATTGCCTTCGATAGGATGTCAGAGGAAAGACGAGCAATGGAATCACGAAGGATCCCAACCCGTGGAAACCCCGACTTGCAGACACCACAACCTAACCCGCAACCCGACCTAATGGGACGATTTATACTCCAGATGCAGAGGTTGGAGGAAGCTAAAGATTTGAGGGAGGAGCTACGTGCGCAAAGAGCAGAACGGGAATCTCAACAAGCCACGGCTGCATGGGAGGCTCGAATCCTTCAGTTGACTGCTGCAGTGCAACCACGGCCACTAGCAGTTCCACTACCTCCACAGGTACCGAAATTCACCATCCAAAAATTCCAGGAGGGGACCGATGATATGGGGGCCTTCCTGGAAAGCTTTGAGGTTACTGCCCGTGCAGGTCGATGGCCAGAGGAACACTGGACTGTGTTCCTCAGAAATTCACTGTCTGGGGCCGGTCTGACAGCAGTTGCTGCCATGCCAGCCGACCAGCAGGCAGACTATGAGGCGGTGAAAGCAGTTCTCCTGAGCGAATACCGGATTTCAGCTGAGACGTACCGACGAAAAACCTTCGAAACCCCCTTCGATTCCCATCACCCAGGGGTATGGCTCGGACAGCATCGACAAAGTTTTCGTCAGTGGTTAGCAGCATCCCGGGGTGATGCAGAGACGACCTTCCTCCTGGAAGTAACTCTGAAAAGACTACCTCGTTGGCTCGAGGTTCAAATGCGAAATTTGAACCACCAAACTTACGAGGAACTCACTGAGGCAATAGTGAGACACCTCGCCAACCAAACAACCATACGAAAGGAAGGAGACTTACCTCTGAGAAGGCCAGAAAACAGGGAACGATTCCGACCCCCAACCACCGAGACTCCAAGGCAAATGAGAGTTCCAGAACCGAGACGATTCGAGATGGAAACACCCCCACGAACCTCGTTTCCCCCAGCCAAGGACATTGAATGTTTCCGCTGTGGAAAGAGGGGACACATGCGACGTGACTGTAGAGTCAAGATGGAGAATGCCCACTTTGGTCACAGCACACACATCCGAACCGACCTCCCAAAGTGGACCAGAGCAGTACAAGTCAATGGAAAACTAGTAACAGCACTTCTTGACACAGGTTGTACAAAGTCAATTGTGCACCCAAGGTGCGTACAAGTCAAGGACCGACTAACTTGGATGATTCCGTACACCACTGCTAGTTCCCGGAAGACTTGGTTTCCGGCAGCTCGAATAGAGCTACAAATTGATGGGAAGACTCACGAGTTGGCAGTGGGCGTGTCAAAGAATATCAACGTTGACATGCTTCTGGGGCAAGATGTCCCAAGGTTTCGAAAACTACTACGCGAAGCACTCGAGGAAGATTCGACCCAACAACAAGAAAAGGAGACGAATCAAGTCATGGTGGCCACGAGGGCCCACACAAAAAGGATCGAGGATCTAGAACAAAAGGAGCAGCTGCCTCCAGGGCAGGATCAGATGATGCGAGACTTGTCAGAGAAGGAGGACATCATAGACAAGTTGAAGGCCGACATTGAGAAGTACAAGGCTCATGTGATGCATCAACGACAGCAAAATGATAGCTTCCGAAGGTCAATGGAAGACTTCAATGAAGAAATGAGAACTCGATTTGAGACATTTCAATCCAATGAGAAAGATTTGAAGAGCCACATGAGGATTCTGAGAGACAAGTTTACAGAGTTGAAGCAGGATTCACAGAGAGAGATTGCCAAGCTGACTGAAGACAAGAGGCTGCAGAGAAGCAGGGAAGAGTATGACTGCTTGAAGGTGGTGCAATTGGAGGACATGGCCAAGTACCAGGCAGAGATTGCAGACTTGAAACAGAAGCGGCAAGACAATATCACTAAGCTATCCACCATGGCTTCCCAGTTGAGCACTTCTCAGGAGCAGTTGAAATATGCGAGGGAAATGATGCTGCCAGATAGAAATAATAAAGAGATGATCTCTGAGAAACTGGAGGTTGCTGAGCGGAAGAATGGGAATGCTGATAGCTTATCTCGAGCGTTTGACTCTCGGCTAGAGGAAGGGGGAGTGTCAGAAAAAGCCCTGACAGCGGAAGCTGTTAGAGGGGAAACACGTCAGAGGGAGGTTGGAGTGTCAGAGAAAGCCCAGACAGCTGTTAGAGAGGAAGCTGTTAGAGGAGAAACACGTCAGAGGGAGGTTGGAGTGTCAGAGAAAGCCCAGACAGCTGTTAGAGAGGAAGCTGTTAGAGGAGAAACACATCAGAGGGAGGTAGACACTACACACCCACAAGTGGCAGTAGACACCCACCAACTCAGAACCATCAGAACCAAAACCGCAACTATGGATCATCCCACTTCAACAGCAGAGACCCCTGATTGGTTGGAAAAAGGAACTCCTGATTGGTCAGATCAGTCTCTGAGGAGAATGATCCTAGGCACAACACAAGATAAACCAGCTGCCTATAAAAGAACAAGAGACTTTGAAAGAAAAAAGAGAAGGAGAAGGAGTAATCAACAAGCCGGAAGAAAGAAGGAAAGCCCCGCAACAAACTAACTCCTCAATGAACTGAAGAGAGACTCAGAATGATGTATTGATAGATGTTGTCGTGTACATCATTTTGTTATTGTTGATTATAATCAACTTACCTTATACAGAAAAGGAGGGCAGAGGTCTAGAGAGAGAAGACTCTGGTTGATTATATACTTGGTCTAGATAAGGCTATTGTGAGAGAGAAGCAATAGTAAGGTCTGGGCGTCAAAGAAAGCGAACCTGGAAAGAGAAGTTGTGCTGATACTTCTTCTGAAGAATTATATTGTTAGGAAGTAATATTCCTAGAGTGGGAAGAGGGTTCGCCTTTCTCACAGTGCTCACCATCAACAATGACTAGCCAAGGAATAGTAAAGATACCAAACTAGAGCACCGTTCATGAGAAACTGCTAGCTGCAGGATAAAAAAAATCCCCTTCATTGCAAAATCCTCGACAAGTAGTGGTACATCTACGAAATACTAGAGCAGCAACTTAGGGTGGCTATCAGGAGAAGCTGCACATAGCCAGAGGAGAAGTGAATACTCTGCATCTTTGTAGCAGTTACTGGGTGCCTAGGTCTTGTTTTATGGGTAGCACTACCACTGGTTGGCTAGACCCATATCCATGAAAAACAAATTTACTTGAAACCTAGGCCCAGATTCATGTGGAGGCAAAGTCCTGTGTAATGGAGAAAAAAGCTCATTGTAGACTGACAGTTTTGTGGGCATTTGCACCATGCTGTGAATAGTTATTGCCTCATATCAGATTACTTTGCGGTTGGAATTTGAATATTCTGATCAATATTTGCATCATTTCCCTTATTTCCTTCCACCCCCCCCCCCCCCTCCTCTCCCCTGCATTCCTCTACCACCCACCTGCACCAAAAAAACACTGGGTAACTTGCTATTATGTTCTTAAGCTGGTGTGGCATTCAGAAAGATAGCTTTAACAGAAGGGCGTGATCTCTTAATGAACTCTCACATGACATAAAGCCTTTTTCAATTATGAACTTGAAATTTACTCTCTCAACATTTCAGCTATAGATGCTTTAGAGATACCTAGTGCAGCTCGTGATAAAGGTGACAGTATCTAGCCAAGACATTGAGATAGTAACTTAAAAGTTGATTATTGAGAAAGTCAGTGTAAGTGTATGATCTGTTATCAATACATGTACTTGCATTATTCTCTGTTTTGTCCTGGCAGTGCCGGGCATATAGAAACATCATGGGGAAAACCAGATAATACTTTGTGAGGTATTTATGGTGCACCCAAACAATGAGGAAGTACATCCCTCACTTTGTGCAGTATTTGGGGCACACTGTTAGTTGCATTTCTCTCAGTTTTAGTAGATAAAGTATGTTGGAAAAAGATTGCATCCTGCTTGCGAGCATTCATGAGTGGTTTATCAGGACCTTCGATGAAAACAAATGCAAAATTTGAATGGAGTATTAGTATCTTTGGTTCTCAATGTTAGTCCTTGATATAGGTTCATGACAATTGACCACTCGCTAGTGGTTCATAAAGTTTCTTTGCATTATACGATACATATATATATATATAAGAAGTCTTCTTCAGAAATGCATATCAATGAGCAAGATAAAGTAACCTGGTTTTTGAGTGCTAGCTGAGGTTAAAATTGAAAGCTGCATATTCTATAAATGGAGGTACTTGGGTTTTCTGTATTTTCAGTATGTTCTCCATCAATCATGTCCTACAATACATTAATGAATGTCTCCTCTGCATTCCATCTATATAGCTTGCTCTATTTGGTAGTCGCTGTCTAAGAGAGCATCCCATGTCTCCTCTGCATTCCATCTATATAGCTTGCTCTATTTGGTAGTCGCTGTCTAAGAGAGCATCCCATGAGTGATAGTACCTGCAAGATGAGTTTTACCTTACTAGCTTGATAATTATAGTCTTTATGCTCAAGAGTCCTTAATCCTGTCACACTCGTATGAGTGTCTACATGTTAGAATGTGCATGGCACCTATTATAAGTCAGTAATTGCAAAATCTCAAACAAGACCAAAAAAGATTTAGTCCGACGATAAAGCATATTACATTGTTATCAAAGATATAGTTGTACCTAGGGGCTGCTTAAACTTCAACAGAACGATGAAACTTCATTATGATGAACTAAAGGTCAGTGCCTGTTTTGACTGGTGATAGCTATCAATAATGTAAACATACCAATTTCAGTTAGTGGCGCCCAAGAATGCTCGATTTTGTTGGATTAAAGTGATTGTTTATATAAACAATGTAGACCTAGGCTGAGCTAAAGTCATTCACAACCAAAGAGGAGTATATATGTAAAGTGCAATCTCTGTATCGTCCAAGCTGCAGACTTTAACACATACTTGAAATTGTGTGTTAATTTGTGCTGCTCTCCTTTGTGTAGGGTGGGATAGTTGGCTATGGTTTATATTTATATCTGTGTTGTAGGCTGATTCGTCCACAATCCCATCACTATAATGGCACTCTACCAACATTTCTGATTGTTCTGCCAATGCTTTGACCCTAGCCACTACATCCCTTAACTATCCAGTCACAAGAATAGGCTTTTTATAAGGGGTCTTCAAATTGTGTAACCAAAACGGATCCAGCAAGAGGCTGTTTATGTTTGGAAAGCCTTTTAAGGTAAATTGTTTTCAGGGTAGTGTAACTATTTACATAATAATAATTATGAAAATCTTTATTAACAAGGATTACAATGCAAGTACATTTGGTTCATTCCCAAATGTCATTATCCTACCACTATTAGAGTAATTAAATGTTAATCAAATAACCAGATTCCTTTTTCATTCTGCATGAGTACTATTGAGGAAATAAACATTCTTTTAGTTTCATTTATCTATGCTAATTAAGTATCCCTCTGTTTGGGCACACTGTAGCTAATTGTCTAATCTCCTGAGCTGATGCTGGCTTTTCCATGAACGTAAACTTCAAGGTTGAATGTTTAGCAGGTGAAGATGTTAAGAAGCATTTGTTAACAGCACTGCTTCAGGTAATCAACCAATGTAATCATTTAGTGAAATCAATTTAAAATCCATTGAAAATATTCTTCATCAAATATATTAGTGTGAGGGAGGTCATCCAAGTAGAAAGCAATGGCTTCTTTATTTCTAGAAGATGTATCATTAGTGATATCATTAGGCAGAAGTAATTGCATAGTGACCGCAAAAGGTTGATTTTGATTAGCCAAAGGTTAGGAACTAACTCTGCTAGTCTGATGATACAGCATACTCTGGGCTGAGCTAAGGTCATTCACAACCAAAGAGGAGTATATCTCTGTATCCTCACCAAGCGGCAGAATCAAACTCATGCTTGAAATTATGTGTTTATTTGTTCTGCTGTCCTTTGTGCATTTACCTCTGTGATGTAGGTTGATTCTTCATCCACAATGCTATCATTACATAATATAGATTGTTCTAGCCATTGCGTTTACCTTAAAAGGCTTTCCAAACATAAACAGCCTCTTGCTGGATCCGTTTTGGTTACACAATTTGAAGACCCCTTATAAAAAGCCTATTCTTGTGACTGGATAGTTAAGGGATGTAGTGGCTAGGGTCAAAGCATTGGCAGAACAATCAGAAATGTTGGTAGAGTGCCATTATAGTGATGGGATTGTGGACGAATCAGCCTACAACACAGATATAAATATAAACCATAGCCAACTATCCCACCCTACACAAAGGAGAGCAGCACAAATTAACACACAATTTCAAGTATGTGTTAAAGTCTGCAGCTTGGACGATACAGAGATTGCACTTTACATATATACTCCTCTTTGGTTGTGAATGACTTTAGCTCAGCCTAGGTCTACATTGTTTATATAAACAATCACTTTAATCCAACAAAATCGAGCATTCTTGGGCGCCACTAACTGAAATTGGTATGTTTACATTATTGATAGCTATTTTTAAAGGATAAATTGAGTAACTGGCAAGAGGCTTTTCACATTTGGGAAGCCTTTATAATTAAGTTTAGCTAAGCTGATTTCAGGATAATAATTTACACATAAATAATTATGAGAATGTTTATCAACAAGAATTGTAATGTAAGTACATATGGTCCATTCCCAAATTTCTTTATCCCACCACTATTATCTGTTTTAAAGTTGAAAAGCAATTAAAATGCTAATAAAATAACCAGATTCCTTTCCATTCTGCATGAGTACTATTGAGGAAATAAACATAATCTATAGTAATTTTAGTTTCATATGTCCATGCTAAAACACTTAAGTATTCCTCTGTTTGGGAACACAGTAGGTAATTATCTAATCTCCTGAGCTGATGCTGGCTTTTACATGAACATGAACTTCAAGGTTGAGTTGCAAAAACTTTTAACAGATGAAGATGTTAAGAAGCGTTTGTTAACAGCATTGCTTCAGGCAATCAGCCAATGTTTCTATTTGTGAAATAAATATAATTATATCCAACAAAAATATTCTTCAACAAATATATTAGTGTGAAGGAGGTCATCTGAGTGGAAATCAATGGCCTCTCTATTGCTAGAAGATGTGTCGTTAGAGATATCAATAGGTACAAGTTCTTGAAGAGCAGCTTCTTGTTGACAATATAAAAGTGATATATAGTGAGATTTTTCTTGGTGGTGCTTACTAATATGTGCCATTGAAATATTACAGAGGAATTTTTAGTGCAGTAACAACAGCTATTATCTGTAATGCAGATAATAATGATTTTCTTTCAAATGGATAATCTAGTTTTCATTTTTCTTGATGAATGTTAGCCAAAACATAGAGTGAGTGAATTCAAGTTGACCATCGAGAAATAACTTATCATCATTGTTGGTGTACGCTTGATTGAATTTAGCGATAAGAATATATTCATGTTTACCCTCCAGGCATTTAAATCGATCATCCTCATTGACTTCATTGTGCTGCCTATTTTTCTTTTTTCCCCCAATTTGTATTACATTTTATGGAAGTGCCAGCACGTGGATACAGAGGCTGAAGATGAATCAAAAACAACGACATTATAACAGACCAAGACATCCTAAGAAGTTTGGGTTTAATACCCTAGTAATTCCAGAGGTTTTGAGTCCTAGAGAGCATAAAAAGAGCTGCCACAGCATGCAATTTGACTCCTGAGTGGCAAGATTAAAAAAATACAAACCGCCTGCTTTTTGGCAGGCCATTCAGTCAAAACTATTATACTTGCAGTAGCTTTAGCAAAACATTTAGGTGGTAAACTGACCAACCAGCATCAAGGAACGAAGCGGCTTTTGGAGTTTTTTCTCCTTCATTTTTTCTGGCTGCTCTATGTATGTTTCTAGCAGTGTCTATTTGTGTGCCGAATATGCTTGCCAAGCAAGCCATACCACTGTTTTAGCAAAGGAGACAACATCCTAGAACACACTTAGCTTTTAATTCTACCAAAGTAAAGTAACTTTTATTATGCCATGACACACCATCTATATAAGAATGTAGTCATATATTAGCAGTAATGACTTGATAATACAATTTTAGCACATTTTGTTTATCAGTAAATATTATGTTGATTTCGTTTGTAACTTTGGCATCATGCAGGCACAAAATGGATATTAGTTTGTGGTTTCCTTTGTTATTTTTTATATATTTGTCTGCCTCATATATTTGTCTGCCTCACAATGTTTCCACTTTCCCCCTCTATTCTATTATACCTGACCTATAGTAGACCTGACCTATATTAGACCTCAGCTTGACTAGACCTGACCTATAATAGACCTTACCTAGACCTGAGCTCTACTAGGCCTGACCTATAGTAGACCCGACCTATATTAGACCTGAGCTACACTAGACCTGACCTATAGTAGACCTGACCTATATTAGACCTGAGCTCTACTAGACCTGAGCTATAGTAGACCTGACCTATATTAGACCTGAGCTTTACTAGACCTGACCTATAGTAGACCTGGCCTACATTAGACCTTAGCTCTATTAGACCTGACCTATAGTAAACCTGACCTTAGACCTGAGCTTTACTAGGCTAGTAGACCTGACCTATATTAGACCTAAGCTCTACTAGACCTAACCTATGGTAGACCTGACCTACATTAGACATGAGCTGTTTTAGACTTAATCTATAGTAGACCTGACATCTATTAGACTTAACTTATAGTGGACCTGACCTATATTAGGCCAGATCTCTATCAGACCTAACATATAATAGACCTTGCCTCTATTAGACCTGACCTCTACTAGACCTTACCTATAGTAGACCTAACCTTTATTAGACCTAACCCCTGACCTCTATTGGCCTGACGTCTATTAGACCTTCTCTATTAGATCTGACCTCTACTAGATCTTACCTATAGTATACCATTATAAAAATAACCCAACTGAGATGTATTTATGCCATTTCATTGCCAGTACAATAGCTGAGTTACTATTCATCTCTTCCAGTGCCAAGGCATGGAGTATCAAAAATGTTTCACTCTAATTACAGGCAACTATTGCTTTGCCTAGTTCATTCATATATGTTTCACGCTCCTATCTAGCATGATAACTCAGTAATGTCAGCTACTGCTTTATAAGGACAGGTATTGCAAGAGTTAAAGTACAACTTATTCACAGGCAACTTGAAGGCAGGCAAATTAATTTCATATGTAGCATGAGCAACATGTATTATTCAATTTGTGTCTTTACTTGAATATAATGTTTTGGTGTTGCAAACATTATTCTTTGTGACACTATTTTCTAAACTAATGAGCTAATGCAATGATATTGATAGTATCCATATAATCTACTTTGTAAACACTTTTTGCAAACTATAATTACTAAGTATGTGATTAAATCTGAGAAAAAGTGTAATCTTAAAGAAAATTAATTGTTCTGAGGTAGATTTGTATTCATACCTTTAGGAATCTACTAATGATTAGTCATTGCCATCAGGTTTTGACTCGGGACATTTAAAAGATGATACGTGGGCTTATGCTAATAACTCAAATTTCCTTTTTTTGTTTTTTTGCATTGACCAAATTACGGAGAGTCTATCATATAACTTTATCCTGCATAAAAATCTGTAATTAGAAAACACTGAGCAGAATGCTACATAATTAACATTTTCAAGGTAACTTCATTGTTGTTTGCTAGTCATTCTTAAAGTAGCAACAGTCCTCATTGGTAACTACTTTTCTGCCCCAGTTATATAGAATTTCTTATAGTAGAAGTATTACCACAGATTATATATTTATTATTTGTGATCTAATTATAAGGAGCCTTCAAGATCATGAGGCAACACATTTGTGGTTGACTGCAACATAGTTCACAGAATTATAAGTCTGTATTTTTGACATGCCAAACTGATGCTCCTGGGATAGAAGTACCGTATTCACAGTAAAGCACATATTTGCTATCAGTAATGCAAAATTAATTCATAAAATCATTAGTTAAAAAAAATTTGATGTGCAATACCAAAATATTATAATGTTGTACAAGATAGTTTGTAAACTACATCAGTACTGGTTGGCTAGCATATGTGGCACACTAATTTTGAGTCCTATGACCTTGTAAGCTGGCATGCATTTCACACCATTTAAATTGAGAGTGACATACCTAAAAATGTGTGCGTTGGGACAGAGCTGGCATACCATAGTTGGTATGTCATGAACACATATGTGTTTTTTACGGTCTATGATTTCGAAACAGAATACTAGGACATGCTATGTAAGAGGTTTCCATGTTTACAGAGCTATATGGAAAGCAGCAGCTAGGGAATTGTTGCATTTCAAAACAGAGCCTAGCACAATGTCGGGAATACTCGTATGAATGCATTGAAGCTCAGATCACAACGAAACAGGAGGAATACAACCTTAGGCGTAACCAAGTGAAGGAAGCAGCATCTTTGATTCAGAATATGGTTCCAGAGACCTTGCAACGTGCAATGGATTTGGCACAAGAGAAGGGTGCCTCGAGCTGGCTCACCTCACTCCCAATTAAAGAATTTGGATTTTCTCTCCACAAGGGTGCCTTTTGGGATGCTCTGGCACTCAGATATGGCTGGCCACCCCTCAACACTCCAGCCTGTGGCACCCCCTTTACAGTGCAGCAAGCTCTATCCTGCCCCAAGGGAGGTTTCCCCACCCTGCGGCACAATAAAGTGCGGGACCTTACTGCTAACTTGATGGCAGAGGTTTGTCATGATGTTTGTACTGAGCCTCACCTACAGCCGGTCACTGGCGAGGCTCTTTCTGGTGCATCTGCCATCACTGTAGATGGAGCTAGACTAAATGTCGCAGCAAATGGATTTTGGGGAGGACGGCACGAAAGAGCTTTTTTTGATGTTCGAGTGTTTAATCCTCATGCCTCATCAAATAATCAAAGAATCTCCAGCTGCTACCGTAAACATGAGAACATCAAGAAACGAGCCTATGACCAGCGCATCCGAGAGATAGAGCATGCACCTCTGAGACAGTGCTGACTCATCAAAAACCTATCACAATAGTCGTCCAGTTTAATGTAACACCACAACTCAAGTCCATCCCAATACTCCCTTTCCCCTGAGATAGTATTAACCAACTTTAATGTACTGGTACTTTCACTCCTTTAGTCTTATCCCACACTGGGGGAATGGGTGCTGCTGCCACAGTTTGTTACAAGAGGCTTGCCTCTATGATCGCCCAGAAGAGGGATCAATCATACAGCAGAACCATGTCCTGGCTGAGATGCTAACTCTCATTTGCCCTCCTTCGCTCTTCCATCCAGTGCATACGAGGCGCACGCTCAGCAGGTGGATGGGCTACCAGGCAACTGTCGCCGCCAGTGGACCTGGTGATTTCTGAGGCACAATTCACTGACTAGTCTAATTTTTTAGGTTTTGATTACTTCGGTTATCTCATCAGTTATCTCATCATGATGATATATTGTTCGTTATCTTTAAAAAAATAATAATAATAATAACCAAGGAGAAGTATCATTTTATGATGATAGCGTAAAAGCTGTGTTCACTCCTATAAACCTCAAATGCCTTAGGAGATATATTTGCAGCTCTGCTTGAAGCTAGTTCTCTTCTGCCTGGTGTGTGCATGAGCAGTGGCCAATGTCAACATTCATATAAAGTCCTATTTTTAAGTTTTGTAGATTGGAACAGCAAAATCTATAACAACGAAAAATCTAGATACACCTTATCTATTCTCAGTTATCTTTACTCTATTTACCATTGTAGTCTATACTCTTTTTACTTGCTGTCTGAGAGAGCAGCACCCAGCAGCAGCAAACAGAAGGAGTTGAGTTTTCACTTGTCAAGATTGATATAGCATCTGCATCATTATGACAAATGGCAATTCCTTCTTACTGGTGAGTGATTAAGTAGCTGTTGTAATGAACTATAACATCATTGCCTTGACAGCTAAAATATTTAGCCAATCAACATTTGCAAGCTAGTAGTTTCTTTCCTCATATTTATTGAATAAGCCAGGCTATTCTCTCAATATTTTTAAATATATAATGACCCTCTCCTCATTTATATGTCATTGGTGTTGATATTTTTTACCAGTGAAAATATGATGCATAGATAAACAGATACTTGGATATAAACATCGCAGATGTGGCCTTACATGTCTGTGCAAACTTTTCTGATCAAATCCCTAGAGCTGGCTCACATCACTTGCCAATAATAATATACATGTTGTTATAGTGTCATGCTTACTGGCTTTAAGAGAGCTACTTTAAAGTTGTACAATTACTTTTAGCTGGCATCAATTACTTTAAGGATTGTCTTTAAATTAACTTTATCAATGTTTCAACCAAAATACTCCATTAAAGTTAAATTGCATTAAAGTGTTAAATAATAATAACAATAACAGTAGCAAATCAATAAACATAATGTTAATAACTTACTTTTGTGAGCTAAAGCAGTATGTAGAGAGTACAATAGCATGAGTGATAGAACACTTGGAAATTTGGCCTGCTTGAGAAAAATGGTGGACAAATTTTCCATCATCTGAGACAAATGTGATGGGAAAGAATAGTCTAGATAAGCAATTTTATCCTTGAAAATAAGCAGAAAGGAGAAATGCAAATGAAAGCTACAAGGTGAAATAGCTAGGCCTCAAGGTCAAATGCAATCAACCTTATTTTTGCCTATCCAGTTGCATATACAATGATAAAGATAAATGACATGCCATGGGTATCCAGAAATTAGCTGGCTTTAGTGGCTTTGGTTAGTATTTATGACAGGGGAAATTCAGAATCAGAGATGGTGGGGATTGATCAGGGGGTCTGGACCAACATTTTTCAATCATGATATGAGATTAGTGACTATAATATTATTGATATGGACAAGCTACATAAACACAATCACAGATTTCAAATCCATGTGAGTGCTTACTCAAGCTAAATGTCAAATGTCCACTAACACACGTTCAAATGTAGTTGGACTCCCCCTTTGAATCTGGACCCTACCGGTGAAGTAAGTAGTAAGGTCAGCACTCACTACCCAGCAGCTAACTATAACGGCGGTTATGTGATTAGACATACCACAGTAGGGAGATCAGCTTGCTAGCTATATATCGTAGAAAAGATAATAAATTCTATACTTACTTTGAGCTTACGTGTGTAGGAGGCCTGAACTCACAACCACTTCAGTTGGAGCACTTGGGTGGTCTCGACTACGTACTTGCGATTACGTCATTATAATTTATAATAATTATTGCGACCTAGACATAATTATTATTAGTGTCAGAAGCGCTGCCGCATATGCATGCTACAGTAGTGTCTTAACTGCCAAGAAAAAATGTACAGGGAAAAGCGAGGTAAATGTACATATGTTCGTGAACATCTAAGACACTACAAATGGAGGTACGGCTGGATGGTTTCGAATGGCAGGGCTGGATGGTTTCAATGGTCACAGGTTTAACTAGCGAACTAGCTACTCTGTAGAGTCTCCTAGTTCCTACACTATGCAAGAGCTGACGTCATACAAGAGTCCAAATTATTTGTGAATGGTTGATGCAACAGAAAATGCCTTCCCTGTAACTGCTCAAGCAAAGCATTCACAGTGACTCGCAGTTCCCCTGCTAAAGTTTGGACTGCAGTCAAGTAAATTGGAACTGCAATATATGCTCACTGCAATTGTATGCTTGAGGCTTAGGAGGACCTATGCAGGGAAGAGTGTCATTTTAATAAGTCTTTATAGAGAATGGTTACGCTCAATCCATTATCACATTTCCTCTGTCAATACCGAAAGGAAGATAAGTACACCGATTCAGGCGATCAGGAATCTGAAATATTATGTAGCAGGAATGAGTAAAGACATCAAGAGTGTCTACAGGAAGTTCAATATTGCAAATTGGGAAGAATTCAGAGGGAACAATTGGGCAGAGTGAAGGACTGTGTGTATAACCAATTTCATCAGTAGAGCAAAACATACAAAACAGACACACAAAACAAATGAATGACTAACCCCAGATCTCAAGATACCTTGTGACAAGAGAAGGACTTGGCAAGGGCGATAAATAAATAAATAAATAAATAGACAAATTAACTAAACAGGGTACGGAGCATATTGGTGTAGTTCAGGGAAATGCATCTGAGTTCCAAACAGGGATGACCCGGGCCCGGAAGATATGGTGTGAGGCAGTTATGACTGTTGAGGCTGTTTTGTCAAGAAGATTTGTTGCATCAGATAGAGTTAGCGAGGGAAATATTCGGCGAAGTGAATAGCGAGTGCTGGGCAACCAGTGACCCAAGGCACCAATCTCAATAGTAATGAGTGTGGAAGAGATGCCATGTGAGTCGAGGTCACTTAGGGCTAGTTGGTAATTTTTCTTGTTCTCTTTCCGACACTTGGCATTGGCCAGAAACTCAGGTGAGTTGTATGGGACAATAAGTTCAAGTAGGATAAGTTCAAGTAGGATAACTTCCCCAGTTCTGACAATCATGATATCTGGACGAGCCGAGGTATCTAGGATGTCTATTGGAATGGTGGAAGTTGGATTCTCACTTGCTCTGGATTCTGGAAGATCTGCATACATCCTTTCTCCAGGTTCAAGGTGATTTGTTAGAACGGAAGCAGTTTCTTCAGAGCACTGTCGTGTCTCCATGTGTATCTCCCCTGGGAGAGGACCACCGGACATCCATTGAGAATATGGTGGATGGTACACTCCAAGGGCTGTCGCACAGGCAGCACTTTGCATCCGGTTTCATTTTCCACAGTCTCGTGTTCAAGGTTTAGAGAACTTCACTCCAGAATGTCTGGCTAATCATTTATCTGCTGTCTGAATAGAGGATCACAAGCTGTGATTAGATCAATCTCTGGGCAGCTATTATTTCTGCAGCCTTCCTTCTTTCTTATCCTTCTCTGAAAATAACAGTGAGGCATTTGCATGTACTTGTCTTATCCAGAATGTTTGTAATCCTCTCACCCCCCCCCCCCACCCACCCCACCACCACACGTGGGCATAGTGTATGCATAATGACTGTCTGTGTGGCTATTGCATATGTAAGTGCAGATATTTTGCACCCTGGAGTAGACCACACCCTCAAATGGACTCCAGTGCAGTGTACAACCTTGATTATAGCACGTGCAGTCATTTGGCATATTTAATGTTGCATTGCAGTGCACACACTTATAAGTACAACACATGCACAGTATTGTACACACACACACACACAACTCAATATTGAGTGACTCTAAGTATAACATCTGAAGGGTTACCAGTAAAGTGGCAACCAAATGTTTTTGTGAGTAGAGGAGGCTGAGATGCAGAAGATGAAGGTCTGGACATGTTTATCCAGTACAGCAGCAACTATTGCAAGTGAGATGGCCAAACTCTAGAATGAAATGGATAGAGATTGAGGCTGATGATGATCCCTTTCCAAGAGATTAAGCTGACCTGGAAGAAATCTTGTCAACAACAAATAACCTCAGATACTGGTATCTATCAACCTCACTTAAGTTAGCATGAAATTATTCCTGATGATGGCCAGAGCATCTAGCAGAAACATTGAATGAGTAGATGTAAGCCGATTGTAGAGAAAGTCATTGCATAGTAGTCTACTATGTCCACTGACAATATTGGTGGACATGAGTTTTAAATGATATCTGGCTGGCTAGGTCTACATGGGTGTGGTCTTGTTGCCTTAACAAGGCAATCCAATGTAGTTATTTATTTTTTAAATTATTTGTTGCTTGTTTGTTTGTGTTTGGTAGTGGTGGACTATACAAGTGTGAGCTTCAACACCTCCAGGGCTGTTAAACACTGTTTATAGCTTGTTTATTGTTGTTGGACACTGCACATGTCACCACATGCCATGTGCCAGTTACAGCCTCCTTTAAGGACTTGGTAATAGTTGCACAGCACCACCCTAACAGCAGATGTATTTGTAGAGGATCAGCTACAGCCTCTTTTTTACTTGGTAACAGTTTTTAATGAGCAAGAAATCCCGCAAACAAATCAGCAGAAATGAGTATGTGTGATTCATCTGCATGTCTGGTCTTATGATTGTAAATATGTGAGCTAGCTTTTTGCTGTAAAGACAGAAGTCTTAGCCACGTCTCTTTTCTGCAACCATGAACCAGATTATTCATTGCCATGCTTTGGAACATTTGGGATCTTGTGGTATTAAGTTTATATTAGTGGCCCTATTGTATGCAAGTTATGCAGGTGGGAACACTGGGAAATATATAATCATAGAATCATAGATTTGATGTAATAGAGCACAGTGGAGCTCTGCTATTTATCACATGTAATGGATGCACAAGTTCTTCTACAGTTAGACTGCCCAACTCTGAACAATGTAACTTCTAAGTGAGTAGAGTAGAGTAACAACATTGATGGAGTGAGGCCCTTATAGTTCTGGCCATGCAGACTTAACCAGTAGTCATAGTGCTTTACTCTAGCCTAGCCTCATGCCCACTGGCTGGCCTGAGGAGAACTCTGGCTCTACCCTAGCCCTTGTCCATTGGTGAGAGCAAGTCACTGGAGGAGAAATAAGTGGCCATACAGGTGTTGGTGAAGTGTGCTGGTGTTAATTACCACATCAATAATATAACTAAGCCTTGCGCCTAACTGCATAATATTTTAGCTAATTTACACTGTGTGGTTGAGTACCTAATTTGACTTGGAGCTTCACAACATTTGTCTATTTTCAGTGTCTACCAATTTGTTTGTGACCATTTCACCTTCTGGACAGAACCTACTTGGCCAGTCCTACTAACTCACATGCTCTGCCAGTGTGTCAGGTGCAGGTAGTGCTAGCCGTATTGTCTGGTTGAGAGGAACAACTACAAAGACAGATATAAGCTAATTTGACACTGAGATTTCAGCCATTGAGTGCTAGTGATAGAGGAACATACACTTGCCGTGTTGAAGTGGGAACTTTGGTGAAGATCAGTAGCACAGATGTGCTCCCACCTAATTCAAGTAAGTTTACAAACAACAATATTCTCTTTGCAGTTTATAGTAGAACTTGGCGTAGAATTAGTATTGTAGTTGAGTATAAGGCCCAGAGGAATAGGTCAGGGTGGTCAGGTTTTCACTGGACCAACTCTAGCAAACAAAGTTCAACTTCCATATCTGGAGCACCACGAGCATGCTCAGTAGACATCACTAGCCTAGGCATGCTCTTCCTTGTGTGTGCTAGCTAGCAGTGTGAATGCCACTCAGCAGCTGCCTTATAGTCCTGCTCATTCTGCACATCCTCAGAGAGCTAATCATCCCTCCTGGTTAAGCTGTGGCCATAGCTCTACTGCCACCAACCATGTGATAGCTTGTGTTTATAAGACATGCACTTCTGCTCTGAAAACTATGAATGTGGAGAGAAGAAGAATTTCACCACATCCATCACCCACTTACTGACAACATGCAATAGCCCCCACTTCCTGTCCTGAGCATTAGTATTTATCTTCCTCCAGCAGTGGCATAGGAACTCTGTTTTATGAATATGCAAATACTTATGTGAATATTACACTTGTAGGACCTTCTGCTCCCACAACCCTGATGGGCACTCCTCAGTCTACATCAGTAGAGCTCACATGGTCACAGCCCTCCCAAGATGTTGTGGACACTTACACAATACATTACATGAAAGTTGCAGGCTGTGATAATGCTCCATCAGGTAGTGTTACTGTTCCTGGATCACCAACAAGCTACATTCTGACTTCCCTGGAAGAAGCCATACGGTATGAGATAAGCCTAACAGCTGTGAACACTGCAGGCTCCTCCTCTGCAAGTACTTATACAGGAACTACTCCTGCCACTGGTGAATCTTAGACTTAACAAGTATTATTTAACAATGAAGTTTGTTTCTTGTCCAACAGTTCCCAGTTGCTGTATTCCCTCACCAACATCTCAGTCCATGAGCCCTACCAGTATCACTATCTGGTGGGAGCGTGAGGCCTGCCTCCTACGTAATGGAGAGAGCCTACGTTACAGTGTGCGCTACAGAGAGACTGCATCCAGCACAATCATAGCAACAGCCACTGCCAGTATTGATGCCAGAACTTACACTGCTAGTCCACTCTCCCCTCGTACCTCATACACATTTGAAGTGGCTCTTGTTAATGAAGTAGGGACAGGCCCCTACAGTATGACTGACATCTCTACTACCAGTAAGTCTAAAATACAAGACTTTATATATTCTCAGATGTTGGTCTCCTTGGTGGTATGGTGGTATGGAGGTTGTCTCGTGAAGCAGACCTCAATAAATGTACGGCATATTAGCCAGAATATAGTGTGTGTGCCAGGAATGGTATTTAATCAGCTTGAAGCCATGTGATAGACCACAGTCATTGCTATAATTAGCCATGCTGCCTCGGGTTGTGTTTTGCCCCAACTGGTGACTTCAAGATCCTCCGTCCCTGTATGCAGAAGTTGTCTGCTGCTTCCTCATATCATGAATACCCATCTGATTTGTCCAGACACTTTACTAAATACACTCAGAAAATAGAGGGTGCGGTTCATGCGAGTAGTCTGGAACCTCAATTTCCTCACACTCAGAATCTAATTTATTGTCATTTCTAATAGTGTTCTGCCCAATATATACGACAGTTACAAGGCAGAGCCTCCAACTATATGGATTCATCTGTATTTTTAATGGCTTCTGATCCATAAGTACTGACCACAGAACTATCATGAAATAGTATGATAACATGTATTATTTAAAATTCTGTTGCAGGTAGCTATGCAAGAGTTACAAAATGGCCATAACTTTTCTGGAAACAATATTCCACTGTAGGTTATGTGGTAGTAGCTTTTTATTGTCAAGCCTCCAGCAAAGGTTGAGAGTAGCAAGCCAGTGCTCAAGCTTGGCAACTTTTCAGGGGGAAGATAAAATGTGTCCATGCTTCAAATGAGATGTCTGCAGAGCTGATGATATGCCCTCCTCTCTGGTTTGCTGTGCTCAATGTTTCCTGATTCCAAGATTGCTGCTGACTTTAGTTGCAAGCATGTCAAGACCAAAGGCTGCTTCACTATAAGACACTTGGCCATCATATTGTATTGTATTGGCCTACCGTATCATATCATATGAGCTGCAGTTGGAGTGTATATGGTTGTGGAGGACAGAGTGTTGCTCGCTCACAATATGATGATGCTATACAATAGGACAATATGATACGATACGATGGCACAGTGTCATATTGTGAAGCAGCCTTACAGTCATAGGCCCAGAACTGTACCAGTATTCTTTTTTATGTGGTCAGCTGTAAGTGGGTAAATACTGAAATGGAGGTCATAAATGCTGATAGTTCTTCAATTGATGTTGACATCACTGCAATGAGGTTGGAGGCTCTGCGAGGAGGAAAGTCTGAAGCTAACTGTAGCCTCTTTGAATGTGTCAATCTAGTTAAATATTCTCACTAAAGCTATACAGCTGGCGTTCACAGTCTCCTTGGATACATTCAGGTATACCTATCTCTCATGCTGGGTGCCTGTATAATCAACCAAATCCAACACTAGAGATTGGGTTAGCAAAGTGAGCACTTTTCTTTTGATTCTTTGCTAGAGTGCCATGCCAGAGTAGCTGCTACTGGTTGAAGCTTAGTCCCACACCACCAGCTCACAGAATAGGCTGACATGATTAGCTACCAGGATTGTAAGGAGCCAGTATTTAGTTTAGCCATGTTACTCACCTCTATAGTGTCTTTAAATATATTGATGCGAGATCCACAATTCTAGCTACAGAAGCTGCTATTGGTCTAGCCAGAGTCCCACTGGGTAAGTAGTGAGTGCATGGATTGAAAACAAGATTAGCTACTACTTTTCCAAGTGTGTTGCTTTGAGTTATATAAAATATATTCTAGGAATAGGCCACCCAAGTGTGAGTGAAGTTTTTTTACAGCGCGTATATATGTTGTTAAGAGCATTGACAACAATGATGATCTGACAGGTTCTGGGCACAGAGTCTGTAAATATGTAAAAGTATATCTCAGGCAAGCTATATAAATATGTCAATATGTGAATATTACAGTTGCAGTTCCTTCTGCTCCCACAAGCCTGATGGGCACTCCTCAGTCTACATCAGTAGAGCTCACATGGTTTCGGTCCTTCCAAGATGTTGTGGACACTTACACAATACATTACATGAAAGTTACAGGCTGTGATAATGCTCCATCAGGTAGTGTTACTGTTCCTGGATCACCAACAAGCTACATTCTGACTTCCCTGGAAGAAGCCATACGGTATGAGATAAGCCTAACAGCTGTGAACTCTGCAGGCTCCTCCCCTGCAAGTATTTATACAGGAACTACTCTTGCCGCTGGTGAGTCTTAGACTTAACAAGTATTATTTAACAATGAAGTTTGTTTCTTGTCCAACAGTTCCCAGTTGCTGTGTTCCCTCACCAACAGCTCAGTCTGTGAACCTAACCAGTATCACTATCAGGTGGGAGCGTGAGGACTGCCTCCTACGTAATGGACAGGCTGAACATTACAGTGTGCGCTACAGAGAGACTGGATACAGTACAATCATAGCAACAGCCACTGCCAGCATTGATGTCAGGACTTACACTGCTAGTCCACTCTCCCCTCGTACTTCATACACATTTGAAGTGGCTCTTGTGAATGAAGTAGGGACAGGCCCTTACAGTACCACTGCCATCTCTACCAGCACTCCTACCAGTAAGAATGTTGACTATAATATAACACACTCATCTTCAATCACATTACTGTCTACAGGTCTTGGTCTCCTCCTTGGTGGTGTACTTTACCCTAACAACAGTCTGCTGACCCTCACTGACATAGGGGAGGGAGGGGCTGCTCTAAACTGCATCACTGACTCTGTTGCCTGCTGTAGAGGTGGTGGTAGTGCGCGTCGTGAGTGGATATTGCCAGGGGGAACTATAGTAGTGTCATCTTCTGGAGCAGACACATCATTTTCCAGAACTACAGGAGCCAGTACTGTCTTGCTGCATCGTGGAGGTGCTGCCTCAGGGCCTACAGGAGTGTTCACCTGTGCTGTACCAGACAGTCAAGGCAACCCCCAGCAAGTGTTTGTTGGGATATACCCTCCAGAGGCTGGTACAGTAACTAAGCATCTCATACTAGTATGTATTGCTACTCTACTGTAACTCTCCTCAGGCTCACCCTTCATAACATCTCTGACCTACAACATCACATCAGGTGTTCTCACTTGTGCATCCACTGGAGGACCTGCCAGCAGCATCACTTGGAACAGGAGTGGTCCCTCCTACCAACAGAGCCAGAGGGTTGTGGACACATCCACTGCCACTTACCACAACCTCCTCTCCATCACTAGCTCTCAGCTAAGCCACTACAGTGGCTCCTTCAGCTGCTCAGTCAGCAACAGCAGAGGACAAAGTGCAGCCACTACAATGACATACCAATGTACAAGTTCTATACTTACTATTATTGAAAACTCTCTTCATGTTTCCCTTTGTTTCTTTAGCAAGTGCATTATCTGGACAGCAGACTTCATATCTTCTTGGATCATCTGCAAGTGTCACTTGCTTTAGCAACCTGACAGTGCAGTCTATACGATGGCTGAATGCTTCCAACAGTGGAGCACTGCTAGCTAGTGGTACTTCTGGACAGCAACAACTGGTTCTGGACATAGAGAAGGTCACCAGTGATATTGACAACACACGATACACATGTGAGGTGTTGATCCGCCTACCTGCTGGAGCAGTAGTGGTGGACAGGCAGAATTTTGTGCTGCATGCTGGTGGTACGTATCAGCATAGGCTTTGTGGCATATTAATTAGTAGTTTTTATTTTGATCCAATTAGAATCATTAGTGCGTCCTCTGACCTCTATCATGGTCACTGACATCACATCGTCCGGAGTGACTGTTCAGTGGATGTTTGTGGGGCCTTTTAATTCCATGCAAAAAGAGACTTGTGTGGTTGTGTATGGAACTACTTCAGGACCACTAGATAGGAGGAGCTCAGCAGGGACTGCTGATGTTGGACGTCTGACCTACTCTATACGACTAATCTCACTGGCCCCAGCCACAGATTATAACTATGTCATACAGTGCAGAAATGAGTTGGATAGTACTGGAAAATCAAGTGCAGAAATGCCATTTACAACCAGTGACAGTGGTGAGTTAAATATGATGTACTTGCTGTTAATAATATATATAGAATATGATATCATCTGATATTATACAGAGTCTGGACCTATCAGAGGATTAGCTACAACATCTCCTAGTGACTCTACTCTGATCATCTCCTGGTCTCCTCCTGCTGTGCCAAATGGAGTCATTACATCCTTCTTGGTCAGGATCATTGACCTTGCACGAGAAATAGTAACAGTGTATATGATTAGTGCTGGAGAAGTGACTAGCTACACAGCTAGTGGTCTAGGTAGGAGAGAGAGTGGATGTCATGTTATAATGTTGCAATGGCTGACTGAGTGATTGATGATGTTGTAGTTGCTGGTGTCCCCTACAATGTCAGTGTTGTAGCTCTGAACAGGGCAGGTCCAGGGAGACTCAGTTCTACAGTAGTTTTCACAAGAGAACTTGGTAAGTCCTTCCATTCATATCTCAGTCACATTAGTAGGTGCTGCATATTTTGTAGGACCAAGTATATCACCTATGAATATCAAAGCATTGAGGATCTCTGGCAGCATGATGACAGTGTCCTGGACCAGGCTGACTCTGTCTGAAGCCACGTCTTCATCACTCACTACACTGTGGCCTACTTCCCTTTACCAAGTGGCAGTAAACGACAAGAACCCAACACCTTGTACAAGACTGTGAGCAATGACTCCAGTGAGACCAGCATTGAAGGCCTGGATGAGAACACTGCCTATGCTGTGCAAGTCTCAGCTAATACTCGTGCTGGAGCAGGCTCCTTCAGTGGAGTAATAATTGCCTCTCTACACCCAACATTTGGTGTGTGAATGTGCTCATTGAATTAACCATTATACATTTTGTTGTTTGTTAATTAGGCGGTGGAGTTGCAGGATTTGGAGTTGGGGCCATTACTGGTGCAGCAGTTGTGGGCGTGGTGGCCATTATTGTGATCCTCATCCTCATTGTGGTCATTGTTTTAGCTAAGAGAAGGTTAGTGTTAGTGTCATGCTTAACACACTGTGCCACCTTATAAGATGGCAGGGATTATCCCACTGCACTTTGACCTTTGCTGTTATTGCCCAACTGCACTACTTAAGTGTAGCTACAACTTTTGATATATAAAATGATTTCCATTTGGAGCACTTGGAAAGACCTTGCCATTCACTTGACCTTTAGATTCTAAGGTCAGATCCAGGGGGGTGGGGGTGGGGTTGTGATTGAGGAGTCTGAAGCCTTCTCAACACAATTTAAGTGATACCAATATCCTCCATGCTGTCTGTTTCTGGATAAGTGTATGAAATGTTTACTCTTTGAGTTAGCATACCTGCTGTGCCACCAGTTTGGAGTATTAGCTGCTACAACACACCCAACCAGCTCAGTCATCTATCAGCAGTCCTCCCAGTGTTTCTTACGCTAACCTGACCTTCAAAAAATTATTTATAATGTTTTTCTTTAATGCTGATGATAAAATCACAAATGCTTGCCAAAATGTGCGAGTTTGTTGCAAGTGGAATTACCTGAGAATAGCTTTGCAAGTGTGGAAGTAACTTGTGCCAAAGTAAATGTCAATACAATAACCTTCTCAGTAAGCAACTTGGATCTTGATGATTCAACTAGATGCTCTTGCCTTCATCAGTAATAATTGACAATACTATAATTGGTCAGTGATGGGCAAATCCTACAGGAAGGTCATAATGAGAGTCAATACTGTATTTATATTCGAAAGCATCCTCTAGTCTATCTGGATGAATGCTATGCTCAAGTCTGTTCTTTATTATGATTAGTCTCGATTGCACTAGGCACAGATTAATTCTCTTGAAAGTTGTATACTGTTTATGACACGGAATCAAGAGCTGTTCTTCCACACAGAAATGTGCATGCACTATATACACAATATGAGATTAGTAATCCATTAATAAATTACTATTGGGAGATTCTAAAGTAATAGTCATTGCTGTTTCTCTCTCCAATATCTTGTGTCTCCTATTATATTTTAACACATTGGCAGGTCAGTCTCCACAAGGACAGACCCTCCCACTTGCAATACTGACAAAGTCTGTGAATATGAAGAGATCAACCTCAAGGAAGGTTACTCCACCTGCAAGGATGATGTTCCAAATATCCGTGCGACATGCCCACCACCCACCATTAGTGTGAACAAGTGCCCTGCATATGGGATGATTACCACTTCACCCAAGTTTGGGCTCGGACAAGGACCCGAGGGTGTGGAAGGAACTCTGACTGATGGTGTTTATGAGACAGTGGAGTTGTAATGATTGGATTTACTTTCACATGATGTGTTGTGCTATGCAAGTGTTGGTCAGCTCATTTGTGTTGGCGTATTAGACTGGTTGTAAACACATCGGCTCCTGTCAGTTTCTGTGCAGTTGTAGTTTTGTTCTTCAGTTTCTTGTTGTAAATAAGCAAAAATCTAAAATAATTTGTAACTAGCTAGATTATCTTGCTAAACAGAAAAGTATAATAGTAAGGGAATTCATAAACAGTTTCAGAGAGAAATAGCTCTTGTTTTGTGTGCTTGGAATTGATGCTTGTTGTAATTCCACAGGTTTATTATCCCAGCCATCATGCATGTGCTTCCCCTCTCTCATCTCGAGTGCTATACATTAGGACTATTAAATATACAAAGATATGTAATACAAGGTTACATTATTCTTCACTCACACATGCACACCCCTCACACACACATCGTTACACACTCACACACATTTCTCCTCTTCAGCCATGAAGGATGCAGTCATCATCATTTACAGGTATGATAGAAGCCATACACTGAGCATTCATGGCAAACTACTTGGTCAGCACAGTGTACACAGAGGAAGGATTCCCTGTGGATGATAAGTATTCATGTTACCACAATCTAAAATCTATAATTACCTAGTTACTTCACTCTGTAATGATTAGAGCAAACCATAGATGATAATTATTACCATATGAGTGGGTCATTTGTCTCAAACAGAATGGGGATTTAGTGAATTTTAAAGAGAAGTAATATTTGTAGAGAAGTTGTTAAGAAAACTGGCAAGTTGCAAATAAGAAATGGCAGCAAAAGATGGTACATTTAATAGTCGTGAAGA
Source organism: Cladorhizidae sp. MBARI D1340-BT2 (assembly GCA_028752905.1). Taxonomy (NCBI): domain Eukaryota; kingdom Metazoa; phylum Porifera; class Demospongiae; order Poecilosclerida; family Cladorhizidae; species Cladorhizidae sp. MBARI D1340-BT2. Next base: position 44,708,191 of record JAQNBH010000011.1, read on the forward strand.
TATGTAGCATTCAGAAATGGAAATTCCTAAAAAATATCTAGATATAGACTCACTGGTTTCCCTATTTGAGAGAACCAACGTCATATAAAGTTCAGAGGTCATTGAAGAGATTTAATTGCAAGTATTTAAACGCTTATAATTGTAACGTTCAAGGAAACAGTTCCAAGTGGTTCTCTGGCTTGTAAACCACTAGTAGACATTGGTGTAAACTAGTGCCCTGCCAATGGGATAATTAACACGTTACCAAATCTTGGACTTGGAGAAGGACAAGAGGGTGGAGTTTATGACACAGTAAAATAATGAAATGGTTGAAGATACATTAAATAGATATACTATATACTAAACTGAGTAATGATTTTTTGTGGTCCTGTTAGACAATACCACTGTCTCCTTTCAGTTTGTACTGTTGTTCAGTTAGTTGTTGTGCAGTGTGCTACAGTTGCTTTTCTACATGTGCAACTTAGTGAAGTTTACACAGAGATATGTACACTGGTAACCAAGTCAACAAAAATAACATTAAAAGACATAGTGAAAGTTTATAGAGCTGGTGCGTGGTTGTCTCTACTACACATGATGCACCTACATGTGCAACATCTCTAGGCCTCCATGATGATCAACACACTAGGAGCTGTTGTAAATATATGAGAATAAGCATAATGATCCTCCATAAGCATATGCATTTACTTAATCATCCATTTAAAAATAATGGCACACAGACACCCACACACATGCACATGCACACAAACATGCGTGTGCATGCATACACACAATAAAAGTTATTTTCATTAACAGAGTCATAGGCAGGTATTTGGAGGTGGTGCAGCCAGAATCTGTTGGCTACACTTGTTGGGGGAGATTCCTTCAGAACTGGGCAAATTAGCCAAGCCACATCCATCTGCCATGCAGAATGCCTGCTATTCCTTAGATATAGAGCTTTCCAATTGCCACTTCAAAATATTATGTTGACCAGTTTAGGGATCGGACCACCCTCGATGTTACACTCCTATTTCAACGACACTTAGAACATCTCTGCTTGTGTCACTTAAATTTGCTATAATATAACCTGCTGCCCCCACCCGCCAAGCTGACCACTTAGATCTTCAAATTGTCATTTAACACTTTTTCTTATTCAATTCTTGACTATCTACTTTATGTTCCTGTTTGAACATGCATGTTTATAAAGACCATGCAGTGCAATGAATGAAACTTCAAACTTCAACTTGTTGTTGTTTTTTCAATAATAGCATGCAATATGAAGCATGGGAAGCAGCACAGACCTTGTGCTTTCATGCTTGGAAAAGCAACGTGTGTTCTCCTTCCAGTTTGTAAAGCCCTTCACTAACAATTCTTGCTCAGTCACAACAGTGATCACAGCTGTACTGTCCTGTACAGCTTTTTGGTATGTCAAGCCTCTAGCTGCCTCCTGCACAATATCATAGTGCAGCCACTTAAAGTTCTTAAACCAGGTAGACTGAAACGAAAGGTTAACTGGTGCCCTTATACCAAAGGATCAAGAATGGAAGGCAATATGCTTCGTCTGAAATGGCTCAAGTGGTAGGTCACCAATAACTTATGAATTGATAGTTCTAGTTATCGGCATCCAGAAAGATTATCTAAAGGAAATGTACAGGTTATATATATAGCTACCTAGCTTTTAGTACATAAAAAACACAAACTAAGATATACAGTTGAGTAAAGATTAAATATTGTTAGCTTGATGATTATAATATATCTGTGGTGAAAGACACAACTAGAATACTTATTAGAAGCACTAGATTTTTCTTCTTTCAGTCTCTCACAGCCCTTGAGTAATTAACTAATGAATATGGATATAGAGACAAATTCCATTCCAGAACTTTTTACAGTTTTTTGGTAATTACCAGACTACAGCTTCTCCCATTCCACCCACACCCAAAACAGTGAAAGGGTTAAAAATGCTTTAGGTATGTGCACTATAACAGCTCTTAACTTGAAAATGATAGTAGGATCTTGGTAGTTTGTCTCAATGATATTATTTCATCAGCTTACTCAGCTTTCCATCCATCTACAACACATATCAACTTCTGAGGTATGCAACTGAAAAATGCGAAGTATGTGAAGATGTAGTTGGTCTACAACACATACCACATCTTCTAATATAGTCCTATTGAAGGAAATAAACAAGATGTTTCTAGCAAGTGTGATGATTCTGTCCAAGTATTTCAGAGAAGAATACATAATCTGCATAGAGGAAGAGCTTGAGAAACACTTCCTGCCTAGAATTTTAGGGTTTTTTCAAAGTATTTAGTGCATTTTGATTGATAGTGCTAATGGCTGAATGTTAAAACTCAAGCAGTTCTATAAAATGCGACATGGAAAATTTGGTAATTCCCATCTGAGAAGGCTTTCAACCAAAATGAACTTGTACATGTTATTGGAATTCAACAGTTTGCGATGCACTCAATGCAAAACAAGAGGAATTAAAGGTCTTTATATTGAAGTATATAAGCTTCTGAACACAATTCTAGTGATTACAACTACAGATGGGCATAGTTTTCTGCTCGTGCATGCTTCTTCATGAAATATTGTGCCACCTGAAATTATGAAGAAGTCATTATATTAAGTAATTTGAGAAGAATATATATACCCATCTGCAAATGCTAACTGTAGATTTGTGTCGGTGGTAATGTTAACATTTGTGTTAAATAACATTACAAGCTTTTGCTTGCTTATGTGCTTACTCTATTATAAAAACTGTTTTTGTAGTAAATATTTTCCCAATATTTTGCATCTTCCTGCTGAGTGCATAAAATCTAGTCAATAGAGGAGAGAATGATGGAAACTAATACTGAGCATGCCAAATTGACTATCACTTGAACAAGTTCTTGTCAGCTTCTGCATGTTCTTACTTTAGTATTCTGAGAATTTCTGCTGAAAGTACTGCCTTATTAACTCACACTTCATTTGCCATCGTGTGCGCACTTGCTATGAACCATTGTTTCAAAAATGTTAGCTAAATTTCCAATTTACGATGACTGTCTGCTTCAACTTGCTTTTCTTGATCCTAGAAATAGAGATAAGACCTCTTTAAATGGCATTGTTGAATTGGCAAAGCGCTTTACATCCTTCTCTCCTGATGAATTGGACACTTTGAGTATGGAATTTCGTGATTTTCGTGCTTCACCCTTGGACCAACTTCCCACATTTGATGCAAAAGAAGCTGGAGCAATAGATAACTTCTGGTCTGTGATGGCAAAAGTTCATTCAATCATTGATTTGGAACTATTTCGTTTTGGGGTCTTGTCCAGTTTTGCACAGATTTTGCTCGTACTCCGCATTCCAATCAGATCCAGAACGCCTTTTTAGCATGGTGAGAAAGATCGAGACGGAAGAACGACGGCAGTTGGATCCATCCACAGTGTGTGACCTGCTGAGTGTTAAAATAAATAATGATAAGCCATGCTATTCAAATGCACATCTAATTAATGACAGCATGCTATCATTAGCTAAATCAGCCACCATGAAAAGTCTACAGACAACCTCATAACTACAATTACATGTATATATATAGCATATCATCATCTCTACCTCACAATCATGCATCTGAGACTCTGATTCATTGATTTCAATATTCATAATAATAATATTATTGAAGAACTACACTGTTAGGCGGGTGGGGGGGGGGGGGGGGGGGGGGTTGCAGAGGCGCATTAAGTAGCTCCTCTCTCCACAAGATTGACGTGGAGGAGGAGCTGAGTATGTAGAGGGAACAACAACACCTTAAAATGTTGAGACCCACGGCCACTTTTACCTGGCCATGTTGTGGTCCTGCAAAAATTAGCAAGATCCTGCAAAATGCTAGATTTTGTCCTGCCAATGAGTGTTCACAGGTTGGTAAGTCTGACTATATCCAAGTGATTGATAGCTCCCCAAGCTGGCCAGCGGGCATGAGGCTAGGCTAGAGCAAAGCACTATGACTACTGGTTAAAACTCTGCATGGCCTGAACTATAAGGGCCTCCCTCCATCAATGTTGTCAGTATACTCTAGACTACTCACTTAGAACTGATAATGTTCAAAGTTGGGCACTCTAAATTTCAAATTGTAGAGGAACTTGTACATCATTACATGTGATAAATAGCAGAGCTCCACTGTGATATATTACATCAAGGATCTAGGATTCTATGGTTATATATTTCCCAGTGTTCCCACCTGCATAACTTGCATACAATAGGTCCGCTTAATACCCCAAGACACCAAATGTTCCAAAGCATGACAAGAATAATCTGTTGCAGATTGCAGAAAAGTGACATGACTAGGACTTCTGTCTTTAATGCATTCAAGCTAGCTCACATATTTACATTCGCAAGACCAGACATGCTGTATTATAAGCAGATAAATCACACATGCTCATTTATGCTGATTTGTTTGCGGAATTTCTTTCTCCTCGACAACTGTTACCACGTCCAAAAGATACTGTAGCTGATCCTTTACCACAACAGCTGCTGTTTGGCTGGTGGAGCACTCCTGTGCAAGTTTACCAAGTCCTTGAAGGAGGCTGTAGCTGACCCTACATGGGTAGAATCAACAATAGCACAAGATGTAGTTTATGCTGATTTGTTTTAAGTGGACCACATTGTGTGCATGGATAGCAATAATAGCAACAAGACATGGCATGTGGTGACATGTGCAGTGTCCAACAACAATAAACAAGCTATAAACAGTCCTGGAGGTGCTGAAGCTCACACTTGGTATAGTCCACCGCTACCCAATTGTAATAATATAAGAGGAAAACACAAACAAACAAGCAACAAATAAACAACAATAAATATTTATAAAAACAAACTACGTTGGATTGCCTTAAGGCAACAAGACCACACCCATGTAGACCTAGCCAGCCAGATATCATTTAAAACTCATCTCCACCAGTGGACATAGTAGATGCAATGACTTTCTCTACAATCAGCTTACATCTACTCATTCAATGTTTCTGCCAGATGCTCTGGCCATCATCAGGAATAATGACTTAAGTGAGGTTGATATATACCAGTAGTTATTGTTTCTGAGGTTATTTGTTGTTGACAAGATTTCTTCCAGGTCGGCTTTATCTCTTGGAAAGGGATCATCATCATCCTCAATCTCTATCCATTTCATTCTAGAGTTTGGCCATCTCACTTGCAATAGTTGCTGCTGTATTGGCTGAACATGTCCAGACCTTCATCTTCTGCATCTCAGCCTCCTGTCCTCACAAAGACATTCGGTGGTCAATTTGAGGGTGTGGTCTATTCTAGGGTGCACAATATCTGTACTTGCAGGGGGGTAGGAACTGGTCTGGCAGACCCGGCAGCTGCGGACCAAAGTTTCCGACCAAAGTTTCACTACTAACCTCCAGTTATCAAGCAACTTTCTAATCTTTACTGAGAGCCTCCAGCCACAGTTGTTTTGTTTAAAAAATGCAAATGAAGCCCACCAAACTACGCCCCTACATTTTTTTGGCGCGTGCTATTTTAGTATTATAGCGAGCGGATCTCATGGCTGCGCGGTACAGGTTACTACAGCTTTGCGAGAGAATACTGAAGATTACTGAACAACTTGAGCAGTTTAGGGGCGGTGCCACGTGAATCACAATTGGCGCCGCGAAAATTATCGCGCACAACATTTTTACACAATATGATGCAATAATTATGATTAACAACGTTGTAAACATCTGAAATATGATTAATAATTTAATTTGTGCAAATGGAGTCCCTTTCCGCGAAAATTGCCGCGCACAACATTTTTACACAATAATAATACAATAATTATGATAAATAAAAAAGTTTGTAAACATTTGAAATATGATTAATAATTTGTGCAAATGGAGTCTCTTTGCCATACTTTCTCCTCCACACATATTCTATGAGGTACCCTTCCAAGAAGGGCTTGCTGGTGCCATGAAGCTTCATTTTCCTCTTGGCATTTGTCCATGTACCCTCGATGGATTGGGTGTATGCACCTGTGACAGGGTCAACAAAATTCTGGGAATGGTTTACCGTAAGGTGTGTAAACCTAACTTGATTGAGACTCATATAGGCTCTACACTCATCTGTATGAATCTCTGTGCCAGGAAGCACATACCTCTGGATTACAGGGATGAGCGTGTTGACATCACGGCAAGGCACAACAGCAAGGAACACTTTATCGGTGCCACGTTCTACTCCTCCTGACCTAGGACCCACTTCCCAGTCGTGATTCGGCCCCTATTATATTTCCTTTTACCAAATTTAGCTCAATTTCAACAACAGTGCCTGGACCTCCAAGCATGTCGGGATGACTGTCAAGATATTGGGCACATACCTGTAAAGAGCGAGGGCAATGAAGTATAATGGATTGAAATATTATTATTATAGCCCTAGCCTAGCCCTACCTCTCGTAGGAAGTGGCACCAGTGAACACCTGTGTGTTCAGCAATCCCAACCCACTTCCTAATCTTAATCTGCTGGATTTCCTCTGCCCACAGATAGGTGATCTCTAGGATCTTCTCCAGCGATAGGTGACTGCCTTCAAACCATGAAGCATGACGAATGGACCTCTTCTTCTGGCAGTTTCTGTCTGGGCACTTTCACCTGCAGAAAGAGGGTTGGGTTGTATTATTCTCTGTCTCATGTTTATAGCTGCACTGTACCTGTACCCATCTGTTTCTGTTGCATTCTCCCATCGCATAGCTCCTCCACACCCATGACAAGGCATAGAGCGAGCCAGAAGCCCATGCTGCTTGCAACAATTGATGATGGTGTCAGTACCTCTCTCAACAAGCGCTTGTAAGACCAATAAGTCAGTGGCTAAAAATGTTGTGCGCGGAAATTCATGCGGCGTTAATTGTGGCCCCTAAACTGCAATGAGTCCTTATCTGCAGCAGAAGCTCAAGTTCTGGCTAAACAGACGGTCCAGACATTACAGAACATGAGGAGTGATGAGATGTTTTGTTTTTTTCTAAGCATATTGAGTGTCTACGTGAACGGACTGATACGAATGAGCCACTACTACCTCGGGATCGAAAAGCTCCAAAGCGTTTTGAGAGTGGAACAGGAGAATCTCATCAGTACACTACTGCAGTTGAAGATTATTATCGTTGCTTTTACTTTGAAGCAATAGACTTGGCCATGTCAGCAATTCAAGATCGCTTTGATCAGCCAGGATATGCTGTTTACTAAAATCTTGAAGAATTGCTTGTAAAAGCTGCCAATAAAAAGGCTGAGTTAAGTGACCTTTTATGGAGATGACTTCAATAAGAGTGAGCTTTCAACTTAACTTCAAGTTTTTAGTTCAAGTTTTAGCTCACGTGAGTCAGATGGAACTGTAACACTGAAAGATATCTTAACTTTTCTTCGCAATCTTTTTGATGGTCAACGTGCCTTTTTTAAGCAGGTGTGCTGAGTTGCCAATCTAATCCTTGTGATGCCTGCTACGAATGCTGCTGAAAGATCTTTTTCCTGCATGAAAAGAATAAAAACATACTTATGAAGTACTATTAAACAGGATAGACTCAATCATCTAATGATACTAAACATTTACAAAGAAGCTTTGGATCACCTTGATCTAGTCACAATTGCAAATGAATTTGTGAGAAACAATGAGCACAGACTCCTAGTGTTTGGGAACTTGTGAACTTATTTCAGACTAGGTTTATTCCAGGTATATATAATTATTTTCAATTACCATGATATTTCTTTTCAATAAGGTGCGTGTATCCCCCCCCCCCCCCCCCACACACACACACTTTCGCCTGACCAATCCCAAAATGCTTCCTACCCCTCTGACTTGCATATGCAGTAGCTACAGCTACACAGGCAGTCATATGCATACACTATGCCCACATGTGGTGGTGGTGAACAGTATAACTGGCGACGAGGATTATGAACCATGGCAGTAGCCGGAAGAATTGACTTGTCACCATTAGCAACCTTTGACCCTGTGAGTGATCCATCATCGTTAAGCCAGAGATGGAAAAGTTGGAAGCGGCATTTCGAGATATATATAGCAGCGCTCAACGTAAGTGACGACAAACAAAAGAAAGCAATCCTGTTGGTATCAGGCAGGACAGGCTACCCAAGAAATTTTTGACACAATTCCAGATACAGGAGATGACTTTGCCACAGCTATGGAAAAGTTAGACAACTATTTCACACCCAAGAAAAACGTGTCCTACGAGATTTTCCAATTTAGTAAAGCTGTTCAACAATCAGTTGAGACTGATATTGTATTGTTTGGATTTTTTAGCCATTTTTAAAAAGTTTGCTGCCTTCCCTTATATACATAAATGTGTGTATGTGTTTGTGTGTGTTTGTGTCTGAGTTTGTGTGTATGTGCGTGAGTGTGTTTGTGAGTGTGCGTGAATATAAACACTTCAATACCAAGACACATTTCTTGCACATGTAAAGTAAAAACTACAAAAAAATTCTTTTTAGAGGGGGTGCGAATGATCATAACAGTACAAATTTAAATATGGCTTATATCTGCAACTGCTGTCATTGACTTTCTCTTCCAGGCCTTGAAAACTGAGGCGAGTTATTTGATGTTTTTCTTCATGTATGGATGGGAAATGTGCTCAATTATTGGGAGGAGAGGAAATAATTAATATTTTGCATCTAGGGTCCTATATCTTTAGCACCTCCCCTCATCGTCATCCACAAACAAACGCTTTGTAATTCACTCTACTCTTTGTAATTCACTATTTAGAATAGTTTAACTAATTAATGTCTTTTTGCAACTGCATATTACAATAAAGCTGCTGGTATGTCACAACAGCTTGCGAACCTACACGAATATTCTCCTGATAGGCCATATGAGGTTGTGCTTCTTGTTGTCTATAAGGGGATTGTTCTCAAGGAGAAATCAGACTGCAAGGGGGAACTACTACAAGTGGACGTGTGGAAGTCTGCAACAACAATCTCTGGGGCACAGTGTGTGATGATCAATGGGGAGCTGCTGATGCACAAGTTGCATGCAGACGGCTAGGATTTCCTACTACTGGTGCGACTATACTTGGTGCATGTATTGTTCCCGATGGTACTGGGCCGATCTGGTTGGATAATGTTGATTGTGTTGGAACTGAAAGCAGTCTCTTTAACTGTAAAGCTAATAGACTTGGAAGGCACCTCTGCAGGCACACGGAGGACACTGGAGTGAGCTGCCAAGGTAATGTTAGGGTGAATATTATTGTGATAAAAAATATTCTAGGATGTTTTTGACCTGCAATTCATGACATCAGTGTTAATTTTACACATTCACAAAGAACAAATTATCATGTTTGTAGCTTAATCAGAGTATGGAAAAAAATTAAGTCACTATAATTTTCCTTTTTCTAAGAAGTATTTGTTAGAAAGTTTATGAAATTGAATTACTTGAATACTAGAAATTGTAACGAGCTTCACACTGGTATACTATATTTTTCTGCTGCCTGTCTGATCATTTTCACAGGTCTTCATACCTATGGATGAACTTCCTGTGACCTTGTCATGTTGGCATAATTATGTAGTTCTCCAGAGGCCATTGCATTTGCAATCTCTGGTGGTAGAGGAGAAGGATGCAAACAATGAGAAAAAGTCCACATTAGAAGTTCTTGCTTCTTTATCCGTGTCTCGGCATACTGTCTTATACCAAATCCTTTCCAACCGAAGCTGTCCACACAGCAATGTGAATATGAGCCTCTGACATAGCAAGGCTGGACATAGTCACTATACTCTAGCTAAAAAACCTGTCACTGGTACAATAATTATAGCCATTAATAAAGTTCAAATAAAACTTTGTTGATGAAAAAAGGTATATATTGACCTTCAATTTTATTTTTATTTTTATAATCATTATATTTATAGCTATGACATTTCATAAGGAATAAATTGTTCACATCACTAGATTCTAATTATAATTAGTTGTAGTCTGACTTGAAAAAAATTGGCTCTATTGAGGAAATTAAAGAAACGCACTGTGGGACTTTGTTATGCAAAAACAGCAACAAAATGTATACCACAGAATTATATCTGCTAATCTCTCCTCACTCGAGTCAGGAGGGGTTCAGATTAGTTACCCAGAACAATTGGCTGTGATTCCTCAACAGAAAAGCATCCTGAATCCAGTAATTACCCTCAAGAACCATGTCTGCAATTGCTTGTATTTTTTCTCCTCACATAGTTCAATTGGGGTAAATTAGCTGACAATTTTTTCATGATATAGTTAGAACTGTGCAAGAATAATTTCTTGTATATAGTACACACAGTTTTTTTAAATTTTGTTTCCAAATGATATCCTTACGTACTTATGACAGTCAACCCGTTAAACAGAGAACCCATACAGAAAAGACAAAGTTGTGATAACCAGGTTTGAATACTGCATAGAATAATCTTAAAATTGACACAGCTTCTGAAGTTTTAACAATGTTTAATGAAGTGTAACCTTGTCAATTCTTATTCCTTTACTACTGCCTTGATCTAATGGTTGTGAACCTTGACCAAATAAATGATCACTCAGGAAAGAAAATCATTATTGGTATATTAACAAGAGAAATGTAATTCAGTGAATTTGTGAACGTACTCACACACAACTTCTCTAACCTCATTTCTTTCCAACACTCACTTGCAAACCTTGAACCGTGCACTGTCCTAGTGGCTAGCAGGTACAAATATTGCGCTGAATTGTAAAGCAAAAGCACCTGATAGAAGGCTACCTAGCCAGTTGGTGTTATGATGTTTAGCCTTTCCACTGCTGGTTTAAAATTTAGACCATTATATTCAGGAGTGTATAAATGTCCACAACAACGATACTTAATCTTGTAGCATTGCTGTTGACAAACATTGCGGTCAACTGTAGGTTGCTTAGCAACACAAAATAATAACATTATTTGTTTAGACGCTTTGATTTGGGTCTCTTTTTGGCAGAATATGGATAGACTACTGGAGATTACATAATATAATAATATATAAACACACACTATTTGTTCTATCACTCAACATTATTCACTATAAACTTTATAAGATGAAGTAAAAAAAATTCTTTTGCTGAATCCATTTAGCCAGGAACACAACACAATGTCAAACAATACAACATCCACACACACACACACATACACACATGTGGCAACAGAGTGAAGGCCATGGTATATAGAGCTTGTGGTGTATGTCTGTGTAACTAGCCCAAATAAATAGCTAGCTAGTACATGCCAAGTATCGGGGATAGTGCTATTTAGCATTTGTGTGAGAAATAAAAATATACTAGTCTAGCTTTCAAGAATGTCTATTTATTAACCTGGGCTATCTTGTCCTGTTCTTCAGCTTCAACACAGTCCATATCTACATCCCTAGGCAAGTTAGCATAACTATCTCTGGCCTGGAAAAAATGGGCCGTCTAACAACAATTTTACTCAGAGCTGTTAGCTATTCTGGGTCTCTAATATGTTGCCCATGGTGGGCAAACTTTCTCTTCATGCCAACTTTCAACTTCAGAGTGTCTTTCAGCATCACTAAAACATCATCGACATTTAGCTCATAAGCGATTCTAATAGATAAGTTTGACATCATGATTACCTTGATTAGCTTGGCAATATTAATTAAATTCAACTCTAATAGAGCACTGGGTATCCTTGAGCTTATGCCTAGCTCAAACATACTAATTTTTTGTCAGGGTCATGAAAAAATACCACATGGCATCTATGGCAGTCAAGCAGGTAAAAATCTATCCAGCATGCCATGTGGTCTGGTTATTATTAGTTAGTGGCAGATTGTGATTACATAGAGTCACAGAAACTCTCTGCGCTGCTTTCTCAAGACAAACACACAGACTGGCAGACACTACGATTTTATATACATAGACATAATATGTGTTTCCATATATTATATATGTATTATATATGTATTGCTTAAAAAATAACTAAGCAATTCGATATAAGAAAAAATAAACTCTATGCCTCACACTTTCTCCACGTGCGCTGTATAATGCTTAATTAACTATGAAATATATAGTCTGATTAAAAAGTTTAAGCTGGCGAATTATCCTAAATACAAATATAATAATGTCTTATTTGTGAACAGCTGCCATGGGATGTCTCTTACAGGCCATTAATATACTTCTTGGAAATATTATGGAAATAACTTTGCATTGCCATTTGGCTATTGATAAATGAGGCTCACCCGGATACATTTATCTGCTATATGATTTGTTGTAGCCATAGCATGTGCAGCACATGATATAGCACTGGTTATATATTTTTTTAATTAAAAGAGTGCAAATTATACCTGTCATCAATCTGTTAAATAGTGCTAGTGCTTTACAAGTCTTTTCCCTTTCTATGTTTGTATGCTGGCACAACAATCTATATTGGATATTCACTATTTAAAGACCAAATCATCATGTTCATTTTCTAACTGTCACCCAAAAAAATCAAAATTCATGTGTTGTCAAGGTTCAATTAGATTGCAAGGAGGCACAACTACTAGCGGACGTGTGGGAGTCTACTACAACAAGACCTGGGGCACTGTGTGTGATGATTGGTGGGGAGCTGCTGATGCACAAGTTGCATGCAGGCAGCTAGGATTTTCTGGTACTGTAGTCACTGTACTTACTGGATTTGGTGTACCTGATGGCTCTGGAAAGATCTGGCTGGACAATATAAATTGTGTTGGAACTGAGAACAGTCTCTTTAACTGTATTTCAAATTCCATTGGAAACCACGACTGTAATCATAATGATGATGCTGGAGTGAATTGTCAAGGTAATAAGTAATTATTATCATGTATACTAAGAGGTTATCGCATATATGAGTCATGATCAATCAGATGGTTTTCAGGGCTTCATTTCAAATGTGTGTACGCTTTGAAAAACATATATTTTTAAAGGCATAATGGATTGTCACGGAGGTTTCTAAGGTAGTGAATCTTCAATAATATAGTCAAATTATTATTACATACAGTAGCAATGAAGACAGAAAATAAACTCTAGTATATATTTGAGCTAGAAGTATTTAAGCTAGAAGACAGCTACCCTGGCATTGGACTAGTTTTGTGATAACTCGGCTTGAAATATACCAGTCTCTCTGAATATCTGCTTGCTAATTATCCTAAGAAGTTTAGAATTAAGTGTTTACTTCTTAACAAGCAAATGTAATTTTAAAGTACACAATGTCTATCTTGAATTTCCATGAAAGAAATCATAAAGTGTGCAACAAAAACTTTCCACTTTGTAAATCATTGATGTTATCCCAACGGTGTGAATACCTATTTTGGTTTTTCCAAGAAACTATTATGTTTTGTTAGTGAATTTTTTTACTTTTTAGCAACAATAATTTTTATAGTTTAGAGCTACTGATAGGATAGTGACTCTTCAGGAAACAAGCTGATTGATAGTGCAAGTTTTCTGAGTTCATCACTTAACTGTTGACCAATCTTCAGTTTGATCCCAAGTTGGGTAGGTGTAACTCAGACAATGCTACCGGTGATATCTTGAAGATGCTGTTTATGTCTTTGGTTACTGAAGAAGATGAGGCTGCTATCTGGAGTAATTCATACTTAAATCCATACTTTGCAGTTTTTCCATGCACACTATAACATTAACAAACCTCAACCAAAACGAAATGGCAGACAGCAAATTAGCTAGAATAGAAATATTTTTAATCAAGTAAAATTGCAGAAATATTCAACAAAATTCAAGTAGGAGTAAAAAAATAATGATCTAGGAGGCTTGTCGTGTTTGTTGCTGCTGTAAACTCGAGCAAGTTATGTTAATCTTATCTATTTATGAGTTAATGATTACATAATAATGTATTGGCTCTAACATTGATATTATAAAGCTGCTGGTAAGTCACAGCAGCTTAGTATAAAAGTGAATATTGTCCTGATAATGGCCCTATCATGCTCTACTTCAAAATATATTCTTTAAACTATATGATATTTACACAGATGTTGGACGTGTGAGAGGTTTATCTACAACATCTCCTAGTGACACTACTCTGGTCATCTCTTGGTCTCCTCCTGCTATGCCAAATGGAAATATCACATCCTTCTTGGTCAGGATCAATGACCTTAGAGATCAAAGGAGAGTAGCATATATTTCAACCAAAGATGGAAAAGTGACTAGCTATACAGCTAGTGGTCTAGGTAATAGAGAGAGTTCATATCATTTCCAAATGTTACAGTTGCTGACTGAGTAATTTCTGTTTTAGTTGCTGGTGTCCCCTACAATGTCAGTGTTGCAGCTGTGAATGAGGCAGGGTCAGGGAGACTTTCTTTTGTAGTAGTTTTTACTAGAGAACTTGGTAAGTCCTTTTACTCTCATCTCCGTTACATATGTCTGTATATTAACTTTTCTATGCTGTATAGAACCAAATATATCACCTAAGAATGTCAGAGTGACTAGGATCTCTGGCAACATGATGACAGTTTCCTGGACCTGCATGACTCTGTCTGAGGCCCGTGGATTTATCACTCACTACACTGTAGCCTACTTCCCTTCATCAGGCAGCAGCAAACAACAAGAATTGTACCAAAATGTGAGCAACAACTCCAGTGAGACCACCATTCAAGGTCTGGATGAAAACACTGCCTATGCTGTGCAAGTCTCATCTGGTACTGCAGATGGGTTAGGGAATTCCAGTGGAACAATGATTGGCTCTGTTCTAAGTAATTGATTTGTGAATGTTTATTCTTTTTGTTGTTACTTGGTTTATATCTTTATTAATTAGAAAGTGAAGAAGGAGGATTTGGAATTGGGGCATTTATAGGTGCAGCAGTTGTAGCAGTGGTGGCCATTATTTTGAACTTCATCCTCATTGTGATCATAGTTCAAAGGTTAGTGATACGTAATAACCCACAGTTAGCATTGTGTTTTCTAATAAGTAGGTATGTTGTTATATAATACCAAAGATGTTTTATGCTGTTTTATGCCACAGACATTTGGAAAACCATTACGTTTCTAACTTATGCATGTGAAATATTTAATACTGCAGTAAAATAGTTAATTATTGTTAAATGATAATTAGTGTTAAATGTCTAAACATTTTTGTTTTCTTGTTTCCTTTCATTGTTGACTTGTTATCGTTTGTTTTTAAATAAATCTTATTTCTTTTTTGTTGTTTTGTTGTTCCTCTCTAGCTATGTTAACCAAGATTTAAAGCAGTCCACCATTAATCTTTAAACACTAGCATCTAATAGAGCATTGTCTCCTATAAACAGTTTCTAAATTACAAATGTTTAGTCGTTGTTTTTCTTATTGTTGTTTTATGTAAGACAAAGTCTGTCCAGCAACAATAGACCATCCCTTCTTTGGAAACAGTATTGATTATTCATGCAGAGTAGCTTAGCCATCAAAGCCAATTCACATATTAGCAGCAAGAATTACTACTTTACCTTACTTATTATTAGCTACAACTATATTGAATTACATGCTACTATTTATTCTACAAATGTGTAGGGCACTTACAGGATGTTGCTCATGTCTTATAGCACCATTACTTTGCAGGCAACTATTCCTCCATAATAAGTTGCAACACTCTCCACAATGTCACATATATATAGCTCGTACATGATTCCAACAGTGAGCGTGTGTCTAGGATTGTTCTCACCTTTGGCAAATAGACTTACTTCACAGAGCAAATTGGTACCTCTGACGTGGGCTCAAGGCTAGCAATAAAAACTTAATCTATTAGCTCCTGCATCAAAATTGCATATATAAATTCAACAAGAAAGACATTTTTATTTCTATAAGAAGTCAAAGGAACTTTTTATGTGGTCCTCAAACTAAAACAAAGTGATATCAAACTATTTGGAAACTTTCCTTAATAAAATTTAAAAAACAGTGGAAGAGCCATTCCGCGCCCATGGTCACAGATGCAATTTTACTCTATTAAAAGAAGTGTGATTTAATAGAGATGTTTGGTTGCCTTAGATAATATGAAGAAGATATTGAACAGAATCAGCTGCTAAAAGGAACACGTGCAGCTATTTAGACTAATTCGGTATGCCTTAGTCACTGGCAGTTAGTTCAATATACACAAGCTGTTTGATACTTATGTTTTAGCAGGACACTAACAGATCCATAATACATTGAATTAACTTATAACTTTTCACATTGATACCATTTTCATACTTGATTTAAATGTAATAAATTTGTCAGCCCATCATCTGAAATCTTCTCCTCTCGAGAACTTCTTTCTCTCAGGAAAGATTCTGCTGTGCCTTAATCTATGCTGTTTTTACCACATTAGATCTTCCCAACTACCTGGATGAATCCATCAAGTTCAGTCTCCTCATTAGTAGTTAAATTCATCAGCAATCTGCTTTATACCATGAGCAATCTAGCCAAGATGTCTACAGTGTAATGCTCAATGCCTGCATGCAGGACCGGTCAACAATCCTTAACCACTGCAAAAGCAGCGTGCTTAACTCATCCTGACCTTCTTAACACCCCGTAGCATCCTAATGAAAATATAAGATATGTAACTAACTGGCTATTAGTCAGCCTGCTCGAATAGTTCTGTATCTTTATGGCTCTAGTTAGAACAACTATGAGAGCAATTTAACCAGAAACAAACAAATTAACAGCAAGGTTGTCGATGTCAGGAATTGTTCCATAAAATTCTATAAACTTTGATATTATGAGTGAATTAAGATGCCAATAATTGGTTCAAAGCAATGTGGATAATTGAGCAATGCCGATAGAAACCATCTAAAGGTTTCGTATCAATGATAATGTTTTTTACAATGGCTCATTTTAGTACACTTGCAATTGTTATTAAGGCAAATACCTCATTCAAAAAAGCAAACAAATCTTTTTTCTTCCTTAAAATCACATATGAGTTGCACAAAGCTTGATCTTGATCAGTTTACCGTTCCTGAGTTATATACCTGCACACATAAAAAAGCTGCAAAAAGGACAAAACAATCTTTCTTTCAAGAAGTCCAGCACCTTGTAAACACACACATAAACATACACATACACAAAGAGGGAGTTGTAAATCAATAATGTAGACCAGCTTCACTTCTCTTTCTGGTCCAGGTAATGCTGGGTCTCCCACTAATATAATTTATTGCAGTGTTCAACAAAAGCAGCATAGATTATGCAACTGCTTAAAGCAATGGCCAGACTAGTGCATATGATGGTGTTACCAAGAGGTAAATTAGAAATATCATCAACCAAGTATTCTCATTGAAATGTAATACTTTATACCACTTTTGCTACATGCCGGGGTTTTTTTTTTGTAATTAGCTACTACCAATGTAACTGTGGCTACTACATTTAGTACTTACTATATATTAGAGTATGCATGTGTCTGCACTACTCCAGAGTGCACATATCACATGCAAAGCCTTAAGTTTTCTATTACTGAGCTTGCACTATTTTACATGTGACCTTTGAACTGTCTTTGAACTGTATCGCAAGTTGGTATGATAGAACGGTAAGGAAATGGTCACCACCTTCTCTCCCCCAAATGCCATGCACTTTCTGAATTGTATTAAGATTTTAGAAAACAATTGTGCAAGATAATTAATAATTCAGAAAGAGACTCTCTAGAATTATTTTTCACTATCTGCTAATACTAACCTCTGCTTTAAGACTTTCATATTTTGTTCCAGATAATATAAAGGAGTTTCATTCAGTAGGTAATTTTGTGTTCTTTGAACTGAAACTAATAACTCAAAAATTGATATTTTCTAATTTCCAGATCTCAAATCAAACACACTATCAGGTCTGTACCCACAAGGCTTGACATCCCCACTGAAAATGTGTATGAATGTGGAGAAATTCAAGATAACGAAGGTCGCACAAACTATGAGATACCTATTGCCCAACAATCCATTGTGAACCAGGATCCTGCATATGGAAATATTGCCACTACATCAAACCTTGGTCTCGGAGGTGGACAATAGTGTGTGAGTGATACATACCAATGCATGATTAATGAACCATGTTTTAATTTTACATGATTTTACATGTTGTGGTAGTTGACGCTACAGTAGATTATGTGTTCTGTAAAATGCAACCTTATCATTTGTGACTTATTTTGTCATAGATAAATATTTCTGTTCTGTTTTGCTATTCTTAAATAGATGCTGTGCAGTGTACTACTTGTCCTACTAGTTTTTTCTACATATTATGCAGTCACATTGTTGGACTAAGGTTATAATTATTTTAGTTTACTTGGGATAGCGGAATGAAAGAACATCAAAATTCCCATAAAAGGTGTGCGAAAGAGAAATCTGCAATTGCTGAACATACATGGGACAATGGGATATTCTATTTTGTGGGAAGAAGCTACCATCTTAGCAGGCCAGTAGACAGAAGGAACTGCTAGTGAAGGAGGCATTGAAAATCAACCTAGCACCAAAGTGAGCGTGTCAATCGACATTGTGGAATGGATTTGCCTGTCTGCTGGATGCCCACTCTCAAGAGCCTCAACTTCAGAATGACCACTATAATTTTTCTGTATTGTTATTTATCATACTTTGTTAATGTTTTAGGACTATCATTAAACTAAAGCTTGTCTTTTACTTCTTTTTTTTTGCCTTATTAATAATTTATTAAAATTACATATGACAGAGAACAACATGCCATACCTCAAGTTAAAAAGTTAAAAAGTTCATGCGATGACTAGGGAAATGGCTCGTCCCCAACCCTGATGGCAAAGATCCCATTACTGAGGCTGCATTCCCACGCTGCACAGCCACAGAAATCCGTTGAAGAAGATGTTGATGGGAGTCCTCTTCATAAGTCACTGACCTCAGGCCAACTCCCTGAAGAATGCCTTTACTTGAGGCCCAAAGGATCCACACGTCTCTACCGCCACAGGTACAAACTTGTATGCCGAGTCCAGGTGGGCGTACTTTTCACCCTTCAAAATCTCCGCCTGGGCTGCCACTGCAGCAGCCTCAGTGACTGCAGCCAAAAGGTTGGATGGGGCAAAGGTGTCACTGCAGGTTGCATCCCATACCAAGAGTCTACCACTTGACCATGGAATGATGAACCATCGGACCGAAGCAGACCTGAGGGCTCCAGCCGGGAAGGGACATTTGCAGCAGTTAATGACCGGTGGATGATGTCATTTAAAGCACCATGGCGAGAAAGCCTTCCCTGACTGTGCCTACAGCTCAACCCATGTGTACCAAACTGGTTGACATCCGATCCACAGTAACTACAAGAGTGTGGCTGGCACAGGGGTGCTCCAAGACGTAGCCCAACTGCTATTCGAACTACATCATCGCTCATTCGGAGACCCAGTGAGGAGATTGGCAGGGCATTAAGCCAGGCACCTGACTCACATGCAGACACGGCGAGGAGACGAGCTCTGGTTTTGGGGTCACTAGCATTCCGCAAAAGTGACTCTGCCCTTTCCAAAATACGAGGGATGTCCCACGATTTCTGCTGATGGGAAGCAGGTGGGGCTGGAGGAGGCAAGACAAGGTCATCACCCCAGAGTGAAAGGGCAACCTCAATCTCAGGGTACTGGACAGCACTAAACCGAGGGGGGAGGATATGGTGAATAAGATTGGATGATCCATCAGCAGAAGCCAAAAAGGCAAACCGCACTCCTAATTCCAATTCCCCCATGGTTCACTGGAAGGGTGGCCTGTAGCCAAGAAGAGTCATTGTTCTGAAAATCTATATTAGTGATATTGCTGAGGATTGACTTGAGAAGGTGGTCATAGGCTGTGAGATGACTGGAAGAGAAACAGGGAGCAGAGCGGAGAATGGGCATCATCTTAGGGATCGCAAATGAGTGACGCAACAATGTGATAGCATCATGTGATTGCAAATGACAAAGTCTACCACCCATCAACTGCAGCAGCGCTGTCTTCTCCCTTACACATGCATCCACTGATTGTAACCCTCCAATAGGAGAGCCCAAGAGATTGGCATTCTCTGGGTTAATGATGCTAACTCCTGGAAGAGCAATGAGGACGATCCCACGAGAGGTAGGATCCTTACAGATCAATTCTGTCTTTCCTCTGTTTAGCTCAAGGCCCAGAGCACCTGCTTCAACCTCAATGGTCTTGAGATCACAAATTACATCTTCCCGGTTGCCTCCCAGAGTTCCATCATCCAGATAAAAAACACAGAACTCTGACCTCAGCTTTGCACACAGTTTCTGAATAGTCAGGCAAAAGAGGAGGGGTCCCAGCGGGTCGCCTTGCTGAACCCCTTCTGAAGACAGCACCACTTCATCACCCCATGAGAGTAAAGATGGCGAGCAGTACACTGAGTGGACAAAAGGGAGAAGCTCAGGAATGTACTCCTCAACAGCACCCAACATCTTGTCCCGGCGAATACTGTTGAAGGCATTTCTGAAGTCCACTTTCATGATCACTTGGTCTTCGTTGAGGTTCTGGAGGTAGATGCGAGCAGCATGCACTGCCGCTTCAACCCCCCGCATCACTCCAAAACCTAACTGCCGAGGGGCCAGGGTATCAGGAACTTTTTGCATGGCATGAATGCAAGCACACTTAGCAGCAAGTCTGCGCAGGGTACAGCCCACAGCGATAGGGCGAACCCCACCATCCTTCTTACGCAGAGCTACCAGTGAGGCACCAAAGAAATGAGGACGGATGGATACAGGTGGGTCACCTCTTACAATTAGAGATATCAAAGAAGTGAGCGCCCTCAGTAGTGAATGGCCACCTTCACCAGCGGACGGACCCGTGAGGTCTTTGAGATGTTGTGGTCTGAGGCTATCCTGGCCCCCTGCAGATCCATTTGGGAAGGAACGTATGGCTTGAGTTATGATGGCCTCGGTGACTGAGAAAGAGAATGCGGATGGGTCCGGGGATATCATTATTGAAGAATCTGGGTGAGCCGCAGGGTGCTTCTGCTTCAAGGCTTCCAGAGTGTCAGGTGAGTGATCAGCTAAAATATCCTCAGCACATGCAAGCCTGACAGTGCCCTTGACATCGCCCTCTTCCAGCTTGGATGTCACCTTTGAAGACAAGAGCTGTAGGGGATCACGAGACTTCTGTCTTTTGGAGCAACGGCTAGGCTTCCCTGATGTAGCATCAGCATCAGCTTCCTCCCTTACAAGGTTATTTACGGCTGACCCTAAATTCCACCTCTTCCCTCCTCTCGGCGGCAGCCTAAAACAGCGAGACGCAAAATGCAGGAGGCGACACCACGTGGAATGGTCATTCCTCGCCACCACACTTAACACGATGGATGCTAGCTTCCTGGCTGCCAGCTCCCTCGAGGTTCTAGGGACTCTCTTCAGTACATTAGAGCGCAGCTTTGAGAAAGGAGTAGCAACAACAGCATCTTCAACCGACTCATTCCCACGTGGTGTTGGACTGGAACTAGACACGGGGGTATCTCCCAGAGCTCTTGGCAGTTGACTGGAGCCAGGACAGCGGCAACTTAAAGGCCCATGTGTTCGAACTAGGCCCGTAGATGTCACCGAAAAGCTCCTCAAGCAGATAGAGCAGACTACCATTCGCACGCACTTCAGAAGTATATTAGCAACTGTTAACTGTTGCCCTGGATCAGCAGGCAACACCTCTCAGAGCCTAGCGATTTCCGTCAGGTCCATTAATTTGTAAGTCTCAGAGTTCCCCCTCTCAGAAATGGTCCACAAGCTCATCACAGCACACTCAGCCTCTGCCCACCAGTTTTGACTTATTATTGTTTATTTTGTTTATTTTTTGTTTGGGTTATTAATTAATTTTGGATGCATGCCCAGGGTCTGGTTAGAATCACATGGTACATAACTAGCTACTAGTATATATTAAGCTCATGGGAGTCATAGCAGCTTATTTTTCCTGATGAAGGCAAGAGTATCTAGTTGAAATGTCTAGAGAGTAAATTTCAAGATGATTACTTGAGAAGGTAATTGTAATTTTGTTATGTGAACGATCTTTGAGACGTACATATGTTTGAAATACTCCTCTAGTCAAAGATTGCAAAGCAAAGATGCAGATCAGCTCTATTTCCAAACTTTTTTCTCGTAGCCACTTCTTGTAAATAGTGGTTAATTGGTTCCAGTTCAGCTAACTGGTCAAAGTTTGTGTGCAAAGCAGTTGTTGAATAAATACATAGGGCATTGGAGCAGACTTGACCACCTGGAAGTACTGTGTTTCTTCAATACCTAATAGTGCTAATATCCTCAACCGCTATTTAGATCTCGGAAAATTTCTCCAATATCTTGGCACTATACATGAAGTGATAGAAAACATTTACAGATACTGGGAGAAGTTTAAGAGCAGCAAATTGGCCAGATGACAGAAACCCAAAAATATGTCGCCGCTTAATTAGGGCGTTATTTTTGCCAACCATGACATTTGCTGTATCAGATGCATAGACAACGACATTCTCCAATGACATTTTATGTTCTTCCATTCAGTCATGATCTCTGCTGTAACAACTTTGCACATAGTAGAAATGAGGTCACAACCTAATGGACTTGATTATCCTAAAAACTTCACCAAAACAGCAAACTATTTCCTATCCGCTTGATCATTTCCCCCATCTCATAAGATAGTGAAAAGAAACTGAAAAACCACATCTCTCAGTGCAGGTGCCAAGGTGTTGGCAGTAGCTGGCATGCACAATAGTAGACCTCAGAAATCATGCTGTCAGGAAACATGACTTTAGTAAGACGAGAAAAATGATTTACAACAAGGAATGGTAACTTATATTCTGCAACAAATTTTGTAAAGTAAATTTCTCCTGCCATTGCTTAGTCTTCTATGTTGATGTATACATGTTTATAGTTTCCTATTCAAACCTATAAAATTCATCCAAAACAATGATTTACAAGTGGAAAATAATTGTGCCAGACAAATTCAGTTATATAATAGTAGTCTTGAGGTCTAAGGATAGGGCTAGGGCTAAGCGTAAATTATTTAAATGGTGGGTCATGGGAGAAATAAATTTAAGATCGCCACAAGAAGGGTCCTATTGTGGTAATTCCTCTTAGGAATGAGTGAAGACATCAGCAGGTCTGCAGGAGGTTCAACACCGAAGTTGTTTTCAGATCGGAAAGAACTCTGAGGACAACCTGAGCAAAGTGAAGAATCTTTTACCAGCTAGTATGCAATCATGCATTGTGTACCTCACCCTTTACAGCTGTGGGAAGTACTACAAATGGGAGACCAACAGAAGACTGGAGCCTAGAATGAAAGATATCAAGATGCCTGTAAAATGTGTGCTAAAGACAAATCTGCAATTGCTGCGCATGCATGGGATAACGGACATCTTATTTAGTGGGAGGAAGTTACCATCTTAGACCAGGCCAGAAAGCAAAAACAACTGCTAATAGGAGGAATTACACATGGGCCAGCAAGCACCAAAGTGCTAGACCAAGATGGTGGAGTGGACTTGCCTGGCTGCTGTGGGACCACTCTCAAGAGCCTCAATTTGAAGCCATGACCACCATGATGTTTCTGTATTCGGTTATTTATCATTCATTGTTAATGTCTTCATTTTTTATTTTAATTGGTTGATTATTTATTTATTTATTACACTTATTTGTGTTTTTGTTGTTGTTGTTTTTTGTTTTTTGTTGTTGTTTGTTTGTTTGTTAATTTTTGTTTGTTTGTTTGTTTCTTTATTTGTTTTTTGTTGTTGATATATATATATATTTTACTTTTAAATAATATATTATTATTGTTGTTTTACTGTTTATTCTTCTAAAACTGTTTATTTATTTATTTGTATTTTTTTATTTCGCTGAATTATTATCATTATTATTATATATAGCTATATATATTTATTTTTTAAATATATTATGTTGTTGTTGTTCTTTTTGTTGTTATTTTGGTTGATGTTGTTTCTTTTATTGTTGTTGTTATTATTATTCATTATCATTATTATTATTTATTTTTTAACATCTGGTTCACTAGAATAGTAGTAGAGAACCTCAGTAGTAGTACAATACAAGGACAATTGATCTGCACACTACAATATAGAAGTATATAATACCAGCAACAACAACATGGTTATTCACAGAAGTTTGTAATCACAAATATCAGCTCTTTTAAAAACATCCATCACTGTGTAAAACTTCTTTAAAACAATGACATGAATCTGTAATCATGAATGCATCCCTTACATCTAAAGGCCCAAACAGGCAGTTCCTAGACCTTGAAAATAATGGTAGTGAAGACTCAAGTTGTGTTTTTAAAGATGAACCAAACTTGGAGTAAGGCTCATGTTGTATTGGATGTGAAGTGCCACATGGGTGATGGTACCACAGTATCTCTGTTGGGATGGCTGAGGGAGATGATATGGTTTCTAATGAAGAAAACTGGGTTGGCAATGTTCTGGTAACTTGTTTGGAACAAACATGTGAAAGGGAGATGTTCATGATGTGGGCAAACGTGAAAAAAATACTGGTTGGGAAGTGTGTCGGTATGAAGAATGGAAGGAGGACAAGTAAGAGCAATGAGAGTTTGGTAAGATATTTTAAGAATAAGCTCATATTTAGGAAGCAGGATTTGGTAGAGAAACAATATCAGACAAAATGGATGGTGCTGAATTTAACATCACCAACACAGCACATATTTTATTGACTAGGGAAGTGTTAAGGCAACTTGAGCATAGGGAGAGTGGTGAGGGTCTGGATCAGTTTTAAGGTGATGGGAATTTATCAAATGGGTGATGTGTGCTTAATGTTCTATTGAGGGTGGAAGAGTTGGAAAAACACATCGAGATCAATCAGAAAAGAATTGAAGTTGTTGGAATAGTTGGAAATTGTGGGTGGCGTTGGAAGGCAGAGGTTAATGAAGGACCTTTGGAAAAGATGGTAGGTTGACTTGCAGCAGAGAAGGAGGTGAATGATGGAGAGTATGGGAATGACAAGGTTGCTTACCAGGTAAACATGAGGTGTTCGACGTTGGCAGAATACTAAATCAGGTGGAAAAATTAAGGGGGTTATTAAATCTTATGGCAGGGTGCCTCTGACAAAAGTATGGACAGAACATGCTGAGAAATAGAAGTGTGGATATAGTGGAGGACATGTATTGCCATAAAAGAGATTGTTCAGTCACAGATTCACTCTGCATCAAGTGATGGGATAAGATATGCAGGGGGAAGAATCTAAATGGAGAAGAAGGATGTCAGAAATGCCACAGACAAATGAGCGACAAGAGGAAGAGGGACTCCAAGAGATTCAAGTCGTCAGGAAATAACCTGGGATCTGAGCAATGCCTATGTCATCACAAGGTAGGACATCAAGTGTCTGCTGTTTAGACAGGTTTCTATTTGAGCAAGGACAGTTGTAAATTATTGGAAGGTAAGCTTGCCATATCAACAATACATTTGTGGTGCATTTTCATGTTTTTGACAGTAACTCCCAGAGACCGCCAAAGTGTGGTGCATGTTCTGGAATTAAATTCCATATGATGTTTCTGATATGAAAATGTCAGAATTGATCACTTGAGTCCCCTGTTGTTTAAGGAACTCGACAAGCTCCTTGTGCTCTCATGCAACAGCAAAAAATTGGTATCCATGTTTACTCCAGATTAGCGAAGGCTTGCCACGTCGAGCAACAAAGTGCCTCAGTAGTCAGCTGATGTTACATCATGAGCAGCAGGTTTGGTTTGATTCTCACGGCTACATGAGTTGAGATAGGAGTTGCAGAGAGACTGCTCAAGATAGATGGAGGGGGAGCTTGAATCTTGACTTCCAGATATCATAGCTCTGACACTTCCTACAATAATGAAGACACATAACTTCAAACAAAAAATGCAAGTCGCAAACAATTCATACAATAATCAATAACCTTCAGGCAGAGAACATAATTATGGACATGCACTATGGCACATACTGTGCACAAGTGTAACATGTACCTGTAAATAAAGTGATAAGCTTGCTGCCCTTCCTAGCCAAAATCACATCACTTCTAGTCTTCCGGCCCTGTTCTGAAATGTACGACTCGGAATTTGAGTGCAGAGATGGATGAATTCGGGAGTTTAGTGGTTTGGAATGTTAGAAGTGTTCTTGCTCTACTAATGATAGCAATGATTCAATTTGACCTCATCTACCAAGGTGTTAAATGGACCTTTGTCTTCCATTGCATTCAATGCACAAAGATATTGCTATATTATATCATGTAAAGATGCAATTTCCTTCTATTGCCATTCTTCAAATGGGGGGAATCAGCAATTATCCGAACATGACCTTAATAAGTCAGACATGGGTGATCATATTTATTGTGCCTACAGACACTCAATTGTTTATGTGTTCTTTATAAAATGGCCCTCAATGATGGGATTCACAGATCCCTCATTCATAATGCAAATACATGAGCATTTACAAGCCAGAAAGATTTAAAAGCTGTGGGAAAAGACACAGAATTGCACCTAGAACGACTTCCAGATAAGGATGAAGCCATCGAACGTTGGAAAGTCAACCTGGGGTGTAATGTTCAAGTATTATATTACTAATCACACACACTGTATCAGTCACGTTGATTATTATGCATAGACATTACATCATCATTACGTATTGATTGTGACACATTATTACATCACGTGTTAGAAGAATGAGAAGTTTTTATACTCGTGATATAAACTGACTAAGTACGGTTCGACGGTCTCAACAAATCTAGTCCCATCAGTTGGTCTAGATGGATATAAAGACAACAGTTGAACAGTATAACTGGCGACGAGGATTATGAACCATGGCAGTAGCCGGAAGAATTGACTTGTCACCATTAGCAACCTTTGACCCTGTGAGTGATCCATCATCGTTAAGCCAGAGATGGAAAAGTTGGAAGCGACATTTCGAGATATATATAGCAGCGTCAATGTAAGTGACGACAAGCAAAAGAAAGCAATCCTGTTGTATCAGGCAGGACAGGCTACCCAAGAAATTTTTGACACAATTCCAGATACAGGAGATGACTTTGCCACAGCTATGGAAAAGTTAGACAACTATTTCACACCCAAGAAAAACGTGTCCTACGAGATTTTCCAATTTCGTAAAGCTGTTCAACAATCAGTTGAGACTGTAGATCAATTTGTTACCAGATTGAGAAAGCTAGCTTCCACATGTGAATTTACTGACCTGGGAAAAGAGTTGAAGTCCACTATCATCCAGAATTGTCAGTCAAAACATCTAAGAAGAGTGGCACTTCGTGATAATCTATCCTTAGAGGCTCACTAGCTAAAGCAAGAGCGCAAGAAGCAAGTGAAGAGCAAGCAAAAGGAATTGAACAGGCACACTCAGAAGCAGAAGCAGTGAATGTTATTCAGCAGAAGCGACCACACAGAAAATGGCAGTCACCACGAACATGGACAAAACCAGAAGGTCAGAATATATATGTCGTAAGTGTGGATTTTTGTGGCCCCATAAGAATGGCTCATGTCCAGCAAAAGGTCAAACTTGTAATAAGTGTGGTAAAAGTAATCATTTTGCCAAAGTATGTCTCTCAAAACAAAAAGAAGTACAAGGTCGATACAAAACACATGAGTCCCAACCGAAACACAAGCACAAGCAAATTTGTCATGTTTCATCAGAGTCCAACCAAAAGTGTGATAGCAGTAGTGATGAATATCTGTACACATTGGGTGATACTGCACGTTTGGCAGCACCAAAAGTAAATGTGAAAATCAATAGCACCACGGTTTGCATGATTGTAGACACAGGAGCATCCACGGACATCATCGATGAGGCCTAAGTAAACCAAGTGAAGAATCTTGAGTTACAGCCTTCAACAGAGCATATATTTGCGTATGGTGCAGACTCCCAACTTACAGTAGTGGGACAGTTTGACACTAACATTGAAGTTGATACAAAGACAGTGCTATCAACAATTCATGTACTACGAGGAAGTTATGGGTCTCTACTCAGTTACAAGACAGCATGTGACCTTCGTCTGGTTCATGTTAAGATTAAGCATGTTTGGGATAGTCCAAGAGTATGTGACAGGCTGGTGCAAAAATATCCCAATTTGTTTGAAGGTATTGGCAAGCTCAAGAATACAGAAGTCAAACTTCACATTGACACAAATGTACCTCCTGTGGCTCAAGCAACACGCAGAATTCCTTTTCACATGAGGAAACAAGTTGAAAAAGAGCTCATCAACCTTGAACAACAAGGAATCATTGAGAAAGTTGAAGGTTCAACTCCATGGGTTTCACATTTAGTCATTATCCCCAAAAAGAATGGCGAGGTCCGTTTATGTGTTGACATGAGGAGAGCAACTAAGGCAATCAACCGAGAGAGACATCCTAGTAGTCCAACAATTGATGATCTTATTCACAACCTGAATGGAGCAACAGTTTTTACAAAACTTGATTTAAGACAAGGATATCATCGAATACCCTTATCACCTGAGAGCAGATATATCACAACGTTCACGACTCACAAAGGTTTAAGACGTTATGCTCGACTGAACTTTGGAACAAACTCAGCAAGTGAGATGTTTCAAAACATCATCCATGAACAGATTCGGGACATACCAGGATCAATCAATATCAGTGATGATGTTATAATATTTGGAAAAACTCAAGCTGATCATGACAAGGCTCTACAGGCTGTTTTTGAGAGATTCTCATCAGTCGGTTTGTCTTTCAACAAGACAAAGTGTGAATTCAGCAAGAACTCGTTGACATTCTTTGGTTTGGGATTTTCGGACAAAGGAATCTCACCTGATCCTAAGAAAGTACAAGCAATTCATGACGCCAATCCTCCTACATCAACCAGTAGTATCCGAAGTTTTCTAGGAATGGCAACATATTGTGCAAAATTTATACCATGCTTCAGTGGCCGTTACGTGAGTTGACCAGAGAGGATGTTCATTTCTTATGGACAAAAGAACATGACAAAGCTTTTCAAAAAATCAAACAGCTATTAGCAAGTGATACAATCACTTATTTCGATCAACAGAAGGAAACAGAGCTGATCACAGATGCATCACCTGTTGGTCACTCAGCAATACTGTTTCAAAAGTCACAGGGAGAGAATCACAGAAGAGTAATAGCTTATGCAAGCAGAGCACTCTCTGATGTTGAAAGCAGGTATTCTCAGACAGAGAAAGCAGCATTAGCCATAGTGTGGGCTATTGAAAAGTTTCATCTATATCTCTATGGAGGACATTTTAACCTTTACACGGACTGCAAACCATTCGAATTGATTTATTGTAACCCAAAGTCCAAGCCTCCAGCACGCATCGAACGTTGGAATCTGAGACTACAAGGATATGACTTCTCAGTAGTACATACTAAAGGAAACCAGAATCCTTCGGATTACCTCTCAAGACATACAAACTCAGAGGAACCAAAGAAACAAGAAACCATGGCGGAGGACTATGTCAATTTCTTATCTGCTCACGCAATACCAAAGGCTATGACATTGTCAGAGATTCGAGAAGCAACCACAGCTGATCCAACCTTGCAGCAGATATCCAAAATGATCAGAACTGACAAGTGGAAAGAGCAGACCACATCCGAGGCAGACATCGCAGAAATCAAGCTTTTTCAAACAGTCAAGAATGAACTCACTGTTAGTAGTGATGAAAGTGTGATACTCCGTGGAAATCGCATCGTAATACCAACTTCACTACGAAAGAGAGCAATTATGTTGGCTCATGAAGGTCACCAAGGAATTGTTAAGACAAAGAAGTTGCTCAGAGGAAAAGTATGGTTCCCAGGTATAGAAGCAAGAGTAAATCAGCAGATTTATAATTGCATTGCCAATGGTCCAGAAAATTGTCCTGAACCTCTCCAGATGTCAACATTGCCTCCAGAGCCATGGCACACTGTACGTGTTGATTTCTGTGGACCTTTCCCAACTGGAGAATATCTACTTGTTACGATAGATGCCTACTCTCTCTTTCCTGAAGCAGAAATAGTACAATCAACAGCAGCAAAAGGAACAATTTCCAAGCTTGACAGAATCTTTGCCACACACGGAATTCCAAGAGTTATCAAGACTGATAATGGACCACCATTTTTCGGAAATGAGTTTAAAGCCTATATGGAAGAGAATGGAATATCTCACCAGAAGATTACTCCATTGTGGCCACAAGCTAATTCAGAAGCAGAGAACTTTATGAAACCCCTCACAAAAGCAATTCGTTCATCGAATGCTGAAGGAAGAGATTGGAAGAAAGATCTGTACCGATTCATGTTGAATTACAGAGCAACACCATACTGCACAACTGGAGTTTCCCCATCTGAATTACTGTTCAACAGAAAGATTAAAACCAAGCTTCCCCAAATGGAAATGGATGTTGACACTCTAGGAAATGATGTGGAAGTTAAACAAAAAGATAAACAAGCCAAAGAGAGAATGAAGGAGCATGCAGACAGAAGAGCCCGAGCTCAAGTATCAAGTCTCAACATTGGTGAAACAGTTCTCCTACGTCAGCGAAAATAGAACAAGTTCAGCACAAAGCTTGATCCATCACCTTTCCAAATAGTGAGAAAAAATGGAACAATGATCACAGCGATCAGGAACGGAAAGTATGTTACACGAAACATTTCTCAGTTCAAAAAGATTAGTTCGAATATCGAGTGTCCAGATCTCTCAGAAGATGAGTATGAGTCAGATATGCTGGAAGATGACAACGAGACTCCACCACAAGGAAATTCCCCACAAAATATGCTTCCAGTGAATCAAGTTCCTCCTTCATGGAACAGAAGATACCCTACCAGGATGAAATGACCTTTTCATCGATTTGGTCATAATATTTATGAACAGTAAGTCATTAGAACATTTCATAATGTTAAGATATTAAATTAAGGAAAAAAAGGAGAGATGTAATGTTCAAGTATTATATTACTAATCACACACACTGTATCAGTCACATTGATTATTATGCATAGACATTACATCATCATTACGTATTGATTGTGACACATTATTACATCACGTGATAGAAGAATGAGAAGTTTTTATACTCGTGATAACTGACTAAGTACGGTTCGACGGTCTCAACAAATCTAGTCCCACCTGTTGGCCTAGACGGATATAAAGACAACCAGATAAACAGTAACTAACAGTTGAACAGTATATGGGGGAGCTTAACTCACTTGACATCTGACATAGTTGATACATGAGTTCGAGATCAAGGTGACTTCTTTGTTTCGAGGATACAATCGAAGATGTCTTTCTCCGATTCAGGTTGAAGTGCTGAGTTCAACACACCATCGAAATCAAGTGAGAGCAGGCTATTGTGAACATGTGCAAGCTAATTGTTGAAGTCAGATAGCAGCTTCTCATGCTGATGAAGCAAACAACACTCTCTGATTCCATTGATAAAGCCATATGACCCTCTTTATAAGTGCCATAACCTCCTAAATGCTACCTATTAAGGGTTGGTGTCAGCTAAGAAGGAAAAAATCATCATCACATGGTGTATATGGATGGTGAACGAGGCCATATCTCATCATTGTGCTGATCAAACTATGTAGAGTGACATAATTGTCAGTAACATCAGTAAGTTGTAGAGTGTTAAGATTTGAAGTCGAATCAAGCTTGTCCAACTTCTTCTCATTTGCTAGGCAAGTTCAAGGGTATTTGCTTGCCTAATTCTGGTGCCAAGGCATGTAACATAGGCACTATTAATACCCCTTCTCTTCCTGAGAGTGGCCTCAGTCATCATCAACAGGTGATCCAATGGTCAGAAAATCGGTTGGAAGACAGAAGATAGCAAGTGGTCAGAATGAACAACAAAACCGGCTTCTTTCTGAGAATCCTCTGATAATTAGCTGCCATAAATATTACCTAACTCAAAGGACCAATGAATGTATGAGGTCCTACTAGGATTTAGTCAGAGCTAGGCATATTCGTCTCTTAATTTTTTTATATGTGACTGTGATGACCATTACCAGATAAGTGTTTATGACAATGATTACAATGTGAAATTACAGAGTTCAAGTGAGTTCGAGGGTGGGATGAACACACTACCAATGGGATTGTTTTGTTTTTTTTAATCAGAGAAGGTATTCTACAAATTTGGGGATTCTGGAGAAATAATATTTTCTTTGGAGGTATAGGATAGAATAAATTAACAGACATATCTAAAGTCAGGCGTGCTTGTGAGAGAGATAGAAACAGCTCTATCCAAGCATGATAAATAAGCTGTAGGAAACTTATGGAAATAAGGAGTAACAATGCAGATGAAGAAAGACTTTTGGGAAAAGGTTGGTGTCAGGCATCAGACCTGACAGGCTGCAGAGAGCAGCCCTGCAAAGATCAAACTATAAATATAGTTATAAATAGAGCTTTATAGAATTAGAACTCATGACCTCAGACTATCAACACATAGGACAATCAGAACTCATGAACCCAGACTATCAACACATAGGACAATTATGATATCATCTCACATTCAAGTCCTGTAGAAATTCTACTACTCTCACAATGTTATCAATGCTAAAAGCTGTTGAAAGCAGGGTATTTAAATCCCTCTGCAGTCCAGGTTTGGTCAGTCTCGTCCAATCTTCATACTCTGCTATTCAACTGTTGTTTTAATATAAGCTACTAAAGATCTAAAACTCTTTTGTCAAGCTTGCCATTTAGCTATAAGAAGTTAGGGAGAGACTCTGGTGGCAGCGAATTACCAAGGTTGGTATCAGTTAGGTCTCTTGTGGTTGAAGACTCTAACATCTGGTGGCAAGCGGTGGTTCTTACCTTGTCAATGAAGTGGACTGGTTACTTTACCTTATTTTTTCCATAAACTTATAGAATACAGCTGGTATTTGGCTAAGTGGAGAATTGGAGCTGTGTCCGGTGATTCACTCAGTTTGTTTGACTCGGAGAATTGATAGCACATATTCAGCACATATTCAGCATTTCTGTGTATATATAGTTTGATATTCTGCATAGTGTTTGCATATTATTTACATATAGTGAATTTTTTATTGTTTCCGCTGTGTTGTGCAAGAAATGACCGACACGGAGGCCATCCAGGAATTAATCCTGACTATGGAGGAGAGCAGAAGAATTGAACATAGAGAAGCGGAAGAAAGCCGAATCAGAGAACTCGAAGCGAAGGAGGAACAGCACAAAAGAGAACTCGAAGATATACTGCTAATGCACCTCAAGCTTCAGCAAGAATACCAAGATGAAGTGTGGCATCGCGAGAAACACTTGGATGACAGCTGATGAGACAGAGATAGAAAAAGGATGCTGGGAGATAAAATTGCTCCATGGATGGACAAAGACCAGCCTGCATTCTACCTCAAAAAGTTTAAAGACACACTCTCCACAGCAGGGATCAGCAAGGATGAATGGGCAAGCGACCTGGTACCTCTACTGATGGGAACTGTGTCCATAGCTTAGAGGACATCTGTCTTGGATGAGGCCAAGGTAGACTATGATTTGCTGAAAATGGCCTTGCTGAAGGCGCTCGGATGTTCTAAAGAAGCCTGCGAGTGAGAGTTCTGGTCCTTCTGAAGGAAAGATGGTGATGCAGCTATGAACTAATAGAATTACTAAGTTTGGCAGAGATATTCATGAAAAACTGCAGTACAATAAAAGAGGCATCCCAGACAGTGGCAACAGGAAAATTTCTCTCCCTCTACTCACTAGAGGATGCAAACCATAACAGAGCAAGGAAACTCGAGACCTTCCTGGACATCATCAACTTCGTTACAGAGCGACAAGCCATGAAGAATCAATTCTGTGACAGACAACTGCACTACTTGAAACCACAGAGTCGCCAGGAAGACTGGTCGAGGAATGCATGGGAAGAAGAAAGTCATCCCGGGAACTGGCTGGCGCTCGCATTGCGATGTCAACCAAGACAGCAGGGAAGGACACCATAACCCAGAGTGCAATGAGTCTATCTATGGGTGATGTAAATAACCCATTTTACATTAGCTCTCAGAGAAAGCCTCAAAATAGGTCTGGGGATAAAGTTAACTTTGTGCCTACATGTTTTGGGTGTGGCAAGAAAGGTCATAAACATTCTCACTGCCAACAGAAAGTCAGATTTGTGAACAATACTGGGGATAGAGTTAATTTTGTGCCTACATGTTTTAGGTGTGGTCATAAATGCACTGACTACCCACAGAGGCAGAAGGTTGGATGTACGAACAATTCTGGGGATGAGAGCAAAGTTAGGATGGAAAATCCCAGTGAAATGTCTGAGTATATAATAACAGCCATCAGACAACCTGATTTATATGTAGAGGGCAGGGAAGGCCAGAGAGAATGCAGAATGTGCATAGATACAGGAGCAGACAGGACCATAGTTGATGCAAACCTGGTAGAGGAAAATGAATACCTAGGTAGGAATGTTACCTTGGTGGGCTTCAATGGGTTTAATGCATCCCAGCCTTTAGCTAAAGTCTGGATAGAGGCAGGGAAGCACAGGTTACACCACATAGTAGCAGTGGTGGACAATCCCCCGGAAAAGGCCAAAGAGGAGGTGAAGGTGGCCAACAATAAGATGCAGGAGTTAACTTTAATCACAAGGAATGAGTCTGCATGCTAAGCAGCAGACAAATGGCCGGACACAGAGCTAGGTGCAGAGTCAGGTGCCATGCTCTTTCAATTTAGTGATGAAATGTTTGGGGATGAGGAAGTCGTGGAGGTTGAAATACAAGCAACACAGGACGGTGAGCCCATAGATATCCCTATCCCCGAGCTTCAGGAAGAAGCTTCAGACAAGCTTAGCTGTGTAGTCAGCAAGAACAGTACCCAACCCTAGGCAAAACCCGGCAGTTGGCCGAATGGATATATTTGGAAGAACAAAGTGCTGGTGGCACAGAATGGAAAGGGAGGACGACAACATGAGTGAGAGGGTGGTCATACCAGTGGAGAGGAGGAAAAGTATCCTTAAGATGGCACACTCAGACAAATTAGGAGGTCATTTTTCTTACAAAAAGACAGTAGCAGCCTTGGCCAGACTGTTTACCTGGCCCGGTATTTCTAAAGGCACCAAAGCCTGGTATAGATCATGCCCAGAATGCCAAAAGGCAGCTAGAAAAACTTCTCACATAGCTCCTCTCTGTCCCCTCCCTATTGAGGTAGCGTTTGACTTTGTATGATACGAAGCATTCAGCACTTTAGTGTTTGCCTGGTGGGGAAGCCCTTCACTGTTGAAACTGACCACAAAGCTCTAACACATCTCCACTCTTCAATACACCTCAATGGCAGATTAACGCGGTTGGCATTACAGCTGCAACCCTATAACTTCACCACCCGCTATCATCCTGGCACGAAGAATGGTAACGCCGATGGACTCTCTCATCAGGCTTGAGATGGAGAGCAGGAAAAATAAAAAAATGGCAACAACCTTTTCAAGGAGGGGGTAGTGTCAGGCCTCAGGCCTGCCTGGCTGCAGCCCTGCAAAGATCAAACTATAAATAGAATTTATAAATAGAGCTAGATAGAATTTATAAATAGAGCTAGATAAATAGAACTAGAACTCATGACCACGGACTATCAACACATAGGACAATCAGAACTCATGACCTCGACTATCAACACATAGGACAATCATATCATCTCACACTCTTAGATAAGTCCTGTAGGTAATTCTACTACTCTCACACTGATATCAACACCATAAGCTGTAAAAGCCTGGCTGCAAGGGTATTTAAACCCCTCTGCAATCCAGGCTTGGTCAGTCTCATCCTATCTTCATACTCTGCTACTCGACTGTTGTTTTAATATAAGCTACTTAAGATCTAAAACTCTTTTGTCAAGCTTGGAGTTTAGCTAGAAGAAGTTAGGGAGAGATTTTGGTGGCAGTAAATTACCAAGTTTGGTATCTGTTAGGTCTCTTGTGGTTGGAGACTCTAACAGTTGAAATATAATGTGTAAGAGGGCATGTGCAGAAGTTAGGAAGAAGAGACTGAGGAAGTATGATAGTAAATGTTAAAGGTCTAGGGAAGGACTCTGTAATCTTATATTTTGTGTGAACTTGAAGGGAAAGAAGAAGCAAAGTCAAATTCAGAGAGTAAGAGAGGAAAATAGAGTAGCGGGAGAACAGGAAACATATTATTGGCCCAGCATTAGGAAGGACTGGAGATGCTTTCCGAGTCAAAGGAAGATATTCCAATTGACAACCTAGAATCTATCTCTAAAGAAGTGAACTGGAAGATGGAGCAAGTCTGATTGCAGGAAACGCACACTAATGTGAAAGGAAGATGGTATACCGTTGTAATTATGGTGAGAATATGATGGTTGAAGTGTTGTGCTCTCTACTTCCTACGCTTGAGAACCGAAGGCTTTACTGAATGCTCTGTATTCTCTATTAAATTATTGATGGTCATTATATATTTTTCTCAAAAGTTCACAAGAAATGTATTAATTTATCAATTACAACAACTTTATGAATGATTCATTTTTAATAAGCACTTTTTAACTTACCTCTTGATGCGCTTAATGCACACACCATTGATGTTTTAAGCCATTTATTGCACCTCTATTCCTTTAAACTGATTTATTTTGCCTCTGTTGTTGTAATTACTATGCAGGTACAAACTCTTATTTGCTTGCAAACTCTTAAGTGCATTGCAAAATTTAACTATTGGAGAAAAAAATAATATATTTGCACATACAGTGAGGCAGTCTAGAGTGTGGCCTTCTCGTTCTCATTGCAAACCAGTAGGTAGGGGTGTTATGGATAAGGGTGAAAGTTCGATAGCACAAACACACACATACACACATATACATCTATGTCATAGTTGCGGTGCAAGCAGCATGATGATTGCACAATGTTTTGTTTTTGCGCTGTCTTCTAATGGAGAGAGTCCAGTAGTCTCTGATGCGGTAGAGGCACAATGTTTGTAGAGCTACCTTTGTTTTCTATGTGTACAGTAACAACTAGCTCTGTATTCTATGCAGATATGCAAAACACTAAGCGTGCTGGCTTGCCTGATAGTGTTGGCAAACCTAGGAAATGAATTTCTTAATCACGCATCCACACAGGTATTATTGGTTTAATATATCCCAAAAACAAACAATCTGACAGCTTACCATTGGAAAACTAGTTCTCATGTTTTCATGACCATCTTGATAGCTTCGCTAATGGCAAACTTCAAACGTTGCGCGTCAACACGTTTACGCATTTGTGGCATTATGAATGTGATTACAGCACCTGCACATAGACAGTGCGCTATTCAACTGAAGCAGTCGAGTGTTCAAGCGTTGTCCTACACGCGTAGCCTCAAGGTAAGTAATCCTCTTGTTACAACATAGCTAGCTACCTACAGTGTGATTGCTATTTACTCTATATAGCCAAAGCACCGCTAAGTAGCTAGCTAGTTATTTTACGGTACATATAGCTATGCGGACACATTCAAAACCCCAAGTACATCCAACGTGTGTGACCAGTAGGATGTGAATAGTGCCATTTATCTAGAGCAGGCACTCATGGAATTGAAGTGCAGATTGCGTCATTTTTTTAATGTAGCTAGTGAATTATTGTCCATAATAGGAGTATAATGAAAAGTAACTACCAGTCGCCTATTTTTGTAAGTAGTGATCTCCCCATAGCCCTTGCCACTCCCCACTTGATTCAGAATCTGTCCCTATAAGCCAGGACCATTGTTGTAGGTAAGTAGCCTATGAACTGGAGCTTGAGCCATGACCTTAGCTAACTAGCTTCTAGCTTCTCATAGATATTATGCATGTATGCAACTAGACAGGCAAAAGTAAGGTTGGACCATGAGATATATTAGGCTACCTTGAAGGGAAATAGGGTGAAGTAATGGCAGACCTCGTTGAACACTGGCTAGGATCGTTGTTATTATTATCCCTACTTTTTTTTTTACCATAGGGAGTTGTTAGATGAGCTTGAGAGTGCACAAAATTGTACGGTGACTTAGTTATAGTGTAGCATAGCAGTGGTAACAGTGTAGAGGTGAGTGCCACCCAACTTCAATGATAGTGGAATGATGATGCAACCTGCTTTGCAAAATAATTGAAGTAATTTTCTTTGTATATGGGAACAGACAAAATCTCCTGATCTAGCTTTCACAAACCCCTATATGGAGTTTTACCATCTCCTTTCACGAGTACCAGTAGCCAGGCAAGAGCAGGGAGGGTGCTCTGCTTTATTCTGTGCAGTACCCCATTGATAAGGCATAGCTACTTCTAGACTGCATATGACATTTCTCATCTAATTTTTTTTTATAACAGCCATAGATATTTATCCAATGCTCCATGATGCATTGTTCTTCCTAAGTTCTCCCCTTTTGCAAGTAAAACTTGTAGACAAGTCTATAGGAAGAGACAAAATCTCCTGACCTAGTAAAACTTGTAGACAAAGTATTGTTCCAGGAATAAAGTTTTTGACAAATCCCTTTTTGATTGATGGCACGTAATTGATGGCACATAATTATATAGATATTGGGACCTACATGAACTTTTGACTTTGTTTAGACAGGTTAAAAAAATCTGTTTCTTATTTGCAATGCTGCTTATGCATGTGATAATGTCAAGAGAATAGATCTCTCTATCTGTTTAAAAATTAATTGGGTCAGTGCCATTTAAAAGAAAGGATATCACTATTATATTTATGGTTCTGCAGGAATATTTGACCTACAATCAACTTCCAACTGTAAGTGAAGCTCGAATACCCTAGTTGGTAATAAAATGCATCATTCTGAGGCATAGTATGTTGGCAATTTACAAACTTTGTCACCAAAATATTTTTCCTGTTGAGTTTTTTACAAAGCCACCCCATAAATTTGACGCTATACTATAATTATTTATACAGCCACCCCATAAACATATTTGACACTATACTTAGCTACATGCATGAGGGATATGTATCAATAATTATTGGTCCTGCCGTGTGATTTTTGCTGAGCTTCAGGTCCAATTTTGGCTAACTAATAACCGACAGTGATATAAATATGAATTCATGTATACTATTGAAAGTTGAGACAAAATCACATGACAAGATACCGAGAAAAAATTCCAATTAATTATGATTATAATAATTTTTACACAAAATGAGCAATTGGCTTTTACTACTGGGTTAGCACACAGAGTAAGATATTTATCTTTTGTCAATAAATTGGCTTACATCTGTGTTTTGAGAATTAATTATGTTCCTGAAAGTGAAAATTCTTAGGATATTAGGTCTCTCTAATTTTATTAAGCATTCTACAAGGGGGCTGAAACTTCTTATGTCAAATAGCGGTGTGATTAGAATGATATGGAGAAAAATCGACTCTCCCCTACCACCTTTCACCTTTGCCATGTTAGACAACTTATAGCAATTGTATGCGAGATCTCTTGTACTCCAAACTGCCTACCACCTGAGCATGTGGTTTCAAGCCATAGTGAATTAGTTTACCCTTGTTATATATTTATCAAAACCAATAAAACTTTTATTAATCAACTGAACTTAACACAAGTATCATTGATACATCAAGCAATGATCACACACAGGATTTGATTAGAAAGTATATGATGATATGTCATTTCATAAGCATAACCCAAAGTACACTGACTATAACTAGAGGCTGTTATCAGCTGCCTGTGACTCTCGCATGTCATGTATAAAAAATAATTCCGCAACCTTCTAAAGTTTAGATGATGGTATTATCTCTAACCATTTTTAATACATTCATAATTACATGAGCTTTTGCATGGACCAGCAAAATGAATGTGGATGTTTTCTCAAGGATCCCAGGGCCAGAGCCAGGTGTGAAGCTTACCGGTTGTTACAGCAATTATTGGCAGGCTTCAGAGTTTTCCATGTTTTTGTTTCAATCTCCTGATTGATAGCTGACTTCCATACTGCAATCTGGCAACAACCTTCATCCTTATCATACCTAGATGACTGGGAATGGAACTCTCTCAGAATTTGTGACTGATATTTCTTGAGGACAACTAGCTAAATACCTGCAATGGACATTCTGCTCCATTGCCAAGTTCTATACTCAGTTAGTAATGAGTTTTCAATTCCTTTCAAATCTCACTCGGCCATCTTTTTGTTGTGTGATCCATCACACCGCTCTTTTTAGTAGCTCACGTAGTTGTCAGACAGTCAATGCCAGACTTTAATATGGTATAAACCAAGTATAAACTGAGTGTAATAACTGCACTTCTCTAATCATTCTGGCTATCAAAGTGAATCTAGACATCCTATCGGCATTGCAATTTATGTACTTGATCTAAAGTGTGGATCGTGCTTTTAGCCTGGAGGAAAAATAGACCACATTGCAATCTGACTGCAGCATGAGTTGTAGGCTTATCTTTTTCCAATTGAGTATTGGAGTACCTTATAAGAGATATAGCCAAAGCTGTAGCTGTGGTAGCTGCTATTGCTCTACCAAAAAGGAACTCGGCCAATGAAAAGTTCGAGAATTTCAGGCAAATATAGACAACCTTTGCAATTACAGGAAGCTTTTATTTTATCAACTAGAGGTCACCTTCACACTCAGAAGACTCAGAAGATTAATAGTCCTAAGAGATATATGCAATGGGCCTTCAGAGCCCCCAACCAAATATTCAAAAAAATCATTCAAACTCCATAAGAAGATGCATCAGAGTGTAACCATAATGGTAACTGTGAGTTGTTATGTACAACAACCCTAAAGGCTAATCAACATCTTGGACCATGATTCTCTCACATAGAGAGGTTAGGTCAAAGTTAATAACTGTGATATAAGTCTAGGAAAGCACACAGTTTCTTTAGTGACTTGTGCTTGGAGGGGCCACTCGTGATTCCCGTTTGTTTACTAGCTAAAGAGTGAAGACCTTCGCTATCAATATGACGCCACAAAGAGTGAAGACCTTCGCTATCAATAATTATGATGCCACAAATAGTCGAGAGGTGTTTACTTGAAATATCATTTCTTCAATTTCAGTCTTGACCCATGTCCTTCCAGAAAGGGTTTCTTTTAATGTTTCATATGTACCGCTCCCACTCTCCAGTAATCAAGATGCCTTGGAACATTGTGGTCTGGCTTAACTAGGCTGCAGGAACACTTGATATTATTAGGCTTGTGCCAAGTCAAGCTTGCAGAAGACTTTCCTCCCAGCTAAAGGTTGAAAATATATCTTCATTTGTTGTTAGTGGATACAGATTTACCTATGGTAACTTTGTGGTCACCTCAGAGATATACACTGCCATCAGCCTTTGAAGCTGAGAAAAGGAGAGTTTTCCAGTCACTAAAGGCCATTTCTAAAATGATGACTAATCATTCCAATCTGTCTGAGTCTTGCTCAACAGCACCCTTGAGAGAATATGGCACAGAGCAAAATCAAGCATCCCCCTTCAATTACAGCTAAGTCCTTTAATCTAGCTATGACATCTTGGTGTTCATACTCAATTGAGTGAAATCAATGCCAGAACTAGAAAGATGCCTAGAAAATGGGAAAAAATTACTTGCTTTAACCAAAGTTGATGGTGGCAAATCCATCGTAGTTTAGCTGAAGAACTAGGTATGAACAAGACTCAAATCCAGAACATTGTTAAGGGTAGGGAAAACACCCCAAAAAGATGGGAAACTGGTGAAGAGGAGAAGAAAAGGTATTTAAAAGTTAGAAAATGGGTTATGATGAAATTGTTTTGGAATAATTTAATAAAGCAAGAGCTAACAATATCCTAGTAAGTGGACCGACCTATCCAAGAGAGTGCCCCTATGTATGCAGCAGAGATAGGCCTTGATGTTTCACTGGCTCTAATGGATGTCTACAAAGGTGGCAAAAGCATCACAATGTACAGATGTCTGTTTATTGGGAGAAGAAGCAATGTCAACCAACTATGGTGAGTGATTGGTGTGCAAGATGTAAGACACTATACGAAGGATATGCCGCCAAGGATATTTTAACTCTGACAAAACTGGCACTTTTAGACCTATGCCTACAAGATTGTTAGTTGTCAAAGAGGTTGAAGAAGATGGGTAAGAAACCTAATGAGAGAGTCACAGTTCTCAAGCTTGTTCTGCCTTTGGAGAAAAACTTACTCCACTAATGATAGGATAGAGTGCAAAGCCTCATTGCTTCAGGAGGTTTGCTAATGATTTCTGCCTTCCAATCACATACGTGCTTCAAACATAAAAGCATGGATGATAAGTGACCTGTTTGAGAATTTACTAGACAAGTTGAACTGCAAGATTATAGTGGAGAGCAGTTCAATCATACTCTTTATAGACAACTGTGCTGCCCACCTTGATGCTGTCGAATATTAAACTAGTTTTCTTCCTCCTAAAATCACCTCTAGATCATAGCCTTGCAATGCTGGAATTATTCAAAATGTTAGAACATAATAATATAGGAAGCAGATTCTTTGCCATGTACTTGTGCATCTCCATGCTGGCAAAAAAAAAATGTTTTACATGCAATGATTGTCATACCTAACTGGGGATCACAGAAACCACAGAACCTACACAGAGCTTACCACAGAGTACAAGTCACAAGTAAATGATTATTAAGGAACCACAACTAATGGACTATTATGTAACTTACGTCACAATGGAATATACAGAGGAATGGAAGATTCTTGAGCAAGTGGATTGGTGACTCTGACCTGATTACCATGAATAGAATATAAAAAGATACTGATTATGTCAT
This sequence comes from Cladorhizidae sp. MBARI D1340-BT2, assembly GCA_028752905.1. Classification (NCBI taxonomy): domain Eukaryota; kingdom Metazoa; phylum Porifera; class Demospongiae; order Poecilosclerida; family Cladorhizidae; species Cladorhizidae sp. MBARI D1340-BT2. The sequence continues at coordinate 44,750,606 of JAQNBH010000011.1, forward strand.
AATATAGAGAGAGAGCTAGCAGACTCTATGTAATATTGATTCTGACTTCTGTACTGTGATTTAAAACCATGAATTGATTGTATGTGCTATATACAGGGGTTTTCCACAAGCTCTCTATATAGTAGAGAGTAAGGTTGAAACACTCAAGTGTGGTGAACTAGTTGGTCTAGTCAGGATTGGTGAATAGGGAGAATTGCCAGTAATGACTAGGCATCTCAGGAATCCCATAAGTTAGGCCTCTCATGGGAATAACCCATTCCTAACAGAGGGACTTTCCTGACAGTGGTGGCAGTTCTTTATAGAGGATCCCGGCCCAGCCTTTAGTTGGTGCAGAGGTTGGTTGAGAAGCTAGATGAAACAGGGACACAGCCTAGGCATGGCATAGAAGGCTTGCGAATTTACCCTGATCATAGCTAGACTGAGGTTTTTGTTTGGGGTGTGGTAAGTGAGTAATGAGGACAGAACAACTTCATGGTAACACCCCAGTGGTTTCCCTCACTGCAGTGGACCCTATGGATTGTTTCCTGACCCAGTGGCTTCAGATTGACCAGCTCAGGAATGAGAGGGAGGACCGGAGAAGGGAAGAAAAACGGCAAAGACAGGCAAATCAACAGGAAAGTCTGCTACAGAGTCAGGCTGACCAGCAGAAAAGGCTAATCCAGATGCTGGTGAAGCCTGGGAGCAAATAAGGCAACCCCCACTTGGAGCCGTCCCACCTCCCTGTGCCGCCAAGTTGATCGTACAGAAATTCCAGGAAGTGTCGATGACATGGGCACCTTCCTCCTTGATGCTTTTGAGGCAACAGCTCACACTGGAGGCTGGCCACAGTGACAGTGAACAGCATTTCTGTGAAGTTCGTTGTCTGGAGTGGGCCTGACTTCCATGGCGATGATGCCAGCAGACAAGCAGACAGACTATCAAGCAGTCAAGGGGGAACTGTTGAGTTAGTACAGTGTTACCACTGAAACTTTCAGAAGATGAGACTTTCGACATTCCCTTTGACCAGTCCCACTCTGATACATGGCTGTCGAGGCACCACCAGAGCTTTCTATAGTAGTTGGCCTCATCCACACTTGATGACCAGATAAGCATGCTGATGGAGATTACTCTGAAGCGACTGCCTAAGTGATTGAAAGTCCACATGAGAAACCTCAACCCGAAGATCTTTGAAGAGTTGTCAGGTGTTATAGTGAGGTACCAGCCTAGGATGGAATCAGAGTTTCCCAAACTGACAGAGAGAACCACCGAGAAGTCAATGCCCTGACCCAAGACACCCTTCCAACCTGGACTCCCTGCACAGGACCACAGAAGGATTGGCTGGGACTTGACCCACACTGAGAGGACGTCAAGGGGGCAAAGATAATGTATGCTCATCACCCAGGAACACCCCAGAAGTGCGATGCTTAAGGTGTAACCGACTAGGGCACATGAAATAAGACTGCCGGGTGAAATTGGAGCAAGTTCAACTGGTTTGCAAGACAACCAGGGGTGACACCATGAACCATTGGACCAGGCAGGCCAAACTGAAAGGCAGGATAGTGAAAATCTGGCTGGATTCGGGATCGCTAGTACACGTGAGGTATGTAGCCAAAGGAGAGAGGCTGGGCTGGAGCATCTCCTATGCTACAGCCAGTTCACGGGAGACGTGGTTCCTGGCAGCCAGGGTAGTATTGGAACTGGCTGGGAGGAAGTACCACTTAACTGTGGGCATATCACCACACCTATCGGTTGATATGTTGGTGGGACAAGACGTCCCACAGCTGAAAGAGTGGCTGGCTGAAGTGGAGTCGCAAGAGCAAAGACTCACCAGAGAAGACGCCACAGACTTGGCCCTGGTGTCGACCAGAGCCCAGGCATGAACCCGAGTGTAGGAACAGGAATTGATTCCAGCCCAGCAGACCAACAATGAGGTCGTACTGACTGACCCACAGGAAGAGGCCCACGATGAAGGAGAGACAGGAGCTGAACTCCCCTTCAACTTTGAGGATGACTTCTTCGCCGTAAAGAGAGTCAGAAGCGAGAAACCGAAAGAAAATAAACAGGGAGAAATTATACTACCTGACTGAGTGTCCCTGGAGGAATACGGGCCGTCCAACAGACAGATACATCCCTAGAGAAGGCAAGGCTACAAGCAGACCAGAGCAAAGGCCCATACCTTTGGGAGGAGGGACTGTTGATGAAGAAGCCATTCACAGCCAAAGGAAGAAACCTTGTGGTGGTACCGAGTGAGGCATGGACAGAGATCTTGAGGTGGCATACAACTCACCCACCGCAGGTCACTTTGGGCAAGCCAGGATGTTTACCATCAGAAATACTATGGACTGGCCTAGCATCGCCAAGGACGTAAGAGAGGTATATATATCATGTTCCGTATGCCAGCAAGTGAAACCTGTGACCACCCAGAGGGCAATCTTACATTCATTACCAGTAATAAGCATCCCCTACAAAAGAATAGCTATGGACATAGTATTCATGTAAACTACATACATCAGATACATAATTATACGGTACTCACAAGTATTCTGTACATTGAAGAGTTCATGAAGGCTCATGGTCAGAGATATATTCACTTAGTGGCTGATCTACAGCTCTATAAAGTAGCAATTCAGATAAAGTGGTCTAACCCAACAAGATGGAAAAACCTCATTGTCAGACCAGGAGGCATGCACACACTAATGTCATTCCTGGGATGCATAGGGAAGCTAATGAAGAGCTCTGGCCTTGAAGAAATATTGAACGCTGCTTATAAAGGTGTGAGCAGCATGCTCAATGGAAAATCCTGGCCAAAGGCAATGAGAGGTCTCCGAATGGTTGTCACTGGGCTTCTGCAAGATTGTATCCTCAGAGGAAAAACTACCTATGAGGCCATAGAGGAAGAGCTTGGGTCTGTTAGGTCATCAAAAACAGGCCGCTTTTGGATAGACTGCCTCATCTATCCAGTTGCATTGGCACACATGTTTGTTAGAGCAGAGCGAGAAGGCAATTATGTGCTGCATATATTTTGTGTTACAAAAATGGTGCCATATTTCTTTGCTGCTGGCCATTGGAACTATGCCAGATACATAACTTGGCACCTAATGGAGCTCCAGGCACAGCTGGATGAGGAGGCACTTGTAGTCTTCTACATGGGTCATCATGCTTGTCGGCACAGCAGTGGAAGTTGGAATGCTGTATTCTCAGATCAGTTTGGTGAACAGACATACATTCGTCATGGCAAAGCAAAGGGTGGTCTTGTTGGACTGACACTATCTCCAGATCAGGTTGCAGGATGGATTCATGTCTGTAATACAGTTTCACAGGTGATGGATGAAATGTTTCATGATCATGATGAAGGTGAGTATGATGCTAAGACAAACATACACAAAGAGGAAGGAAGAGAAAGAATGAAGGCAGACAAAGCAGACAGGAAGAAAATCCAACAGGAACTAGCAAAGTACCCTCACCCACTGCAGCAGACAAATGCAGATGCCCTCTTTAACATTGTCAATGGGCACATTGCTGATGATGACAAGGTAAAAATGTTCATGATGCACTAGCAATCGGGGAATGTATGGCAGCAGAATTCAGAGGAACCCTACCTGGAGGTTTCTATAAATCTATCCACTCTAAGTTTGTCACCATGGAGTCTATGAAGAAGGGAACAAAGATAGGGGACCAAACTATCTATGACATGGAATTATTATATGGGAGATTGCTAGTTATATCACAAATGAGAGACATTACCCTGGAGAGTATCCTGAGCTATGAGCTTGCACCAGTTCCACCTGCCATCTTTGATGACTATGGGTATCTCAGGAAGAGCAGCAAATCCCAGTTGCTGCATAAACTTGCAGTATGGTGCAAGGACATCAGTGAGCCAGAGGTGAATGTAGTGGATGGGAATGAAATGTTGTTCCAAATTACTTGGCCCAAAGTAGGAACAGTCAAGAATCTCCAGAAGAACTTCCTTAGAGCAGTGGAAAGGAGCCCCATGATGTAATAGTAGTCTTTGACAGATATGTGGAGGGATCTATCAAATTGCATGAGCGTATGAGGAGAACAGGAGCGACTGTTTGCCCATCACTGACACTCACATTGGAGACAGCTCTACCTGCTAGGGACTCAATCATGACAAGTGCCCACAACAAGAAGGAGTTGATAAAGTTGTTCTGTACTGAAAATGAATGCCACAATGTGAACATGGTGGGAGAAATCAACCCAGTGTCCCAACATGAGGAAGCTGACTGCAACACCATCGGCTATGTGAAGTTCCTCATCACTAGCCTAAAGAGGACACATGTGCAAGTAGTGTCAGATGACACAGATATATTTGTATTATTGGTGTTCTTCTGTTGGAAGTGGCAAGCCACTGCACAAATGACCATGAAAAAATCAAATGGCAAAGTGATCGACATCAATGCAACTGCAAAGCAGCTTGGCAAAAGTGCTGTCAGCTGTTAGCCATACATGCCCTCATGGGATGCGATACTGTGAGTTATTTGTTTGGCAAAGGTAAAGTATCTGCTGTGTCGATCATGATGAAGCATGAGCTTCAACTGGAGGTCCTTGGGGAACAGAATTCAAATATTTCTGATGCCATAAAAGCTGGGTGCATGTTTGTTAGTCTCCTCTACAAGGATAAGCAACATGAAAATCCAATGAACAAGCTGCGTCATACCATTTTCATCAGTAGGAAAGATACACCAAAGATCAAGTGCCTACCACCTACTGATCCAGCATTGCATGAACATATTAAGAGAGCCCACCTGCAAGTTATGCTATGGAAAGCAGCTGACCAGATGCTGCCACCTGATGTGAATATCTGTGAATTTGGATGGGATATTGTACAAGGTATTCCCTCCATCTACTGGTGTTTCCGAGGTTGCCCCACCAGAGCTTATGAAAGTTGTAGCCTGTGGCTGTGTTGCCCAAAATGCCTGCTCCAGGAATAGCTGCTCATGTAAGAAAGCAAGTCTGTCCTGCACATCATTCTATAAGTGTATGGACCAGGACAGTTGCAACAATCCATATACTAAACATGATAGGAGTGATGACTCTGATGGAGGAATTGATGAAACTGAACAATAAAAGTTCACCTTAATGTTTTATTTTAATCATGATTTGTTTACTAACCAAGGACCTCCATGATATCGCCTTCCAAGGGGAGTAAAAGATACAGAGGTTAATTAAGGTATATGTCTCTTTCACATAAATGAACTGGAAATTGGAACAAATTTTAATAGCTTGATCAACCTGATGTAGCTAATGTGGGGGGGGATACAATATAGAGGCTACAAATAGCAATTGATGCTATTTTTTAATTCCTGCATGGTAAAATATTATGGTGTGTTTAGCAATGTTACAAAGACCAAATATTAAAAAGAGCCTTTAAAATTTTTACTCAATGATGACAAAGTGTCATCATGCAGTTTTATAATAAGGACACCCTATAATTATGTCCTTTCCTGGGAATTTCACAGCAATTTCTCTCAGACAAAGTTATGCATTTCTCAACCCTTCTCCTTCATCTAACTCCATTAAATCATCAGCTACCAGCGTGATGAGCAATGGTAAACTGTTGTCCTAAAGTTGAACGCTTTTTTTTTTTAACTTCCTTTTTATTATAATGATATTCACGACAATGTGGTTTGTTGCCAAGCAGCTAAATTTTGGTCATAATGTTCCTCAACTCATCAGCTATCATCTCATATATGGTCACTGTATATTTTTCTTCGTCCCTCTTCCTATATAAAAATAATGTGAAAATCATACATAAAAACAAAAAAATTATAATAAACACTTTATAAAGTTGCTGGTAGGAGGATTAAAACGGCCATTAAAAAAATTGCTCAATGATGACAAAGTGTCATCATGCAGTTTTGTACTGAGGACACCCTATATAACTAAAAACAGTAAGAAAATTTTGGTGGTACCCTATTGCAAGGTCCAACCCCCTGACTGCCGGACTAATAAGCATTGAAAATGTTTTGTAAAAATTAATATATATCTCAAACATGATTTACTTTATATTAAATATTATAATATGTGACAGGTCTTGCGAAAACCTGTCCAAATGCGGTGGAACAATTTTTGATACTATCCTTGATGTATAAATATGTGGCAGTGATAATTCTAAGCTCTGGTTTTAGAGGACAAAATAAGCCTTTGCAGTTAGATAGGTAGATGCACTTACTGTTCGTGATGGTGGAGCATTGTTTTGCAGGATTTTTAGTGTGCAATTAGCCATGCTTTCTTCAGCTGCTTTACTTTCAAGTTAGCCATGACAGAGATGACCTGCATAGAAGATATAGCTGGTGCCCTAAATAGATTGGCCAGAGAAGGGTCTCGAAATGGTGAATAGCTCAAACATTCAGATGCTCGAGCAAAGTTAGTGGTATACTACTTCACCTTAGAAGTATACGGTTCAGATCATCCAAGATATAGCAAAATGCAATTATGTTTAATATTTGAGTGCTTGCTCGAGTAGAACTGTTTTATTACGTCAAAGCTCAAAGGCAGCACTCCCAAACAGTTCAAAACTCATCATTTTACTGTTTTTCCCGTATATTATTATTGAAACACACTAAAATGATGTAAAATAATAAGAAAGGGTGTGAAAAAGATGAAAATAATTATGAATATAGTTAAGATTTCATTTTTCTTTTCTGTTTTGTACTTCACTACTTATTTTCATTTATTTTTTCTTGGATTAAAAATGCTAATGTACTTTCCCTCTTAACATATTTCTCAGGTAATGGAAAGTTTTTCCACCATTTTTTTCAAGCAGGCTATGTTTCCAAGAGTTCTGTCACTCCTACTATTGTATATTCTACATAGTGCTGTTTGTCATGAATGTAAGTATATTAACATGTTTGCTTTTGTTAACTAATACAACGCTATTACAGCTGATAACAATGACATCAAAACAACATGAATATTGTTATTAACAAGTAAGGCAAGCACACTCCAGGGATTTGAATAGAAAAGTAAATACTGTTTGCTTGGCCACATCTGCACTATATATATATCTAAGTATCTATGTATTTATCATCATACATTCACTCATTCTTTCATAAAGAATGTGAACATTTCACCTACTTTGAATACAAGTGCTTATGTAAACAAGGAAATAGTCAGAGAGAAAAAGATTTGTGAGAACTGGCTGGTTAAAAAAATGGTGTAAATAAAGATGGCTGCATGGAAATGTCAACTGGTTACATGGTTTAGCTGTGAAGACAAGGATGCAGTTTCCACTATGATGTAACCACACAATTGTTCAATGCAAATAAGAACCAATTGTCATTCAGGTGTGGCAGATATAAAAGTCAAGCCAAGTTAAAGCAAAGTTCACTGTGTGTGTTTCCACTTGATGCTGCTCTCTCAAGCAGCAAGTGAAATGAAACAGGCTTCATGGTTCTTAAATAGAAGAAAGCCTAGTGCATATAGCGAATCTAGGAGAGATACCATATATCGGGAATTCTCCATTGTTGATCAATTAAAAACAAGAAATAAATATGCATTACCTAAGGTAGTGTCAATATCAATACCCATGCATACATACCAGACAGTGAAAAGGAGAGAGATAGCTTCAAAAAGACTGAAAATAATCTCGTAAGGCATCTGAAATTCAGATAAGTCTTTTACACTCTCATCATAAAATGAGCAATCTTTTTAGCCAGAACTATGTAGCAATCTGATAGAGTAGGTTCTCCTTTATTTCCCCAATAGCTGCAATCATATAAACATGATAGACTCTTGCACTACATGTCCTAGCTATGAGAAAATGCTGAAGAGCTAACCATTAAAAAAAACTCACCTATTAGAGAAGGCCATCTCAAAGCAATTGCTTCAAATAGCATATTTGTACATACAGTCTCATTAACGTACTGTATGAAATACAATTGATGGAGAATATACTGAACACATAAACATATCATGAAAAACCAAGCATATCTATTTATAGTATATGTAACTTTCAATTTTCACCTCATTCTACATACAAAAAGCAAGTTTACTTTATCCTGCTTATTGATATGCATTTCAAACTGTTTGAAGAAGAATTCATGTATATATATGTAACCATAATATGGTATATTGCAAGGAAACTTGTGAACCTCTAGTGAGTGGTTCTCATAACTGCAACTGTCATGAAACTGCATAAAGAACCAACATTGAGAAACAAAGATACTAATATTCCATTCACATATTGTTTCTTGAGATTCTCAAGCATTTTTTTGCATCGTAAAGCCTCAAGAACTGCTCATGAATGCTAGCGTGTAAGATGCAAAGTTGTTTTTCAACATACTGTATACACTAGCATGGGTTTCACAGCATTGCCTGGTCCACAAAGAGAAGTATTGTCACAATAGACTTTGTAATTTAAAAACCAGTCATCATGGTCCACTACATGGTAAATCTTATATGGTAGCCACCAAAATAATATAGAATGAGATATTTCCTCAATTTAAAAAAAACACGGCTACCCGGTGTATTCAGGTAAAATTTGAGGGAAATCCAACTAACAGAGTAGCCAAAATACCGCCAAATGACCCAAATATGAGGGAGGAAACTTCCTCATTCTTTGGGTGCTCCTTAAACAAGACACAAAGTTTTGCCTAGATTGTCCCATGATGTTTCTATATACCCAATACTGCCAGGACCAAAAAAAGAGAATAATACAAGTACATGTATTGATAACAGATGATAGACTTATAATAGTGACTATCTCAATAATCAACTTGAGAATTTACTCTCTTGTTGTCTTGTTTACATGCTCTAATCTTCATCAGGAATAATTATTCCTGATGAAGGTTAGACCATCTTTCACTAGAGCATCTAGCCGAAACATCGAAAGAGTAAAACATCTTAAGTACATTATAGATAAAGTCATTGTAATTCACTGAGCGTTCATTGAGATCTCATACACTCTCCCAATCTTTCTGGATGCCACACTAGCCTAAAAACATAATAGCAGGGTACCAGGTGGTTCCTTGGTGGGTGAGGGGTTAGGAGTTCGGAGGTGAAAGGGAATGAAAAAATGCATCAAAATCCAACTTCAAAGTTATCTGAAATGAGGCAATAACTATTTACAGGGTAGAGCAAATGCCCACAAAACTGTCAAAGAGTCTAAAATGAGCCATTTTCCCGCATTATATTGTACTTCGACTAGCCATGAATCAGGTACCAGCTACCCAATAGCTGAGTTCTTCATAGAGCAGAGACTAAGCAAATGCTAACTGGGCATCCCATGAAGCAGGGCCAAGGCACCAAATAGCTATGATCACCCGGTAAATTTGCTTCCCATGAAGATGGGTCTAGGTACCCAGTAGCTGTGCTACAAAGATGCATAACTTTTCTCCTCTCATCTTGCTATGTGCAGCTTCTCCTAAACTCCACCCTAGGTTGCTGATATAGTATTTCGTAGATGTACCATCACTTGTCGAGGATCTTGTGATGAATGGGATTCTTTTTTCTTTCTCTTTTTTCTCTTGTTGCAAGCAGCTTCACCTGAGCGGTGCTCTAGTTTACTATTCCATGGCTAGTCGTCGAGGATAATGGAGCACTACATAAATATTTTTTAAGTTTTGTTTATTTTAATGTTTGAATGAAAATTTTAAAATCATTCAAACTTAATTTTGACAGCTTTCCGTAGATTTTGGGAATTTTTTGGTTTTGTTTGGTTGTGTTTGTGATTTCATGATAATAATGATTTTGACTCCTTCTTGAGGGGTATTTGTTGGTAGTGCTGCTGTTGTGTTGCATTGTGTATTTTACTTGGAATGTTAAAATACACGCGCAGTTATTTCTCTAAACAAAAAGACCATCGACAATCACAAATAGCATGAAAACAGTGACTTTCTTCATTTCAAAAGTTTGAAACAAATATATATATATATATATATATACTTGGCTTAAAACCTTCCTTGGGTGGTCTTTAAGACACCACAAAGTTTAGTCTGGATAAGTTCATGGGTTCCTGAGAAATAAGCAGTCATACATATACCCATCATTAAAAAACGGCCACTACTACATTATATATTGTATATTTAGTAGCATAACTTGCTTCATCGAAGAATAAGTTTGCCTCTGTACCAACTGACCTTTAAATTTCCTTTGTGACTGCTAGGATTGATATTGCCCTCACATGAGCATCACTATTATTATGAATCATGAAGCAGACTAGTCATTGGAAAATTTGGTAAATTCTGAATTTAAAATTGTTTGGAATGATCTTATAGTGCACATGTTATGAGGTCAAGAAAAAAATAAGATAGTCAGAAGAAACAAAGTCCTTGAAAATAAATTTTACATTTTTGTCTGTGAGTGTAGCCAAAATACGAAGCCCACAGGAGAAGGATTTAACTAAGTTTCTTATGCACTCAGACTCAGATTATCTGGCTGTGCTCTACATGACTACAGACTTGTTTATCTGGCTGCACTCTAACATCTTGTTTCTCTTCTTTATTTGATGAGTTAGTTGTTTGTTTTTAAATAAAAAGTTTCCGTGTCTTCTTTTGTTGGTTTTTGTTGTTGTTTTACACATTCCTTTAGTATTGTGACAGGAAATAATTAAAAACAACAACTAAACAACACACACTCCCTCCAGGATTAGTTAGTGCCAATTTTCAATCACTTTATTGCTGAGGGAAGGGAAACGTCAGTGGATATTTGTATTCTGCACAGCCATAACAGCAGTAAAATCAGTGAACCATACCCCTTACAATCCTACATTGCATTTTCATGAGCAAGGAAGGATATTAGTCGTGGTAAAAACATCAGCTAAATTGGAGTATTCTTCTAAAATTGTTAATGGACCTTTTTGTGCAAGGTATGCTGGGATTGAATATTAGAAATAGATAGAGCGATAGAATCAATTTCAGGATTTTTTAATATTTGCTATCAGTTTGATAATACCTTGATAATAGTTCAATTAAAGAGCTAGTAACAGCTGAGGCATTCCATATCTTTGCTCACATTCACACTAGTTTCCTCAAATATAGCTAGCGCTGTGTGCTTTCTTCTCTTTTTTAATTTTGTTTTGCCCTACTTTTTTCTTTCGTGATTATAGGCTCTGTGAGTGCAGACCATAAGCTGTTAAGTAAACCACTTTCCAGCAATGACCGTTGCGAGGCTCTTAATTCGGGATATTTGTTCTGTTTAGCCTTGAGAGTGGCCATCACTAAGTTCTTACAAACAACAAATGATAGTGATTATTACAGTATAATAATGAATTACAAGGAGTTTGTATGGGGATGACATAGCGACATCATGTTACATGATCCTCTCAAACAAAAACTCAACATCAAGTTGTAGAATATACTTCTATTTTTTTGCAACAGCCAGTATCCAACCTAACTAGATATTATATATATATATATATTAAAGATGTATCAGACTAGTTTTGTTATGTTGCTTTGCATAGCAAACATAAACACATCATAATTTGCGGGGGCTCCCATGCCCAGGTGCATCAATCATCATTCTCCACACACATCTTCACTCATCCTCCAGTAATCCCTGCAAGCTTGACAATACAAAGCAAAACACACATAAACAAAATTGAACACACAAAGGACATGTTAGCTCGACTAACCTTCCTCCCAACATTGAAGCTCACCACACCTAAATCGATGGCAAGCCCGATAGTTGTCACACTCATATGCTCTGTCTTAGCCACTCTACTCCACACTACAGAATTAAAACTCTCATTTTGATTCTTTGTGTAGCCGCCTAAACACTTGTGCAAAAGATCCTCACCTTTAGTGCAGGCTCAACTCAAAATACCTGTAGGACATTCTTTGTAACTTGCCTCTGCTCATCTTCAGGTATTTGCATGCAAGCTTATTAGGCTCAACAACAGCCGCTAGCAAGTCCTTTTCTTCTAGTCTTTCTCACTATACTTCACTATGTGGCATTCCTTGTTTAAACTATTTTTCTTTCTCTTTCCCAGTGTGACCCCTTCTGGGTAACTGACATTTCAACAAAAAAATGTATCTAATAAAACATGCTCGCCATTCCGGTTTTGCGGTAACCTCCTCCCCCCCCCCCACCCACACACACACCCCAGTCAATTCATAACTGGTAAGGATATCCATGAAATTGGCTACATTTTGGGATATAAAAAGTGTATTTGGGATCATCGCCGCCCGCCCAACTGTAGACAGGTTAGACTGGGGAAGAACCTCTTTCGAACGTGAAATGATAATGCAACTACAAAAAAAGCTTTTCAGAGGGGGTGCGAATGGTAAATAACAATACAAATTTAAATATGGCTTATATCTGCAACTTCTGTCATTGATTGTCTCTTTCTGGCCATTACCACAGTTACCAATTCATAGAACAGAATAGGGACTCTTCAGCTACCTAGATGTTAGTGGAAGCTAAATAATATTCTTTATAACATTCATGACATGTTTTTATGACTTGAAAACTGTAGCGAGTTATTTGAGTTCTTATTACTATTCTCCATTTATGGATGGGAAATGTGCTCAAGTGGTGGAAGAGGAGGAAATAGTTAATGTTTGGCACTTGGGTCCTATGTCTTTGGCACCTCCACCACATCGTCATCCACAAACAAACTCTTTATAATTCTTTGTAATTCACTATTTAGAATTTGCTACTGCATTGATATTATAATAAAGCTGCTGCTGGTAGGTCACAACAGCTCACTCACCTACACGGATATTCACCTGATAAAGGCCATACAAGGTTGTGCTTCTTGTTGTCTCTTAGGGTTGTGTTCTCAAGGAGAAATCAGATTGCAAGGGGGGAATACTACAAGTGGACGTCTGGAAGTCTGCAACATCTATCTCTGGGGCACAGTGTGTGATGATCAATGGGGAGCTGCTGATGCACAAGTTGCATGCAGACAGCTAGGATTTCCTCCTACTGGAGCTACTATACTTTCTACAAATAATGTTCCTGATGGTACTGGGCCAATCTGGTTGGATGATGTCAATTGTGTTGGAACTGAAAGCAGTCTCTTTAACTGTGATGCTAGGCCACTTGGAATACATAACTGCAGGCACACGGAGGACACTGGAGTGAGCTGTCAAGGTAATGGTAGGGTTAATATTATTATGATGAAATGTTCGAAGATGTTTTTGTATGTGCAATTCATGATATCAGGTTTATTTCTACACATGACAAAGACTAATAAATTATCTTGGTTGTAGCTTAATCAAGAGTATTAAAAAACAATTAAGTCACTATAATTTTCTTTTTTCTAAGAAGTATTTTTTATGAAATTGATTTTTTTTTTACTTTTATCTTAAGGGCTTTAAGACATTGGATTTTCATAGTTCTTCATACCAACAGATGGACTTCTTGTAACCTTGTCATGTTGGTAGATCTCAAGAGGCTATTGAATTTGCAGTCTCAGGTGGGAGAGGAGAAGGAAGGGAACAGGTTAAAGAATGAGGAAAGGTCCCATTAGAAGTTCTTGCTTCCTTATCACATTACATTAAATCTGTGTCTTTATGTTTGAGTCTACTATATCATACCAAATCCTTTCCAACCACTGGTATCCATATAGCATTGTGAATATGAGCCTCTGACAGAGTATGGCTTGATATAGTCACTACTCCAGCTAAAAAACCTGTCACCGGTACAATATATTTCTTTTCGCTTTCTTTTTAGAATTGTTTTATTCAAATTTTCATGTTCAAATCAAAATTTGTCGAAGAAAAAGCCAATTGCTGATATACATGTATATTGACCTTTGATAATCATTATATTTATAGCAATAACCTGAATTCATTGTTCGCATCACTAGATTCTAATTATAATAAGCTGCAGTCTGATTTGAAAAACTGCTGTATTGCTGAAAGTAAACAAGACTTGTTATGCTAAAACAGCAACAAAATTTACACCACAGAATCACATCTGCTAATGTCTTCTTTCTCGAGTAAGGAGGGGTTCAAATTAGTTCCACAGAAAAGTTGGCTGTGCTTCCTCAGAAGAGCATCCTGAATCACCAGTAATTACCCTCAAGAGCCATGTCTGCAATTGCAATCTTCAGCCTTGTCCCCTCGCCCAGTTTAATTGGGAGTAATGTTTGCTGACTATTTTATCAAGATTTAGTAGATTACCATATACCTGAATTGTAAGCCACAACAACTGATAAAAGGCTACCTAGCCAAAACATTGTGTTGTTGTTATGTTTAACCCACCGCTGGTTTTAAATTGAGAACGTATTTTACATAATATTTTATATTCAACCAGGAGTGTATAAATCTCCATTGCAACCATGGTTGATCTTGTAGCATTGCTGTTGTCAAACGTTGTGGTCAACAGAGGATTGCTTAGCAACACACCACAAACACAATGAAAAACATTATTTGCCTTTGATTTCGGTGTCTTTTTGGCAGAATATGGATAGAGTACTGGAGATTACACAAGATATTATAATGTAAATATACAAGCACATATTATTTGCTCTATACTCCACCCAACATTATTCATTGCATAGTTTATAACATGAAGGTGTATTATTGTTATTTTGTGATGAAATTTTCTGTGTTTGCTGAATCCGTTTATCTAGGGAATATGACACAATGTAAAACAAAATACCCACACACACACACATACATACCTACTGTGGCTACAGAGTGAAGGTCATAAGAGCTTGTGGTATATGTCTGTGTAACTAGCCTAAATAAATAGCTAGCTAGTACATGCCAAGTACCCGGTATAATGCTATTTTGCTCAGATTGGTACTTGTGTGAGAAAAAATAGCTAGCTTTTAAAAATGTCGATTTATTTACCTGGGCTATCTTGTTACTGTCCTTCACCTTCATTACAGTCCAAATCTAGATCCCTAGGATAACTATCTCTGGCCTGGAAAAAATGGACTGTGTTATTATAGTAAAAAAATTACTGGCAGGTTAGAAGAGTTAAGAGGTTAGAAGCCTAAAATAAGAGAACTAGCTTCATGAGAGAGAATAAGACTGGTTGAAGGATATTGACCACACAGATTATATCAAGCTAGGTAAGGTAAAAAGCATAAACCCTTGCATGTACTACCACTCATGGGTGATGCTCTCTCAGACAGTGACTACCAAATAGAACAATCTATATAGATGGTATAAAGAGGAGAGAGTTCATTAACGTACTGTATGAAATACAATTGAAGGAGAATATACTGAACACATAAATATGTCCTGAAAAACCATGCACCTCTATTTATAGTATGTGTAGCTTTCAATTTTCACCTCAACCTACCATTCAAAAAGCAGGTTTACTTTATCCTGCTTATTGATATGCATTTCAAACTGTTTGAAGAAGATTTCTTGTATATATATCTATATATATAAGGTAGATTGTAAAGAAACTTGTGAACCACTAGTGAGTGGTTATCATAGCTTTGTTGATAGCAACTGTCATGAACCTGCATAAAGAACCAACATTGAGTAACAAAGATACTAATATTCCATTCACATTTTGTTTCTTGAGATTCTCAAGCATTTCTTTGCATCGTAGGGCCTGAAGAACCACTCATGAATGCTAGCATGTAGGATGCAAAGTTGTTTTTCAACATACTGTATACACTAGCAGGGAGCTCGCAGGACCACAAAGAGAAGTATTGTCACAATAGACTTTGTAATGCAAAAACCAGTCACAATGGTCCATGACACGTTGTAAATCTCACATGGTAGCAAAATGCCCCCAAAATAATATAGAATGAGATATTTCCGCAATTCAAAAAAAACAATGTATACCTTCTATATACATGATATCTGGTGTATTCAGTTAAAATTTGAGGGAAATCCAACTAACAGAGTAGCCAAAATACTGCCCAAATATGAGGGAGGAACTTCCTCATTATTTGGGTGGTCCTGAAACACCACACAAAGTTTTTTGTCTAGATTGTCCCATGACATGTCTATATGCCATGTCTATATGCCCAGGACAAAAAAGAGAATAACACAAGTACATGTATTGATGACAGTTGATACACTTATAATAGACAATAATCAACTTGAGAATTACTCTCTTGCCATCTTGATTACATGCTCTAACCTTCATCAGGAATAATTATTCCTGATGAAGGTTAGAGCATCTTTTACTAAAGCATCTAGCTGAAACATCGAGAGAGTAAAACATCTTAAGTACATTATTGATAAAATTATTGTAATTCATTATGTCAACTGAGAGTTCATTGAGATATCATACACTGTCCCAATCTTTCTGGATGCCACACTAGCTTAAAAACATAATAGCAGGTTACCGGGTGGTTCCTTGTTAGAGTGTATGGGGGGGGGGGGGGGGGTTAGGAGTTGGGGAATGGAAGGGGAGAAATTATTTCAAATATTGACTTCAAATTTATCTGAAATGAGGCAAAAACTATTTACAGGGTGGAACAAATGCCTACAAAACTATAAAAAGGTCTAAAATGAGCATTTTCCTCATTATACTGTACTTAGGCTAGCCATGAATCAGGTCCCAGCTACCCAATAGCTAAGTTCTTCATGAAGCAGGTACTAAGCAAACACTACCTGGGCATTCCATGAAGATGGGCCTAGATACCCAGTAGCTGTGCTACAAAGATGCATAATTTTTCTCTTCTCCTCTTGCTATGTGCAGCTTCTCCTAAACTCCACCCTAGGTTGCTGCTCTAGTATTTGGTAGATGTAGCTACCATCACTTGTTGAGGATCTTGTGATGAATGGGAATATTTTAGCTTTTCTCTTTTTTCTCTTGTTGTGTGCAGCTTCACCTGAGCGGTAGTTTAGCTAGTCATCGAGGATAATGAAGCACTACACAATCTTTGTTTAAGTTTTAATGTCGGGTTGAATGAAAATTTTAAAATCATTCCCTTAATTTTGACAGTTTTCTCTAGATTTGGGGAATTTTTGGTTTGTGCAGTCTTTTTGAATACATGATAATAATGAGTTTGACTCCTTCTTGAGGGGTATTTGTTGCTAGTGCTGCTGTGTTGCATTGTGTATATGACTTGGAATGTAAAAAAATACTTGCGCAGTTATTCCTCTAAACAAAATGACAATGACAATTACAAATAAGTTCATTTAAAAAAAAAGTTCAAAACAAATATATACTTGGTTTAAAACCTTCCTTGGGTGGTCTTTAATAGCACCACAATGCTTAGTCTGGATAAGTTCATAGGTTCCTGAGAAATAAGCAGTCATACATAAACCCATCATTAAAAAAAACAGGCACTACTACATTATATATTATATATTTAGTAGCACAACTTGCTTCACCAAAGAATAAGTTTGCCTCTGAACCTGTAACTGCTAGGATTGTTATTGCACTCACATGAACATCATTATTATTCTGAATCATGAAGCAGACTAGCCATCGGAAAATTTGGTAGCTTCTGAATTTAATATTGTTTGGAATGAGCTTATGGTACACAAGTTATGAGGTCAGGAGGAATAAGATAGTTAGAAAAAATAAGATCCTTGAAGAAGAATTTATTAAATTTTTACATTTTCGTCTGACAGTTTAGCCAAAACACCGAGCACACGGGAGAAGTATTTAACTAAGTCTCAGACTCAGATTATCTGGCTGTGCTCTACATGACTACAGATTTGTTACCCTTCTTTATTTACATTAGCTACAGGAGAAGTATTTAACTAAGTATCTTATGCACTCAGACTCAGATTATCTGGCTGCACTCTAACATCTTGTTTCTCTTCTTTATTTTGATGAGTTAGTTGTTTGTTTTTAAACAAAAAGTTTCTGTATCTAGTTGTTGATATTTTCTTTTGTTGTTATTTTACACATTCCTTTAATATTGTGACAGGAAATAACTAAAAACAACAACTAAACAACACACAGTCCCTCCAGAATATAAGTTAGTGCCAATTTTCAATCACTTTATTGCTGAGGGAACTGAACCGTCAGTGGGGATATATGTTTGCATTCTGCATGGCCATATCAGCAGTAAAATCAGTGAACCAACCCATTACAATCCTACATTGCATTTTCATGAGCAAGGAAAGATATTCGTCTTGGCAAAACATCAGCAAAATTGGAGTGTTCTTGTACTAAAATTATTAATGGACCTTTTTGTGCAAAGTATTCATGGGATTGAATATTAGACAGATAGATGGAGAGATAGATCCATAATAATCAATTTCAGGGGTTTTGAATTTTGCTATCAGTTTAATAATACCTTTGATAATGGTTCATTTTAGAGCTAGTAGCAGTTGAGACCTTAATTTTTGCAGCTAAGAAGATGACATTGTGTGTTTTAGTTGTGATGTTGTATGTTTGGCTTTTTAGCCCTTTAAAAAAAAAACATAGTGAGTTTGCTGCACTCCCTTATATACTTAAATGTGTGTGTGTGTTTGTGTGTGTGCCTGTGTTTGTGTCTGAGTTTGTGTGTGTGGATGAGTGTGTTTGTGAGTGTGTGTAAATAAACACTTCAATACCAAGACAAAAATTAACTGTGTATATATGTATATTTCCTGCACATGTAAAGTTAATAACTACAAAAAAATTAGAGGTAGTGCGAATGGTCATAACAATTCAATTTTATATGGCTTATATCTGCAACTGCTAACATCGACTGTCTCTTCCAGGCCTTGAAAACTGTAGCAAGTTATTTGACGTTCTTATTATTCTCCATGTATGGATGGGAAATGTGTCAAGTGGTGGGAGGAGAGGAAATACTCCTATGTCTTTGGCACCTCCCCCCATCCTAATCCACAAACAAACTCTTTATAATTCACTATACTCTTTGTAATAGAATAGTTAAAAAATTAATGTATTTTGCTACTGCGACTGTTGTTACAATAAAGCTGCTGGTAGGTCACAACAGCTTACCACCTACATGAATATTCACCGGATAAAGGCCATATAAGGTCCTGCTTCTTGTTGTCTCTTAGGGGGGTGTTCTCAAGGAGAAATCAGACTGCAAGGGGGAACTACTACAAGTGGACGTGTGGAAGTCTGCAACAACAATCTCTGGGGCACAGTGTGTGATGATCAATGGGGAGCTGCTGATGCACAAGTTGCATGCAGGCAGCTAGGATTTCCTCCTACTGGAGCTACTACACTTGATGCATATATTGTTCCTGATGGTACTGGGCCGATCTGGTTGGACGATGTCGATTGTGTTGGAACCGAAAGCAGTCTCTTTAACTGTGATGCTAGTGAACTTGGAACGCACAACTGCAGCCACAAGGAGGATACTGGAGTGAGCTGTCAAGGTAATGGCAGGGTGAACATTATGAGGAGGAAATGTTCTAGTATATGCAATTCATGATATCAGGTTTATATCTACACATGCACAAATAACATAAATTATCATGGTTGTAGATTAATCAGAGTTTATAGAGTATTAAAAACTATAAAGGGTCTATAATTTTCCTTTTTCTAAGAAATATTTGTTAGAAAGTTTATGAAATTGAATTACTTCAATAATATAAAAATTGATTTTTTTAATCAAATTTATCTTAAGAGTTTCATGACATTGGATTTTCACAGTTCTTCATACATATGGATGAACTTCCGGTGACCTGGTCATGTTAGCATAATTATGTAGATCTCAAGAGGCTATTGCATTTTGCAGTCCAGGTGGGAGAGGAGAAGGAAGGGAACAGGTTAAAGAATGAGAAAAGGTCCACATTAGAAGTTCTTGCTTCTTTATCACACTACATTGAATCTGTGTCTTTATGTTTGGGCCTACTATCTCATACCAAATCCTTTCGAACCACTGGGGTCCATATAGCTTTGTGAACATGAGCCTCTGACATAGTAAGGCTTGATATAGTCACTACTCCAGCTGCAAAACCAGTCACTGGTACAATATATTGATTTTTTTCTTTTTAGAATAATCTAATTTTCCATTAATTAAGTTCAAATGAAAAATTGTTGATGAAAAAAGCCAATTACAGATATATATTGAC
This sequence comes from Cladorhizidae sp. MBARI D1340-BT2, assembly GCA_028752905.1. Lineage (NCBI taxonomy): Eukaryota > Metazoa > Porifera > Demospongiae > Poecilosclerida > Cladorhizidae > Cladorhizidae sp. MBARI D1340-BT2. The sequence goes on from JAQNBH010000011.1 coordinate 44,770,462, forward strand.
CTTCGATTTAATTTTAAATTTCATTATATTTATAGCTCATAAGGAATTCTATTTTCTAATTGTTCACATTAATTATAATAAGTTGCAGTCTGATTTGAAAGACTGCTCTATCGAGGCAAGTAAACAAACACACTGCACGACTTGTTATGCTAAAACAGGAACAAAATTTACAGCACAGAATCACATCTCTAATGTCTCCTTTCTTGAGTGAGGAGGGGTCAGATTAGTTCCCCAGAAAAGTTGGCTGTGCTTTCTCAACAGAAGAACATCCTGAATCACCAGTAATTACCCTCAAGAGCCATGTCTGCAATTGCTATCTTCAGCCTTGTGTTTTTCCCCCTTACCCATATCAATTGGGAGTAAAGTTGCTGACTATTTTATCATGATTTAGTAGATTACTAGAAATGTGCAGAAACCATAATCTCTTGTGTAGTATACACAGTTCTGATATCCTTGTACGTACTTATGACAGTCAACCTGTTAAACAGAGAACCCATACAGAAAAGACAAGGTTGTGATAACCAGGTTTGAATACTACATAGAATAATCTTAAAATTGACACAGTTTCTAGTTTGTAATGAAGTCTTAACAAGTTTTAATGAAGTGTCACCTTGTCAATTCATTCATTGTTATTCCTTTATTACATCCTTGAGATCCAATGTTGTTTATGGTTGTGAACCTTGACCAAACATTATGATCACACAGGAAAGAAAATCATTATTGGAACAGGAGAAATGAGTTTATGAACGTACTCACACACAACTAACTTCTCTAAACTCATTTCTTTCCATCACTCACTTGCAAACCTTGAACCTTCCACTGTGCTAGTGGCTAGCAGGTACAAATAATTTTTATTCCCTTGAATTGTAAGCCACAAGCACCTGATAAAAGGCTACCTAGCCTAAACATTGTGTTACTGTTATAATGTTTAACCCTTCCACCACTCATTTAAAATTGAGAACGTATTTTACATAATATTTCATATTCGACCGGGAGTGCATAAATCTCCATAGCAACAATGGTCGATCTTGTAGCATTGCTGTTGACAAACATTGCGGTCAACAGTATGTTGCTTACAACACAACAGAAACACAATATTTGTTAAGATCGTTTGATTTCGGTGTGTTTTTGGCAGAATATGGATAGATTACTGGAGATTACACAAGATATAATGTGAATATGCAAGCACATACCATTTGCTCTATAATCCACTCAACATTATTCACTACATACTTTATAACATGAAGGTGTATTTTTGTTAGTTTGTGATGAAATTTTCTGTGTTTGCTGAATCCATTTAGCCAGGGAATATGACACAAAGTAAAACAATACAACACCCACACACATGCACATACATACCTACTGTAGCTACAGAGTGAAAGTCATGGTAGAGCTTGTGGTGTATGTCTGTGTAACTAGCCTAAATAAATAGCTATTTTGTTCAGATTGGTACTTGTGTGAGAAAAAATTGTATACAAGTCCAGCTTTTAAGAATGTCTATTTATTAGCCTGGGCTCTCTTGTTCCTGCTATTCACCTTCATCACAGTCCATATCTAGATCCCTAGGCAAGTTAGCATAACTATCTCTGGCATGGAAAAATGGGCTGTGTATACTCAGAGCTGTTAGTTATTCTGGGTCTCTAGTATGTTGCCCATGGTGGGCAAACTTTTTCTTTCCTTATCCCAACTTTCAACTTCAGAGTGTCCAAATCATCATATCCAGCATCACTAAAACATCATACACCTTTAGTTCATAAGTGATTCTAATTTGACATCATTAATTAGCTAGGCAATATTAATTTAATAGAGCACTGGGTATGCTTGAGCTTATGCCTAGCTCAAACATACTAATTTTTGTCAGGGTCTTGTAAAAAATACCACATGGCATCTACGGTAGTCAAACAGGTAAAAATCTATCCAGCATGCTATGAGTTCTTGTTAATATTAGTTTACATATCTGATTAGCCCATACATGACAGATTGTGATTACATATAGTCACAGAAACTCTCTGCACTGCTTTCTCAAGACAAACAGACAGACTGACAGACACTAGTACTTTATATACTTAGACATATATATATATACATATAGTATATATGTATTGCTGGAAAAATATCTAGGCAATTCGATACTGAAATAAAAATAAACTCTATGCACACACTTTCTCCACATGTGCTGTATAATGCTTAATTAACTATGAAATAGTCTGATAAAAAATTTAAGCTGGTTAATTATCCTAAAAATACAAATAAAATTATGCCTTATTTGTGAACTGCTGCCATGGGATGTCACTTTCAAGCCATTAATGTTGTTCTTGGTAATATTCTGGAAATAACTTTCCATGGCCACTGGGTAATATTTTTAAACATTTAGCTCTTGAGAAATGAGGCTCACCAGGATACATTTATCTGTGTATGATTTGTTGTAGCCATAGCATGTGCAGCACATGATATAGAACTGGTTATATATAATAATTAAAAAAGGCACAATTACCTGTCATCAATCTGTTAAGTAGTACTTTACATTTTTCTATGTTTGTATTCTGGTACAACAATCAATATTGGATATTCACTATTTAAAGACCAAATCATCAAGTTCATTTTATAACTGTCACAATTAATCAAATTACAAATACTCTGTTGTCAAGATTTAATTAGACTGCAAGGAGGCACTAGCGGACGTGTGGAAGTCTACTACAACAACACCTGGGGCACTGTGTGTGACGATGGATGGGGAACTGCTGAAGCACAGGTTGCCTGCAAACAGCTAGGATATTCTGGTAATGGAGCCACTGTACTTACTGGATTTGCTGTGCCTGATGCCTCTGGAAAGATCTGGCTGGATAATATAAATTGTGTTGGAAGTGAGAACAGTCTCTTTAATTGCATTTCAAATTCCAATGGAAACCACAACTGCAGTCATTCTGATGATGCTGGAGTGAATTGTCAAGGTAATAAGTTATTATTATCATGTACACAAACATATGTGATTCATGATCACTCAGATGGTTTTCAGGGCTTCGTTTCAAAAGTGTGTACACATTGAAAAACATTACTTCAAAAATATATGTGATGGGGATTGCCATGGAAGTTTCAAAGGTGGAGCAATGAATCTTCAATAATGTATATAGTCAAATTATTATCATATACAGTAGCAATAAAGACAGAACACAACTCAGTTGGACAGACTCAGCTAGACTCAGAGCACTAAGAGCTAACCAAGAATATGCAAAGAACAGAACTGGCAGTAGCTCGTAGATACCGCCTTTTTTATAGACACAGCAACACACAGCAATGTTCTTGCAGAATCCTACACAATCGCAAACACACATCAAGGGGTGCAGGATCAGCAGGATCTAGCAGATTTGTACAAGTGTTGTGCATCCTGCAGGCTGCTGATAAGCCTGATCATACAGCTATACTAATCACAAGCTACACACATTACAATCACACATAAACAACTACACAATGTTCGAAGTCAATCCCACAATACGGGTGTATAACAATGATTGCAATAGTGTACAATCACTTGCTACATTACAAACATTATAGTTCTCTTTGAAGACTTGTCTCGCAAGCATTGCTGCATAGCGTTTTAACCATACAAATATGGAGATAAGTGACCCTTTATGTACACACACTAACGTAAATACACGTTAGAGAAATGTTAGCCAAGCTAGACCTAGAGCAAAAGCCTATCTTGCTTCTAATAGTGTGATAGATTTTTAGCTATTAGCTAAACAAATGATTGTCTTATGTTTGCTCCTAAACATTTCAGGTAGAAGCTTGAGCTTTCATCACAAATTATTCCTGCAGTATCTAGGTGAACTCTAGTATTTGAGCTAGAAGACAGCTACCCTGGCATTGGACTAGTTATGTGATAACTCGGCTTGTAAGTAAGTGAAATTTACCAGTGTCTCTGAATATCTGCTTGCCAATTTCGCAATTTCCCAAGAAGTTTGGAATTAAGTGTTTACTTCTTAAAAAGCTTGATATATTTATAATTGCCAAATGTCATAATACACAATGTCTATCTATAATTTCCATGAATGAAATTATAAAGTGTGCAAAAAAACTTCCAACTTTGTAAATCATTGATGTTATCCCAAAACAGTGAATACCTATATACTTCTGAGCATTTTTGTTCCTTCCATTTTTCCAAGAAACTATGTTTTGTTAGTGGAAATTTTTTACTTATTAGATAGTATTCTTAGATAGTAGCTACAATAATTTTTATAGTTAGTAAAGCTACTGATAGAATAGTGACTCTACAGAAACCAAGCTATATTATAATTATATAGATTACTAGTGGCACATTTTCTAAGTTCAACACTTAACTGCTGATTAATCCTCAGTTTGATTCCTTGGATAGGATGCTTTTTATGTCTTTGGTTACTGAAGAAGATAGGAAGGGCTGGTATCTGGAGTAATTCATACTTCAATAATGCATCTATACTTTGCAATTTTTCACTTCAAGTAAAACTAAATGGCAGACAGCAAATAAGCAAGAATAGAAATATTATTAATCAGGTAAACAGATTATCTACCAACTGAATCTGCCTCATCTTGTGTAAAACATACAGTCTGGATCAAGTCTGTTATAAGGCAAGTGATAACACAATTAGCTATCCATGACAACACACTATCATTTCTTGATCCCTGTAACTGTAATAAATCCTCGACTGGTGGTTAACTCATTAAACTACTAGATTTACCTACATCGTACCCACCTAACTACCAAATGACAACACAGTTTTCGATAATTTTTGGGCAGCTATCCATTCAGTTATTTATACTGAACTGTCAATATTTGTCTCAATTAGTGACCCATTTATTAGAATGCTGACCTTGAAAGATTTTTCAGTATAGGTAGATGGAAACATAGGAGAGGAGAAGTCTTGATCCAATTTCTGTCTATAATATACTTAGCTTTAAAATGAACAATGATAAACCCTGTTGCAAGAACAAACACCTCGTGGAAAAAGATAGGCTATCATGTGCAAGATCTGCATTATAAAAACTTTTGAACCTGAAAGCTTCCATTCCTTCAGAACACTTGGGTCATCACCAGCATTTCGTTTAATGTTAAGAATATTTTGAACTATACCATGATAACATTAATTTTGATTTGTCATCGTAAATTCAGTTCTATGTCCTGAAAGGTCTAGCTGATAGGTTGGGAAGTACATATGAGCTCAAAAGCCTGCATGTGTCTTTCCCCTGGCTTAGTTTCCCCTTACCTCTTGATTCCATCCTCCCTGGGTCATCTTTGTGAATAGAGATTGAGGCCCCCCAAAATGCGAGCAAGAACTCCAGTGAGACAACCATTCAAGGTCTGGATGAAAACACTGCCTATACTGTGCAAGTCTCAGCTAGTACTGCAGCAGGATTAGGGAATTCCAGTGGAACAATGAATGCCTCTGTTCTAAGTAAGTGAACGTGAATTCTTTTTGTTGTTACTTGGTTTATATCTTTTTTAATTAGAAAGTGATGAAGGAGGATTTGGAATTGGGGCTTTTATAGGTGCAGCAGTTGTAGCAGTGGTGGCCATTATTTTGAACTTCATCCTCATTGTTGTGGTCATAGTGCTAAGGTTAGTGATAGATATTAACCCCACAGTTAGAATTGTGTTTTCTTATAAGCAGATATGTTGTTATAACAATAGCAAAAATATTATTAAGCTACATTGTAATGCAAACATATGCAGAACCATTGTGTTTCTAAATTATGCACTTGAAATAATTATTTGAACAACAGTAAAATAATTAGAGTTAAAGTTAAAGTTCCTCTAAACATTTTTGTTTCCTTATTTGATTTCATTGTTGACATGTCATTATATGTCTCTAAATAAAGCATGTTTGTCTTATTTCTTTTATGTGTCCTTTTTTTGTTGTTGTTTCTCTCTAGCTATGTTAACCAAGATTTAGACATGTCCACCATTAGTCTTTAAATCCTAGCATCCATGACTCCAATATGAGCACTGTCTCCTATAAACATTTTTCTAAATTGTTATGTTCTTATTGTTGTTGTATTATTGTAAGTGTTGGTAAGGTATCTGCTACAATCTTTTAAAAGAGCTTGGTAGTTGCACAAGAAAACTAACCCAATATATCAGAAGTTGTTCTACATCAGGTTTATTGCTACACAATAAGAGTTTTCACATATATAAGAGTATTCTTATTGCAATGATGTTCTCAATAATCAATTTGAAATATTAGTCTCTCGAAGTTTGGCTAGATGTGCTAGTTTCATTATCCTGATGAAGGCTAGAGTGAAGAGCATCTAGTTGTAAAATAGAGTGAGTAAATAAAAATTGAAAATCTTTTGGAAGAAGGTTCTAACACCTTAGTGCTTTGCAATCGAACAAATTCAGCTACATATATAGCACATCAGCAATCTTAATTTAATTTTTACACATGTAATATGAATATAATATGAATATAATAAATAAATATAAAATAATTTATTTACAATTTAATTTAAGAAATAATGATCGTCAGGTACTGAGCTGGATCCAAGCACTGCAGCAGTGTTTCCTCGTTGGATTGCAACTGCAATTCTTTGCATCAGGAAATGGTAGGCACGTCACCAGACTCAGTTTTGAGGCATGCACCTAGCTCTTGGAGAAAACTCTTTGCCTCAGACGCAAATACTCCAGAGGTCTCGATACCAATAGGTACAAAATAATGAGTAGCCTCTAATTTAATTAAAATATTGATTACATTATCAACACAACTTCTACTTTATGGTGGTATATCTGAGGTTTGGTTTGGGTTGTTTCGCCATCCATCAAGTTAGTCAAGGAATGCTAGCCCAATGTCAGTCAGTTTCCTATCCAACTCTTGATTAGTATGCTTTCATGCACTGCAAAAGCAGTTAAGGTTACAAAACGTAGTTTCGGAGTCATCACTTCTCAAGGAAGGGATGGTCTCTTATTGTTGGAAACAGTATCGATTATTCATCCTGATTAGTTTTACTATCAAGGCCAACATTTTCACATATTAGCAGCAAGAAACCATGTCTATTAATTAGCTACAACTGTCTTTAGTTTCCTGTTAAACTTCTTGCTACTACTCACAAATGTGTAGGGCACTTACAGGATGTTGCTCATGTCTTATAGCACTGTTACCTTGCAGGCAACTATTCCTCCCTAAGAAGTTGCAAAACTCTCCCCAATGTCACATATGGCTTGTGCATTATTCCAACAGTGAGCCTGTGTCTATGATTGTTCTCACCTTTGACAAACAAACATACTTCACAGAGCAAATCAGTTGTGATGCACCTCTGCTGTAGACTCAAGGCTAGCAATAAAACCATAGTCTTCTCATGGGATAAGCTCCTGCATCAAGATTACATTTATAAATTTGATAAGAAAAACATTCTTATTTCTATAATCATTCTAAGAAACTTTTAATGTGGCCCTCAAACTAAAATCAAGTGGGTATAATTATAAAACTATATGAAAACTTCACTTAATAAAAAACAAAGAGCTATCTCTGCCATTCCACGCCCACGGTCATAGATGCGATTTTATCCAGCTTTTACAAGCAAGAAGTGTGATATAATAGAGATGCCAGGTTGCCTTTAGATAATATCTTTATCTTACTAGATAATGGAGATATTGAACAGAATTTACTGCTAAAGGGACACACATGCAGCTGATTCAGTATGACATAGTCATCAAAGTTAGTTCAGCTAGCAGCGTATGTATCGAAATCACATGACCAACTAGATTCATGGCTTTCCAATCACTCATGTGAGGCGCACAGGACTCAGGAAGTAGGCCACAAGTAGGACTTCTTATGATAAACTGAAGTGCCATACGAGGGAACGTCTGGTTTATGTGAGAATTACACTGCAACATGTAATTAGGTTAACCATAGAATAGATCATGCACAGAGAGAGAACTGATCATTAGCATGCATATTGCCTTATATATCTGGCCTAGGTTCACAGCTGGCAGCCTACTTAAAGAAGCCAGCTTTAGTCCGGCAGTCAGGGGGTTGGACCTTGCAATAGGGTACAACCAAAATTTTCTTACTATATAGGGTGTCCTCAGTACAAAACTGCGTGATGAACTAGGCCAGAATGCCTCTTTTAAGTTAAGCAGTGAAGATATATCAATTCCTACTATCATCTGTACTGGGAGTATAATGAGCTAGTTATCCGTAACAATTTGTCTCCATAATAGTAATTAACTATCTATATTTAAGGTTTGTGGCCTATAAAACAATTGATCATTGCTGATCATATGCTATGCAATTCCCACCAAGGACAAGCATTAGATTTCACACCTTGTATAATATATAGCAACAAATGTGTGTAGCGCAGGCTATTAATTATTGGTACAAGAAGGGTCCCGCATATACAACTCACTGCAGGTGCAGTCCAGGATTGCATAGTAAGTGAACTTATCCATAGGTCTACAATGCTCTGCTATTAACTTAAGAGGGTCGGAAAATGCTGTAAACTTTGATATTATGAGTGATGTAAGTATGACACCACTTGAGCAAAGTCGATATTTGACAGCTTAGAGTTTGTGTGGGTATTTTATGGTATTTTATGGGCCAATCCACAGAAACCATCCAAGGAAGATTTCTAATCTCAAATTAAAAAACTCTTTGGTTTTTGGTTTTTGCAATGGCTCGTTTTAGGAGACTTGCGATTGTTGGCTTTAGGTCATTCAATAAAGCAGACTAAACTTTTTTTCTTCCTTAAAATCAGACTTTCATATTTTGTTCTAGATAATGTAAAAATTTCATTCTATAGGTAATTTTGTGTTCTTTGACCTGAGCAAAAATTAATATTCTCTACAATTTCCAGATCTCATATCAAACACAATCCCAGAAGGTCTGTATCCTCAAGTAACATTCCCACTGACAGTGTCTATCAATGTGGAGAAATTCACAATGAAAGTGCTGCAGACTATGAGATACCTGTTGCAAGTGTAGCTGCATTATCCCAGCAACCAAAAAAGAATACTGTGAACCAGGCAGATGGAATTATTGCCACCTCATCGAACCTTGGTCTCGGAGGTGGACAAGAGTGAGTGGACCGAATTCAAAGTGATGGAGTATATAACAAATTAATGCATGATTAATTGAGTTTTACATGATTTTACATATTGTGGTAGTTGACAGTAACACTTATTAGCTGTAATTTATGTCTTGTGTAAATACATCATTATCAAAATTGTGACTCATTTTTTGTCTTACTCATTTTGTCTTAAGCAAATAATATTTCGGTCTGTTTTGCTGTTGTTAAGTATATAATTGTTGTGTAGTGTGCTGATTGTCTTACATATTAGTTGAATATGCATTGACATTGTTGGACTAAGGTTATAAAGTTTACTTGGAGTAATAACTTTTAACATAAACTTAGATACTTGTCTTAGTTACCAGAACTAATACACAAAAAATGTTTGTTACTAGAAAATTAATTTTCTTTAAGATATAAGATTAAAAGTTTACTAAGCCTTATTTATTAATAACCACCAATAGCACTGCTTCATGTAGCTATCATGGGCAATAGTGGTGGTAAACTTTGCTTGTCCCACTTCACTGGTGGGTTTTTTTTATAACTTTGTGAGCTATAACTATGTGCACAAAATAATGAGCATTTTTTTCCAAAGGAATAGCCTTCCCCCCCACCCCCAAAAAATCCCTCGACTCAATTTGGGGGGAAAATTAATGTGGAAATTTAGGGTATTATGTTCACTGTATTATAATGCAATTATGTATGGATGCATCTTTGTATAGTTTATCTTGAAACAGAAGGCCATTGTGAAGATAGCTGTAAAGCTCAAAATTAAAAATAATTCCCTAAAATTCTCAGATTTTGAAAACGTCCTCTACAAATCTCATGTAAACGTCAAAAATTCCATGAAACAGAGAAAATTCCACAGTGCTTACAAACTTAGTTGTTATCCTTTATTCATCGGTGTCCAGCAAGTTTCAATGGCAAGGACATTTTGCAAATGTCTACAGACCTAATCCCATCACTCAGACTACTCATAGGAATGTCAGCAGCCATGGGCTTTCCTACAATGGCCTCCTCAGACCCAGTCCTTGGTGAAGTCTACATCCTCGGTCAGAACAAATGGACTTGCCACTCGCGCACCTATGGATAGTGGAAGCTCTTAGAGCTTCATCAACCTCCAACTGGTGGAGCTCCTGGTTTACAAGCATATCCCTCTACTGGACTGTTTTTCTGACATTAGCATCCTATTACTCCCGATGAGCAGATAATGTGAGATTGATCTGACCCTAATGTGACATCAGTACAGAAATGTCTCCATGTACTTCCAGCTCTGTGTGCTGACCTCATCTTTTGCCTGGACCCTTAAACTCAGCACCAGAGTGTCACCCTGAACTATGGCTAGAATAGAAGCACCCTTAAATCTAGTGTGTGGGCTGAGCACACTAAATGTTAAACCACCTGACCTCTTTGCAAATCAACTGCCATCCAGTAACAAGCAAATCATGCTGATATAGCTTTGCTGACAAGAAGTTTATTGAGAAAGAAATAATGAGACTTTTGAAAGAAGGGTTCATTGAAAAGAGTACTTCACCATGGAAAGCTCAGGTGGTGGTCGTCAGGGACACGCTTGTCCAAAAGGTTAGCTGTCAAACAAACAGATTCACCCTTCTCGATGCACATCCGTTTCCTCAAATAGATGTGAGACAACAGTGAATAAGGTTACTCAATACAGTGTCTACAGTACCATGAATCTGCAGAGTGCTATCAGGTACCCATTAAACCAGAAGACACAGCCTTTGAGATAATGTCACACTATTATGTGGTACGATGCAAGAGAGAGTCAAAATGAAAAATTTCCTTGAAGCTGCAAAATGGTGCAACATAACATACAGACTTGAAAAGTGTGAGTTCTCAGAAACTAAGCTCCACATACTCAAAAACTGTAAGATTCAGCTGATCCGCACTACTTTAACAATTAGGCTTCTTCTCATACTATTCCTGGTTACTCTGATAAGATCCAGCTTCTGGTAGCAACAAAGACGTTTCCATATACTCAAGAAGCTTTCAAGGTTTTAAATAAAACTATTGGAGAATCAATAGTTATACAGTATTGATGATTAGTTGATGTGGAAACCGATGCCTCAGATTTTGCAATGGTGGCAACTCTCAATCAGCATGGTAGCCTGTCACATCCTTTTCTCACATGCTCCCAAGGGCCAGAGACTCGCCATGCATCAGTAGAAAGGGAAATACAAGCAAGTACACCTGATGAAGGCTAGAGCATCTAGTTGAAATGTTGAGAGCGAAGTTGATTATTGAGAAGCTTATTGTAATAATAGAGACTGTTCGTCATTGGAAGCATTATCTAATGGTTAAACATTTCTCACCCAACATGGATCAGAGATCGGTAGCATATATATATGTTTGACATGAAGTAGAGAAGAAAAATAAATAATGATAAGATCATGCGATACGATGGCACCGTCATTCTATAGCTTTGATATTGTGTATTGGCTGGGAAGGGAGAATATTCCTCTCGACACTTAGTAAATTTCTCCTGCCCATGGCTTGGTCTTCTATGCTGATACATACATGTTTTGGTAATTCTAAAGTTTAGTGGCATAAATTAGGTACCTATTCTAAACTATAATATAATGGCATAAAATTTTATAATCTATCCATTTACAAGTGGAAAATAATTGTGACACACATATTTAGTTAAATAAGTTTGAAACAGTACTCTTAAGATTTAGGGCTGAGACTAGGGATAAGTATAAATTATTTATCATGGCAGGTCACAAGAGGTCAATTTGAGATCATGAATTAGACAGACAAACTATTATAACAGAGAAATGGTGTTTCTATCAACTATGTCCGGATATGGTGAACACAGAGGTGACCCTCATGTGGTTAGACTCATTAAGAATAACTTCCACTGTTAAAGACAACTAGTGCTAGGCTAGGGGCACCAAAAAAATTATATGTCAAATTATTTATGCAGTATATTTGAATTTGTATTGCTAATAACTACAGAATTACTCATGTTTCTGTGTCATCTTCATAGGAAGAAAGGACTGGGCTTTTATCTGGCTAAGTAGATTTGTGGGCTAGGTTGTCTTCAGGTCATGCTCGACCTCATATTGTCCTCCTCCAGGGATAGAAATATCCACATTACATAGAGTACAAAAAGGACAAATAAATCTCTTCTTTTTTACTTGGTTCCATTTGAAACCTGTTGACCATTAAGCCTTGCATTTGCAGGAAATCTTTGTCTTTTTCCGGTAATATAACTTGGTCATAAATATTTTATTACTTCCATAAAAGAGTGCCAGCTACTATTAGTCTGGTCCATGAGCAACTGTATAGTTCTGCCTCCTCTCCCACAAGAAATTATTTATGGCTCGCAAAACTGTAAAATTCCTTGAATTATTGTGCTGCACAAGTATGGCTATTAACAAGAAGAAATAATTTAGAAAATATTAAAGGAGACCCTAATGCTGTAATCCTTGCTCCTCTATTAAATGTGGAGTTCTCTCTAGCCATAATGTCGACAAAGTTTTCTCTACCAAAGTGCAGACTCTAAATAGTAGTCGGTCATGCTCTGCCACTTTGTGATATGTTGTAAACTCGGGTTGTTTAATACTCTCAAAGTTTAGTGCTTCTCTATTTGTTACCGACTTTGTTATGCCCCATATGGTATTTCAATGCTACTGTCTCCTAGTCATCTAAAAAGTATAGGTTATGTGCATGCATAGTAGTTAGCTAGTTGAGACTGGATAAGTGACGTGTACAACTCTATGTCACCTGAGACTGGATTAGTGATGTGCACAACTCTATGTCATCTGAGACTGGATTAGTGATGTGCACAACTCTAGACTGGTTTAGTGACGTGCACACTTCCAAGGCAGTGAATGCGAAGCCAATTATTAACTGCAATTGTCCATAGTTTCCCAATTAGATTATTGCTAGGGTACTTCTATTCTTCACCCAGTTTTCTAGTAACTGTTACTTTGCAGGTAACTCAAAGCAAACATCTTGTTAAAACTCACTATTAGTATTCCAAATGGTGGTTATCACCTGTGAAGTTCCAAAATGATCACATCTGCATTGTGGTTGACATTAACATGTGCCTGTCTACAGGATATATACTTCTCATTTATGGCATAAAATTTATAGTTGTTGTTTTTCTCTGTGGATTGTGTAATAGCTTTGAATTTGAAGAAAGCAAAGTGAGTTGTAATGTGGACTGGAGATTCAAGGCCATTAATAGCTCCTTATGTAACTCAGGAGACAAGTTTCTTCTTGAATCATTCAAAAGACTTGCTTTATCTTTACCCTTGCTCACAACACTAGCTCTTAAACCATGATTACATATTCTATAGCAGATACCGTGTCAATATTTTATACATAGCTAAAACAGGGATGTCAGTATATATGAGGAGTTCATTTACTATAAGTCAGTGAAGCTGCTTTGACATTCCACTTCCAGCAATTACAGAAGCTACTGGCCAGTGGTTGCAAGAAGAGTGATAGAGATCATTGTTCACTTCATAAGGGACTAGAGATAGCATCTACATAGTAATAAGCCCTCCCTGTTCATGGCACGGTTACTATACATAATATGCAGATTTTAGCTATAGTGACTCAAGAACACAAGAAAGAGAAGCAACATTACCAGGTGGCGAAACTGTTCTGAAATGGCAACAATATCCTCTTGAGCAAGATGCCAAAGGCATGTCCATTTCGATAGTCACATAGCTTTTTCTGTTGAAGAGCCTACAGATCATCTTATAAATGTGATGACCTAGAATAATATTTTGTCCAAAAGTTTCATGGTTTGAGAGTCCATTTCTAGCACTATAGACCTCTCAAGCCCTGTTAAATAAGTGATGGTAAGTTTTTCATGTACTCCTCCTCATGTGTTGACAAATATTGAGCTACGTATTTGTTAGGTAAACATTCTTAGTTAGGTGCATACTTCTTGTTAGACATTTACTGATTTGTGTTATTGGTGCATCCACCTACCAACCAACCTTTATGGTATCTAAATTTCAACAAAAAGTGTGGAAAATTGAGTGATACTAGAACATATATTTGGTCTGCACAATATATTTTGATAAAGTTGTTCATGGATTAAACTCTAGTTAAAGTTTTACACCCACCAACAATGCTCTTATGATCACTGTGAGGAGAGCAGCAGCCTGTAGTAGCTTGACCAAAGTATGAATATGGTTTGCCAGTTCTCAGCTAGTATTTTCATCTGTCCATGTTAGCCATATATTCCTTGTTGGGAGGAGGTTTTTCCTTAAATATTTTAAACTTCTTCTATACAATAGTTCAGGAATATTTTAATGGGCAAGGCAATACAGCTAGTCTTCTATTCGCTAAAAGGTCATTAATTTTTGTAGTGGAAGTTTAATCAATGGCCATGCTGTTTTGCCTCTAGATACTTTCTAGTTTAGCATAGCCGACTACATCTTTTCTCTTTGATCCAGGGAAACAAAATTATCACATTTCTCTCTCATGCTACAACTTGTACATAAGGTTGTGCCATCATTATATAATAAAAAAGAGCTGTTTTTGTATGAGCATCTTGTTGTAGTGTATATAACTTACACTGTATAACAGGCTACACACATACAGTATGGTGTGATATCATCTGCAGAAAGATGTAAGCTGAACACCAGGCAGCGTCTCATAGTGCATCACGAGCCTGATGGTGCATTCCATTCTATACTAAGACTGTAGACCCTTATATTTGTTGCAGAAGAGAAAGGTAAAGGGTCACCTTTCCCAACTTGATATATAGATTTTAATTTTAATTTTAAGAGCTCTAAATTTGAGGAATAAAAGAGTGTATGTGTTGATTTCATAGAAATGACTTCATTTTGGTAGGACTTTTTCTACAGCAGACATAGTTGTTCCCTATGCTTAGGCTATCCAAACCCTTCAATTCACAAACTTAATGAAGTGAGGTCATTACTCAACACAAACAACTATATAGTGTTACACAATTAGTGCCTCCGCAGAAAGAGAGAGTTATCTTGCTATGCCATATATGGACAGGGAACACAGATCTGAACAGTACAAATACTCCAGAGCTATATACCAGCATTAAACTCGCCATTCAGAAACAGAGTGTACTTGGCCACCAGAGCTATATACCAGCATTAAACTCGCCATTCAGAAACAGAGTGTACCTGGATTAAAAGTAAGCTTTTTAAAGGTGGAAGTAATTGATTGTTAGACAATACTCTATACACGCACCAGACTATATGCACTCACTTAGTGACCCTTTACCTAACGACCCCTTACCAGTTATGTTCACTTAGCGACCCTTTACCTAGCGACACCTTACCTGTTATGTTCAGTTGCTAGCTACATTGCTATATTGCACATGGTACTTTGAGTGTAGTTTCAAATAGGCTGAATGCCTTATTCCTTATGTAGCCAGCAACTCAGTTAGGAACTCAGTGAGGAACAGGAAATCCAGAGGCAGCAAAGCACCGCCCTAATTCCAGGGAGAAGACTCAGAAGCGAACTCCAAATAAAGTGCACCATCACACTGGCAGATGCCAGTAATCAGGTGCCCTGTGAATGGCTGCGATTACAGCACTCCCAACCAGGAGGCAATCATTGCAGCAGCTCTACTCAATGCCCATACCACGACCCACCAAGCGCAGAGACCTACTCAGGCTGCCAGGGTTGAGGGAGTAAAAAGACCCGATATTTCATCAGCGGGCACCACCGAGGACTGGATATATTTCCAGTCTCGGTGGGGAGACTACACCAAGGCCACCAAGCTGGTGGGGCCGGACCGAGTGTTACAACTACTCGAGTGTTGTGATGAGCAACTTAGGAGAGACTTGACCCGAAACGCAGGGGGGACGCTCGCCGGAGGGACCGAAGAGGAAGTGCTCACGGCCATGAAGGCCCTCGCTGTCCGGGAGGAGAACGTGATGGTCGCCCGAGTAGCCCTCCATCACATGAAGCAAGACAGGGACGAGCCCATCAGAGCGTTTGCGGCGAGATTGAGAGGACAGGCTAGCGTATGCAAGTACGTCAAGGCTTGCCCGGGATGCGATCGAGAAGTGACGTATACTGAAGACATCCTCACGGATGTGCTCTGTCGAGGCATAGCAGACACAGAAATCCAAATGGATCTACTGGGAGACGCCAACCAAGCGATGTCGCTCGAGCAAGCGCTCAAGTTCATCGAGGCCAAGGAAGCCGGCAGACGATCTGCCGCACGGCTATCACTTCCGCCATCAGCGGAAGCAATGGGGAGCTCCTACCGAAGGCAAAGAAATACCACCCACCCCACCACCAACACACATTCCAGCCCCGAGATATGCACATACTGCGGCACCAAGGGGCACGGGAAGAACTCCCCCACCAGGATAAGACGAGTTGACTGCCCAGCATTCGGTTCCAAATGTGACAACTGTGATCGAGAGCACCACTTCAGCAAAATGTGCAGGAGTAAAGGCGACCATCGACCCACTAGAGGTCAGCAGGAGAATGCACTCTCAGATATGGTATGCCAAGTGACATCGTCACAACATTCTGCCACTATTGATCACCATACTTACAATAAGTTAACACACTCATGGATTAAGAAGCAATCCAGACCACAGCCCTACATCACCCTAACCGTGGAGACTCAACAGGACGATTACATCCGCCTAGGTCAACGACTGAAGGCCCCCCAACGGAGATTCACCACGCAGGCCATGGCCGATACGGGCTGCCAGAGCTGTCTGGCTGGCACTGCCACCATGAGAAAGCTAGGACTCACCCCGAAAGAGCTCCTACCCGTTCGTCTGAGGATGCGCGCTGCCAACGACAGCAAAATCACCATCCTGGGCGCCATCCTCGTCAAGCTGGCCGAACCACAGGGCAAGAGATCCACCCGGCAGATGATTTACATCACAGACCATGTAGACAAATTCTTCCTGAGCCAAGAAGCATGCGCCGACCTCGGGATCATCCCCACTGGATTCCCTTCATCCCACTGCGATTCAACCGACACGGATGCCGCCTCCAACCAGGACGTACTCACACTATCGGATGAACCAACGCCTTGCCAGTGCCCACGTCGCACCCCACCACCTCCAAAACTCGCCGGGGCCCCCCTCCCCACCACACCAGAGAACAGAAGCAAGATCGAGGCCTTCCTCCTCCAACGCTACAAGGCCAGTACGTTTAACACCTGCGAACATCAGCCCCTACCCCTGATGGACGGACCCCCCCTGCGCCTCATGATCAACCCCGATGCTACCCCGACTGCCCACCACTCCCCCATTCCAGTCCCACTCCATTGGCAGGAGGAAGTGAAAGCCGGCCTCGATCGTGACGTGCGCCTGGGAGTGCTGGAACCAGTCCCCGTGGGCGAACCCGTCACCTGGTGTCACCGGATGGTCACTTGCGCAAAGAAAAACGGCTCCCTTCGACGCACGATCGATTTTCAACCCCTGAATGCCCACGCGACGAGGGAAACCCACCACACCCAGTCGCCATTCCATCAGGCTCGATCCGTTCCACACGACACAAGAAAAACAGTGTTTGACGCGTGGAACGGCTACCACTCCGTCGCCCTCCATCCAGACGATCGCCACTTCACCACATTTATAACGCCATGGGGTAGATACCGTTACAAGACCGCCCCTCAGGGGTACATCGCCTCGGGCGACGGATACACCCGCCGTTACGACGAGATCGTCTCACTCGTACCAAAAAAAACGAAGTGTATAGACGACACTCTCCTATGGTCTTCCACAATCGCTGACAGCTTCCTGCAGGCCCAAGAATGGCTAGACCTCTGCGGCCGACATGGAATCACGCTCAATCCCAGCAAATTTAGATTTGCAATGGAGACGGTCGAGTTCGCAGGTTTTGAAATAACTAGCGAGACAGTACGCCCGTGCAAGAAATACACAAAGGCGATAACCGACTTTCCGACCCCTACCTCCCTCACTGACGTACGATCGTGGTTCGGTCTCATCAACCAAGTTGCATACGCGTTCAGCATGACTGACGTTATGATACCGTTCCGATCACTACTCAAACCATCAGTGCCCTTCGAGTGGACAGATGCCCTCCAGCAGGCATTTAACAGTTCCAAACTCGCCATTATCGCGGAGATAGAACACGGGGTCACCATCTATGACAAGACTAAACCCACCTGCCTCGCAACAGACTGGTCTAAACACGGCATAGGGTACTGGCTTTTCCAAAAGCACTGCCAGTGCCCTTCCACTGACCTGTTCTGTTGCAGGGAGGGATGGCGGATCACCCTGGTCGGCAGTAGATTCACTCACCCAGCAGAGTCCCGTTATGCCCCCATCGAGGGGGAAGCATTGGCAGTAGCTGATGCCCTTGACAAGGCACGTCACTTTGTCTTGGGCTGTCACGACCTCACCATCGCTGTTGACCATCGCCCCCTTTTGAAGATCTTTGGTGACCGCTCGCTCGATATCAGTAACATCCGCCTGAGAAACTTGAAGGAGAAGACCCTCCGCTACAGGTTTACTATGGTGCACATCCCTGGGGTGAAGAATAGGGCCCCCGATGCCCTCTCCCGCCACCCCACAGGAGATCCCTCGCCAGACAGACTGCACCTCCAAGACGACGTCAGCCCCATATCACACCAGCTCCATCCACAGATACATATCCCGGACCTCGTACTCACAGGACCGCACTGCATCTTCTCAGATGCCAACAAAATCATGGACGATTCGGAGATTCTACTGCAGGAATCCCTGGTATCCACCCTCGACGCCACATCCGTCGTAACCTGGGAAGAGGTCCAAACTGCTACCTCCTCTGACCCGATTATGTCCACGCTCCTCGAAGCGATCGAAGATGGCCTCCCAGAAACCAGACTCCAGATGCCCCTTGACATCAGAATGTTTCACAACTTCCGCCAACACCTCTACTCAGTCGACGGCGTAGTTATCTACAAGGACCGCATCGTCATCCCACCCTCCCTCCGACAAGCATGCCTCACATCGCTCCATGCCGCACACCAAGGCACATCTGCGATGACTGCCAAGGCTGAGTCAGCAATTTTCTGGCCAGGCATCACTCGGGACATCCACCAGTTGAGAGCCACCTGCTCCACCTGCAATCGCATGGCCCCATCCCAGGCTTCACAGCCTCCAACTCCTCCCGCCTCATCCGAGTATCCATTCCAATGCGTGTGTTCGGACTATTTCCATTACAAGGGACACGCATACCTGGTGATTGTCGATCGTTACACAAACTGGCCCATCGTCGAGCGGGCGACGAACGGATCAAAAGGCCTCATCGACGTGCTCCGACGTACATTCGCCACCTATGGTATCCCCGACGAGCTCGCGTCCGACGGCGGTCCCGAATTTACCGCCCATGACACCCAACGCTTCCTACAGGATTGGAGGGTTCATCACCGCCTAAGCTCCGTCGCCTTTCCACACGGCAACTGCCGCGCCGAGATAGCGGTCAAGACAATAAAGCGCCTCATCTCCGGCAACGTGAGAACCGATGGCAACCTCAACGTCGACTCCTTTCAGCGTGCCATATTGCAATATCGAAACTCACCAGACCCCGCCACCAAGCAATCCCCCGCGTCATGCTTATTCGGCCGCCCCACCAAGGACCTGATCCCGATACTCCCTGGCAAATACCATCCTCACCAGACCTGGCAAGACAACCTGTCTCTGAGAGAGTCGGCACTTCGCCAGCGCCACTGCCTCGCACAGGACCGCTGGTCCGAACATACCAGAACCCTCACCCCACTCAAGATCGGTGACAGGGTACGTATCCAGAACCAAATTGGTAACTACCCCACCAAATGGGACAGAACTGGTACCGTCGTGGAAGTCAAGCAATTCCACCAATATCAAGTCCGGGTGGACGGATCTGGACGCCTCTCCCTCCGCAACAGACAGTTCCTCAGGCGCTTCACCCCAGCGAACACCCCAACGGCTCGCAGATCAATCCTAGACGACATGGCCACCATTCCTCGGCCACCACTAACGTTTCCTATTACTGCTGTCGACCCTACACAACCCCCCATCACCCCTACCACTCCTATACCCACCCCACATCCACCACCAACCCCATCGCTGGACACTCCCATCACCACGCCCGCCCAGCCTCCTACCCCATCCACCCCGTCCCGCCCTACCACTCCGGCCCCTTCCGGGATCATCCCACGGGACACCACCACAGAGCAACCACCGCCTTTACGACGATCCAAAAGAACCAGGAAGCCACCTAACCGGCTGTTCTGAAGGACAAGACACAAGCCTTTGCCCTTGGACCAAAGACTGGGGGGAGATAGACAATACTCTATACACGCACCAGACTATATGCACTCACTTAGTGACCCTTTACCTAACGACCCCTTACCAGTTATGTTCACTTAGCGACCCTTTACCTAGCGACACCTTACCTGTTATGTTCAGTTGCTAGCTACATTGCTATATTGCACATGGTACTTTGAGTGTAGTTTCAAATAGGCTGAATGCCTTATTCTTTAATTGTGTTTATAAGCTTCAGTCTACCACTTATGCTTTTTGTATGTTTGTGTATGAGTGTGAACTTGGAATTGTGATGTACCTCCTTGATGTGCATATCGAAACACTCTGTTTTGTACAGCATTGGAGTAGATGTGCAATCACTTCATACAAGTGTCAGCTGTTGTTAAAATTGTCTCTCCATTATATCTCAAAGGTAATAACTAACTGCACGTCACAGTTGATGTACATATCATGATTCCTCCTATCATTCTTGTGCCCTACTTTTAACAAGTGTACACGTATACCTATTCATGAACTTTCAAAATAGGAGACATTAATTTTACATCAGCCTACTTATATTAGAAGTACAAGGCACACTCTATGTTACCTGTCCTTGTCTGCATGCAACCAGTTCTCTGTCATGTTAGCCAGTAATGCTGACATTACTATTCAATGTAGTCACATTTTTTTAACTGATGATTTATGTAATCCCATTTTATTAAGAGGAATGACCTATTCAGGTACATATAGTAGCTTGTTAGTGCCATACTGTGGCTTGTTTGTGTCATACTGTGGGTTGTTTGTGTCATACTGGGTTGTTTATGTCATACTGTGAGTTGTTTGTATCATACTGTGGGTTGTGTTTGTGCCATACTGTGAATTGTTTATGCCATACTGTGAGTTGTTTGTGTCATACTGTGGGTTGTTTGTGCCATACTGTGAGTTGTTTATGCCATACTGTGGGTTGTTTGTGTCATACTGGGTTGTTTATGTCATACTGTGAGTTGTTTGTGTCATACTGTGGGTTGTTTGTGTCACACTGTGGGTTGTTTGTGCCATACTGTGGGTTATTTGTGTCATAGTTTGGTGTTTTATGTCATACTGTGTGTTGTTTGTGCCATACTGTGGTTTGTTTATGTCATACTGTGTGTCATTCTGTGGGTTGTTTGTGCCACACTGTGAGTTGTTTGTGCCATACTGTGGTTTGTTTATGTCAAACTGTGTGTCATAATGTGGGTTGTTTGTGCCACACTGAGTTGTTTGTGCCATACTGTGGTTTGTTTATGTCATACTGTGTGTCATAATGTGGGTTGTTTGTGCCATACTGTGAGTTTTTTGTGCCATACTGTGTGTTGTTTGTGTCATACTGTGGGTTGTTTATGTCATACTGTGAGTTGTTTGTGTCATACTGTGAGTTGTTTGTGCCATACTGTGGGTTGTTTGTGTCATACTGTGGGTTGTTTGTGTCATACTGTGGGTCGTTTGTGCCATACTGTGGGTTGTTTGTGCCATATTATGGGTTGTTTGTGCCATACTGTGGGTTGTTTGTGTCATACTGTGTGTTGTTTATTTCATACTGTGAGTTGTTTGTGTCATACTGTGGGTTGTTTGTGCCATATTGTGGGTTGTTTGTGTCATACTCTGTGTTGTTTGTGTCATAATTTGGTGTTTTATGTCATACTATGAGTTGTTTGTGCCATACTTTGGGTTGTTTATGTCATACTGTGAGTTGTTTGTGTCATACTTTTGGTTGTTTGTGTCATACTTTGTGTCATACTTGTGGGTTGTTTGTGTCATAGTTTGGTGTTTTATGTCATACTACTATGAGTTGTTTGTGCAATACTGTGAATTGTTTGTCATACTGTGAGTTGTTTGTGCCATACTGTGGGTAGTTTGTGCCATACTGTGAGTTGTTTGTGCCATACTGTGGGTGGTTTGTGTCATACTGTGGGTTGTTTGTGTCATACTGTGGGTTGTTTGTGCCATACTGTGAGTTGTTTGTGTCGAACTGTGAGTTGTTTGTGCCATAATGTGAGTTGTTTGTGCCATACTGTGGGTTGTTTATTTCAAACTGTGAGTTGTTTGTGTCATACTGTGGGTTGGTTGTGCCATACTGTGGGTTGTTTATGTCATACTGTGAGTTGTTTGTGTCAAACTGTTGGTTGTTTGTGTCATACTGTGGGTTGTTGGTGTCAGTTTGGTGTTTTATGTCATACTATGAGTTGTTTGTGCCATACTGTGAATTGTTTATGTCATACTGTGAGTTGTTTGTGTCATACTGTGGGTAGTTTGTGCCATACTGTAAGTTGTTTGTGCCATACTGTGGGTTGTTTGTGTCATACTGTGAGTTGTTTGTGTCATACTGTGGGTAGTTTGTGCCATACTGTAAGTTGTTTGTGCCAAACTGTGGGTTGTTTGTGTCATACTGTGGGTTGTTTGTGTCATACTGTGGGTTGTTTGTGCCATACTGTGGGTTGTTTGTGTCATACTGTGAGTTGTTTGGGTCATACTGTTGGTTGTTTGAGTCATACTGTGGGTTGTTGGTGTCATAGTTTGGTGTTTTATGTCATACTATGAGTTGTTTGTGCCATACTGTGAATTGTTTATGTCATACTGTGAGTTGTTTGTGTCATACTGTGGGTAGTTTGTGCCATACTGTAAGTTGTTTGTGCCATACTGTGGGTTGTTTTCATCATACTGTGAGTTGTTTGTGTCATACTGTGGGTAGTTTGTGCCATACTGTAAGTTGTTTGTGTCATACTGTGGGTTGTTTGTTCCATATTGTGGGTTGTTTGTGTCATACTGTGAGTTGTTTGTGTCATACTGTTGGTTGTTTGTGTCATACTGTGGGTTGTTGGTGTCAGTTTGGTGTTTTCTGTCATACTATGAGTTGTTTGTGCCATACTGTGAATTGTTTATGTCATACTGTGAGTTGTTTGTGTCATACTGTTAGTTGTTTGTGCCATACTGTGGGTTGTTTGTGTCATAGTTTGGTGTTTTATGTCATACTGTTAGTTGTTTGTGTCATACTGTGGGTTGTTTGTGTCATACTAGAAGTTGTTCATAACAGGAATTTGTTTACTTTCTTTATGTTTGATCTAGTGGCATATAATCTGGCTATAATATGCAGGTGTGCCTATCAGGAAGCTGGGAGGAGAACCAACTCACTCACATATCAGATCTATGTCATGGCAATATTAAAAGACACAACCTTATTTAGACATCCAACATCACATAACCTTAACTAACAGTATTTCATATACAACATAATTTAGTACCACCACTACCATAATGTTAATTCTATCGGTTAGCTAAAGATATCAGTGTCATCATAGTTACTTCAATGTTTAAGCAGTGGATTCATCAGCATCAGGAAACCTGGTATCAGAAATATTTATTGTCTTCCTCGATTTGGTAACAATGTCATACTGAAATGAATCAAATGGTAATATTGTTTTATACATGAAACTACATAAATCATACTAAATAATTATAGTGAGCTCTATAAGCCAGTCAAAATCACTGAACACGAAATGAACTGAAGGTTTGGTTTTCATAGAGTGGATCAACTGCCCATTCATCTTTAGGTGTCCAGATATCTGGTTCCAATTGTACCTCTTCATAGATTTCATTGTCTTCAAAGAATGGGCCCTCTTGATATGATGGTGAACTCGCATCATAGATTTGCTTTTCATGGACCTGTTTTACTGTCTGCTTAGCTGAAGCATTTGTTATATAGCTCTTTGTAGAGGAAGAGCGAACAACTGGTATTGATTGTCGTTTTCTGTACCTGTTTCTGAGTAGCAGCACCACAACTATGAGTAGACTAAGAAGAAATATTACAATAAACACTGTAGCACTTACGCTTGCTACCAAAAGAACAGGAAATGCTTCATCTAAACAAAATTATAAGATTATAACAGGCATACTACTTTCAACATGACAATTCTTACCAGAAGTACATCTCATAGTCATGGGATCAGGTTCCCATTGACTATTTTCACCACATGTAGTCTGGATTATTTCATTTGGCATTAACCCCTCCATGCACTGATAGGTAATGACGGAACCCTCACTGGTAGAAGAGTACGGAAAAATGATCACTCCAATGGGGGAGGATGGCTTCTGGCATTGCACAAACTTTAGTCTGAGTGTAGTCTCTCCACTTCTACCTACACAATTACTAGCTTCCAGTACAATCATGTATATCATATTATACTGGAGGGTGATGTCAATGCTGTAGGATCGCGTCTGTTTTGTTGTACCAGCTTGGCCCAGAATAGCTGTGCTGATAGAATATTGTAGGTTTGATCTTGCAAAGGCATCCCACTGAAGAGTGATGACCGTGTAACTGGTGAGGTTTGATGATCTAACTAAGGTAAAGTTCACAGGAGTTGGTGGTGCAGTAGCTGTAGGGAATCAAAATATTGATAAATACTTGTTCTCATCATACTTCAGTAGCTTGCTCACTTTCAGCTAGTACCGTGACTACAGCACGATCACCCACAGTGCCAGCACATTCTATGCGTGCGTTGATGTGCATCAAGGAAAAAATGAACTGCAGGGATGTGATGATGGAGTTAACTCCAATTTCTCTGAGTGTTGTAGTCACACCAGGTACTCCAGTTAAGACCTGAGTGATAGCAGGACTTCCTACTCTGTAAATTCTGACTGTTTTCTGACCATTACTGCTTGTCCATGTCCATTTCATAGTAGTATCATTCAGAACACATATGAAGGTGGCACTATCTTTCGGGCATCCATAATAAGTGGAAGGGGTTAGTTCTCGGACCTCTGCTACAACTTTGAATATTTCAGTGGTATAACTGTTATCAAATATTCTTACATGTATCTTTCTCCCAGTGATTAAAAAGACTTACCATTGATGTACATGCAGTACAGAAGAATGAAGACTAGATCAATTTTTACCATCTTCAGGGCAGCAACAATTTCCTTCGTAGTAACCGTGAGTAATAACTCTGGTGATATCTAATATCCTAACAATATTCATAGCCCACTCAATTGGGCATGTGCAAGGCTGATATTGAGGAAATAGAATTAAGCATGACACAGAGTCTTATTGATATCTCATGACATCCCAGTGCTTCATAAGAATACTTCCTCTCTGTTGATTAACTATAAGGGTCACAATAAAATAGTGCATTAATCTATGATTTATTGCAATCCCAGAGACATGGTCTTGATGGTTGTTCAATTTGACTCAAAAAGGCCAATATTATCAGGGGTCATGAATATTTCACCTGCCTACTTCAAAGTTGAAATTGGCAAGTTTCAACTTCAGTTTGATTGACATGAGAAGGTTATTAATTTTAGTTGAAGGCTCAAATTATTATGATACAAGTCAGGGCCAAAGGTTTGATCCATCTACTGACATATCCTTGAGTAGAATCCTGGGACAAAAAATACGGTCTTCACCACCAGAATATAGTTTTCCCTTGTGTACTGGACCCATGATTAGCTACCATGTGTATTCAAAAGAAACATGCATTATAGTTTGGGAGCTAGCAGGATAGGATCCTGAGACATGACCCATCGGTTGACTTAGAAGTACATGCCTATACTGTTTAGTATTGATCTCCATTCAAAGAAATACTTCCAAACTGGAAGAAAGTGAGCTACTAGTTTAGCTAGAACCACCTGGATTGGCAGAGATTCTTACTATATCATCAGCTAATACTGCAAAAAATATATAAATCGGCCCATGAAAAGTATGGGTTTGCAAATAAAAATCAGATAAGAACGGATCAATACAATAACCAGTGCAAAGGTAGTTGCTTGGCTTTATAAAGAGGAACATCCCCATCTGCTTGAACTAGTCTAGAGAGCATGGTACACTCTTACCTTTACCTTCCTAGAGTACGAACAAGAAGTCAATTGTAGGAAGAAAGAGTTATTGTCTCAACACATGGTGGTGAGTAATCATATTAAGAAAGTTAACTTGTTGCTGAACTATTTAAAAAGACAATGACAATGTTACTTAAATAGGGAAGTAAGAATAATGAGTAAGTTAAAAAGCTAATTACCAATGTTTAACATCAAGCAAGCCATAATTATGGCTATGTATGTGTAAATAATAGTGAGTTGTATTAGCTAAATCCACAAAACAGCAGCAGGGAGTTATTTAGTAAGCATAAGGGAAGAAGTAGAAAGCTTGTGCTGGTCCATTGGGAAAAACAGTCTGGTGGACAAAAATTAAATGAAGTTTTCCCCTGGATCGAACCAGAAAAAATGGTCCGGTTGCCATATAGCTATATGGGTCCTGCTTTAATTTTATTTTGTGTTTACATGAAGCATACAAGTGTGAAGATATAACTCGGAATATAGTCATGTGGTATACTGCTGCTAGTGTGTGACTAGTTCCCATTTCGTGGGGAGCCCAAACTTGTGAAATGAAGGGGTTCGATGGCCTAAGCGTAGGGAACTAACTATGTCTGCTGTAGAAAAAGACCTAACAAAATGAAGTCATTTTTACTAATGCCTCTGCAGAAATGATGTACAAAAATAGGCTGGGAACAAGTCCAGCTTAGCTGAGAGCTATTCATTTTTCGGGTCAATTGAAGAATAGTCACCCAAGCGCGGTCCGGGTGACTATTCTTCAGAAGATCCCAGCCTGGGTGACTATTCTTCAGAAGATCCCGCTCAGGCTAGGGCTAGGGCTAGGGCTAATGCTAGGGCTAGGATTAGGGCTAGGGCTAGGGCTAAGGCTTTCTCTCAAAATGCATTCCAGAGCCTGTGTGATTATATTGCTGTCCAATTCCCAATGTAGTAGCTCGGGTAACTATACTTCAGAAGGTTCCGGCTCGGGTGACTATTCTTCAGAAGATCGGGTTTTCCTCGGCCCGGGTGACTATTCTTCAATTGATCCCATTTTTCTGTCATACCCTGTACACAGAAGCTGGTGTGGTAAAACACAATGTTGGATTTTTCCCTACTGCAAGTTATTTTATTATTTAATTTTTTTCAAATTAATTTCTCATCTCTACATACAGGGGTCCAGTTTAAATGCATACTATCACTAAGCTAGCTAGCTAGCTACCTTGACCAGCTACCTGGCAAGCTAACAAACAGGAGGTAATGAGGATTTTGCATTGGTAATTAAACTGATCAGCCAGTGGGAGGGTCTCTCAGTGCTTTTGTGAGCAAGAAAGCTGCTGAATAGCTATTTATGGGAATTTAGTTTAGTTGCCAATAGAATTTCCCTAAAAGTCCTGAGTGCTGGCTCAACTTAGTTTTGCATCACCACCTCTCACTAAGCATAAGCTCTTATTACATTACAAATAATTGGTTTTGACCAGTTTACTACACCTCTGGTTATAGAATGGCACATAGAGTCCAGTTCCTAGAAATAGTTTTCTCTGTGGACTTCTCTTCAGCCAGCATTATCCTAACAAGCAACACTCTATAAAATGCCACAATCACAAAAATGCACTATATAACAAACCTGGGACCTTGAACTTTAGAATATATTAGAGTATGACATTATTTTTGGATGAGCAACATGTGGCTCTATGATTAGTGTTTGAGTCAGACTGTCTATTTTTACATGACAACACTGTTACAGTTGAGATCCTGCCCAGACCGGGCAAAAAAATTAAGGTGCTAACCAGTAGAGCTTAGCTAAGCTAATGTAGCTGAGTGAGTGTAGCTAGATCGGTCCAGTCATGATCACTTGTGTCAACACTACTGCCATTAAGCTCATGACCATTCATCCATAGAAGCATATAGAGTCTATTGTAGCTAGCTGATAGTTGAAAGAAGCTTTTGGGGGAATCATGTGCGATTCGGAGATTGCATGTTAGCTGGAGGACTCGACATCACGTCACACCTATGGCTCTCCCCAGGACACTACCCAACAATTCCCTCTCAACTACCACCTCCCTCTTGCGAGCATTGGCTAAAGCAATGTCTTTGTCAACTGCTGGGTTTACTGATCGGTTGAGACAGTCTATCTAAGCACCAATCATGACAGATGGAATTCAAGGGGTTTGGGACTTGGCAGTGGTGCTTAAAGAGATGGAAACAAGTCCTTGCTCTTGCTAATCCAGAAGGAGGGTTTATGCCGGGTATGAGGAATATTCTGTGAAGCAGGTAAAAAGTGATCTGGCATCAGTACAGGAGAGCTGAGATGCCATTCAGGCAGAGTGGCAAGAATCCGTGCAGTTACTACATGACACATTCGAGAATTTTGATTATTTAAGTCACGAATGTGGGCACAATTGCAGCAGATATAGGAACTACAGGAGCAGCTACAAGATTCAAATTGGGCATCTTGCTGCCCACAACTGGCAGACAAAGATGTAATAGGATGGCCAGAGAGGAGGAATTGGCCATACTACATGCATACATATAAACAAAATAATAACCAATAATAATGACAACAATTTTTTTTTCATTAAATAAATAACAAATTAATAATGACGATTATTTTTTATAAGTAGTCTATTAAGATATATTGTTTTAATGTTTGTTTGTTATTCTGTTTATTGGACATTGTATTTAATATTGTATTATTTCTCACCATATATGTATATGAAATTATTATAATAATAACAATTTTAAAAAATTTAAAAATTAATAAATATATATATATATATATACAAAATAAAGAATTATACACTGGTGCTCTATTAACAACCCACCTAACAAAGCAGATGATTAAAAAAATTAAGGAAGGAAGGAATGAAGGAAGGAAAGAAGTAAATATGTTAAGTACATAAGTAAGTAAGTATATATGTAAGTACATAAGGTAAGTAGTAAGTAAGAGGTGTCACACGAGGTCTGCCTTCTGTCACTACTCTCCTGACTCCATCATACAGGCTTCTCACAACTCACTTCTGACATGGATAGTAATCAAGGTTTTGTCTGTGTGCGTGGGTTTTCTGTAAACTGCCTTCCAAAATCTTGGGCAGTTGTGAGTTTGAAGAATATGTTGGCTACCACTGCAGATGTTTGAGAGCCCATTGATTCTTTTTCTGTTCGTATTTTCTTGGATACTGAAGTAGATGGATTTTAGGACCTAAGGACACATCATGTGACACCCGGAGCCTTTATGTTACTTTTTCTTACTCTTACTCCCTCCCTCCCTCTCTCCGTCTCTCACTTATTTATTTATCTATATTCCTATTTTTATTTTTTTTAGGTGGGCTGTTAATTACTAGTGTATTAATCAATTAAAAAATTCATGCAAGTCCACATCTTTTGTCAGCCTTTTCCACTGCCTCATCTATAGGAACATTGATGAAATCAGAGGAAACACGAGATACTCATCCTTGGACAAACATTCACCCTGAATACATGGCTAATCAAATGCCCAGAACCCTTGACACATGTACTTGTGTTGCCTGCTTTGTAACAGTGCAATGAACTAGTAAAGGATATATGAAGGTGAGCATATACACAAAGCAACTGGATAGCTATTAGGGAAACGTCAGGCTTGTGGATTATAGGGAACTAAATCAGTGGTGGTCTTCTTCTAGTGCGACGAACTCTGCCGGATGTTATTTCCCTGGGATCCCCAAATCCTTTAGCACTTGAAGACCTTGTATGATAGAGTTAGGAGAGAAGTGTCCAAGAAGGCAGACATAAGAAAGGAAGATCATATATGTATGGAGAATGGTTATCCACAAGCTTACCCCATCTTTTCCTCCGCAGGCACATCTAAGCACAGAAAACCTCTTTAATAATTCCGAAACATGTACGGGAGAGGGAAACCGATTCCCCACCCACATCACCCCATCCCAATCTTTCTAAAAAAATGATTTTTTTTCCCCTTTAAACGGGGGGGGGGGGGGGGTGGAGGGAGATTCTCCTGACTGAGCTGCCACTCCTGTCACTATGTTGCTAGCTCCTAATAGGCTTCTTGCCCCCTCTCAACTGAGCTGACTCTCATTTCCTACAAGCAGTCTGTCCTCCTGTTAACCACATTTCAGCATGTTCCAGACTTGGCCTACAGCTCCCACACCATCCTACCTCTATCCACTTCCATTTTTTCATTCACTTTACTCATCCGCATTCACTGCCTTTCCAATTTCCAATCCATTCTTCATTAAACTTTCATTCCCTCCAAGTGTACATGCCCTCAAATCTTCTCCTCAAACCACACCCAAACATCAAAATGCTTACACTGCTTCCAACTTCTCTCCACAAATTACCTCACTCTTCTTCTCATTGAACTTCCATCTTATATCGCATACTTCTGCACAATATCCAATCTCTTGCAACCCCCCACTCCTGTGCGCCCAAAACACAATATCATCAGCATAGAGCAACCACACCATGTACCATCCACCTTCAATCCCAGCTCAGCTCTATCTAGTTCATCCATCAACACATATATACATGTTCTCAACGAACTCTCAGTTGGCAATGACTTTCTCAATAATCATCGCTCAACATTTCGACTAATTGAATAATGTTGGTGACAAAGGTAAACTTCCTAAGGCCACTCTCTATCCCAAATCTCTCAACTGACCTCTGTCCAACACTATCCTAGCTTCCACCCCATTGTAGAGGCCTTCACAAGTCATACAAGTTTCTCCTCCACTCCTGCTCGTCTCCTTGTATACCACAAACCATCCCCTCCACATATTGTCATACGCCTTACTGATGTCTAGAAAGGCCAGGCAAGACAATCCTTTTACCCTTTTCCAAATCTCATATATACCCCATAAAACAAACAACTGGTCCGCACATCTCCTCTTCCTTCTGAACCTGGTGCTCTCGTTCCCACACAAACTTCCCTAACCTCTATGCCATCAACCCAAGTAAAGACCTTCACTATATACACAACTCCCTAATAATATCCCTCTATGGTTTCCAATCACTTCTGCATCACCATCCTTGTAGTGGTAACAACAAACTCCTTCTCCAATCCTCTGGACAACACTCCCTTCTTCACTTGTCAGCACCATGTTCAGCAAATCCAACTTGACAATTCTCCCACCTCCAATCTCGAGTATTCCTTCTGGTCCTGGAGCCTTTCAACACTTCAAGACATCCACCACTTCAACCTATATCTTACTTGTTCACACATACCCATTCATTGCTACCTCGGCATCCTTCGCCCAAACTGATACCCCTCTCTCTCTCTCTCTGACAAGCTTGTCTTAGCATGATGCATCTCCTCCAAAACTTTCCCTTCATCACTCCACCAAAGTTGGCCTTCAATATCTTTGCTTTTCTCAGATCTGGCCAAAACAGCTTACACTGCACCTATTCTCCTCATCCTTTTCCCCTCAGACT
This sequence comes from Cladorhizidae sp. MBARI D1340-BT2, assembly GCA_028752905.1. Lineage (NCBI taxonomy): Eukaryota > Metazoa > Porifera > Demospongiae > Poecilosclerida > Cladorhizidae > Cladorhizidae sp. MBARI D1340-BT2. The sequence continues at coordinate 44,801,988 of JAQNBH010000011.1, forward strand.
TCTTCTTTCCTTATCAAGCTCATCCCAGAGCTTTCTCACTCGAACATCGTGCCAGACCACCCCCCATCCCCCACCCAGAGCCTTCAATTTCCTGTTAAGGGGGGAAGAGGGCTGAAAACACATATTTTTTCAAATTTTTTTGGGGGGGGCCAAAAGGGTTCATAGTAGTATGTCTGGAGTTTGAGTTTCAAGTTTCAGAGCAAGTGAATACTTGCATCAGAAGATATAGCCATTTTTATACAGTGCATTTTATTATTCCATTTCATTTCATTTCACTTCACATTGGAAGAGGTTCTCTCCCAGTCTTACATGGCTACAATCGGGGGGTCGGCGATGATCGCCTACCCAAAATACATTTTTATATATCAAAATGTTGCCAATTTCATGGAGACCCTTACCAGTCGTTTGCGCAATGAATTGGTCAGGCGGGGGGGTAGTGCGCAACCTCTAAGACAAGCACGTTTTTTTTAGGTCACGTGTTTTTTAGTCGGTTCGCTTGAAATTTTCACACTGTTGAGTTATGGGGAAGAGAACAGAGAAGCATTTTAAACAGAAAGGCCAAGGATTCAAGAAGAGTGACGACAAGAAGAAGAAAGCCCTACAGGCGGCTGTTGTTGAGCCTGTCCCAGTAGCCGCGCCAGGCAAGTTTTAATGTTTATCTCCGTACTAAAAAGTTACTAGCTGTTTCCTTCCTTTGTTAGTGAGTCTCTTGGATCCTGTAGGTGGGGTAGCGCCTTCTGTGAACCTTCACTTACCTTCCAATCAATTGCAAATGTCTGAAGAGTGGCCAGTTCCATTTGTGACTATGACCAGTGACTATTACCAGGAAGAAGTTGGCTCTCATGGATCGTTCAGCTGCTTCTGTGGCTGTTGCTACTGGATCTACTGGCTCTACCTCTTTGGACTCTGGTGGTGTTGGAGAACTAGGTAAGGGTAATCGTATAATAAACTTAGATAAGCTTAGAGAGGTCATAGAAAGGTGTAATAAGTGTATTCAATGTAGTAACTGAGCTCCCTTGCAACTGAAGCCCGTAGGGCAGGCATGGTGTCGCACTTTTTGTTCAAATTGTAGTAACACTCAAGACATCTCAAACCCTGTATCTGTAGAAGCATTCTTTGAACATCCAGTCAGTACTGGGTGCTCGCATTGCTGGAATTAGTCATTCTGGTCTGGAAGATATCACTGCAGTCATGGATATGTTGCCCCCTCTTGGTTCCACTTGTTTTTTTAAATATACTAGGTCAATAGGGAGTGACGCAAATGCAGTAACAGAGTATTATGTTGGATGCCGCTCATAGGTTACATGGAGTGACGCAAATGCAGTAACAGAGTATTATGTTGGATGCCGCTCATAGGTTACATGATTTTTATAGGGCATGAAGACATCATTGATGTTAGTATTACTGTTGACGGCACATGGCTTAGACAGGGCCACAAATCAAATTATGGCTTGGTTGCGGTGATGTCTTGTGACACTGGAGAAGTTTTAGATTATTATCTTATGTCTAAGTTCTGTCAAGCTTGTGCTGTGACCTGAAGATGAAACAGAAGCAAGTTACACAGAATGGTTTGAAGGTCACAAGGTAAAAATTGTGAAGCCAATTTTGATGGCTCTTCGGGTTCTATGGAAGTTGTAGGAACACAAACTTTTTTAGCGTTCAGTGGAGAGACTGAAGCTTAGGTACACACACATAAATTAGTGATGGGTATATAAATGCACATAAACGGTTGTTGGAAGTCGAGCCTACGGTCCTAGTGTCTTTGGGTGGTGCTAGGGGGGTTAGTCGTGTGTCTATAGTTAAAATGTAAACCTACTATAGGGGAGCAATTAGAAAGGACAACCTAGAGGGGATGATTTGCGATGTGAAAGCGATTTTTTATCACTCTTAGTCAACTGGAACATCCCAACACGAGTATTGTCCTACAGGAGTTTTGAGTTGGTGTAAGTTTAATCCAGCTTGTGCTAAAGGTGAGGTGTACCACCAGTACCGATAGGCCTATGATTCCTCTGGACAAGGCTAGGAGGTTTTTGATAAATTAATGTCCGAGGATCTTTTGTGCAAATGTTTAGGTGGTTATACACAACCAAAATGAGTTTAATTCTGTTGTGTGGAGTAGAGCGGGTAAGATAGAACATATGAGTGCAACAAGTGTCAGGCTTGCTGTCGAGAGGCAGCAGAGTTCAATGGAGGGCGGAGCATTGTATGGTCCTGGCATGGGGGACCTGTAACATTTTATTTTGTTATGTGTCTTTTGCTTTCTATTGTCAAACAGAGATTACTGGAAGATACTTTTGTTTATGTGTCTTTTTGTCAAGCTTAGGAATTAGTGGAGGATGACTTTTGTTTGTGTTCTATTGTTTTTCAGGGATTACTGGAGGGTGTCGGAAGACATGTGTGGAGGGTGACGATGGATGGACCTGGGCATGGGAGCCCTGCAAATGATGACGTGTTTATGTTTGCTAATTCAATATTAGCAAAGCAACATACATGTAACAAGTCTGATGCGTCTTTAATTTATGTGTATGTATATATATATATATATATATATTGTTGGTTTTCAGGTTGTAGTTAGGATGTAGGATACTGCTGTTGTTGAAAAAATAAAGGACTGAAAAGTCAAACATTTTGTTTGTACACAATTCTAGTAATGAGGGATGTATTCTGGTGAACAGGGGGTGTTTCTGGCAGCTGGGATGTGATTACAAACTGCTTGGACTTCAAGGCTCAATATCTCTGAAGTGATTTTTGAAAAACCGTTCAAATGATAACTTGAATATTTTTTATCCTTTGATTTAAAAAAATATATCATTTGAGAGCAATTTTTATATTCTGCGCGAGAGTTTTTGTTTGATAGCATTACTAAAAAAGACCTATAGATGAAAATGTAACGTGATGTCATAAAGCTATATTCAGAAAATGAGACAAAAAAACATTTTTTCAAAATTTCAAGACTCGCAGTTTGTAGTGCTCATGATTGACTAATAGACCGACTCGCAAAGGTCGTTACTGCAACGTGGTTTACTTAACGGCTTACGGTCCGCACGGTCCGCACTGGAAGAGCCTTATAATGGGCTAGGAAAAAATTATGGCGAAACAAAAGAGACTACCATTAGAAAGTATAGACTGCAAGCTATAATTTGATATATAAATCGGGAAACTAGAGTGAATGCGAGCAAAGATATGGTACTTTATATGAGACCACGCGATACGCAGCCTTCTTTCCCCCTTAATTAAGTATCGCTTCCCCCAACCACCATCCTTTCGACTTCTCCGTAATCTCAAACCTTTCCTTATGCTGCTTTCCTGTTCTGCTCTTGATCGAACCGCGAAGTCACGCAAGGCAGCACGTGATAAACAGAAAAAGGAGTGGGTAAAGGATCATCCTAGAGATTCGGTAAAGAAGGGCGTAGTAAATCGTGAATAACAAAAAGGAGAGCTGGAGTCAGAACTGGCAGAGGGTGGTATGCCACCTATCCTCCACATCCTAGTAATAGGATTCCATCACCAGAGGGGCTGTACTGTAGAGTACACCTATCCTCCCTTTGCATTCTGTGGCACAACCGCCGCCTCCCTCACCAGCCAGCTGCCCGTAGAATGGCATCATTTACCTCACCTTGCTCTTCCGGATGGATGCCACAACTATGACGCGGACGCGTCTTTCTTCGTGCTGCCTGCTCAAGGAAATGCTGATTCCAATGAAGCTGTGTATGGAGTGGCATGCTCTAGGCAGATTAACTCCACCGAGGTGAAACCGAGCAGCGAAATTACGAGGTCCACTATTCAGAAGAGTGTGTGCATCTTGTCTAAGTATCCTTGCTATGGGAGCATTGAAGCAACGCTCAGCCTAGTAACACAGGCTTACTTTGAAGCAAGGGACTTCTCCTCGGTCTCCATTTTGCAGGATGCACTCACAAGTCTTAACAGTTCATTGCTTCATTCCAAGTCACCCCTAGGTGCACTCCATGTTGAGCTGGCTCAACAAACACAGGTTATCATGTTTGGCCATCGCCTTCTTCAAATTGTCAAGGCACTTCTGCTTAAGAAACGAGTCCTCCTATGTGGGGTTCCCACTAAAATGGTATGCAAAGCAGTTCTGAGTATTCTCTCGCTGTTTCCCAAGTCTTCAGAATCTCTTGCAAGACCTGGACAGATAGCAACCGATGAGTTTGGCTTTCCTTTGCAAGTGTTTGCGTCTCCATTCCATGTCCAGCCATACATGTGCCTTCAACAGATGGACACGCTAGCTAGCGAGAATGCATATATTTTGGTAGGTGTGGCTAACCCCCTCTTCCAAAAACAGCAATCGAAGTTCTGTGATCTCTACATCGACATGGAAACTGGACTAATTGATATTAATGACCCCAAGCTAAGGACAATCCTTTACCTAACAGCTGCAGATCTGCGGTTCTGTGACTATCTGTCCCAATCCGTCCAAGCTGTTCGTACAACAAATATTTCTGGTTGGTTTGGAAGCAATGAGTGGGTGAGGGGGCAATATAGACTCTATATCTTGTCCCTCTTGGCTACTTCATTGAGTTCATGTGAGGAAAAGTTGCAGGAATTTGGACGAGACTTTGTTGAGAGCTGGCACAAAGGAGCAGTGTACTCCAGTTGGAAGCTGGCATCCAAGAAGTACACTGGCATGGCCAAGGTGGAACCAACTCACTTGTGCCACGGAGACTTGACTTTTAATGATATAAAGCTAAGGCTAACAGCACAGGCCACTGAATATGGACTGTCTGCGAGGTCGAAGGAGAAGGTAGGGGAGGTGCTGAGACACACTCAGGGAGTTGTGAGCAGTGTGGGTGGTGCTGTGGGGGGAGTGTGGAGTGCTGCATCATCAGCAGTCTCCTCGTGGTGGTGGTCAGGTGAAGAAGATTCTGTAGATTAAAATTTTGTGGTGTATTATACACGTGTCTGACAACTTGACGATTATTACCCAATTCTTTCCTCGTAAACTGGAGAGTACTGAACCGCTAGGTGGGGGGGGAAGCCACGAATACATTGCCTGGGTGTGCCAGCAACAATAAAATGATCTCATCGGAGGAGGTGCTGGAGCAGGCAAGAGAAGCTCTGGTCTCGCATAGAACATGGATGACGAAGAGGCATGTCAGGAATTCTGTGGCCCCTGCTTCAAGTATTGAGGACGAGCCTCCACTGGAGGAAACGGAACACTTATTTAGGCCTAAAACGTGGGTACGGTCAATCTACGCTGAACGTTTCTTAACATATCCACTTTCATTTTAGCGTGCAGCAGTTTGAAGCAGCCCCGCCCCTTTCTAGAGGAGCTGTTTCTGGATGTGTGTCGGTGAGAAGGACTGCGAAGAGGATAAAATTAATCCACAATAAAATGGTTCCAGCTGTGGGATGCTCTCTGGGTGCTAGCCAAGAAGGAGATAATGGTGAAACACACTTGAGACCATTCCTTGTGTCTCCATCATGTCAGAGCAATGGTCTAGTGAATGGTTTTTCCACAAACTTTTCACCTAAAAGAGCCTGGGAAAGTGCCACCGATTGCCTGCAAAGAGCACAGCCGGTCACCATTTCTCACTCCAGGGTAGAGCAAGGCATTGCTATCCACCAAACCTCACAGGGGGGAGTTCCTCATCGTAAAATGGGCAACATGCGTATTTCAACCAGCCCACCACCCCCACCCATGTCTAAAACAGCGTGGGGCAGTTTGTCTTCTTTGGATAACAATGTTGACTCCATGGTTACGCTGAACAAGAATGACAAAATACGCAGGCATTCACAAAGTAGGGAAACCTCACCAAGGAATGCCTGTAACACTGAAGGCAGTAGTTCCAGTGAAGAAGAGGAAAGCAATTACCAGCTAGCTCTCGCTGGTCAGAGTCGTGAACAAATCGGTGTAGCGGGACCATCACCAAGATCAGACAACAACTCATCCTGTCGGAACGAAGAAGAATCCTTTAAAAATGAAGAACACTTCAAATCCTGGAACACAAGTTCGACCACTTTGGTGACAGTGATTCCTGCCCCTAGGGAGCGGAGGACTACATTTGCTGCACATAAACATTCAAAGCTTGACTCGGCAGAGGCAGGTGGAAACGTTTATAGCTTTGAATTCTGTTCACATGCCTCTGGCTCAGAGACAAGCACCTCTATGGCATCCAACGATTTTTGTGATGGTGAAGAGTGTGCTTTACATGGAGGCATTCCAGAGCCAAATGTTAAGCTTGTTCTTCCTCGAGAAGAGGCCAAGAAGAGAGTGAGTAGGTTATCAAAAAGTGGTAGTCTGAAACCAGCTTTCTCTGGTGATCCTACTGGGACTAGAAGAGAAGATGAAGTGGCAGAGAACAGTGGAGTGCAGATATGCAGAGACAAAGTCCTAGAGGAACCTGGAGAAGGAAATCTTGCAAGAAGGCATAATGAACCAGCTACTTGGAAAACACCAGAGACATTGGAGGGAGATGAAGTCGAGTTAGAGAGAGTGGAATCTGAAGGCAAGAACTTTGACCCTAATGGTGAATCTAAATGCAAGGAACGAAGAGGCACAGAAACTGAAGTAAAGCCAAGAAGCCCAACGGAAGGAAGCCATCTCACTCAAGATGGTACCCACTCGAGCGTTGTACATGTTGAAGGATCGACATCATATCACAACCAAGAGATTGAGACTGGATGCTCACCTACTATGTCCAGTGCAGAAGCAGAAAAGCCCCTCAAAGCCCTACAAGACACAGATATTTACAGAGGCAAGTGTCTGCATTACTAAGCCCAGGTTCACTGATCTGGGCAATGCAATGTGTAGTCTGACATATTTACAGAGACAAGTGTCTGCATTACTAAGCCCAGGTTCACAGAGGCTAGTCTGACATAGGGTAATGCAAGAACATATTCACTATTTGCAACAATAACTCTCTACCTGTATGCTTCCTTGTAAATTGTAACTACACCAAAGCTACAAGCACCCAAACCAAGGGAGCTCGGTCTCACAAATTCACAGATTCAGATCGTCCTAACTGGTTGTGAGTTTGCCATGAGCACCTGCAGGGTTCATTGCTTGCCAGGGACTCCACAAAAGAAATGTAAAAAAATAAGGAAGTTGGGCTTCAAATGCCTAACATGTGTATGTGTGTGTGTTCCTCTTTGCCTCTTTGTTAAGTGTATTAAAAGCTCATCATAAGTGATGACAATGCCCCCCAAAAAACCTTGCAGATGGTGTTGAGCTGGTAAAGGGTCATCAGATCGTTTCTCCTTTTTCAGTACTTTTCTCAAGTAAGGCTTTCACCATTCATATATATCTTAAACCTTCTGTTCAGGTTCCACCATCCACAGAAAATGCAGTCGGACACCCCCTGGGTACGATATTCATCGACCCATTGAGAGGTCCATGTTCCCACCACCTTGTCCTCTGTATGGGGAGAAATGGCCTCCAGAGAATGAGGGTAAGAGATACATGCAATAACACATAAATAATGCTTGTTGCTTACCAGTGGTTGGGATGGCACTTACTTTCAGTTCCTGTAAGGCAACTTGGATGGCAGAAGTCAGATGGTGGTGATACAGCAAAGCCTACCGCTAGTCAAACAAAACCAGCTGGTGAAACACAAACACACAGGCATGCATTAACTGTGTGCAGCTTGTCAGAGATGATGGAGAGTCCCACCTCTCTGCATCTCTCTTCCTCCTCTATCTCCTCCTCCTCCTCCTCCGTAATCTCTCTCCCTCGGGGACCAGGCCCTCTACACATCGCCGCAAAGTAACGCCCTCAATATTAATACACAGTGACACTCCCCCCACCCCACACAATACACGCAAGGCCTTTGGTGCGGACCTTGACCTCAGAGAGCAGCAAATGGTTTTAATGTGTTTTGTTTGTTTGTTTGGGGGGGTGGAGATGTTGTTCTTGTTTTTTTCGCCTCTGGTGATCAACCAAAGCGGCACTTGTGCTAGCTGATCAGGGCTTTTGCCTTTCCCAACCAATCACGCCCACTAGGTTGTTCCAAAGATGTTGTATAGGATTCCTACTTTTCTAGACAGAACACTCAAAGTGCACCACAGTTACAGCTAATAGTAATTCATTATGTGTGTGCAATGAGGATGACGACTGTGAGGGCGTGTGGACCAATTTCTTGTGCACAGAATAAGAGCGGGAAATAATGACTCCCCTGGAGCCTTGATCATGTGACTTCTGCTGGAGCCTTGATCATGTGACTTCTGCTGGAGCCATGATCATGTGACTCCCCTGGAGCCTTGATCATGTGACTTCTGCTGGAGCCTTGATCATGTGACTCCCCTGAAGCCTTGATCATGTGACTTCTGCTGGAGTCTTGCTCGTGTGACTCCCCTGGAGCCTTGATCATGTGACTTCTGCTGGAGCCTTGATCATGTGACTCCCCTGGAGCATTGATCATGGCTTCTGCTGGAGCCTTGATCACGTGACTCCCCTGGAGCCTTGATCATGTGACTTCTGCAGGAGCCTTGATCATGTGACTCCCCTGGAGCCTTGATCATGTGACTTCTGCTGGAGCCTTGATCATGTGACTCTCCTGGAGCCTTGATCATGTGACTTCCCTGGAGCATTGATCATGTGACTTCTGCTGGAGCCTTGATCATGTAACTCCCCTGGAGCCTTGATCATGTGACTTCTGCTGGAGCCTTGATCGTGTGACTTCTGCTGGAGCCTTGATCATGTGACTCCCCAGGAGCATTGATCATGTGACTTCTGCTGGAGTCTTGCTCATGTGACTCCCCTGGAGCCTTGATCATGTGACTTCTGCTGGAGCCTTGATCATGTGACTCCCCTGGAGCATTGATCATGTGAATTCTGCTGGAGCCTTGATCATTTGACTCCCCTGGAGCCTTGATCATGTGACTTCTGCTGGAGCCTTGATCATGTGACTCCCCTGGAGCCTTGATCATGTGACTTCTGCTGGAGCCTTGATCATGTGACTCCCCTGGAGCCTTGATCATGTGACTTCCCTGGAGCATTGATCATGTGACTTCTGCTGGAGCCTTGATCATGTGACTCCCCCGGAGCCTTGATCATGTGGCTTCTGCTGGAGCCTTGATCGTGTGACTTCTGCTGGAGCCTTGATCATGTGACTCCCCTGGAGCCTTGATCATGTGACTTCTGCTGGAGCCTTGATCATGTGACTCCCCAGGAGCATTGATCATGTGACTTCTGCTGGAGTCTTGCTCATGTGACTCCCCTGGAGCCTTGATCATGTGACTTCTGCTGGAGCCTTGATCATGTGACTCCCATGGAGCATTGATCATGTGACTTCTGCTGGAGCCTTGATCATGTGACTCCCCTGGAGCCTTGATCATGTGACTTCTGCTGGAGCCTTGATCATGTGACTCCCCTGGAGCCTTGATCATGTGACTTCTGCTGGAGCCTTGATCATGTGACTCTCCTGGAGCCTTGATCATGTGACTTCCCTGGAGCATTGATCATGTGACTCCCCTGAAGCCTTGATCATGTGACTTCTGCTGGAGCCTTGATCATGTGACTCTCCTGGAGCCTTGATCATGTGACTTCCCTGGAGCATTGATCATGTGACTCCCCTGAAGCCTTGATCATGTGACTTCCCTGGAGCATTGATAATGGACTCTGCTGGAGCTTTGATCACAAGCCTTGGTCATGTGGCTATGCTGGAGCCTTGATCACATGACTAGGCTGAACTTGATCACATGACTCTGCTGGAGCCTTGGTTATGTGGCTATGCTGGAGCCTTGATCACATGACTATGCTGGAAGCTTGATCACATGACTCCGCTGGAGCCTTGGTCATGTGATAACATAATCGTCTAGTTGAAAGCTTGTGCAGACATTTCCCTCTCTATTCTTTACCTGTGGACCTTTGCCAGCCTTGAACCAGAATTAAACCGAGTGCAAAGGTCATGCTAACATCAGCCTATTTGTTCTTATAAACTCTGTTGTGCTAGGCTCGGTAACCTGCGGCATCTCCAGGCACTGCTGGGCCAAGGCCACGATGTGGACATGCCAGACGATGCAGGAAGAACTCCTCTCATGTACTGGTGAGTACTGTGTGGGGTATGCCTCGAGAAGGAGTCGACTCACTATTATGTACCAAGATTCACTTTTTTACACTTCTTTTGTTTTTTTCTTTGATTGGTGGAGGGCGGGGAGGGAGGGCAGACCACCATGGTGCTAATTAAACAGTTTATTATTATTATTATTATTCCCACCACTGGCACGTCCACTACCCTAGTTTGAGCAATGATATTATTATTATTATTATTATTATTATTATTATTATTATTATTATTATTATTATTATTATTATTATTATTATTATTATTATTATTATTATTACTACTATTACTACTACTATTATTATTGTTGTTATTACTATTACTATTATTATTATATTATTATTATTATTATTATTAATTATTGTTGTTATATTACTTATTTTTGCTATTATATTATTATTAGTATAGTAGTATAGTAGTATAGTAGTATTATATTATTGTTGTTGTTGCTATTGTTTTTGTTGTTATTACTGTTTTGTTGTTGTTATTAATTTTTTTTGTTGTTGTTGTTATTATTACTATTATTATTTTATATTATTACACTGTTTTGTTGGGTTTATTCTGATGCAATTTTGGATTGAAATGGTTTAAGTGAATGTAGATGGTAAATAGAGCTCTGGCTAAAGCAATCTCTAGTGGGTGCTCCATGTACATGGCTGTGATATAATAAGCAAGTTGAATAAAGACTGACACAGCACAGAATCATGCACGTGCTACTTCATTGGTGCCTGGCATGTAGAGATGCTGGGCGTTTGCAGTGGCAATGCCAGTTCAGACACTACACAGCCTGTCAACATGTAAGGACCCTGTCCTACTAAACTGCCTGTCAACATGTAGGAGCCTGACCTACTACACAGCCTATCAACTTGTAGGACTATGTCCTACTACACAGCCTGTCAACATGTAGGATCCTGACCTACTAAACTGCCTGTCAACATGTATGACCCTGACCTTCTAAACTGCCTGTCAACATGTAGGACCCTGACCTACTACACAGCCTGTCAACATGTAGGACCCTGACCTACTAAACTGCCTGTCAACATGTAGGACTCTGTCCTACTACACAGCCTGTCAACATGTAGGACCATTTCCTTAGCTTGCTCTTGGTAAGCAACCAGAAAGGCTACAGCTTGCTCCATTACAGTTGTGAAGATAAGGCATAGGAAAGTTCTACTGATGCTAATGGTGAATTAGGTTTGTGATTTTCAAAATCAAAATTTTGAAAGGGGGCTGACCGGGGAATGGGGCTGTGGAGCAATACCCCAGGACTCTTCCCCCCTCCCTCCCCCTCTCTGTATGAAGGGCTGACAATGATGTGATGTTGAGCAATGTTTCTCTACTCCATCTCAATGCAATAGAAATGACGAGTCTTGTCTTATTTTTTTATTTAATCTTTATCTCCTACACAGCATCCAGCCGCAAGGGGTCCATTTGTCATGTGCAGACGCTCTCATCAAGTGCGGAGCCAACCTGGATGAACAGGTGCGTGATCAATCAGTCGCATATTTTTTCATGTGTAAGCAAAAACAGGAAGTGATCTAGCAATTTTATGACCTGCAACTATTTTGCTATTATATAAATTTGCTTGTGCATTAGTTATATAATTTTTTTATAAATATATTTTGAAGGGTTATTTATTATTGTTGTTGTTGTTGTTATTATTACTATTCTTGTTGTTGTTGCTACTGTTATTATTATTGTTGTTGTTGTTGCTACTGTTATTATTATTACTATTATTATTGTTGTTGTTATTATTATTACTATTATTATTCCTATTACTATTATTATTATTATTACTATTACCATTATTATTATTAATACTATTATTATTATTATTATTATTATTATTATTATTATTATTATTATTATTATTATTATTATTATTATTATTATTATTATTATTATATTGTTATTATTATTGAATATTGTTATTATTCTATTATTATTATTATTATTGTTATTATTAATAGTATTATTATTATTATTATTATTATTATTATTATTATTATTATTATTATTATTATTATTATTATTATTATTATTATTATTATTATTATTATCCCTGCCCTCCCCAGGCATCAGATGGAGCTACGGCCATGCATCGGGCTGCCTCTACTGGAGCTTTGTCTCTGCTGCAGCTGCTGCTACTCAACAAAGCAAAGGCAGACCTTCAAGACTTTGAGGGCCGGCAGCCCATCCACTGGGCCACTCTCCAGAAGAACCCTCGAGTATTCACTGCTCTGTTGAAAGTGAGTGGAACTAAGAATTATGCTTGAGCGTCAAGCCTTTGTCTGCTGGTCAAATCTGCATCTAGCTAGCTCTGAAAACCCTTTACCATTTCCATGGAAAGGCCTTTCTCTTATGCTCATACTGTTGCCATTTCATTGGTCAGCGCTGAGGTTCCATGTAGCCACATAAAAATCAATATTCCTGTTAAAAAACGCATTGTTCAAACTCCTGGTAAAGGGTTATCATCATTCCAAATACACCCCTCCTCCCCCCCCTCCAACCCACCCTCACCTCCCACCCCAAAAGGAGAGGGGGGAGGGGGGAGGAGGAAAAGCAAAAGCCTGTTCAGTACCTAAGCTAAACTCACTTTGGCAGCTCACTAGTTGCCTGGACGATGGCTCCAGCTGCTATTAGCTCCAAAATCACTTCAGTGCCCCTTCAACCCCTTGCCAGGTTAGTAAACCTGCATTCCCCAGAGCCAGTCAAATTTGTCCTCAATTTATCATCTATCAATTTCCATTCTCTTCCTTGCCTTGGGGGCTTATGTCCATTCATAACAATTATAGTCCCAAATGAGTTGTCACCACAAATCTGCTTCCTGATTCAGCAAAATCTGGACGAGTACTGGGCCTGGCTGGGCTGATTCGCAGCATCTGCAAAGGATTGAATCAGTTTTTTTTTCTGTGAGGTTTACTCTGCTTTGACAAAAGAGAATCTCGCTAATGAAAGCATCCAGCTATGAGATGTGGTGCTAGATACATATGTATAAAAATGTCACCATGAATGGCATGAATGACACTAGTTAACAGCTGCTGCCTTGAATTGGACCTGGTCAAGTGTGTGTGTTGTGTGTGTGTGTGTGTGTGTGTGTGTATGTTGTATGTCAATAGTGTAGTGATATTAAACATGGTGAAGAGCTATTTGAGTCAGTTCTGGAGTATACCCCCTGTGCAGGTTCTTAAGAGGGACTATAGCGGGTTCCCTTCCAAGTGGCGGGTTCTAATAGCAATCCACAAGAACAAAACCTGGAAATGATAATATTCAAACTTCAATTAAAATCTCGGAGGATTTTTTATCATCTTTTTGGTGAGATATGGAGGAGGTTGGTGACCCGGACCAAAGGAGCATAAAGATACACTTCAGGGATGGAGAACTTGGAAAGTGTGCTATCGCAGAGCAAGTGTGAATCTAACACCACCCAATATTGTGGGAAGAGACCCACCCCCCCCCCCCCCCCCCCCAGCCCACCCACCCCACCCCCGGTGATTGATAGAGCCAGCAAATGGGAGGAATTGCTTATGAAGGAAGTGCTGCACATTCATCACTTCAACCTAGCAGGTGTAGGGCTAGAGTTAACCAATGACCGGGACTTGATTCTCAAGACTGTGGCCATTAAACCACGCCCATCATTGTCTGTGTGATTGGTGAGCGAAGTGAACCCTCACTGGGAGTTGGATGGCCAAGTATGCATTGCCCTGCATGGCTGTATCTGTGATGCAGCTATGCACCAGACATTCACCCATGAAAAGTGTCACCCACCGTAGGGATCACTTAAACTTGAAATGGTTGTCATAGTGAAGGGAAAAGATGGAGTAAATTAAATGGGATCACTTGGTCGGGAAATGGTTGTCATGGTGAAGTGAAAGTTGGAGTAAATTAAATGGGATCACTTAGACTGGAAATGGTTGTCATGGTGAAGTGAAAGTTGGAGTAAATTAAATGGGATCACTTAGACTGGAAATGGTTGTCATGGTGAAGTGAAAGTTGGAGTAAATTAAATGGGATCACTTAGACTGGAAATGGTTGTCATGGTGAAGTGAAAGTTGGAGTAAATTAAATGGGATCACTTAGACTGGAAATGGTTGTCATAGCTTTAGTCAAGCCACTTAGAGTCTGAAATGCATTGAGAATAGTCTCACACTGTTCTGTATTTTTAAGTTACATTTTCTAATATAAAATATTACTGGTGCAAAAAAAAATCTAATGGTTGTCGTTGTGAAGTGAAAGGTGGAGGAAATGGCAGCAGATTTTCAAGGTGGAGGAAGGATAACTGGCTGCACGGGTAAGTGAGAATGGACTGCGTGGTTGTCATGGTGTTGGGATGCTGGAGTTCATTTTGAACGAACTACTCCATTCACAGCATGCTCCAGCTCTGGAGGTGTAATACACCATATTGTCACGACAATGCATAATCTATTATTAGTATTCAAAGAGTAACAGATGTGTGTTAATTATGGTGAGCATACTGAATACACTAAATGATGTCAGGAGGGAAAGTACCCACTATAACAAGTTCTTGTCAGCTTCAGCAGGTCTCCCCTTGAGTAAGAATCTCTGCAGAGAGCTCTGCCTGATGAGCTCACTCTTAGTGTAGTGTGCTTCACATCTTCAAGGGAAGATGCTTCCAATCTTTTAACCAACTTCTCTCTCAGCCATACTTCCACGTGTGCATTTCTAGTTCAGAACCTGCCACCCCATTATGCTGCAGGGCATCAGGTTGTCCAACCTTGCACCAGTTCAGAACCTGCCACCCCATTATGCTGCAGGGCATCAGGTTGTCCAACCTTGGACCAGTTCAGAACCTGCCACCCCATTATGCTGCAGGGCATGAGGGTGTCCAACCTTGCACCAGTTCAGAACCTGCCACCCCATTATGCTGCAGGGCATGAGGGTGTCCAACCTTGCACCAGTTCAGAACCTGCCACCCCATTATGCTGCAGGGCATCAGGTTGTCCAACCTTGCACCAGTTCAGAACCTGCCACCCCATTATGCTGCAGGGCATCAGGTTGTCCAACCTTGCACCAGTTCAGAACCTGCCACCCCATTATGCTGCAGGGCATCAGGTTGTCCAACCTTACCAGTTCAGAACCTGCCACTCCATTATGCTGAGGGCATGAGGGTGTCCAACCTTGCACCAGTTCAGAACCTGCCACCCCATTATGCTGCAGGGCATCAGGTTGTCCAACCTTGCACCAGTTCAGAACCTGCCACCCCATTATTCTGCAGGGCATCAGGTTGTCCAACCTTGCACCAGTTCAGAACCTGCCACCCCATTATGCTGCAGGGCATCAGGTTGTCCAACCTTACCAGTTCAGAACCTGCCACTCCATTATGCTGAGGGCATGAGGGTGTCCAACCTTGCACCAGTTCAGAACCTGCCACCCCATTATGCTGCAGGGCATCAGGTTGTCCAACCTTGCACCAGTTCAGAACCTGCCACCCCATTATTCTGCAGGGCATGAGGGTGTCCAACCTTGCACCAGTTCAGAACCTGCCACCCCATTATGCTGCAGGGCATGAGGGTGTCCAACCTTGCACCAGTTCAGAACCTGCCACCCCATTATGCTGCAGGGCATCAGGTTGTCCAACCTTGCACCAGTTCAGAACCTGCCACCCCATTATGCTGCAGGACATCAGGTTGTCCAACCTTACCAGTTCAGAACCTGCCACTCCATTATGCTGAGGGCATGAGGGTGTCCAACCTTGCACCAGTTCAGAACCTGCCACCCCATTATGCTGCAGGGCATCAGGTTGTCCAACCTTGCACCAGTTCAGAACCTGCCACCCCATTATGCTGCAGGGCATGAGGGTGTCCAACCTTGCACCAGTTCAGAACCTGCCACCCCATTATGCTGCAGGGCATCAGGTTGTCCAACCTTGCACCAGTTCAGAACCTGCCACCCCATTATGCTGAGGGCATGAGGGTGTCCAACCTTGCACCAGTTCAGAACCTGCCACCCCATTATGCTGCAGGACATCAGGTTGTCCAACCTTACCAGTTCAGAACCTGCCACTCCATTATGCTGAGGGCATGAGGGTGTCCAACCTTGCACCAGTTCAGAACCTGCCACCCCATTATGCTGCAGGGCATGAGGGTGTCCAACCTTGCACCAGTTCAGAACCTGCCACCCCATTATGCTGCAGGGCATCAGGTTGTCCAACCTTGCACCAGTTCAGAACCTGCCACCCCATTATGCTGAGGGCATGAGGGTGTCCAACCTTACCAGTTCAGAACCTGCCACTCCATTATGCTGAGGGCATGAGGGTGTCCAACCTTGCACCAGTTCAGAACCTGCCACCCCATTATGCTACAGGGCATGAGGGTGTCCAACCTTGCACACCTCGGAATGTAAGGAACATATCAACACATCCAATTCTTGGCTACTCTCCAAGATTACAACTCGACCATTACAGCATCGTATTAGGCGTCCCACTATGCCAGGGCTAGGTAAGGACAATGGCTGGAGCTACCACTCAATCCTTGCATTTGTTGCTGGCATTATGTTAGCATAGCATTCAGACAAGTCTTCACAGCATCTTGTGTGCAACACTTTGCTAGCAAGTATAATGCATTGCATTGTGCTCATCTCCCCCAGCTCCAGCTAGTAAACGAGCGTCATTTCCACTCAACACTTCTTCAACTCATTCTCGCACTGCATTCAGGTCCGCATACTTCATAGCATTGTTGTTGTTGTTGTTGTTGTTTTTCAAGAAGCTAAAAAAAAAAAATCGCGGGCTAGATCCAGGAGGCGAAAATTGTGCCTTCCAGTTATCTGGTACAATAATAAGGTCCTGCAAGCGCTTGCAATGACCTCAAAAATTATTATGTGAAACAATTCGGTTACAGTAATCCTCGAAACTTTTAGCTCCTCCTTAAAAAAACAAGCGCTGTACGTTGTAAGGTTTATTTTTTTCAGGTGGGGGGTGTCAATATTTCAACCAAATGCTTCGGTCTTCATCAGATTGAAGGCAGAGGCTAGGACGTGAGGCTGATGTTTGATTAGTTAGCTCTAGTCAAGGTGACTGACTATTAAAGGACCAACATCTGTCAACATTTCCACATTCCTTTGATGTAATTATTGTGCATTTTTAACAACAACGAAGCTTGGTGCCATGCCCCCTTATTTTACAAGTGTACCAATCCTGTTGCACCAACAAGAAAGGAAACGGAATATATATCCATGTAAACCATGCCACCCTTTACCAGAACATAACTTGAAATGGTAAAGGGTGGTCAGTGCATGGGGCCTTTTTCTTTTTTTAGCACAGAACAATAGAGTTAGAAAATACCCATCATTTCATTACATACATATAATATATAATACATACATATAAGCTTGTTTCTCAATGACTTCAATGTGTGCCTCTAATGCGCCTCCTTCTCTCCTAAAGGACCTTCAGCTCACCTCACTCACTGTGCTCCTATCTGTCATAGAAAAACATCAGGGTTTCATTTAGGGGGGCGGGGGGGGGGGGGGGCTTTGGAACCTTTTTGCCCCCCCCCCCCCCTCACTGCACTACCTCCAAAGGCAATAGGCTCTCTGTCTGTATTCTCTCCTGGCAACCATGTGCTTCATCTGGAGATATTCAATGTCTAGCCAAACGCCAACACTTGCTTGCTGATACTCCAATGCTGCCCTCAGTGCACCCAATCTTCTTCCCCCCCTCCCCTAACACACATACACACAACATTGGTTTTAGTTTTGTTGATAATTACTTCATTATTTTGCAGAATTTGCCCCCCAGTGGTGGTGGTCTGGAATGTACCGATGAGGCGGGCATGACGGTGCTGATGTGGGCTGCCTACCATGACAACCACGCCATTGTCTCCTTCCTCCTAGACCAAGGAGCGGACACCGAAGAGAAGGACAAGGACGGCTATACTGCCATGCACTGGTATGTACCTAGCTATTCCAGGGCTAGGGGGCACTGCCATGCACTGGTGTGCCTGGCTATTCCACGGCTAGGGGGCACTGCCATGCACTGGTATGTGCCTGGCTCTTCCAGGGCTAGGTGACACTGCCATGCACTGGTATGTACCTGACTGTTCCAGGGCTAGGGGGCACTGCCATGCACTGGTATGTGCCTGGCTATTCCAGGGCTAGGGGACACTGCCATGCACTGGTGTGTACCTGGCTATTCCAGGGCTAGGGGGCACTGCCATGCACTGGTATGTGCCTGGCTATTCCAGGGCTAGGGAACACTGCCATGCACTGGATTCCAGGGCTAGGTGACACTGCCATGCACTGGTATGTACCTGGCTATGCCAGGGCTAGGTAACACTGCCATGCGCACTGGTATGTGCCTGGCTATTCCAGGGCTAGGGGGCACTGCCATGCACTGGTGTGCCTGACTATTCCAGGGCTAGGTGACACTGCCATGCACTGGTATGTACCTGGCTATGCCAGGGCTAGATGACACTGCCATGCACTGGTATGTGTCTGGCTATTCCAGGGCTAGAGATAATGTAAGCTAGGGCTAGGGATGGTCCATGTTTGAGCTATGAAAATGTAGGCTAGGGCTCGGGATAATGAAGGCTAGGATTAGGATAATTAAGTCGAAAGACATGTCATGTGTGTTATATATATGAACCTTATTGGTGAACTAGTAAAGTAAGTGAAACCTTGTAGAGGAGTTGGGAGAGAAAATTCCATGGTTGTGTGAGTCATGTGACTGTCACATGCTGTAAAGAAGAACCCGTCCTTAATATGAATAGCCAAGTGACCTGTCACATGCTGTAAAGAAGAACCCGTCCTTAATATGAATAGCCATGTGACCTGTCATATGCTGTAAAGCCATCCTAAATATAAACAGTCATGTGACTTGTCACATGCTGTAAAGAAAAGCCTGTCCTAAATATGAACAGTCATGTGACTTGTCACATGCTGTAAAGAACCCGTCCTAAATATGAACAGCCATGTGACCTGTCATATGCTGTACAGCCATCCTAAATATGAACAGTCACGTGACCTGTCACATGCTGTAAAGCCATCCCAGGGATTATAATGCTATCAACTGTTGAGTCAGTTTAGAAATGAACAAGGTGTTGAAGGATTTTCTCTTCTTTCCCACCTAAAATGAACCTTTGGACCTTTAGATGAACTGTGCAAATCCCTTAAGTGCTTCTGTTCTTGGTGACCTTTGATTTCGAAAGAAAATGTCCACTTTTTGCGCTTAGTTTGTAGGCAGCCGGCTCACTTTCCTTGTCGGCTAATGACTCCACTTTGTCATATCGTCATACGTCTCCAGCACACACAGTAGTGCAGTACTGGGATATCTTAGTGTGTTATGCACAGATGGTGACAGGGGAGGCGGATATTCACAGGTGTGCAGCGTCTGGAGCAAGCCACACTTGCTTTGATGCTCAACATATTATGTATTTGCAGATTGGATTCATGACTATTCAACCCCCTTGAGGATGAATATTGACCCCCTTGTTGCCTCTTATGTAATTTGGGTTCACACAATTAGATAAATAATTAATTAAAAGCCTGCAAGTCCGTAGTTCAAGTCCAGCAATTATATTTACAATTTCACAAACCAAAACTGCACCTGGTTAAGGCAGCTATCTCCTGAAACAATCAACACTGTTTATCAACAATAGTGCCACCTGCAGGCCACAACAGTGATAAGGATAAGGATGTTGCCATGACAACAGCAAAGGTGTTGCTTGCTCTTGTTAATCCATAAGGATCGACCTTCGTAAACCTTGTTAATTTACTTGGCAGAGTAATTGCCCGAGGACAAAACACCACAAGAATGTCAGGAGTGCACTAGCACTCCCCATATTAGTTAGACCTGATTTTTTTTGGATATTTTTGAATTTTTTTGGATTTTTGGGGATTTTGGGGGGATTTTGGATTTTTATATGGCTAGCCCCCCACCCTGGCAGCTTCCCACCCTGGCAGCTTCCCACCCTGGCAGCTTCCCACCCTGGCAGCTTCCCACCCTGGCAGCTTCCCACCCTGGTAGCTTCCCACCCTGGCAGCTTCCCATCCTGGCAGCTTCCCACCCTGGCAGCTTCCCACCCTGGCAGCTTCCCACCCTGCTGGCAGCTTCCCACCCTGGCAGCTTCCCACCCTGGCAGCTTCCCACCCTGGCAGCTTCCCACCCTGGCAGCTTCCCACCCTGGCAGCTCCCCACCCTGGCAGCTCCCCACCCTGGTAGCTTCCCACCCTGGCAGCTTCCCATCCTGGCAGCTTCCCACCCTGGCAGCTTCCCACCCTGGCAGCTTCCTACCCTGGCAGCTTCCCACCCTGGCAGCTTCCCACCCTGGCAGCTTCCCACCCTGGCAGCCTCCCACCCTGGCAGCTTCCCACCCTGGCAGCTTCCCACCCTGGCAGCTCCCCACCCTGGCAGCTCCCCACCCTGGCAGCTTCCCACCCTGGCAGCTTCCCACCCTTGGGTCCTTTATTAAGGTTACAACAACCTTCTCAATAATCAACTTCAAATTGTATTCTCTCGACGTTTCATCTAGATTCTTTATCAGGAATTCCTGATGAAGCTAGAGCATCTAGTCGAAACATCGAGAGAATACAATTTGAAGTTGATTATTGAGAAGGTTGTTGTAGAATGTTATTATTCAACTGAGAGTTCATTGGGTTGCAGACATAACCAAAAGCACCTTGAAGGCTCCATCTTGTCATGTCCACCACTCTACCTATTTTCTACCTCACATAACTTGCGTCCAATAGATCCACTCATGACAACTCTGGGACCAGAAGACTCTAAATGTCACGTCCACGACTACTCTGTTTCTCGACTGCCGGGAGATTTGAAGTGGGGGGGAGGGGGGTTTAATTTAACCATTGGTGCAAATTACCTCTCGAGGCTTTGTCAACTCAATCTAACTAGCTTGTGTGCTGTGTTGGCTGTGCTGAGAATGTTGCTCGTCCCAGTTGCTTCGCTTGTGTGTGTTCTCTCGGTGACTGTTTCCAACTGTAACTCGGTGACTGTTACCAAGTCCCAAGGGGAGGCTGTAGCTTGTCCTCCACCCAGAGGCCGACTCTAATTAATTACAAAAAACAGCAACAACAACAACAGCAACAACAGGGAAGGTGTGTGCCGGCTAGTGCGGCACGAGACATGAAGAAACAAAACAACTGCTTCTCAATAACCAATTTGAAAATTTACTCTCACAACGTTTAGACTAGATGCTCTAGCATTCATCAGGAATTGTGAGACACTAAAGGCTCACGTGAGGCTGACCGTAGCTAGCTGTTCATTATGTGATGAGAACTACACCCACCCTGGCACACATAGGGTGCATGTGACGATATGTGGCAGCATAGAGGGTGGAAAAGGTTAATAATAATGATGATGATGATGATCGTGATGATAATAATATATTAATAATAATAATAGTAGTAGTAATAATAGTAGTAGTATAGTAGTAATAGTAATAATAATAATAGTAGTAATAATAATAATAATAATAATAATAGTAGTAATAATAATAATAATAATAATAATAATAATAATAATAATAATAATAATAATAATAATAATAATAATAATAATAATAATAATAATAATAATAATAATAATAATAATAATAATAATAATAATAATAATAATAATAATAATAATAATAATAATAATAATAATAATAATAATAATAATAATAATAATAATAATAATAATAATAATAATAATAATAATAATAATAATAATAATAATAATAATAATAATAATAATAATAATAATAATAATAATAATAATAATAATAATAATAATAATAATAATAATAATAATAATAATAATAATAATAATAATAATAATAATAATAATAATAATAATAATAATAATAATAATAATAATAATAATAATAATAATAATAATAATAATAATAATAACCCCTCACCCCTCCATAAATAAAATAAAATTTAACAGAAAAATTATGGTGGTCGTGGTTGTAAGTACATCATGTTCAATGGATGGCTTCCTCCCACAAAATAGGATGTCCATTATCCCAAGCATGATTGCAGACTTTGCTTTAGCACACTTTGCATCTTGATGTTCTTTCATTCTTGTGGATGTGGCACACAATGCATGAGTGCATAATAGCTGGAAATCAATCCTTCACTCTGCTTAACGTGTGCCCTCAAGAGTTCTTTCTGATCTGAAAACAACTCTGACTTTCAAATTCCTGCAGACCCTCCTGATGTCTTCACTCATCCCAGGAATCACCACCATAGGACCCATCATCCCGGGCTCCTAATGGCCAGCATCGGTGCACTTTCTTCCATTCCACATTTAGAAGTACCTGCTGAGGAAAGAGGTTGATGAAAGTTTGAGGTAACTAATCTCAATTCAATGTCATCATTGCTGATGAAGGCTAGAGCACCTCTAGAGCCAAAACGTCAAGTGACTAAAATTCTAGTTGGCTATATATCACGAAAGTCGTTGTATCGACGACGTCAACTGAGATTTTAGTGGGAGAAGAAACAAGATAGTAAATACTCCACTTGAGGCTTCTCTTTAAAAATCACTTTTTTGTTTTTTGAAGCCAACGTTTCAACCGAAATACTTCGGTCTTCCAACAGGCAAATTGCATAGTTTTCATTTTTTAATTTTCCCTGATAAAGTCCGAAGTATTTCGGTTTAAATATTGGCTTAAAAAAAAAAGATTTTTAAAGAGAAGCCTTGGGGTATTCGATGTCAGATGGAAGACATCAGACAAGTTAGACTGTGCCTCTCTACATTTCCACAGCTCAACAACTGCTCAAAAACTCTCTTGATGTACTCTCAACAAACTCTCTGTTGACATAACGAAATTGCAATGACCTTCTCGATAGTCAACTTGAATATTCTCGATTATTGAGAAGGTCATTGAGAAGGTCATTATAAAATATATTCATTTACTTCTCAAAAAAAACATAACCATATTAGACGACCCTTTACCAAATTTTAAACCATGTATACACTTCTTAAATCCGGTGCATATATGACAGATGAAGTCCTGCATCTCTTCCTTGACCTCCCACCCCACCCCCCACTCACACACAGACATTTGTGCTCTAATCTAATTGAAAATGGTGGCCCCTAATGTTGAACTCTCCACCTACACATCTGATGTCCTCGCTACATTAGAGGTAACAACCATCGGAGAGTTATCTTCATTGTTCTCTCTTCCACACCTTTTTCCTCTCTCTCCTCGGTGACCCCTGGAAGCTGAGCGAATGAAGGGTATCCATTGTTGATGAACACTCTGGCAGAAGTGGGCATGTCTTAGAATTAGTCCTGAGCAACATAATGTTTATTTCTAGGGGTGTGGCTCCACATCAACCCCCTCACCTGATTGTGGGTGGCCTCTCTGACGTTCAACAGCTTTCCTCTGAGGGGGAAAACTCCATAATTATCCCTGCCAATGACCCCCAGGCCACTGACTGCCAGGGTCTTGGCCGAGTCCCCCTCAGTGATGATGAGGGTACAGATAGTTTGTCGACCACTCACTTTATTTATTTGTTTGTTTATATATTAAAAAATTTCACAATATTCTTCTCTTTTTTTTACTTTTCCTATCAAATATAACATGCTGCAGTTTGGTGCAAGAATCAGCTCCATTGAGGAAAGCACACTCAAGCTACTCATGGCTACAGTGCTCTATGTCTACAGCAAAACTTACAGCAAAGTAATTCATCCAGGAGCAAATTCTTTCTCCAGACTGAAGGGATTTACAACGACTCCAGGTGAGCATAGATATCTGTGCGGCTTTGCTCCGAAGAAGGGCCTCCAGAAACAGCAGTCAGTGCCAGGAAAAGACCTCCCTTGAAGGCAATTATAATCAGCAGCCATTTTTTTATATTTGATATATATAATATATTTAGCTTGTGGGCTCCCTCAAAACTTAATTTAGGTAGAGGAGTGTACTGAGCATGTACAGCTAGAAAACGGTGCTTGGCTCGATCATTTCACTTTTATTTAAAAAAAATTGTGTGTGAACAATGTCTGAGTTTGTGTCTGGTGGCACTTGTGCAGGTTCACTGTGCCACGTGTTGAGTTATCCCTTTACTCCCGCCCTGATGAAGCCAGACCACCAAACACAAACATGGGCTCAATGGTGGCTTCTAAGGGAAATCTTGTATGTCCACAGCCAGGTAGTCATCTATTCAATTCTTAGAAGGTCTACAGTGCAGGATATGTGATGGGGTCTAATGATTGGTCGTCCAGGTCACATGCTATCAGCCACTAGCATTACCAGACATTAGCACCCTTTTGGTTTTCTCAGATGATCAAAGACTATTGATTTTTAATTTAGATAGACACAGATAACCTGTAGCTTGGGCAAGATGCCAGCTAGGCAGCTTCCATGGCAACGTGTATGAATATCATTATCGCCTGCAAGCTACTGCTGTGTAGACTATAATGATATTCATGCACTGCAGTCTATAATGATATGCATACTGGTAGTGCCACGTGTATTAGTGTGCAGGCTATAATTATATGCATACTGGTAGTGCCACATGTATTAGTGTGCAGGCTATAATGATATGCATACTGGTAGTGCCACATGTATTAGTGTGCAGGCTATAATGATATGCATACTGGTAGTGCCACATGTATTAGTGTGTGGGCTATAATGATGTGCATACTGGTAGTGCCACATGTATTAGTGTGCAGGCTATAATGATATGCATACTGGTAGTGCCACATGTATTAGTCTGCAGGCTATAATGATATGCATACTGGTAATGCCACATGTATTAGTGTGTGGCTATAATGATATGCATACTGGTAGTGCCACATGTATTAGTGTGCAGGCTACATGTATAATGATATGCATACTGGTAGTGCCACATGTATTAGTATGCAGGCTATAATGATGTGCATACTGGTAGTGCCACATGTATTAGTGTGCAGGCTACATGTATAATGATATGCATACTGGTAGTGCCACATGTATTAGTATGCAGGCTATAATGATGTGCATACTGGTAGTGCCACATGTATTAGTGTGCATGCTATAATGATATGCATACTGGTAGTGCCACATGTATTAGTGTGCAGGCTATAATGATGTGCATACTGGTAGTGCCACATGTATTAGTGTGCAGGCTATAATGATGTGCATACTGGTAGTGCCACATGTATTAGTATGCAGGCTATAATGATGTGCATACTGGTAGTGCCACATGTATTAGTGTGCAGGCTATAATGATGTGCATACTGGTAGTGCCACATGTATTAGTATGTAGGATATAATGATGTGCATACTGGTAGTGCCACATGTATTAGTGTGCAGGCTATAATGATATGCATACTGGTAGTGCAACATGTATTAGTGTGCAGGCTATAATGATATGCATACTGGTAGTGCCACATGTATTAGTGTGCAGGCTATAATGATATGCATACTGGTAGTGCCACATGTATTAGTGTGCAGGCTATTAATGATGTGCATACTGGTAGTCCCACATGTATTAGTGTGCAGGCTATAATGATGTGCATACTGGTAGTGCCACATGTATTAGTGTGCAGGCTATAATGATATGCATACTGGTAGTGCCACATGTATTAGTGTGCAGGCTATAATGATGTGCATACTGGTAGTGCCACATGTATTAGTGTGCAGGCTATAATGATATGCATACTGGTCGTGCCACATGTATTAGTGTGCAGGCTATAATGATATGCATACTGGTAGTGCCACATGTATTAGCTATAATGATGTGCATACTGGTAGTGCCACATGTATTAGTGTGCAGGCTATAATGATATGCATACTGGTAGTGCCACATGTATTAGTATGCAGGCTATAATGATATGCATACTGGTAGTGCCACATGTATTAGTGTACAGGCTATAATGATATGCATACTAGTAGTGCCACATGTATTAGTGTGCAGGCTATAATGATGTGCATACTGGTAGTCAGTGCCACATGTATTAGTGTGCAGGCTATAATGATATGCATACTGGTAGTGCCACATGTATTAGTGTGCAGGCTATAATGATATGCATGCCACATGTATTAGTGTGCAGGCTATAATGATATGCATACTGGTAGTGCCACATGTATTAGTGTGCTGGCTATAATGATATGCATACTGGTAGTGCCACATGTATTAGTGTGCAGGCTATAATGATGTGCATACTGGTAGTGCCACATGTATTAGTGTGCAGGCTATAAATGATATGCATACTGGTAGTGCCACATGTATTAGTGTGCAGGCTATAATGATATGCATACTGGTAGTGCCACATGTTTTAGTGTGCAGGCTATAATGATGTGCATACTGGTAGTGCCACATGTATTAGTATGCTGGCTATAATGATATGCATACTGGTCGTGCCACATGTAAGTGTGCAGGCTATAATGACATGCATACTGGTAGTGCCACATGTATTAGTGTGCAGGCTATAATGATGTGCATACTGGTAGTGCCACATGTATTAGTGTGCAGGCTATAATGATATGCATACTTGTAGTGCCACATGTATTAGTGTGCAGGCTATAATGATATGCATACTGGTAGTGCCACATGTATTAGTGTGCAGGCTATAATGATGTGCATACTGGTAGTGCCACATGTGTTAGTGTGCAGGCTATAATGATGTGCACACTGGTAGTGCCACATGTATTAGTGTGCAGGCTGTAATGATGTGCATACTGGTAGTGCCACATGTATTAGCTATAATGATGTGCATACTGGTAGTGCCACATGTATTAGTGTGCAGGCTATAATGATGTGCATACTGGTAGTGCCACATGTATTAGTGTGCAGGCTATAATGATATGCATACTGGTAGTGCCAAATGTATTAGTGTGCAGTCTATAATGATATGCATACTGGTAGTGCCACATGTATTAGTGTGCAGGCTATATAATGATGTGCATACTGGTAGTGCCACATGTATTAGTGTGCAGGCTATAATGATATGCATACTAGTAGTGCCACATGTATTAGTGTGTGGGCTATAATGATATGCATACTGGTAGTGCCACATGTATTAGTATGCAGGCTATAATGATATGCATACTGGTAGTGCCACATGTATTAGTGTGCAGGCTATAATGATATGCATACTGGTAGTGCCACATGTATTAGTGTGCTGGCTATAATGATGTGCATACTGGTAGTGCCACATGTATTAGTGTGCAGGCTATAATGATGTGCATACTGGTAGTGCCACATGTATTAGTGTGCAGGCTATAATGATATGCATACTAGTAGTGCCACATGTATTAGTGTGTGGGCTATAATGATATGCATACTGGTAGTGCCACATGTATTAGTGTGCAGGCTATAATGACATGCATACTGGTAGTGCCACATGTATTAGTGTGCAGGCTATAATGATGTGCATACTGGTAGTGCCACATGTATTAGTGTGTGGGTATGCATACTGGTAGTGCCACATGTATTAGTGTGCTGGCATATGCATACTCGTAGTGCCACATGTATTAGTGTGCAGGCTATAATGATGTGCATACTGGTAGTGCCACATGTATTAGTGTGTGGGTATGCATACTGGTAGTGCCACATGTATTAGTGTGCTGGCATATGCATACTCGTAGTGCCACATGTATTAGTGTGCAGGCTATAATGATGTGCATACTCGTAGTGCCACATGTATTAGTGTGCAGGCTATAATGATGTGCATACTAGTAGTGCCACATGTATTAGTGTGCAGGGTGTCATGGTGTACATTCTCTTACCTGGTGTGTCCACTTTGTCTCGGCCTATCTCCCTGCTGCCATCAGGGGCATGGTGGCTCGCCATTGTTGTGCCAAGGCGCCTCCATCTTGTGTCGGCTCTCGTCACACTGTTTTCTACTCACTTGAAATACCGACCACCTCATGTCAGCTGACGTCGATGCTGTCGACGCTGCTTGTGCATTTCCTGCCCCCCACCCGTGTTCGCTGCGTAGACATTCATTGTTCACATCTTACTCCTTTCAACTCTCACCTTCTGTTGTCACCATTTAGAGGTTCCCTGCTCGCTATTTTGTTTCGATGCAAATCTGCTCCATGCTGTGACCTTGCTCATGCTGTGACCTTGCTCTCGGCCATTGCTTGCTCTGCGGTCTCCCCACATCTCTCTCGGTTCGATCGTTTTGTGTTGACTCTCCTCCTCTCTCTTCCTATCTCTCTCTCAGTAATGAATGCAACAATCACTGTGAACCTTTGCACTCAATTGTGGGCTAGCGATTATGATGACCCTGTCTTTTTTTTTGCTACGTGTAGACATACCCAGCGCTGAGGAGGATCGAGATGTTGATACTAGCATAAAAATATTGTCTGCTGAAGAGAGACTTTAGTGCCAGGCACCATCGGAATAACTACCGATATAGTCATGCTTTTCACAGTTGGAAACCAATACAGGGATAGATAGGACAAAGGCCAGTGTGATGAGGCTCCCCATGGGCTACCCCATTCATGAATATTTCCTTCCACTCCCCCCACCCTCCAGCCTCTCTGCCCCCCGATAATTCTTCTGTCGGTTGCCATCTGCAAATGTTTAATCCCTCATATATATGTGTCCATGGTATTCTAGAGCCATACAGTCATTGCAACTTCATTCTCACCACTTATGCTCTTAGCAAGGGCTTGTCCGGGGGGGAGGGGGGGAGGAAGGGGTCCAAGCAGTTCAGACTTCGTTCCACCAACCCCTTTATCGCACATGATATGATATCGTTTATTTGCGGTCACTTTTTTATTTAATTCCCCCCCCCCCCCCCCACGCGCTGACATTGGCAATGATAGCTCACCAGCTAGGTGAAGAAGGGCTGGAGTCATCCTGTGCAGAGAACGTGTGCCAATCAAGGACAAGTGTGTGCAGGAAATGACATGTCCCACATATTGCATAGTCACACGGACTTGACCCTCTCCCCTTTCTGAATCTAGCTGCAATCCTTGCTCAGATGGTGGCTAGCTCTCTCTCCTGCATCACTGTCTGCCATAACATTTCCACAGACAGGAAGTGAAGTTTGGCGGCAGGTTGACCCATGTTAACACATCCACTCATTCCTAAGCTTCACATTCGGTGGGCGATGGTGCAGCTCTCTGGGCATGCTCAGACATTTCTACTGCTAGTGTTGCTTGTGCGTGGGTGGATGTTCTACCTTTTTGAGTTGTTTATTTCTTGCAGTAAAATGGCTGCTTATTGTTGCAAATTTAATCATGACGCCATTTGGATGGAAGTGAAAGAAGGATGGGTGTGGTCCTTCTTTGAAGCTCTTTCGTTAAAAAAAGTATGCCTCTTTATAAATAAAAATGTGTATAGGAGGTATCCCTTGACCTTTGACCTTGAATTTTGGTTTGTTTCCTTGTAAGTACAAAGTTTACGTACCAAGTTTCTGAAGCCATGTTCAGTTATTTTGCTAGCACACACACACACATACATACACACCCACAAACAATGAATACCCACAAATCCTGGCTCAACAGCGGCAAGGATCTCGGCTTGGTTGTCTGTGCCCGCCCACCCTGATCTCTCCTTTGTTTACCAAGGGCATCTTCTGGGTGCTGTCATGCACCATGGTGTAGAAGAAGGCGTACATGCCGAGGGCGTCTTCTGGGTGCTGTCATGCACCGTGGTGTAGAAGAAGGCGTACATGCTTTATTTACCGAGGGTGTCTCAACTAGCCAATGCCCGCAGGGGCACTGCAGTTATATTAGAAGCCAGTAAGGTAGAAGCCAGTAATAATAACTAACATTTATACAAATAATAATTATACCTAATTAGCTTTAATATAAGTCAACTATGGACATTATATCGATATGCTGCTCATTGATGCTGGGCTGAGCCACTTTCACTCCGTAGAGCTCTAGCCCAAGAGAAGGTCACTTATGCAGTTTGATTATGTGAAATTGACTATGTGAAAAAAACAGGTTTTGGTAGATATATAAGGTCACATGCAGTTTGACTGTGATAAAACAGGTTTTGGTGTATATATGAGGTCACTTATGCAGTTTGACTATGTGAAAAAACAGGTTTTGGTTTATATATGAGGTCACTTATATGAGGTCACTTATGCAGTTTGACTATGTGGAAAAAAACAGGTTTTGGTAGATATATAAGGTAACTTATGCAGTTTGACTGTGATAAAACAGGTGTATGAGGTCACTTATGCAGTTTGACTATGTGAAAAAACAGGTTTTGGTAGATGTATTTCCCTTGTCCTTCTTCTTGCTAGTCTCTACCCTTTCTGTGTTTAAGTTTAGATTTCTCCGGACGTTTCTTTCCTCGACTGCTAATGGTGGTCTCACTTGTCTCTACCTTTCTTCTCTGATCAGCTTTACGGACTTTCTTTCTTTGTCTGCTAATACTGTTCTAGCTAGTCCTTAGCTTTCTCTGTTGAGAGCTCTCTGGATGTTTCTTTCCTTGTGTGGTAATGCTGTTCTTCTCCGTCTTTCCCCTATTTCTGTTGGATATTTAAGGTGCTTGCTTTTACATTTCCGTCTAGACTTTCTCTTACATTTCCGTCTAGACTTGCTCTTACATTTCTGTCTAGACTTACCCTTTTCCACCTCTCTGTGTTGCTGTAGCTCTATCTTGCACTCGCGGCATTTTGCAGGTTAATGACAGCTGCTGCGTGTGGCACTTCACATGATCAGTACCGCGATGCACACACAAGTATTACACTAATAATAGTAATAATATTAATACTAATAATAATAATAATAATCTCTCAATGAACTCTCAGATGACATAATGACATTATCACCTTCACAATAATCAACTTCAAATTGTATTCTTTTGACGTTTTGACTAGCTACGGTATATAGCAGGCTCACGAGTCTTAAGCGTCTCATTATTCCTGATGAAGGCTAGAGCATCTATTCGAAATGTCGAGTGAATACAATTTATTGAGAAGGTTATTGTAAAGTAATAATAATAATATAATAATAATGATAATAATAATAATAATGATGATGATGATGATGATGATGATGATGATGATGATGATGATGATGATGATGATGATGACGACGACGACGACGACGATGATATGTATATTATAATAATATACATAATAATAATATACATAATAATAATAATAATAATAATAATAATAATAATAATAATAATAATAATAATAATAATAATAATAATAATAATAATAATAATAATAATAATAATAATAATAATAATGTAATAATAATAAATAATAATAATAGTAGTAATAAGTAATAATACTAGTAATAATAGTAATAATAATATTAACAATAATAGTAGTAGTAGTAGTAGTAGTAGTAGTAGTAGTAGTAGTAATAATAACATAATAGTAATAATAATAATAGTAATAATAATAGTAGTAATAATAATAATAATAGTAATAATAATAGTAATAATAGTAATAGTAGTAGTAATAATAATAATAATAATAATAATCATAATAATAATAATAATAATAATAATAATAATAATAATAATAATAATAATAATAATAATAATAATAATAATAATAATAATGTAATAATAATAGTAATAGTAGTAATAATAACAATAGTAATAATAATAATAATAGTTGTAGTAGTAGAAATAATAGTAATAATAATAATAATAATAATAATAATAATAATAATAAATAATAAATAATAAATAGTAATAGTAATAGTAATAATAGTAATAAGAATAATGATAGAATGAAATCCTCCCTTAAATGTGAATGTTGGGACTACACCGTCCTTGAGGGTGTGAGAGAAGCATACGCAATGGGAATGTCTGGGAGAATCAAAGGTTGAGCTTCTAAGGGGATCAATTCAAGTTTTTTTAATTCAATGTTTCTCCGGCCCCCCCCACTACCTCTAGCCCCCCCTCTAGCCATATAATTGGCATACACAACAAAAGATTTCCAGCACCAACAACCTATTGCCAGCACCAACAGCACGTGGAGACCGCCCAGCCCTTGCTGGAGTAATGAAGGGAAAGCCAACAAGCATCTTGTTCATCCACACATCAAACAAACAGGAGAGGGCATGAGTCATGATCTAAATGAACTGTCAACTGAAGCAGAATAGGCAACAGAAAATGGCATTGAAAGAACTCCTGAAGGGATAGTTGCTAGCATGATTAACATACTCTAGCAGCTAGCATGATAGGCTCACTCCAGCAGCTAGCATGATAGGCTCACTCCAGCAGCTAGCATGATAGGCACACTCCAGCAGCTAGCATGATAGGCATACTCCAGCAGCTAGCATGATAGGCTCACTCCAGCAGCTAGCATGATAGGCTCACTCCAGCAGCTAGCATGATAGGCTCACTCCAGCAGCTAGCATGATAGGCTCACTCCAGCAGCTAGCATGATAGGCTCACTCCAGCAGCTAGCATGATAGGCTCACTCCAGCAGCTAGCATGATAGGCACACTCCAGCAGCTAGCATGATAGGCTCACTCCAGCAGCTAGCATGATAGGCTCACTCCAGCAGCTAGCATGATAGGCTCACTCCAGCAGCTAGCATGATAGGCTCACTCCAGCAGCTAGCATGATAGGCTCACTCCAGCAGCTAGCATGATAGACACACTCCAGCAGCTAGCATGATAGGCTCACTCCAGCAGCTAGCATGATAGGCTCACTCCAGCAGCTAGCATGATAGGCTCACTCCAGCAGCTAGCATGATAGGCTCACTCCAGCAGCTAGCATGATAGGCTCACTCCAGCAGCTAGCATGATAGGCTCACTCCAGCAGCTAGCATGATAGGCTCACTCCAGCAGCTAGCATGATAGGCTCACTCCAGCAGCTAGCATGATAGGCTCACTCCAGCAGCTAGCATGATAGGCTCACTCCAGCAGCTAGCATGATAGGCTCACTCCAGCAGCTAGCATGATAGGCACACGCTGACCATATTGCAAAATGGTAAAGGGTCTTGCTACATGAGCTAGAGTATTCTTAGGCTATTACTTGCCACGGGTCGTGCCAGTCTTTGGTCTGGCATGTTCCAATAGATATTTTCTTGCTCGTGTTGTCAGAGAATTGGATTATCAAGCACAAGATACTTCTGCACTGCCAGCAATGCAGTCTGTCATTGCAGCATGTTGCAGCTAGAAAATAATCAAAGTTTAATTTATCACATTTCGACACAGAAGACACCACACACGCTAGTTATCACTAGACCACACAAGTTGTTACATGGCAAATCCCCGCCACACATACAGCAGGTACCATGCAAGCTATAGCAGGCACCTTGCAAGCTATAGCAGGCACCATGCAAGCTATAGCAGGCACCATGCAAGCTATAGCAGCAACATGCAAGCTATAGCAGGCGCCATGCAAGCTGTAGCAGGCACCATGCAAGCTATAGCAGGCACCATGCAAGCTATAGCAGGCACCATGCAAGCTAATAGCAGGCACCATAAGTTATAGCAGGTACCATGCAAGCTGTAGCAGATACCGTGCAAGCTGTAGCAGGCGCCATGCAAGCTATAGCAGGCACCATGCAAGCTAATAGCAGGTACCATGCAAGCTATAGCAGGCACCATGCAAGCTGTAGCAGGCACCATGCAAGCTGTAGCAGGCACCATGCAAGCTGTAGCAGGCACCATGCAAGCTATAGCAGGCACCATGCAAGCTATAGCAGGTGCCATGCAAGCAATAGCAGGCACCATGCAAGCTATAGCAGGCACCATGCAAGCTATAGCAGGCACCATGCAAGCTGTAGCAGGCACCATGCAAGCTATAGCAGGCACCATGCAAGCTATAGCAGGCACCATGCAAGCTATGGCAGGCACCATGCAAGCTGTAGCAGGCACCATGCAAGCTATAGCAGGCACCATGCAAGCTATAGCAGGTACCATGCAAGCTATAGCAGGCACCATGCAAGCTATAGCAGGCACCATGCAAGCTATGGCAGGCACCATGCAAGCTATGGCAGGCACCATGCAAGCTATGGCAGGCACCATGCAAGCTATAGCAGGCACCATGCAAGCTATAGCAGGCACCATGCAAGCATAGCAGGCACCATGCAAGCTATGGCAGGCACCATGCAAGCTATGGCAGGCACCATGCAAGCTATGGCAGGCACCATGCAAGCTATGGCAGGCACCATGCAAGCTATGGCAGGCACCATGCAAGCTATGGCAGGCACCATGCAAGCTATGGCAGGCACCATGCAAGCTATGGCAGGCACCATGCAAGCTATAGCAGGCACCATGCAAGCTATAGCAGGCACCATGCAAGCTATAGCAGGCACCATGCAAGCTATAGCAGGCACCATGCAAGCTATAGCAGGCACCATGCAAGCTATAGCAGGCACCATGCAAGCTATAGCAGGCACCATGCAAGCTATAGCAGGCGCCATGCAAGCTATAGCAGGCGCCATGCAAGCTATAGCAGGCGCCATGCAAGCTATAGCAGGCACCATGCAAGCTATAGCAGGCACCATGCAAGCTATAGCAGGCACCATGCAAGCTATAGCAGGCCTCATGGGAGCCACAGATACAACATTGTCATGAAGACTCACCTTTACTTCTCTCGAAACAGTTGACCTCTTGTGAAAACTAACCCTGGAGTTTAGAGGACAAACCCTCCAAAGACCATATATTTTTGTTTTGTTTTTGCAACAGCTATTGGTCAAAGTTTTCTCACATGCTAATAAGGACCACTTGCTCCATGAAAAGCCCTAAAAATTTGCATAAGTGTGGCCATGCTTGGCAGAGGTGAATATGCTGGCTCATTTTGTTGCCATGGAAATGCTATGAAAATTCCTCCATTTTCCATTTCTTTCCATCTTGTTCGCCATTTTTCTCCACCCTGGCCACTCCCCTTTTCTCTACCCCAGCCGCTGCCCTTAAACACACCAACACTTCAGCATAAGTGTTTGTTATCATCTGCTTCTTCCTTCTCCTTTAGCCTTTTCACGCAATGGACTTGGTATGATGATGGCATTTCTATGGTGCCATACCATCATTTTATTATTGATTGTTCGTTAATTAAACCCTGAGGAATTTCACACCCACCTGCACAAAATCCTAAGCATGCAGACTGCATTGATCTTTGTGATGTGTTAATCATCGATAATTGGTTGATGTGG
Organism: Cladorhizidae sp. MBARI D1340-BT2; assembly: GCA_028752905.1. NCBI lineage: Eukaryota > Metazoa > Porifera > Demospongiae > Poecilosclerida > Cladorhizidae > Cladorhizidae sp. MBARI D1340-BT2. The sequence continues at coordinate 44,836,998 of JAQNBH010000011.1, forward strand.
TAGTTTCGTAGACTTGGGCGGTTGATTGCACCAGCAAATGTTGCAGCCGAGATGGGCCTGGGAACAGATCCAGTAGGGTGCCTCAGTTGCCCTCAGACAGGAACCACGGTGGGCCCATCGTTATACCTAGTCTTGGAAACCTTGAGTGTGGTGGACTATTGTGACTGGGCACTGCCATATATCTCCTTCTGTTATCATTCCTTGGCCTTATCATGCTCTGGCGTTAAACACTTAGCACCTGACAAAAAATTTGAAGGCTGTAATCTCAGGTGTTATTGATTATTACCATCCTCTCTATCTCCTTTTCAATTCCGAAGAATCCCAGGGTGGAAGCTTTCCTTAAAATCTCACCTGGATTTTAATAGGAATCTTACAAGCAGTTGTGAAATAATCGAGTTTGGTCTGACCGGGGAATCATGAAACTTCAACTTGTTACCCCTGTTGGGGGCCTCCATCTCACAGCAAAAGAATAATTTAGTGGCCGCTACAACACCAGAAAGGTCATTTAGCTGTCTCAACCAGCAGCTAGGTCTGGGGAAATGAGTCACTCTATTTGTAGGCAAATGTAGCCCCTCCTACTTCACATAAATATGGTCGGTGCTCATGCTGACTTGGCAATAAGCTGTCCACTGACCACACCTCTGAACTGGAGTAGTAGCTATATTACGTGAGGTCACGAAGTGCAGGGCAGTAGTTGTTGGAATGTAGTTCTGTTTTTTTAATATTTATTGTTGCTATTAATTGTGTTTATTACTGCTACTGCTGCTGCTGCTATTATTATTTTAATAATATTTATTGTTGCTATTAATTGTGTTTATTACTGCTACTGCTATTATTATTTTAAATTTATGTTTGCTCCTGTTGTTATAGGTAGCAATGACAATAATTAATAATAATAACAATAATAATGGCTATAATAATAATGATGATGTTTGTTAATTTGCTTCTCTATTTATTATTATTATTATGTAGTAGTAGTAGTAGTAGTAGTAGTACTAGTAGTAGTAGTAGTAGTAGTAGCAGCAGCAGCAGCAGCAGCAGTAGTATTTTATTATTTTATTATTTGTATATTTATTTATTTATTTATTTATTTGTTTATTTATTTATTTATTTATTTATTTATTTATTTATTTATTTATTTATTTATTTAAGAAAAATGACGGCCTAGAAAGTGGCATGCTGTTTCAAGTGAAGGCAGCCGGGTGTCTGCTGCAGTCACCATGGTATTATCCAATTTACAGGGCCATCCACAGAGGCAGCAGTCAGACTCTGCAGTTGCTCCTCAAGCCTGACATGACATACTTTAAAGACTTCAAGGGAAAGACCATCATGCATGTGGCTGCAGAGAGAGGCTCCATGGTTGCCTGTGAGGTGGTACTCAAGCTGAGGTCCGATGCCATCCACGACCGCGATAAGAAGGTAAGGACTCGCTCTAATGTAGGAGGAGTGATGAGTTTTACTTGTGAGTTTAACTTCAGGGGTGTACAGGGGTGTATGTTAACTTTAGTGGTGCTTGGGGAAAGACATAACCTCTGGGGGGGTGGCGGGAGGGGTTGTTAGGGGGGCAGTGATGCCAGATTTCAAAGGGAGGAGAGGAGTATCAAATTGTGTATGCAATAGCGCACCACTGCAGCATCTGTCAGGCAAGTGTGCCTCACCCAAGTGTGGGTGAGGTGAGTGTGGGTGGGGCAAGGGTGGGTGAGGCGAGGGTGTGTGGGTGAGGAAAGTGTGGGTGAGGAAAGTGTGGGTGAGGTGAGGGTGGGTGGGGCAAGGGTGGGTGAGTGTGGGTGAGGCAAGTGTGGGTGAGGTGAGGGTGGGTGAGGGTGGGTGGGTGAGGCAAGTGTGGGTGAGGGTGGGTGGGTGAGGCAAGTGTGGGTGAGGTGAGGGTGGGTGGGTGAAGGTGCTAGCACATTTCATTTAGCACTGACATTATTATGTGCTCACGTTTCCTTCCTCTACCCACTCCTCCTTCCTACGTCATCCCTGCCTCCATTGTCCGCCTCTTCCTCCCACCCCCACCCCCTTCTTCCCCCTAGCCTCCCCCGTCCTCCCACTCTGATCCTCCCGCACTCCCTCCTCTCTTTCCCTTTATGTCTATCTCCAAATTGCCTGCAAGATAAGATAAATATGATAACCTAGCAAGTGGTCAGTCTAACAGTACGAGGTACAAATATCTAGTTCCACTTCAAACAAGTTAGCTCTGTTAAGAAATTAGGCATCATAAGAAATGGCTGCACCACACCAAGTCTGACTAGGCATCATAAGAAATGGCTGCACCACACCAAGTCTGACCTAGGAGCTATTAGCTGAAAGTATCTATTGCCACTTCAAAGCAATCAAGAGATGAGCCTTCACACAAAAGTTGAGCTACACCACATCAATTATCCCTCACCATAAAATAGTTACCACACTGCTAATGACCTCTACTATACACCAATTAGTTGCAACTTGAGTTTAACCTGAAGCTCTCACAATTCCCAGGCAGGTCTGTGGGTTTATTCTTTGAATTGCACCAAAGTAGTGAAGTTGATTATCTGCCTAAATTTCAGGGGCGTACCCCACTGCATTACGCGGCTGCCTGCTCGAGGGTAGATGTGAGTGCCCTATTGCTCGACTATGGAGCTGACGCCAGCCAGAAGGATGCCATGTTGAAGACGCCGCTGGACTACGCTAGGGAAAAGAAACTGGACTATGTCGTGGCCTTGTTGAGCTGCCATGGAAACGCAGTCTCTGATTTTGCAAGGGCATCCAGGTAATTAAAGCTTGTTTGTGTCGTTGAGAACTGGTGTGTGTGTGTGTGTGTGTGTTCAAGTCCTTCAAATTGTACCAAGTTTGCTGCACTAGCAACTATAGACTTTCTCTAGAGTTTAAGGAGATGTGACATACCATTGGATGATAAAGTCCAACAGTGGGGGTGGCTTCAGCTAGCGTGAGGAATTATTTTGAAGCTATCAGCAAGAAGCGTATGAACTTCTCTGCCGTCTTCAAGCTTTTGGTTATCTATCTCACTGAAGAGAATCTGAGTTGAAGTGTAAAGGGTCAACACTGGTGCTTACTGGTGCTCGAGTTTCAAGTCCAGCCACCCGCAGATTAGCCAGCAGGAGCTTTGGATAATTAGTTTTCATGTTTGATATTACGTTTACTAAGTAATGGAATGTGACTTATGTGCTGGATAACCAGGAATGTACTGCGGTACTAAGCAGCCCTGATTAGTGCGAGGTGTGAATTATGCCCCAGTAAATATGGTGATCAATTATTCAAAGTGAATAATACTGCCTTGAGCCAAATAGTGCATGCCCTCAGGCCGTGCAAGCCCAACTGCAATAAGCATGCTCACAAGAAGACCTTGTACATTAATCATATGTATATAGAGTCAGAATGTATGAGGGATATATAGAGTCAGAATGTAGGTGTATATAGAGTCAGAATGTATGAGGGATATATAGAGTCAGAATGTAGGTGTATATAGAGTCAGAATGTATGAAGGGTATATAGAGTGAGAATGTAGGTGTATATAGAGTCAGAATGTATGAGGGGTATATAGAGTCAGAATGTAGGTGTATATAGAGTCAGAATGTATGAGGGGTATATAGAGTCAGAATACAGGAGGAGTATATAGAGTCAGAATGTAGGTGTGTATATAGAGTCAGAATACAGGAGGGGTATATAGAGTCAGAATGTAGGTGTATATAGAGTCAGAATACAGGAGGGGTATATAGAGTCAGAATGTAGGCAGTGTATATAGAGTCAGAATGTAGTAGGAGGGGTATATAGAATCAGAATGTAGGTGGTGTATATAGAGTCAGAATGTAGTAGGGAGTAGGGACTAAAGAAGAGTGGCCAGAGGAATGTCCATGCAAGAGGGCCCAGCCAATGCAGTGGGCAATGTTCATCTGGGGGGCCCAGCCAATGTAGTGGGCAATGTTCATCTGAGGGGCCCAGCCAATGCAGTGGGCAATTCATCTGAGCGGCCCAGCCAATGCCGTGGGCAATGTTCATCTGAGGGGCCCAGCCAATGCAGTGGGCAATGTTCGTCTGAGGGGCCCAGCCAATGTAGTGGGCAATGTTCATCTGAGGGGCCCAGCCAATGCAGTGGGCAATGTTCATCTGAGGGGCCCAGCCAATGTAGTGGGCAATGTTCATCTGAGGGGCCCAGCCAATGTAGTGGGCAATGTTCATCTGAGGGGCCCAGCCAATGTAGTGGGCAATGTTCATCTGAGGGGCCCAGCCAATGTTCATCTGAGGGGCCCAGCCAATGTAGTGGGCAATGTTCATCTGAGGGGCCCAGCCAATGCAGTGGGCAATGGTCTGGGGGCCCAGCCAACACAGCCAGCATCGGTTACTTGGCAAGCTGTTGTAATGATAAGGCTATGTTGTATTTCTGTGAAGACAGATAGTAGTAGCCAGCGCAGAAGCTGCCGCTGTACCTGCTCTCACTGGTGAGCGAGGCAGCCGCTGTACCTGCTCTCACTGGTGAGTGAGGTAACCGCTGTACCTGCTCTCACTGGCGAGTGAGGCAGCCGCTGTACCTGCTCTCACTGGTGAGTTAGGCAGCCGGTGCAGCTGCAACTGCTCTTATCAGTTGCACATTGGGGAGTGGAAAAGGTGGTGAGCCTCTAGTCAGATGAAGCTACAAATAATCACAACATCAATGTTGTTACCAGTCGAGATCAAAGCTGTTGTCACCAGTCAAGATCAAAGCTATTGTCACCAGTCAAGATCAAAGCTGTTGTCACCAGTCGAGATCAAAGCTATTGTCACCAGTCGAGATCAAAGCTATTGTCACCAGTCAAGATCAAAGCTGTTGTCACCAGTCGAGATCTGGTGATGTATTGCATGCATGCCAGTACTGCAGGAAATAATAGAGCACTCCCTAGGTAGAGTGGCACCAACTCTTGAATAGTAGGGGTAGCTAGGTAGTGAGACATGCACCGATCTAATCACAGCTGGGAAAGGTAATAATCCTTCAAGGTAAATATACAGCGGTAATCATTCAGTTACTCTTTGGGCTAATTATTTAAGTGAGTTAATTATTACTCGGGGGGGGGGGGGGGGGGGGGGGGGTATTATTCAATGTAATTTTAATTATTATTCAATAATTGTTTATTCAAGTAATTGTTAAGGTAATTGTTGTCTAGGGAGTAAATTATTCAAGGTAATTATTATGCAGGGGTAATTATTCAAGGCAATTGTTATATAGGAGTAATTATTCAAGGTAATTATTATATAGTGGTAATTACAGGGGTAATTACAGTCAAGGTAATTGTTACATAGGGGTAATTATTCAAGGTAATTGTTAAATTGTTCGATGTAATTGTTATATGGGGTACTTGTTCAAGGTAATTGCATGCATAGGGGTAGTTATTCAAGGTAATTGTTAAATATTCGATGTAATTGTTATATGGGGTACTTGTTCAAGGTAATTGCATGCATAGGGGTAGTTATTCAAGGTAATTGGTTATTCAAGGTAATTGTTACTTAGGTGTAATTAATTGTTATATAGGTTAATAGAGGTAAATATTCTTACAAGGGGTAATTATCCAAGGTAATTGTTACATAGAGGTTATTGCTAATTATTTGTTACAGAGGGGAATTTATTCAAGGCAATTGTTGTATAGGAGTAAAGGAGTAATTATTCAAGTTAGTGGTGATTAGGTAATTATTCCAATTAGCCCTCTCAAAAGTTATTAAAAGTGGGGACTAAACCAGATTTAACAAAATTAATTCTAACAAAATCATGTGGTTGCAATTTTGGAGCTCTATAGATTCTACACACTTCACTGTCTCTGTGTGCTCTCTCTTGATACTAAAAATGTTGCATAGGTAGAGCTCCATAGATTCTACACACTTCACTGTATGAACATTATATATAGCTCAAAAGATAGATCTCTCTGTATGCTCTCTCTTGATACTAAAAATGTTGCATAGGTAGAGCTCCATAGATTCTACACACTTCACTGTATGAACATTATATATAGCTCAAAAGATAGATCTCTCTGTATGCTCTCTCTTGATACTAAAAATGTTGCATAGGTAGAGCTCCATAGATTCTACACACTTCACTGTGTGAATTTTATATATAGCTCAAAAGATAGGTCTCTCTGTGTGCTCTCTCTTGATATACTAAAAATGTTGCATAGGTAGAGCTCCATAGATTCTACACACTTCACTGTATGAACATTATATATAGCTCAAAAGATAGATCTCTCTGTATGCTCTCTCTTGATACTAAAACTGTTGCATAGGTATAGCTCCATAGATTCTGCACACTTAACTGTATGAACTTGATATATAGCTCAAAAGATAGGTCTCTATGTGTGCTCTCTGTTGATACTAATCAATGCAGCAGCTATAAGTGTGCCAAAGTTATCTGCAGCTAATGTGGGGGACCTCAAGGCCTGAAGTCTGCTGCAATTGTGCCAGGTGTGGGTGGACAGTTGAAATTGGTATCTGTGGCTAGAGGAGGCCATCCAAGTTTTCATTGGGTGCCCAAACGTGAGTGGATGGTCAATCGCTCTGATTGAGTCTTCCGGCGAGAGAAAAAATTCAATGCCCACACTTGATTACGTACTTACTGTTTAGGGCCTAATGAAAACATCACCTCCCACAATCAGCTACTCTTGCCACAAATACCTATTTCAGTTGCCTAGCACTTCTTCCTCGGGAGCTTCACTTGCTGCAAACTCAGGCCTTCAAGATTTTGAGGTGCCTGTAGGTAACTTTGGCACAGTTATACCTATGCAACATTTTTTAATGTCTGAAGAGAACACTCAGATAGATCTATCTTTTGAGACTATATATATCTAGTTCATACAGTGAAGTGTGCAGGATCTATGGAGCTCCAAAATCATAACCACACTGTTTTGTTAAAATTTGAAAAAATTCTTCCCTTTTATATGTAATGTAACAATGGACAGGTTCAAGGGGGTATTAATTAGGCATAATGGATAATGCTATAGGGTTATGGCTATAGGGACCTAGGGTACAAGGCATAATGGATAGGGCTATATGGTTAGGGCCATAGGGCTAGGCATAATAGAAAGGGCTATAGAGTTAGAGTTATAGGGCTAGGCATAATAGAAAGGGCTATAGAGTTAGAGTTATAGGGCTAGGCATAATAGAAAGGGCTATAGAGTTAGAGTTATAGGGCTAGGCATAATAGAAAGGGCTATATGGTTAGGGCCATAGGGCTAGGCATAATAGAAAGGGCTATAGAGTTAGAGTTATAGGGCTAGGCATAATAGAAAGGGCTATAGAGTTAGAGTTATAGGGCTAGGCATAATAGAAAGGGCTATAGAGTTAGAGTTATAGGGCTAGGCATAATAGAAAGGGCTATAGAGTTAGAGTTATAGGGCTAGGCATAATAGAAAGGGCTATAGAGTTAGAGTTATAGGGCTAGGCATAATAGAAAGGGCTATAGAGTTAGAACTATAGGGCTAGGCATAATAGAAAGGGCTATAGAGTTAGAACTATAGGGCTAGGAATAATAGAAAGGGCTATAGAGTTAGAACTATAGGGCTAGGCATAATAGAAAGGGCTATAGAGTTAGAACTATAGGGCTAGGCATAATAGAAATGGCTATAGAGTTAGAGTTATAGGGCTAGGCATAAGGTTAGGGCTACAGTTAGGGTTAGTTAGAGGTAGGTGTATAGTTAGGGCTATAGGGATAGGGTCTGGACTAGAGCTATAGAGGTAGGCATAGTGTATAGGGAAAGAGCTACAGGGTTAGTAACAGTGTTAGGACTAAAGGTATAGGCTAAGCATGGGGTTAGGGCTAGGGCTAGGGCTAAGCATAGGATTAGGGCTAGAGCTAGGGTTAAGGCTAGAGCTATAGGGCTAAGCATATTGATGGGCTATGTATGCTACAAAATTTGGTTGGTAACAAGTTTGGACTTCCCTAGGCAAAGATTGATCCTCCATGATGACACGGCTGCACCACCTGTTGTATTGACGGAGCCAATGGGATGGCAATTAGGATGCACAGCTGACCAGAATGCCGGGCGGTTAGCTCTGCGTGCGTGTGTGTGTGCATGCGTGCGTGCTGTGGATGAGGTATCCCATTCCTTATCTAGTGAATGTGACCAAGATAGAGGTGGCAGATTAGACCAGCGCTGAAGAGCTAGGTGTAATTGTATTACAGCATTGGTCATGAATTAGTTAACTAACGCTGCAGTTATTGCAGCTGGAGCATATGTGGTGGAGGTGTGGTTTTTGTGCTGGACCATTTTACCCATTTCCATTCCCGTACAGATCTGCTCGGGTGTCCTCCGCTGTGAACCCCTCCATCCGATTCCAACGGCCGCAGATGTGCAGAGAACAAGGCAACGAAAACGTCGTTCCAATCGCTGGAAGTGGAGGAACGTTCTCCCTCTCTGTCCTCCCAGCCTCCTCCAGAGGTAGTGCTATTCCAGTTGCCACCATGGCTGACAACAATGCAAGTGCGTGTGCAGCCACTGATTTGAACGTGATGGAGGGTGGTTATTTAGGAAGGTTCTTCCTGGAGGAAAAAGGCAAGTTTGTGTTTTGAAATTTCAAAGCATCTCCTACGTTTGTGTGTGTGTTTGTGTGCATGGGTGTGTCAACTGACCAGGAAATACTACTATGTGGATATAATTGAGGAGGGGGGGGGGGGGGGGGTGGGGGAGAACTTGTATATCATGGTGCAGTGGTACATCATGGTGCAGCGGTGTGTGCATGTACACAGAACCTCCCTTATCTGGGCCGCTTGGAACCATGGGAGAGGGGAAAGGATAATGCCCGTAACTCAGGTATGTCCTGATAGAGAGGAAGAGTGCCGTGATGCTTTCATATATTTTGTTTGGATCCGTTTACAAGCCGATTCAGTTCCATTCTGTGGGTTTGGGTGTCCGGTACCAAAAACTCTAATTTTATTATTCTGTAAAACTGGTTCCTTTTCTCGGATCCTGTCATACTTACAAGCTACGACATGTTTAGAAATGCAATCTTGTGTTTAATAGCCTTCTTAAGGCACTACTACTTCTGTCTCGATGAAGAAGAAGGCTCCATCAAATGGAGCCGATCGCGAGATGGGTTCTTCAGGACTCGCAGCAAGGCACTCGTATTGGAAGCGCACAAAGGGCCAAGCGATGCCGTGAAGAACCATCCGAAGTTCTCAGCATCTCTCCACTGCTTCTCCTTCTGGGTGGGCACGAGTAACAGCGTTTTGGATTTGCTAGCGTACAGCGAAGACGCATATGAGATATGGCTGACGAGACTCAAGTGTGTGGCTAGGAGAAATGCTGGCATGAGTAGAGGTTCTGTGCTGACGTTCAAGGCGACCTCGGTCCATAGAGGAAGACCTCTTTCATACCACGGCACCTCGAGGCAGGCCTCCAGGTCGGCAGTGTTTCCTGGTGGCATGGCGATGGTGGAATTGGACGTCTCTTCAATTGATGGGTGTGCGACCACGATGGACACATCGGTGTTTGTGCGAGATAGAAGGGAGGCCAGTTCTAAAGATGTCGGTCACAGTCAGGCATCAATTCCTCCTCCATCACCAAATTGCCCTCTGTGAACCCTCGGAGCGAGCCACAGATCAGATGGTGTGAAGGTGCCTTACTCACACTTCAGACCTCATTACACACGACATAATTATTCTCTAAATAAGGTGAGGACAAGAGAGATCAGGTGCCATTTTGGTAGAAATGTCCCGACCTCTCACATGCCTTACTGAAACTGAATACTTACTGAAACTGAATATAATATTTATATTTTCACATATGCAAATACAAATTCAATTTTTTTAAACTACAGCAGTAATAATAATGATGGTGATACTAGTAATTAATACTTTTTTTAATTATTATTTTAAAAAACACGATATGATGATTCTCATAATTAACACACAAATTAAAAACAACAACAACAAATTTAAAAAGACATTGGGGGGGGGATGTGTGAGTAGTCACGGCAACAAATATAACATACATTGAACCGCATTGGTGCCAATCTTTAGATACCGGGTTAATGAAGCTTTTAATGATTGTTTCAGAGAAGTATCTTGACGCCCCCATGCTGGTGGATGGGTAAATGTTGTGTCGAGTTGCTGTGGCAACTGCTTGAGATTTTCTGTTCGTCCGCTACGGAATCTTGCGTTTTCTTGGAGAGCCTAAACAATCGGAATGTCGGAAAACATCAACGTCACACAGTTCAACTAATTGAAACCGTTCGGAAATGTTATCAGGTAAAGTATTTGACAGTATTTTACCATCCAAACATTGACGGCAATAAAATTTGGTGGTGATGGTAAAGTAGGTGTGGCCCCAAACTTACACGCAGCTAGATCAAGTTAAGCTAGGGACAGTTTTGTATTTTTTAGGAATGTGAGAAGTTTAAGGTCCCCACTCTGAAAGAAGAGCCAAGCAACAAGATGGGACCAGCATCAAAGCAGCCGCACATCTCAGCACTGTTCCTTAGTGACAAGAGCAGTGTACCCTTAGTGACGAGCGACAAAAGCAGCATTCCCTTAGCAACAAAAGAAGTGTTACAAGAGCAGTTTTCCCTAGCAACAAAAGCTGTGTTGCCTTAGCAACAAGAGCAGTGCTCCCTTAGCAACAAAAGCAGTGTTACCTTAGCAACAAGAGCAGTTCTCCCTTGGCAACAAAATCAGTGTTACCTTGGCAACAAGAGCAGCGCTCCCTTAACAACAAAATGAGTGTTACCTTGGCAACAAGAGCAGAGCTCCCTTAGCAACAAAAGCAGTGTTGCCTTAGCAACAAGAGCAGTGCTCCCTTAGCAACAAAACGAGTGTTAACTTGGCAACAAGAGCAGTGCTCCCTTAGCAACAAAAGCAGTGTTGCCTGGCAACAAGAGCAGTGCTCCCTTAGCAACAAAAGCAGTGTTGCCTTACTGACAAGCATTAACAGTGTTGCCTTGGAGACAACAGCAGTGCTCCCTCAACAGCAGTGCTCCTTTAGAGATAAGAACTATATTCTTTAGAGACAATAGCAGTGCTCCCTTAACAACAAGAACAGTGTTCCCTTAGAGACAACAACAGTGCTCCCTTAGAGACAAGAACAGTGTTCCCATAGAGACAACAGCAGTGCTCCCTTAGAGACAAGAACTGTATTCCCTTAGTGACAAGAACAGTGTTGCCTTCAAGACAACAGCAATGCTCCCTTAGCAACAACAACAGTGCTCCCTTAGCGACAAGAGCAGTGTTGCCTTAGAGACAACAGCAGTGCTCCCATAGCGACAAGAGCTTAGTGACAAGAACACTATTCTTTTGTTCCCTTATGGACAAGAGCAGTGTTGAGGCATGAAACCATCTTGGAGCAGGCTACAGTAAGCAGGTATCTGATGTAAACTACTCTTACAGAAAACATGATCTCCATGGTATGGATCTATCAAGGAGATATTTGGTATATCAACACGCCTGTGTCTTATTACCTAGTAATTACATACTAAGTACATGTATGTAGTAGCATAGAACATGATAGCTTTGTTCTCCTTCTTAAGGAATACACAAGTTCATGCTGAAAGTGTTTTGAATAGGGCCTAGGGGCTTACTAACAGCTGTGTAGGGGTACAAGCCAAGTGTGGGGATGGGGTGCTAATGAAAATGGGGTATAAAAGGAAGCCAAAGGAAAGTTGCAAAGCCAAGCTTAAGTGCTTTCCGTAATTATATCGAACTTGCACCTTACAAGTGTGGCACTCGTGCACACACAGTTGGGTCAAGTCGAGCAAGATTGAACAGAGAGTCACTCTTGCAAGTCAGAGATAACCTCTTGTGGACTGCTGTACCTTACAAGTGTGGCACGCGTGCACACACAGTTGGGTCAAGTCAAGCAAGATTGAACAGAGAGTCACTCTTGCAAGTCAGAGCTAACCTCTTGTGGACTGCTATGTCTTTCCTAATCCACCAGACATGCTTTATGTCTCATGGAGACAACATCAAATGATAAATCAGAACTGATTAAACATACAATGGGACGCAAACCACATCTGAAATGACTTTTGATTACGTCATGGGAGACACCTGCCCCAGTCTCTTCAAGACACCATAGGTTTACAACAGTTGTTGTGTTACTAAGGAACCGTGAATCACACACGTGCTTGCTCTAAAATAATTTTCTTTTATCTACGAGGAGATCACTCCATTCCACTGCAGACGGAAACACTTGGAACCACAAAGTCTGAGGCACAGCTGGTACAACTAAGGTTTAATCATGATTTACGTAACTAGGACAATGCTTACCACTTCTGTCTTCTCCTTGCTTTTAACTGAGCGACAAGAAGGCTCACACTCAGAAATACGACGAGAAGGAAGATGAACTCTACAGCCAAACAAACCACCACAATCGGCAGTGACACGGACTTCATTGTGGGTGTGTTTCGTGAAGTGGTTGACAACTGTTGGGGATTACAGAATGGTGTGCTTAAAAGCTCGATTTTTACTGGACAGTCTTCGGAGCTAACCAGCATTAGTTCTGAACGGTTCGGTCTCCCCGGGTCTTGCAACCACAAGACTGCCTCCCCACTCCTCCACACGTCAATGGCCTCCATCATAGAATCGATCGTGCAAAGTTCTGAGCTGAAGAGCTCGGCTCTGTATGTGACGTAGACATTTTCTCCTTTGCCATCTGCCACCTCCTGGCACGCCAATAACTTGTTTCTCAGTAGCAGCTCTAATGGCAAGGAGGAAACCGTCGAGGAACATTTTACGTCGAGTACGTTGAGCAGCGACGAATGAAAGAGCGTCTTCAAAAGTGTTTCCAACTCCACCTAGAGTGAGATAGAAAGCAATGAAATTCTATGAATTGCCTCGAGGGGGTTATGAAACACTTGAAAGTGTTAGATGCAAACGATCTAATGTGGTGTGTGATGTCTCTATATGATGATAAACAGCTGGACTGGGAAAGTGTGAAGTATGATGCTATGTGTTTATTGCAGATAATTATACCAAGACGTACATTCCAGTCACCACAAGACACCCCCACAGAGCTGGATGTTGCTAATTGAAGAAATGAAGACTCTGCGTGTAATAAAAGCAGATAAAAGTGATTACAGCAACCCTGGGAACAAAATGTCAGGCATCTGTTCCAACACCCATAATGTAATTGGTCCTAATACACGAAGGCATGTGCCATATTTCTGGCAGAGGTACCCAACTTATGTATGATACCTCACAAACGGATATATCCCTTCAACATGTTGTCCCAGTACCCTTCCACATGTTGTCCCAGTACCCTTCCACATGTTGTCCCAGCACCCTTCAACATGTTGTCCAACATGTTGTCCCAGTGTCTTTCAACATGTTCCCAGCACCTTTCAACATGTTATCCCAGCACCCTTCAACATGTTGTCCCAGTACCTTTCAACATGTTGTCACAGCACCTTTCAACATGTTATCCCAGCATCCTTCAACATGTTGTCCCAATACCTTTCAACATGTTGTCCCAGCACCTTTCAACATGTTATCCCAGCATCCTTCAACATGTTGTCTCAATACCTTTCAACATGTTGTCCCAGCACCTTTCAACATGTTGTCCCAGCACCCTTCAACATGTTGTCCCAGTGTCTTTCAACATGTTCCCAGCACCTTTCAACATGTTATCCCAGCACCCTTCAACATGTTGTCCCAGTACCTTTCAACATGTTGTCACAGCACCTTTCAATGTTATCCCAGCATCCTTCAACATGTTGTCCCAATACCTTTCAACATGTTGTCCCAGCACCTTTCAACATGTTATCCCAGCACCCTTCAACAAGTTGTCCCAGCACCGTTCAACATGTTGTCCCAGTACTGACAGACTCGTGGGAATTCAAAACTAAATTACACGTACAGCAACAAAAAATGGTGTGTGTGTGTGTACCACCAGTGACCTGGGTATTCCCACTTTTTGGCTAGCGCCATGCATATGAGCACACCTCAGGTGTTACACACACACTTCAGGAGTGTCATTGAGTTAGAAAGGGCCAAGAGAAATCTTAGTGTCCACCCTGTACCTAGTGCGGCTGTTAGAGGTGTTTTAAAGCTTATGGGCACGGTATGGATAGGGGGATGGCCTTCACCTCAAACCCTGCCTATTTTCTTCCCTTGGTTGAGTTACCTCTGGCCCTGTCCTCCCTGGGACCGCTGTGGTGAGCAGCCATTGAGGACAAAGGAATGGACGAACACACACAACAACCCACACACACACACACAACACACACACAACCCACACACACAACACACACACAACGCACACACACAACACACAGAGAGAGAGAAAGGGCTGAGAGATTTACATATGTAGATGTGTATGTGTGTGTGTTGATATATAAGCACAGTGTTAATAGCATTCCTTCAAACTGTCATCGATTAAAAAAAAAAATTATTCTCATTCTCCACACACATTCTCCACGCATAATGTTTAGGACAAACAGACAGTTCCATACTCATCCATAAAAATAAAATGAATTCTGATTAGAGCCTCCACGAGTGTGCATGCTTCAGGCTCTGTTTCAAGAATGGATCGTGAGCAACAAGAGCTCCATGGTTACAGGACCACGGCAAGAGTTTTCTGAATAAAGTTTACTCAATCTTTCGATGGAGCGGTTCTTGTTGAGCTAGCTGTACTGGCATTTCCAACAAGCTGGAGAGGAAGTAACAAAATACTCAGCGCGTTGGAATCATTAATATAGCTAGCTCAACTAGAACCAGCACATCTAGTAATAGTTGACTCATGTGATGTTACAATGTCTCATGCAATAGCCCTGGCCTAACAGAATAAGTGAGAATATTGTTGCAAGGTCTAGGAATGTTAATATTCTGGCAGAATTGTACATGCATGGCATCTTTATTGGGGGGGGAGTTGCCTTCCCTTGGATTTTGCCCCCTGCCCCAGTGGAGGAGCTTCCCCTACATGTGGGCTGGTATGCCTGTTTGGTATGCACAGCTCGTCTGAAGGAGCTATCTCGTGCTATTACACAACATCCGTAAACCTAATTAAATCTTGAAAATATATCAAGTGACCTCTGTCTGACCTTGCCACTTGTACCATTCCATGTTGGCAATTGCATGGTTTCCTACGAGGCTCGTCCATAGATTTGCAGCAGAATTGGTGACTTAGAACTGCTGCCTGATCCGTACGTATGCTTCCATTTCTGCACCAGCAGAAAGCTCACTCCATCCTTCCAGTGTGCTCCGAGGTGGGTCCACCTCAAAAGCAACGGGCAAACTATGACCTTTGCTCATGTACTAATTAGATCTTGAGTTTGTGGGATTATTGCTTAGTGAATCTCATTATAGTACTTCCTATAGGGTACTATTATCATTAGTCATTCAGGCATTGACACCAGGGAGTTGATTGTCAGCCCCCCACCCACCCCCACTTGCTTCCATTTTTTTATTTTTTTTAACCTGAGCAGACGTCAAGCATTATGCTGTTGTTCACTTCAGAGATAATTAGTTTAGTGTGTGCTTGTGGAGAGGAGTTTGTGCTGTTGAGGTAGGATGCAGAGACCAACACAAGCAGTTTAAACCAGTGACGGCTTCAGCATCGGAATGCACTATGCAAGACACTTCCCTTATCAGTAGGCAGTCAGCCATCTTTTCCACAGCACTGGATGTATTGCATCACCTGCGTACAGAAAAGTGGGCACGCTTGACATGATTCTGTGCTTAAACAGTAATTTCTTAGAGGTGATGGAGGAGGCAGCAGTAGTAGCAACTGAAGCTAGGATGCACTCATCTGTGGACGAATATTTAGGACACATTATACAACCTCCCCCATCATTTACAAGCAGCCGCAAATTCCAGCAGGCACACGTACAACTTCGATGCTGTTATTGATTAGCTAGCCACTGTCTTATACCCCAAACTGTCTATTTGGCTCAGTGCTGTGTGTCTGCCTCAAAGTCAAATTAACATTCTTTATGAATGTTAACTTTAATTAGCGATGCTAGCACACACAGAGTCAAGTGTCTCCAGACATGCAGTGGAGATGCAAATGCATCAGGCTTGTGTTTAGACTGCTGCTGCTAGTTTGAAAAACTGCTTCTGGTTAGTTTGTTGTCTGTTTTTTGTTGTTTTTTTGTTGTTTTTATTAATAAAAAAAATTAATTTGTTTATTCTACCCATTTATATTTATAGTAGTAGTAGTAGTAGCAGTAATGCTGTTCAAACATGTACGGTTACTTACAGGAAAAAATCTTAGTGTTATTATTATTATATTATTACCTATCTCTGCTATTTTTATCAAGGAAAAATTTTCACTCTTAAACCTCATAACCATTCGTACATCATTAGCATGTTCAAGGTGTTGAGCACACGCTCTTTCTTAAAAACCTCTATAAATTTTATGTGCTAAGGAAGCCTTTCTTTAGCACCTTAGTGCAAACACATGAACTTTGAACTTTTACTTGCGTGCCGCACACATGCAGGATTGTGGACGAGCGAATGCCTGACGCGATGGCCAGAGGCAAGAAGTGCAGCAACCCACTGACTTGTGTGTTCCATAGTCACATTGTCCAGGAAGTAAAACCAGACGACACATCATGGTATCATCTTGAGCTCAAGTATGAACCATTCTGTCAAGGGTGTTTAATATCATAATGATTGTTATATGGTGTGCATGGAATTATGAAGCATGAAATTATGAAGCATGTGTTTGTTTTTCTTGTCGTTACCGGCATGAGAGTCTGAGCTAAACAACCTGTGCCTATAGTGTTGGCCTGGACTTGAATTATACTCTAGAATGCTACCTTACAAAATATTATTATTATTATTATGATTATTATGATTATGATTATTATTATTATGATTATGATATTATTATTATTATTATTATATATCTTCCTTCTTATATATCTTCCTTCGTTATTTTTTTACGCTCATAATGTTTAAAAAAAATTAACTTGGGGGGGAGAGAGAAGGTTGGAAGTCCACCATCCCCAGAGTATCATGGCAAAGTGTCTTTCATCATGCCAGTGGCCTCGTTGCACTCTCTCACTGAGAAGGTCAGAACTAAACTTCTAAACCACATCAGCTACTTGTTAATCAAGGCAGCTTGTAACAGCGGGGGGGGAAATGGCAGCTTACTGAAATGAACATTTAACAAACAATGCTTCTATGGGGTGACTGTTGGTTACTAATGGGATCTTGTATTGGACTAGGCAGAAGTATAGTGCCAGATGGCTCCCTTACAGACATCAGCATAGAGAACATTTAGCTGGAGGAAAAATGTAACAATTATGTTATGAGAGGAAGTGTTGAACCAATAGCAGTGATGTCATCACCAGCTTTTATGGCCATGCATCCAAGCATGTCCAAATCATTGCAAATTCCAAATAATATTTTAGGAATTAATATGATGTAAATTCCGTGCTTTTTCTCACCTTTAATTGTAAGGTCATGTACATATCTGTGTTCCACTAACACCACACACATGCACATACGCGTACGCACGCACTTCTATGGGATGAATGAAAATTTTCTTTAAGTCATTTTTTTCTATCTTCAAAGAGAGATCAAAGGCTCCCCACATTGGACTAGACAGTAGTACGCACACATATACACAGACACACACACACACACACCTCTTTCCACTGTAAAACAAAGTTAAGAACATTTGCTAGCAAGAGTCAACTGAAAACATAGAAATACCAGTGCCCATCAAAGTGAAGAAACAAGCAAGCAAGCTGATCTGGTCCCACACCACAGCTTACTGTTGCAATACCTGTCAGACCTGTTTCCTAAACCTTGCCAATGTAAGTCAGCTACCAAACTAAATAAATGTACAAAAACATATATATATATATATATACATATATATATATATATATATTAATATATTATATATTATATATTTCTGTCTGAAGGTGGTAATTGATAAAACATCAGTTAGTTAGCTCTTCATTCAACCTAGTCATTCATGTGTAATTATCAGTAAATCAATTACAGCAAGACCAACTAACACCAATTAATGCTTCTGTTAACGCATCTGAACAGCAAAAAAAAAAGATATTTGGTACGGCCTTCACAAAAAAAAATTGGCTACCGGCAAAGATTCATGTATTATTAATGTATTTATCACTCAAGTGGCTGTACACTTAAAGGTCATATTTACGGCAAGAGGTCACCATAATTCAGGCTGTCTGTATAATGAGTGACAACAGAGTAACCTCACCTGGGATAAAGATATCCTGACTTGTTGATGTTGGTTTCAGAGAAATTGTGTGCATTGAACCATCTCTTTCCATAATTATCGCAGACACCTCAAAACTGTACAGCTGGTGGCTACTGAGGTCACTAATAGTTCTCTGGCTGACATTGGGTGGGAAAGAGCTCAGATTCTTCTCCTGATACTTGGGCCCGTAAGAGACTTGGTAGCGTGAAAGTGAGACCCCAGCAGGTAGTGATAGTGGAGTCCAGGATATTAGTACTGAGGACGATCTTCTTATCTTTAATTGGACTTGTCCATTGTAACCTGAAGATGTAATATTTTACACCCACACAGAGGAATATAATTAATAGCAGCAAAATTTAATTAATAAAACATTAATCTAATAATGAGATATGTAAGTGTGTCCCTATTTTAAAAATTAGAGATAATTAAACAAAGCAATGCACATGTGCACCTGAATTCCTTTTTTCAGTCACCCGACACAGAAACTGCAAGAGGTTTGGTTGTCTTTATGCTCATCAGGTTATCAAACTAGTGCTATTGATAGACTGGCTTGCCTTGACATTAAAAGCACTGGGATGATTTTTTGGTCCATAAAAGGGTCTTTATCACCAAATAGAAAATCTGGCGTTTCAGCCAATATGCTGTGGCCCTACTGGTGGTAGTGAAATTACACACGAGGTCAAGTGCTTAAATAGACGAGCCTCCAAAAGAAAAGAAAATCACATGAGGTGCATGTGATCTATAATTTTTCCAATTTGCGGTTTAAAATACTGAACTAGATGACATGATGAAGGTGTGGTTTCATGTACGAATCTTAAGTCACTCCAGCATGCATTCAACATGTTTGTGTTGTGTTGTATTGTATTGTCTTACGTTGTATTGTATTGTTTAGTTTTGTTTCTGTTTCTCTACCACTAGGCCAACGACACAAGCCAACGAGGCCAACGACACAAGCCCACGAGGCCAACGACACAAGCCCACAAGGCCAACGACACAAGCCCACAAGGCCAACGACACAAGCCCACAAGGCCAACGACACAAGCCCACGAGGCCAACGACACAAGCCCACAAGGCCAACGACACAAGCCCACGAGGCCAACGACACAAGCCCACTAGGTCATCGACACAAGCCCACTAGGCCAACAACACAAGCCCACAAGGCCAACGATACAAGCCCACTAGGCCAACGACACAAGCCCACAAGGCCAACGACACAAGCCCACAAGGCCAACGACACAAGCCCACAAGGCCAACGACACAAGCCCACTAGGTCATCGACACAAGCCCACGAGGCCAACGACACAAGCCCACTAGGCCGACGACACAAGCCCACAAGGCCAACGACACAAGCCCACTAGGCCAACGACATAAGCACACTAGGCCAACAACACAAGCCCACAAGGCCAACGACACAAGCCTACTAGGCCAACAACACAAGCCGACAACAAGGCCAATGACACAAGCCCACGAGGCCAACGACACAAGCCCACGAGGCCAACGACACAAGCCCACGAGGCCAATAACACGAGGCCAACGACACAAGCCCACAAGGCCAACGACACAAGCCCACTAGGCCAACGACATAAGCCCACTAGGCCAACAACACAAGCCCACAAGGCCAACGACACAAGCCTACTAGGCCAACAACACAAGCCGACAACAAGGCCAATGACACAAGCCCACGAGGCCAACGACACAAGCCCACGAGGCCAACGA
This sequence comes from Cladorhizidae sp. MBARI D1340-BT2, assembly GCA_028752905.1. Classification (NCBI taxonomy): domain Eukaryota; kingdom Metazoa; phylum Porifera; class Demospongiae; order Poecilosclerida; family Cladorhizidae; species Cladorhizidae sp. MBARI D1340-BT2. The sequence continues at coordinate 44,856,845 of JAQNBH010000011.1, forward strand.
CACAAGCCCACGAGGCCAATGACACAAGCCCACGGGGCCAACGACACAAGCCCACAAGGCCAACGACACAAGCCCACGAGGCCAACGACACAAGCCCTAGTAGTACAGCAAGCCATGAAGTTTCTGTGCTGGTTCTTCTATGTTGTATTTGTTGTCTTCAGTCAGCTATAGGGTCACTCGCTTGTTTGGTTGCTGTAGTTTGTGATAAAGCCATTGGCGATGTTGCCAACTATTAACCTCACCATTTCAAAATATTGTGGCGTTTTTGTAGTAGAGTAGAGTGGAGTTCGGTACACTCTCACTAGCAAACATTTTCTAGTAGAGTGGAGTTCGGTGCGCTCGCACTAGCAAACTTTCTAGTAGAGTGGAGTTCAGTGCGCTCTCACTAGCAAACATTTTCTAGTAGAGTGTAGTTCGGTGCACTCCCACTAGCAAACATTTTCTAGTAGAGTGTAGTTCGGTGCGCTCTCACTAGCAAACATTTTCTAGTAGAGTGGAGTTCAGTGCGCTCTCACTAGAAAACATTTTCTAGTAGAGTGGAGTTCAGTGCGCTCTCACTAGCAAACATTTTCTAGTAGAGTAGAGTTCAGTGCACTCTCACTAGCAAACATCTTCTAGTAGAGTGGAGTTCGGTGCACTCTCCCTAGCAAACATTTTCTAGTAGAGTGGAGTTCGGTGCGCTCTCACTAGCAAACATTTTCTAGTAGAGTGGAGTTCGGTGCACTCTCACTAGCAAACATCTTCTAGTAGAGTGGAGTTCGGTGCACTCTCACTAGCAAACATTTTCTAGTAGAGTGGAGTTCAGTGCGCTCTCACTAGCAAACATTTTCTAGTAGAGTAGAGTTCAGTGCACTCTCACTAGCAAACATCTTCTAGTAGAGTGGAGTTCGGTGCACTCTCACTAGCAAACATTTTCTAGTAGAGTGGAGTTCGGTGCGCTCTCACTAGCAAACATTTTCTAGTAGAGTGGAGTTCGGTGCACTCTCACTAGCAAACATCTTCTAGTAGAGTGGAGTTCGGTGCACTCTCACTAGCAAACATTTTCTAGTAGAGTGGAGTTCAGTGCACTCTCACTAGCAAACATTTTCTAGTAGAGTGGAGTTCGGTGCACTCTCACTAGCAAACATTTTCTAGTAGAGTGGAGTTCAGTGCACTCTCACTAGCAAACATTTTCTAGTAGAGTGGAGTTCAGTGCACTCTCACTAGCAAACATTTTCTAGTAGAGTGGAGTTCAGTGCGCTCTCACTAGCAAACATCTTCTAGTAGAGTGGAGTTCAGTGCACTCTCACTAGCAAACATTTTCTAGTAGAATGGAGTTCAGTGCGCTCTCACTAGCAAACATTTTCTAGTAGAGTGGAGTTCAGTGCACTCTCACTAGCAAACATTTTCTAGTAGAGTGGAGTTCACTGCGCTCTCACTAGCAAACATTTTCTAGTAGAGTGGAGTTCAGTGCGCTCTCACTAGCAAACATTTTCTAGTAGAGTGGAGTTCAGTGCACTCTCACTAGCAAACATTTTCTATTAGAATGGAGTTCGGTCTCACTAGCAAACATCTTCTAGTAGAGTGGAGTTCAGTGCGCTCTCACTAGCAAACATTTTCTATTAGAATGGAGTTCGGTCTCACTAGCAAACATCTTCTAGTAGAGTGGAGTTCAGTGCGCTCTCACTAGCAAACATTTTGTGGTAGAGTGGAACTCAGGGCACTCTCACTAGCAAACATTTTGTGGTAGAGTGGAACTCAGGGCACTCTCACTAGCTAGAGTGGAGTTCGGTGCACTTTCACTAGCAAACATTTTCTAGTAGAGTGGCACTTTCACTAGCAAACAACTTGCATGGAATTCAGCGTATAGAGCTCTAGTACAGCTGTGGAGTTATGGTTTCCAGGATGCCTTCTTGTGTGCAGATATATTCACTATTGTCATTACTATAAAAATCGCTTGCCAAATGGATCCTCTACCAGCCATAATGAGGGAAATGAGTTTAGTTGCTCAAAGGAGTAGTAGTGTGATACATTACTTCTGTTTTTTTAGTTGAAAATTTCATAATGAAATCATACAAATAACTAGCATTTGTTTATACTATTGCTGACCTAGTGGGAGATGGCTATGGAAAAAATATTTTGACTGCAGCCAGATCCCAGATCTGACAGTCAGTAGTTAGACAAGGTCAACTCCAGCCATTCAATCATTCAGCCATCCAATCATTACATCAACCACAATAAATACACCAGATTTACAATCTCATCTTGTCACTAAACAATCTTTGGGATGGACGGAATCCTAGAGACGAGCTGAACTTCTGTTGTAGACCTGTTCCCCAAGGGATGAACTCTAACACAGTCGAGTAGGAGGGTCCAAGGGATGCATCTAGTTTGTCATCCTAACCCGCCAATCCTGAAACTCTTAAGATTTCATCTTAACTGAGCTGCTAATATGCAATAATAACCAATAATGACCCTTTACTAACCCCTCTCTTCCCCCTCCCCTTCTCTTCCCTCACCCCACCTCTCCCCATCCTCCCCATCCTCCCCACCTCTCCCCATCCTCCCAAGCTGAGAGAGCATGTCCAAAGCTGGGAAGGGTAATCATCTTGTCAGTCTACATGTATATTTTTCCAATAAAGATAATCGAGTAATTTCCATTTTTTACATCGACTGTGGCCTGATGTCGGTACAAATGCTTATAAATATAATTATTACAATGACCTTCTCAATAATCAACTTAACTCTCCAAGCTTCGGCTAGATGCTCTAGCCTTCATCATGAATAATTATAAGCTGTTTTTATAAAGTAGAACATTTTAATGGAATATGCAGTAGATGAGAAAACATTTAGTCCTCTCAGTCCAGTAGGTCTGAAATAAGAGTCCACTCTAACTACAGGCAATTGTATCTCTGCCTACATCTGAATAATTTATGGTTCAAGGCCTTGCTGACACTGCACAAACCAAACAGCTAGAGATGACCACTACTTCTTTGTAAAGACAGCTCACAGGATGTTGAAATCACCGAGCCACATGCAGTCCGATGCCAGGTCAGTTGTCACATGCTATGAAGAACATGTGTTTCTATTGGTGTCTTCTTGTTTTAAGCTCAGTCATCCAATTGAACTCGAAAAATTAGAAGCCGTTTGCTTAACAAAATGGGAACAATTCCAACAACTTCTGCCCTGTACTCTGACCTCATATAGCATAGTTACTAATCCTGTTCAGAGGTGTGATCAGTGGACAGGTTATTGTCGAGTCACAGCATGAGCACCAACCATAGGTACATGAAGTAGGAGGGGCTATAATTGCCTTTAATTAGAGCAATGATAATTGTAGCTTGGATGGGGACAGGTAAATGGCTTTTCAGGCATTGTGATGGCTGCTAAGTTCTGGAAAGCAGTCCTGAATGTCTTTAATAGTGAGATAGAAGTCTTAATGAGACAACTTCTTTTGAATTGCATACATCAACAGACCACTTGGTAACTCTACGCTGCTTTGTGCATATGTAAGATGGTGTAAAATACACTGTCAACAACTCCCCTGGCTTACTAATTCTTATAGGGTAGGAAAGAGGGTGAGAAGGTAGGTGTGTGTGTGTGGGGGGGGGGGAGAGATGGTTGAAATAGAGTGAAATAGAAGATGTGCCATGAGGCTCTCTAACTTGATGTGATTTTAAAAAATTATGCACAAACAACAACTTGGCTTTAAATCAGACAAGCATGTTGGATCTAACTAGTTTCCTGCAGCTTTGGCATTCAATAGTACAGAATACAACGGGCGATAAACACTGCAATAGGTCACAGTTATCATATTTAATTAGGACTTGATTGTCCTAATTATTTTGGTTCTCCAAGGCTATATCCATATTAGGGAAAGTCTGAGCATGCTGCTAGTGTGATGAGGTTTTAATAATACACCACTAATGAGATCCACACTTCCACATGCAAACTCAAAATCCCCACAGCTGGGTAATGCCTCGCCACACAATGGCTTTTGCTTTGGGACTATTAGGCTCAGAGAGAATTCTAAGGTGACCTCAAAACCCGAGGTCATTGATTTTTCACAGCTGCCAACATATTTTAGCCAAAGGATACTTCCACGTTCCAACTAGATGGTCTAGCCTTCATCAGGAATTTACTGTACAGTGCGGGAAATTTTTGAGAGGTTAAATATCTGCTGATGCCGGCTACAGAAATATTCGCAGGACCAATACTCTTGGATTGTGCACATGTAGTAGAAGGTTCACCTTGCTCTACAGCTTTCTGTCATACCTATTTGTGGATTCAATTCTAACCATAAAAACCGAGAATATTAAAGCCTTTGAAAATCAATAACATTAAACTGTTTAAAAAATATCCAACTTTAAAGTAGATTGATAATACATCATACGTTATAATTTTAAATGGTAATGTTCTCACTGTGGCTTTATTTGCTCGAAGTGAAGCTCTACCTAAAATGTGTTCTCTTTCAAGAGGACAGGAGAAGTTGTAAGCTACACTCAAGATTAGGGCAGAAGTCTCCAGCTTGAAAGGACAGGAATCTCTCGTTTGTAGAGGAGAGAGATCTCTATTTGTAGAGGACAGAGCTCTCTAATGTGTAGAGAACATAGTTCTCTAGTAAGTTTATAGAGGATAGTGATCTCTCGATTGTAGAGGACATAGCTTTCTAGTTTGTAGAGGGCAGAGGTCTCTAGTTTGTAGAGGGCAGAGGTCTTTAGCTTGCAGAGGACAATTGTCTCTAGCTTACAGGAAGAGGGAAGAGTGTTTCCTTTAGCAAAACCTCAGTGGGTGATAAGTGGTTAGAAGAATATACAGAAATGATAACCTAGTGGGATGGTACAAAAGGATGTATTTATGGGTTTAAGATAGTGACTAGGAGAACAATTAGTGGGGAAAATTGATGTCATACACTTTTGTTCTCACTGGAATTTTAAACCAATCACTTTATACACTAATCTTCCAGCGAATATATTCTTCCAGAAAACAAGAACTCTAAATTAAAATTATGCCACAAAATTTAACTAGTCAGGAAAACAATTTAACAAAGAACTGTCGACACTGGCTATACTCATTTATATTTATATAGTTCGGGCTTAATGGCGCTATCACATGGGTTGGATGTCTAGCATACCACAAGAAGTGCTGTAATGAGATTCGTAAAGAACATAGTATGCATGAAAAGTTTGCCCAATGCTTAGATGGGCCACCATGAAGCATGGGAGTGGATTACAGCTTTCTGTTGGCGTAAAGATGGGGAAGTTTATGGTGGTTAGCAAAAAGTAACCAATTTTTCGGCAAGTCTATGGATGAGCCAACAGGAAATATTGTGATGATCCGACACAGAACAATACAATTGACAAGATTAGGAGGGTGAGGTTATTCAATTATTAGCAATTACTTTTCATTTTTTATTATGTATACAGACAATGTGCAATAGCATACAAACTCCTTTCATTAAGTTTCCATATTCTGACATGCATAACTTACTGTATTCTAGAGTTCTGAAATGTGTTTCGACTGCATCGCCATGAATTCCAGTATTTTTGAGAACCATGACAGCAGCTCTGTAAGATGTGTCCTGTTTTAGACCAAATAGTTCAGTTCTGTATTCTGCTTGGTTACCATCATGAGAAGTATTCATTATCACTACTAAGAAACTGTATTCACTATGGGAACTTGAATTGAGTGAAGTCGAATTATTGAAATTATTATCATCTTCTGTGAGAAGAACTTGGTAAGTTACATTGATGAGGATTGGGCTTGCGGAGGATAGCACTATCCAGTGGAGAGAAACTGTGTGGAAGGTGATGATGCTGGGATAAGCTACGACAGGCTTCGGATAATCTGATGGGAAAGGAGAAAAAATATGTAAATTAAATATTACATAATGCTATTTCAGTTGCCACATGTACTGCATGTGAATAGAACTAACTGGCCATGTTGTGCACCTAATTCTGATTTATTTCTTATTCCAAATGAGTAAGGGAAGATGAGAACTCTTTTTAGTAATATAGGGGACATGGAACTTTGTTGGAGTGTTCTCCTCTGTGGATGTAGTAATCGATCCAAATCTGTAACATGGATTAAGGCACAGGGTAAAGATAGATAGATGCTTTTGTTTGGTTTTGGGTGGGAGAACTTTTCACAGGGGCTGCTATACTGAAAGCATAAATCAAATGGGCCCAGGGAATGTCAAGGTAGGTGGGTTGGAGCATTAATTATTTCCATGAAAGACAGAATGGTTATAGTCATTGGCTGATATGTTGTGGGTGGGAGTTGACTTGTAGTTTCACTTGAGTCTCTATTGGTATCCTTGCACATACCTAGCTCTGGTAGGCAGATTTCATCCAAATCACTGCAGCAATCATTATACTTCTTGCAGACTGAAGGATCGCAGAAGCAGGTGGGCGGCTCCCCTGGGCAGTTTGTCCCTGTAGCTTCAGTACTGCAGCATCCAGCATAACCTTTAGCTCTACAGGAGCCTACACTTGAAATACCAAACACTGCAATAACAAGCAGAGGATAAATGGAGAAGTTACTCGACACAACCTTGTCATCATTCTACAGTTACGGAATCTCTGAGTTTCAAAGGAAAATCTGGCATTGTGCTTTAGCTTCATAGTATACTAGTTCTACCACATGCACTAATAGCAGGAAATTTTCATTAGGTAAATTGTATGTTTTTATTAGTTTTATTGTGCAATGGTTTATTGTGCAATGGAAATTTGAAAAGTTACACTCACAAAATTACCAATTTAGTTGGTTAAAAATTTGTTCAGCACATCCACAGTATTCAGCCATTTAGCTAGTTATTTGAATCACAACTTGAAAGGCATCAAGTCCTAGTGGATGTTTGCTAAAAACCCATTCATGTCGTACATAAGCTGCTGACAATAGTTTTAAGAATATCTACATGAAACTAACTTGGGTATTCTTCTTGCACACACATGAAAATTACTTCCAACATTTAGTGAAGATTTCCCACTTTGCCAAATTTTAGAATAGCTACATGACATTTATTTTGAATGCAAGATGGGAATGACAACAAAAGTCTGCAGAGTAGCAATCTTAGATAACCATGGTGGTATGGGACTCTCCTACCTGCATATCGGAAGTGAAAGCTTCAAACATGAAATGCATGTTCTGGAGTTAGGATTATGCATGCTTGCAACATACGCTTCTCACAATATGCAAATATTTGGAGTGTTTCTGTTTTACTTCAACAAATTTCTAACAAATCATTTATGGAATAACAAATTATAGCAGGTAGGTATGCTATCAAAGGGCAAGAAAGAATTAACTGATTAACTGGCATATGTGGCAGGAATTTGGCTGGATTTATACAGGCTTATAGTTACATGGCTTATAGTCAGAGGAAAACACCAAGTAGACCATTAAAGCACTAAATCCAGATTGCAGGATTTTCTTAGTAGCTAAACACTCTACTAAGGGCACACACCACAAAATTAAATAAGTAAGTATAGCTGTCTTGCATAGCTAACTAGATTCAGCCATACAAAGCCACTAACCTGGACTCAACACGTGGAGGAAGAAGATTATCTGATACAGACATCTGAGCAAACAGTTCTCCATGATTTGGAATTTTTTCATTATCACACCTGCCTGACAGATAGAGCTAAACCGGATTTATCTGCGAAGTCAATGCACCTCAATGCAGCATTGTTGTGGTCAAACACTTGAGCTAGCACAGCCTGACCTTTTATCCAGACGTTGGGGGGAAGGACATGTGATATTCATAGGTTTGTTCCCCCTTGTTTGATACTGGAGGGGGTGGGGGAGAGACAAAATACGAACCAGTGCGGCTTGCGAGCGCTCGCACACACTCGCCGCAATCACAAGATTATCTAATGACATTCCTCCACCGCGCCCGCTTCCTTCCCAGACGGAAATTAGATTATTTCCCTTGGATAAATACTCCCTGCGCACTAGACCGACGCCCTAGCTGTGGATGTCAGGGGTTGTTTGACAAGTGGCAGATACATTTAGGGGGAAGAAGTGGTTTACCGCCATATCTTGGCACACATTCAATGCTATGGTCCTTATTTATATACCAAAATGTAGCCAATGCAGTGTATGCTTTCTGATGGTATTACTTTTTTTTCCAAGCACATTTATCTTTTGGAACTGCAAGTTGGAATGTGAAGTAGGGTCAGTGCACCAAATCCGTTAAGTAAATAACTTACTCAACTCTTGAATGACTGTGATTGATAGAGCTATAAACACTGCAAGTTGATGTTGAGATATTTATATATATATATATATATTAAAGTGGGATTATGTAATTGTTCATGTGAAGGTGTGAAGGGAGTCTAACATTATAAACACAAACACTAAAAAAAAAAAACCTTGTGTTTACGACTTTGGTGGAGCTCCAGATATTCTGCACACTTTATTGATTATTTATGTGCTCTCTTTTGATATTGAAAAGTTGCATAGGTATAACTATGCTAAAGTTACATGCAGCCAAAGTGGGGGTGCCTCAAAACCAGAGTGCCTGAATTTAAATGCTGTTCCAGATTGGAAGGTGCTATTAGTCATTGTTATCTGTGGCTAGAGGAAGTCCTACTCCACAAATCTAATCTCGTTACATTTTAGCGCCTAAATCAACACGTCAATGTAGAGAGCACTTCCTCTCCACAGATAACAAGCTGGCACTTTCCAATCTGGAACCAGCAATTTAGACACTGGGTTGACGTATATACCCCAACTTTGGCTGCATGTAAATTTGGCTGCATGTAACTTTAGCATTGCTACCAAAAGAGAGCACACAGAGATATCTCAAGTCCAGTGTACAGTGAATGTGCAGAATCTATGGATCCTAACAACAAATCACACTTTCCAGGCTTGCTCAGATTTTTTCTCCCCTTAAATTCAAAATTAACTAACAAACAAATCAACAACCAAATGTCCTTCATGCATGCATTTAATAATAATATATATTTTTAATGGAGGAAGTAGTGCAGGTGCTCCAGTTAGTGAGTACTCAGCAGATACATACTTACAAGTTGATAGCAAAAGTTCTGATTCAGGCATTTGTTATGAACAATCACGAGGAAAGCCTTGTGCTCTGTTTGTAGTAGAGATGCCTCTGATTAAAGCTGGAGTTTTGCGTGTCCATGGTCCTGTTGATGACCGCTGCCGTGCCTCCCGCTCCACACCTTCACTTCCCTCTACACGTTCTCCAACAACACATCAAAGCAGTGAGTCGTGAGCAAGTACCATTTAAGACTAGGCCACCTTGGATAAAGATTGTAAAGAGGATACCACGTGCATCTCGCCCCCAAGCAGCCTTGAAGTTAACTGCCATCATTAATGATATTGTGTTGGATATGGATAATCTTATAAATTTGCCCCTTGTTGTTTGAGAGTTCCTAGTCAGGGTGGGCACAAAAGAAGCCTTGCTTCACATATAAACTCCTTCATTTGGGATAAACACACCCAACTCAGACCCATGTCCAAGGGAAAAAGAAAGCCCATTTTAACAAAGATCCCTTGGATCTGCTTTCTAAGACGTTTCATCCAGGTGATTTCAAGGGAGCGATCCATCTTGCCAGCTCCGAGGATTCTCTAGCAAGTTTTGATGAGAACACACTTAACAGGCTCAAAGACAAGCATCCCTCACCTGACCCGAATACATCTCTGCCCCCTCCTCCAGTCTCTTATGAAAGTGTCTGTGTTAAAGTCCCAGAGAAGTTGATTGTAAAGGCTATTCCACCATTTCCTTGTGGGTCTGCTGGGGGTCCCGATGACCTACGTCTGCAGCATCTAAAGGACTTGATCATAGATGCATCTCAAAGTAATAGCGTGAACCTGATTAAAGCCTTGACAGCATTTGCCAATCAGGTCCTTGCAGGAGGAACTCCCTTCCCTGTGCAACAGTTTTTTTGTGCCTTCTTAGTTGCCCTCAATAAGAAGGATGGGGTGTGAGGCCCATAGCGGTAGGTTACACACTGAGACGTTTAATTGCCATAATTTTTGTAGCATCGAATATGAGGCTGGGAGAGTGGGATTACAGTTGAACTGAAGCAAGTGTGATATCGTCAGCCACGACCCAGTTGCTATAGGAGAATTCTTATGTGGTGTCCCAGGTATTCAAGTGGTAAACCCTGAAGTAGCCACTCCACTAGGCTCTCCCAATACATTGGAGCTAAATTCTTGGAGATCTTGGGCAGTAGGCAGAGCCATCTCTATGCACACCATGCTTTGTGTCTCATCTGGCATGCCTTCTTCATGCTAAAGTTACTACACAATCTCCGCACTTCTCCCTCCTTTTTCTCTCCATTAAAGCTCAAAGAATTTGACTCTGCTCAGTGTGCCATCCTCAGCAATATCACTTATGTTAGCATCCCATTGCACAGTGATACTTGGCTACAGGCTTCCCTGCCAGTCAAATTTGGTGGTCTTGGGATCAAAAGTCTGTCATGTTGGCTCCATCGGTTTTCCTGGCATCCGCCTTGGGTTCCTTCAATCTAGTTCACCAAATCTAGATTCGAGGGCTGTAGTGATCCTGCTTTTGAATTAGGTATGGTTATCTGGAGCAAAGACATAAATGTTCCTGCTCTCTTAGATGAGTCATCCTTTCACAAAAGTGTTGGGACACCCGCATGTGAAAGCCTGCCTAGACAAGCTTGTGGAAGGAGCACAGGATGATGCTGCACTTGCTTGTGTTAGAGCAGCTAGCAAGAGTAAATCAGGTGCCTGGCTCAATGCCCGCTCTATGTTTGCAGTCGGTTTAAGGATGGATGACGATGTAATTCATGTTGCAACAGGTCTTCATCTTGGTGTACCTCTTTGTGGTCCTCATCTGTGTCTTGAGTGTGGAGCTCCAGTTGACCAGCAGGGTGGGTACTCATGGGCTCAACTGCAGAAAGAGTCAGGGCCGCCACTCTCGACATGCTGCTATCAATCAAATCATCCAAAGATCTCTATGTTCTGCCAAAATCCCCTCTCACCTGGAACCAGTAGGCTTGGATCATGACTATGGCAAATGTCCTGATGGTACAACAATTATGCATTGGAAGAATGGGAAGGTTCTGGTTTGGGATGCCACATGTTCAGACATGTTTGCTCCCTCTTATGTGGATTTGAGGTCTGGAGATCCCGGAACGGTTGCCAATAGAGCCGAATTCCTAAAGAAATAGACATACCGTTCAATTAGAGACACTCACTATTTCGTTCCTCTGGGCTTCGAGACCACTGGTGTATTTGGTAATGAGGCCATGTCCTTTATTAAGGAGTTGGGCAGGAGAATTAAGGATGAGACTAGGGAGGCTGAGGCCCATTTCTACTTGCTCCAATGTTTGTCGGGAGCAATAGAGTGTGGAAACGCTGTTGCTGTGCTGGGAACATCTTGCATGCAGGAAATCTCAGATAGTTTTAACAATCATCTTGTTGTTCAATAAATAATAATAATAATAATAATAATAATAATAATAATAATAATAATAATAATAATAATAATAATAATAATAATAATAATAATAATAATAATAATAATAATAATAATAATAATAATAATAATAATAACAACAACAACAACAACAACAACAACAATAATAATAATAACAACAATAATAATAATAATACTAATAACAACATCAATAATAATAACAATAATAACAATAGTGATAATGATGATGATGATGATGATAATAATATACTAATAATAGTAATAGTTAGTAATAATAATAGTAGTAATAATAATAGTAATAATAACAGTAATAATAATAACATCAACAACAATAATAAAAACAAACATATCAACAACAATAACAACAGTAATAAAATATAACAACAACAATAGCAAACAACAACAATAGCAACAAAAACAACAATAATAACAATAATAATAATAACAATAATTATTTATTTATTTTTAATTAAAAAAATAGTAATATAGTGACACATGGAACAGACATTCTTGTGACAGACTACCCAGCTGTCATGTTCCCAAAAATGTATTGGGCATGCATCTTTTTTTATTTTTAGCTGCAATGATCTAATGTATGGTTAACCATCCCCCCCCCCCTTCCCCCTCCCTCCCTTTACACTCAACTCCAGAGTTGGTTAATGACCTGACCTGGAAGTAGAGTTTAAAAAGGTGCTAGGGGAGAGTATCTCCTTAACTTAAGCTATGTACATCTTTGACATGCTGCAATTCATCAACTTCCCACCTGGATTTACGAACTATCTGCTCATGTCTCCACCAAGTGCTGGAAGACTCCCTTGTCCAACATCAATAAGAGGTGTGCTCTTATTTATAGTTTTCCCAATCAATTGCTGCTCACCCCTATAAGAGATTCTCCATGAAGCTCCCCAGGCAAAATACTGATGACTCTACTATCCCATTGTATTTACACTCGTTGGAAGGTAGAAACCATTTGAGAAGAGCCAAGCAGATATCTGGACAAGTCCTGACTGCTAATGACAGAGTGATGTAAGATTGAAATGCAGGAAGTGTCCTTATTGAAAACTTCCATCTGGAAAACATCAGATGGGTTTCTGCAAAGAAATTGTAAATGATTTCTACCCCCTCTATATATCTGTACTATGATGCAGATGATGTAGTCCACAGCAAACCTCAAAAGGTCAGAGCTTATGCTGATGATCTCACCATAATCTCAACCACTCACACCGAGCTCTAAGGTGAATGTCACATGTAGATAATGGAATATCAGACTGGACAAATGCTACTCTTGCACTTTGATGAGAAGGAACCAAGAAGAAATTGACCATCAATATTGATGGGGGTTCTACCTTTAACATAAAAAAGAAGCCCATCTCTTTTCTTGGATCCATTGTAGGCCATAGTAGCTATGTCTTAACGAAATTCTCTAAGTATTTCTCTTCATGTCTTAGACCTCTCAATGATGCTCCATTGAAGGGAGAATACAAAGTAGATGCTATACCATCGCTTTGGAACTCTATCACCAGCAAGAAAAAAATTCTAACCACAAGGTACATCAAAGGACTTTCTCATTCCACCACTGTGAGAGTGATATGCCATCCATCAGTGCTAAACATTCCCACAGTAGATAGTCTCTCCAAAGCTAAGCGATCTGCATTTCTCTCATTGCCCCAGCCCCTGACCCTCTAGTCCAAGCGGTATCAAACAGCTTCTGCCATGTTCATAGAATTACTTAGGTGGCAAAAGACACTCTATCATGGCGAGACAATTTGTTTAATGGATCAGTAGAAAAACTCTACCAAAAGCTGTGTGTAGAGTGTATATACAAGGAGTCCATGCCAGACCATTGGAATGCAAGATGAGAACAGTGTCTGGAGGAGAAACATGGATAGTTTGACCTCTGACCAGTTATCATTTGTTCTACTGGCATCCTCTGACACTGTACCTACCCTTCTCAACCTAAGATACTGGAAATGCCATGCAGTTCCAAAGTGTCATCTCTACTCTTCAACTTCTCCAACTGTCATGCACATCTTGAATGCCTGTCTTTGCTGCTCCAAACTGGCGTGGGTTCACTTGGAGACATGATAGCATCTTCAAGTTATTGGTGTGCTGCATATATAGTAGTTCGACATCTTGCAAAACTGTATGTAAACCTGCCAGGTTTCCATGCAAGCACAATCACCCAGTTATCATTCCCCAGAATGTTCCAGTTACCTCAGCAGACCAGCTGTTGTGCTTTCAGGAAAAATGAGATCTAGCTGCTGGAACTCCCAATTGCTTTTAACTCACCCATGGCTATAAGCAATGCTAGAAGAGGAAGATTGGGAAAGGGATTGATCAACTAGTGTTCAGTGACGTGGATGCTAGAGGTGTCAAGTCTAGAAAATATGGGGGCCTTGGTTACACAATAACACAGATCTCTGCACTGCTTACAAGAGTCTTGCCAGAGATCTTGAGACATAAAATCCAGTGTATCTATGATGCCAGAAGTTTGTGATCTCGTGCTCCCAAAGAATATTCGGAGCTGGGGAAGAACACGAGTGGCTGATAACCATCAGTTGATGGGCCCACATTAGCATCACAATTTCACCTTTCTCACCAGTCATTTTATCCAATTATTATTTTTAACTTTACCCATACCATTACCCTGTGGACCTAGGTGACTACAGGTATCTCGCTGATCTAGGACAATTTTATCATAATATTGTCTGTTGTATATTTCACTTTGAATTAAGTTTGTTTTTCTCTCTCATAATACCCAATCATGAAAAAAATGTTTGTCACATCCAGTGAATAATTTCATTAGAATAGCAACCAGCCCCTATTGATTAGATGTTTCAAATGTGCATATATATTAATTTTCTAATTGTTTTTTCTCAGGTGTATATCACATCAGATCTTTAGAAGTACCCTTACTTTACTCACGTCACCAGCCCAGAACCTAAATAGCATAGAACCCTGTCATAGAGTTGAAGTGCTATCTATACAGTAATCTTTTGTACAACACTTGATGAAATCTACAATACAAAAGAGTATAATTGATAACTGAACAAACACTACCATACAGGATGTGAATTGGAAACAGGTAGACACAAGACACCACACCTTTCTTCTGTACCCAAAAAACATGAGACCATGTCAAAGAAGGCAGGTTGCCAATCTGAAGTTCTAATGGGTGTCAAGTGTTGTAGAGAAGATGCTCTTGCCAATAGTAGTAGGGATTAAGTTTGCATGACTGGACTATTGATGTACATCCAGGGCGGAGGGTTCCGGATGCAAAAACAAGAGTCTGGACACCTGAGACTCCACAGAGAGATCGTCTTCTATCTAATGGCCACTAATAGCTGCTATTACTGGTACCAAACTGGTACTATGATTGATTGGGATTCTATTCCCACCCTACCCCAACCCTAGCCAGGTGGTGGTGACTGCTACTAAAAGGTACAAGGATTGCCTTGGATGCTTTCCCTTGCCTTGGCCCTGCCCTAGCCATGAGGCGACTTGCTGCCGGAACAGGATCTAAGCACACACCAGTAGCAATCACCTCATACTAGTGTTGGGGTAGGGTGGGAAACAATCCTGGAAGCTTTTAAGTTTTTTTTGTTTCGTTATCGGCAGAGTAATCCATTCTTCCATAGATGTCTGGTTTTGTAATACTAGCTTTTTAAAACTACAGACTTGAAATCGTATTCCCACCCTACCCATTGATGGGTGCGGCAATCTCTCCAGTGAGGGCATTTGATAAAGGATGGTGTCTCTGCTTGATCTAAACTAAGCACTGCTGAGGATATCTCCATCTGAAACAGCTAACTCCTTCCCAAATTAACTGGGGACATTTTGCCTGGACTTACAATAACTTACTTTGCAACACTAGCTTTGCCTACCCTCCTAAGTTGAAGTCTTTGTTATTCCTTATTGGCCATGCCAAGGTAACTTAATAAGCTCCTCACAGATTCAATTTTACCATTATTAGTCCAAATATGGTGCCACTACTTCAGGAGTAATAGAAAATGATACTGACTTCTGACAATGTATAAAAACTGATAATATATAAAAAATAGAAAAAAGCTCAATGCATTTCAATTATTCTGCAAGTTTGAAATCTTAGACTTGCTCACACAGAATACATTCAAATGTGATGTGATGGCTACTGCTAGCAGATGGTTTTTACCGGTTGCAGAATACCATACAACCCAGTGGATCAATGACTCTTTAATGCATACAGGGATTTCAAGATTGTGCTCTCCTGGATTGTTATACCATGCATCCTCACTCTATTTGAAGCCCACTAGTCTTCAATTTTCCTTTCAGCACTTCTGAAATGCATAGTGGACCAAGAAAACTACCTATCTATAATAGCAGGGGTAACTACTATCGTTGATCCTCTAGAGCTGAAGAGAAGTTTCCATTTTATAAATGCAGACCAAATATAACCAACTAGTTTCAACAAAATTTTCAACAGACCAAGAAAGATTTTCTGTGAGTAGTAAGAAGAGTAAGTAATACATAAAGCTACAACATGAGGTCCGTAGGCCAAATCTTATGTGTGCTAATGGGGGTTTCCCCCCACAACAGCACAGAGATGCTTCTATTGTAAGAGAGGCACCTGGGATTACCATAGGAGTTAATATATATATATGTATATAGTAGTAATAGAAAAGTACTGGGACGGCTAGTCCTACTTTCATGCGAATGCAATCATCAGGGATGAAACTATAGCATCCCAGTACTTTTCTATTACTACTATTCAATAGCTCTGCTCATTGAGCACTATTTGTAGCCTTCATCAACAAACTACCTTCTAAGTATATATGTATATACAAAAATGTTTTTATTTAAAAACAAAAAGAAATGAAACCATTGTAGACCACAAATATTTACAGGAACCTTTATTAATGAACTCAGAAAATAATACAACAGAAACAAGGTTTTCACGGATTTAATGATTTTTGAGATTTCCTTCGCAAATGATTCAAGGCATGCTCGTTGAGGTCGAAATCAGCTAAGTCACCAAAAAATCAGCTTTAGTTGAGATATGATCTTTGTTGTGTGTTTTTTGTCTGCCATTTTAATATAGAGGTGCTACTGCACTCATAATTATAATGTGGTTTGGCTAATAAAGAATCAAATATGCACTAAGGAATGAATTAAAGCAGTAAATTATATGCTATATAGGTATATGAACCACTTTCAATAAAGACACAAAGCAGAGCTATTCTAATACCGTTACCTTGACAAGTATAGAGACGGCAAGGCAGGGAACATCCAATCACTGAGGTCTATCAAATAAATATCTCCTTTCCGACAGGATATTTAACTGCAAAGTTTCAAACAACATATTCTTTGCATGTGGCACTTGCTGGACTGCACAGATGCATCCTAGCCAGAATAGCACGATCATTTTTTTACGGTTAGAAGAATTCCTCCCAACTTTCTCCACAGTCTCTACTCTAAACTACTCTAACACTTCTCAAGTTTGACAACTCAACTCTGATTAAAGACATAGATTTTTGCCACTCTACTCTGATTAAAAACATGGATTTTTTGGCACTCTACTCTGATTAAAGACATGGATTTTTGCCACTCTACTCTGATTAAAGACATGGATTTTTGCCACTCTACTCTGATTAAAGACATGGATTTTTGCCACTCTACTCTGATTAAAGACATGGATTTTTGCCACTCTACTCTGATTAAAAACATGGATTTTTTGCCACTCTAAAGACATGGATTTTTGCCACTCTACTCTGATTAAAGACATGGATTTCTGCCACTCAACTCTGATTAAAGACATGGATTTTTGCCACTCTACTCTGACTAAAGACATGGTTTTTGCCACTCTACTCTGATTAAAGACATAGATTTTTGCCTGTTTTGTTGGTTTTTCTGTTTAGTGTTTTTGTCCTAGTTGTAATGTGCAGATACATTACAGATATTGTTCGTACACTCTCAACGAACTCTCAGTTGACATAATAAAGTTACAATGATCTTCTCAATAATCAACTCAAATTTTACTCTCTCAATATTTCAAATGGATGCTCTAGCCTTACAGGAATATTCCTAATGAAGGCTAGAGCATCTAGTTGCAGCATCGAGAGATTACAATTTCAAGTTGATTATTGAGAAGGTCATTGTAACTGTATATATGTGTGTGTGTTTATGTGGCTTCTGTTTCAAACCACCATAACTGTATTCATTGCCAGCATAACTGTATTCATTGCCAGAATAACTGTATTCATTGCCAGCATAACTGTATTCATTGCCGGTAGGAATAAGACCAACAGAAAGAGAAAAGAAAGATTAAAGTTAGATGCAGAGGACAAAGAACAAAATATTTGGTAAGAAAGAGGGAGTGGTTAAAAGGCAAATGACAGAAATATACAGCATGATAGGCAAGAACAACTGATAGAGAATGAAAAGAGAAGGAGATACTGCAGATGAGATTTGGCAGTGACATTTGTTTATGAAAAAATATGTCATTTACATGAAGCAAACAGCATTATAACTCACCTCCATTTTGTGAAATATGTTTTACAAGGGGTCCAAAAAATCTGTACTTTTATTGCGGACAGAAAAAAAGAAAACACAAACAATAATTACAATAAACACAAACAATAATTACAATAAACACAAACAATAATTACAATAAACACAAACAATAATTACAATAAACATAAACAATAAACACAAACAAAAACATAAACACAATAATTACAAAAAACATAAACAATAATTACAATAAACACAAACAATTATTACAATAAACACAAACAATAATTACAATAAACACAAACAATAATTACAATAGACAACAAACAATAATTACAACAATAATTACAATAAACACAAACAATAATTACAATAACCACAAAACAATAATTACAATAAACACAAACAATAATTACAATAAACACAAACAATAATTACAATAAGCACAAACAATAATTACAATAAACACAATAACAATAAACATAAACATAAACAAACAATAATTACAAACAATAATTACAATAAACAATAATTACAATAAACACAATAAACAATTACAATAAACAATAATTACAATAAACAATTACAATAAACAATAATTACAATAACAATAAACACAACAATAAACATTAACAAACAT
Source organism: Cladorhizidae sp. MBARI D1340-BT2 (assembly GCA_028752905.1). Taxonomy (NCBI): domain Eukaryota; kingdom Metazoa; phylum Porifera; class Demospongiae; order Poecilosclerida; family Cladorhizidae; species Cladorhizidae sp. MBARI D1340-BT2. The sequence continues at coordinate 44,875,387 of JAQNBH010000011.1, forward strand.
TAACAAAAACAAACAATAATTACAATAAACACAAACAATAATTACAATAAACACAAATAATAATTACAATAAATAATTACAATAAACATAAACAATAAACACAAAAACAATAATTACAATAAACACAAACAATAATTACAATAAACAAACAATAATTACAATAAACACAAACAAACAATAATTACAATAAACAATAATTACAATATACAAACAAATTACTAAACAATAATTACAACAATAATTACAATAAACACAAACAATAATTACAATAAACATAAACATAAACAATAATTACAATAAACATAAAGAATAATTACAATAAACACAACAATCAATAAACACAAACAATAATTACAATAAACACAAACAATAATTACAATAAACATAAACAATTAATTACAGTGACCTCAATAATCAATTTGAAAGTTAGACAGTAAATTTCAAATAAAGAGAAGTTGGTTATTGAGGTTTATTATGTCTACTGAGAGGTCATCAAATAATGTACTCAAATTACATTATATTATAGATTTCCACATGAATATGTCTCTGTTGGCAACTGTTCCGAGATCTCCAGATCTCCAGACCTCAAATCCACATAAGAAGGAGCAAACGTATCTGAACATGTGGTATCCCAAACAAGGACCTTCCCATTTTTCCAAGGCATAATTGTTCACCGATATTTGCCATCATCACGATCCATCTTTTTCATCTATTTTCACATAACAAATAAAGAAAATAGTGTACTACAAGTTTGTGTTATATTAGAGAATTATGCAATTGTTGCCTTTTGCATGGAACTTAAGCCTCTGTTATTTATAGTGAGGACTGGGTGCCCCATTCAGTGGTGAGAAATAAGTGGGAAATACATCCGAGTCTATTGAAGTCTTGTTCTGGCTATATATGTGTTGGGGAAAATAATGCCTTGGGGTTGTAGCCAGGTTTTTGTGAGACAGTGTCTGGATGTTGATTACCACAATCTGATTTATTGAGAGTACTTGCTCATACAAATATCTCTACTAAGAGTAATTGCATTCTTGGCATTATTATGCTGTGCTCGTGGTAACCTAACCATGGCTACGTATAGTCACTATATGTTCCTTCCCCAAATGAACATCCACATTGAGAGGCTATTACTAATCAGTTAATTGGTTTAGCTGCAGGATTCTTGTATCACAGCCACTGGCTGCTTTTTATATGGTGAGAAACTGTTCTGTTGTTGATTATCACTTACAGCAAAGCTGGAAAGATGTACGGCAACATTTTTTCATGTCTCTCCTTGGTGTGGCAGGTAGCTATAGATCCTTGCAAACACTGCCAATGAAATCCAAGATAAAGCTGTCATGTGAATGACCCAACGAGGCCACTTGAAAGTCATGTGACTGAAGAGTGAGTGTGGCCTCTTCGTGGAGGATATCGTACATAAGGAGTAGATTGAGGAGAGCTAAATTGCCATAATACAGAGTGAGAGCACTTCCATAATAACTTGAGTTGGTAGGGCTAGAGGAAGGAGGTACCACTTTCTGCACGTCCATTTTCCCCTTTACTATGGGAACACCGCATCTTGTATCCCTCGTGAGAGCACTTCTCATCTTCCTCATCTTTGGTGAGTGAGAGGTCGACATTCGGAAAATGCGTGCTTCCATTAGTCCTCTTAAGTAAGGCATACTTAGGATAAAATCTAGAGGGAGAACAACCGTTACCATGTGTATGTGATATTTTGCTGGGTGTTAAGTGAATCAAAGCTGTGATAACTTCACCTCATTGCCTCACCACTGCACATTTGCATTAGGATATGAATCTAAAATAAAGTAGCCAATCTCAGCGATAAAGTACCACACCCTCTTCCCAGTGTAGTGATAATGAGATGCTTGAGGCTAGTAATAGGGGAAAATCACAGATTAAACTCCTCATAATTTGGTACAATAACAATAATGTTTGAAGTCTGTGATTTTTCCCTATTAACCCTACGCCAGATAAGTATCTGCTAAGCTGGAAGCTTGACTTGGTCATTAGGTGAGCTTCACCATAATTATTTCGATCCAAGCAAGCTAAATAATTATATCCACATTTTGAAACAGACTGCACTCGATTACTTCGCAGTGCACATGTGCAAACAGGGTTCACTATTCATGTTATCCATATTGTATGGATATAATGATGGGGGGTTCATAGAAAAGTGGGTGTAATGACTGCAAATAGGTGTGATCACTAAAGTATTTCAGGGTGCTGGTAAATGGTAAAACTATCATTTACCTAACCACTCAATATTTGTCCTAGCTATACTTCAAAACAAGGCAGACAATAATTTGTTGGACTCAGGTGGTACATCAAAACATGTCAGAATTCGTTTCTGAGTGAAGTCTTTGGGTCATTTTTTTTTGCTAATAGGTTCACACTGTTGTGAACTCTGGGAGTTAAATCAAACCATACCTTAGCCCCCAAGGACATAAAAACACAATTCTTCCATTTAAAGGAGCGTAATTCTTCCGGCATTCTATTTGATATGCTAAGTATAGGAAAGAATGAATTGCACAATTATAATTAGTAATAATTTTGGAGGAACTAAAGTTATGATAAAACACTACTCTTAAAGCTTCAATGGTGCTGTTTCAACACAGAGGGCTTAATAATTCCTGTCTCACTCAGTTTGAAGGAAGATATCAAAGGATTTCATTAAGTAGTCTGTTGACAGTTGATTAACTCATCAGCTTAACCACCAATCCTCTTTCTGACTAGCTTTGGCTTGAAGCCAAACAGCCTGGTCTAACAAATACCATACAATCAAGTTTCATAGTGCACACTACAGGCTGATTAACAGGTGGTGTGCATGATGTTGAATTCCCCCCTCAACTCTATTGTTCATCCTTACGTACAGTTTCATAGGTAGTAGAATGCTGTCCCTGAGGGAGAGGGGATAAATGAGAAGAAATTTTCCTAACTTATTGTAGACTACTTCTTGTAAAGCTTTATGGGGGGAAAGTGCAACACACACCAGGAGTTCATATTCCATGACTATTCTTTTGAGTGGTCAAGGTTTGTTTCTTTCTAAATATTCCCTCTCATGGACTGGATATAGAGTTCAGGATATTGGTTAAGTGTGGTTTAATAAGCGTCATATTGTTATACTGTCTTTATCTTCAAACAAAATTCAGGACAAACAGCAATAATCATATGATTTTTTCCCCTTCAATCAGGTGATTTGTCTTTGGAATAAGAAGAGACCTTTGGAATTTTGATGCTAATATCTCTGCGCATACACAGTGCAATATCCCTATATATATGCAACTTATAATATGCAAAACTTTGCACACATATGTACATACATACTCTATATCCACCAGAGAGGGAATAGTAGGAACGCTCCTTGCTTTTTTTAATTTTTTTTTACGAATCTTTTCCCATTTGTTGTCCGTCATATCCTTCCATGCCAAAGCTGTTTTGTCTTCATTGTTCAATTGCCTACCGCCTTCTCTCATTGGCCAGTCTAATGTCATTACCTACTTCCATTTGTTAATCTCCAGGGGGGCTTTCAGAGACTATGGTTACAAAGTGCAATTTAGCTTTTCTTTATTGGCTATGGATGATGTGCTAGTATTTTTTATTAGCACGTCAACTCTTTGTCATCATGTCCACTCCTACAGTGTAGTCTCCCCCTCCTCCACACTGTCCTCCCCTACCCTCTCTCTCTGTTCACTAGATGTAAGATGAGATCCCCCAACAGGTCTAGCCATCATTGCAACTGAGCAATATTAATGTCATTTTATCCCAAATGCTTTTGTCCATATGTCTCATATCCACTCCTACGGTGTAGTCTCTCTCCCCCCGCACACACACACACACTCTCCTCCCCAAATCTTTCTCTTTTCACTAAATGTAAGAGGAGATCCCCCAGCAGGTCTAGCCTCCATTGCAACAGAGCAATGTTAATGTCATTTTATCCCAAATGCTTTTGTGTCATATCCGCTCTCACAGTGTAGTCTTCACCCCCCACCCCATCCTCCACACTGTCCTCCCCTACCCTCTCTCTCTGTTCACTAGATGTAAGATGAGATCTCCCTACAGGTCTAGCCTCCATTGCAACAGAGCAATGTTAATGTCATTTTATCCCAAATGCTTTTGTGTCATATCCGCTCTCACAGTGTAGTCTTCACCCCCCACCCCAATCTCCACACTGTCCTCCCCTACCCTCTCTCTCTGTTCACTAGATGTAAGATGAGATCCCCCTACAGGTCTAGCCTCCATTGCAACAGAGCAATGTTAATGTCATTTTATCCCAAATGCTTTTGTGTCATATCCGCTCTCACAGTGTAGTGTCCCCCCCCCCCCCCACCCTCCTCCACCCTCTCCTCCCCAACCTTCTTTCTGTTCACTAGATGTAAGATGAGATACCCCTACAGGTCTAGCCATCATTGCAACAGAGTAATATTAATGTCATTTTATCCCAAATGCCTTCCATGCTCGGTTACTTATCAAATACTCCATAGAGATGCCTGAATCCACGATACACAAAATCAATGACTGGCCTCTATGGATGAGCCTGAGGTGTGTTTACAAAGGATAGGAGTCAGAACTTGTGTTGATGAGAACCTTGATAATGGCAAAATTTCTGCACAAGTTCAGTTCAGCTACTTTCCTTTCATGTTGTTCAATACGTAACAGCTGGGGATGTGAATAGCTCATCTCTTTCTTGGGAATATTTGAGCTAGGGTTTTTAGGGGCAGCTAAGCACCCACCCAGCTTCTATAGGCACCCACAAGCTTTCCTCTTCAGAAAAAAGGAATTAGGTATCCACTACCAGAAGTCCCCTCACAGTCAGAGCATAAGATCATGGTAGGGCTTAGTGTTTACTTCTTTGCTTTGTGGGTGGGGGGGGGGACACTGGCCTAAATGTAGCCCAGCTGGTATAAAGGAAAACTGTGTTAAATCAAGGTGAAGTGGAGTCATGAGTGCTAGGGCTAGGGATGTGGCTAGTGATAGAGCGATTGGATGTATAGTGGTTACAACATATTGCAAGATATTTTAGTATCTTGCAATATGCATTAAAACATTAAAACAGAGTCGGGCGAGCCCAAATCGACAGAGTATCTGCTCCAGAGACTATCTGTGGCGGTCCAGCGGGGGAACTGCATGTCTGTACTGGGCAGCACAGGCATCTGACACTTTCCCATTAAAATATATATATATATACTGTATTTTAGTATTTGCATTTTTCACAGTTAGAATCCAATTCAAGAATAAATATGATGAGGAGCATATAGAGGGTGTGGTTCTGCTATATGCCACATAATCCACGAATATTTCCTGCACGAATTCTTCTGTTGGTCACTTTCTGTGAATATTAACTCTTTGAATATATCCTTCTATACAATATATACCAGTGGAGGATACAGGATTTTGAAAAGGGGTATATAGTAAAAGATGTAACCTAATCTTACGAGCCAATTTTTCTGTGGCTGTCCTTACGGCCACTGCAAGAAGAAGGGAAAAACTGCACAAAAACGAGGTCAAAGGTTGGATCATATGCTCTTTTGTTCTAAAGCAAAGAATGAAAACCAAAAACATATTAAGTGGAATTCTGTAAAACTCACATCCCCAGGAGCTGCCACTGTATGAAAATATATATAATCGAGGAATGGATGAGAAATTGCATAATTGATGACCATACACTATTGTATGGCATGAAGCGGTCATGAGAAATATGAACACTAACAAAGTTGGAAAACTAAATTGGAGTATGTGGAGGGTATTCGATCATTGAAATGAATATTGGAGAAGAAGAAGTTTGTTTTTTGTTTTTTCCCCATTTATTTATCAATAATTTATTCAGCCTTGAGATATATAGGCCATCACTAAGTATATACGTACGACTACTAGGGGGGAATTCTATTTTAATGATTATTACAGAAAAATAATGAATTTTCTTGGGGACAATGGGGGAGGTGCCAAAGACATAGGACCCTAGGTAATATTATGTATTTCCTCTTCTCCCACCAATTTCCCATTAGAATTCTGTCTACCTTATCCAACACAGCAAACACTCAGTAGCAAGCTAATAAAAATATGCTCCTAAACAACTCTAGTGAATAATGAACATGAAATTAACAATGTAAAACCAGAGCGCGTGCGTGCCCATTAGGCGTAGAGACGGATATTCAGTATTAAACTACCAAGGCGAGTACGAAGGCGCATACGAGACTCCGGTGATCATCTAGCTGGGAGCAGTTGTTGTCACTCATGCCCGATTTGGTGAACTGGACCGTTTTGCTGGTATGGGACCCTGATCAGAACTTTGCTCTAAGACATGCCTTTCCACTAGTTTCCTAGTTGTGTTCACACTTTGGGTTGACTGAAACCTTAGGTAATTTTGTTATGCGATCTTATTCAGTTGCCAATGGAGTGACTTGTTTTGTTTTGATGTGCTCCGGTTCTCTACCCGACGTCAGTCACTAAGGTGTGGCTGTAGAGGAAGTTCAGGAAGCTATAATTTGGCAACTTCTCTGATAATAGCTTTTTACTAATGCCTTTTAAGGCTGGTTGTCTGGAACTAATACTACCTAGAGGATTATTTAGAGGGAGTGGGGGGGGATCAAAAGTAGCTTTGAGATTGTAGAAGCTAGACTTTAGATCCGGATACGGAACAGAATTAAACATGGTTGGTTAAAAAATAATTGTAGCTCTTTTTGAAATAAAAATTGAGGATGGCATGCAGGATAGAACGATTGAAATTTTTCTATTCCTGTGAGAGGATGAACTCCATAATCTAAATCATCATCTGGATCTGATGAATCTTCTCGTGTAAAACTGCCACACCATAATTGATTAGGATTGACTTAGCACGAACGAATAATCTATAGCTGGTAGACTATTAGGGAGGTATGAACTTGGGCAATATGAAAATCAGACACAGCTTGAAGCTGTCAATTTCATTTGACTTCTCACAGAAGGAGTCATTCCATATGTCCATACGAATCTGGTTAAATTGTTGAGCTCCAAGACCTAACTAGCTGAAGAGTATGTTTAGTGAGAGTCAACCTCTCTTTTCCTTTAACTCATTGTGATTCAACATAACCCCTAGTATTGTCTTGATTCAATGTTGTGCATGTAGTTGCATTGAAGATGTATTGCAGGCTCACCTGCTCATGAGTGAGTGCTCGTTGTATGAGCTGGGAAGATAGCAAACCTTTTCTTTGAATTTTCTAGGAATGCTTTAGGGTGTTTCAATGCAGTGGTGCTTGACAATCAATGAAGGGTATCAGGCTCACACCTCTCTCTGCATGGTCTATGAAGACGAGCGAACTATGCATGGAAGTTGCGGGTGATGTCACCTTTCATTACAGGAATGTGTGATCTGCAGACATTGTATCTCCGTCATCACTAAATGTTAATTTAATTACATTAGTATTAATTACGGACCACTCTGTTATGATACGATGTTAATCTGCCGTGTCTATGTTTGTACCTATCTATGCATCGTGCATTCACTTAAGAAGTGTGAGTGGGTCTCCCATCCTAGCCCCACATATTGCTAGCCCTGTATTTGGTTGATTATTAGTAATTTATTGACGTCAAAGATGTGGTCATATTTGATCTCCGTCATCACTAAATGTTAATTTAATTACATTAGTATTAATTACGGACCACTCTGTTATGATACGATGTTAATCTGCCGTGTCTATGTTTGTACCTATCTATGCATCGTGCATTCACTTAAGAAGTGTGAGTGGGTCTCCCATCCTAGCCCCACATATTGCTAGCCCTGTATTTGGTTGATTATTAGTAATTTATTGACGTCAAAGATGTGGTCATATTTGATCCATCACTTTATGATGTTGGCTGGTTTTTAAGTTATTCAAAATAGTTACTGCACGATAATAAATTTACATTATGGTCATTGAATTCCAACATTATTATATTAAAATAATAATAATAATAATATATATATATGTGTATGTGTATACTTATGTGTACAATATGTACGTTTATATATGCATGTTATGTATGAGTATGTGAATATATGTATGTACGTGTATATATGTATGTATGTGTGTGTATATATGTATGTATGTATATGCATATATATATGTATGTGTGTATATATGTATGTGTATATAGGTATATATATATGTATGTGTATGTATATATATATGTATGTGTATGTATGTATATATATGTGTATGCGTGTATATATGGGTGTATGTATATGTGTATGTATGTATGTATGTTATTTATTTATTAAACAATAAATAGATAAATGATGTGTATATAAATGTAATCTATGGAATTGGGCAGTTTGGCTCGCTGCTGGCGCATTTCGCAACTAGAGGATGTCTAGCTGACATACACCCCCCTACCCAAGTGTTGACAGGGCAGGTTGTTATAGTAACCATGTTTACACTGCCATGCAGTAGGAACACTCGCACGCATGCACACACACACACACGCACACCTAGTCTCCTCTGCTCAACCAATTGAACTGCTCCTCTCTGCTCGTTCACTAGCTTCCTTCTTACACCTCACACATTTGTACCTCTTATGATCTCCTTCTCTCCTAATGGACCTTCAGCACACCTCATGCGCTGTGCTCCTAGCTGTCACAGAAGCCCGTGCTTTCTGAATTTCCCTGTATTTTTCCACACCTTTCCTGTACATTGCTCTCCAGCTGCTTTAGACATCCTTGCCTTTGCATACAACTTTCCCAATCGAAAGGGGACTGACTTAGGCATCCTGTGGTCAGACATCCTTGCTAGGTGGCCCAGCTATTCTACCTTCTTCTTCTCAGTGACTGTCTCATCATCACCACACGTCCTCCTCACTTCTGCCATGGTGATGTGCTCGGACCACTGCTGCCTGATATTCCCATGATAAAATACACTGGTGGTGCAATGTGTTCACAACTTCCTCATACATTTCCTGAGAGGATTCCAGCATTCTTTACCATAGAACAGAACAGACAAAACACATGCATCATAACACTTGGTCGCTAAGCTTAGGTTTTTGTCCAAGAAGACGGCTTCCCTCAATGCTCTGAAATCCCTTGATGTCTGCACCACTCCCCTGTCCACATCTTCCAAACCTCCCGGAGCTGGTGTCCTTGATGCCACTTCCCTGTCCACATCCATCCTCCCTGAGCTGGTGTGTGTCCTTAATGCCTGCACCACTCCCCTGTCCATATCTTCAAAACCTCCTGGAGCTGGTGTTCTTGATGCCACTTCCCTGTCCACATCCATCCTCCCTGAGCTGGTGTGTGTCCTTAATGCCTGCACCACTCCCCTGTCCACATCTTCCAAACCTCCCGGAGCTGGTGTCCTTGATGCCACTTCCCTGTCCACATCTTCCAAACCTCCCGGAGCTGGTGTCCTTGATGCCACTTCCCTGTCCACATCTTCCAAACCTCCCGGAGCTGGTGTGTGTCCTTAATGCCTGCACCACTCCCCTGTCCACATCTTCCAAACCTCCCGGAGCTGGTGTTCTTGATGCCACTTCCCTGTCCACATCCATCCTCCCTGAGCTGGTGTGTGTCCTTAATGCCTGCACCACTCCCCTGTCCACATCTTCCAAACCTCCCGGAGCTGGTGTTCCTTGATGCCACTCCCTGTCCACATCCATCCTCCCTGAGCTGGTGTGTGTCCTTAATGCCTGCACCACTCCCCTGTCCACATCTTCCAAACCTCCCGGAGCTGGTGTCCTTGATGCCACTTCCCTGTCCACATCTATCCTCCCTGAGCTGGCTATGAGAGAACCAAGACAGGGAAACTCATCCACTGCACTAATGACCACACCTCCAAGGGCAAAGTACTCTCTGTCCGTCTCCCTGTCACCAAGAAGTGTGTCATCTTGGAAATGTTCACTATCAAGCCAGATACTCCAATGCTCCCTTTATGCACCCAATCTTGTTGAAGCAAGGAGTGCTGCAAACTGGCACTCTGTATTAGAATATCAAGCCAATATAAAATGGACACGTGATCTCAATCTAATCTCACATTCTGATTCGCGCGATATAAATTAAACGACCGAATAGAAATATTATCTGGCATCTCATCCCGCTCTCCTTAAAGCAGCATCATGCTTGCTCACCATCATGGCATAAACAATATCCATGGTTGCATTATCAAGAAGAAAATGACACTATTAAATGGTATATAGCTTCGACCAATTTTAGCTTAAAACATCCCCAACTAACTCCAGAGTATGAATCCTTCATAATCCAGCACCCCCCCCCCTATGAAGTTCGGTCTCAAGACATAATTTCTCCTTTCCCCCATAACTTAAGGAGCGAGGTGGATTAGCAAAATGTAAGGGATAATCCAGACAAAAGTACCAACTTCTTTCTTCTAACACTTTATTAGCTCATACTTTTCAGATTTTTTATTTGGAACCAAAAAAATCTGACATGGATGGAGTTCCTTTGGCTCATTACATATTGAATCTAAGGGGGGGGGGGGGGGGGGAAGAATCTGACTACGTCTGACCAGGTGGTTTTATTATCAAGTATCATATCTTTGCACACATTCATGCTATGGTCCTGATTTATATACCAAGTGAATCAAGTAAGGACATCACCAACTCGATAGCATTTCTAGCAAGCACTATGGTCAGTCAGACCGTTCCAAATTTCGAGCAGACTATGAGAGTTCGAAGTTCAAACAATTGTGTCAACAATTAACCACACCCATTTGTACGGCAGCTGGCTGTTTGAGTTGGCTAAATAAGGTCTAGTCCTCTTGTTCACGAGTAGGTGAGGTAGTCGCTGAAAATATCCTGAGAATCCTATCAACCACGGTCATTTAATTTTTCCAAGCGATTGTTTGGCAAGAAGATGGCAGTTGTGTAGTTTTCAGCCCGAGTGGTTCACTAAGTGGCTGTTCCTTAACTATCATGAGGCAATGTGTTTTGCCATGTCTGCCTCAAACTTACAGGATGAAGACAGATCCAGCTTCTGTAAATAATTCAAACCACACCCACTTCCTGGCCTAACCAATAAGATATGGGCCTGTACTGGCAAAGCCACAAATCTTGGCGTGTATACGAAATTACTGTAAACACAAAAATGTGATAACTAACTTGCACGTATTTTCATGACATCATTAAATGTTCTGTAGAATTTCACAATTGGCTCGTCTAAATAGAAAAACGAAACAAGCAACTCGGTGGTTATACTGCAGTCACATACATATATGATCTTCACTACAGATCAGTAGTAAGGGGTAGATATCTAGTGAGTAATTCAAGCCATGTTTATATCAAATAGCCATGAGAAATGTTTGCTGAAAGATTATAAGCAATCTTGTGTGTGGGTGTTCATCAACAGAAAATCATGAGATTGTGTGATCAGCTTTTTTTAATTAATTTATTGTTTATTAATTTATTTTTTTCAATGCAAAACAACACAGAGCATTTGAGTGGACCAACCAGCTGAGAGCTAATATTAAGTGAACCATGAACAAGGGAAGGGATGACAAGACAAACAGTGTAAAGAAACAAAAAGGATATGCTCACTAAGTTGTTTAGTTAATGGCAAGAATTTTTTCCCCCTTTAAAATAGGCCGAGTTAGAAGATAAACTAATAATACATTCTGGAAGTGAATTGCATGCTAAATCAGGCATTTCCAGCATCCAAAATAAGATATGGCTACACAAAAGGTATACAACCAATCAAGTTTCTGTAGTAGTAGATACTTGAATCAAGAAATAGCCCCAATTACTCTAGACTGTACCAGGCAATGCGTACAAAGGTTAGGATTAACTGCATAAGGAAGCATCATGCCTCTACAACATTTCCCACTCATTTCCAGCATCATCAAGTCCTGCATAAGTAAATTCCAACCTCCTGCAAGCATAAGCTCTGCAAATGGCTAACGTCCAAGGGTCATAACATCCTCTTATCTCCCCCACACATGATTTTCATCTCAAACCAAACCAAACGATTGTCTCAGTGCTGGAAAATGGCATACAAAAAAAATCACACATGCCAGCAGTTTGTAGTTGGTGGGGTTACAGAAATACTAGTTGGTGGGTGGGTCTGCAAAATAGCAGGAAAATTGGTAAAAAAATAAATACATTATTTTATCATGATATAAATAAATTTAAAACAAAATGGCAGCAAAAGCTTATGACATCGTGTTGTTAGTAATCTTAAAAAAAGGTTCCTAGAAGACCCACTCATCCACAGCAGCCACCCAAGCGACGGTAGTGACCCACTCAGGAAAGGTTTTTAAAACTCTGCTGATATCAGCAGTTTTTGACTCGGGTGGGTCCAGAAAATGGCCACTGATAAGAAGTCTTAATGATTCTTCACTGACCGAGTTACCCTATATAGAGAGACACATAGCAGGCTTTAATTAGAGCAATATAGAGACACATAGCAGGCTTTAATTAGAGCATAGTATAGCCGGAAATGTTGATAGTCAGATAATTTGACATTGAATCTTCCTTTGCTTAGGTATGAAAGCTTATCATGAGAGCTTAGGTATGGAAGGTGGAGATGTGGAAGGTGGAGGTGTGGAAGGTGGATGTGTGGAAGGTGGAGGTAGGGAGGGTGGATGTGTGGAAGGTGGAGGTAGGGAGGGTGGATGTGTGGTGTGGAAGGTGGAGGTGTGGAAGGTGGAGGTAGGGAGGGTGGATGTGTGGAAGGTGGAGGTAGGGAGGGTGGATGTGTGGAAGGTGGAGGTAGGGAGGGTGAATGTATGGAAGGTGGAGGTAGGGAGGGTGGATGTGTGTAAGGTGGAGGTAGGGAGGGTGGATGTGTGGAAGGTGGAGGTAGGGAGGGTGGATGTGTGGAAGGTGGAGGTAGGGAGGGTGGATGTGTGGAAGGTGGAGGTAGGGAGGGTGGATGTGTGGAAGGTGGAGGTAGGGAGGGTGGATGTGTGGAAGGTGGAGGTAGGGAGGGTGGATGTGTGGAAGGTGGAGGTAGGGAGGGTGGATGTGTGGTGTGGAAGGTGGAGGTGTGGAAGGTGGAGGTGTGGAAGGTGGAGGTGTGGAGGTAGGGAGGGTGGATGTGTGAAAGGTGGAGGTAGGGAGGGTGAATGTATGGAAGGTGGAGGTAGGGAGGGTGGATGTGTGTAAGGTGGAGGTAGGGAGGGTGGATGTGTGGAAGGTGGAGGTAGGGAGGGTGGATGTGTGGAAGGTGGAGGTAGGGAGGGTGGATGTGTGGAAGGTGGAGGTAGGGAGGGTGGATGTGTGGAAGGTGGAGGTAGGGAGGGTGGATGTGTGGAAGGTGGAGGTAGGGAGGGTGGATGTGTGGAAGGTGGAGGTAGGGAGGGTGGATGTGTGGAAGGTGGAGGTAGGGAGGGTGGATGTGTGGAAGGTGGAGGTAGGGAGGGTAGATGTGTGGAAGGTGGAGGTAGGGAGGGTGGATGTGTGTAAGGTGGAGGTAGGGAGGGTGGATGTGTGGAAGGTGGAGGTAGGGAGGGTGGATGTGTGTAAGGTGGAGGTAGGGAGGGTGGATGTGTGGAAGGTGGAGGTAGGGAGGGTGGATGTGTGGAAGGTGGAGGTAGGGAGGGTGGATGTGTGTAAGGTGGAGGTAGGGAGGGTGGATGTGTGGAAGGTGGAGGTAGGGAGGGTGGATGTGTGGAAGGTGGAGGTAGGGAGGGTGGATGTGTGGAAGGTGGAGGTAGGGAGGGTGGATGTGTGGAAGGTGGAGGTAGGGAGGGTGGATGTGTGGAAGGTGGAGGTAGGGAGGGTGGATGTGTGTAAGGTGGAGGTAGGGAGGGTGGATGTGTGGAAGGTGGAGGTAGGGAGGGTGGATGTGTGGAAGGTGGATGTGTGGAAGGTGGAGGTAGGGAGGGTGGATGTGTGGAAGGTGGAGGTAGGGAGGGTGGATGTGTGTAAGGTGGAGGTAGGGAGGGTGGATGTGTGGAAGGTGGAGGTAGGGAGGGTGAATGTATGGAAGGTGGAGGTAGGGAGGGTGGATGTGTGGAAGGTGGAGGTAGGGAGGGTGGATGTGTGGAAGGTGGAGGTAGGGAGGGTGAATGTATGGAAGGTGGAGGTAGGGAGGGTGGATGTGTGGAAGGTGGAGGTAGGGAGGGTGGATGTGTGGAAGGTGGAGGTAGGGAGGGTGGATGTGTGGAAGGTGGAGGTAGGGAGGGTGGATGCGTGGAAGGTGGAGGTAGGGAGGGTGGATGTGTGGAAGGTGGAGGTAGGGAGGGTGGATGTGTGGAGGGTGGAGGTAGGGAGGGTGGAGGCATCACAACACCCACCAGAGTTTCCACCCAGAAGTTGAAGATTCCCTCTCCAAATCCACGAGATTGGAAGATGAAGTAGCAGCCCCGGTCAGCATGACTACCCGGACATTCATTAGGAGGAGGAACATAGGACTCCAGAGACCACGCCTTCAAGGACATACCCTCACTCATACCAAGAACAACAGTAGTCCGCACAGGAACTAACAACAATCAGAAGACATTAATACAAGATATGTGTGCATGTGCATGGGTGTGTGTGTGCATGCACATGTGTGTACATACATACATATTGGGTTATGTCAGGCAGTCCAGTGGCACTGCCTATTGGCCCCACATTTCAAAATGGTGGCTGACAAACACACACACAAAACATCCTAAATGCTGGCTTCAGTTTTAGCTGCATAACCAATTACCAGCATGCCTTGAATCCTTTATGGTAGCAATAAACCGACAGCCCCAAAAACATTAAGAAGTGTGCAATTTGTCTTGAACCACCCCCCTTGCATAACTTGCATTCCATAGTTTCTACCATTATGGACAGAGGAGTCCAATGCATTGCAGTAACTATTCTGTTACTAAAATAATAAACGTGGTAAAGGTCGTCAACACAATAAACCCTCGCATGTGTGTGTATACATCTGCATGTATATATAATATACAGATATGCGCACACACACACACATAAACGATATATAATAAGAATAACTATTAGTTTTCTTTATTAGTTATTAGTTATGTATTCTAATAGATATTATATTGTTGGCTAATCCTGGTTAGTATTTTTATGTTAATATATTTCACAATAATAACAACAACAACAATAATAATAATAGTAATATATAGTAGTAATAATAATAGTAATAATAATAGTAATAATAATAGTAATAATAATAGTAATAATAATAATAATAATAATAATAATAATAATAATAATAATAATAATAATAATAATAATAATAATAATAATAATAATAATAATAATAATAATAATAATAATAATAATAATAATAATAATAATAATAATAATAATAATAATAATAATAATAATAATAATAATAATAATAATAATAATAATAATAATAATAATAATAATAATAATAATAATAATAATAATAATAATAATAATAATAATAATAATAATAATAATAATAATAATAGTTCAAATTGGCTAGACTTGACATGAACAAATTCTTGGAGGCTTCTCGACTATAAAAGATGTATATACAAGAAAAACAGGTTTCCCATACAGTATTTTTTTTTTTAAGTTGGTTAACTTGTTCAAAACAAAGCAAACAAGAACTTACCGGCGTAGACCACAAACATTCATAAGACCCTTTACCTATTAATATATTGATCACATTAATAATTATATTGATATGCTAAATGCCAACCCTCACCAAGCATTCATTTGGTATTCTTCAACAAGACAATTTTTGACTTGTTGTGTGTGTATAATTATATACTTGTGTGTGTATATATTATAGGGTTGATATAGGACTGACTCGTAAAAAGACAAACAGGGAGATTCCCCATTGTTTAAGACCACACCCTCTTTAAGACCACATGCCCTTCAACGACTTTTACCTCTGAAGCTAAGACAGCATTACATACGTGTGAGATTAACCCTGCACAAGCTCGTGGGTATGTGTGATTAACCCTTCACAAGCTCGTGGGTATGTTTGATTAACCCTTCACAAGCTCGTGGGTATGTGTGAGATTAACCATGCACAAGCTCGTGGGTATGTGTGTGATTAACCCTGCACAAGCTCGTGGGTATGTGTGAGATTAACCCTGCACAAGCTCGTGGGTACGTGATTAACTCTGCACAAGCTCGTGGCTACGTGTGTGATTAACCCTTCACAAGCATGTGTGTGATTAACCCTGCACAAGCTCGTGGGTATGTGTGTGATTAACCCTGCACAAGCTCGTGGGTACGTGTGATTAACCCTGACAAGCTCGTGGGTATGTGTGTGATTAACCCTGCACAAGCTTGTGGGTATGTGTGATTAACCCTTCACAAGCTCGTGGGTACGTGTGAGATTAACCCTGCACAAGCTCGTGGGTATGTGTGTGATTAACCCTGCACAAGCTCGTGGGTACGTGTGAGATTAACCCTGCACAAGCTTGTGGGTATGTGTGTGATTAACCCTTCACAAGCTCGTGGGTATGTGTGAGATTAACCCTGCACAAGCTCGTGGGTATGTGTGTGATTAACCCTTCACAAGCGCGTGGGTACGTGTGTGATTAACCCTGCACAATCTCGTGGGTACGTGTTAGATTAACCCTGCACAAGCTCATGGGTACATGTGAGATTAACCCTGCACAAGCTCGTGGGTATGTGTGAGATTAACCCTGCACAAGCTCGTGGGTATGTGTGAGATTAACCCTGCACAAGCTCGTGGGTATGCGTGTGATTAACCCTGCACAAGCTCGTGGGTATGTGTGTGATTAACCCTGCACAAGCTCGTGGGTATGTGTGTGATTAACCCTTCACAAGATCGTGGGTATGTGTGAGATTAACCCTGCACAAGCTCGTGGGTACGTGTGAGATTAACCCTGCACAAGCTCGTGGGTATGTGTGTGATTAACCCTTCACAAGCTCGTGGGTATGTGTGTGATAACCCTTCACAAGCTCGTGGGTACGTGTGAGATTAACCCTTCACAAGCTCGTGGGTATGTGTGAGATTAACCCTGCACAAGCTCGTGAGTATGTGTGAGATTAACCCTGCACAAGCTCGTGGGTATGTGTGTGATTAACCCTTCACAAGCTCGTGGGTATGTGAGATTAACCCTGCACAAGCTCGTGGGTATGCGTGTGATTAACCCTTCACAAGCTCGTGGGTATGTGTGAGATTAACCCTGCACAAGCTCGTGGGTATGTGTGTGATTAACCCTGCACAAGCTCGTGGGTATGTGTGTGATTAACCCTTCACAAGCTCGTGGGTACGTGTGAGATTAACCCTGCACAAGCTCGTGGGTATGTGTGAGATTAACCCTGCACAAGCTCGTGGGTATGTGAGATTAACCCTGCACAAGCTCGTGGGTATGTGTGTGATTAACCCTTCACAAGCTCGTGGGTACGTGTGAGATTAACCCTTCACAAGCTCGTGGGTATGTGTGATTAACCCTGCACAAGCTCGTGGGTATGTGTGAGATTAACCCTGCACAAGCTCGTGGGTATGTGTGAGATTAACCCTGCACAAGCTCGTGGGTATGTGTGTGATTAACCCTGCACAAGCTCGTGGGTTTGTACAGCAAGCTCAATGACTACCTGCTATTTTACCTTGATGAAGCAAGGTGGTGCAGTGTAATGCGAGGTAATGCGGGGTAATGCGGGATAATGCGAGGTAATGCACTGGCATCTCATTGTGAGCCTACCACGATGGCCTTTGTGTGCGATTGGTGCACAGACTTTTATCAAGATAATCTGTGGTTTAACTGTTTAACTATCAGAGATTTGGTGGTCCTGCTGTGAACTTCATCGCACGGGCCAATTACAAGCACGTGCTAGAAGGAAACATACTATGGTAGTTGGCAGGAAGATGCCATATTTAGAAGTCATGACCTGTCCTTGAAAGTGATGACCTTTACCACATTTTGCATGAAAATGTTCCATTGTCTTTTGGTTCCTTTGCAAACGCTTCAAGGCATTCTGGGTAAACTTAGCCAGGGGGAGGAGGGTTATATATTTGGGGGAGCTGAGTGAAATGTTCCTTGGGGAAGGGGGGAAGGGGGCGGGGGGGGGTTATGTACTTGGGAAAGCTGGGGGTTATGTACTTGGGGAAAGTTGAAACATTCCTATGGGGGGAGGTATGTACTTGGGGAAGCTGTGAGTGAGACATTCCTTGGGGGGGGGGGGGACGGGGGGGGGGGGGTTAGGTATTCGGGGAAACTGAGTGAGACATTTCTTTTAAAGTTCAGACATAAGTCATCCCCAGAGTTGTTGATCCTTTTCTGTCCTTGTTCAGGCAAAGGTTTTGTCGTGATCCAGGCAGAACAGCTGCCATCCAATCATCCGGTGCCCAAAACTTTAAGAACTGTTCAGCTGAATGTATATGCTATCAGGACATGGCACGAATTGGTGCAGTCCTCTGCGAGCCTCACAAGCTTGATTACGAGTCACTTCAAATGGCCAAGGGAAGCCACTCTCCTCGCACAGAGCAGCTGCTTGCTCATGTCACACCAATATGTAAGACACACCCATTATATGTGCGGATGAATAATTGGAATGGGTAGAATATAAACTTCTGGGACGGAGATGACAGGGCCTCACCCACTAGGATGAATTATTAGCATGAATTAACAGATGACAGGGCCTCACCCACTAGGATGAATTATTAGCATGAATTAACAGATGACAGGGACACACCCACTAGGATGAATTATTAGCATGAATTAACAGATGACAGGGACACACCCACTAGGATGAATTATTAGCATGAATTAACAGATGACAGGGCCTCACCCACTAGGATGAATTATTAGCATGAATTAACAGATGACAGGAACACACCCACTAGGATGAATTATTAGCAGGAATTAACAGATGACAGGGCCTCACCCACTAGGATGAATTATTAGCAAGAATTAACAGATGACAGGGCCTCACCCACTAGGATGAATGATTAGCATGAATTAACAGATGACAGGGCCTCACCCACTAGGATGAATTATTAGCAGGAATTAACAGATGACAGGGCCTCACCCACTAGGATGAATTATTAGCAGGAATTAACAGATGACAGGGCCTCACCCACTAGGATGAATTATTAGCAGGAATTAACAGCTGACAGGGACACACCCACTAGGATGAATTATTAGCAGGAATTAACAGATGACAGGGCCTCACCCACTAGGATGAATTATTAGAAGGAATTAACAGATGACAGGGACACACCCACTAGGATGAATTATTAGCATGAATTAACAGATGACAGGGACACACCCACTAGGATGAATTATTAGCAAGAATTAACAGATGACAGGGACACACCCACTAGGATGAATGATTAGCATGAATTAACAGATGACAGGGCCTCACCCACTAGGATGAATTATTAGCATGAATTAACAGATGACAGGGCCTCACCCACTAGGATGAATTATTAGCAGGAATTAACAGATGACAGGGCCTCACCCACTAGGATGAATTATTAGCAGGAATTAACAGATGACAGGGCCTCACCCACTAGGATGAATTATTAGCATGAATTAACAGCTGACAGGGACACACCCACTAGGATGAATTATTAGCAGGAATTAACAGATGACAGGGCCTCACCCACTAGGATGAATTATTAGCAGGAATTAACAGATGACAGGGCCTCACCCACTAGGATGAATTATTAGCAGGAATTAACAGATGACAGGGCCTCACCCACTAGGATGAATTATTAGCATGAATTAACAGATGACAGGGACACACCCACTAGGATGAATTATTAGCATGAATTAACAGATGACAGGGACACACCCACTAGGATGAATTATTAGCAAGAATTAACAGATGACAGGGACACACCCACTAGGATGAATGATTAGCATGAATTAACAGATGACAGGGCCTCACCCACTAGGATGAATTATTAGCATGAATTAACAGATGACAGGGCCTCACCCACTAGGATGAATTATTAGCATGAATTAACAGATGACAGGGACACACCCACTAGGATGAATTATTAGCAGGAATTAACAGATGACAGGGCCTCACCCACTAGGATGAATTATTAGCAGGAATTAACAGATGACAGGGCCTCACCCACTAGGATGAATTATTAGCATGAATTAACAGCTGACAGGGACACACCCACTAGGATGAATTATTAGCAGGAATTAACAGATGACAGGGCCTCACCCACTAGGATGAATTATTAGCAGGAATTAACAGATGACAGGGCCTCACCCACTAGGATGAATTATTAGCAGGAATTAACAGATGACAAGGCCTCACCCACTAGGATGAATTGAGTGAAAGGGCTATTGATGAGGCTTACAAGTGATCTGGAAGGTGAAGTTCTTTGAATGTTGCGATGTCTTCTGTATGGAGGTGAGCTTGAGTGCAGGAGCAACACGCCCGGCACGACTGGTTGCCGGCAACGACCATGAGCTGCAGGAAGAAGGACAAGCAAATACAGAAAGTCATTAAAGCAAAAATATATAAATATGATTACCCACCCTAACCCTGGCCCTGGCCCTAACCCTTCTCCTAACCCTAATCCTGACCCTAGCACTAGCCCTAACCCTTCTCCTAACCCTAATCCTAACCCTAGCACTAGCCCTGGCCCTAACCCTTCCCCTAACACTAGCCTTAGCCCTAGCCCTTCCCCTAACACTAGCCTTAGCCCTAGCACTAGCCCTGGCCTTGCCCCTAACACTAGCCCTGGCCCTAGCCCTAATGTGACGGGGTCTGAGCAAGGAGGGCAAATGAGAAAATAAACTGCTCAACAATAACAAAAAAAATCCCAAAACTCATCATCACTACTTTTTGGTGTCTACTCAACCCTAGCCCTAACCCTAGCCCTAACCCTAGCCCTAACCCTAGCCCTAACCCTAACCTAGCCCTAACCCTAGCCCTAACCCTAGCCCTAACTCTAGCCCTAACCCTAGCCCTAACTCTAGCCCTAGCCTTCGGGCCTCATATCTTTTGTTCAGAATGGATCTACAAGATGATTCTGGTTCCATTCCGTAGGCAATTTTGTGCTCTTCGACTGGATATCGAAAGGACTCAAATTTTCTTACTCAGTACGTGCAATTCAGTACGTGCAATTTGCCGCTTCCTCAAGTCCCACCCACAAAGCACACACTCTGTATTGCAACTCACTCTAACATGTGTCTGACTGGAATATAGACGGGCTCTTCGCAGTAGAGACCCGCACACTCCGACAACACGGCCTCCCGTACCAGAGGGGAAACCTCCGCTAGAGGAGCGATACCTAGGTAGTCCATGGGGTACAAGAACATGTGGGAATCCTCTTTGGTTATAGAGCCATTGACAGAGTGGAACGTCCGGTCTGCATGCTGTGCACAGAGAACAAGTGATAATATATTGTGAGTAGCTTAATTTTAACGCAGCAATGAAAACACCTCCACCGATTCATCTTAGACATAATTTGCAGTCTCCTCTCTTCTTCGACAACCTTCATATTATCTCTAACTTCAACTCATTTTCCAGGAATAATATTTTCAAGCCGTTTACTATAGAGTGCTTAGAGTGCTTCCCCCTCCTCCCCCCCCCGAGGAGGCAAATTTTTGAATTTTGCAAACTTGGATCTGGCATGTGAAAGCTTTGCCTTCCAATTATTTGGTACGATAATAAGGTCCGGTAAGAGGTTACAATCACCTCGAAAATTATTCCGCAGAATAATTTGATTACCTCGTAACTTATACATAGCTCCTCGAAAAACAAGCGCCATGTGGTAAATAGAAGAGCACTAAGCTAGTGCATAATTTGGCATAAGAAGTGGATCCATTGAGATGAGGTACATGTAACAGCTACCCGCAGTCCTTATTGCCTGAGGTAATCTCCCCAACTGCCTTCTGTCTTGTGCATACACACGCCCCAATTCTACATCACAAACATCATCACAGTTACTCCAAGCTCCTCCCCCTCGGACACCTCCTATCAGTTTTAATTAAAATTTCCAAAAATGTACAAAAAATATTAACATCATTCTATCTTGTCACTTCTCTCATTCTACAAGGAGGGACAATATTTTTATTTTTATTTTTAACTTATGGTTACAACTTTAGAGCTCCGTAGATTCTGCAAACTTCATGGTATGGACTTGATATATAGCTCAAAAGATAGGTCTCTCTGTGTGCTCTCTTTTGATACTAAAATATTTTTCATAGGTATAACTATAGGAAAGTTACTAGACCTAAAGTGGAGGGACCTCAAAACCTGAATGCCTGAAACCTCCACATAAATATCTCCAGATTGCAAAGTGCTAAAGATTTGAAATTAGCACCAGTGGCTAGAGGAAGCTCTACTCTATGCAACGACTGTTTTCATTAGGCGTTAAAATGTAAGTACTTGGTATAGCGCGGGTGGAAAATGAATTTCTTAATTTAATTAAACAGTTTTCGCAACTCCAGTAACATTATATATAACATATACATTATATACAGGACAAACACGTATGGGAGTACATCTCATCGAGTGTATAATATAACAACCGCATTAAGAGAGTTAATAAGTTAACCACAAACTAACATACTTGACTATGCATCACAGATGCCCAATGACACCCTCCCACACCACACCCATTCCCCAGATCAAGACATACGATTAAGACGATCCTCTTTGGCATAGGGAAGTTCTTGTCCTGCACGGAGTAAGGCAAGAAGTAGCCGCTAGCAGCGAGTATAATTGCTGTCACAGCCATCACCACAAGTACACCTCCAACTAGCCTCTTCAACATTTGGCGGATTGGGTAGATGAAGACAATGATCTTAATGTAGGGGAGGGGGGAGGAAGGGGGAGGAGGGGGGAGGAGGAGGGGGGAACAGATTAACTTAATTCATTCAGACAACAACATAGAAAATAAACATCAAGCAGGTAACAGGACAACCAGAGTTCCTCCATCTATGCCAGGTAACATCTATGCCAGGTAACAGGACGACCTGCTTCCATGGAGTTCCTCCATCTATGCCAGGTAACAGGACGACCTACTTCCATGCACTCCAGTAAAGCCAAGTAGGACGACCTGCTTCCATGGAGTTCCTCCAGCTATGCCAGGTAACAGGACGACCTGCTTCCTTGCGCTCCAGTAAAGCCAAGCAACAGGATGACCTGCTTCCATGCAGTTCCTCCAGCTATGCCAAGTAACAGGACGACCTGTTTCCATGCAGTTCAGCTATGCCATGTAACAGGACGACTTGCTTACATGCAGTTACTCCAGTTATGCCAAGTAACAGGACGACCTGCTTCCATGCAGCACCTCCAGCTATGCCATTGTGTGAGAAGGACACTCAACTATGCAATGATCAGAAGGTTTTGTGTGAGAAGGACACTCAACTATGCAATGATCAGAAGGTTTTGTGTGAGAAGGACACTCAACTATGCAATGATCAGAAGGTTTTGTGTGAGAAGGACACTCAACTATGCAATGACCAGAAGGTTTTGTGTGATAGGGACACTCAACTATGCAATGATCAGAAGGTTTTGTGCGAGAAGGACACTCAACTATGCAATGACCAGAAGGTTTTGTGTGATAGGGACACTCAACTATGCAATGATCAGAAGGTTTTGTGTGAGAAGGACACTCAACTATGCAATGATCAGAAAGTTTGTGTGAGAAGGACACTCAACTATGCAATGATCAGAAGGTTTTGTGTGAGAAGGACACTCAACTATGCAGTGATCAGAAGGTTTTGTGTGAGAAGGACACTCAACTATGCAATGATCAGAAGGTTTTGTGTGAGAGGGACACTCAACTATGCAATGATCAGAAGATTGTGTGAGAAGGACACTCAACTATGTAATGATCAGAAGGTTTCTGACGCTGTTCTTTGGCTGTGTGGATTAGTTGAGATGCAGCTGGCACTGCCCATGCCCAGGGAGGAGGGGCCACAGGGAGGAGGGGCCACAGGGAGGAGGGCCAAACTTACCATGTACGGTGTAGAACAGGCCACTATTACGGCCATTAGCCCTCCTATGGCCATGTCGGGAGGAAGCACAGCCCCAGTGCGTCCCATGAGAGGAACGAACATCTGCATGATCTTCAAGTCCAACAACACCACGAGCATCAACGGGAGGCCAGTGGCACAAGCGGAGCACAATACGTAGGCCAGCCCGTGCATGAAGCGGCCGTGTCCCAACTCACGGGTAATGAGAGTGTCCAATAGGAAGCTGCGGAAAAGGACTTGGGAGGCGACGATGATGAAGAGAAGGAATGCGGTACAGGAGTGGAGGGCGGTGAGCACGGCCAGGAGGACGGTCCACAGGAACTGGAGAGCGAGGAAGGAGCTTTTTTCCAAGGATGCCACAGAGACTCGCATCTTCCTTGCCTAGGGAGTGCGAAGTGAAAGAATTGGTTTTACATGGGGGTGTGTGTGTGAAATGGGAACAAAGGATTAAAATACACTAAGTATGAGGGGCAAAGGGTTAAAATACACTAGTGAGTGAAAAGGGTAAAATACACTAGTGTGATGGGCGGAAAAGGGTTAAATACACTAAAAAGTGGAAAGGGGTTAAAATACACTAAAGTGTGAGGGGGAGGGTTGAACTAAATGGCAAGAGTAATAATCAATTAACATCAATTAGTATGTAGTAATACGATCTTGCGATTCTTAACAGCCTAAATGAATTAACTTTGCGGTTTTAATTAACAAGTTGCCAAGGGAACAATCAACTGTTTATCTTTCAAGGCATCATCAACATTGCCAGCATTAGAGAATCCCCTCACATGCAACTTCAGGTCCACACTGGACGCAGTCCTGTGCAAACCTACTGCAGTTAGCACTTGCTGGCTTCATGGTGGGCAGTAATAATGACTCTTTCCTGAGGTGTCATTATCTTCAATACCTCTGACCTGTGCTGGTTCATCATCTTCAATACCTCTGGTCTGCTCTGGTCCATCATCTCCAATACCTCTGGCATGAGCTGGTTCATCATTTTCAATACCTCTGGCCTGTGCTGGTTCATCATCTTCAATACCTCTGGCCTGCGCTGGTCCATCATCTCCAATACCTCTGGCATGTGCTGGTTCATCTCTTCAATACCTCTGGCCTGCGCTGGTCCATCATCTTCAATACCTCTGGCATGAGCTGGTCCATCATCTTCAATACCTCTGGCCTGCGCTGGTTCATCTCTTCAATACCTCTGGCCTGCGCTGGTCCATCTTCAATACCTCTGGCCTGCGCTGGTCCATCATCTCCAATACCTCTGGCCTGCGCTGGTCCATCATCTTCAATACCTCTGGCCTGCTCTGGTCCATCATCTTCAATACCTCTGGCCTGCGCTGGTCCATCATCTTCAATACCTCTGGCATGCGCTGGTTCATCATCTTCAATACCTCTGGCCTGCTCTGGTCCATCATCTTCAATACCTCCGGCCTGTGCTGGTTCATCATCTTCAATACCTCTGGCCTGCGCTGGTCCATCATCTCCAATACCTCTGGCCTGCGCGCTGGTCCATCATCTTCAATATCTCTGGCCTGCGCTGGTCCATCATCTTCAATACCTCTGGCCTGCGCTGGTCCATCAGCTTCAATACCTCTGGCCTGCGCTGGTTCATCATCTTCAATACCTCTGGCCTGCGCTGGTCCATCATCTTCAATACCTCTGGCCTGCGCTGGTCCATCATCTTCAATACCTCTGGCATGCGCTGGTTTATCATCTTCAATACCTCTGGCATGCACTATCAACTTCATTGCTGGCGCAAGTGACCTTAATATATATTTTTACCGAACTTTAAGAACATCAATTGTGCCGCTAGCCGCATTCGTATAATCTAATTCCTCGCACAAATAAACACTTTTACGGTTCTCTATGAAAGTGGATCAATGAATCTAATTATAGTGGGATAGGAGCGTATAGGCAATGAATTTAATTATACTGCACTAGGTGGGTGGTGGTATGAATTTAATTAGTGGCTAGAAAGGTGTCAGTGAATGCCTGATTTATATTACACGCCCACTTCACTGTTGAAGCCTCTCCCACTGCAAAGTTAGCCACACCCATAGCAATGCTGGCTATATTCAGGGTACTTATTTTTCATTGAGCGGGGGGAATCCTCCTTGAACTTGCGCGCGCCAAATATATACCGTTCTCCCAACATGGAACCTCGTCCGGCACTTCTTCCCGCTCTGTGTCAAAGCAGAGAGCATGGCCACACCCACTCGAAAAGGAAAA
Source organism: Cladorhizidae sp. MBARI D1340-BT2 (assembly GCA_028752905.1). Classification (NCBI taxonomy): domain Eukaryota; kingdom Metazoa; phylum Porifera; class Demospongiae; order Poecilosclerida; family Cladorhizidae; species Cladorhizidae sp. MBARI D1340-BT2. The sequence goes on from JAQNBH010000011.1 coordinate 44,901,423, forward strand.
CGGTCGTGTTTAATATGGAGGATCAATATCTGATTGGCAAGTGAAGAGGACTCCCAGTGGGGAGTTGGACAGGAAACTTGGTATTGCAAGTAGGTATGTACCTATGTATGTATGTATGTATCTATGTATGTATGTATGTATGTATGTATTCACCGCATGGAAGGGAATACACTACTTGCATGGAAGGGAATACACTACTTGCATGGAAGGGAATACTCTACTTGCATGGAAGGGAATACACTACTTGCATGGAAGGGAATACACTACTTGCATGGAAGGGAATACACTACTTGCATGGAAGGGAATACACTACTTGCATGGAAGGGAGTACACTACTTGCATGGAAGGGAATACACTACTTGCATGGAAGGGAATACACTACTTGCATGGAAGGGAGTACACTACTTGCATGGAAGGGAATACACTACTTGCATGGAAGGGAATACACTACTTGCATGGAAGGGAATACACTACTTGCATGGAAGGGAATACACTACTTGCATGGAAGGGAATACACTACTTGCATGGAAGGGAATACACTACTTGCATGGAAGGGAGTACACTACTTGCATGGAAGGGAATACACTACTTGCATGGAAGGGAATACACTACTTGCATGGAAGGGAATACACTACTTGCATGGAAGGGAATACACTACTTGCATGGAAGGGAGTACACTACTTGCATGGAAGGGAGTACACTACTTGCATGGAAGGGAATACACTACTTGCATGGAAGGGAATACACTACTTGCATGGAAGGGAATACACTACTTGCATGGAAGGGAATACACTACTTGCATGGAAGGGAATACACTACTTGCATGGAAGGGAATACACTACTTGCATGGAAGGGAATACACTACTTGCATGGAAGGGAATACACTACTTGCATGGAAGGGAATACACTACTTGCATGGAAGGGAATACACTACTTGCATGGAAGGGAGTACACTACTTGCATGGAAGGGAGTACACTACTTGCATGGAAGGGAGTACACTACTTGCATGGAAGGGAGTACACTACTTGCATGGAAGGGAGTACACTACTTGCATGGAAGGGAGTACACTACTTGCATGGAAGGGAATACACTACTTGCATGGAAGGGAATACACTACTTGCATGGAAGGGAGTACACTACTTGCATGGAAGGGAATACACTACTTGCATGGAAGGGAATACACTACTTGCATGGAAGGGAGTACACTACTTGCATGGAAGGGAATACACTACTTGCATGGAAGGGAATACACTACTTGCATGGAAGGGAATACACTACTTGCATGGAAGGGAGTACTCTACTTGCATGGAAGGGAATACACTACTTGCATGGAAGGGAATACACTACTTGCATGGAAGGGAATACACTACTTGCATGGAAGGGAATACACTACTTGCATGGAAGGGAGTACTCTACTTGCATGGAAGGGAATACACTACTTGCATGGAAGGGAATACACTACTTGCATGGAAGGGAATACACTACTTGCATGGAAGGGAATACACTACTTGCATGGAAGGGAATACACTACTTGCATGGAAGGGAATACACTACTTGCATGGAAGGGAGTACACTACTTGCATGGAAGGGAATACACTACTTGCATGGAAGGGAATACTCTACTTGCATGGAAGGGAATACACTACTTGCATGGAAGGGAACACACTACTTGCATGGAAGGGAGTACACTACTTGCATGGAAGGGAATACACTACTTGCATGGAAGGGAACACACTACTTGCATGGAAGGGAATACACTACTTGCATGGAAGGGAATACACTACTTGCATGGAAGGGAACACACTACTTGCATGGAAGGGAATACACTACTTGCATGGAAGGGAATACACTACTTGCATGGAAGGGAACACACTACTTGCATGGAAGGGAGTACACTACTTGCATGGAAGGGAATACACTACTTGCATGGAAGGGAATACACTACTTGCATGGAAGGGAATACTCTACTTGCATGGAAGGGAGTACACTACTTGCATGGAAGGGAATACACTACTTGCATGGAAGGGAATACTCTACTTGCATGGAAGGGAGTACTCTACTTGCATGGAAGGGAATACACTACTTGCATGGAAGGGAGTACACTACTTGCATGGAAGGGAATACACTACTTGCATGGAAGGGAATACACTACTTGCATGGAAGGGAATACACTACTTGCATGGAAGGGAATACACTACTTGCATGGAAGGGAATACACTACTTGCATGGAAGGGAATACACTACTTGCATGGAAGGGAATACACTACTTGCATGGAAGGGAATACACTACTTGCATGGAAGGGAGTACACTACTTGCATGGAAGGGAGTACACTACTTGCATGGAAGGGAATACACTACTTGCATGGAAGGGAATACACTACTTGCATGGAAGGGAGTACACTACTTGCATGGAAGGGAATACACTACTTGCATGGAAGGGAATACACTACTTGCATGGAAGGGAATACACTACTTGCATGGAAGGGAATACACTACTTGCATGGAAGGGAATACACTACTTGCATGGAAGGGAATACACTACTTGCATGGAAGGGAATACACTACTTGCATGGAAGGGAATACACTACTTGCATGGAAGGGAATACACTACTTGCATGGAAGGGAATACACTACTTGCATGGAAGGGAATACACTACTTGCATGGAAGGGAGTACACTACTTGCATGGAAGGGAATACACTACTTGCATGGAAGGGAATACACTACTTGCATGGAAGGGAATACACTACTTGCATGGAAGGGAATACACTACTTGCATGGAAGGGAATACACTACTTGCATGGAAGGGAATACACTACTTGCATGGAAGGGAATACACTACTTGCATGGAAGGGAGTACACTACTTGCATGGAAGGGAATACACTACTTGCATGGAAGGGAATACACTACTTGCATGGAAGGGAGTACACTACTTGCATGGAAGGGAGTACACTACTTGCATGGAAGGGAATACACTACTTGCATGGAAGGGAGTACACTACTTGCATGGAAGGGAATACACTACTTGCATGGAAGGGAATACACTACTTGCATGGAAGGGAGTACACTACTTGCATGGAAGGGAGTACACTACTTGCATGGAAGGGAATACACTACTTGCATGGAAGGGAATACACTACTTGCATGGAAGGGAGTACACTACTTGCATGGAAGGGAGTACACTACTTGCATGGAAGGGAATACACTACTTGCATGGAAGGGAGTACACTACTTGCATGGAAGGGAATACACTACTTGCATGGAAGGGAGTACACTACTTGCATGGAAGGGAATACACTACTTGCATGGAAGGGAATACACTACTTGCATGGAAGGGAGTACACTACTTGCATGGAAGGGAATACACTACTTGCATGGAAGGGAATACACTACTTGCATGGAAGGGAATACACTACTTGCATGGAAGGGAGTACACTACTTGCATGGAAGGGAATACACTACTTGCATGGAAGGGAATACACTACTTGCATGGAAGGGAGTACACTACTTGCATGGAAGGGAATACACTACTTGCATGGAAGGGAATACACTACTTGCATGGAAGG